>CM053335.1:6500000-7800000 GCA_028583605.1 Dastarcus helophoroides
AAAAGTTCCAGTTTTTATCAATATTTCTAGTTTAAACTTAGTAGTTTCTTTAAAAACAATTTTTTTAAGGTAAATTTCGACTTTTTTAAATCTTCTTTTTCCTTACAAAAAATTCAAAATTTTCGGAGAAAAAATCAACATTTTTAATAAAGTCTAATTTTTGAGTCAAAAGTAAAAGTTTTTAAAGAAAACCCAAAATGGGATTTTCAAAATTTGGAACCAAATTTCCAAATCAGGAATATTTGAAAGGTTGTCAATTTTTGAGTAAAAAATATTTCAGATCTACTTTACTAAAAATTAGAAATTTTTATTAAAATTCCAAATTTGAACATTGCATATGTTTTGGATTATAATTTTTTTTTGGAAATCTCCAATCCGTCCTAAATTTATGTATTAAACTAAAGTTTATTTTTATAAACGTTAGTTTTTTTCCAAAATTTGAGCTAGAAATTTTTTTGAAGAAATTTGCGATTAAAGTGGATATTTTTAAAATTTTGAGTTCAACTTTTAAATCCTTATTAATTTTATTTAACAGTTCTGCGACCCAGTTTGGAAACATTTAAATGTTTGTTAATGAAAGTTGACAATATTTTGAAACATTTTTTGACATATGACTACGTGATATCTAAATTTATTTAGATATCATGAAGTATAATTCAACTTTCAAATATTGAAATTTTTCCCCGATGTACGTCTTTGATTTCAGAATTCCTAATTTGTTTAAAAATTTTAATTTTCAAACGTAACCTTCGGTTTTAAAAACTTTTTTACAAAATTCGAGTTTTTCAAAATATCCACTTTTTTGGAAATTTTGACTTTTTATTGAAAATTTTAACCTTTTATGAAAACATCGATATTTTTCAAATTTTCAATATTTCTCAAAATTTCGACTATTAAAAAGTTTTGTTCATATTTCAAAATTTCAATTTGTTCGAAAATTTGGAATTTTTTCATTTCCTTTTTTAGGAGAATTCGTATTCTTTTCAAAATTTTGACTTTCTGAAAAATAGTGGGACTTCGACTTTTTTAAAGTTTGGCATTTTTACAAAAGTTAGTCAAACTTTGTTAAAAAGTTCGAGTTTTTCAAAATATCCACTATTTTCGGAAATCTTGACTTTTTGTTGATAATTTTAACTCTTCATGAAAACATCGATATTTTTCACAATTTCAATATTTTTCAAAATTTGGTCTATTAGAAATTTTTGATAAATGTTCAAAATTCGTCGGTTTTCAAAATTTCAATTTGCTCGAAAATTTGGAATTTTTCGATTTCCTTTTTTAAAAGAATTCGAATTCTTTTCAAAATGTTGACTTCCTGAAAAATAGTAGGACACCGACTTATTAAAAGTTTGGCATTTTTACAAAAGTTAGACTAACTCTCAAAAAGTCCGAGTTTTTTCAAAATTTCGACTTTTTTAAAATCTATATTTTTTTTAAATTTTATTTTTTTATGAAAATTTCAACATTATTCAAAATTTCGATTTTTAATTTCTTGAAAATTTTAATTTCGTTTTCAAAATTTTGTCATTTTTAAAAATGTCGACATTTTTAAAATTTTAAGACTTGTAATTATTTGAACATTTCGCCATTTGATAAAAACTTTCGAATTTTATCGATGTTCTTTTAAACATTTCGATATTATTTAATATTCGACATTATTTCAATATTTTGTCCTTTTTATAATTTTTACTATTTCCAAAATGTTGACCTTTTTTGAAAACCGTTACTTCGTTCGAAATTATAATTTATTTTCAATTTAAATTTTCTCAAATCTCTTTCAAAATTTTGTCTTGAAATGTTTGGTATTTTTCAAAATTGCAACTCGATTTAAAATATCGAAATTTTTAAATTTACACATTTTTTGAGATCTTTTTATTAAAAATTTTAACTTTTTATATCAGTGTCGAAATTTTTCTAAATTTCCACTATTAAAAGTTTCAAAATTCATCTGTTAAAATTTGGGCTTTTTCAAAAATTTTAAGTTATTTAAAAATTTCGTTTTTTAAAAAAATTCGAATTTTTTTTGCTAAAATTTTCAAAGTTCAATATTTTATCAAAACCTGGCTTTTTTTGAAAACTCCGACTTTTACGAAGCTTGGCATTTTTACAAAATTTTGCCTAAATTTGGTGAACGGACTGGTCCTTGGTTATCTTCAAAAATTGAAATACAAAACTTGTCCCCTGAAACTAAGAAAGATTGAAAAACACAACAAAGGTTGCTCTAACGCGTTTCGACAGCCAAGCTATCATCTTCAGAAAGATACTGACTCTATGAAGATGATAGCTTGACTGTCGAAACGCGTTAGAGCAACCTTTGTTGTGTTTTTTATTCTTTCTTGGTTTCAAGGGACAAGTTTTGTATTTCAAAATTTTGCCTAACTTTTTTTGAAAGGTGTTTTATCAAGCTTTCGATTTTTGTTTGAAAAACCCGAATCTTTTTGAAGCTTTTAATTTTTGATGAAAATTTCAACACTTTACAAAATTTAGTCTTTATAAAATTTCCGAGAAATTCCGAGATTTCGTTCAAAACTTTGACTTTAATTTTAAAATTACGACCTTTATCTAATCTAGAAATTTCTTTCTTTTTTCTAGAAATTTCGACTATACTCTCGAATTTCAACTTTAAAATAGAATTTTCGAGGAAAAAAGTCGAAACTTTCGTTATTAAAAATTAAAGTTACTAAACACACGTTACTGCCAACTGTCAATATTGTATTACAAGGGGTGTGGTGGGGTGTAATTTTCATCTGCCTGACCTAGCCATAGAGATTAACGTCTCGAAATTTCGAATTTTTGCTAGAAATTTCAAGAACAAAGTCAAACTTTCGAGTTTATTTCTAGTCGAAATTTTGACTTCAATCATTGAATTTCTAGAAAAAAGTCGAAATTTCGACATAAAAGGCAACATTTCAAAAAAGAAGTAGAATTTTCTAGAAAAAAGTCGAAATCTCGAGACTGAAGTTGAAATTTCGAGCCTAAAGTCGAAATTATAGTTATAATCTCGAACTTTTAAAAAAAAAGTCGAAATTTTAAGGTTAAACTCGAAATTTCTAAAAAATAGATTATTTTAAATTGGTGTCCTTTCCACATCTTCGTAATTTTGACTCCTTAAACTCCCAATTAAGTATTTAAAAAACATTTGAAAAGCATCGATGTATCGTTACCGAATGCCGATGTTTGAGACATCGATGTTACATTCAAAAGTATATCGACGTTCAAACATCGATGCTTTTTTGAACGGTGTTGAATCCCTGCTACTAACCCTGTTAAAATCAAAATTTTATCTTTATAAAACTAGGAAAACATGCGGGTCCATCATTTCTGACAAATTTGGGGCTGTAACTTTAAGACCATTGGACCGAAAATTATAAAAACAAATATTTTAGGATCCCATTTCGTTTTCTAATCATTGGCTGGCGGTATTTGCGTGGGTCATCAAGAACTAAAGCTGTGTAAAATTTCAAATATCTACGTTACATAGTTTTCGAGGAAAACCTCTTTGTGGCAGACAGACGGACACGAGAGTTAGATTATAATGGTTCCGTTTCTTCCTTTTAAGGCACGGAACCTAAAAATTGCTATATTTATGGCCGAGGCGCTCAAGTACCGCCAAAATAAAAAAAACAAACTTCACATTTCAAGTGGACATGTCGCTTTAAATAAATTACTTACACGTAAAGTCTGGATTGGGCGTAGCAAATTTGGTGTTGCTAAAATTAGAATATTCCAGGTATTTTGAAATACTTCCAGACAAAAAAGTTTTGCGCCAAAATTTCGACCATATGATGGAATTACGTTTAACAGCGGATTCGCTACAATGCTGATAATTATTATTTTTGGCCACAGTTCAAAGCTGGCAATTGTTAAGCCAAATGAATTACATTCATTAGTTAGCCAAAAATTTGGCATAACCTTCCGATATTTCGCATTTCTGATATTTGTATAAATACACAATTCCCCAGTTCGAGATAATGCTGAAATTAAATGAGATCAGCTGGATGGAGGAGTTACCAAATACGGTGTAAATAACAACAAAAATCGATTAAACTGTCATGATGTTTACAAAATTGTAAATTTAACATATCAATGTGATGTTCTTCTTGACCCATAAATCGAAATACGAAGTTAAAATTGATTTTCTCATCATGCAGACCTCAGTACCAATGCATTCATTAATAATTCCGTATTATGACGCGATTACATCGAAATTATTTGTTTCTATGTAAATAAATTGGATAAGGTCAAAATGCAAATATTCTTCTAGCAAAGAAATATTAATTTTCAGTTAAGCTACGTTTTATAAACGTGCTTCAGAAGACACCTCCTAAGGAATGAATAAAACGAGTAAACTGATCAAGCAATACTTTACTGGAATATTCATGAATATTAAAAGGCAGACTACAGGATAAGAAGCTGCTGAAGTTAGAAACAAACTTTGATTAAACTTTGTATTAACGTAAATATCCACATTCTATAAATATTAAAATCCTGTTAAGCATTTTGTCATGTAAATTTTAATAATTTATCACATTAAAATTGAATTTGCTAAATCTCGCACCTGACGCCCCAATTTCCCAGGCAATTAAAGTTTAATTTGCGATAGATGTAATAAAAGTGAACCCGAGAAAGTTAAAAAGAATGTAATTTGTAAGTGCACATGCTTACTGACTGGGTCAATGTTACTAAATATTAATCTTACGAATCTTATTACATAATTAATGAAAGAAGCGTGTAAAAAATGTAATTTAGGAAGGATGTCGATTGCTTCATACGAATTACTGCTTATGTCAACATTGAATTTTGTTTAATTGGGAAATACTTGGAGCCTAATATAATATAATGACTTGCAAAGCAATCAAAACTGTTAACATTTATTTATCCTTGTAATATTGGATGATGAGTAGAAGGACAGAAGTGGCGGACATTTTTAATCCTTACAGTAACTCATAGAGGCAAATTTACATTAAAAAAATCAAAGAAGAATTCAGCTAACAGGAAGAAAATTCAAATCAGTAGCATAAATAAGGAAGGAAGGAAATAAGTCCCCTATTAAATCATAAAATGAGTAGCTAAAAACACCAAAACAAAAACAGGAACCACTGTAGCATTTTCATCACCCTATATAAAATAGTAAATTGTTCGCCCTTTAAACATATCTTTTTCAAAAACAGTCGCCAAATTTCGACTCATTATTTTGATTTATGATTCGAAATTCATTGAAGAGGTCCAAAAGTCGGGGTTAAACTTAACAAATTTAAGAGAAAAAAAGATGGACATTTTGAGTTTAAAATCGAAGTTTTACTAAAAAAGTAATACTCTTCGGATTAAAAAAACTCCACAGTTTCAGAACCAAAAAAGCTCAAATTGAAAAGGTGTTAAACCTGGAAATTTTGAAGTCTCGAGTTTTAACTTTTTTAATTTTTTGGATATTCCTGAAATCGTAAGTTTACATAAGTCTTATAGAAGATGTTTCACCATTTTGCAGTCACGGACTACTTTCAAAATTTCAAAAACCTCATGAACCCCTGGGTTTCGTGGGATTTCGTTCGCGAGCAGAGAAAAATTTGTAGGTCAAAAAAGCAAACCAGAAAACCTCCCTGAAAAATATGTAATTTTTATTTAGCTACATACATAAACCAGGGGGATACAATTTTCAGATTAAAATCCACATTTTGAAAAAAATCCGAGCTTTGAGAAAAAAGGAAAAAAAATTAATTCGGAATAAAAACTGAACCTTGTCAAAAACTTCCAGAAGTATCATATTTCCGAAAGTCAAATTTTGGAAGAAAAGCCGCAATTTTCAGAATAAAAGGAATTTAGAGAAAAAAACCAATTTCTAAGAATATTTCTCTAAAAATTTTTACTATCGTTTAAATGTTGACATAATATTCAAATTTACTCTAAAGTTCCTCAGAATATGACTCTCAGAATTTCTAGATTGTATTTTAAACAGAAATTTCCAGAAATATAAGATATTGAATTTTGAGGTATGTCGATATTTTTAGCAAATAAAATGCAATTTTCAGAAAAACCCTAACATTAGAAACAATGGAAATGGATCTAAAAATAAAAACGATTTTTTGAAAAATGCCGTCGAATTTTCGAGAAAAAGTTGAAATTTACAAAAAAAAACATTCAAAATGTTGAAGACAGTCCAATTTTGAGAAAATAAAGTGGAATTTTCACTAATAAAGTCGTAATTTAAAGAAAAAGGAAGTACGAGTGAAAAACCAATTTTGGGAAAATCTCATTTTCAAAAAATCAAATTGAAATCAAAAAGTGATAAACTCGAAAAAACGTCGAAAATTGGACAGTCAAAATCTTAGAAAATAGTCGAATTTGGATCATGGACGCCAGGTGCATGGTAGAACTAATTAATTAGTAGCAATATTATTATACCCAGATTCGACTTTTCAGAAATTTTAACTTCAAAGTTGCAACTTTCCAAAAAAAAAAGAAAAAATTAAACTATTAAACTTAAACCTTTTTTCTAATGTTTAATTTTACGTTCGAAATGTTGACTCTAAACTTAAAATTTTAGAAAAATCGCCGATACTCAAAATTATTACTTTTCGCTGAAATTTCGAGCTTTTAGTTAAATTGAATCAATTTCTAAAATTGAATTATAGACTTTAATTTCAGACTGTTGACTAAAATCTCCTAATCTTCACTTTACATTCACATTTTCGGAAAGTACCTTAAAAGTTGTTTTTAAACTAGGAATTTTGATTTCTTTTTATTATCGAGTAACCAGTCGAAATTTCGAGTTTAATCTCAAAAGATTTTGTTTCTCTTTACTCTCAAAATTCCAACTTTTATCTCGACATATTTTGGTCAAAAAGTTGAACGTTCTTAAACCTGAAATTTTCGATTTTTCTTGTATGGGAACTAATAGGATTGATCCCTCCAACAGCAAGATTTTTGAGGCATACAAGACAGTTGGAGACAGCAAATTCCTGTGCGGTCCAGCTTGATACGGTAAGGATTTCTGTCTACGGAGGCTCTTTTTTCTACAGAATTTCCAATCTATGAAACTCGTTATCGAACGGAATGTTCTCCAAAAATTACAACCTATCCTTGTTTAAGAAGGCGGGTTGTCCCCATCTATCCCTGTTTCCGCATCCTACTCGCGGTTCTTTGAAGGCATAATAGGGTTATCCTTTGAGAGTGGATTGCACATTAAAAAAGTGTTTAATTTTGCTCCGAAATTTCAACGTTAATCTGATACATTTTAACCTTAGACTTTCAGGAAAAGAAAGTTTTAATTTATTAATTTTGAATTTTTTCTTCTTTCCATTTCTAAAATTTTCGACTGGTACCTCAATGATTTCAACAGCTTTTTTGGAACATTTCTTTAAAACCGAACTTTTCTTAAAAGTTTTAATGTTACTTTCGAAAAAAAAAAGAAAGTGTCTATCTTTAGAGATAAAATCAAAATTTAGAATCTAAAATGAAACGCTTACGCCTAAAATCAAAATTTCTAGGCTAGAATAAAAATTTTGAGATTAAAATCTCAATTTCAAATTTATTTACACGCAATTTCCCGAAAAATTCGAATTTCCAACTGGGGTTTAAAATTGTTGCGGGCTATCGGTTCGAATGATTACCACATGGATTGTAAAACACTTTATTTCTAAACTGAACTCTGAACACTACAATTGCAATTTACCAACTTATTCATTGACTTCTAACCACTAATTCACCAACTACACTGACTTCTGACTGATTGATTCGCGGAAAAGGCGAGCGCCTTATATAGTTCTCGCTTCCGGGTTCTAGAAAAATCCAGCAGATAATGCTTATCGTTTACCGACATTTCTGGAACGCTTATCTATCGTTTGCTTCATTATCATGGCCGCTTTCCCTTATCAGATCTTTTTAGAAAATTTTCTTCCATACTAAATTATATAATTTACATTTTGTTACATTACTCTTAAAATAGCCATTTTAGGGTTAAAACTAAATATTTGGGATCAAAGCTTGGCATTTTTATAAAAGAAAATAAAATTTTAAGTTCGTAATAGAAATTTTCTGATAAAGGTTTATATTTCGATTTTAGCATTGAAATTTTTAATATAAATTTGACATTGGGAGATTAGAGATTAAGTCAAAATTTCGAGTTTCAAGCCAAACTGTATAGACTAAGTTGGAGAGTTTGAGATTTATGTAAAAAATTCCAGAAATTTCAAGTTCAGAGTCGAAAATTTGCGCTTAAATTCGAAATTATCGAGAAAAGGGCGAAAGTTCAAGAAAACGTCAAACTTTACAAAAAATTAAGGAATTTACTAGAAATTTCGAGCAAAATATTCCAATTTTGGTTAATCCTCGAAATCAGTGGAAAAACTGTTCAAATTTTAATAAGATTTAAATTTTGTGTTCAAACTTGATTTCAGTAAAAAATATAAATGGAAAACTTACTCAAAATTTTGGTTCTAAAAACGTATTTATCAAAAAAGGTCTCGACTTTTAAGTAGAAAGTTTTGATTTTGGTGGAACGGACTAGTCCTTGGTTATCTTCAAAAATTGAAATAAAGAACTTGTCCACTGAAACCAAAAAAGATTAAAAAACACCTCAAAGGATGCTCTAATGCGTTTCGACAGCCAGAAAGGTACTGATGAGTATCTCTCTGAAGACGACAGCTTGGCTCTCGAAACGTGTTGTGTTTTTTAATCTTTCTTGGTTTCAGGGGACAAGGTCTGTGTTTTAATTTTTTAGAAATTTTATGAAAAAAATTTAAATTTCGAAATTCGACCCTACAAACCCTATGACTGTAATTATTAATTTGTGGGATGCATTAAAACTTAGGTTTTTTCTTAGGATGCAGTGGATCCCTTGAATCCATACATTCGACACGCTAGAATTGGTTAAAAAATTAACAATTTCCAAAAATATGATTTTTTCAAATATTTCTAATTTTTGTTTCATTTACATTTTAGATATTTAAATTTCGCTAAAGAAGCTAAATTTATTAAAATATTGTTCTTGAAATTGTTGAAACATATTTTTCTTAACTTTGTTACTTATTTTTTAATATTCCAATCTAATTTAGAAAAAATAAACGAATTTGGGAAATTCTAAATTTCAGTAAAAAGCCAGTTTCGAACAAAAGCAAGTTCCAGAGTACGTCTAAAAAATTGAAATTTTTAGAAAGGAGAGAAATGGTGGAACTTAAAAAAAACGGCTATATTCTGAAAGGAGTTTCCAAAAAATAGAATTTTCAAAATAAATTTGAAATTTCGAAAAAGACGATTTTAAGGAGAAAGCGACTGGTAGAAATAAACTAATTATATGAAAAAGCTCAAAATTTCGAGAAAAAGACGAATTTGGAGGAAAGTTGAAACGACCAGATACATTAAAAATCGAATTTTGAGATGAAAATCAAAGAAAATAAACGAATTTGGGAAAGATTCAATTTCAGGAAAAAGCTAGTTTCGAATAAAAACATGAATTTGAGTTACAAGTTGCATTTTTCGGAGTCAAATTTAAAAAAGCGGAAATTTGAAAAAAGACGAGTATTAAGAAAAATGGTGGAATTTCTGAAAGACGACTTATTTTCAAAGAGATGTCCAGAAGATTGACTTCTGGAAAAAGGCGATTTTGAGGAAAAGGTGGTTTTGAGGAAAAGGCGAATTTCGGAAAAGGAGACTAATTTTAAGGAAATATTTCGAATTTTGGGAAAAGGGCGAACTTGGGATAAAGTTGAAATGACCAGAAATATTAATAATCGAATTGTGAGAATCGAATTGCGAGATAAAAATCAGAGCAACAAAGTAATTTGGAAAGTCAGAATTCAGGGAAAAGCCATTTTCGAGAAAAAACATAAAACACTTCATTTTAAGTTATAAGTTGCAATTTAATTTTAAAAGTGAAAGTTCGGTTAATGACGAGTATTAAGAAAAATTGCCGAATTTCGAAAAAGATTATTTTTGAAAGAAACGTCCAAAAGCTAGAATTTCCAAAAATAAAATCTCAATTTAGTACATTACGATTTTGAAGAAATTGTGAGTTTTAGCAAAAAAACTAGTTTTATGAAAAAGACTAATTTTTAGGAAGAAATCGAAAATTTCGAGGAAAAAACGAACTTCGAGGAAAATTTTGAAATGTCGAATTGCGGAATAAAAATCAAAAGTTCGCGAGACGCAAACTTTAAAAAACCACCGAACATTTCTGGAAAATCAATAACTAAAAGGCCCAAATTTAAAAAAAAGCCAATTATTGAATTCTTTTTAACATTTCCTCGACCCAGTTTGGAAATAAAGAAATGTTAGAATAAAATTAAGAATGGTAATGTTTTCGACCAATAAGAGTCTAAAGAGAAGAACAATAAAAAGAATCTAATGTTAAAAAAATAATGAAATTTTGAAAAAGAAGCCGACATTATCGTTGAAATTTCGAGAGAAAGTCAAAGTTTAAGCAAAAAAAGCGTGAAATTTTGCAAACATTCAATATTAAAAAAAAAACAAAATTTGAAAACCTAGTCCAAATCCGGAGAAAAAAACTTTGGCAACAAAAAAATTCCGAGAATAAGTTGAATATTTCCAGAAAGTCAAATTTTGAAAAATAGTCAAATGTTTAGAAAAAACTTGAAAATTCCTGCAACGTAAATGGATAAAATTTTTTAGGTAAGACGAAATTCAGAAAAAATTTTAAGAAAAATGTCGAAATTTCGATAAGAAGATCTTAGCGGTAAAATTCGAAAGTTTCAAAACCCAAACGGAGTTTGAAAAAAAACCGAAATTTCGAAAAAAGAATCAACATTTTGGGAAAAAGATCGAAATTTAGAAAAAAAAAAAGTTAAAATCGAGTAAAAACTCGAACTTTCCCAGAGGGAGTCAAATTTTGTTGGAATTTCGAAAAAAAAAACAACTTGGGGAAAAAGTCGATATTTTAAGAAACAACTCAAAATTTCTCAGCTCCCCACCATGCTTCAGAAAATGTTCAATATTAAGATAAACGTAGAAATTTTGAGAAATAAGTTGCAACTTCCAGAAACTTGGGTTTAAAAAAAAAGACAAAAAATATTCTCCAATTTTGATCTTTTTGAAGAAGTTCAAAATTTCTAAAAATAATTTTTGAAGTTTTTAGGTAAACATATTGTTCTCAAAATTTTTACTTTTTTTTCAAAAAATCGACCAAATTTCGAGGCAAAGACAATTTTGATAAACGAGTCGAAATTTTCTTTAAATTTCAAATTTTAGAAAGGGTCTAAATATTGAGAGAAAATCGAATTTTAAAAAATTATTTAATTAAGGGAAACAAAATGCCGACGTTTGAGGTAAAAATCCGAAAATTTGAGAAACTGAGATTTTGATAAATGAGGTACAATTTTAATAATAAATTGGAAATTTCAAAAGAAAAAGAGAGACTTGGTAAAAAAGACGAATTTTGAGAATAAGACGAAATTTCACGGAGAGGGCGATTTATTTGAAAAAAAAATTGAAATTTCTGGAAGTTGGGGATATAAATTTTCGGTTAGCTGCATGACCCAGAAGGGAGCATGCGCCCCCAACATTCCCTCTTTGAATTAACTAATAGGGAAAGACAACAATGAAATTTAAAAATCATTTTTATTACGCAGGACTCGAACAAACTGAAACCGGGTGTCTTGGTTGGCCAAGTACAGATTCTGGAGAAAATTCCACTGGGATCCATTGCCAAACCAACAGATCAAATGCCTACAAAATTGAACTTTGTTGTTCCCTACGAAGTGCTTATTGGAGACCGCCAGATATGGAATAGACACAGTAAAAGGCTAGTAAACAACGCATCTGTCTGGTACATAGACGAATTCAAACAAGCAGAAGGAGTACAACTATGGCGTCTTAATTTAAGACTCTCTTAACCCCTAGAAAACATTCCTACAATTTTGAAAGAAAGCAGAACTACTTACTATAACTCCGTGCGCAAAAGAGTGCCTTTAAAAAAATCTCTGTTTGTTTGCATTCGTCTGTGTACCAGAGACGAATCCAAACAAACAAAAGGAGTAGGACTAGGAATATGGGGTCCTAATTTAAGACTCTGAACCCCTAAGAAACACTCCCACAATTTTGAAAGCAGAAGCACTTGCTATAGCTCCCTGCGCAAAAGAGTGCCTTCAAAAAGGACTTTGTGTGTTTGGTTTCATCTGTGTACCAGAGACAAATCCAAACAAACAGAAGTAGTAGGACTAGGAATATGGGGTCCTAATTTAAAACTCTCTAAACTCCTAGGAAACACTGCCACAATTTTGAAAGCGAAACTACTTGCTATAACTCCGTGGGCAAAAGAATTCCTTCAAAATGGACTCAGGAAGATACAGATTTATATCGCTTCGGACAGTCAGGCTGCATTAAAGACTCTAAAGTCGTTCAGAACCGAGTCAACACTGACCTGGGAATGCAAACAATTTCTGAAGCAACTGGCTGCAAACAACAAAGTAACTTTGATGTGGGTTCCAAGGCATCAATGCATAAAAGGGAACAAAGAGGCAGATAGACTTCGGCCCAGAGCCATACTGTGGTCTTACAAAAATCACGTAAAAAATGAAACAGATACTTGAGAGACAAACCAAAGGCTATCATATTGGAGGGAAACTCCAGGCCTAAGAGTCAAAAATCACTATCTTAAAAAGGAAGTCTGAGCAGCTTTCCGGACTGAACAAGAACGTCTTAAGAATAATAACGGCACTTTCCTAGGACCGTTTCAATAAAATATCACCTTAAGAAGATGGGAAAAGTGGATGATGAAAACTGCAGATTCTGTAACGCAGCAACAGAAACAACAGAACACCTCCTATGCGATTGTACGGCTCAGTTCTCTAAAAGGCTCAAATTTTTTGAAAGAGTGACCCTGATACCCCAAGAAATAACAGAAACGGCTCCTAAAAAGATAATAGATTATGTAAGAAGTCTAAACATCTTGGACAATCATTAAAAAAAATTAGAGTCTGCACAATAGATCCTAATGGGTCGCCGTGCTGAGAGGTGTAAAAGCCTATACGATTCAATTTCAAAACTGTAACTGTAAACTGTACAACTGGACAAAGTACCGAATTAATTATTATTTTAATAAATGTTGCAAAGTAGGCCAACCATGAACGCCCAACACTCATGGGATGGACCTCTCGGCGATCCATGAATCCCAGGTTAAGAAACCTTACCTTATAAGGAATTGTAAAAATAGTATATTGTGTATCTAGTAGTAAAAGCAAAACATTCCCGGACAACGATGTAAATTGTGGCTGACACTTTGGCCGAGGCTAACCAATATCAAAGGCCTGAAATTGCGCCGAGAAAGGCATTCTCGTCCGATTTCAGAAAAACAATTTTTTTTTATTTTCTACTACTACTGAATTTATCTATAAGTTGGATTTTAATGCGTAGTCGTGGGTATTAGATCGCTATATTTTACGTTGTTTTACGTACATTTTTAAATTCAAAACCGGCACGGAGTCTAATAATGCTTTGTTCTAATGGCGAAATTTTATTCAGACATAATTCTTCCGGCAAAAGCCCATGAGTGCCGCTTCTTTTGTTTTATACTCTCGACGCTCATTCCTTACTTAATTGAAATATTTTTATGACTTGTTTCCAAGTTTTAATTTTGCAAAATATCAAAAGATTGTAACTTCATTGTAATATATGAGGCAGTAAAGTGTGAAATTGTGCTTGGGATATTTCACGACTCCGTTGCTGATATGAGAGTCATCCACGAAAATATGAAACCACCTCTGATTGTGTAACTACTGAGAGTATTAATAATAAACTAAACTCAAATATTACTACTGAGTTCTGAGACTTATTGTGGGTGAATTGGGATCAATAAACAATTGGATCCATTTATGTTCTCTAGTTCTATAGCAAAATTAAAACCGACTTTGAATCAATCTTTATTCATTAACTTCCACTAGACACACAAACTAATAGATAAAAGAAAAATCCCAAATTTTTAGGTAATTTTCAAAAGGCTGAATACCAAAAAAAACTATTAAAACATGAAAAGAATAAAGCCTTAATTTTCTACTTTTTAGATCTTGAATTCACACTTTTCTAGCATCAGCAATTTTTGAGTAATCAGTAAAAAACAATCAGTCGACATTTTTTTGCAGAAATTTTTGCTTATCCTTTAAAAAAGTTTGATAATTTTTTAGCCATTCCATTATTCTTTTAATAAAAACCAAAATATGTAGATTAAGAAAACTAAAAAAGAAAATTCAATGGGAAAAATTCAAAGTATATTGAGAAAAATTTCAACCAAAAACATATTTTCATAAATTATTTTTTTTTATTTCTACTTTTTTCTCGCAACTCGTACTTTTTTACAGTTTTCTTCAAAAATGAGGTCACTGACGATGCGCCAAAGTCTAATTATTTTTATATTTATTAAAGAAAGTTTCAAGATGGAGCTTTTAGTTCCTTCCATATATTTATGCATTATTCGATCGAGGGCAGAAACAGTACAAAATAAGATACTCCTTGAGGCTCATCTGTAGGGAAACGTAAAAATAAATTAGGAACATGTTGGCGGAAATACACAAATT
This sequence comes from Dastarcus helophoroides, assembly GCA_028583605.1. NCBI lineage: Eukaryota > Metazoa > Arthropoda > Insecta > Coleoptera > Bothrideridae > Dastarcus > Dastarcus helophoroides. Next base: position 6,514,520 of record CM053335.1, read on the forward strand.
GGCCATTAGTTTACAAGGTCTGCGATACGTTCCTTTTTAAAAATGTTTCGAAAGTGCATTTCAAATAAATCACATCCGACACAACGTGAAATAAAAGTCCACATTTTCTATTTAGTTATGGCCAAATGCATTTCACGCTTTATGCTTCCGCGTTGTCCTTTGCTATTATAATATTTTTTGGCAATTATCGCGACAGCTTTAATGGACAAGAATAACAATTGTGAAATATAAATAACGGACGATTTGCTTAGTGTATTTATTTTGAAATTTTAAGTTAGCTCAGAAGTTGATTCATTCTGATTTTAGTGAAACCATATAACGATTTTACTCCAAACGATATGTTTGACTAGATTTGACGTTATATAAAGAGTTATTTTAGAATCACAGAAAGGCAGATACACATTTTTATTACAAATGCGGTTGCACGTTATATTTACTTTTGATATTTACAAGATTAGACAGTGCGTTGTAATCCTCTTAAAAAATCGACGATGGATCATAGACGTATAATTTGGTTGGAAAAAAACAACTGAGGATTAGTGGTAGTCCTTTGTAGTAGAAAAATTAATTTAAAAAAATTTGACGTTTCCATCCTGTATTAATGTACGAGGATGCATGCATACGCAGGATGATTTCATTTTGCTCGAAATTTCGACTTTCATGTTGTAAAATAAACTGTTATTTGAAGGATTCGACTTGTTTCTTTACGTTTTCACTTTTTTAAAATTTGAATTTTTTTCAAAATTTAGACTTAAAATTTTCGAACTTTTTTTTCAAAGTTTTCACTTTTTTTTTGAAATTTCGACTTTCATGTTGTAAACTGGACTGTTATTTGAACGATTGAGAAATTCGACCTGTTCCCCAAGGTTTTCCCTTCTTGAAAATTTATTTTTTTCAAAATTTCGACTTTTGAAATTTTCGACCTTTTTTTTGAAAATGTTCACATTTTTCTCAAAGTTTCGACTTTCATGTTGTAAACTGGACTGCTATTTGAACAATTCGACTTGTTTCTTAAGGTTTTCACTTTTTGAACATTTGAATTTGTTTCAAAATTCGGCCTTTTGAAATTCCTCAAATATTTTCAAAATGTTCACGTTTTTCTCAAAATTTCGACTTTCATGTTGTAAACTGGACTGTTATTTGAAGGGTTGAAAAATTCGACTTGTTTCTGTAGCTTTTCACTTTTTAAAATTTGATTTTTTTTCAAAATTTCGCCTCTTAAAATTTTCGACCTTTTTTTTCAAAATTTTCACTTTTTTCTGGAAGTTTTGACTTTCATATTGTAAAATCGACTGCTACTTGAAAGATTGAAATATTCGACTTCTTTCTCAAGTTTTTCACTTTTTGAAAATTTGAATTTTTTCCAAAATTTCATCTTTTGAAATTTTCGACTTTTTTTTCAAAATTTTCACTTTTTTTCTCGAAGTTTCTACTTTCACCTTGTGAACTGGACTGTTATTTGAGATGCAATGAAAATTTGTTAAGAGTCCGATCAAAATTTCACCCTGTTTTGACTTAAAAAAAAAGGCGGGTTTCAGCCGCAATTTCAACTTCGGACCAAAATAGGCCGAAACTTCAAACTTTAAGTTTAAATTCCGACTTTGGGAAAAAAAAACTTGAAATTTTCAGAAACAATTTAAATCTAAAATAATATACATTTCGAAAGTTTGAGGAAATTATTGAAACTTTACGGATAGGGTCGAACATTTAAAAAAAAACGAGCTTCCAAAATTTCGAGAATAAAGTCTATATTTCAAGTTTGAAATCGAAATTTTAGAGAAGCAATTAAAAACTTAAAGTTAAAGCTCACGTTTTGGTTAATTAGAATTTTGAAAAAAAAAGTCGGATCACTTTTTAAATAAGTTAAAATTTTTCATTGAACATTTTCAAATTGAATTAAAGTTTTCAAAGAGTGTCAAAAACAATCAAAATTTACAAAAATATCGACATTTAAAAAAATCAAAATTTCAAAAATACCGCAAATTTCAGAAAAATTCGAAGTTTTGTAGAATAGTTGACAGTTACAAAAAAAAAATCGACATTTTAAAAAATGTGGTGATTTAAAATAAAACAAAATCCATATTCCAAATAGTCGAAATTAAAAAAAATGAACGTTTGCAGAACAGTCGAAATTTCGAAAAATCGTAGAGATATACTAATATCGATTTGAATCTCAATGCAGATGACGCCAGTGCATCTTTTGCTGATCCTTTTAGATTAGTACGCTTGGAAATGCCAGTTCTGCTGGCGAAATACGTATCGCGTAATTATTTATTTAATTGCCTATGTGGTAAAGGGGTAAAACCCTCTTTGGACCAAGAATAGTAGAATCAAAAAATTTAAGATTTAAAATTCTTAAAAAAAATTAAAATTTTCGATAAATTTTAAATTTTGAAAAAGGCGAAATTTTGGGAAAAAAGTCGAAATTTAACAAAGGTGGACATTCAAAAAAACAGCTTTAAAAGAAAACATAAATTTTCAAAAAAAAGTATAAATTTTTAAAGTGGAAATTTTGAAAAATTGTTAAAATTTTCAAATAGTCAAGATTTCCAAAATAAAGAAGAAAGAATAACGAATATTCGCATTCGCATTCGCGAATATTCGCATGTATTTTAATATTCGTATTCGCATTCGCCAGAAATTATGCGAATATATTGCGAATGATTTAGCAATTAAACAGGAAATTATTTATGAAATAACGATGTAACAGCTAATGGAGAGTTTCTTAAACTGGGGTTCATGGACCCTTAGGGGATTGTTGGGGGTTCATGGGTAGCGCAGTTAACAATATTTACTAAGATAATAACTGATAAAATAATTTATGTAATCCCATCTAATAAAAGATATTTTTAAATTCTATTTTTTCGTTTTCTTTTTCTATCAGCTAGCTACGTACAAGGTGGGTCACTTGTTTTGCCTTGATTTATAAACTCAACCAAAAATTTATATTTTTAACAACGGGAAACCGTTTTCAAAAATTTCGATTTATTCCTGAAAATTAATTCTTTCCTTGAAAATTACACGTTTTCTTGGAAATTCGACTACTTTTTGACTTTTTCATTAAATTTCTTTTTTTCTTTTGAAATTTTAAGTGTATTCTAAAATTAGACTTTCTTTATACTTTCTTAAAATTTTAAATTTTATCTGAAAATTCTTCGTTTTTCCTTCAAAATTTCGTCATTTCTGAAAATTCGACTTTATATGATTTTTTTTTGAACCCATCTTTTTGTAAATTTTAACTTATTTATTAAGCTTTGCCTTTCCTTGAAATGTGGTTCATCCTTTGATAAAAAAGTAAAAATGTATCGAGTAGTAAACAATTCCAAAAAATTCAAATTCCAACTTGTTTCTAAAAAATTTCAACGTTTGCTCGACGCCAGCACCAAGCTCGAAACCATCACCAAGCTCGACGCCAGCATCAAGCTCGACGCTAGCACCACGCTCGACGCCAGCACTAAGTTCGACGCAACAAATATACAGATAAGGAAAAATTTTCATTGTCCATGTAAAACGCTAAGAATTGTCCCTTCTATAGTTGTCTTCGACAGCTGAACGTATTCCAGTACTTTGACGCAGCATGCTCGTTTCTTCCAGTTTAGATGTTAGAAAAAACTCGTCGAGAGTTTTACAACAGACTGGAATATTGTTTAGTACAGTCTGGCGGCCTATTTGAACTCCTTATATTGTAATGTTTAAAGAGTTATTTTGTTATATTCTTCACTGGAATTATTATTTATTTTGTTTGAGAAATCTCGTTTATTTATTTTGGTTATAAAAGAATATCAGTTTTATTTTGCCTCAGACGTCGATTAAATTAACAGACTAAAAGAACAAACAGCATATGGTACGCAAATGTTAATAAAATTGTTGCCTGCCAATAGTAATCCCGTAACCAAACACGTTAGAAGCTATGATATACTACTGAAATCTCCACCAGCACTGATCGCTGCGCTCTGCGTTAAATTGTTTACACCGGTGTAGGAGAATACAAGGCGCCGCCCATCTATCCCACTATTAGTTCTCAATGTTAAATCTCTCATTAACATTCTCCCTATGGACAGTGTTTGACTTTCCTGATGTGTATATAGTCGATATTTTCTTACATCACAGTGGGAGGGAGGAAGCTTGTTCTTCACTCAGGCAGTCATTAAAAAACTAAATAATCAGTCGAGAAATGTTGATACTTTTTCTTAAAATTTCTTAAATTTTTTTTTGTTAACATTTTTTTCAAAAATCGCTCTTTTGGTCAAATTTTGATTAAATTTGATTTTCTTTGGAAAAATTGGAATTTTTACTAAACGAGCTTTTTTCTAGAAATTCCTCAAAATGTCGCTACTTTATTAATTTTTTTTTTTCAAAATTTGTTTGGATTTTTGAAACTTTCGATTTTTACTTTGAAAATCGTCTTTTTCTCCAAATTTCGATGTTAATCAAGTTTTTCCAAAGGATCACGTTTTATATTACATTTAATTTCCTGAAGATTTAGACTCAAAACTGTATCTTTTTTATTATAATTATTGGCCATTTCTAAATTACGACTTTATACTCAAAATTGTACTTTTTTTTTCAAAATTCGACGTTATTGAAAATTATAAATATTTCATAAAAATGTCGGAATCTTTTTCCAGATTTTGAGTGTGCGGAAATTTCAATCTATTTCTCAAAATTCGTTTTATTCTCAAAGTTTCGACTAAACGTCTTAAGTTTCTAGAAATTTTTACTTAAAATTAAGCTTTTTATCCAAAGCTCGTTTTTTTTTGAAAATTCGTTTATTTTTCTAAAACTGAATTAAAATGTTAAGAAAAACATAAAAATTTTGGGAATAATGTTTTTACGAAATTTGGATAAAAATATTTCCTGTAAATTTAGAGATTATTTTAAAATTTAAATATAAATAAAAATTGTAAGAGCAATATTGTTGGAAACTGGATTTTTTTTGTTGAAAACTGGGTTTTTTCAATTTATTCTGGAAATTGTGACTTTTCCTTTAAAATTCTTTAAGTGCCAACATTCGCATTCGTGAATGTTGGAAATGAATATTCGCATTCGCATTCGCAAATGTGGAAAAACCAACATTCGTTACATCCCTACTCTGAAAAAAAAGATTTTCCTAAAAAATCGAAATTTTTAAAAAGTAGTTTTCGGAAAAGTCGAAACTTAAAAATAGAAGACGAATCTAACGAATCCAAAATTTTGACAAAAAGTCGAAATTTTGCAAAAAAAGTATAAATTTCGAAATTTTTGAACTGGTATTTTAAAAATATCCAAAACACTCGAAGTTATCGAAAATTTTCATTGTCAATGTTTTAAAAAGTCAAAATTATCAGAAACGTGATTGAAATAAGTTAAACTTTTGAATATAGTGCAAATGTTAAAAAAATGAAAATTTCATTAGAAACATTGAAATTTTGAAATAAACTTAAAATGTTGAAAACAATTCATTAAAAACACTTTCAGAAAACAGAAGACATTTTCAAAAAGGACAACATTTGAAAGAAATTAAGTTTTGAACAAAAATGAAACGAAAATTCCAAAGTCAAATTTTTGAAAAAATTCGAAATTTTTAATAAGTCTCGAGTTCGAAAAAAAGAAGTCGAAATTTTCAGTATAAAGTGAAAATTTCCAAACCAAAGTTAAAGTTTTGAAAATACGAGAAATTTTAAAAAATTAACGAAATTTAAAAAGGTAAAATTTTTTAAAAAATTGACATTTTGAAAAAATGTCGAAATTGAGAAAAAATCGGTTCATTTAATACGTTAAAGTAAGTAATAAAAATAGAAATCGGCAGCGGGGTCGGCTAGTTAAAATGTAAAGTTCTCACCGTAATGTAAGGTCCTAGATGTTATCTCACCTGAAAACAAAACAGAACATAAATATTTCCAGATAAAATTGAATGTTCAGTCATCGTCCAACTGACACTTATGGAGCCGCATAATTACAAGTATAGACCGTAATTAAATTTTTTGCATCTTGTCATTCAAAGAATAGTGTAACAAAATGTAATTATAAAATTTAGTGAGGAACTTTCTAGCAAATTTTAAATGGGGAAGCGGCCGCGATTATGAATTAAACGGCAGACAAACGTTCCAGAAATTTCGGCAAACGATAAGTCTTACATGCTTGTTCCTTCTAAAACGCGAAGCAAGACCTATATAAGGGGGTCGGCTTTCCTTCAGTTAGTTAGCCAATGAATAAGTTAGTTAATTAAACAGTGTTACGTGAATTACAATTATAGTATTCCGGTATCAGTTTGGAAAAAAAGCGGTTACAATTCACGGCATATTAATCATTCGAACCGATAGCGCCCAACAATATTTTCACATACACCAATTTTCAGCAATAACCTTTAACAACAATGTCGCGAGGAAAAGTACTGGTTTGGTAGCCAGATAAATAACCTACATAGTGTTATTTTCCAAAGTAGCTACATAGTTAAAGAATCTGGACCTGATATTTTTTAATGCTATTCTCTAAGCGAAAATTGTTGCAAAATATCCTTTTACAAATTATAAAAGAATTACGCAAGTCGCATCAAAAATTAAAAATACAATAAATCAGAATGAAAAAAAGGTTCATAAAGTAAACCAACAACGATACGATAGATCCATAGAATTTTAAAATTTAAAAATTGACATTACCAAAGCTTAGTCTTAAGAATTGAGCGCTCTAAATTGGTTGCTATTTCATACGATCATTTCTACAATCAAAACTTTTCCAAATCAAAGCGTAAAAAAATAGTGCTTCAAAATTTATTTCAGAGATTCGAAACTTTGACTTTACCAGAATTACCAATAAAATTAATAGTTTTAAAGGATAACAACTTAAAAGTAGTGTACACTGCCAATGAGTCTCCACAATAATTGAGGTAAAACTGAAGATAAATTGGACAAGCCTGATGATTCAGGAATTTATGAAATCAGCTACAACAATTGTAATCTGTCATAAGTAGGACAGACCCAGAGATCCATCAAAACTAGATTTAAAAAACATATCAGTCGTTTTAGTTACAATAGAGAAGAAAATCCAAGTGTTGCCCAACATATGATAAGTAGAGGACAGAAAATTAACATTGAAAATGTAATATTGTTACGATCGGTCTCAAATAACAGAAAACTTGATGCAAACGATACAAGTTACATCAACCAGCAGTCTGACACCCTTAATGGAGATCAGGGAGCATTGAGGGCCTCCATATTATTAACGGTTTTTTGTGGAAGGTCAAAATTACATGCACCAGATGTGTTAAACAATTCAAAATAGGAAAAAGAACAAAAGACCACCAGTATCGATTAGAACCTCAATGAAGATGATGTCGATGCTTCTTTTACTAATAAAATTAAGATTGGTACGCTTTAAACTGCCAGTTCTGCTGGCGAACCTCTCGTAATCACTTATTTAATTGCCAATGTTGTACAGGGGTGAAACCTTCTATGGACTTAATCATCTGCCACAGTGTTTAGTAAAATGCCCTAGGAAAATTTCTGTCGTTAGGAATTGGGATCTCTAAACTGATATCTTTAATGTCCAGAATTCATTTCTCTAAACAGAATTTGTTCTAGGTACAAATCATTAAAAACAAAATTTAAAATTTCAAACTTTGACTCCTGACCAAAAATCAGTCCTTGAGAATTTACTCCACACATGGTTTTTATTAATGTATGTTTGCTACAACAAATTCATTTCTGCAATATAAACTTTTCTAGGTCAAAAATTTGAAACTTCGACCTTACCAAAAATTAGTTGTTAAGAGGTAAGATATTTTTACTAGTACATATTACTCATGTGCAGAGCCTATTTTTGCAATCAAAATATTTCTAATAAAAAACATAAAAAAATTTAAAATTTCGATCGACTTTACCAAAAATTAGACGTCAGTTACGTTCTTTCTCTTAATTCCAAATCCTTAAAAACCCTTGAAAACTTTGGTGGAACGGACTGGTCCTTGCTTATCTTCAAAAATTGAAATACAAATCTTGTCCTCTGAAACCATGGAAGATTAAAAAACACCACAGAGGTTTCTCTAACGCGTTTCGATAGCCAAGCTATCATCTTCAAAGAAATACTAACACCTAACCCTAAAATTAACCCTTATATACCAAGAATATTCACTTCGTGTATGCACAGATGCGCATGCGCATTTGAATGCGGTCGATCATGCACGAAGTGAATATTCTTAGTATGAGGGTTAATTTGAGGATTAGGTGTTAGCATCTCTCCAAAGATTATAGCTTGGCTATCGAAACGTGTTGGAGCAACCTCTGTGGTGTTTTTTAATCTTTCTTGGTTCCAGAAGACAAAATTTGTATTTCAATTTTTCCTAGAACACTTACAAATTTTGAACAAATATTTAGAGTAATTTAGCTTTCACCTTATAGTAACCAAGTTGTTCGCCTATTAATATAGCATTTACCTTCTTGAAAAAAATTGTGAATCACAACACAATATCCTGGCAATTATTCTCAAATTAACCGAAACGCCTGAAAACAATCCATCAAGGTTTAACAAAAATTGTGTAAAACAAAGAAAGGTTCCCAAGGCAACGAAATGATCAGCATACATAGAAATTTTAATACCCGTCGTTTATCGTTATTTTATATTTCAAATTATAATTGTTTTGAAAAGTACTGTAAAAATAATTATACCTGAATTGCACCAGCTTATTATGTTGTAACCTTCGACATCTTAAGATCTTCAATTCGATACTGCTGCGGGTTACAAATTAATTTTAGCTGTAATAATCATCTAAATACTCTTTTACTAAAGAAAAGCGTCAAGAACACAAACGATAATACATTGGGTTATATATTGAAGAATTTGATAGAACATATTCTTATTGAATTATGTGTTTTGGTTAAGCCATAGCTCGATAGTGATGGTACAGAAAATGTGATTATGATTTTGAAAACTGCAAAGCATTCTCTACAAATCCTAGCTATTTGTTTTTAACAATAATTAAAAAATGTTGTTCGCTTCAGGGGACAAGATTTGTATTTCAATTTTTGAAAATAATCAAAGACCAGTCCGTTCCACCAAAAAAAAGTATGTAAATCACTTAATTAAGTATACTCGCTTAACTTGGCGAACTTAATAAATAATGGATAGACTAAAAATATTATAACTGTAATTTTGCAAGATCAAAGAATCCCAAAGTAGAGCTGAAAATTTCGAAGCACCATTTTTTATTGTGCTTAGAGTCTTTGAAACTGAATTGTTTTTGGTAAAAATCAATTTAAGGATGCATTTTTTATCAAAAATCATCTTGTAAAGAATGCTTTGCAGTTTACGACAGACCATTCGCATTTTCTCTATACCATCATTATTTCCCGAGTTATTTGATTATAGCAAGCAATTGATAAATGATCAGCGTTAACTTTCTACTGTTATTAGATAACTATTTTGATTCTGGTGTAGCCAAAAAATAACCTAAGGTGTAGGTGGTGTTTAGAGGAACTGTCATGATATTGTAACAAAATGTAGTTATAAAATTTGTATTAATGATTGTAGAAGGAATTTTCTACAAACATTTGAAAATGGGAAGCGGTCGTGAGAATGAATCATACGGCAGATAAGAGCTCTAGACGTTTCCCCAAGCGATAAGTCTTATCTGTACGTCCATTCCAGAAACCGGAACGGTACCTATAAATACGCGGTCGTCTTTCCCTCTCAGAGTCAGTTAGGCAGTTAGTTAGTCAAGTTAGTTAGTTGGATAGTCTGATAGATAAGTGAATTAAATTTATAGTATTGGAAATAAAGTGTTTACAATTCACGAAGTTTTAATTTTCGAACCGAAAATGCGCAACAATATTGTTACTGTGGTCTATAGCATAAGTTGGGAAACTTCTGGTCTAGTGCGGCAAGTTTGAGAAAAACACACTCAAGGGACGTTATTCGATATCTCAATGAAATTGGGTAGCCGAATAGATAACCAAAGACATCTTGATGACTAAAATCGTACAACTGGTCTAGAAAGGGGATGCCTGAATCCTAGCCTAAACTTAGGCAAAATCGAGATCCTGGAATATCATACTTCAGTTTCAATTTCGGTTTATTATAAAAATTAAAATACAAATCTTGTCACCTGAAATCAAAAAAGATTAAAAAACACAACAAAGGTTGCTCTAATGCGTTTCGATAGCCAAGTTATCATCTTCAGAGAGATACTGATAGACAGCTTGGCTATCGAAAAGCGCTAGAGCAACCTCTGTTGTCTTTTTTAATCTTTTGTTGTTTCAGGGGACAAGATTTGTATTTCAATTTTTGAAGATAACCAAGGACCAGTCCGTTCCACCAAAATTATCGGTTTATTATATTCAAAATGTGCTAGACAGCGAGCCAAAGAACCAAAATCTATAATGTATTCCGAAGAAGCGATTTAACAATTAGAGCCGCTACTTTACTAAAGCGTATATAATTTTCCACTTCGAACATAAATCCTGATAAATTTGGAACAGGAACACACGGCTAATGGTTGTAAACACACGGCCGCATGCGAATGATAATTTAAAGTACTTTACGATGCATTACTATTGAAACTGTTAATTATAGAACAAAGGCACATAAGTTCATTAGTTGAATATTGTGGAAGGCAGACGCATATGCATACGTACATACATATGTCTGGTAATGGCATACTTTGATATGCCAGCGATATATTCAGTGCAAACACAGATCGTGGTAAATGGAATTAATTCAGCCGTAGAGAATTCACCCCAATGACATTATTATTTCGGAATTTTTACGACCCCGTTGAGATGTGCAATCGCTCCCCTGAAGCGCCCATATATCAGCTATAAAGTTTATCTATGTCGGTCCGTTGCTAAATGACGTTGTTGTTACATCGATGCACTTACACCTGATGCGGTGTCATTCATTTTATGGCATTATTAAGAACCATAAATTTTATTCGGAATCATTTTGACTTCCAATATGTCTCCTAAATTAGGAGCCAAATGACTTAATGTCTTGCAAAAAATTTCTGTCGGCGGCGGATCTCCTTGATTCCTTGGTGCCCTTCGATTCCAAAGACTCGAACAGTCACTGTTATGATCACGGTCACTGTTGTGACCATGGTAGCAACGGTCATAAAATTACGCAAAAACTCGGAAAAAGCATTTCAAGAAAAAGAAGTAGACTTCAAAAGAGGGGTAGATTACAACAGGGCATTTCAAAAATAGGAAAAGAGTTCAGTTGACAGTGAAGACTTCGAGTAGTTTCTTAGAAAATTTAAACAAAAAGAATAAGAGACCTACATAAATAAAAACCATACTTGAATTGGCATCTAGCAGGAACTATTCAGTTAACTAAATATTCATTTTTTACACACTGAAGCGGAAATAATGTTAGATTCCACATCGTTATTATGACTATTTTCGCAAAATTGCCTAAATATTAAAAATGAATATTTTACTAGGTTAAAGCACCGTAATTTTACACCAACTTTTCAAAGAAGTGTCGATTACATTTGGGACCTTCAACTGCCCCGAAATTTTCGGAAGATTCTGCAATATTTCGCAAGGAATATTTAGCTATAACCGTTGATTTTCTCGAACATTGAAGCGAAAATAACGTTGTACCTTACGCTTGATGTCTTGCACTGTATGGTAATTATAGCTTGGACTTTCGCAACATTTCCTGCAAAACGAACATTAAATTCGTTTAAAGTTCGTGCATTTACATCACCGCTTCCGATAACGTTTCCTATTCACAAAGTACTTGAAAATGAAATAAATTTGCGTCACGTCTGCTTTGGGATCATTGATGCAGTTAGAATTTGCATTGGAGCAATTTGACTTGCTAACAAAATTGTCAAGTTTACTACAATAAATCATCATTTGGTCTTCTGAACTTTCGATAATGAGCAATTATTTATTTTAGTTTAGTCATTTTTCTGATCAGAAGAGTTTCACCTTGGGTCTGGTTGATATATTTAATTACCCATTACCAATGCTCCTTTTGCTCTGACTATCTCATCTTCTGTGCCATTGTTCCGCATTTGGTTTGCCTTCTGAATTGACTTCCTGCCTTGCTCCCTTTTTTTGTGCCGCTTGAACTTTGAAAAAATTTCGCCTTTGGCATGGTAACATACTACTTGCTTTTCTATCTTAAAGTAGGATTACGAAACTTGCTACTCTACATCTTATGTCATCTGGAGGAAAATAGAATCATCTCCGACAGCTAATACGGTTTTAGACAACAACGTTCCACTGGCGATCTACTGGCATATGTTACTCACATCTGTAAGTCAACTATGGAAATACATGGTGAGGCTAGGATTGCGGCATTGGATATCTCAAAGGCTTTCGACAAAGTCTGGCACCGATCTCTTCTCGCCAAATTAACATCTTATAGTCTTCCTCCTGGATTCGGTCATTTGATATCCAATTTTCTCGCCGACAGATCTCTTCAGGTCGTCGTCGATGATATCTCATCCGCGACATTTGCGATTAACGCAGGGATGCCTCAGGGGTCTGTTCTGTCTCCTACTCTATCTCTGTTACACATAAACGATCTCTTAACTTCAACTTCCAATCCTATATGCAGCTACGCAGATGACAGTAACCTTGTGTCATCTTTTTTCCCCGACAAAGTATTATCTATCGCTGCTTGAGATCGACTAAGCGAACAGCAGATACAGACGATTAATCAGGATCTCGAGATTATTCTGGAATGGGGCAAGAACAATTTGGTCGACTTTAAAGCTTCAAAAACTCAGACCGCGGTTTTCTCTAAGAAAACATCAAGGGATGATGCAACGGTAATAGACGGTAAAATCCCTCCGATGGGATCTAATCTATCTATCCTAGGAGTGAATGCGAGCAGTAACTTCTCTTGGGACGATCATGTGCGCGCCATTTCCAAATCCGCCTCTCAGAAGCTAAGCTTTCTTTTTAGAGCTAAAAACTACTTCACATCTCATCAGCCATTTACACTATACAAAGCTCAAGTTAGGCCAACACTAGAATACTGTTCTCATGTTTGGAGTTCAGCCCCAAAACACACGTTAGCTCTCTTGGCTTCAATTTAAAGAAGAGCGATTCGCCTAATTGATGACGAGAGTCTGACCGATTCTCTCGAGACACTAGAGCACAGGCGTATGGTGGGTGACTTGTCTCTTTTCTACAAGTACTATCATGGAAGATGCTCGCAGGAACTAATAGGACTGATCCTCCCAAGGGCAAGATTCTTGAGGCATACTAGACAGTCGGAGACAGCAAATTCCTGTGCGGTCCAGCTTGACACAGTAAGGACTTTTGTCTACGGAGACTCTTTTTTCTGTCGAAATTCCAAGTTATGGAACTTGTTACCGAAAGGAATTTTCCCCAAAAATTACAACCTATCCTTGTTTAAGAAGGCGGTTCATCGCCATCTATCCTTGTTTCCACATCCTACTCGCAGTGCTTTGAAATCATTATGGGGTTACCCTTTGCGAGTGAATTAAAATTAAAAAAAATGGGACTTGGGCCTTTCATCATGAAGTAGTTTCTTATTTTTGTTCGAAATGTCATACCTTTTCCTAATTATATTTTTGCCTCCGATATGGTTGCCATACGTAATTAATCGCCTTTCATGGTATGTAGTTTCTAGTTTATCTCGAAATTTCATGTTTTTTTCTTCATTATAATTTCGCCACTCGTATGGCCGACACACTGCGTAACCGTGCTCTTCACGATTGACTATGTTTCTTCGCCATTCATTGTTGTGCCACTTTCACTTCGGACGAGTTTCCGAAGTGGTCTGGTTGACATGAGTTACCATGCTCTTTTATTTTGAATCTGATAGCTCCTGTTTCTGAAGAAACCCCCTATGCTGATGAGAGGAAACTTTCAGTAGAGAGTGACACGATCAAATTCCGGATGAAGTATAGAGTGTATGCAGCGAGAAATACCTCAGGTATAGAGGGCGATTTTAAAATTTAAAAAATTCGTTACCATGGTGCTACCTAGAGATGAAGAACGAAACTTATTTTTTTTACCCACAAATATATCCCCCCATGGTAAAGTTTAAAACTTCTATAAATCACCAGGAGAAGATAAAATCTTCTCATCCCTACTACAGCACGACATTATGGAACTTATAAATCCACTAGTTATAATTTTCAAAGCTAGTTACACGTTAAGCTACATTCCAGTAAGATGGAGAGACGTAAAAGTGGTCAGTATACCAAAGGCAGGCCAGGCAAACGACCGTCTGAGCAAATCATATAGACACATAAGTCTAACGTCATCTCTCCTTAAAGCAAAGGAGAAAGTTATGAATCAACATATTAGAAGCGAAATATTGTCAAATAATCCGCTTCATGAAAATCAATTTACCTATCAAGAAGGCAAATCCACAGAGACAGCCTTACATAATCTTGTCAAAAAGATAGAAAGTGCACACTCAAACCTAAAATATAAAACATAAAATAGCTCTTTGTGAATTTATAGACATAGAGGGAGTGCTTTTGATAACACCTCATATGAATCCATAAAGGCAGCAGCTATCAAAAAAGGTTTTAAGAAACCTGCTATCGACTGGATCGTCTCCATGTTGTATGGTGGGAGAATCAAAGCAACCTTAGGCAGTGATTCAGTTACAGTGAACGCAGCAAGGGGTTGTCCACAAGGAGCTGTTTTATCTCCACTGGCGTCCAACGTGGTTGATGACCTCCTAAATATACTGCATTACTCAGGCTTGGAAGCAATAGGTTATGCAGATGATATTACTGTCAATATCAGGGGCAAAAACGATAAAATCCTGTCGGATTTAATACAGAAAGCCCTAAACACCATTGACAACCGGTGTTCAAATCAAAAGTTAAGTGTAAACCCAAATAAAATAATAATGGGGGCTTATCAGTTCGAAATGATTATTAAACACTTGCTGAATAATACCCACTTTATTTTCAAACTAAACTCGGAACACTACAACTGAATAATTAAATCTCTTATTGACTTTTAACTACTAGCTCACTAATTACACTGACTGACTCTAACTAACTCGAGAGAAAGGCGACCGCCTTATATAGTTTTGGCTCCCAGGTTCTAGAAAAATTCCGCAGATAAGGCTTATCGTTTGCCGAAAATTCTGGAACGCTTATCTGCCGTTTGCTTCGTTATCGCAGCCGCTTTCCCCTTATTAGATCTTTCTAGAAAATTTTCTTGCATATTAAATTCTATAATTTACATTTCACTTCAATAATAATGCCTTTCACGAAGTGAAGGAGCGAAATCTAACAGCTCTCACTATGAATGGTGTTTAACTGAACTTCTCAAATTTCTCAAATTTTTTTGTCACCTAAGCTTTCCAGTTTTTTAACTCAAAATTCCTATTTCAGCTAAAATGTTGTCCGTGTTTTTTTTTCAAAATTGGAATTTAAATTTGAAATTTCGGGACTTTTTTTACAAGATTCAATTATTTGAAGGATTTCCAGAGTAAGATTTCTTAAGATCGCCATGAAATTTAGAATTTTTCTCTCAATGTCAATTCAAAGTAGTTCGAAATTTTAAGTGTGATTTTAAAAATTTCGAAATATCTAAAATAGAATAAAAACCCCCAATTTCAAAATAAAAAGTCACTTTAAAGGAAAATTTCTAAAATAAGTTTTGTCTGACTTTTAGGTTTTGATAGTTTTTTGTGACTCCACAGTTAAAATTTCAATTTTGTTCCTAAAAAAGTCACTTTTAAAAGTATAATTGGACACATTTATTATATGCAAGTAGAATGCAACCTAGACTACAAATTCGGGCAGCCCTCCAGCGTGTATCATCATAAGTAGCTGAACTACCAACAGTTGAAATACTGCCACCTAGCAAAGCGGTTGCTCTCTAGAAAAAAGTTCCCAGAAGACAAGGATTCTAATGCACAGACCAAACTTCGAATCTAATAAATGTTCAAACCTATTGGTGCATTAGAGGACATTTATCATGTTTTTTTTTTGAAAATTGTCGACTCTTCTATTCTTGTTCGACTTTAAGGTCCAAAAAAACCATTTTTATCTTGGGAATTCGAGAAAAAAATGTCTGAAATGTTAACAAAAACAGTGAAAATTAAGTTTTTCTACAAAATTGAATTTTTTTACTTAAAATACGGAGTTTAAAGCTGAAATTTCGGAACTAGGAAATTTGACAAATATATTTTTGAAATTTTGGCTTTTTGGTATAAAATTTCGACTTATGTCTGACACATGGTAAGCTCGATTTTTTTCTAATACATAAACAATTAATATTTTTTCCCCCATAACTTTGACTTTTTACAGAAATTTTAGGAAAACATTAAGAACTGTTAAAAGGTCCAAGGTAACACAAATTTTTGATTCAATTTCCTGATTTATTCCGTATTTTTTAACGCTTCAAGAGTTCTTAACTAATTTTAGTGGCGTGCTTGCACAAAATTAACGTATTCAAATGCACTGCCATTATTGCTGCAACGTTTGATTTGTGTATTTACGAAGCGAAGCGAATTCCATTATTTCAAGATCCCGGTAACCTTGCTGGTAAGAATCTTCATTTTAAAATAATTACCACGTAGCTAAAAGCACTTGAAGAGCACAATTATTTATTGTCTATCTGCAGCACTTATATTAATAGTAAATGAGTATTAATTAAACATCGATAATGTATTCAAATCAAACACTATTTTTTAGATTCAGTAAAGATGAGTTAATACAATCGTTATGAATGCAGCTGTATTCAAATTTATCATGCATTGATAATTATACAGAACCACTATGTAAATTAACGATATCCTCATGAATTCATGCTATTTTAAGCTCCCGTAAGTTGTACTTTCACTTATGCCGTAAATTAGCGAACCGACAATGACGCAATCTGATTTTTTAACAATTAATAACTTATGATAAACGTCTGTTTATTTTAATAGCTCGCATATGATCTATTAATGCAAATAATCGTGCTGCAATTTGTGGGGCTTGCCAAATAAAAAGCAAGGAATTCTCCCAACATATTTAGCCAACCAACAAAAAATGCCCTTTAAATATATCGGAAAACGCCTGTAGAAGAGAGGTTAATTTATTTTTGAAGAGGGTCCTCTTTCTAATACAACGTCGACTAAGGAAACCTGTCACATCACAAAAAATACGCCTAATAAGGCAATTTGCGGATTTTTTGTCAAACCAGACACGATTTTCTTTCATTTTCTTTCCAAAGTATTTAATAGGCATTCACTAAATTGCTTTTGTGCGTTATGTCGATTAAGGAAAAAGCTGTTAAAACCTAGATAACGAAGTTTCGGGGGATAAGGCTTGCAAAATACTCTGAAGGAATGTAGGATACATTTTTGAAGTAAAAACTTCTCGAAGCGCGTTAAGCGATTTTGGACAGGAGGTAAACTTATGGTTGCGAGTCACCATCACGTATTACCAACATGATATTAACAGTATATTATACTGTTAACATTAGAGCAGTACAATATATTGTTAACATTAGAGCTTGTTGGTAACAGTATATTATACTGTTAACATTAGATCATGTTGGTAACGCGGGATTGTGATGCGGAACCATAAGTTAACCACCTAACCACCATACGTTGCCGATATGCTTAAATGTAAGCAGTATATTATACCGGTAACGCATGATGATGATACGAAACCTATCAAAAATCCCTCAAGGCGGTTAAAAAGTTTAAACTTTAAAGATGCATGATCGGCACTGGAGTTTTAACCCGCGACCTCTCAAGCAACTTCAAGCGAAACAGACCCTCCTAACAAACTAAACTATACTGTCTCTTGAAAAGATCGGTTTCAACTGGATCTTAAAAACATTTATACATCTAATATAATTGTTTAAATTGTGTTTTAATTTGACTATTATTTTAACTGTTTCATTGTAAAATCACTCTCTGAACATACAGTACAACGATAAGTACCATATTAGTTTGTACAACAGGTGTGAACAAACATATGTTGCAATTAAAAATAAAATGTGGTACTCTTGTGCTCGAGAAATGCACAAATATGCTACAAATAAAAAGAGTGAATATTTTGTATGTGAGTGTATTTCATTTAAAATAAAATTACGAGAGAACTTCTAAACATCAACTCAGCCTCGAAACTATCAAAAATTAGAAACTCGAAATTTGAAAAGTACGGTTCTTTCGCGGTAAAGATGAGCTATAGGAAGCAATTTTTGGGAACTCATACTCTAAGGGGGTAAAAAGGGGTAGAAACGTGTTTCGAAATTAGCACGGAGCAAAGTTATTACTACATTCTGCAGCCTCAAATTGTGTGTAAACAATCTATGAAGACTAAAGCACTGAACTAAACACTGTGGCTTGTGATTAAGTCCAAAGAAGGTTTCACCCCTTAGTATCGTTTTAAATCTCAATGCAGATGACGTCGATGCATCTTTTGCTATTCTTTTTAGATTAGTATGCTTGAAAATGTCAGTTCTGCTGGCGAAATACGTATCGCGTATTTATTTATTTAATTGCCCATGTGGTAAAGGGGTGAAACCTTCTTTGGACTTAATCTATGAAGAAAAAATTGAACACGTTTTTCGCCTATTTTGACAATTTAACCTCTAAGGGCTGAAATGGAATTTTGCAATTAGTATGAAACAAAGCTAATAATGCGTTTCATGACCTAAAGTTTTGTAAAGATAATATATGAAAGAAATAATTAAACAAGTATTTGGCCGATTTTATCAATTCAACTCATAAGGGGGTAAAAAAGGGGTATCACAATTGGTATGGAAAACATTAAAAATTATTTTTTAAATTTGAATTGTGCGTAAACAATATATGAAATACATAATTCAGCACATACTTGGCCGATTTTAATAATTGTACCTCTAAAGGGGGAAAGGGGGCATCAAAATTTGAATGCAACAAAATTATTGCGTTGCAACAAAATTATTGCGTTGCAACAAAATTATTGCGTTGCATAGCCCAATACTCCGCGTAAAGAATATATAAAAGAAATTACTCAATATTTAGTCAATTTTGAAAATTTAAACCCCAAGCCGGGTGAAAAATGATATTAATTAATATGGAAAATATTAAAAGTTTTCTTTATGGGAAAAAAATAGCCCATTTTGACACAACAAGGCAACATTTTAAAAATTCGAAAACTTCGACAATATGTCAAATTTTTAACAGTTTCAAAGAGAGGTGGAATTTTAAAAAAGGTTAATTTTATAAGAAAAAAAACAAAATGTTCAAAGAAATATCGAATATTTGAAAAGGTCAAAGTTTTAAAGAAAAAGCCAAAATTTTAAAATTAAGGCATAACCTTAAAAAAAACAACTCCAAGAAGTCAAAATAATGAAAATGATAATTTGAAAGAGGTGAATATCATAAAAAGGTCATAGTTTTCAGTCACCATTAAATAAAAATCAGAAATTTTAGAAAATTCATAATTTACAACAAAAAGAAGAAATTATACAATAAGTCGATATTTTAAGATGCACAATTCTAAAAAGCTAAAATGTTTACAAAGAGTAAACACTTTTACGATAGTTAAAAGTTTCAAAATGGTGTAGTTTTCCAAAAATTAGTCAAATTTGAAAAAAAAAAGTGTAGTAAAAATTTAAAATATTCAAAAAAGGGAAAAAAATCAAAAAAGTCCCATTTTAAAAATCTAAATGTAACAAAAACAAAAGGTTCAGAATAGGCGGAGTTTTTAAAAATAGGGAACATTTCGAGAACTGGAAATTCTGAACAAGAGTCAAAATTTAAAAAAAAAAGAAGCAAAATCCTGAAAAAGGTCAAAATTTAAAAAAATTCGAAATTTTAATGTATAAACATTTTTAATAAAGTCGAAATTTTTGCACAAGGTAGAATTTTTGAATAGTTATGTTTTTTAAGGTAAACATTTGAAAAGTAATTCGACATTTTGAAACAAAAATTAAAATTTCCTAAATTCACACAAAAAAAAACGAAATTTCCAGGAAAAGATCTGAAAAACTTGGATATTACATTGCAATTTAAAATAAAATTAAAATCTTTAAAAGAAAGTACCTATATAAAGTAAAAATCTTTAATAAAGTTTAAAATGTACAAGATAAAAATCGTCCAAAATCTGAAATTTAAAAATAATAAAAGAAATAAAATTTCGAAAAAAAGTAAAAATTTTGAAAATAACAAAAATTGCAAGAGTGAAAGATTTGAAAAAAAGCAAAATTTTGAAGCGATCAAGATTATAAACGTCAACATTTTTAGAAAAAGCTAAAATTTTGAAAAAAACTAGTAAAAATTTACAAAAAATCTAGATATTCAAATATTAGGAGTCAAAATTTAGAGTAAATATGGAAATCTCGAACAGGCGACATTTTCAAAAACCGTGAAAATTTTCAAATTTGAAGAAAATTAAAATTTTGAATGGCAGAATTGAAAAAATATCAACTTTTAAACTCGTGGAGGTTTAAAAAAGATGGATTTTTTAGAAAGTGGAAATTTTGTGAAAGCGCAATTTCCGAAAACGTCATATTAAAAAAAAAGTTAGAACTGCCAAAAAGAGACGGTTTTTTAAAAAAACTTTGCGCCTTCCAAAAATGTCGAAACTTTTAAAATGTCAAATATTGAACAGTTAAAACTTTCGAAATAAAAGTGAACATTTTGAGAAAAAGCGAAAATTTAAAAAAATAACTAGTCAAAATTTAGAGAAAATCTAAATATTCAAATTCTAAAGAGGGTCTCAATTAAAGGTAAATATTGAAATCTTGAAAAGGGCGACATTTTCGAAAAAAATTGAAAACTTTCTAATAAATGAAAATTTTCAAACACGGTGAAAATTTCCAAAAGAACTTTTGAAGAAAGTCAAGATTCTGAATGGTAGAATTGAAAGAATGTCAACTTTTTAACTTGTTGTGGAAGTTTAAAAAAGGTGGATTTTTTTAGAACGTGGACATTTAAAAAGGTGCAATTCTCAAAAACATCAAATTAAAAAAAAAGAATTAAAACTGCCAAAGAGGGCAGGTATTGAAAACAAACATTGCACTTTTCAAAAATATCGAAACTTTTAAAATGTCAAATATTGAACAGTCAAAATTTTCAAAATACTTGAAATTCAAGTCGACGTTTTCAAAAATGGACAGTTAAAAAGAATGTCAAAATATTAGTTGTTGAGGCAAAATTTTGAAAAAATATCAAAATTTTAAAAAAAAAAGAAAGTCTCAAATAAGAGGAAATTATAAAATGTCAAAATTTGCAGATTAAGTTAAAATTTTCCGAAACAGCAGACATTAAAAAAATAAAAACTTTCAAAGAGTGAACGTCTCAAAAAGTTGAAATATTCAAGTCGTCGAAATTTAAAAAAAATCAACAATTTGAGAAAAAGTCTAATTAAAATACGTACATTTCAATTAACACAAAATTTAAAAACCCTTTCAATTAAAAAAAATCAAACCCATCAAAAAAAAATGCTTTTTTTAATTAAATTTAAAAGATAGGAAAGTGGGATTAACAACAAAAGTTCACAAAATTAAAAGAACCTTGAAGTTTTAATAAAAGATCGAAATTCCGGAAAGAAATTGATTTTCAAAAAAAAAAAAATGTAAATTTGAGGAAAGCTGAAATGGTCAATAAAGGTAGTAATTTTATAATCCCATCCCTTCCTTCATATTATCAACGTAAGAATTGGGAAGTGGCATATACATAAATTCTATTAATTAAGTGAAACACAATTTCGTTTTTTATAGATGCAATTGGTTGAATTTCGACCTCAAGGTATGATAGTTACCAATAAATATTAGATTCGTTTTCATCCAAACCACAAATATGAATTTGACAGCATTTATTTTTAACTACTTCCAATATTCTGACTTGTTTAGTACACAAACACTGTCATTTCCTACTTTTCAGTTTTCACTTCTGTTGGCAGTCTCCATACTACCTACTTTTTTTTTCATTATAAACATTTCGTTTTTACTTTTTTTTAACATGAAAATACCTATTCACACGACGCAATGACTTGAAAAGCTGTCTAACTCCTATCATTGGTGGCGGATGGCCCGTAACTTTCTGGACGTCTTCTGCAAAGCAATATATTACTCAAATTGCCCTAAATTTTCCGATTAACATCTGGGAGCTGCTTTAAATTGTAGTGTTCCTCCAACAAGTTGTAATTCTGCACACATTTTCAATATGGTTGGGATCTGGAATTGTGAAGACCAATGCAATTTGTTGCCACTTAACTTAGATATTTTGGCTCATTATCTCTTTGCAGTGCCCCGTATACCTCGATCACATCGATCATTTTCAGTGAATGTAAATTTTTGTCAAGCTAATTTCTCAGCCATTACTTTACCTCACGTTAGATTTTTAAAAAAGGTTAGTTTGCAAAAAAACCAAATTTTCAAAAAAAACGTACACTTCAAAAAGGCGAATTTTAGAAAACCGAAATTTCAAAATTAAGGCGTAACCTTCAACAAACACAACTACAAGAAATAGTCAAAATAATGAAAATGAGAACTTCAAAAAGGTGAAAAATTTCAGAAGTCTTAATTTACAAGAAAAAGAAGAAATTATGAAATAAGTCGAAACTTTAAGATGCACATTTCTAAAAAGCTAAAATGTTTTGAAAGAGTTAATATTTTTAAGATAGTCAAAAGTTTCAAAAAAGTACAATTTTTCAAAAAATAGTTAAACTACTGAAAAATGTTGACTAAATATAACATTTTCAAAAAAAAGCGAAAAATATCAAAATCAATTCTAAAAATTTAAATGTATAAAAATGAAAATTTCAGAATACCCCGAGTTTTCAAAACGAGAGAAAATTTCGAGAAGAACAGGAAATTCGAAACAAACTTCAGAATTGTGAAAAAAAGAATCGAAATTCTGAAAAGAGTCAAAATTGTAAAAGATTCGATCTTTTAATGTATAAACATTTTTAATAAAATCCAAATGTTCAAAACAAGGGTAGAATTTTTTAATAAAGGCATTTTTATAGAAAAAAGTCGACATTTGAAAAAAGATTCGACATTTTGAAACAAAATTTAAAATTTTCTAAATTCACACAAAAAAACCAAAATTTCGAGAAAAGGACGAAGTTCTGCAAAAAGTGGAAAATCTGAAAAAATTATACATAGCAATTTTAAAAAACTTTAAAAGAAAGTACCTATGTAAAGTAAAAATCTTCAATAAAGTCAAAAATGTTCAAAATAAAAATATTCCAAAAACCGAAATTTAAAAAATAATAAAATGAATAAAATTTCCAGAATAAGTAAAACCTTTGGAAAAAACAATAATTTTAAGAGTCAAAAATTTTAAACAAATTAATATTTTGAAACGATCGAAATCATAAAAGTCAAAATTTTGAGAAAAAGTCAAAATATTGAAATCTCGAAAAATGTGACAGTTTAAAAAACACTAAAAAATTCCACCTTAATCGAAATTTGCAAAAACGGTGAAAATTTTCAAAAACACCTTTGAGGAAAATTAAATTATAAACAGTAGAATTTAAAAAAAATCAATTTTTAAACTCGTAGAAGTTAAAGAAAAGTGGATTTTTTTGAAAGCAAAGATTTTGAAAAGGGCCAATTTTCAAAATCGTCAAATTTTTGAAAAAAGTTAAAATTGCCAAAAGGTGACAGTTTTCAAAAAAGATTGCATTTTTCAAAAAAGTCGAAACTTTTAAAATGTCGAGTGTTAAAAAAGTCAAAATTTCAAAACACCCGAAATTTTCAAAACTCTCGAAATTTTAAAAAGTTATCAACAGTTAAAAAGAACGTCAAAATTTGAAAATATTAACTGTTAAGGCAAAATTTTCAAAAAAGTGAAATTTTTGAAAAAAGTAAAGATTTTAAAAAATAGGAAGTTTGAAATAAATGGAAATTTTAAAATGTCAAAACTTTTAAAATAAGATAAAATTTTCCAAAACAGCACACATTAAAAAAATAGAAATTTTCAGAGTCGAATGTTTCAAAAAGTTAAAATATTTAGGTGGTTACAATTTGAAATACAGAACTTGTCCCCCGAAACCAAGAAAGATTAAAAAACAAAACAAAGGTTGCTCTAACGCGTTTCTACACCCAAGCTATCATCTTCAAAAAGATACTAAAGATCTGAAGATGAAAGCTTGGCTGTCGAACGAGTTAGAGCAGCCTTTGTTGTGTTTTTTAATCTTTCTTGGTTTCAGGGACAAGTTCTGTATTTCAATTTTTAAAGATAACCAAGGACCAGTCCGTTCCACCAAACTTATGGTTACAATTTAAAAAAAAAATTTTTTAAAAAAAAGTTATCAACAGTTAAAAAGAACGTCAAAATTTGAAAATATTAACTGTTAAGGCAAAATTTTCAAAAAAGTGAAATTTTTGAAAAAAGTAAAGATTTTAAAAAATAGGAAGTTTGAAATAAATGGAAATTTTAAAATGTCAAAACTTTTAAAATAAGATAAAATTTTCCAAAACAGCACACATTAAAAAAATAGAAATTTTCAGAGTCGAATGTTTCAAAAAGTTAAAATATTTAGGTGGTTACAATTTGAAATACAGAACTTGTCCCCCGAAACCAAGAAAGATTAAAAAACAAAACAAAGGTTGCTCTAACGCGTTTCGACAGCCAAGCTCTCATTTTCAGAGAGATACTCTCTAAAGCTTGACTGACGAAATGCGTTAGAGCAACCTTTGTTGTGGTTTTTAATCTTTCTTGGTTTCAGGGGACAAGTCCTGTATTTCAATTTTTAAAGATAACCAAGGACCAGTCCGTTCCACCAAACTTATGGTTACAATTTAAAAAAAAAATTTTTTAAAAAAAAGTTATCAACAGTTAAAAAGAACGTCAAAATTTGAAAATATTAACTGTTAAGGCAAAATTTTCAAAAAAGTGAAATTTTTGAAAAAAGGAAAAATCTTGAAAAATAGGAAGTTTGAAATAAATGGAAATTTTAAATGTCAAAAACTTTCAAAATAAGATAAAATTTTCCAAAACAGCACACATTAAAAAAATAGAAATTTTCAGAGTCGAATGTTTCAAAAAGTTAAAATATTTAGGTGGTTACAATTTGAAATACAAATCTTGTCCCCTGAAACTAAGAAAGATTAGAAAAGCCAACAAAGGTTGCTCTAACGCGTTTCGATAGACAAACTATCATATACAGAGAGATTCGCTGGAAATTTAGATAGAGGAAAAAATGTGACACTAGGAAAAAACAGTCGAAATTAAAAACATTTTTTTGGTAATTTGGTATTTTTTCCTGGAATTTTTAATTTAAAATCGACCACCTAAGAGATGGCATGAAAGCTGAACATCCGCATTACAAGAGGTTTTATAACAGAAAAGACCAGACTATGTCTTAACAAAAGAGGAAGAAGAAGAAGAAGAAATTTGAAGAAGATAAAATTGAAATTATAAAAAAGTGAATTTAGGAAATATACGTAAAATACTGTCTAATTGTTTTTTAAGTTTCGACTTTCTTTTGGAATTAGGGTTAACATTTCAAAATTTATTGTAAAAAAAGTTTCCATTTTGATATTCGCAGTCTCGGAAGTTTGACTTTGAACTAGAAACTTCGACTGTCGTCTTAAAATTTTCACGTTAGTCACAAACGTGTAAGTTTTCAAAAAAAGATTAAACTTCGAGGCCAAAATCAAATTGTCATAAAAGTAGCAATTTTTTTAGGTGGAAATTTTGGGTTTCCGGTTTAAGCAAAAGTCAACTTCCGGAGGAACCAAACATTTTCAGTTTTTCTTCTTATTTTAACTATTTCGACATTTCCCTTTTTTCTTTCGAACTCTAAACCTCTCCGAAATCGAAATGTAATGTCTAAAGTTGAAATTTTAACAAAAATTTTCGATATTTCATGGTCACGAAATCTGAATTATTTTCTCAGAATTCAGAGTTTAGCGATTTTTTTAATCCGGAAACTAGAAATTTTTTTCTCAAATGTCAAATTTTTTCTCTAAACTTTAGTAGTGTTTTACGAATTTCCTGTTTTTTTCTTGCTTTTTCTTGTTCTTGCTGCAAGCTCAAGACAAGAAATTAGTGAGCAGTTGCAGGACAAGATAAGAAGTTCTTTTAGCAAGAGCAAGATTTCTTGTGAAGAAATTAGCAAGACTTACAGCCCACCAAGCTAAACTGGTAAAGGAACGGTTGGCCGAGCTCCTGGATACTGAAATGTCCCGGCACCCGGCGAACCCTCCTACATTCCAAAACTGCATTTACTCGCAGGGAATACTTAAATTTTCCTGCGACAACGAACACTCCCTAGTCTGGCTAGGAACTACAGTCAGCCCCCCCCCCCCTTTATACGGGAGGGTACAAATCTGGACCTTCTTCCAGTGGACTAGTTGCCTAAGTTAACGAAGGGCACCTTGTGAGTTCCCGAATCAGCCGGGCATCCGCAGGTGATCCTAAATCGACTTACGGCTCAAAATCCCTGGGTCAAGGTAGACGACTGGGTCGTTTTTCACAGCGCCCGCAAGGAGGAACCTAAGGGTGCCATCCTCGTTTGTGGAGTTGGGGAAAGCACCCGGAAAATTTTAGAAGAACGCCATGGGAGGGTGAGTCACCTCTTATCTTCCCTAAGGACAAAACTTCATTACTCATCCTCCTCGCTGAGTCGGAAGGTGGGGGCTCCGTCCTGTATGGAGGTAGAGGAGCCGTTGCCCCCCGACCCAGGGACGGAGATAACACAGCCACCCCCAGCTCCAGGCAACTAGAACACCCGGAAAACCAGGCATTCGTTGCTGGAAACTGGAGGGGCAAGAACTGAATGTCTGTGCCGTTCTGGTAGCCAATGACTTCTGGGAATGGTATAGGTTTCATACAAATAAACCTCCAACACTGTCGAGCGGTGACTGCTAACCTATGTCGTTTTCTCGACAGAAATGGGGAAATTATAGCCCTTATACAAAAATCGTGGATATATAACAATATAGTCTGCGGTTTAGGCAAATTAAGTGGAACAGTTTTTTACCTCAAAAATGGGGACAAACCAAGAGCAGCCCTATATGTCCCGAAACTACTGCAAGCGAATATCCTAGCATAATTCTGCTCCGGAGATCAAACAACTCTCAGAGTGGAACTTTCATGTCAAGAGGGAAAAATATAACTTATACTAGCATCGACCTACCTACCAACAGATTCGAAAGGACCACCACCCTCCGAGAAAATGGTAGGACTGATCGACTTTTACGAGGCAGGTAATGTAGATCTTATAATTGGATGTGATACAAACGCCCACCATACAGCTTGGGGTAGCGAAACAAACAACCCTCGAGGTACATCATTACTACGATACATAAGTAGTACCAAATTAGATATACTCAATAGAGGTAGTGAAGCTAGCTTTGCTACCTCTAGATGGCAGAGTGTTATTGACGTCACCCTGGCGTCTATGAGAATTACTAAAATTATAAATGGTTGGCATGTATCTAAGGATGCAACAATGTCTGACTATCAATATATAAAATTCAATATTTAATGTTGCAGGTTGGCATCCAAATCGTACAGGAATCCTAGAAGCACCAACAGGGAGGATTACAATACCCTGAAAAGCTCCTAGGGACTGTAGAAATCCCACAGATCATCGGGACAGTTGAACTGATCGAAAAATACGTCACTTTAGCGCGAAAACATATCATTATCATTACAACATATGAGAAGGCTTGTCCAATGAGAATTGAACTTCGAGAAACTCGGGCAACCTTTGGTGGAACGGGCAACTCGAAAAACTCAGATCTTAGGCAAACAAGCTCTTCAACAAAGCGAAGAAAACAAAACTCATATCTGACTGGTAGGCTTACCACAACCACCGGAAACAATACAAGAAACTTATTCGCAAGAGACAAAGGGAGAAATGGAGAGAATTCTGTAGTGAGGTAGAGTCCACTACATCAGTTTCCCGACTGAAAAAGATACTCTCGAAAGATCCAAACCAACAGGTAAGCATGATAAAGCTGGCCGACGGTACATATACCAGTACATTCGCACAAACAGCTTCAGAGCTACTAAACACGCACTTTCCAGGATGATGTGTTATACCAGGCCATAAGTGAAATGGGCACTCAGCCTCTCACCCTAGAAATAGGGACTGGGAGCTGGCTGTTCAGATGGTAAAGACACAAAAATGAACTGGGCCGTACAATCCTTTGCTCCCTTCAAATCGCCCGAGTTGGACGGTATCTACCTTGCCCTGATTCAGTGGGGAATGATGTAGATACAAAAATACCTGGTGCAAATTTTCAAAGCGTGTATTGCCTTTAAATACATACCTCAAGAATGGAGGGAAATCAAAGTAATTTTTATTCCAAAACCGGGTAAACCTCAAGGCTAAATCGTGTCGCCCAATCAACTTAACGTCCTTCCTGCTGAAGACGTTGGAGAGGTTGTGCGACAGATATATAAGGGATAGCCTCAATATACACTACCCCTTACATTGAAATCAACATGCTTTTACTTCCTGCAGATCTACCGAAACTGCGCTACATTAAGTAGTTAGCAGGATCGAGGATCGCTAGAAGTAAAAGAACACACCTTGGGTGTATTTCTGGACATCGAAGGTGCCTTTGACAGACCTAACTTCAATAGTATTTCTCTGGCACTTGAGCGTAGTGGCATTGAACCCGCCTTGCGGAAACTCATACGACATATAATTGAGTGGCGAGCAATACGAGTTACAGTAGGAGACTATACGGTCAGAGGAATCGTAAGTAAGGGATGTCCGCAAGGGGCTGTATTAACCGCCTTTATATGGTTAATCACCGGGGTCTTTATACAATTAGTTACGCAGATGATATAATCATCCTGCTTTCAGGTAAACACGAGGGAGTACTCTTCGAGTTAATGCAAGACGCCCTATATACAGGGTGTTACAAAAGTCCGGGCCGCTACTTCAGAAGCATATTCTACACATTAAAATATGAAAAATGTTGAAATACATTTTTTTCTTTAAATTGCCTCCTAACGGAGATATGACCATTTAAAGATGGGGCCCCTAAAGTGGTTTTTTTACTACAAAAAGTTAACGGTTAGTAGCAAAGTCATGAAATTGGGCAGGCAGTTAAAGAATTGGATTAGGCATATTCTCATGTAACATATTTTTTAAATAAGCAGTAGCGTGGTGTGTAGGGGGTTGCCCGCGATTATTTTTTGCCGTAACTTTTTTGTATTGCAATATTTCGACACAAAAGTGCCATAATCGTAAAAAGCAACATTTTTTATACAAAAAAAGTACTCTTTCTCAAAGTCGCTAAAAGTAACCGTTTCCGAGAAAAAAGCGTTTAAACAAAATTGTTGCATTTATTAGAATTCGTTTTGCAAATTTCTAATTTATCCACTATTAACTGCATTGATATAAAAATAGTACAAAATTAAGAAAAAAAAAATCAAAGCAAGTGTTCGAAATTACTGCCCCCTGCAGCAATACATTGCTCGGCTCGTCTTCTAAGGGAACTCCTTACTCTTTCGCAAATGCCTGGTGTATTGTGAATCTGGTTGAACCCATTGTCAATTCGTTCACGAAGATCATTGATATTGTCAACTGGTGTGGAGTAGACGATCTGCTTTAGATGTCCCCATAAGTAGAAATCGAGTGGGTTGAGGTCAGGAGACCTAGCTGGCCATGGTATCGGACCTCCTCGACCTATCCATCGTTGATGATAGTTGCTATTCAAAAATTCCCTAGCAACTGCACTAAAATGGGCAGGTGCCCCATCGTGCATTATCCACATTCGCTGTCTTGTTATGAGTGGAACATTTTCAAGTAACACAGGTAACTCTGTTTGCAAAAAATGTCTATATGATGCTCCTGCTAACCTATGAGGTAAAAAAAACGGTCCAATTATAGAGTCCCCTATTATTCCTCCCCAAATGTTAAGTGGAAAATGTTGCTGATGTCTCGACTGAATAACTGCATTGGGATTTTCAACTTGCCACTGATGCATGTTGTGAAAGTTAAGTATCCCGTTTCTGGTAAAACCCGCTTCGTCCGTAAATAATATGAGCGATGGAAAGTTCTCATTTTCAGCGATCTTATGCAATAGCAAGTTGCAAAATTCTATTCTTGGAGGATAATCAGCAGCAAGCAACCCTTGCACTCTTTGAAAATGATAGGGGTAAAATTGGAAAAATTTCAAAATTCGCCAGATAGTTACGTGATTTACTCCTTCGGCTAAAGCAAGTTGTCTAGTGCTGACACATGGATCTTCTTCAACTCGCTGAAGCACACGCTCCTCTAAATTAGCAACTTCTGCGTTTGGCCTTCCAACACGTTCGTCTTTGAAAACAAAATTTCCTGTTTCACATAAACGAGCATGAATTTTCTGGAACAATTTTTCTCCTGGTAGGTGTCTATTAGGAAAACGTTCAGCATAAAGCCGTCTTGCTTCAGCACGATTACAATTTGCAAGCCCGTACATTAAATGCATCTCGGCCATTTCTTGATTTGAATAGTCCATTTTATCAAAATAATGAAAAGTTAAAAAACTACTACACTTACTATTGACAACAAAAACTGCTAAAGTTTACAGCTTACGACCAAATTTTATCAGTGACACAACGTCAATCTCTGGCAGATATTGTCAAGTACAATTGTTTTCTTTACGATCAGTTTGCATGACCAACTTATTTTTTCTTATACAAATTAGTTAGAATTTCGAAGACGGGATAGGATTATTTAAACGCCTTTTTCTCGGAAACGGTTACTTTTAGCGACTTTGAGAAAGAGTACCTTTTTTGTACAAAAAATATTGCTTTTTACGATTATGGCACTTTTGTGTCGAAATATTGCAATACAAAAAAGTTACTGCAAAAAATAATCGCGGGCAACCCCCTACACACCACGCTACTGCTTATTTAAAAAAATATGTTACATGAGACTATGCCTAATCCAATTCTTTAACTGCTTGCCCAATTTCATGTCTTTGCTACTAACCGTTAACTTTTTGTAGTAAAAAAACCACTTAAGGGGCGCCATCTTTAAATGGTCATATCTCCGTTAGGAGGCAATTTAAAGAAAAAAATGTATTTTAACATTTTTCATATTTTAATGTGTAGAATATGCTCCTGAAGTAGCGGCCCGGACTTTTGTAACACCCTGTATAGTCGATAAATGGTGTAAAGAACATTCCCTAGCAGCAAACCCTGCAAAGACGGAAATGGTTCTTTTCACGAATAAGAGGAAATTAGCACGACTAAAATTTCCC
Organism: Dastarcus helophoroides; assembly: GCA_028583605.1. Lineage (NCBI taxonomy): Eukaryota > Metazoa > Arthropoda > Insecta > Coleoptera > Bothrideridae > Dastarcus > Dastarcus helophoroides. Next base: position 6,545,599 of record CM053335.1, read on the forward strand.
AAACTCATGGAAACCCAACTCGGTTTGTCAAATCGAGTGAAATACCTTGGTATTGAACTTGACAGCAAACTGAGCTGGAAGTACCACATTGAAAATAAATTAAACAAAGCTTACAAGATCTTCTGGCAATGCCGTGGGGCCATCAGGAGGTCTTGAGGGTTATCCCCTAAGATGACCTTTTGGCTATACACGGCAGTCATCAGACCAATTGTAAGCTACGGAGTTAAAGTTTGGTGGCCAAAGACAAAGTGCACCACTATCAAACAAAAGCTAAATCACAGCCAGAGACTAGCGTGTCTGGCAGTGATAGGAGCAATGAAATCCACTCCAACAGCAGCAATGGAGGCAATCTTGTGCCTGCCACCTCTCGATATATTTCTTGAGGGGGCGCCACAGGCTTCTGCTCTCCGTCTGCGAGCAGGAGAAATGTGGAATATGGTAGGTAAAATGGTGGGTCATCTGCGCGTAATGGAGGAGGTGCTCCAAAAGGCACCTATTCTGGGTGCGCCGATGGACCATCTACCAGTAAAATATAACTTCACCCCGTATAAAAATGGATGAACTACAAGCAAGGATACCAAAAGTAAGTATATACACGGATGGATCGAAAACAAATACGGGCACTGAAACAGGAATCTTCTCGGTAGGCCTGAACCTAAATGTAAGTATTAAATTGGATAAATACTCAACAATCTTCCAAGCGGAGATGTTGGGAATTTTATATAGCGTCAAACAAATGACGCAACTGAATGTTACAGGTAAATATATCCAAATAAAGATGGACATCCAGGCAACCCTTAAGGCCCCGAGGAATGTGAAAACGAACTCAGGGCTGATATGGAACTGCCACCTAGCTTTAGAACGTCTATCACAAAAGAATGCAATCGATCTAATGTGGATCAAAGGACATTCTGGGAAAGAGGGAAACGAACGCGCTGATAAACTAGCGAGGAAGGGTTCGGAGGGACAATTCGTTGGACCAGAACCAACCCTTCCCCTGGCGAGATCAACTGAAAGATCCCTACTTAACGAAGAAATTTAACGTAAACACAAAGCCATATAGGCATCAATAACAACATGCCGACAAACTCACGCATTCATTAGCATGCCGTGCAGGGAAAGGGCAAAACTACGCCTACAACTTTCAAGGAATAATCTTAGGAAACTTCTAGGGATTTTGACAGGTCACTGTCAATTAAACAAACACCTCCACAGAATAGGAATTATAAACAACCCGAGTTTGGAGGGTCGTTAGAAGAAGATGAGAGTGTCGAACACGTGACGTGTCACTGCCCGGCACTAGCATCAATCGGAGGATCCACGCTGGGGGACTTCTGGCCTAGTGTGTCCAGTTTGAAAGAGGCGCATCCAAGGCACGTTCTTCAGTTTCTCGACAAGGTTGGGGGGCTGAATGAATGACCAAGGACACCTCAATCACGGGGATAGCACAATGGGCCGGAAAAGGGTGGCCTAAGTGCTGGCCTAAATTTTAGGCAACCCACAACGAATCCAGAATCCATCCAGATATAGGTCGAAATTTTGCAAACTAATGAGAAGCTAAAGCAATATTAAATGATCTCTACGGTCTGCAAAATAAATAAAGAGTTCATGATTTGCGAAAGTTTTGGGAAATACTGGCATAGGCAACAGATTAAATAGCCGCCCCTGCACACCTATACACAGCGGATCTGGACGTAATGTTCAACATCTTATTAGTAAAGTCATCTGTCATCTCTACATGTTTTGGTAACGCGTCTTGGTGACGCATGATGTTAACGCGAAACCATAAGATTACCCCTTATCCAAAATCGCAAAACGCGCCTAAAGTATTAACTTCAAAAAACTAGGTATAAAGGACCCCAAATATTAAATCAAATTCTGGCCAAAATAATCCAGAAACCCATTAAATAGTGTTAATATTAATTAGTGCTTTACTTCAGAAAATCATCTTACATTTCTGGTGGGTAAATTTTATTTTGCAGAACATTTCTCTCTTACGCATTTACTTTAACACGCCATTATCACGGCGGAGATCTCCAACCCCTAAACTGACATTATAAATAGAGCAAGTTGCGTTAGTACTTCCAGATAATGGAATTGTGTCTACGAAAGATTAGCATAAGAAATTCTATCCAAATAATAAGTCTTGTATGCGACACTGCTAACCTGTTATTTTGAAAATGTTCCCTAATTTGCATTTCATATTACGTATGTAGCCGAGGGCAATTTTATATTCCCAAATTGACTCTAAAAGCAACCAACCTCGTATTTGAGCGAAACGACTCCCGACCATCTCGGTGTTATTCAGCTCAAAATCCAGAAGATTCCTAATTTTGAATTAGTAAAGTTAAAAACTCAGTTTTAATTCAATTTGTCTGAGTGATATTAAAGTCGTCGCAAGGAAATGAATAATTTCATTTGAGTTTTTGCCACGCAAACGTTTCTTCTTCAACAAATCTCTTGTCTGCATCGACTTAAAATACTGTTGGTTTTCAAGAACTAAGAAGAGCAGGGGATTTAATTTAATGTTGGGAAATATTTATGGAAAACAAGACAGTTTGACCTTACGAATTATGTAAAACATTTCAGGCGAATATAATATCCTGGCTTAGCGTGAGTGAAAGTAAGGCAGAGCAATTTGCTTCTTGTTTTAAGTTTTATTTGCATTATTGTTCGTTTTGTGTACTTAAAACGTCAGGTGATACAGTAGTAATGAATTAAGCTTGTTACGACATAAGAGATCTAACACTAACATTTATGCAACTGAATTATTATGTATCTTGCATTTGCTAAAACTTAGGCAAAATCCGCTAGCTTAAATAAATAAAATTAAACAGCAGACGTTGCAGGAGTTTACGAAAATATTTTGCATAGTTGATCGGCAGAATGTCGATTAATAATATTGTTACAAAATGTAGTTATAAAATTTGTATTAGTGATTGTGTAGTGTAAGGAACTCTATGGAAACATTTGATAATGGGAAGCGGCCGCGAAAATGAATCATACGGCAGATAGCGTTCTAGACATTTCTGCAAGCGATATTCTTATCTGCACGGAGATCCGTTCTAGAAATTGGAACGGTATAAATACGCGGTCGCCTTTCCCTAAGTCAGTCAGTTGGTCAGATAGTCTGATAGTTAAGTGAATCATAATTGTAGTGTTCCGAAATAAGCTTGAAATAAAGGGTTTACAATTCACGAAGTTTTAATTTTCGAACCGATAACGCGCAACAATATCTTTAGTGTTACCGTTTCGACAATAATACACCGTGGATTTTAAACACTTATTTAACGATGGAAAATGTATTCATGTGTCGTTGAATATCTAACTATCTTAGGGATACTCCCCTCTATTTATGTAGATCCGCTTTAGAATAAATATTCAATTTCTAGAGAGTCCTGAAGCGCACATTTACGTATGAGTGATTCCGTTCAGTCGCCGAGTGGGACTCGCCAATATTTTAGAAAATTCTACAGTAATCCAGAGAAGTGGCCTAGTTACTTTTATGCTTCGTCTCCGTGACTCACTAAAAGTTATTTTAACTACCTTAAAACCTCCATTTTATTCTCAAAATTTCGATCATATTTTTTTTTAAACATTTAAGGTTAGAAGTCAATTTTGGTCTTTTCTTTTTAAGCGTTTTTAGAATTTTTTCAAAATTTTATTTTTAATGTCAAAATGATGCCTTTTTTCTCGAAACCCCAAATTGATATTTCGAAATTCGACCTCATTTATCTTCGATTAAAACTCAATTGTTTTACCATGCTAACTTCAGCACGTTTCTGAAACCCTTTCGCTAAAAATGAGAAAGAGTATTTGTCTGTCTCTCTGCTTTTTGCAGCTCAATTGCTAAGCGGTTTTAGCAAAAACTGACATAGACCTTCCTTGCAAGGTGGGGTAATTAACAGGATACGTTTTATCCCTGAAGTATATTCCAGACATTCCCAAATTAATATCCAGAAGTGGTAAATAACATGTCTCCACTTTCCGTGTAAGTAAAAATTATAAAACGTCTCGAAAGTCAAAATTTTCAAAACAAAGTCGAAATATTCGGTTTAAATTTTGAACTTCAAAGTTTTGAGAAAAAAATCTTCATAAAAATGGAAATTGAAAAAAGTGCAAATAACATGTCGATTTTTTAATTTAAATTTACAAAAAACTGAAGATTTTCATCAAAATTTGATAATTTGTGTTACAATTTTGAAATAGAATCGAATATTTGCTAAAATTAAGAAATGGAAAAAAGCGGAGATTTTGAAATGTCAAAACTTATAAAAATCGAAATTTTCAGGAGTTTAAAGAAAGTCGAAATTTTGAAAGAATGGATTATCTCATCTAGGGTATTTCCAGGTTTCAAGCTGGTATTTAACTGTAACTATACTTCTCTGGTAAAATGACTACATTCATTTCATTCAACAAAAGGTATTGTGTCACAAACTTGAACTAAATGTCCCTCAACTTGATTAAAATAAACCGAAAATTCTTGAATTCATCTGCAATGAATGCAAGCCTTGGCGCCTTTTCTCCTTTTGTACCGGAATTACGCATGCAAATGAACTAATTTGTAAAGTAAAACATTAACTCAGCATCAAAACTCTAACTTTAACGGAAGTGGGAATACACATTGCTGTCAACAGCAACACAATCTTTTGTGAATGCTTTGCGTAATTTCTGGAATTGCGTTGAACGTTCCCGAATATCCCGTTACGGTTTGAACGCATTTCGCGAAAGTACACAGCAGATTTGATGAATGTGCTACCTTTTCTAATCGATAAATACATAATTTTTGCCATGTGATTGATGAAGAAGGGGGAATGAAGTTGACATCTGGTTTGAGGTAGAATGAGAAAACAAATTGTGCTTTGGTTTCGATATGATTTAGGAACTTTATCAAGATCCAGAGCGTTTCGCAGCAAGGAGCAAGCGTTTAATCAATATTGTCTCGAGACATTTTCAAGGGGTATGCTAAAAGGATTTAAATTTTAGTTCGTCTGTAACTTATCACATACTAACTGTTTCAAGAGATTATATGACTTGAGTAATGTAATTTTAACAGAAAATCTAATATCCTTATGGTTAGTTAGGCTCAAACAAACATTATTTAATTTATCCCCACGCCTGAAGGCGTTGAGTGTCCACAAATCTCTTACATGCTAATATGAATTTAATTGTTGTAAACACACGGGTCCTACAGTTGTAGGTTTGAGTACAATTCTACAATTCAAGGTTCGATTTATAATTATTAGTGGCTTATGTTCGATTTACAATTAATTATAAGGTCAGCGTACATCTATATTAATTAAATTGAAGTGTCTGTCTGTCGTCTGATCTTTTGTCTGAGCTAAACTTGGAAACTGCTGAATAAATTTTAATGAAATTGTTACTAGAATGTGGAGAATTTTTGAACCATTTTTTCGCGCAAAACTCAACCTTTTATTTCTAAGAATTCAACTGTGCTAACAATTTTGTTTGACGTTATAACACAGAACTAGTGACGCACAAAGCAAGATTTCTTATCTTGCTCGATAACTTCTTGTCTTGCTTACCAAGGCAAGAAGTTGCTTTACTGCTTGTGTTGCCAGTTTCTTGCTGGGTTGATTCTTGTCTTACAACTAGGACTCTTGCTCTTTCTTGTTCTTGCTGTGTTCTTTGTTTTGCACATGAGCTACGACAAAGTAGATTCAAAATTGATTGTGACGCAATGAATTTACGAAGTACGCTATCTACAAAAGATGTAAAGACAAAGTAGAACGATAATTTTGAGAAGTGAACTTGAGAAACCATTGTTAAGGCGGTACCTGCAGCCAGGGATATCATTTTAAAATATTATAAAAAATCAAATTGAATACATTGTATCGCTGGGATTTTGGATCAACGGCATAAAAAAAGCATTACCTTTTTAACAAATTGCAGGAAACAGCAATTCAAAAATTGGAACAAATTTATAAAGAGAATTATTTTGCTGCAAAAAAGTAATAATGCCTCCTTATATGCTTCAAATTCCATGACTGAAAACAGTACGTTTAATATCTTCAATAAAGTTGAAGATGGACGATGGAAGATATGAGTCAGTCGAAGCATTTTTTTCAAAATCTAGTTGGACATGGCGAAAGGAAAAGAATACGAATATTCTGGACTGAAGATGTAAACTCAAAAATTCGTGTTGAGTATTATTAAAAATGGTGAAGCATCTTATATACTTGGTTTAACGACCAGAGATAGTGTCTTAAAAATTTTCCTAAACGTCGCTTATTATAACAAAATATTGAAAAAGGCAAGAATCTTGCTTCTTGCTAATTTTTTGATAAGAAATCTTGCTCTTGTTAGGAGAACTTTTTGTCTTCTGGATTGTGGATTCGTTGTGGGTTGCCTAAAGTTTAGGCCTGCACTAAGGCTACCCTTTTCGGGCCCATTGTGCTATCCCCCTGATTCAGGTGTCCTTGGTCATTCATTCAGCCACCCACCTTTCTCAAACTGGCCACACTAGGCCAGAAGTCCCCCAGCGTGGATCCTCTGATGCTAGTGCCGGGCAGTAATACATCACGTGCTCGACACTCTCATCTTCTTCTAAACACCCTCTACAACTCGAGTCGTAGAGGGTGTTTAATCTTATTCTTACTCACAAATGTCTTCTTTTGCTCTTGCAGCATGAAGATAAAAACAAGAAAAAGCAAGACAAGAAGAAGAAATTTCTGAAACACTCTTTGTCTCACAATCTAATTTTTTATGGAAAAACAATAAAAATTTTTAGTTTACCTCACAATTTCGACCTCTTTAGTAAAACATGGATTTCTTTTTAAAAAACACCTTATTATTATTTTTTAGATCTAGTCTTCATAATGTTCTAAAGAAAATTAGGGTTTTTTTTAAATTTCGATTATTTTGACACGGTTTATAATTTGCCTTAAAAAAGATATTTTAAATTCGTTTATTTACCTCGTTAAGCGGATTTACTTCGTAAAGACGTGAAAAGCGAACAGTTGATTTTGACCTGTTATCGTGGTTTACCATCCACCAATCGTTCTCTTTCGAAGATAGCTGCTCCAAAAATACGACTCTGGCAATCGTTCGAAATTTTGTTGTTGGCAGATACTATGTAGATTGCTTTCAAATATACGAAAATGATGTTTACGGTACAAAGATATTTCTATTGTTCTTCTTTTTTCTCGAAACTTAAAACGTTTCTTTACAAATTTTTCTATAAAAGTTCAAAAGGTTTTTTCTCAACATTTTGACTTTTTCCTCTCTTTGAAAACTTGTCCATTTACCTAATTGGAAAAATATTCTCCAAAAGTATTTTATGGAATGGTTTTATTCGAACTTTAGACTGTTTTTGTAAAATTAAGTTTTATTTTCTTAAAAAAGTTTGTATTTTTTTTGGGATTTTTTCCAATCTTTCTGTATTTTTTTCCTCAACAGGACCTTCTTAAAGAAATAGGAAAAATGTTAAAAAAAATCACCATATTAGTATTTTTTTAAATGCCACCTCATTTCGATAAATTTCTGAAAGAAATTCCGAGTTTATGCTCCGAAATGAAATAATCCGTTAGCCTGCTCATTGAACATTAATTTTCTAGATTCGTTATAAATAAAGACTGGACGTTATTGACAATTGCAATTTTTGCCATTTTTAATGTTATTGTAATTTTTGTTTAATTTTGGTCAAAATTAAAATTATTTGTCAATTTTCTAAAAATTTTTCACTTATTAGTAGTAGTTGTGGTGCGTTAACAGCAATATTAGTAATTATAGTATCGGTAATTCCCTAATTACAACCCTAATTCCTGTTTTTGATGCAACTTCTCTCTACTTTCACTTAATTGCTCTTTAATTACATTTTGGGGGGGAATTTTGAGAGGAAGTTCATAAGAACTTGCTCATAAAATGGAGTTAGGACCTCTATTTAAGTATAAGGTGCCTGAATCTCTTCATTATTTTCTTCCAAAATTAATAGAGCATTTGCAGTAACTCAGTATAATGAAAATGCGCTAACAATGAGGCGCTAGCGTCGAGGTTAGGTATAATTTGTGCGTTTATTTCTAAGATATAACAGTTTGCGAGTGGATTTTACCTTAAAAAATTATTATAAATAAACATTGTATACTGAAAGATTCTTTTATTTCACAATAAAAAAATATTCTGTCAGGAATTCCATTTATGTTTAACATCATTGTTACTATTTGTTTAAAGAATTTAAATTTTTTTGGATATTTTGATTAAAAATACGATTTTTTTAAAATTCAATTTTTAACAAAATATTTTTTTTTAATTTGCCACTTTTCTGAAAATGCAGATTTTTTATTTCCACTTTTTTAAAGATTTTGGTCTTTTCGGGCTTTGCCTTTTTTTAAAATTTTCAACATATTCTGAATATTTTAACCTTTTTAAAAATTTCTACTATTTTTAAATGTTCCAATTTTTTAAATAATGCGAATTATTTTAAAAAATTTAACCTACAAAATGCATTTTTTTTTTTAAATATCGACTTTTCCAATAAAAGGTAGTTTTTGACTTGTTTGAAATTTTTTAATTTTTTTCAGAATTTAGCCTTATTCTCAAAATTATTTTCTAAAAATAGCGAGTTTTGACTATTAAAATAATCGACTTTTTGAAATTTTCACTTCAAAATTTGTTTTTTTTAGATTTATCTCTGTGATAATTTTGATTTTATTCAAAATTTTGCTTTTTTAAAAATTTTGACCTTTTGCACCTTTTTCTCCAAATTCTGTCTTCGAAGATTTTAATACCTTTTTCCATTTTTTCCATTTTCTTTTAATTTGCACATTTTAAAAATATTTTGTATTTTTCAAATTTCGACTTATCTTTAAATTTCCGACCTTTTTCTAAGAATTCGATTTTTTTGATTTCGAATGTTTTCAAAAATTTCATCTTTCTTAAAAATTGTGATTTTTTTTGAAAATTTAGATTCCTTTCGAAAATTTTCACGTTTTGAGATTTCTATTTTTTCAAAACAACTTTTTACAAACTGTAATAACTTTTTTTTAGAAATTTTTATTTATTTTGAAAATTTCTTTTTCAAAATTTCGACTTTCGAAATTTTAACTTTCTTAATTCGATTTTTTGGTTCGACCCTTTTTGTAAAATTTATTTATTTATTTATTTATTTTGTTGAGAAATTCGATTATTTTCGAAAATGTTGAATATGTTTTAATTTCGAAATTTCAAAATTTCGATTTAAAATTTGTTCGACTATATTTAAAATTTTACATTTTTTCAAAGTTTAGATTTTTTTTTAAATGTTTCTTGCAAGCTAGGTTATTTTTCTAAAATTCGACCTTTTAAAATGTTAGAACTTTTTAACCTTTTTGAAAACTTTAATTTCTTGTTTGAAAATTTCGACTAACTTCAAAATTTGGATCTTTTTTGAAAATTTCGATAATTTTTTAAATGGTAAGATTTTTTTTAAGTCGACACTTTTTTGAACCGTTTGGATATTCTTCGAAAATTTCTGAAAATTGAGCCTTTTTTAAAACTTTTTCAAAATGTTGAGTTTCTTTTCAAAATTTCGAATTTTTAAAAATGTTCAAAGTTTTATTTATGAAAATTTTTATTTCATGATTTATTAAAACATTTTAACTTTTCTAATAATTCTGATTATTCTTCTATTTTCGAAAAATTTAGTTTTTTTTAAATCCTGACCATTTCTGAAATTTTTAGATCACTTCATAATTTACACTTTTTTAAGAAAAATTATGAATACTTTTGAACATTTCGCCATTTTTTCTGAATTTTGAAAATAGCGATATCTTGAAATTTTGACATCTCTTTTTTAAAATTTTGATTTTACTTTCTTTGGATATTTTAACTTTCCCTGCAAATTTCGGCATTTTTTAAAATAACATTTCCCAAAATTTCGACTTTATTTGACAATTTTGACTTTTTTCAATACTTTCCATTCTTATCAAAATTTTTACTTTGACAAAAATTTCAAGTTTGAAAGCTTTTTGAAAAGTTTGCCTTGTCTCCAAATTTTCAATTTTTTTTTGTAAATTACGTTTTTTCTACAATTTCAAAATTCAAAATTTTGATTTTTAAAAATGTCTTCTCTTTTTTTTATTTTGAATAATGACTCTTTGAATTTCGCATTTCTTCAAATTTTTACTCTTTTTAGAAATTTTTTTGTAATTTTGAATTTTTCCAAATTTTACGTTTTTAGAATTTTAACAATTTTTTTTTTAATTTAAAACAATTTTAATGTTTCATAAATTTCGACTTCAAAACGAAATATTTAGCCAAAAGTCGAAATTCCAAGGAATCCGTAATTTCGACTTTAAATAAAACTTTTTATATAAAATTGTAAATTTTCATCTCGATTTTAAAGTAAACATTTCTTTAAGAACGTCAAAATCCTAAAACTGCTAGCAAAAAATTGTTGTTAAATAGAAATATTTTATTTTATTATAAAAAATGTTTGTTAATCCTAATTAATTTATAGTAATATTTTATGGTGCAATTTGTAATATTTATAGTGCAATTTTTGGCATTTTCTAATGCAATCTATGGCGCAATTTTGGTATTTTTTTAGTGCAATAATATGCGGTCTTTAATTGTAAAGAATATAAATCAGATGCAATTATATATTTTCATATTAGTTTTAAGCATATGGAAATAAAAAGAGGTTAATAAAGTCAATAATATGCAAACATTTGTTACTATTAATTAGGGATCGGCAATCTGCCTTATGTCCGCAGCTGGTAACGTGATAACTTCATAAGCGCCAGTTAAGTTACCCCATTTAGAGGCAGCTATTTTGTGTCTTTACTCACGAATACGTGATTAAAACGAATTTTTAATTAATGGGTGACGTTCAAAATGCTATTTAAAATTCATTGGCATCTTATTTTCTTTAGCTTCTCTGAAAATCAATGACATGACTAAGACACTCTAGGTAATTGCCAGTTTTGTCTCCAAATTTCGATTTTTTAAATAGTTATCTTAATATCTTCTTCTTCCTTTCTCCTTCGTACGACTAGGATTTCTCTTGTTTGTCTGCCTCATTCAGTTTCTGTTGTTGTTGTCTGTATGTTGTCCTGCCATCGCTTTTTTGGTTTTCCCAGTGCTCTTTTGCTGTATGGTTTATTGTTTTTAGATATATTTGTCAGTTGATCTGGTCTCATCCTATCTACCTGTTGGTTCCACTTCTTCTCTCTCGCTTTAACACATTTGTTGACGTCTTGTATGTTACATTCCTCTCGTATGGTTACTATTTGTTTGTCTATCTCTTAATGTAATGACTTCTATTGATCTTAATATTTTCATTTCCACACTGTTTATTTTCTCTTCTGTCCCCTTTGCATCTGCCCTTGTTTCTGCTGCATATGCTAATATTGGTCTCACTGTTGTTTTATATAATTTCATTTTGCTTTCTGTGTTCATGTATTTGTTTCTCCATATGGGTTATTTTAGTACTCACTTTTATCGCTTTGATGGTTTGCTTTGTTACTTCTGCTTTCAGGTTTTGCTGACTGGTGATGTCAACTCCCAGGTAGTTAGAAGTCATCAGCTGTTCTATGGCTTTTACCTTCCAATTCCAGTTTACACCTGCCTGGTTCTTTGCTAGTTGCCATGCACTTGGTTTTTTGCGCTAAAATCTACATGTGGTATTCTTGTGCCTTCATATTAAATGAATGAAGTTGTCTTTGTAGATCATCTTCGTTATTAGCTACCAATACCGCGTCGTCCGGCGAGCATACTATATTAATTTTGTGTGTCCCATTCTGTATCCTTCTCTCTTTTTTACTTCGTGAATTATTTGGTCTATTATCACATTAAATAATATCGGGCTAAGCGAGATTCCCTGTCGTATTCCTCCCTTTATGTTTATGTATCTCGTTCCTCCTCTTGGTATTCTGACCTTCAAAAGATATCACAGAAGACCAATGGACTGAACACTTCACAGAACTATATGGAGAAACAGAAGAAGATGATAATGAAAATGGTAATGAAAATAACCAAAAATAACGAATAACAAGACCAGGAATGATAGATTTCAAATATCAGAGGAAGAAATAAACACACAAATAAAACGATTAAAGAACAGAAAAGTACCGGGTCCAGATGGAATATACAACGAACTTATGAAGTTTGGAGGGAAAACATTGTGCACATAGATTCAGAAACTATTCAACAACATAATCACTAGCGGAAAAGTGTCTACAGAATGGAAGGAAAGCATTTTAGGATCAATACTAAAGAAAGAAGACAGGAGAGAACCAGAAAACTATCGTGAAATCAGTTTATTAAAAACCATGCTAAAGCTGTTAACTGCAATAATAAAAAAAAGATGAAATATACAACGAACTCATCAAGTTTGGAGGGAAAACATTGTGCACATGAATTCAGAAACTATTCAACAACATAACAACATAATCAACATCCAAAAGGTACCAACAGAATGGAAGGAAAGCATTTTGATACCAATACTAAAAAAGGAGACAAAAGAAAAGCAGAAAACTATCGTAGAATCAGCTTATTAAATACCATGATAAAGCTGTTAGCTGTAGCTGCAATGATAACAAATAAGATAGAAGAAAGATTAGACACAGCCGAAGAACAACAAGGTTTCAGAAAAAACCGTAGCACTATAGATGCGACTTTCATCATAAGACAAATAATTCATCTTAATATCGTTTCACGAAATATTGATTGTTGATTTGAGATATTCCGTGAATTGAAAAACTGTCTCGTATACATTCATAAAAAAATGGTAATGGGAATATGTTCCCTTAGTCATTTTGTTATATTTCAGCGTATGCTGTGATTACCGCACAAGTGTAACTCATATTCCCAAAAGTTAATTAAAAATGTTTTAAACTACGTTTCCGTCGCCCAAACCATACGAAAATAAAACCACGTTGGTAAATGCAAATAAACCAGCTGCCAATCTCCCATTGTCATGTCTAAGCTAACTAACAACCAGCATTACCTGCTGGCCGATATCCAACTCTATCGCTTCCACTGATGCTACATTGATTTAAAAATAGATAACTCTTTTAAAAACCGCCTACTTTGTTTAGATGATTTGTGGGATATTAACCATTAATTTTCTGTTTTATCCGGACATATATTTGGTTTTATATTAGGCTCGTCTATACGGAATTTTGCTAATGGCAAATCGATGTTGAAGAATTGATTTTGAACGGCCTTAAGCCATTATGAAATTTTGGGTCGGCATAACAAGCAGGAGTTTCTTTTGTGACAAGATTTAATTAAATTTATCCAATAATGTGGGTGTTTGTTCTTCTAGTCCTGTCGCATTATGTTGGACACAATCCCGAAAGAAATAAAAAGCTTCGCTGAGGGGAGCATTAACGTAACGATTGTCTGATAAGATCGCATACAGTTTGACGACCTAAATCAATATTGTTCCTCCTTTAGTTATTGCAACCATGTAAACAAGTGCTAAATGATAATTTTTCATAAAGCTTTGGGTGTCGTTTTTTCCCTGAGGTAATTGCGTGCAATGATGAAATCTAGCTGAAGTGACTTCCTTTCCTGTGTCTTTAAACATGTTGGGATATTGGTATTTTCACACAGTGGCAGAGAATTTTAAAACTGTTAGGATTTTTTTTAAGTGATCATAATAGGGAAATCGTGGTTCAGTGGTATAGACTCCAGACTACAATCTAAGAGAGCTGGGTTAAATTCCCGCTGGTGGCAGCTTCATCCATTGTCCGTTTTTAGGAAACGCTCTGGTTCTCAAGGTTCTCAAGGTCAACTCAGACTTCAGCGATGAAATGAACACACTCGAGTACTTATTACATACTGTTACGAGTTATCGGTTCGAATAATCCCTGAATTATAACCACCTTATTTCCAAACTGATTCCGAAACACCACAATTATAATTCTCTTAACCAATTGACTAATTAACTCACTAACACTGTTTAATTAACTAACTTATTCATTGACTAACTGAGGCAAAGCCGATCTCTTATTTATAGATCCTGTCCCGGTTTCTAGAAGGAACGTACAGATAAGACTGCGGAAATCTCTGGAGCACTTATCTGCCATTTGATTTATTATCGCGGCCGCTTCCGCTTGTCAAATTTTTCTAGCAAAATTCCTTACTAAATTCTATAATTACATTTGGTTACAATACGAAGAAAACGATGTGGCCAACAGTACGCTTCAGCAGTCTAGTGCTGATCCCACTGCCTTCCTCGCATACCGTTAGGTCCTAGTAATAGCATCATGTTGTCTCCCATGGCTAACCACCGAGCCATTGCCACTATTACTTTCAACTCTACTCATTCACTTCACATACCGGACGCGCGATATCTGCTACATTATTATTATTATTGTTGTTATTCAGCGATTATAATGTGCAGTGCGATGTTTTCGAATTGAATTCTAACTGCACTGAGTGACGTTAATTACAACTACTGATATTTTGGTTGAATTTTGGGAAATTTAAAAAACGTAATTTGCCAAACTTGAGCTTGAATTTCACGATAACCAAATGAGTGAAATGAACACGTTAATCGAATGGCAGACAACCGGCTGGCGAAAATAGCACGCAACGGAAAGCAACAAGGGACCAGATCACCAGGGAGACCACCGAAACGAAGGCGTGACAGTTGGCAGTCGCTTTCACGGGGACAACAATCCAGAATGAACAGGCAACTAGCCCTACTAAAGAAGAAGAAGAAGAAGAAGAAGAAGAAGAAGAAGAAGAAAGAGAAGAAAGAGAAGAAAGAGAAGAAAGAGAAGAAAGAGAAGAAAGAGAAGAAAGAGAAGAAGAAGAAGAAGAAGAAGAAGAAGAAGAAGAAGAAGAAAATAACAAGCAGAAGAAGAAGCAGAAGGAGAAGAAGAAGCAGAAGAAGAATCAGGAGAAGAAGAAGCAGAAGAAAAAGTAAAAGAAGAAGAAAATGAGTAAAATTGTGATACCTTCAGCCAAATATAATAACTTCTTTTCTATGAATGCGCCTGCTGCACATTTCAAAGTTTGATGATGTTAAAAGTTCATATGATAGGTTAGGTGATTTTCTTATACCCATAATTCAGTCACTCAGACGAAATCTCACTATTAAAAAAAAAAAATTACACAAAGTCGCAGGCGCCTGCCAGTTTTTATTATATTTCTTTACTTATCGATGGGTTGAAATTGCATTTTATTGTAAATATGTTTTCACATCACTACGAAACAAATTGCATAAAACGAGAATGTCAATTAGTTGATAATTCTAAAAATAAACTATACAAAGAAATTAGCAATAGGAATTATTATTTTCTTTAAGTAATAATGTCAAACTTTAATAGCTTTAAAGCAATATGTTTTCTATGCAGGGTTATTAATAAAGCTAAATAACGAAGCAACCTTTAGACCTATAAGTGCATAATAACTTTATACTGGTTATTAAAACTTCTTATAATTAAGCAGTAGCAAGCAAAATGAGTTATAATTATTAAAATATAAATAACAGTATCTTAATAATTAGCATGACTTAATGAATGTAGGGCTTCATTTTCTTACCACATCGAAAAGTCATAATGTGATAGTTGGCTTAGGTTGTTATCCTGAAACGTACTCACATAAAACTTAATGAAACATTTGGGATTGTACACGTTTTTGTTTTTCGTTTTTTTATGTCAGTTTAAAGGATAATTCATTTCGTCGATGGCATCTCATTCGAGACATTTGCGATTAACGCAAGGGTGCCTCAGGGGTCTTTTCTGTCTCCTACTCTATTTCTGCTACATATAAACGATCTCTTAGCTTCAACTTCCAATCCTATACACAGCTATGCAGATGATAGTAACATTGTGTCATCTTTTTTCTCCGACAAACCTTTATCTGTCGCTGCTTCATATCGACCAAGGAAACAGCAGATACAGACGATTAATCGGGATCTCGAGATTATTCTGGAATGACATAAGAACAATTTGGTCGACTTCAACGCTTCAAAAACTCAGGTCGCGGTTTTCTTTAAGAAAACATCAAGGGATAATGCAACAAACATACTAATGAACGGCAAAATCCTTCCTATGGGATCTAATCTATCTATCCTAGGAGTGAATGCAAGCACTAACTTCTCTTGGGACGATCATGTGCGCGCCATTGCCAAATCCGTCTCTCAGAAGCTGGGCTTTCTTTTTAAAGCTAAAAGGTACTTTACATCTCATCAGCTATTAACACTATACAAAGCTCAAGTTAGGCCAAAACTAGAATACTGTTTTCATGTTTGAAGTTCAGCCCCAAAACACACTTTAGCTCTCTTGAATTCAATTCAAAGAAGAGCGATTCGCCTAATTGATGAGGAGAGTCTGACCGATTCTCTCGAAACACTACAGCGCACAGGTGTATGGTTGGTGACTTGTTCCTTTTCTGCAAGTACCATCATGGAAGATGCTCGCAGGAACTAATAGGATGATCCCCCCAAGGGAAAGATTCTTGAAGCATACTAGACAATCGGAAACAGCAATTTCCTGTGCGGTCCAGCTTGACACAGTGAGGACTTCTTTCTACGGAGACTCTTTTTTTCTATAGAACTTCAAAGTTATGGAACTTGTTACCGAAAGGAATTTTCCCCAAAAATTACAACCTATCCTTGTTTAAGAAGGCGGTTCATCGCCATCTATCCTTGTTTCCGCATCCTACTTGCAGTGCTTTGAAAGCATAATGGAGTTACCTTTTGCGAGTGGATTAAACTTAAAAAAAAAGTAGTAGTTTTTTTAATGAACATGCCTTAATCTAGGTAATAAATCTCTAAACACTGCCTGAAAGACAACGCACAACCTAAACGGGTGGGTCTAGGAGCATGAAATTTTATACATGTGTTCTCTGCAGTACGTAGGTGAGCACTAAGACAGAATTTTTCGAAATTCAGCCTTTAAGATAGTAAAAGTGGGCATTAACAGATAAGCTATTTTTATGTGATGAATAACACACAAAATTGTATTTAAAGTTGTCTATAAGCTGACATCGTTGATCAATATGTATCTACATGCATTTACCCAAATTTTTGCAAGTGATCAGTGCATATTTCGGCGTTTACAAATTCTTTTCTTTGAACTTTTAAAAATTTATGTTTTAAACTCGAAAATTTTGCTTTAATTTGACACTTCTGATGTTTAAATCGAAATGTAGAGGATCATTTTCTTTTTATAAGTTTCGAGTTTATAGTCAAAATTTTCTGCATGCAATTAAAAATTTGAGTCGGTTTTGTTCGAAGTTTTTTTTTTAATTTTTGCCTAAAATATGAAATTTTTAATTTACCGAAATAATTTCCTTTTGCTAACTCCAAATATTTACAAGTTTTGAGAAGCAGGTGGAAATTTCGACTTTAAAATTAAAATATTAAATTCTAAGGTTTCAGAAGAAAAAGGCAAATTTCTAAAAAAAAAATAGATTATTTTTAGAAGCGTTTCGGATTTTTTTTCCTACATTTCAATGCTTTCCCAATTTTAATTTTCAAGTGGGGATTACTTATGTGTACTTTTTGGGGAGGGGGGACTGGTCCTTGGTTATCTTCAAAAATTGAAATAAAAAACTTGTCCTCTAAAACCAATAAAGATTAAAAAACACAACAAAGGTTGCTCTAACGCGTTTCGACAGCCAAGCTACCATCTTCAGAGAGATATCTCTCTTGTTGTGTTTTTTAATCTTTCTTGGTTTCAGGGGACAAGTTTTGTATTTCAATTTTTTAAAATGGGTACGTCCACATTTAAGGACAAAAATTAAAATTTTAAGAAGCAATTTAAAATTTTCGTTCACTTATTATTTCTTAAAATCTCGAGGGAAATGTCAAAATCTTGAACTGAAAAAACCAAAATACAACTTCAATGAAACTTCTAATTTTTTTCTAAACTTTGCAAAAGAAAAGTTCACTTCGAAGTTCGGATTTTTTATTCAAAGTTTGGACCGTCTCGTAATATTTGCGCTAATGCGACAAATTCAAAAATTTGGGATGAACGTGAAAATGCCAGATTAAACATTGGAGAAAAATATTATTTTTGAAATGTAAAACTCAAATTTCATATCTAAAATTACAAATTTTAGGCTAAAATCTAACTGCGGGGATTAAGTTCAAAAACATTTTTGCATTTCTACAAAATTGTCTCTCGAAATCTTTAGTTCAAAGTTAAAACTGATGTCAAAATTTTGTGAACAAGCTTCAAAATGCTTGAAAAAATATTACTCCACATTTCAATTTAAACGTCGCAATTTCTAAATTAAAGCCAAAATTTTGATTTGTGCTCTTTTTTCAAAACTCTTATTTGATTTTAAACTCGAAAATTCTTGTAAATGGACTTTCTTTAAACTTTTCAGTTTAAAATTAAAAAATACTTATTTTTAAAATGCCAGTTTTAAATTCGAAGTCTCGAATTCGCTTTGTTGAAGTCATTCAAAATTTAGAATCTCGCAGTTTGAAAGTCAGATTCTTTAAAAAATGTATTATTATTTTTTTTGGTTATCTTCAAAAATTGAAATACATCTGGTCCCCTGAAACCAAAAAAGATTAAAAAATATAACAAAGCTTGATCTAACGCGTTTTGATAACCAAGCTATCATCTTCAGAGAGATACTGTATTTCAATGTTTAACCATTTTTATGAGCAGGCGATTGTTTTCAAAAAGTCTAAATTTCGAATAAAAGATTCATATTTTTGAAAAAAATCTAAACTTACACAAACAGTCGTAATTTTGAAAAAAGGTTAGATTTTGAAAGCAATCGAACTCTAAAATAAGCTATAACTTCTAGAAAAAGTCAAAATTTTGCTAATGAAATGTCGAAATTTCCAAAGAAAATTCTGAAGACAGGTCGAACATTTTTTCAAAAAAGTGAAAATGAAAAAAAATCAACTTTTTCAAATTTAAGTCCAATTTACTATACAAAAGTTAAAACTTAAAAAACAGTGGAAATTTTGATAATAAAATGTCGAAATTTCCAAAGAAAATTCTGAAGGTCAAACATTTTTTCAAAAAAGTGAAAATGGAAGAAAATTAAAGTTTTCAAATTTAAATCCAATTTAGTACACAAAAGTTGTAACTTAAGAAAAAGTGAAAATTTTAGAGAAAAGTCGAATTTTTCAAAAAAGGTTAAAACTTCAAAAAATTGTCGAAAGTATGAGCACAGGTAGAAATCGTCAAGCAGAAGGTAGAAGTTTTCAAAAATAAATATGTGACATTAAAAAAAAATGCTAAATTTTAAATTCGAAGTTTTCAAAATAGGAAGTCGAAATGTTACAAAAGGCCGAAATGTTCAACAAAGCCGAGATTCTCAATAAAAATCGATATCAAGCTTTTCAAAAACGTCGTGATTTTTAGAAAATCTAAATTTTGAAAAAGAGTCGAATTTAAAACAAAAATCAAGCACCTTAACAGAACCAAGATTTTCAAAAGTCGAAACTTCAAAAAAAAAATTTTCAAAAAGAGTTGAAATATTTAAAGAAAAACAAATTTGAAAACGGTCAGATTTGCAAAAAAGTTGAAATTTCCAGTCAAAATTTAAAACAAGGTCAACATTTTTAAAAATAAGGTCGAACATTTGAAAAAAGTCAAGATTTTCCAAAGAGTTTAAAATTTCGAGATTAGGCAAAATATTCAAATAAATTTAAAATATTGAAAAGGAAATTTTCGGAAAGGCTAAAATTACCAAAGAAGCAAATTTTTAGTGAACACAAAAACTATAAAAAGGTGAAAATTTTCAAAAAAAATCAAAATATATCCAAATAAGCCAGAATTTAAATAGGTTGGAATTTTCCAAAAGTCAAAATGTCGAAAAAAAATCGAAATTTTCAAAACTAAGTCAAAATTTGGAGAAAAAGTTAAAATTTTGGGAGCCGAACGAGGGAAGGTCGATATTGTAAAAAAAGTGCATATTTAAAAGGTTTTCAATAAAAATCTAACGTCATAACTATTAAATTTTATTAACGATTAAAAAGCAACAATATTCAAAATTTTACAATGATTCGATACATATTTAACTAACACCGGACCTGGTTTCGCATTACTGTATCATCGGCGGTATACCAGCAATTTATAATCACCGATGATGCAGTAATGCGAAACCTGGTCCGGTGTTAGCAACTATTTATCGAAACATTGTGGAATTTTTAATATATGTTGCTTTTTAATCGTCAATAAAGTTTGATAGTTATGAATATTAAAGAATTCCACGAAGTAAGGCTTGGAAATGTCAAAAATCGAACTCTTCAAAAAAGTGGATATTTTCAAAAATATTACCCAAGAATCCTTCTTTTCTTTCACGTTGACAAAGGGTGGGAATCAGCTAATATTAAAGAAGTATATAAATGTAGTTGTGAGATATTAAAATCTAGATTATAATAAACCGAAAGTTGAAACCACATTATTTATACGTCGAGTTAGTTTACGAAATGTGATAAAACGGAAGCAAGCTTGTTTGTTATTCCATAATAGAACTATTTTGTTTGCATAGAGTTAATTTACTTTTAACTTACGCCAAAAACAATAAAAAGGTGTAATTAATCTCTACTTCAACAGCCTGATTTAGTTGAAGTATGTATTCAAATAGCTTTTATTAAGTAGGTACTTAAAAATTACTACAACATATATTATCGTATAATATATTTATCTAAAATCTAAACTTGACTTATAAAATTTTTTACAACTTTTGGAGTTTAGAAATGCCAAAATTGAAGTCGAATTTTTGAAAAATAACTGGTCTTAATAACTTTGGCTTTTCCTTTCAAAATCTTCACATTAACAGTGGCTCAAAATTCAGACTTTTTGAAAATATGTTGGCTTTTCTCTCTCGATATTTAAACTTTTTTTAAACATTTTCACTGGGGATTTTAAGAAAACAGTAAAGGGTTGGTTTCTACAAATTTTGCTCCAAACTTCAAAATTTTTTTAAAATGTTGAATCGTCGTAGCTGTTAATACTCATTATTTTCTAAAATTCTAAATTTAAACTTGCCATGCAGTTTTAGCAATTCAACTTCATTTTTTTTCAAAAATTTTGACTTTAAACCTTTATTTCCCTAAATTATGACTTATTTTTTCTTAAGATTTAGACCGTAATTCTACAGGTTGACTCAGTCATAATGGCACTAATTTTAAGGGAAGATGGGGAAAAATGAGTATGATACGAATACGTCATTAAAAAATCAGCTATAAAAACGCTGCAAAAAAAAAATATTTTAAAATTATAATTTAAAATCCTTTTTGGGCTGCCTCCGACTCCAAAGCCCCCAAGACCCAGCTAAATAGAAAGAAGAAGAATTCACGGCTGCGTATTTGGGACCGAGCGCAACAAATAAACAAAATATGGCTAGGTTATGTCTTAATAATAAGAAAATGATGAAATGCTCCTGGCGACACCAATGATTGTGAAAAAGCCGTTTGGTGATTCACTTGTTTATATGAAAATCTGTAACAACGAATTGCAGAAGAAAGTTACGCGAAAAAAAAGGGTAATCGTGAGATGGGTGCAAACGTTGATATCAACGCTGCAAATAATGATTTAAATTCGCTGTAGTGGGTGCAAGTGTTAAAGTGGTTAATACTCGAGAGTTATTTCTCGACGTTTTGTTTTTTGTGATCCTGTGTGATGGGATGAAAATTTTTGAACCCATGTTTAGTTTATCGATGAATCATCACCGACAGGTCTCAAATAGTTCGGAAAAGAGGCTCTCGAGTATTAATGCAAATACACTACGCCTATTCTGACTGGGCTATCGTTGGCATATTTTTTATAAACAACCTAATTGCTAACAAACGTTAATATGCTTTAAAATTAAATAAACCAGTGCGTCGTATCGTTATTTATTTTTTAGAATTAACATTCATTTTAAGTCGTTTGTGTTTATTTATTTTTTGAATTTGCGTTTTATTTTTCGTCCGACCCGTTGATTAACGAAACAAAAAAATGTAAAAATTTTAAGTGTATAAAAATGGAAATATTTATTCGCCAAAAAACTAATAGATATCTTGCCCATTAATTAGCGATGTTTCGCCCTGATCAGCCAGCTTATCATTGCAGCTGGTGAGTGGATGATAACGTGATAACCGTCTGTTGCCGTAAAGCATTTAATGTGGCCAGGCTTTTGGTGGTCAATGGGTTGATTTGGGCCTATTCCAAAAGGTCGAATAAAATTACTTGTTTTTCCATGTTCTGTCTTGACTAAGCTTTCCGAACACGTAGTTAAAGTTAAAGCCATTATGACTAAGTCACCTTGTATAGGTCAACTTATTTCTAGAATTTCGACCTTAATAACTGATTTCGAGTTCACTCAGAGAAATTTGTTAATAACATATTTCACTTTTTGTTCGGAAATTTAAAATTAAATTAAAAAAATGATTATTAATGAATTCAGTTTCTTTTTTTAAGTTTAATAATTAAGCTTTTCCTATAACGGCGTTTTCTGCTCTAAATGTAGACTTTCCTGTACATTTCGAATTAAAATTCCAAAAATCCAAGATTAGAATCAAAATGTTGATATACAACAATCAGAATAATGTTTGTTATTTAACTTATCAAACTATTACAAAAAAGTTTTTCAACCTCTACAATTAAACAATTTTTCTCCTGTTGATTCCAATTTTGTGTGTAATTAGAGCACTTTGCCTTTCTGTAGGCAATTTTCACACCCAAGTGCACTTGTGAGGAGGTAGTTCAAAGATCAAACACGAGAAACACGTTTTTGAACTATCTTGAACGATAAAAATTAACCTAGATACAGAAGCTCAAAAGTGTATAGTTTTCCCGTGAACACTACATTATAGTTCGCAGCAATTTTTGATTATTTTTGACAGCCTAAACCGGTAAGTTTAGGAGTATAAAATTTTACACAGGTGTTCCCCGTAATACGTAAGTGAGCATTAAGGGAGGATTTTTCAAAATTCGGCCTCTAACTCACCAAAAAGGTCCATTAAGAGAAAGGCGATTTTTATGTAATGAATAATTCACAAGATTGAAATAAAAGTTTTCTTTAAGCGTTGATAGCTAAATGTATCTATTTTTTTGGGGGGTAAACGGACTGGTCCTTGGTTATCTTCAAAAACTGAAATACAGAACTTGTCCCCTAAAACCAAGAAAGATTAAAAAACACAACAAAGGTGCGAGCAACCTTTGTTCTGGTTTTTAATCTATCTTGATTTCAGGGGAGAAGTTCTGTATTTCAATTTTTAATGTATCTACACAAATTTATCTAAATTTTTGCAGGTGATCAGTGCATATTTTGTCTTCTTGTGAATTATTTTTGTTTTACTTTAAAGTTGAAATTTCATATCTTAAGTTACAATTTCTGGACTAAAGTGGTAATGCTAGGATTAAGATCAAAAAATCTTTGAGTTTCTACAGAACTTTTTCGAAATTTTTAATTCAAAGACAAAATTTGGAAATGGAATTTTGAGAAGAAACTTTAAATGTTTAAAATAAATGTTTTCCGACATTTCCTATTTCTCAAAAATACTTCTAAATTTCGGCTTTTTTTTGAAACTTTTCAGCTTAAATTTGAAAGATGCTTCTCTTATAATGGCAGCTTTAAATTTAAAATTTAGTTAATTCTTGAACTCGATTTATAGACTTCGTTCAAAATTTAAAAATTAGATTCTTCAATGTAATTAAAAAATTGCTGCAACAGGCAAATTTTTCAAAAAAGTTAAATTAACAAAAAAAAACAAAAAGTTTTGAGAAAATGGTCAACACTTTCGAAAAAATTTTGAAAAAAGATCGACATTTTGAAAAAACTTCAAATTCTGAAAAAAATCTACAACTTCGAAAAAAGTTCATATTTTGATGATAAATGGTAGACATTTTTAAAAAGGTTAAAATTCTGAAAAAATTCGGGCACTTCAATAAATTGTAATTTTGAAAAACAAAAATTATTTTTTTAAAAAAGGTGAAAATTTTCGGAAAAAATAAAGTTTCCCAAACTTACTACATCAAAGACGAAAAATCGAGAAAAAGACAAAATTTTTGAAAAAGCCAGAATTTTCAAAAAATAAGTTAATATTTTTAATATTTTGAAAAAAGGAGTTTTGAAAAAAAAATGTTCCATAATAATCATAGTTGTATAAAAAAAACAAAATTTTAAAAAAATCAAAATTTTGAGAAAAAAGCTTTGCATCAAAATTTTTACAAGTAGAAACTTTGAAAAAAGGGAGAAATTTTTCAAAAAAATCCTATTCCGAAAAAAGTTACAGCTTTGAGAAGAAGTCAAAATTTTGATGATAAAAGGTCGAAATTTTGATGATAAAAGTTCGACATTTTCAAAAATACTGAATACTCTAAAAAAAAGTTCGGATATATTAAAAATGTTGAAATTTTAAATTCAGTTTTTTAAAAAACTGAAAATGAAAAAAAAATCGAATTTTTCAAATAAAATTCAATTCACTATATAAGTCGAAATCTCGAAAAAAGTAGAAATTTTTGAAAAAAAAAAGACGCAAAAAAGGACAATACTTCAAGAAATTGTCAAAACTGAAAATTAAAAAACAAAAGGGTAGAAGACAGCAGCGGAAAGGAGACATGAAGACAAAAGTTAATGTAGGCCAAGGTCCAATTTGGGCTGTAGTGCCTTAAGAAGATGAAATAGAAGAAGTTTTCAAAGGTCAGTTTTTCAACATGATCAAATTTATAGAAAAAAATAAAAATTTTTAAAAATATCACAATTTTGAGAAAAGATAGACATTTTGCATAAATATTTTCAAAAAATTCAGAATTTAGAAAATAAATCAAAATCCTAAAGAAAGAAACTTAAAAAGTCTTGCGATTAATAAAATACGTAAAAATTTGAAAAAAGTGGAAACTAGAAAAAACAATGAGAAAATTCGAATTTCGAAGTTTTCAAAATATGTATAGGCGAAATGTTTAAGTTAAAAAATATTTCAAAATTTTCAAGAAAGTCATTTTTAGAAAGTCAAAATTTTGAAAAAAAAGTCGAAGTAAAATGAAATCGAACACTCGAGAGAGTCAATGATTTGCAAAATTTGAAACACTCAAAAAATTCAATTTTTAAAAAGAATTGAACTATTATAAAAAAAAATCGAATTGAAAATAGTCAGATGTGCAAAAATTTAAAATGTTAAATCGAAAAGTCAACATTTTTTAAAATGAAAAAGTTCGAAACTTTTGAAAAACCTCCAAACTTCGAGATAAATGCAATATATTTAAAAGAATTTAAATTAAGAATTTATTTTAAATTACTGAAGATGAAATTTTCAAAAAAGTTGGAAATTTCAAAAAATAAAATCTATAACAAGGGCAAAAGTTACAAAAAAGTAAGACGCTCAAAAAAATCAAAATATATCCAAATAAGAATTTTAAAGATTTTGGAAAAGTTGAATTTTCGAATAGGCGACATTTTGAAAAAAGTCGAAATTTTCAAAACTAGGTCAAATTTTCAAAAAGAATTGAAATATTTTGAAAAAAATTGAATTGAAAATAGTCAGATTTGCAACAACTTAAAATGTTGACTCGAAAGGTCAACATTTTCAAAAATCAAAGGTCAAACGTTTGAAAAAAGTCGAAATTTTCGAAAAACTTCCAAACTTCGAGATAAATTCAGTATATTCAAAAATTTTTGAAATGCTGAAAAGGAAATTTTCAAAAAAGTTGAAAATCTCAAAAAATAAAATCCTTAACTAGGACAAAAGTTATAAAAAAGTAAAACGTTTAAAACAATCAAAATATATTCAAATAAGAATTTTGAAGAATTGGGAAAAGTTGAATTTTCGAATAGGCGACATTTTAAAAAAAGTCGAAATTTTCAAAAGTAGGTCAAATTTTTAAAAAGAATTGAAATATTTCGAAAAAAATTGAATTGAAAATAGTCAGATTTGCAACAACTTAAAATGTTGACTTAAAAGGTCAACATTTTCAAAAATCAAAGGTCAAACAATTGAAAAAAGTCGAAATTTTTGAAACTTCCAAACTTCGAGATAAATTCAGTACATTTAAAAATTTGTGAAATGCTAAAAAGGAAATTTTCAAAAAAGTTGCAAATCTCAAAAAATAAAATCCTTAACAAGGAGAAAAGTTATAAAAAGTAAAACATTCAAAACAATCCAAATAAGACAGTTCAAAATTCTGTCTTATTTGGATATATTTTGATTGTTTTGAACGTTTTACTTTTTTATAACTTTTCAACAATTTGGGGAAGTTAGAATTTTCAGTCAAAATTCTGAAAAAAGTCGAAATTTTCAAAATCAAGTCAAAATTTCCAGTAAAAAAGTAAATTTTGGTCGAACGAAGAAAGATCCACTTTGTGAAAAGAGTGTGAGGGTAATAAAAGACGGTGGGTGGCCGCTTTAAATTAATTATATTTGCAGATGTTTTATTCCGAACTAACAACGTTCAAAGAACAAGACATAATTCATAGACATTATTTAATTGACAAGTGACATTTCAGTCGGCTGTCACAGGCCCAACGCGCCAAATTTAAATTTCAATTTGCCGTCTACAAGTGGGTATTTTAAAATGTTGAAATTTTCCAAATAACTCGAAATTTTCAATAAAAATTGATTTCTTCAATATAGTCGCAATTCTGAAAAAAGTGACCCACGTAGACGAAGTTGCGGGTATCAGCTAGTGTTAAATAAAAAAGTAATGAAATCATAGATCCACCAAAATTCCCATGAAACAGTTGTGGGGGTAATCAAGGTTGATGAATATTTTTAAGATAACATTATTGAATAAATAAATCTAAAAACACTGAAGCAAAAGACGAATTTCTCTCAACTTTAAAAACAATTTTTCAATTATGAAAGGCGTTTGTTTAATAAACGGATCAATTGTGGTAGACAGGTTAAAAGCAATAAAGCTTTATAATGTCTAATAAATCAACAACAAAAGCGAAATAAACGTTCTATAATCATTGCTTATTTGTGCGCTTTAAAAACGGTCAATTTATGTGAAAGAAAAACCAATTTACCAACCTTTCTCTGTGGTTGACGCATGGCCGGTTGTGTGATGAAAGTCCTTAGCGTGGCCAGCGGGGCGGGCAGCCCGGTTAACATCGGTTGCATGTGCATGGCAGGGGGCTGCAGATGTAAAGGCCCCGCCGGATGTATAGGGACGGCGACCATCTTCTGCAAGGGCACCCCCCAAGGCAAGTACCAGGAGCCGGGGTGGTGTTGCATGCTGGCCGTTTGATCGATACCGCGATAATTCACGCCCTTCGACCCCTTTTTGGGTTTCTTATTTACACTCGAGATTTCACTAGAGTTCGCACAACACTAAAACACTGAATTGGCCTTGAGATGTTACACGCACATCATTGTTTCAACGTTAAAAGTAAACTTTGTATCTGGCGTTTATAGCGCCGCTTTATGCGCTGAAATTAAGCTTTTGATACTGTGGGTTTTGATTTTGTTTCCGAATTTGCCGGTTGTGTTATGTATGTGCTAGTCCCTGGGGCGTCAGAACTCGTAGAGGAAGAGGCGCAACCTCGAATGCATGATTTTAAAGTAATTACTACGTTACCACAAACATTTATCCTTTTCAAGCCTGAAAATAACTGCAGTTAGGACAATTACCTCTAATGCTCGCTCCTATTTGCATTTGAACGCGCACCGATTTCGTCTTTTTCGTTCATTAAAGGTACTTTGGTAATAGATTAATAAAAAGTTTGAAATACGACTTGAAACTTATGAGTAATACGAATAAACAAGTAATTCACATAATCAATTAAAGCAACTTTGCTTCGTGTGAGTCAGGTTGAACGAAAAAATTAGGCAGTGCCGACAGACGTGAAAACTTAAAACTAGTAAGTACAGGGTTTATGTAGTGTAGTTCAAAATCAAAGTAGTCAAAAATTGATCTACCTTTTTATATTTGTGGTTTGTATGCTTGTGTGGAAACAAATCTAATATTTATTGGTAATAAAATACACTTGTACATTCTACATTATTTTTATTTATTGCATGTAATGTTCAACATTTTAATAGTACTATCATACATACATGTCATCTCTTGAACACAGATATTTATTTATTTATTTATTGATTTTTAACAACAACAGAAAGGATAAGAACTTGAATTTTGTTAAAATAAATTTAGGACGAGGTCATTGACACGTTTTGTCAAATTGTTTTTAAATGCTATTTCTTATTCATTTTTTGGCAAATCTAATTTTTGTTTTGAGCAATCCATAGTCTTAGAAAAAATAAACTGTATCACTTTGTTTTTTTCAATCCACTCGAAAAGGTTAACTCAACCGGATTGTCCACATCGCATTCGAACGAATGAGCAAACTTCGTTCGCATGCGACATGAACATCGTATCTGCTCTTGTTATATAAACTAATGTATACTAGTTACTGCTGTATTGTGCAGTAATGCTACAATTAAAGAATTAAAGTTAGAATCAAACCAAAATATAGTTTAAACAATGCACAATAATGTATTTAACCTATATTAGTGACATTTAAGATAAAATAAAAGTTCAATTATCTAGCTTAGTTGGTTAGGGTTTTGTATTTCGCTGATAGGTCGCGGGTTCAAACCCCGCTGCCGATCACGTATTTTTAAAGTGAAAATTTCTTTAGGTGCGTTGAGCGGAAATTGATAGGGAGAAAGCTTCTGGTTTCGCGTTACAATAACGCTAAATTACGTTAACAACATGCTTTCAAGTTATACGGGGTATTCGGTAAGGAATGGGACAGTACAATATCTCAGGTGATTTAGACAATATAAAAATATGACGTTAAATTATAACATGGGGACACATTTTCAAAACTTTTAATTTTCTTTCTTCATCTCTAGGTGGCACCATAGTAACAATTTTTGTTTTAATGGGATGTCACATTTTTAATAAAGCATCTAGAACTCTAAAACCCATAGTTTCCATGAAATAAAATATTTTTCGAATTAAACTCATCTTGCCAGATTTTTCAATTTTTTTTCTTTAAATCTCAAACTTTTTTCAAAATGTTGCTTTTTTTAAAATTTCGAATTTTCGAAAACCTATGATTTTAAAATTGCAATGTTTTTTTAAAAACTAGTGTGTAATTTCGAGTTTTCAAATCTAAACAATTTTTCCATTTTCAAGTTTTCGCATATTTCTTAACGGATAAAATTTCTTACAAAATTTAGGCTGCTTTTTCGAAAAACTTTCTTAAGCTAAAATTTTATTTTGTTTAAATTATAGCACCCCTTTCCAAAAGTTTTTACTTTTTTTTTCGAAAATTTCGACGTTTTCCTAATCCTTTCAAAATGTCCACTTATTTTTTAAATTTTCGACTTTTCAAAATTTCGCCCTTTTTTTTGAGAGGTTCGAATTTTTAAAATTTAAACACTATTAAAAATTTCAGTGTTTTTTAAGAATAAAATCCAATTTTCTCAAAAATCTGAAATTTCCTAAAAGTTCTGGTTTTAAAAAATACGTTGGATTTCCTTTTATATTTTCACATATATTTTAAATATTTTTTTCGTTGAAAATTTTGACTTATTTGAAAATTTTGACTTTTTTGAAAATTTTGACTTTTTTGAAAATTCGGTTTTTTAAAATTTCAAGTTTGGTGAAAATTTCGACTTATTTGAAGTTAGGCTTGGTCATTTCAAATATAACTTTTTCAAAATTTTACCCATTTTGAATTTTTTTATCCATTTCGACTTTTTTTTTAAATGTTTTTTTCAATTTATTTAACATTTCTTAGGCCCAGTTTGGAAATATTTAAATTTTTTATGGTTTGTTGAAAATTTTCCAAACAGTTTTTGAAATGCGACAACGTGATATTTAAAAACTGCTTAGAAAATTGTCAACAAACCATAAAAAATTTAAATATTTCCAAACTGGGCCGAAGAAATGTTAAATAAATTGAAAAAAACATAATATTTTCGGTCAATAAGGGTCTACCATGAAGATTTTTTTTTAAAAGCTGCAATTTTTCCAAATTTAGATATTTTTTTGTAAACCTGATTTTTTTTTTAATAATTTAACTTATGAAATTTTAGTGTTCCTCAAAATTTCGACTTTTTTTTTTAATTTTGTAATTTCTTCAAAACTTTATTTCTTTTCAATATTTCGTCTTTTTAAAAATTGCGACATTTTTAAAATTTATTTATTTTTCAAAATTATAAAATTTGAAATTTTTTGAACATTTCATTTTTACATACATTTTTTTTTTATTTCTCAATTTTTTTTAATTCTCGATTATTTGTGTTTTTGTTTTTGGTTTTGACTTTATTTTAAAAGGTGGACTTTAAAAATTTAGATTTCTTCAAATAGAGATATTTTTTCAAAATTTGGAAATTCTTGACTAATTTTCAAAACTTCGATTATTTTTTTATTTTGGAAACACTGCCTTTTTTAAAAAGCATATTTTTAATTAAATTAAAACAAATTTTCAAAAATTTTGACTCTTCTGAAAATTCTTACCTTTTTTCAATTTCAGACTTTCAAACCGTCTTCCTTTTTCAAAATTTTAATTTTTTTGGAGTTTCGAATTTTTAAAATTTCGACTTTTTATTAAAAATTAGCAATATTTTTTAAAAATTCGTATAAAATTTAATTTTTCCAAAAATTTTAAATGTTTTAAAAATTCTGATTTAAAAAGAACTTTCACTTTTTTCTGAAAATGTTTCCTCTATCTCAAAAGTTTTTTTTTAAATTTAGCTTTTTGAAAATATTGACTGTTGAAAATTCGACTTTTTTAAAGCTTCAAATTTTTTAAAATTGTCAACATTTTTAAAGTTTGGTTTGTTTTTTTTTTAATTGGTTTCTCAAAATTTTACTTTCTTGAAATTTTTTATCATTTTTGACCTTTCAAAAAAATCGTTATTTCCAAATATCAACATTTGTTTTTGAAAAACCTGATTTTTTTCTAATTTCAACTGATGAAAATTTTACGATTTTCCAAAATTTCAACTATTATTAATTATCTAATTTATTCAAAATTTTAATTCTTTTCAATCAATAGTTCGTGTTTTTAAAAATTGCAACATGTTAAAAATTCATTTGATTTTTCTAAATTTTGAAATTTAAAATTTTTTGAACATTTCATTTTTTCATTCAATTTTTTCTTTAATTTCTCCATTTTTTAAATTATTTGTTCTTTTTGGTTTCGACTTTATTCTAAAAGCACGACTTTAAAAATTTTGATTTTTTTTCAAATAGAAATTATTTTTTAAAATTTAAACATTTTTGACTATTTCCAAAATTTCGATTTTTTTTTTGAAATACTGACTCAACATATTTTTGATTAAATTAGAAAAAATTTTCAAAAATTTTGACTTGAAAATTCTTACCTTTTTTCAAATTTGTTTTCCAATTTCCGAAAGTTGCAAAAATTGAAATTTCTTGGAAAATTCTGATTTTAAAAAATGTTCACTTTTTCCTAAAAATTTTGCCTTTTTTCCAATATTTTTTACATTTTTACAATTTTACATTTTTGAAAATTTTGACTCTTTTTAAAAGTCGATTTTTTTAAAGCTATTTCGAAACATTCGACTTTTTAAAGTTTGTTCTGGTTTTTTGAAGATTGGGTTTCTCTAAATTTTACTCTTAATTTTTTTTACCATTTTCGATGTTTTTCCAAATTTAGATATTGTTTTTCAAAAACCTTATTTTTTTTTAATAATTTGAACTTAGTGTTATTTCTAAAATTTCGATTTTTTTAAATTTTGCAATTTCTTCGTTTAATTTCTTTTCAATATTTCGTCTTTTTAAAAATTGCGAAATTTTTCAGTCATTTATTTTTCAAAATTCTAAAATTTGAAATTTTTTGCACATTTCGTTTTTTGATACAATTTTTTTTTAATTTCTCAATATTGTTAAATTGTGGATTATTTGTTTTCTTTTTGTTTTCACTTTATTTTAAAAGTTCGACTTATTTTTCCAAATAGAGATATTTTTACAAATTTTGGAAATTCTTGATTATTTTTCAAAATTTCGATTTTTTTTTGGAAACCCTAACTTTTTCAAAACATATAATAATATTAAATTAGAAAACATTTTCTAAAATGTTGACTTTTGAAAATTCTTACCTTTTCTAAACATTATTTTTCAATTTCCGACTTTTAAAATGTCTCCCTTTTCCAAAATTTTAATTTTTTTTGGAAAGTTTCGAATATTTAAAATTTCGAATTTTTATTAAGAATTCCCAATGTTTTTTAAATATTCGTTAAAATTTTGCCAAAAATTTGAAATATTTTCAAGATTCTGATAAAAAAAAAACGTTCACTGTGTTCTGAAAATTTTGCTTCTATTTCAAATATTTTTTTTTAATTTTACCTTTTTGAAAATTTGGACTCTTGAAAATTCAACTTTTTTAAAGCTTCGGATTTTTCGAACTTTTGACTTTTTTAAGGTGTAGTTTGATTTTTCAAAATTGGCTTTCTCAAAATTTTACTTTTACATTTTTTTATCATTCCCGACTTTTTTTAAAAAGTCCTTTTTTCCAAATTTCAACCATTTTTTTTAGAAAACCTGACTGTTAAAAAAAAATTTCAACTGATGAAAATTTTATGACGCCAAAATTTCGACTATTTTTGAGTTTCTAATTTCTTCAATATTTTATTTATTTTCAATATTTCGTCTTTAGAAAAACTGCAACCTTTTAAAAATTCATTTAATTTTGAAAACTCCAGAGTTTCAAAATTCCAAAATTTGAAATTTTCTGAACATTTCGTTTTTAATACAAAATTTCAATTTTCTTTTTTCAAAACTTTGCCATTTTTTCAAATTGTCTATAATAATTTTTTTTTAATTTAGCTCTATTTCAAAATTTCAGCTTTAAAAATTTAGATTTATTGATATTTTTTTTAATTTAAAAAATTTGTGACTATTTTTCATAATTTCGATTTATTTTTGGATATCCTGACTTTTTCAAATTACATCTTTTTAATTAAATACGAACAAATTTTCAAAAATTTTGACTTCTTTGAAAATTTGTCCTTATTTCAATTTTTTTTTAATTTTCGACTTTCACAATTTCTCCATTTCTCAAATTTTTATTTTTTTTTCGAAAGTTTCAAATCTTTAAAATTTCGACCTTTTACTAAAAATTACCAATATTTTTGAAAAATTCGTTTCAAATTTAATTTTTCCAAAAATTTGAAATTTTCTGAACATTCCGATTTAAAATACAACGCTGAATTTTTTTTATTACTTGAAATATTTTTTTTTAATTTTAACTTTTGAAAGTTTTGACTTTTGAAAATATGAACTATTTAAAACTTGGGTTTTCCCAAAATTTTACTTATTTAAACTTTTTACAATTTTCGACGTTTTTAAAAAGTTCTTTATCTTTTTTAATTTTAAATTTATTTTAAAAGCTTGACCTTAAAAATTTTGCCTTTTTTCAAATCGAGATATTTTTCAAATCGAGATATTTTTCAAATCGAGATATTTTTCTAAAATTTGGAAATGTTTGACTATTTTTCAATGATTCGACTTTTTTAGCAAATACTTTTTAAAAATAACATTATTTTTAAATTAAATTAGAAAAACGTTTCAAAAATTTTGAGTTTTTTTCAAAGTTATGACTTCAAAATTTCGACCTTTTTTGAAAATTTCGATATTTTTAAATTTTCAATATTTATCCAAAATCTTGTATTTTTAAAATTTTTGAATATTATTCAAAGTTTTAACCTTTTTTGAAAATGATTACTTTGATCAATAGTACAATTTATTTTTAAATTAAATTAATATGACTTGTCAACAAATAATTTGAATTTTTTATAATATTGGCATTTTTTTTAAATCATCGCCTTTTTCGAAATCTTTCGTCGATGTCATTTTCGGAAAAGTTGGAGAAAAATAGATTATTCGTAACTGATCTACATATTTGGAATTATTTGTATACAGATTAATTATTGTCACAACAACTCGTAACTCTTAAATATGAGTAAATTAAATGGGATCTTATCTAAAAAAGAAATCAAAGTTTCGTTGATAGATACACTTAATACAATGTTACAAGGATAATTTTTCAGAAATCCATATTTATTTCTGTAAGTGCATTATTAAAAAATTGAAATACAAATCTTGTCCCCTGAAACCAAGAAAGATTAAAAACCTTTGTTGTGTTTTTTTAATCTTTCTTGGTTTCAGGGGATAAGATTTGTATTTCAATTTTTGAAGATAACCACGAACCAGTCCGTTTCACCTGCACATCTAAGAGTTTTTTTGTTTCAAAAATGTTTATTTTCAGTATTAAAAACGATATGCCAATGTTGAATTCCACAAAACATATTTTATACATTTTTAATATTCTTTGCCGAAAGTACCTGCCCAACCTTTGAAATTTTAGGTTATAACTTTAAAAAATATATATTTTCTGCGTGGCTGCTTTCAATACTTCATTAAGAGACCCAATATTACATTTAAAAATTATAGTGTGATTTTAAAACAAGGTTTTTTTTATCGGAAATTTAAAATGTGAAAATGCTCATGCCTCTGGTTTTGACCCTTATCTACTTATTAAACCTATAAATTTTAATTTATTTGATTATATTTCTAACTGAGAATTAATAGTCATGCATAAAAAATAGATCCAGATATAGATAGATCCAGATATACACACAAAAAAATGAATCATGTGTGAATGTAAATAAACTCCGATGAATTTTGCCAAAAGAGGTAGAATTTGGTTCTTTAGATCCAATATTCGATACTATAATTCATAATATGTAATTTGCAAAAAAACTTCGGTTTTATATCTTTCGTTAGATTGTAACAATAGTCTCATTCAAATGCATATAAGTCATCAAAACCGAATAGTATGTTAAGGTTATTTACTTTAACGTTAAAATAAACACGTAAATTAAAAGTTTTCAACGAGAGATTAACAACTGACAAAGCAGATAGTAATCAAAGTTAATTATGGTAATTTACAAGTTTTAATACACAGACACATACATCAAATTTCGTGTTCTTTATCGTCACGTTTTTCATCAAGTCTTTCACTAAGTTTTTCGTTATTATGAAATAAATTTTCCACAAAGGTTATTTAGGCAGAGTGCAGCTCATTGAAGTTGTAATTTGAGGTTAGTCCCTTGAGAAGAATTTCATATTCAAAGCGCGAAACAATATTCCTAACATTTCCGCGCATCGAATAACATATTTGTGAGGTTTGGGCATAAAATCATCTCGAGTTATGATGGAGTTTTTGTAGCTGTAAATTATTCAAAAGTGTTCCTTGTGAAAATCATCCCTAACCGGAGATTCGCGTTCCGCCTCCTCTCACAAACGTTAGGATTGATAATCTTTAAGTCTTCCCCCTATATAATCTAATTTAAGAAGAGGTGAAAGAGGAGATTTTATGACTTTCGAAACATATTTCGCCGAATAAATCAACTTTAATACAAATTCTGCAAAGTGTAAATATATTTCTCGAAGACATGGGCCAACAAAGCGAAATCATAAATTGCAACAGAAATTGGATTAGTAAGTTTATATTCAGGATTGTGGGATGAGCATTCAAATCGATAATGGAAATGCAATTTCTTTCGATGTTTGTCGATTCATATTTGTTTGAATTGATGGCAGCCTCGAGCCCACAAAAACAAACCTAATTGGACAAATTATAACGTCAAAGTAACGGAATGATCAATCATTATTGGCGTTAGCTGCGATTTCGATTCAAATAATTGCGACGATGACAAAAAATCTTTTCAAATACTTCCCCCAACGTTTATATTAAAACGAAAGTTCGTTATTGTGTAATAGAATGAAAAATAATGTACAGGCTGCGATGTTTGATTTTTTTCAGCAAAATAACATTTCGTGTTGTCCACTCTAAATAATATAAAACGCTATTTACATAAGACTACACTACTTTTAGAGATAAGGTTCAGTTTAACATACCTAAGCGCATATGACGCCGAGGGTGCTTGTATTTAAAGTTACCTCACTACCTTAAAGGTCAGTCCCGGAAGACATTGAAAGTACGAAGTTCTAAAAAAATTCCAAAAGTCTTCAAATTTTGAAATACGGTTAAAAATAGGTTACTAAATCTAAATTTCATTTTGTACCCCATTCAGAGGTGCAAAAATATTGAAGTGAGAAGTAAAGCGCTCACTGCTTCGTGGGGTAGATAAAGACACAATCATTTGAGTTCACGCTTTGTATCCAGATGCGATAAATGTGTTTTTGTAACTTGTCATGTTTTGTTAAAGGTTTCCATTGCTACAGATAATCGTAGTTGGCGGCCAGGAGAAAAATTATTAAATTTATTGATTGGGATATTTTTAAAATGAATAGGTCCGGCACTGAAGAATTTAAAGCCTAAATATTTAGAGAAAGTCGAATTTTAAAAAAATGATTTAATTAAGGAACACAAAACGCCGACGTTTTAGATAAAAATTCAAAAATTTGAGAAACTGAGAGAGAGACTTGGTAAAAAAAGACGAATTTTGAAAAAATAATCGACAGTTCGAGAATAAGTCGAAATTTCACGGAGAGGACGAATTATTTAAGAAAAACATTGAAATTTCTGGAAGTTGAGGATATAGATTTTCGGTTAGTTGCATGAGCCAGAAGGGAACAGGCAACCCAAACATTCCCTCTTTCAGTTAACTAATAGGAAAGGACAACAATGGAATTTTTTGATGGAACGGACTGGTCCTTGGTTATGTTCAAAAATTGAAATACAGAACTTGTTCCCTGAAAGCAAACGGATAAGTCCGATATTTACCAAATTTCATGTAGGGATTGTCCTCAAAAGTAAGTCGGGCAAACTAGATGATCTCTTAAAATCCGACTGAAGGAGCATTTGGCTCATTTGAGCTACGGAAGAACTGAGAAGTCAAGTGTGGCTCGACATGCTTTTGAAATTAGATCATAGGATAGATAATGATATTAAATTGTTAAGAGTAGTAAATAAAAATTATACGTTAAATGCATGTGATAGCTTAGCCATCCATAAGGTTGGAGACAACCTTATGAATGGTTGCGCTGGGCCTTTAAGACATTCACCTTTGTTAAAAATAGTTAAAGTTGATAGATATGAAATTGTGACACTATGAAGTGTATAATTAAATGTGCATGCGCGTTCGGATGCGGCCAATCATGCACGAAGTGAATATTCTTAGTATATAAGGGTTAATTTTATGATTAGTTGTTAATATCTCTCTGACGATGATAGCTTGGCTATCGAAACGCGTTAGAGCAACCTTTGTTGTATTTTTTAATCTTTCTTGGTTTCAAGGGACAAGTTTTGTATTTCAATTTTTGAAGATAACCAAGGACCAGTCCGTTCCATCAAAAAAGTGTTATAACAAATTCATAAAAATTTCCAAATTTTAATAACTGTTATTCTAAACCAGGAATAGGCAACGATGGCCCGCGAACCACATCCGGTCCTCGACAATGTTGAAACGGGTTCAATGCGTAAGTGCATAAATAAAGATTTTTTTTGGCACTTCAACTTATCTCATAATTACAAAAAATCAATTTTTGCAATTATTTAAGCATTCTAATTTCAAGTATAAAATTAAAAATATACTTTGCACGTTTTTCAAGTCTCAAAAAAAAAATCTTTATTTATTTGTGTACAAATTCTTAAGGCGTGGGATAGTATGAACACTGCGAATTTTGTTGAAAATATCTATTTTTTTCAAAACTGTTTTTTTTAATGTCGAATGTTTTTTGTAATAATTTGACATTTTAAATTTTTTAATTATGTAAATTTGAATTCATTATTGAAAACTTTAATTCTTTTAAAAATTTAGCTATTTCGAAGTTACCTTTTAAAAAATGTCCATTTCAAAATTTTGACTTTTTCTTAAAATTTCATTTTGTTTAATCTTGCTTTGAGTGAAAGCTTCAACATTTCAAAAATAATCCATTTTTTTCTTCAACATTTTGACTTTCTCTTGAAATACCAATTTACTCTAATAAAAATCTTTTTAAAAAGAAACACTTAAAAATTTTAAAAAATAGTTATACGTTTTAAAATTGTGATTTTATGAACATTTTATGTCGAAATTTCGACTTTTTTGTAAATTTCAACCTTTACTGAAAAATTTGGCTTCTGCTGAAAATTTCAACTCTTTTTGAAAAATTCGGCTGTTTTAAAAATGTCCATTTCAAAATTTTGACTTTTTCTTAAAAGTTGGTTTTTTTAAGTCTTGCTTTGAGTAAAAGCTTCGGCATTTAAAATATAATCCATTTTTTTTTCAAAATTTTGACTTTCTCTTGAAATTCCAACTTACTGTTTTAAAAATTTCGATCTTTTTAAAAACAAACTCTTAAGGAATTTAAAAAAAAAAGTTATACCTTTTAAAATTGCGATTTTATAAACATGTTATGTAGAAATTTCGACTTTTTTGTAAATTTCAACCCTTTTTGAAAAATTTTGCTTCTGCTGAAAATTTCAACTCTTTTTGAATAATTCGGCTCTTTTAAAAAATGTCCATTTCAAAATTTTGACTTTCTCTTGAATTTTTAATTTACTGTTAATTTCAACTCTTTTTGAAACATTCGGCTTTTTAAAAATATTGACAATTTCTCATAAAATTAAAAGAATACTTTTTTTTTAATTTCGAATATTCTGAAAATTTTGACTTTATTTTAGAAAATTTTGACTTTTTCAGATAACAAAATTGACACGTCTTTAAAATTTAAGGTTTTTCTTGAAAGCGTGACTGAAAATTTGTATTTTTTCAAAATATTGATATTTTTTGAATTTTTGTCTTTTTCTTTAAATTCGTAAATTAAATTGTAAATTAAATCTTTTTTGAAAATTTACTCATTGCTGAAAATGTGAATATTTTGAATATTTTAAGATTTTTCAAAATATCAACTTTGCCCCAAAAATATACAAAAACATCTTTTCTTGAAAACTTTTTAATGAAAATCGCAACCTTTTTTGAAAATTGAGACCAACAAATTGAATCTATCCATTTGAGCTCCATTTTAAAATTCTGACTGAAAATCTTTGCGAAAATTTCAATGGTTTAAAAGATCTCGACTTTTTTGAAAATTTGATTTTTTCTAAAATCTATTTTTTTCATGACATTTTGACCACAAGTTTTTTATAATTCAACTTTTTCCGAATTTTGATTTATTTTAGAATATATTAATTTAAACATTTCGAATTTTTGGAAAATTATTGGGCTTCTTTTCAAAAACTTGGACTTTTTGGCAAAAATTCGACTTTTTCTCAAAATTTCAGTTTTTTTCAAAATTTTGTCGAAATTGTGCAGACAATTTTAATAATTTTTTTTGTTTTGAAATTTCGACTTATTTAAATTTCGATTTATTATTGAAAATTTCGACTTCTTTGACAATTTAGACATTTGAACATGTTAATTTTTCAAAACTTTTTTTTTCAACATTTTGATTCATTCATGAGAATAAATTAAAAATTTCGAGAAAACAAAATTTTCAAAAATAAATCGATATCTCCAATCAAAAAATCGATATTATAAAATATCGATTTTTTGAGAAGTTGAAATTTTAAAAAATTCTAATTTTTCAAAAAAATACCAAATTGTTAAGTCAATATTTAAAAAAAGCCGAAATTTCCGCAAAAATAGACATCTGTTTTTTTAATAGTCAAATTTTTGGGAACAATCTAAATTGAAGAAAAAGCCAAATTTTCATCAAAGTCGAAATTTTCAACATAATTAAAAATTCCAAAAAAACTAAATTTTCAAAAATAAATCAATATATCCGATCAAAAAATCGATATTATAAAATATCGACCCTTTTTAACATTTGGTATTTTTTTGAAAAAGTAGAATTTTTTAAAATTTCAACTTTTT
Organism: Dastarcus helophoroides; assembly: GCA_028583605.1. Taxonomy (NCBI): domain Eukaryota; kingdom Metazoa; phylum Arthropoda; class Insecta; order Coleoptera; family Bothrideridae; genus Dastarcus; species Dastarcus helophoroides. The sequence continues at coordinate 6,585,257 of CM053335.1, forward strand.
CTCAAAATTTCCACTTTTATAAATTTTATTGCAAAATTTTCACTTTTCCAAAAAATTGACACTTCGAAAATTTGAACTTTTTAGAATTGTAACTTGAAAGTTTCGACATTGTTTCAAAATTTCCAAAAATTTTGATAAAAGTAAATTTTTCAGAAAGAGCAGATATTCTGAAAATGTATATATATATATATATATATATATATATAATAATTTGAAAAAGTTTTCGACTTTTTTAAAATTTTACTTTTTTCAAAACTTGACTTAAATTTTATGGTTCTTCAAAATTTAGAATAAATTGGGCTTCTTTTTAAAAAATTGGACTTTTTGGCAAAAATTCGACTTTTTCTCAAAATTTCAGTTTTTTTCAAAATTTTGTTCAAATTGTGCAGACAATTTTAATAATTTTTTTTTTGAAATTTCGACTTATTTAAATTTCGATTTACTATTGAAAATTTAGACATTTGGACATGTTAATTTTTTAAACTTTCTTTTTTCAACATTTTGATTCATTCATGAGAATAAATTAAAAATTTCTAAAAACAAAATTTTCAAAAATAAATCGATATTATAAAATATCGATTTTTTGATTGGAGATATCGATTTATTTTTGAAAATTTTGTTTTCTCGAAATTTTTAATTGTGTTGAAAATTTCTATTTAGACAAAAATTTGGCTTTTTCGTCAATTTAATTTTTTTCCCAAAATTTGACTATTAAAAAAAATATGTCGATTTTTACCGAAATTTCGGCTTTTTTTAAATATTGGCTTGAAAATTTTGATCGTTTTTAACATTTGGGCTTTATTGCAAATTTAGATTTTTTTAAAATTTCAACTTTTTCTCAAAATTTCCACTTTTATAAATTTTATTACAAAATTTTCACTTTTCCAAAATATTGACAATTTAAAAATTTGAACTTTTCTCAATTATGACTTGAAAGTTTCGACATTGTTTCAAAATTTCCAAAAAAAATTAATTTTTCAGAAAGAGCAGATATTCTGAAAATGTTGACTTAATTTGAAAAAATTTTCGACTTTTTTAAAACTTTACTTTGTCAAAACTTGGACTTAGACTTTACGCTTCTTCAAAATTTAGAATAAGTCTGAAATATAACTTTTTTTTGACAATTTTGACTTATCAAAGCTTTGATCTTTTCCAGAAAATTGAGACTTTTTTGAAAATATTGAATTTCTTTAAGATTTCGTTATATTTTCAAATTTTCTGCTGTTTGAAAATTTTCATTTTTTACCAAATTATCAAGTTTTTTGAAAACTGCACTTTTTCCAAAATTTAAACTTTTTGAAATTTTACATTTTTTGATAATTTCGATTTTTTTAAATTATAAAAAATTTTGGTTATTCGTAAAGGTATTGACCTTGTTAGTTTTCAGGCTATTAATTTTCAAAATTTTGAGTGTACTCACGCTCCATTTTTTTTTTAAATTTTTTAGTTTCTTCGGAATTCCATTTTTTGAGAATTTCGATGGTTTTTAAATCGGGAATTTATTTTAATGGCCGAATTTTAAAATTTTCGACTATTCTTTGAATTTTTTTAGAAAATTTCGTCACTTTTAAAAATTTAAACTTCAAAATTTTGCCCACTTTTAAAAATTTGAACTTTTCTAGTAATTTTAGATTTTCTTAAATATGAAGATTTACCGAAAAATTCGTTTTACTTTGAAAATTTGACGGAAAGTTTTTCAATTTTATAAAATCTCAAATTTTCTTCGGAATCTTGACTATTTTTTAAATCTTATTGTACCCATTTCCGAAATTCCGAAAATTCCATTTTTTTAAATCTCTCCATTTCTTCAAAAGTCCAAACTTTCAAAATGTCAATTTTTTCAAGCGTTGATTTTTTTTAAGAATTTTGAGAATATTTTTTGAAAATTTTGGAAATTCCAAAAAAATATTTACATACATTACGATATTTTTCAAAATTTTATTTTTTTTTTCGCAAATTTCAATGAGACTTCTGGATTTTTTAAATTTCCATCTTATTTTCTAAAATAAAGGCTGTTTTAAAAATTTCGTTTTTCCCAAAATTTCAATATCTTTCATTTCGAGTTTAAATTCGAAGTGTAGACCGTTTTTTTTTTTGGAAATGCTGTTTTAAAACTTAAATTATCTTAATAAATTTGTACTTTAAAAGAACTCTATTTTAAATTCAATTTTTTAAACACCAAAATTCGAGAACTTTTTTAATTTCAAGTTTATCGAAGTTTCTACCTTTCTGAAACTTCCCAGTTTAAAATTCCAAAAAATTCATTTTTTGTAAAAGTCAACAATATTATGAAAATTGAAAGTGTAAATGCGACATTTCAACTCCATTAAAAATTACGAATTTTTTGGAAAATTTCGTTACTTTCAAATTTTAGAATTTTTGAAATTGTCGAATTCTTCAATGTTTGAATTTTTTTCAAAATATCCATGTTTTTTTTTAATCTGTTTTTTCTAGAAATTTTAACTTTCTATGAAAATGTTGACATTTTTTCCAAAACCTTTTTTAAATTTCGATTTTCAAAATTGTGATTTTTCTAAAAATTTTGACTTTTTTACAATTTTGACTTTTTAAAGAGTTCCGTTAATTCTTTTAAATTTTGTCTTTTTCTATATGCAATTTCACCTTTTTAAAAATTTGGCCTTTTCTTCAATTTTTAAATCCAGTTTTTTTCCAGTGTTTCGACATTCTTCAAGATGTCCACTACTTTTTAAGACTGTGCCATTTTGTGGAAATTTTGACTGTTAAATTTCACACTTTTCAAAGTTTCGTTATTTTTGAAAATTTTATTTTTTCCAAAATGATACCTTTAAGTCTGATTAATTATCTACGTTCTTATCGTAAAATACGTTGATTTTTCTCCAAATTTTGATTTGGATTGATTATTCTCTAAATTTTATTTTTTGATTTTTGTTGATTGAAAAGCTAATTTTTTTAATTTGTATCCCTCAATACCGAAATAACCCCGGGATCCCTAGATTGGCTAAATATAATCTCGAAATCCCGGGATTATAAATAAGAACCAGGATCGAATTACCTAATGACGAGACAAAAACATATTTATTATTCTCTAAATTTTGATATTTTGATTTTTGTTGGTTTTAATTTGTATTTCTCAATACCGAAATAATCCCAGGATTGGCTAAATATAATCTCCAAATCCCGGGATTAGAAATAAGAACCGGGATCGAATTCCCTAATGACGAGACAAAAACATATTTATCGCATCTGGTCACAAAGCATGAATTCAGGTGATTGTGTCTTTGTTTGCCTCACACAGCAGAGAGTGCATTCGCCACACTTCAATATTGTTACGGGCTTATCGGTTCGATTGATTACACTTATCGAATAAGACCCACTTTATTACTGAACTCAACTTGGATCACCACAATTGACAATTAACTCATTTATTATTGACTTCTACTAACTCACTAATAACACTGACTCTAACTGACTCACTCGAGGGAAAGCTGCCCGTCTTTTTATAGTTTTGGCCCCCGGCTTCCAGAATTTTCGGCAGATAAGGCTTATCGAATGCCGATATTTCTGGAATGCTTATCTGCCGTTTGTTTCGTTATCGCGGCCGCTTTCCCCTTATCACAACCTTCTAGAAACTTTTTTTATTTACTAAATTCTACAATTCTATTCTAAATCCTATTTCATCTATTTACATTGCGTTACAATATTTTTGCATTTTTAATTTTTTAACCATGTTCCGAACCATGCTCTGAAAGGGCTGCAAAATGAGATTTAGATGTAGTACTCTATTTTCAACCTTGTTAAAATTTGAAGACTTTGGGAATTATTTCTACCTTTAATGCCTTCAGTGACTGGCCTATTAATGCCTTACATGACCTGGTTGTGGTTGTTTACGATATTAGTTGGTATTTTGCTCTCGAAAGTCTTCTTTTATTTTCATAGCAAAACATTTCGTTATTTCCCAAATTAATCTTAGGAATTTTACGAGGGATATCAAATTAACCTAAGAATGTGGGAACATAAGCGAAATGCTACCGGAAAAAGCTGAAATCTTAATAATCCGCTTCTGATTAATATCTTTTCAGCTACATGCGAAATACCAATTCATTATGAAACATATTTAACTATGTAGCTCATATTCCATAGTAACTCGTGCATATTAAGGTGAAAATTGAAATGCCAGTGTATTTATGATGAACAGAATAACGTAGGGTTATGAAAAACAGAATAATATACATATTTTTATTTCGTCGTACATGAAAAATTATCTTGCACTTATTGAGGCAAACACCAAACAGGTTATCGTAAAATGCAAGCTCACCTTGTGACAGTTTTTTAAGGTTATTCCAAATTGTATTTGATTACCTGTGTCATTATATTCATTAAATAATTTTTAAAACCGCTTACAGGAAACAGTTACATTAATGGCTTTTTTATTAGTTGTTAATTGAAAAAGTATTGAATATGTATTATGTAAAAAATTACGACATGTTTTAGGAGGATTTAACTTTGCCGATATTAGGAGATGTATCGACTTTTCGCCATTGTTTGGTTTTCAGGATAAACTTCTTTTGTTAACGGTTTGGAAACTTCCAGATGAAACTTTTGAGAGAAGTATATGTCATTATTATTGTTAAAAAATGAAACAGTAAGAAACTTGAAGCGACAGTATGACAGTAAAAAAACTTTGATGCTGCAAATATAAGAGAACTAAAAATACGATTTCCCCTAATCGTTGTGTCGATTTCGCCATAAAACATTCTTGTTATTGAAGCTACGTCTAAAACCTCTACGAAAATCCTTTAAAATTTATATTCTTCAAAAGCTTTTTTGTATGTGACACTTCCTGAGATATCAAGATTTGAGAATGATATTAGATGTTAAGTGTGAAATTCGTGAAACGGTCTTTGTATTTGAACCACTGTTGACATAAGGATCATGAAGTAGGGATAAGCGATATTGACATCAATACTAACATCGATAGCTCAAAAAAAAGCTATACAAAGGTGACCGTTGCCGCAGAAAATAACATACTCTAGGACAGGAGTCGGCAAACTTTTGAACCGAAAGAGCCAGCCGCAATAAAAAAATTGATTGGTGAATTTCAAAGAGCCAGAAATTTGTATGTCTTCTACATTTTACTTCAAAATTCAGATAAATCAGACAAAATATGGGACCGAAAATGACCCCTCTGACTCATGTAGTAAAATGAAAATATATTCAGCCCCAAATTTAGACCTTTACTACAAAATTTGTCAATTTTTTCGCAATTTCGACTTTTTGAACTGTTATCTATATTAGTCTTCTTTTTTAATATATATTTTGTTTCTAAAATTAGACTCACCCCAGTTCTTCCGTTCTTCTCAAAACTCGACAATTTGTAAAATGTTTACTTTTTTATAATTCGACTTACTGGAAGATTCGACTTATTTCTCAAAAAAACATCTTTTGTCGATTTTTTAATAAGAAAAGTAAAAATTTGAAGTAATTGCAAATGATAAGTAAAATAGTTTTTGAAGATTTCGAGCTTTTTTTCAAAGTTTTTGTTTTTCGAAATCTATATATCTATTCTTAAATTTCACTTTTGATCAAAAATACATTTTTTCGACTTTTATTCTAAATTGCGGCTTTTTTCTAGAACTTTCTACATTCTTTTTAAAATTCATCCTTTTACAAAATTTCGACATTTTCCCCAAATTTGGCTTTTACTAAATATTTAAACTTTTATTTATTTTCTACAAATTTGAACTTGTTACACAAAATTGGTTTTTTTTTCGAAATTTGGACATTTTATTGTTTCTGCAAACTGTGATTTTTTCCTCGAAATTTATCTGCATATTTTCAAAATGTTCGACTTTCAAAATTTAACTTTCACTAAGAAATTTTGACAACACTTTTCTCGAAATTTCTATATTCTTTTTAAAATTCGTCCATTTTTCAACATTTTGCCAAATATTGACTTTTACTAAACATTTAAACTTTTATTTATTTATTTTCTACGAATTTGGACTTGTTTCGCATAATTCGGTTCTTTTTGAAACTTTGACTTAAAATTCGACATTTTATTGTTTTTGCAAGCTACCATTTTTTCGACGAAATTCGTCAATTTTCAAAATATTTGACTTAATCTCAAAATTTGAAATTGTTACGGGCTTTTTCGGTTCGAATTGATTAACACATTGAATAATACCCACTTTATTACCAAACTAAACTCGGATCACTACAACTGAACAATAACTCACTTATGTACTTCTAACTACTAACTCACTAACTACACTGACTCTAACTATCTAACTCGAGGGAGAGCTGGCCGCTCTATATAGTTTTGGCCTCCAGGTCCTAGAACAATCCGGCAGATAAGGCTTATCGTTTGCCGAAATTTCGGGACCGTTTATCTGCCGTTTGCTTCGTTACGCGGTCGCTTTCCCCTTATCAGGTCTTTCTAGAAATTTTTCTTATGAACTAAATTCTACAATTTACATTTCGTCACAATATTCTCTTAATATTTGACTTTTCTTTAAAGTTCAACATTTTTCTCGAAACTGGAAGTTGTATCAAATTCTTTCGAAATTATTTTACCAATTCTACCAAATTTCGAATTTATCTGAATAGTTGGAGTTTTTTTCTAATTCATGTTGATCTCGAAATGTCAAATTTATTTTCAAAATTTAGCTTTCTCTGGAGAAATGCAATTTTTTTATTTTCTTCTTCTTCGACTTCTGAAAAGGGTCGACAAATTTTTTTTAACTTTTAATTTTTTACAATTTCTGTTTTCGACATTTAACAATTTTTCACAAAATTTAGATTTGTCTATTTTAGGTTTTTAAATTTGTTCTGCAAATTGCAATCTATTGTCAAAATTCGAAGTCTTTTCCTAAGATATAGATTTTTTGAGAACTTTTCACAATTTCATTTTTTTCGGAATGTCTTTAAGCTTTTTGTGAAAATTTTAACCTTTATTCGAACGAAATTCATCAATTGTCAAATCTCAAAATTTGATTTTTTTCTTAAAATTTCACTTTCCCTGGAAAATTTGGACCAGTTTTTAAAATTCAATAATTTTCTCGAAATTGGAAGTTTTATCGACATTCTCTTTTTTTTTCGAAATTATTGTACCAATTTTCTCAAAATTCGAATTTATCAGAAAATTTGGACTTTTTTTAATCGTCTTGTTCTCGAAACCTATATTTTCTTCTCAAAATTTAAATTTCTCTGGAAAATTGCAATTGGTTTGTCGAAATTTCTCGGTTTTCTTAAAAATTTGGCTTTTTTCTTGAAATTTTTCCTAAAATTTGACTTTTTTCCTTTTCCCTGAAAACTTTGACCTTTCTAAAGTTCGACACATTTTTGAAGCTTCCAGTTTATTTTTGCAATTTATCTTTTTCATATTAGATAGCTTTTCAGAAAATTCAAATTTGTCTAAGAATTTCAGGTTTTTAATTTGTTCTGGGTTTTAATCCAGTGTGGAAGTTGGAGTCTTTTTATTTTCTTAAATTTTACCCTTTTTTGAGAACTTTTGATAAATTCATTTCTCTCGAAATCTCCTTTTCCTTAATTTGTTCGAAATCTCTTCTTTTTTTTTCAATTTTTTCGAAGTCTCTTTTTCTCAATTTGTTCGAAATATCTTCATTTTTCCCAATTTTTTCGAAATCCCTTCCTTTTTCTGAAAATTCGGCTTTTTCTGGAAATTTTAACTTTTATTTCAATATTTGATGTTTCTGTAAATTTAGATTTTTTTTCTCACAAAAGTATTTCAACTTTTTTCAAGAAATTTCGAGGCTGTCGAAAATTTACAAATAAAGGAGTAAAAATCATGAGAAAAATAATTTTTACAGATTTCGACTCCCTAAATTGGTCTTTTCTTAGAAATTTCAAATTTCATGTGTTTTTCCAAAATGTTAATACAAATAATCACAAATTTCGGAAAAATAGTTCTTGAAATTTTAGCAAAACGTAAAAATTCCTAGAAAAGTATTTTTGGAAACTTCGACTTCTGTAGGTCACTTGTTTAATAAGTACTCATTTTCCGAGTGTCTGTCCATTCAAGCTTTTTAGGGGAATTTAAAGAGCCGCAATTGTATTTTAAAAGAGCCGCATGTGGCTCGCGAGCCGCGGTTTGCCGATCTCTGCTCTAGGACATTCTGTTCGATATCTTATTTGAAATGTACACAAGTAAATAAAGTTAAATTTTTTGACTACTCGCATAAAAGGGTTTTAATTATTTTTCATTAATATTGTATCGTAACAAACTGTAGTTATAAAATTTGGATTAGTGATTGTGCAGTGAAGAAGCTCTTTAAAAACATTTGATAATGGGAAGCGGCTGTGAGAATAAATCATACAACAGATAAGCGCTCTAGATGTTTCCGCAAGCGACAAGTTTTATCTGTACAGAGATCCGTTCCAGAAACCAGAACGGTACCTATAAATACGCGGTCGTCTTTCCCTCAGTCAGTCAGTTGGTTAGTGAGATAGTTAGTCAGATAGAAAGTCTGATAGTTAAGTTAATAATAATCGTAAAATTCCGAAATAAGTTTGAAATAAAGTGTTTACAATTCACGAAATTTTAATTTTCGAACCGATAGCACGCAACAGTATATTATCAGAAATTTTAATTTTAAATAGGAAATGTCAACTTTAAACTCCAAATTTCCAGGATACATTTTTTTGTTAATTAAAAATTATACTATGAAAATATATTCTTACTTCAAATTTGTCTTAATTTTTTGATTGAGAGTTAAAATTTCGTAACAAAAAGGATGACCTTTGGAAAAAATCCAAATTTTGAGAAAAGGAGGAATCCTGAAAAAAATTAAGAATAAGGTCGGAATAACGAAAAAAAAGACAAATTTTATAAAACAAGTAGAAATTTCCAGAAGTTATGTTTAAAAGAGTCAAAATTGTTAGAAATATGTATGTTGTAAATTTTTGCGAAAACACGAAGTATTTGAAAACAGAACGAATTTGAAAAGGGGCCGAAATTAAAAAAAAAAACTAATAAAATCGAAATACTGAAGAAAAAAGACGAAATAGTTAGTGAAAATTTCTGAAATTTTATATTTACAAAAAATTATGGTTTTTTTTAGAAAAAACATATTTAGCGGAATTTTATCAAAAATATCAAAATTCTGAAAAAGTGGTAAATATGAAAAAAAAGTAGTGATTTGAGAAAAATTAAGAAAAATTTGAGACCCACAGGAATTCATAATTTGAGAAAAAAAGGCAAATTTTAAAAATAAAATCAAAAATAGTGAAAAGAAAACTAGGTTTGTAGGAAAAAGTCGAAATTCTGAGAAAGACACGAATGTTGAAAAACATTTTTGAAACAAAATTGAAATACAGAAGGAAAGACAAATTTAGAAAAACAAGTAAACATTTACAGGGTTGCATTCAAATAAATTCGATTTTTTTTAAAGAAAATTTTATGAAAATTAGGAAAATTAAAAAAAAAATTCTAAAACGATTGAAAAGCCGTAAAAACATCACAACATCAAAATTTCCCAGTGAATATCAAAGTTTAAGAAAAAAGTCAAATTTTGGAAATAAGTCGAAATTTCAACGAAAAGACGAATTTCGGAGAAAAATAACTGATGATGAATGAATTAAAATTCAGCCTTTTATTTGAGCATTCGTTTTTTCCTCGACATTACAGTTATTTTTCTCCGAAATTCGATGATAGAAGTCCAAATGTTTATCAACTGACATATTTTGGGAGTCAAGTAGATTATATGACAAAATTTCTGCAATTTCGAAATTTCTAAAATGTCGAAATTAAAAAAAATTGAAAGTTTGGTTAGTTCCTTCAACGTCCAGGAAAAAAATCGAAATTTCCAAGTATCAATAAAATTTCCCAGTGAATGTCAAATTTTAAGAAAAAAATCAAATTTTTGAAATAAGTCGAAATTTTGAGGAAAAGACGAATTTCGGAGAAAAATAATTGTAATGTCGAGGAAAAAACAAATGCTCAAATAAAAGGCCGAATTTTATGATAGAAGTCCAAATGTTTATCAACCGACATATTTTGGGAGTCAAGCAGATTATATGTCGAAATTTCTGAAATTTCGAAATTTCTAAAATTCGAATGTTAAAAAAATTGAAAGTTAGTTCCTCCAACGTCCAGAAAAAAAAATCGAGATTTCCAAATATCAATAAAGGACGAATTTTGAAATGAAATTTGCATAAAGTCAGATTTAAAAAGAGTCGAAATTTTGAAAGAAGTAAAATTAAAAAAAACATAAGAAATATTGACAAAATCGGGTAAATTAAAAAAAAAAACTGCATTTTGGGAAAAACATTATAATTTCTAAGAAAAAGTATAAATTTCTCAAAGGAAATCTACAATAGTGTTAAAAAAGGATGTTTCTCTAACACTATTATAGAAACTGCACATTCCATGACTAAAAGGATAGAACAAATGTTATTCCAGAACCCGTTCAGAATACTCTTAATTCTACACACCCTTTAGAATATTACTATTTTAGCACGGCCGTCTAGATTCATTTTAGAGCGGGATATCAAGTATTTATTCTTGTTGCTATAGTTACATGTAACAATTTTAAAACCTTGCGTTTCAAATTTGTAATCTATTTTGAAGATTTTTATGAGCATTTAGGGATTAATGAAAAGCTTACAATTTCCGAAAAGAATTTTCTTTTATTCTTAGTGTTTTTTGAAATTTCTTGTGTAAACTTGTTTATAATTTTTAGATTTATTTTTACTTGGGAGTTTTCTCAGTGTTGGTGGTGGTTTGCTCTATTATCAGGAAATGCCAAAAGAACACGACTTGTCATAAAAATGATAATATCCCGGGTAATTTTGCACCAAATCCGTTGTAGTATAGTTTTTTGAATAAAGGGCTTTTCCTAGATGGCGATACAATTTGCTACATTTTTAAATTGCGATTAACTCCAAAATTCCTCATTGAAAGTTAAAATTTTGGAATCTAAGCTTTAAACTCGCGAAAAATGTAAAAAATTTCTAGGGACTGTGTCTAATTAGGCAAATCTTTGATATTTTCTCGCAATTTTGAGTTTAATCTTAAAATTTTTGACATTTTTTGGTTCTCAAGTGAAAGAAATTTAGAGCTAGAAGTAGATATTTCTAGTAAAAACAATCAGCATTCTAAGAAAAAGTTTCGATTTTAATATCGAAATTTTAGTTCAATAAATTAACAACTCGAAATGAAAAACAACGATTTCAGCAGTCTCCAAACTGCTGTCAGAAGTGAAGACTTCTTAAATGTAGTTAAAATTCATATTCTTGTGAACGGTCGTATGGCTCAGTGGTTAAGACGGCAGTTTCATAAGTCCGATAAGTTGCGGGTTCAAATCCCGATGTCGTTAACGCGTTTGTTAATTCCATTACACGTCTTACTCATGGCTACATAGTCTCTTGACATTAGAGCATGTCGATAGTTCAAATTAGCGTGAAAGTAACGCGAAATCATAGGTTTTTCCCCTACTTAAAATCGTCCAACGTGCTTAAAAAAGTTTTCACTCCAAAAATCAATGCATGATAAAGTAATAAGTCTAATCCAGTGACATCAGCTCGTTTCTAAATAAAAATTTACAGAATACAAGAGCAAAGTGAATTTCTAGATAGAAAATCCTACATTAAAGAAATAGTTAATAAAATTGATAGAAACATTAGAGTACATTGGTTACGCATGATGGTCACGCCTGATGGTAACACGAAGCCATAAGTTTACCCCCTATGCATGCATTACGGGTTACGCAACGTGCATCATTACGCAACCCGTAATTCACGTATTTATCCGAACGCGTGTACGCAGCATCTTGATGTGTGTGGTACAAGCTGGTACAATTCACGGTGGGCATTTTGATGATGAAATTTATCAGTCATATTTAATTATTTATCAGCGGTCGAGGTGTTCGGAGGACAGTGATTGAGATGGGCGTGAGGGCAGTCGATTTTTTTCCTCACTAGTTAATGTGCCAGGTACCGCTTTAAGGCGGGAGAGTACAGCCCTTGGTGTTTGTAACACCGTTCTTAATAAAGTAGGTCGCCACCTTTAAGGAGTATGTATACTTCTATCGGGTTATGTATACCCTTAAGGGGTATGTATATATAACGTTTTCTTTAGTGGAACTGTGTCGCCTGATGAATATTTAAGAACTGCCTTCACCACATCTCCTTTGCTAGCACCCATTCCACTTATCGATTGCCGAAGCAGGTGAGTAGTGCTCATGGTAGCATGAACATGTTTTGGTAAGTTTTTTATTTGTCTGTTTGGAATATTTCTTTATTTTTTGTTTAAGTTAGCACTAAATTTTGATTCGCAGGTAACACTTTCTTATAATTATGAATGCAACTATTTAATTTACCAATTCATCAGCTTACTAGTTTCATGTTAGTTATATGCAGAAATCATGGACTGAGTTGTTGTCTTTTGTGTTGTGTGCTTGAATTTTTCTTTCTTTGCAGATTTTGCTTCCAGTTTCCAACAGTAGAGAATAATTTTGACATTTTGTATTTAAGTTTCTTTATATTCATGTTTTTCTGTGTACCTTTTAATGTTTCTAATTTTTTACTGTTAGTTTGTAGATTGTTATTTAGTAATATGCCACAATTTCAGAAAGATGTAATGTGAAGATAATTTGTTATTTTATTTCGTTTCTTTGAGCTTTCTAATAATTAACTTCTTTTTTAATTAGTTATATTTAACATTGTGATACAACTGTCAAAAAGATTTTTTAACTAATAAGGTTTGCATTATTTTTTCTTCTAGAACAAGATGTGTAACTTTTTTTATTTCAAATTGGTTACATTTTATTAACTGAAACGTCGAATTCCGATATTTGAATTTTTTTTCTTTTTTTTTGTCGATAATTTTGGTGGAACGCACTGGTCCTCCAGAGAAACCGCCACCACTACTCTCATTCTACTTATTCCCTTCACGTATCCAACTCTCGGTCCCTCCAAGTTATTAATGAATTCAGTTTAATATTCGAATTATTGTCTGACTTTTTAAAAAATAGATATTTCGAGATTAAAATCGTAATTTTATTAAACTATTCTTAATGAATTAGGTTTCTTTATTCGAAGCTTTGTCCGAATTTAAAAAAATTTTGGTGGAACGGACTGGTCCTTGGTTATTTTCAAAAAATTGATATACAAATCTTGTCCCCTGAAACCAAGAACGACTAAAAACCACAACAAAGCTTGCTCTAACGCGTTTAGAAGCCAAGATATCATCTTCAGAGAGATTGTGTGTTTTTTAATCTTTCTTGGTTTCAGGGGACAAGATTTGTATTTCAATTCTTCGATAATCTTTATTATTTTCTAATAATAGAACAGATGCTATTTTATGCCAAAAGATTACTTTTGATAATATGTATATAAAGAAACTTTTCTATTAAGAGGCACAAAATAAAAGACCAAAAGCGAAACTTTAGTAAAAGGCAGGAAACAAAATTTTAGTTAAAGGCAGAAAGTAAAGATTTTGTAATAATCAAATTAAAACACAATTTAAATAATTAGAGTATACGCATTTTCGCATATTCAATTTAAATTCAGTGGGGCAGTGGCAGAGCAATCGACTAGTAGTTCAAAGTAGGATTTTTTGGTAACGCAATGCACATAAGAATACATGGCCATACCATCCATTTGTCCCCTATCTTTAGTCTCTTGGCGTTTTCAGTTTCAGTTTTCAGTTCAAAAATCAACGTTTTTATAAAATATATTAATTACCAAAACCTCAAAATTTATAATTTGGAAGCGAGGAGATCGCGAAATACTCCAATTTAAAGACAAAATATTTCTATCGAAGTGGCTTCTTTTCATTTGTATATTTTGCATGTCGTTGTAAATTTCTATTGTCAAAGCTTCTTATAAATAAACTAATTTCATAAAAAATAATTTCTCAAAATTACAATTTTAATCTCGAAATATCATTTTTTTTTAAATTGAAATACAGAACTTGTCCCCTAAAACCAAGAAAGATTAAAAAACACAACAAAGGTTGCTTGCTCTAAGGCATTTCGACAGCCAAGCTGTCATATTTAGAGAGAAACAGTATCTCTCTGAAGATGACAGATTGGCTGTCGAAACGTGTTAGAGCAACCTTTGTTGTGTTTTTTTAATCTTTCTTGGTTTTAGGGGACACGTTCTGTATTTCAATTTTTGAAGATAACCAAGGACCACTCCGTTCCAGCAAACTTTTTTTAAATTCAGACAAAGCTTCGAATAAAGAAAACTAATTCATTAAGAATAGTTTAACAATATTAGGATTTTAATCTCGAAATATCTATTTTTTAAAAAGTTAGACAATAATTCGAATAATAAACTGAATTCATTAATAACTTAGAGGGACCGTCAGTAGGATACGTGAAGGAAATAAGTAGAATTGAGAGTTGTGGTGGCGGTTTCTCTTTGGTCAAGGAATCTGCTTCTCACGCGGAGGATCCGCGTTCAATCCCCGGTTGTCGATCACACATTTTTAATTCTACTACAATAATAATTTCTCTAAATTACTATTTTAATCTCAAAATGTCAACTTTTTTCAAATTCAGTTTCAAGTTAACAAACCGAATTCATTAAGAATAAGTTCTCAAAATTTACTGCTTCAATCTGGGAATGTTAACAGTTTTAAAAATTCTGAACGTTCGAACAAATTTTTATCAAAATTTTCAGCTTACAACGTAAAACTGGCAAAAATTGAGATTTCCAACCCTAACTTCATGGAATTTTTTAATATGATGCAGTAATGCGAAACCTGGTCCAGTGTTAGCAAATATTTATCGAAAAACTTGTGGAATTTTTAAATTTTGTTGCGTTTTTATAGTTAATAAAGTTTAATAGTTATGAGTAAAAGTAGCAATTTTTGAAGTCCAACATTAAATTCAACATTTAATTAAGAAAAGTCAAAATTTAGAAATGATTGTATAAATTTCGACGAAAAGAAGACATTTTCTAGAACAAGTCTAGATTTCGAGTTTGCAAGCTTATATTAGGAATTCAGCTAAAATATTAAAATATTTAAGAAATTCAAAATCTATTAATGTCAAATTTATGAGAATTTCGAAAAAGACGAAATGTTCAGAGAAATTCAGTGAAGAAATTATTGAAAGCAAAAAATTTAAAAAATAATAACAGTATCACCCTTTGCGAGTTGAATAAATTTATAAAAAAACCAAAATTCGAAATTTTGACTTTTTTCTCAAGATACATTATTAAAAATCAAATTTTTATAACCTTTACGTTTCTCCCAGAATTTGAACCTTGTTAAACTGCGCGAAGTTTCGAAATTTTTAAAATTCAAAGCTTCGAAATTTGCTTATAACTTTTAATATCAAAATTTTGAAAAAGCTTAACTGATTGAAAATATTTCTCTCGACACTTTGGTCTCAACATGCTTCTAAGAAAAAGCAGAATTTCGGTTTTTGAAAGAAATTTGAAAAAAAAAGCGAATCGAGAAGTCGAAAATTCGAAAATAATCTTATTTTATTTTTCGAAATATTGGCTTTTTTATTTCGCATTTCAATTTGCAGGTTTTTTCACGAATTTGGACTATTTCACAGATTGTCAATCCTAAAGCTTCTCTAAGTTGCTAGTTTTAAACTGTAATTTCTATTCTTCCATCGAACCATCCAATTAATAATTCATTGCATTTTTTTTTAATTTCGCATTCTTTCTAGGATTTTTTTTCGAATTTGGATGATTTTACAGGTTCTTAATCCTAAAGCTTTTCTAAGTTACTAGTTTTAAAGTGTAATTTCCATTATTTCATCCGGTTAATAATTCATTGCAAATTTTATTTTAATTAAAATTTAAAGTTTATTCAATATTACTTCGTTAAGTTTCTGCAATAAATCAAACAGTCCAATAATTTTCAAATAAATATTATACTTCTTCTATGTCACTCAAAAACACGCTTGTGGCCGATCACTAAAACTATATTTTGAAAGCATCTTTTTTTATTTGTAAGTTTAGTTTACCTTTGCCTTCAGATTTTTTTTATTCGAATCTTGTCTAGAATGTATGTAAAAATCCTCTTAATCTTTCAAATTGAAAAATCGCTATGCTTTTTTTTTCAAATCAGTTCGATCTTTAAATAGTAAAACCTAACAGAAAAGAAAGCATTTTCGATTTTTGGAAAAAATACCCACTACTCTACATTTTAACAACTTCCTGGCGCAAAACACAACAAAAAATGCAATGAAAATGAGATCAATTGCATGACCTGCTGGGTATATATAATAAACCAGCTGCCGGATAATTAATTTTTTTAAGAAACTACTCCTAAATAAATTATATTAATTTGGGTATACATCACCCTGTCAAAGCTCGAACAGATTTGCTGTATTTTTAGCTGTACAATATCCTAAACTATTTTTAATTATAACGTTAAGTCTGGTGTAATAAATTTTGTTATGGCTTTTGGTGTTGTTTAGTGGCACCTCCAAATGACTCGGAAAAAACTTGCGTCGTTCAAATGTAAATCAAGCGAGCTTGACTAATCATACAAAAAATTACCAGTAACTTCTTCCTTCAGCAGACTTTATGCAAATCAAAGACACGTTCACTATTAACTTTTAAAACATAAACATACAACAATCATCAATTAACACATCGATTTTAATCTAGCAGGAGCGCAAGTTGCCGGAATTATGCCGGTGCATACGCGAGTAAAGATGTCAACATTGATAAGACATAAAGAGGTGCCGCAATGTTTACCATCTCATGTCAGGTGTGCGTGCGCGTATTTCCAATAAGCAGCAGGACTACAGGACGCGCGATCGTTTCCTGCGGCAGCCCGTAACAGACTGAATTCTAAATCGTCCGAAATGAGCTCGCGTGTTGACTGTCAGCAGGAACCGGGGCGCTATGCGCCTGCTGAACTGTGTGCGTGGTAGAAACTTTGCCCTGCAGGATCTCGCGCCAGGACGATGTCCTGCAACAACTTCGACGAGGCGAGGCGCACAATGGCCTTAAGGTTTATCGTTTGTTTGTCTCCTCGCACAATAGAGTTAAGCTGTTATTAAAGCTGGAAGGGCTCGGAATCGGGTAGCTTTTTTCAGCTCCGCCGAAATAATCCAGACAGTTCTGCGGTATATTGGTTTAGTGGGATTTATACTGTAAGTAAAGGGCAAAATTAACAGAATCCTTGACGGTTAGTAGTACAAAGTATATCAAGAACTAAAATGGAAGAAGCAATATTTACAAGGACGAATGTTAACAACTACATTCTTTTAAATGTAGATAACTTTGAGTTCCTGGTTAAGGGAAAATATTGAAATATTTGTATTGCTTGGTAGATATTCCCTAACTCTGCCCAATTTTTTAGTTCCACAAAGAAAATCGAATTTCTTCGGTAACCCATTGCAGTTCTAGCAATAATTGCTTTTAGTTACAATATAGCAAATATATTCTGCCTAAGAGACAGTCCATAGTGAGTTACAAATCGTTCAATGGGATTTAAATATCTTGAGTATATCCAAGATTTCCAAATTAAACTCGATATTTCAACAACTAAATTTGATATACAAATCTTCTCCCCTGAAGCCACGAAAGAATAAAAAATTCAACGGAAGTTGTTCTAACGCGTTTCGATATCATCTTCAGAGAGATACTGAGAGATGATAGCTTGGCCATCGAAACGTGTTGGAACAAATTTTGTTGAATTTTTTTATTTTTCTTGATTTCAGGGGACAAGATTTGTATATTAATTTTTGAAGATAACCAAGGATAAATCAGTTCCAGAAAAAAGAACAATTAAACTGGCAATCAAAATGAAAACAATTAATTTGAAATTTCCACTATTTCAATCTTGAAATTTCGATTTCAAAATTGTCGGATTTTCCATTTCAAAAATGCATATAATCGGGTCTCTAGAGATAGTTTGTTCGTAAGACAAAGTCGAAAATCAGTTACAAGTCACTCAATGGTATTTACGTCTGTTGAGTACTTATATGGTAGATTGATAGCTATAAGTTGGAAATGTTTACAGCCCCAGAGCCGCGCGGTAAATTTTCTGTCTGATACAACTCTTCGAAATGCCGCCCCATAACAGTTTTTTCTTTAATATAAACGATTAAGACTTAAATGATCGATGAAAGGTTAGGTGTAAGCTTAAAGCAGCACTGTCAACACATATGCGGCAATTCTTTCAAAAATTTCGATTAAAATATTCAATTTTTGCAACATTATATAATAAAAAAT
The DNA here is from genome assembly GCA_028583605.1 of Dastarcus helophoroides. Taxonomy (NCBI): domain Eukaryota; kingdom Metazoa; phylum Arthropoda; class Insecta; order Coleoptera; family Bothrideridae; genus Dastarcus; species Dastarcus helophoroides. The sequence goes on from CM053335.1 coordinate 6,603,413, forward strand.
TTCGAAATCTATGTCGAAAATATGACCTCCTTGAGGCAATTTCAAATTTAACTTTTTACCTGAAATTGTGGCTTTCAATTTGAAATTTCGACTTTTTCTTAAAGATTTAAGAATAGCTTTTAATTTTAGATTTGACCTTCCACTTTTTTTGAAAATGTTGTTTCGAAAATATTGACTTTATTCAAAGTCATGACTTTTTGGAAAACTGCGACCTTTTTTCATTTTTTCACTTTTCTTAAAGAGATTCGCATTTTTTTGAAATTTCAAATTTTTTTGAAAAATGTCAACTTTTTTAGATATTTCTACTTCTTTGAAGTTTTCGATTTTTTAGAAATATCGTCCTTTGCTCAAATTTCTATTTTTTTTTGAAATGTTGCCTTTTTCAATATTTTGATTTTTTTTTGATTCAACATTTTTGAAACTCCATTTTATTTTTAAATCTAACTTGAAAATTTCAAATTTTTTTTTAAATTTTCGACCATTTGAAAGTTTGCCCTTTTTTAAATTCTGGTCTTTTTTTTAAATTTTGCCCTTTTGAACATTTCAACTTGTTTCAAAATTTTGAGCTTTAAAAATGTTTAAAGATCTTTTTTTTTCAATTTCCACCTTATTTGAAACATTTCACCTTCCACTGTTTCTTTGAAAATGTTGTTTCGAAAATATTGACTTCTATTCGAAGTTATAACTTTTTGGAAAACCGCGACTTTTTTTCTATAATTTCACTTCACAGATTCGCCCTTTTTTAAAATTTTAAATTATTTTAAAAAATCTGACCTCTTTTGAATATTTCAGCTTTTCTAAAATTTCCGATTTTTTTAGAAATATCGTCCTTTTTTTCAAATATCTATTTTATTTTCGAAATTTTGCCTTTTTCAATATATTTTTTTTTTGATTTGACATTTTTGAAATTCCATTTTATTTTTAAATCTAACTTGAAAATTTCCAATTATTTTGAAAATTTTCGACCATTTGAAAATTTGACCTTTTTTAAATTCTGGTGTTTTTTAATTTTGCCCTTTTGAACGTTTTAACTTTTTTCAATATTTTGACCTTTAAAAACGTTTAAAACAAAGAGATTTTTTTTTCAATTTCCAGCTTATTTAAAAGATTTGACCTTCCAATTTTTTTTTGAAAATGTTGTTTCAAAAATATTGTCTTTTTTTGAAGTTATGACTTTTGGAAAACGGTGACTTCTTAATATTTTCACTTTTTATAAAGATTCACCATTTTTCGAAATTTAAACTTTTTTTGAAAAATGTCATTCTTTTTGAATACTTCTGCCTTTTTAAAATTTTCGATTTTTTAAAAATATCGTCTTTTTTTTAAATTTCATTTTTTTTCAAACTGTTGCCTTTTTGAATAGTTTGATTTTCTTTTTTTTTATTAAACATTTCTTAAAATTCCATTTTATTTTTAAATCTAGCTTGAACATTTCGAATTTTTTTGAAATTTTTCGACCATCTGAAAGTTTGACCTTTTTTTAAATTCTAGTCTTTTTTTTTTAATTTTGCCATTTTAAACATTCCAACTTTTTTCAAAATTTTAACAAAAATATTTAAAACAAAAAGACCTTTTTTTCAATTTTCACCTTGTTTGAAAGATTTCACCTTCCACTTTTTCTTTGAAAATGTTGTTTCGAAAATATTGACTTATTCGAAGTTATAACTTTTTGGAAAACCGCGACTTTTTTTTATATGTTCACTAAACAGATTTGCCCTTTTTTAAATTTTAACTTTTTTGAATAATGTCACACTTTTTGAATATTTCTACTTTTTGGAATTCTAGATTTTTTTCAAAATATCGTCTTTTTCCAGATTTCATTTTTTTCGAAACTTACTTGAAAATTTCCAATTTTTTGGAAAATTTTGGTACTTCTTTTGAACATTTCAAATTTCACACTTTCTAGGTTTTTGCAATTATTTTAGGGCATATTGCTTGCATATTTTTAACTTTTTTTGCTGCATATAATTCCAGCTCCAATTATAAGAATTTTGATGATCAATTTCAGCTTTCAAAAATTTTAACTTTTAAAAAACTTTACTTTGGAAAATTTCGACGTTATTGAACATTTTTACTTATGCTTTTTTGTATACTTTTTTAAAACTTCTACTTAAAATTCCGCAATTTTTGCAAAATTTTGACTTCTTCAAAACATTCTACCTTAAAAAAAAATAATAAAGATGTTTACCTTTTGTTTCACTTTTGATTTTTTTAAAGTACCAATATATCAAATTTTGACCTCTGTCAGGATTTTAAGTTGTTTTAAACTTTCAAATTTTCTTTAAAATCTCTACTTTCATAGTTTAGTTTTGAAGGAATTTCGTCTGTTCTGAAATTTTTGATTTTATCGAAAAAACTCGATTTGTACGATCATTTTTAGTGAATTGCACTTTTTTTTGAAATTTCGATAGATTTCTGAAAATTTGATTTGTTCTCTTAGATTTTACTTTACTTAAAGATTTTAACTTTTACAAATTTCTACTTGTCTACTGTCGAAACGCGTTAGAGCAACGTTCATTGTGTGGTTTAATATTTCTTGGTTTCAGGGGACAAGTTCTGTATTTCAATTTTTAAAGATAACCAAGTACCAGTCCGTTCCACCAAAAAAAAAATTTCTTACAATTACCTATCTTCATTTTTTTAGGAATTTTATCCTTTTGTCAATACTTTTGATTTGTTTTTAAATTTCGATTCCTTTTTCAAAATGTCATATTTCTCTCCAAATTTTGAAATTTTTTCTTGGTAAGTTTTTGAAATTTTTTGTTTTTAAAATGCTGACTTTCAAAATTTTGTTCTTTTTGATAATTTTCAGTTTTTTCAACAGTTCCAACTTTTTTGATTTTTTTAATTTTTTTTAAAATGTCGACTTTAAAAATTTTTTTCTTTTCATAATTATCACTTTTATTAAAAATTCCAACCATTTTTCACATTTTCGACTGCTTCTCAAATTTTAGACCTTTTTTGTTTTTGAAAGTTATGTCCTACTTTCGAAATTTAAACTTTTCTCTAAATTTCTAAAAAAAACTTAATATTTCGGTTTCTTTTAATTTTGAACCCTTTTTAAAATTGCTTCTTGGTTTCATAATTTTTAAATTTTTTAAAAAGTCACTTTTTTAAACAGTTTTTTTTTCAAAATTTTTGATTTTTTTTTCAACCTTTCAATTGTCAAAATGGAGTCAAAATTTAATTTCACGTTTCTCCTGAAATTTTGAGTATAAGCTTGAATTTTTGACTTTTTGAAATAAAAACTGTTTTGTGCTTTATCTGATCTCGATTTGTCCATCTTTTATCTCAACATTTTGAAAACATTTTGAAAATTTCGATTCTTTTTCAAAATTTCTAGTTTAGTCTCAAAAATAATAATAATTGCAAAATATAAACTCAGAATTTTGAGAAAAAAAAACGAAAACTCGACATTTATGAGAAACCGATCAATTTTTAGTTTTTTTCCTTTTCATGAATATCAATTTTAACTCAAAATGTGGCTTTTTTCTAAACATAATTTAGTTGACACTTAACTTTAATTTATATTTTTCTAAATTTTCCTCAAACAATGTCCTTATTTTTTTCTTCTTCTGTTTGTGACATTGGAACTTGATGGATGAGACGTAATTGGTAACTTTTTTTTAAAATTTCAATAATTTTTGTTTGAATATTTGTCAGTTTAATATGTGTTAATTTTCATTTTATTTAAATTTTAAGTTATTTCAGCAAAATCGCGAGTTTAAGTTCAAAACCTTGTCCATAAAAAGTTCTGAACTTTTTCGAAAATCATAATTTTAATTTTGTAATTTCGAAACATTTTTTATACACATTGGAATTTTATTTAATTTTTAGCTTAAACTTTTAACAAGAATTGTAATTTTGGTGGAACGGATTGGTCCTTGGTTATCTTCAATAACTGAAATACAAATCTTGTCCCCTGAAACTAAGAAAGACTAAAAAACACAACAAATGTAGCTTTAACGCGTTTTGACACCCAAGCTATCATCTTCAGAGAGATACTGCAGTATCCAGTATCTCTATGAAGATGATAGCTTGGCTGTCGAAACCTTTGTTGCGGTTTTTAATCTTTCTTGGTTTCAGGGGACAAAATTCGTATTTCAATTATTTAAGAATTGTAAAAAAAGTTCTGAATTTAAAAAAAAAAACATTAAAATTTGAAGAGGAGCAGCTCTCAACTCATCGAAGAGCCACATTTGGCCACTTTTCATAAAGAACGATATAGAAAAGCTATGTGTAAAATTTTTTAATATTAAATGACTCAAATTATATTTTGATTAAGCTACTGATGCGGTTGCCTCTTTGCATCATAGCACTGCAAGACCCTGATCATACCCTACTGATAAAACCAAGGAAAACCGAAACCGGTCTGTGGTTGTTTCATCATCGAAAATTTCATTAAGGTTTGACATACCTAAACGCATATCACGCCGAGGGCGCTTGTGTTCAATGGATTTAGCTATGCAACCCATAATGCAAGTAGTTTATCTAATTACTAGTGACCTTCGCGTCTTAAGTTACGTCGTACATAACCGGGTTATAAATGTAATTACCTGTACATGTCTTGACCTAAAATTTAATGCATGTACAAATGAGATTTGATAGAAGTTTATCTTGATAATTGTAGGGTTGGTATCTCACCTGAAAGTAAATTCGGCACCTTTTATAACGTTCTTATTATCTCTAAACTTCTGAAGTGTACAAAATAAAAATTAATTGAATTGAAACCAAATATGTCTACACCAAAAAAAAAGGCGAAAACTACATCGACATAAAAACATTAAAAGCTTATCACGGTTATGTCCTTGGACGAGCAAATAGATTGTTTAATTAACAGATTAATAAATATATAAACACCTATTACTTGTTGCAACTATAATTATAAATAATCTTCTGGATTATGTCAAAACTCATAATTCTGTGTTGTAAAGCGTAAATGTTTATGTTAATATAATTGCAATATTTACGGAACGATTACCAAATTATTAGAGTTGCTGGTTACGCCATACTGGTTCTGTATGATTTATGAAGCCTTTATAACGAACCACATCAGCAACTTGTATGCATTCATACCGATACGCACTCTTATGAAATCGGCATAGCAATTGAAGAAATTAAAATATGTACTTGCATTATATAATAGCATCTTTAGGTGTTTTGTTTTTTGCAGATATTCAATAATACACATCGATGGAGAATTGCAAAAACCAGTTTCGTTGCTTTTACTTTCTAGAGCGGCGCGCCGAGTTCGAATAAGTGGAACGGTAGTCTCTTTACATTCAAAAAAAGCAACTCTTTCACTTTTACAAGACAAGATCTCATTGACAAATTGCATTAAAAACAATGAATATACATGATTGATTTAAGGAAACCGTTGAATGTCAAGGTACAAATTAGACATGCAATCTACTTAGGTATAAGTAATTTTGATCACAAAAAGAAGAAAGTTCATTTGCACTTAGAATTAGGGCCAGCGACGAAGTGAAAAATTATTTTGTGTTAGTTATGCAAAAGATAAGGATTTATTTTGAAAACTCACACTACACACAATCGCTTCAAAAAAAAAATGATATAGTTTTAAAAATACCCCATTGTGTGAAAATTATTTTAAATTAATAGGAGGGGCATTCACTTCAACTAAAATTGATCATGAATCGCACTGCACACAATCAATTTAAAAAAAATCGAAACATAAGTTTTATCAACTGTCGACAGATTCATTGATATGATTACCAACAAGTATGCGGCTGATTCTCAAATCTGATCTTGATTGGCGAGGGCGGCGAAATACTTTTGAATAAGCACCAATACCAAGCAATGTTTTTTGACGCGACCTAAAGCCAATTTAAATCTTCTTTGAATTTTTCATTTAATTTCCAACTTTATATATCCCATATTTAACGAACTATTAGTCCTATACAAAGGTATAGCTACTTTTTTTATAAAGAAACGTAAGGTGTGCAAATTACGTAAAATTTTTTGCGATAATATTCGCTATTTAAAAGATATTTAAGACATTGACTTTTATGAGATTTAGGGTTAAAAAAAATTCTTGGCACAGTCGTATTCGACTAAAAAGGCAGCCTAAACGTAGGAATACACAACATTTTTAAAACATCGATGCCGTATTCAATTGATATATCGAAAAAATATATCGATATGTTTCGATACATCGTTCAGTTTATTCGATAAATCATATAAATACAATACCATACAGGAGGACTTCTCAACCGCGAGACGAGCCTCTCATAATTTCCCTGTTTTAAAATTGCTACTTTTTAAAACAAATTTGTACTTATTTTGAATTTTCGGCTTTTTTAAAGGTTTTGACATTTTCAAAATTCGACATCATTTAATAAAAAACTTCCCCTTCTGTTTAAATCTTCGATTTTTTTATTTTTAATTAAACTTCGAAGATTACAACTATTTATAAAAATTTCAGTTCTTAAGAATTATTTTTTTAAAATGTCGACTTTTGAAAATTTGAAATTTTTGTACGATTTTATTCCAGAATTAAGATTTCTTTTTCCCGATTTTGCACTTTTTCTCAAACAATGTTTTTCAAAATTTTTACTTTTTTACATGCCGATTTCAACTTTTGAAAGGTTGGATCTTTTCGAAAGTTTCAACCTTTTTGAAATTTCATTTTTTACGAAAAACTCTTTTTTTTTGAAAATCTCACCTTTATTGATAATTTCAATATTTTTTTTCAAATTTTCGATTGTTTTTTTCAATTTCCGGCTTTTTTCACCGATTTTTCGGCAAATTTCGATTTTTTCAAACCTTCTTTAAAATGTGGTACTTTTTTTTAAAACCTTCATTTTTTTTTGAAATTTTTTTAAAATTTTGACATATTTTCAAATTATCGCACTTATTTCCAAAATTTTAAGTTTTTTTAAATGCCTTTTAAAATTATTAACCATTTTTTAAAATTTAACTGATTCTCCAAAATTTGACGTTTTCCAAAAATCTTTTTCCGAAATATTTTTTGAAATATTTTTATAATTTCGAATATTTTTGAAAATTCCTCCATTTTTCAATACTTTGAATTTTTTAAATCATATAAATTTTTTTCACAATTTCGACCCATTTTTTTTGAAAATTAAAAATTTTTTTTTAAATTGTTTCTTTTTTCGTTTCTTAAAATTTTAGATATTTTAAATTACATGTTTTTTTAAAACTGAACTTATCTGGAAATTTTTATTTCTTTCAAAATTTCATTTTTTTGACATTTTTGACTGTTTCAATATTGTTATATTATTTTATAATATTTTAAAATTTAAATACAATTTTTTTGTAAAACGCCCATATTTTTGAAAATTTGAATTTATGAAAATTTCAGCATTTTAACTTTTTTTAAAAATGTTGACCCTAAAATTATGACTTTTCCAAAAATTTGAAATTTTTTGAACACCTCGCATTATTTTTTAAAGTTTCTAAAATAGGCACTTGAGTATATTACATAAAAATGTCCAAGTTTTCAAAGAAATTCTGATTAATAAAAAAAATTAAAAATAAAAACTTTCAAAAAAAATTCAAAATCTTCAAAAAGTCGATTTCTTAAAAATTGTTTGAAATATGGAAGTTTGTAATACAAATATATCTTTCAAAAACATTCCAAATCTTTAAAAAAGTAGAAATTTTGAAATATTTCAAAAAAAATTCCAAATTTTAAAGAAAGTGGAAAGCTTGACATTTTTGACTGTTTCAATATTTCGACTTTTTTAAAAATTAAATACGCTTTTTTGTAAAACGCCCATATTTTTGAAAATTTGAATTCATGAACACTTCTGCATTTTAACTTTTTTTGAAAATTTTAACCCTTAAATTTTGACTTTTTAAAAAATTTGGAATTTTTTGAACACCTCGCATCATTTTTTAAATTTTCTAAAATAGACACTTTAGCATATTACATAAAAATGTCGAAGTTTTCAAAGAAAATCTGATTAAAAATTTTTTTTTTAAATAAACACTTTCGAAAAAAGTTAACATTTTAAAGAATTATTCATTTAAAAAAATTCAAAATCTTCAAATAAAGTGGATTTCTTGAAAATTGTTTAAAATGTGGAAATTTTAAATATCAATATATCTTTCAAAAACATTCCAAATCTTTAAAAAAGTAAAAATTTTGAAATATTTTAAAAAAGAGTCCAAATTTTAAAGAAAGTGGGAATTCTCCAGACAATCAAAATTTCCAAAAAGGACAAAATTTTGAAAATTGTCTAAGCTTTCATAGAAAGTTAAAATTTCCAAAAAACTTAAGGATTTAAATAAAACCAACATTTTAAAAAGGGCAAAATTTTCGAAAAAAAAAACCAGTTTAACATTTAAAAAACAGTCTGAAATTTAAAAAATATTCGAAATTATCAACAAATGTCGAGATTTCAAAAAATAAAGAATTTTCAGTGAAATGTACTAAAACCCTAAATTTCTGTAAAGCCCAAATTCCGAAAAAAGTTAAAATAATTAAAAATTTCGAAATTTTTGCTAGTTAAAACTTCGAAAACAAAGTTGAAAAGTCACAAATCTCAAATAGAAATTTAATTTAAAAAAATATCGAAGTTTTCAAAAAAAGTTAAGATTTTAAAAATAAAGTCAATATGTTAAAAAAATCGACTTTATAAAAAAGTTCAAATTTTCGAAGTAAATCAAGTGAATCAAAAACTTTAAAATGAAACGAAATTTTTGTAAAATAATCCAAAATTTTAACAATAATCGATTTTAAAAAACTCGACATTTTTAGATAAAAGAGAAATGAGAAAGGGGAAATTTTTGAAAGACAAGATTTTAAAAAATGACGAAATATCGAAATTTTTTGAAATTTTCATCGAAAATAAGGATTTAAAAAAAATCAAACTTTTGAAAAATAATGTCAGCATTTTAAAAAGATACTGTTAAAAGTCAAGCTTTTCAAAAAATTCAAAGTTTTGGATAAAATAAAGAAATTTTCAAAAAATTTTTAAAAAAAGTTGAAATTTCGAAGAATATCCGAATTAAAAAAAAAACAGGAACAATTTTGAACAAATGTGGAAATTTAAATTTAAAAAAGTGAAACATTTTCAGTCAAATTTAAAAAAAAAACCGAAATTTTCAAAAGGCTCAAATATTGAAGAAAAGTGAAAATTATGAAAAAATTCTAAATTTCCAAAAAAACTAAAAATGAAGAGTAGAAATGTTGGGAAACAGAAAAATTCTGGATAGTTAACATTTAAAAAAAATATAAATGTCTGTTTTTTAGAGTCAAAATATTTAATTGAATATTTTCAAAAAGATTGGAATCTTAAAAAAAAATCGAAATTTTCCAAAAAGTCGTTATTTTTTTTTCAAAAAGCTGTAAAAAGTTGATGCTTTGATTAAGTTAAAATTTATAAAACCAATTTAAAATTTTAAAACCAGCGACAGTATGAAAAATTAGAAATTTTGCAAAATAGTTTAAAATGTCGAAACAACTCTAATCGAATAAAGTCAAAATTTTCAAAAAAAATCCAAAGTTTTCAAAAAGGTAGAAAGTTTTGTAAAAGTCCAAATTTAAGAAGAGATTAAATGTTAAGAAAGTAAACATTTTAGGAGTGAAAATTTGAAAAAAACGTCGAAGTTTTCAAAGAGTCAAGGTCACACGCTTTACGTTCTTGATTCCTTAGTACTTACTTGTTGCAACATTTCTTAGAATTCGAGTTGGATATACCAAACTGAGGCAATATAACAAGATCGAAACCGGTCTTTGATTTCCAAACTTCGAATCTAATAAATGTTCAAACATATTGGTCTGTGCATTAGAAGTATTTAAATATTTATGCTAAACTGCTAACAAATCAACATAGAAATATCCAATTGAATTTCTCAGGGGAGGGGGAATCCTGACTTAAAAACCCTCTTCGTAGATCTGCTACTAGTTTATTATAATAATTTCCTGGTGTGTCGATTTATGTTTATGTTATTTTTTCCCCAATTTCGATTAATATGGGGGCTCCACCTTCTGTTTTGGCACGGAGTCACGAAAGATCCAAGAACGATACTGACGTTAGATCTCCCCACTTCGTAGGAGAGACCACTAGACGATTTTTAGCATAGATTGATGGCCAGGATACAATAATACAAATCCTCAAGCTGCTTTGCAATAAATATTCTGAGCCGAAAACACCTCACTGCTTATTCAATAAGATTTCCTTGACGCAGCTTTAGCGGCCAAAGGCGTCTAGAAGGAACAGTAGAGCTGATATGTTTCCATTATTTCAAGATGTTTCCCTAACGTGCGCAGTGAAGCATCGAAATTCCGAGAGATGCATAATTTAAAATTTGGATTACGTTAAAACAATACCTCTGGAATTTACAATATCACACCCATATGTCACTTTTTTATCACAATCAATATTCTATATTCTTTCGCATGTTAAAAACCTTAAGTTTCACAGTGAATACCTTAACTTCAGCATCGATACCGATATTTTAATTTTATAAGTCTAGTAATAAGATATGGCAGAAATTTAAAGAAAATCTATAGAAAAGCAATTGACCAGTGAACTGCCTTAAAATTAGTTTTGGCATTACGTGCTTTAAAGGGACCCCTGTAGAGTACAATAGTTTTAACTACTTAGTTTTCTGGGTTGCTTCTAATAAAAACCGAGGAATTCTTGCAAAAAAATTCACAGAATACCCAATGTACGTTTATTACAGCTCACACATTTGTAAAGGACTCGAGCGCTTTCTTTGAAACCATTCTGATCGCGTTCAGACGAAAACAACGTATTGTACATACGTTGACAGTTTTAAATACGAAATACAAAATACTTTCGGATGCTAACGTTGGAGTTCCATAAATAAAATGTTAATGTTCTTTTAATATTCTTTGACAAGCTGCTATATTAAAGCTGAACGTTTACTTTATTCAAATATATAAATCCCCAACATTTAGCTACTTTTTTTCGTCTCCTTTACTAATGGCTTATTGATTACGAGAATAGTTCAGATATATAGTAAAACTATCGTTTCGGTAAGGTTTTCAAATACCCCCTTAATGTTAGATCGAATCAAAACGTCTCTATTATCCAAGCTCCATTATCTTATAATCTTTCACCTTGCCAATAAATGTTAACGTGCGCCTGTCGTTTTTAGTTTTAATCTGACACGTAATTCCATAGCCACTAAAAACTCATTAATCACACATTTTCAGGACAATATGTATAGCCTAGAGCAGCGTATCCCAAACTTTTTTGTCACGGCCCTGTTATTTTTATCATGACCCCCTAAATGATTTCTTAACTATCTTAAAACTTCATTTTTCTTCACAAAACTTCAACCACATTTTGAGGTTAAAAATCAAAATTTCGTGTTTTCTTTCAAAAATTTTTAAATTTCTTTCCTCAAAATTACGACTTTGATCCCAAAATGTGGCCTCAAAATCCCGAGCTGAAGTTGCAAGGTTCGACCTATTTCTCTTTAACCTTAAAACTGGATATTTTAACCATGCTGGGTTTCTTCCAAAATTTCGATACTTTTCTGAAACTTTTTTGAATAGATTTTATTCTTTATATTTGTCTAAACATTCGACGTTAAATAAAGACTTTATTTTCTCAAAATTTAGGTTGAAACCTTGCTATTTTGAATTTCCAAGTTAAAATTAAAAGACAAATGTAGAGAATTTTCAAAATAAGGTCAGAGAGAAACATAAAATGGTAAAACTTTTCAAAAAAACTCGAATTTAAACTTCCAATTTTTAATGTCTAATATATTTTTTTTATTTCCGCTTTTTTAATACATTTTGACTTTACAAATCCTAGTTTATACAGGGTGAGTCACTAAGCGGGAATCGGTCTTTGGTAGGCGTATCGTTCAAAATATCGAAAAATGTTTCGAATAAAAGTTGTTTGAAATAAAGTTCTCCACAACCTAAAATTATTGCCAAATATGGCGGCCTTCCGGTTGCACCGGAAATGAACACAACTTTCTTATTTTAAATAGAACACCCTATGTATTTTTACATTTTTGGATTCCTTGTTAAAAATGAATACGAATTTATTAAGACGACATAGGCCCTTAGTTGAACCGTTTTCGCGTAATTTAATTTTTCTGGTTAAATTTGACGATTTCGGAGCTTGACGCCATTAACGATATTTTCCAAACGCAATGACTCAGAGTTGTGTGGCATACGGTTTTGGATTCAGGAAGAAATGGAGTATTTGTTTACGTCTTTGCTGTTAGCAAGATTTCTTAAATTTCTTCACATCCGTCGACTCAATTCTTCAGTTGTTCAAACATGCATAACCTAATTTTTTCAAATGGAACCACCTATCTTGGATTATCTTATCGGATGCGAAATTAAATTACCTTTTTTTTGGTACCAGGTATTGCCACCTCCGTCTAATAATTTTTGAGAAATTTAGAATTTTGTAAAAATTTTAATTAATTTCGTATTATCGCGTTAGCCCTGGATGTCGCGGTTTTGTTTCGTCTCGTTTGTCCGGCAATATCTGACAGTTTATCTCATTGTTGTCGAGAGGTCCTGGTATTAGTACTGAAAGACAATGTTTTCTCAAGAAGAATTGGTCGATATGGTTTACGCCTTGGGCAGTGCTGACAGAAATCCATTTCTTGTCTCAAGAATTTATGCCCAATGCTTTGCCGATCGGAGACATCCAAATTCAGCGGCATTCGCTAAATTGAAAGAGAGGTTTGAGCGAACTGGTAGTACGAAATACGAGAAAAAGGAGCGTAGAAAACCAACGACGCATGAAGAAAACCAAGTTTTAGTAGCGGCTGCTGTTGTCCAAGATCCGCATTTAAGTACCAGAATAATAAGCACAGAATTACAAATAAGTCAAACCTCGGTTTCACGAATCTTGCGTAAAAATAAGTTTCATCCGTATCGTGTCCAGCTAATACAGGAACTCAATCAAGCTGATTTCAACAACCGAATGCAGTTTTGTGAGTGGGCGTTACGAAAACTACAAGAACAAAATGACTTTTTGGACAATGTACTATTTACCGACGAATGTACATTTCATAAGAACGGCTTCGTGGGAAGACACAACTCCCATTACTACCACACTGAAAATCCTCATTGGATAAGGCCCTTAGACCATCAGCATAGGTGGTCTCTGAATGTTTGGGGTGGTGTCATAGGAAGATTTGTTGTCGGACCACACTTCTTCAATGAACATTTGAATGCCAACAATTACTTGCATTTTTTGCAAAATCAATTGCCCGAAATGATAGACAATTTGCCTCTTGCTGTCGTGCGGCAAATGTGGTTCCAACATGATGGGGCACCGGCACATTATGGAAGGGATGTAAGGCAGTTCCTCAATACACGATTCCCTAACAAGTGGATAGGAAGAGGAGGTCCAGTGGCATGGCCCGCAAGATCACCGGATTTAACTAAGCCAGACTTTTTCTTGTGGGGTCATGTTAAGCAAGTTGTGTACCAGGAACCACCAACTACCCGAGAAGACATGATGGACCGGATTCGTGTTGCTTTCCAAAATATCAATGAATAGGTCTTGGTGGATGTGAACAATTCTTTGCTACAGAGACTGCGCATTTGCCATCGTGAAGCTGGTGGTTATGTTGAACATTTAATTTAATGTTATTATTACCCATGTTTATGTATTCTTCTTAATATTTATTGCAACTTACTGTTACCGATTTGTTTATTGTTTATTTACTTTCTTTAATGCTTTACACTGAAATCCAATGATGATTTTCAGTATCGTGGTGTATCGTTTCCTTCCCACAAAGCGGTTCTTAAAAAATGTTTGTACATTCGTCGGTAAATAGTACAATGTCCGAAACGGTCATTTTGTTCCTGCAGATTATGTAACGTCCATTCACACAACTGCATCGATTGTTAGTCAGCTTGATTGAGTTCTTGCACTAGCTAGGTGTGATACGGATGAAACTTGTTTTAAACAATAATCATGAAACCGATTTTTGGCTTATTTGTAATGTCACACTTATTCTTCTGGTTCTTAAGTGCGGATCTTGGACAACAGCAGCCGCTACTAAAACTTAGTTTTCTTCATGCGTCGTTGGTTTTCTACGCACCTTTTTCTCGTATTTCGTACTACCAGTTCGCTCAAACCTCTCTTTCAATTTAGCGAATGCCGCTGAATTTGGATGTCTCCGATCGGCAAAGCGTTGGGCATAAATTCTTGAGGCAAGAAATGGATTTCTGTCAGCACTGCCCAAGGCGTAAACCATATCGACCAATTCTTCTTGAGAAAACATTGTCTTTCAGTACTAATACCAGGACCTCGCGACAACAATGAGATAAACTGTCAGTTATTGCCGGACAAACCAGACGAAACAAAACCGCGACATACAGGGCTAACGCGATAATACGAAATTAATTAAAATTTTTACAAAATTCTAAATTTCTCAAAAATTATTAGACGGAGGTGGCAATACCTGGTACCAAAAAAAAAGGTAATTTAATTTCGCATCCGATAAGATAATCCAAGATAGGTGGTTCCATTTGAAAAAATTAAGTTATGCACGTTTGAACAACTGAAGAATTGAGTGGACGGATGTGAAGAAATTTAAGAAATCTTGCTAACAGCAAAGACGTAAACAAATACTCCATTTCTTCCTGAATCCAAAACCGTATGCCACACAACTCTGAGTCATTGCGTTTGGTAAATATCGTTAATGGCGTCAAGCTCCGAAATCGTCAAATTTAACCAAAAAAATTAAATTACGCGAAAACGGTTCAACTAAGGGCCTATGTCGTCTTAATAAATTCATATTTATTTTTAACGGGGAATCCAAAAATATAAAAATACATAGGGTGTTCTATTTAAAATAAGAAAGTTGTGTTCATTTCCGGTGCAACCGGAAGACCGCCATATTTGGCAATAATTTTAGGTTGTGGAGAACTTTATTTCGAACAACTTTTCTTCAAAACATTTTTCGATATTTTGAACGATACGCCTACCAAAGACCGATTCCCGCTTAGTGACTCACCCTGTATAAGATTTTTTGTTTTAAGAGAGTTAAAATGCCATTTTGATTTTATTTTTCACACTCACTTTTTTTTTCTAAAGCCAATTTTAGATAGAATTTTTCTTAACATTGAAATTGACATTGATTTTTTACAATCTTTTAGTGATAATTGAACATTTTTTAAACATAAAATATCGACTTTAAATAGAAATTTGGACTTTTTTTGAAATTTAGTTATAATTGTGTTTATTCTCTAGAATTAAAAAGCATTTCTCTGAAAACCCCCATTTTAATCAAAAAAGTCGTTCTCTAGTTAAAAATGTAAATTTCAAAATACAACCTTAAACATGGACTTTTAACTTTTTTATTGTCAAACTACAATCCAATGTTTCAATTCAGGCCCGTAACCAGGGGGGCTAGGGGGCTGCAGCCCCCCCTGAAATTGTTTGGCTTCACATTAGATAGAAATGAACTTTCCAAATATGCGACATTTTTAAAAACCATTTTTAATGGAACATTTTGTTTTCGTACTGAAATGCAAGGATGTTTTTTTTTTTCAAATTTGGCGCCATTACTTATTATTACAGACCGTATTTTAAGCACAATCAAGCAGGGTAAAAAGATGAGCAAAATGTTAAATAAAGCAAAAACGAAAAGCTAAAGAAGGCACCAAAAAAGTAAAATACTCTAAAAAAGACATTAACAGGCCAAAACTCACAAAGAAAGAAAAAAAACGTTTTGAAATTTGAAATTTCAGTCGAAATAAAAAAAAAATGATTTTAGGTTAAACTCAGGATGTTCGAAAAGAGTATAACATTTTCAAATGAAGTTCTTAAAATTTCAAGTTCATCCTCGAATTTCCACCCTTAACCTTGAAATTTTTACCTTAAATTCATTCGAATTTTTTCCAAAATTTTGACTTTTAAATCTGAGATTTCGTTTCTAGAAAAATTTAACATGTTTTTGAAATTTCCTTTTTTTAGTTGGAGTTTCAATCTGTCGTTTTAAATTTTATTAAAAAAATGTTGAGTTTTGCAAGTTGTTTAACCTCAAACTCCCCATTTACAAAAACATCAAATTTTCAGAAGAACTGGAAATTTATACAAGCGATTTTTCGAGATTTAACACCGAATTTTGAGTAAAACTTGGATTTTGTGATAGGAGTTTTACAGTTTTGGAATTTAAAAATTTAAATTTGGTATTTGAATATTAAGGCCCTTTACTAAAAAATCAAAATCTCTTATAAGCCATTATTTTGAGAAAGCATTTTTTAATAAGTTATTTTTATGAATTTCTTCTATAATTCTTTTAACATGGCCATTGAACTTTAAAAAATGTCTAAAATATCTATTGTCTTTTAAATTCGGAATTTTACACAAACCTTGAACATTTTTAAATTGGAAAATTCAGGATTTTTTTAATAACTTTGACCTATCAGCTTAATTCGAAAGTTTTAATTTTTTTAGAAAGTTTTAACTTCATCATACTAAAAAATTTCGAAATTTTTTGTTATGAAGTTGATTTGTTTATATTTGAATTACGTTTTCGAAAATTCGACTTGTTTACCAAAATTTGATTTTCAAGTGAAAACTTCCAAAAAAATATTGAAATTTTTAGAAAAAAATGATTTATGAAATGATTACAACTTTTCACGACGAGTTTAAAAATGTCAAGATTAAGGTCAAAATTTTGAAAAAAATGAGCCTAATGGCTTTAGTTTATTTTTCAAAATTTTTACATTAGCACTGGTTCAAAATTCAGATTTCTTTACAATATTTTGACTTTCTTTCTATATTAATATTTAAAAATTTTCCTGGCCATTTTGAGAAAACACTTAAGTTTCAGGAAATATTTTTTGAGTTTTGTTTCAAGACAAAATGTTGAGTGTTATTAGTTTTTTTTAATAGATTTTATCTTTTGGAAATTAGAGATTTTTTAAGAAAAGTTTGACTTCAAACCTTTTTTTTTAGAAAATTATGGTTTCTTTTTTCTTCTGATTTAGAGAGTAATTAATTCTAAATGTCAACTTATTTTTAAAATTTCGGATTTTATAAAAACTAAAAACTTCCGAGTTCTAACAGCTAAATTTGTTAAGAATTAACATATCCTACTTTTTGTTAGGAAATTCAAAATTTCTAAAAAAGTTAATACTTTCAGAAATATTTAATAATGAATTCTGGTTATTTTTAAGTATAAACACGGTCGTAATTAAACTTTTTTTAGAACGAGTTTCTAGATATTTCAAATTAAAATTCCAAACTCAAAAAAACTCAACATTAGGTTCAGAATTTCGTTATCTAATATTTTTCACAAAAACTTGGGCGAAATTTCTAGGTTTCTAGAAAGAATCGAAATTAAAAAAATATTTATGCGTTTGAAGTAAATACCAACATTTTAAAATTTGAATTTGGAGAAAAAAGTAAAAGTATTAACATACCTCGGCATTTTACAAAAAATCTAATTCAAATTGAAAATTTCAAAAAAGTTCGAAATTTTAAAATTAAAGGTAAAATTTAAAAAAATAATAAATAACTTTATAAGAAAAACTTTTTTTTTTAATTCGGAAAAAATCAAATGCATTTCGACATAGCAACAATAATTCCCAAAATAGCCCAAAATAAAAAACGTAGGAATTGAAGTTGTTGCCAGACGCTAAGAGGAAACTTAAATTTAAAAAAAAACATCTACTCTTCCAGAATTTAGAAAGAATATCCAAATTCTAAATGTTCGGATGCAAACTTTAAATTTGAGATAAAAGTTAAAATTATGCATTTATACAAAATTTGAAAAAAATTAAAAAAAGATTTCTCTCCAGCTGACGTCAAACTATATTTTTAAATAGAGCACTTTTTAAAGGCATTTTTCATACACAAGTAAGGTTATAGAAAACAGTTAAAAGACAAATTTTAGAAAAGGAATATCTTTCAAGTGATTTTATCATCTTACCCACAACACACACCACAGAACATTGTTGTTAAATTACTTTGTCAGAATGTTAGAAGAGTTAGACTCTAGAAATGTTTTTAGTGTATTTTTTTTATATTTTAGGATACTTCTATACAACAATAATATTAATAGTAAAGTAGTCTTGGACCGTGGCTTCTTAGCTCCAACCTAAACGCAAACGAAGACTAGGTAGTTTTAACAGAAGGATTGCAACCCCCCCTGGTTACGGGCCTGTTTAATTCTGATCAGTACTCTAAATTTAAATCTTGAATATTTAGTTTCTGCCAATTTTTAGAAAAATATCAACGTTGAAACAGTAATAAAATAAAATATAACCATATTTTTTTTGTAAAACTGTCATTAAAAGTGACATTTTTAGTTTATTGATAAGTGAACTAAAAATTGACTTTTATAATGACGCGTGTCAAAAACACTTTTAACACTAGTGCGACAAAACTTTTTCGCACTAGTGTTAAAAGTAAATATAGCAGCGTTTCTCAAACTTTTTTTGTCCTGGCCCGGTTGTTTTTAATATTTCCTCTACCCTATTTTAATGAATAAGAACTGATCATTTGTGAGTATGAAGACAATTCTGGAACCTGATATTTTATTTTTATGGCCCAGCCAGCGCCAGGTCGTGGCTCATTACTTAGAAATCACTGATATATTAGCAATATGCATTCTTATCTAATAGAAAGCTGTACCCACAAAATTGGAAAGATTTTTTTTGGTTGAACGGACTGGTCCTTTAATATTATATAATATTGTTTCCAAATACAGAACATTCAAATATTTATCAATTATTTAATTTTAATATTAATATTACTATTACAATCTGAACGGTTACTTATTTTAGTTTTCCTGAGAATTGCAGAGGTATTTATGCTAGTAATCCATGCAAAAACTACGACAGACGTTGCTTCTGGTCTCCACAATATTTAACAATAAAGATTTTTCTGATTTTTCAATATCATCCAGTGTTAATTTACAAAACTCTTCAACGCGACATGCTCCAAATAATCCAAAAATTGACGCAACTTTTTACTAGATATTTAGTGTCTGGAGCTTCATTCAAAAATTGATTATCTTGTACGCTTGTTGTAATACTTGCTTATATCCTAGTTGTTTTTGATATGGAAACTAGCTTTTATCATAAAAAGATTCCATAGCTTAGAATTTTCTTCGACGTAAACCAAAATTATATTTTTAATGAAGTTATCCTCTAGTCTCTTTATTTCATACACTCATATTGTTGTCGCGATTTCTGGGGAATAATAAAATTGCCTTCATTTCCAATCTTTTCTTCAAAATCCATGTTTATTAGCTATAAAATTTAAAATATTTCGGACAGGTTCATTTGTGGTAACTAATAAACAGTAAACAACTTACAATTGTTTTACTTAGCAACACTGTATCCAGTACCTGACTTGATTGTCACATGTAATTGTCAAATATGTCATTCAACACGCAAACGATAAATCGAAAATTTAACTCCAGACAGCATTTTTTTTAATTTAACACTTTTACAAAAAATATTGTATGATACACTTGTTAAAAGTGATTTTATTTTGTTCGTGGGGTTGCTCCACTCGCTACGCTCGTTCCGCAATATTCCCCACTCACAAAATAAAATGTCACTTTTAACACTTGTATCATAAATAACTATTTTTAATTTTGATAAACATTTCGAATCTAAATTATAAATTCTAAGTTCAGTCGCATACCATCAAAGATAGGGATATGAAACGCAGCACGGATCCATCCGTGAGACTGACAATCATTATTTTGTTATTTTCAAGCGCCAAATGCGTTTCGAGAACTCTAGCGCTCTTAAACGCTTCCATTTCTTTCCTTGTGTTGTCCTATTTTGTGAGAAGTGGAATCCAATCTAAAGCGAAACTGGAAAAAATATCGGTTTATTTTTGTTCGTTGAATTTATGTACTGAAAACAGTTTTTATTTTACCTTTGAGTGAGGATTTTTCTTTTTTCGAAATTACAATTTCTTTTTCAAAATTTTCCCCAAATCTGTTCAACTTTGATCTCAAAATTAAGAGTTTACTTTCAGTCTATGATTTCTGTTTAAAAATTAGATTAGAAACTAACAATTTCCTCAGTTTCTAGAAAGTGTTAACTTTATTCTCAAAGTTTTAAGCCAAATTAAAATTTTAAGTTTTAACTTGATACTTTTTTCAAAATTTTCGACATTTTCCTGAAATTTCGACCTTTATCTGGATACTACTCGAAATACTATATTTCTTTTCTTCTCTTAAAATTTCGAGTTTAAAATAAAAAAATATCCTCTTTTTAAAGATATTAGTCAATTTCTCGATTTTTCGTCTATTTATTTTTTCAATTTCTACTTTTTTTAGTATTTAATATTAAATTTAAATTCTTACGACTTCCAAAAATTTCAAGATATCATTTTTTTCTTAAAATCTTCGCTGAAGTCTTGCTATTTCAAAATTAACCTTGAAATTTTTAAATTTTGAATCAAAATTTCAGCAAAAAATACAATATTATATTCCAATTTAAAGCTGGGATTCTGCAGTTGGTGAAATTGGATCTTTAAATGGTGACATCTTGGAAAATATCTAATTCAAACTTTCAACGATTTTGGTTACGCTAAAATAGTAAATTTTATTTTGAAAACTTTGATTTTTTTCTCAAGATTTCGACTTTAGCTTCAACATTGCGATACTTTTTTTAAATTGTTTAGAATTTAGACGTTAAACTGTGTTTTTTTAAAAATTAATTGTTTTCGCGAAACCTCTGGGATAAAACTCAAAAGTGCGGCCCTTTGTTCCTTGAAATTTTGTGTCAAAAATCGATTCTCAAAATGTTAAACCTCTTCACAAAATTTTTAGCTACAGCTAAAATTTTTTCCGTAATTTTGTCTTTAAAATTGAAATTCGTGTTTTTTTTCCAGAAAGTTTGTCACTGATCTTCAAATTTCAATTTTTCTGTAGAAAATTGAAGTTTAGAAATAATTGAAATTGGATTTTTTGTGGATTCTATATTTTTACGCTTAAAATGTAGACTTAAAATAAAAATTTCGAGTTTTTGCTAAACATATTGGCAGAAATTAGATTTCAAATGCAAAAATGCTAATTTGAATTTGAATATTTTGTTACTTTTTATTTTGAATCTTAATTTAAAATCTCGAAAGAATATCCAAATTTCAAGAAAAAAATTAACATTATTGAAAAAAAATTTAAATTTTGAGGAAAACTGGCTAAATTTATGATCAACAACTTTTCAAAATTAATCTCACAGTTGCAAGTCCTGGAAATTTTAGAGTTTTCGAGCTAGAATTCGAAACTTCCAAACTTACAGTCCGAGTCTTAACTCAAAATTTCAAGAAAAATGTCTAGAATTAAAGAATAAAAGTGAACATGTCGATAAAAAGGGTTATACTTGCTAGAGAAAGACTAAATTTTATTTAAAGTCGAAATTTTAGAGAAAAAAAAATAGTAAAAAGTACATACAAATTTAAATTTGAAACTTCAAAAGAAAAAAGTTAAAATATCGAAAGAAGATAAATACACCAACCAAAACTTTCTGAAAAACTTTACCTTTTTTTAGAAATTTTTAAGTTTTCAGCAACATTTCCAGAAAAAAAATTAATATTTGGGTTTAAGGTTAATATTTCTAAATTAAGGTATACATTTTGAAAATTCTTCTGTTAAATTGTGAAGTTCTTTTTTTTGAAATTTTGACTGTTCATCAAAATCTCAATTTAAAACTTTTCGTTTTATATTTTTTGGTCTTTTTCATTTTCATTTATTTTTTTCATTTGATCTTTTTAATCCAAAGTTCAAGAAAACAAAGTCAAAACAGCAAAAATCAATTTTGTTAGAAAAAGCGAATCAAAGTCAAAACTTTGCTAGGAAACCAAACTTAAAAAGAAAAGTCTCTCAAATTTTCGATTTTAATAGCCAAATTTTTTACGTTCTAGAACTTTTTAACTCTTGGGTATATAATTTAAGATTTTTATGAAAATTCCGAGTTTAAATTTAAATTTAACAATTCTGCGACCCAGTTCGGAAATATTTAATGGACAAATGTTAAATTAAATCAATAATGGTAATTTTTCCGATCAATAAGAGTCTACAATTTAAATTTAAAATTTCTAAACCCAAAATTCCGATTTAGTTTTTTATAAAGTTTAGATTTTTTTAAAAATTTAAACTCAAATTGAACTCAAAAATCAAGGTTACAGCTTGAAATTTTCTAACTTGAAAAATAAAAAATATTTTCCTTAAATTTTATGCAAAGTCAGAGTAGTTACATGTTATAATATTAAAGAAAAAGAAGAAGACAGAACATTTTCTAAATTATGTTCGAATATCAATTTTTAATTCGAAAAATCAAAAAAAATGAGTCATCTGGAACTGAACCCAAAACCGGAAAAAACCGTTATTTTTATCGGAGCAAAAACCGGAACTGAACCGATAAAAATTTTTTGCTGGAACGAAAACCGAAAACCGGAAAAAAATAACGGTTCGAAGTCCTGCCTGGGAGGAAGCAACACCTAGGCGCAGGTTAATTATTTTTGTGACACGAAACTGATAAGAAGCAGCTTTCAGCATTTGCTGCTTCTAAATGTCCTAGTTATTCCATCTTTGTTAATCAACATTTTTTGAAAATATAAACGCTACTAAAAAATTTGGTAAAAGGCCGCGAAATTAGAAAGAGAACCAACAATAAAACAAGCGAAGGAAATGTAGCAGATCAGATTGGTTTTGAGAAAACTCTATCTGCAGTTATATGATGAAAAATTGAGTTGTTCGCATTTGTCCATAGTAGAGCAAACCACGGCAGTCGCGTTGCAGTGTATAAAACCCTAAATGTAACTTCAAATAATATCCATTCCAGTAAGAACGCTATATTCATAAGATTGAATTTTACATCAATTTAATACAAAACTAGTAACCAGAATGATGAAGTTGTTACGTGTAAAATGGACCAAATTCCTGTTCCCATCAAATTTTCACCACAATGGCAAAGATGAAAGAAAAAGCTTTTTAAAGCTCGGATGAAATAAACCGAAATTAACTTACAATATAATCTTCAAAAGCTCGCTATATTTAAATACACGTCAGTAGTGGCTCAAGATGTTTGAATAAAATTAATTCCTTTGATAGCCCACTTAAATTTAGCAGAACGAGCGTGAAATCCCGCGAGTCTATTTGATCTTTTTTTCGCACGCCCGCGGCTTGTAATGATCGAGGTTATCTTTGTAGATTCAACTTTTAGACTATTCTGTCTTGAATCCACAAAAAGCAACAATTGAAGGTGTGCCGTGTGAGAGAAAATGCACATTTCCCGTCTATCTCTATTCCTCCACCCCCAGACCAGACAAAGAAATTCAAATCAGGCAAGGAGGAAACGCCGAAAACCGCAAGATGAAAGAAAGATGTTCCTTGCTTACGCCCCGAAATTACATTGTTTGAATGTTTCTATAAAGTAAGATGATAAATATCACATAAAAGAGAATGTTCTTAGCTAAAATATATTGTCGATTTTTCTCTATACTGAATTGAGCCGGAAAAACGTTTGTAAAAGTATTTTATGCATGCTCATAACGTTAACTTTAATACATCAGACTGTGAAGTTAAAGTTGTTTACTAGATATTTATTAGAAGGTTTAGCTCCTATTAAGAAGCTATTAGGCAGATACACAGCCGGAGAAATTAGACGTATGTCGAATGTTTAGATGGAATTAGAGAGATACCGAATTATGCAAACTTTGTGATGTAAAATATTTTAGTACATCTGGAATACCAATATAAGTCATCAATCGCACCCTAAATTAATTGTAAATTAGGGTACATACGAATAAGTTGTGCAATTGTTCTGTTAAATAAAAATGTTAAAAATCCACTATGTTTTCAAGTTTATGCTAGAAGTGTTGACATTTCCTGTTACTCAGGTTTTAGAACGTGATTCCCACTTATATTCAATTATGCCTCCTCCTTTCCGTGCCTCAGAACTGCACTCTTTGGCCTTAGTTCCGAAATGTTAGCGCTTTTCTCAAAATTTTCGGTTCAATTTTATTTTACTTTTTAAATTTGAGCTTTGCTTGAAATTTTGATATGATCGTTTTTTATTTGAAAATTGTCGACTTGTTATCTAAATGTTCTGATTTACGCTTTGTATTTATTACTTCCTTCCAAAAATCTCGAGTTTTTAATGAGAAGATTTTTTTTCCACATTTTTAGTTTCCTAAAAATGTTGGTGCTTTTATTCAAAGCTTGAATCCTGCAATTTTTTTAAAGAATCAAACTTGAAACTATCAGTTGGTGAATTTTTTTAAAAATTATACTTTTCGACCAAAATTTCGAATTAAAACAAACAAATTTCGAGAAAATCTTATTTTTATAACCAGCTTGTGATCGCAAATCGACCAATTGTATCTGTAAGGAACAAAATTGTTTTTCACATAATTTGGTATTTATTTGTACGCAAATTCTTACTTTGAGAATTGAGGTGTGGGAGTATGAAAATGTCGACTATGAAAATTCTGACATTTAGCCACAATTTTGGCTTTTTCTAAATTTCGACATTCCTTTTGAAAATTTAAAGGTTTTTTTTCAGAATGTCGATATGTTCTTGAAACCTCGACTTCTAAACATGAATTGTTATTGTTAAAATATGATTTTTTTACAACTGCGACTATTTTGAAAATTTCAAATTAAAAAAAAATAGATTTTTTGATAATTTCCACTTTTTCTTTCAATATCTAGATATTTTTTAAATTTCGATTTATTTAAAAATGATGGCCCCTTTTTGAATTTTTTATGGAAGTTAACTTTTTCAAATTTTCAAAAATACGATTTTTTTCCAAACTTTGTTAATTTATTTTTGAAACGTTCCCTGAACTAAATAAATATTTTTTCTCGAAAGTTTAGAATCTTTGATACTTTCAGGCCTTTTTCAAAATTTCGACCTTTTTTGAAAAATTCGATACATTTTTGGAAAATTTCGATATTTTTGATTTCCACTTTTTTGAGATTTCGATTTGAAAATTTTGACATATTTAAATTTCCCCTTATTTCAAACTTTCTATTTTTTCAATATTTAGACTTTTTTCCGAAATTTTGACTTAATCTGAATATTTTAACTATTTCAAATAGGGATGTTGGTTTTCCCACAATCGCATATGAGAATATTCATTTCCAACATTCCTGATTGCGAATGCAACTGATTGCTTTTTTACTGGTACTTGAAATATTGTAAAAAAAATCAAAATTTTCAAAATAAATCGAATTTGGAGAGAAAAACCAAGTTTCTAAGAATATTTCGTACAATTTTTATTTGCATTTAAATTGTTTTTAAAAATTTCAACTTTATCTCGAAATTTAAAAACTATGTTTAAATTTAGTAAACGTAAAATTTTCGAGGCAAATATTTTTGAAGCTGTTTTACTTTTTCATAAAACTTGTTGTTTTTTTTGCAAATTTTGGCTAAATATATGATCACGAAGAGATTTCCTATAAATTAGATTATTTTTGAAAATCAATTTTTCAACATAAAGCCATGTTTATGAAAAAAAAACGGTAACGAGATTTATTTTCATGTGGTGCCATCAGTCAAACGTGGTTGGAAATTAATTAATCTATGAAGAAGTCATCATTTCGAGATCAGATACAAAAAAATTTGAAATATAAAAATTTGATCATTTTTTTTTGAAAATGGAGTTTTTGCCTACACAAGAAAATTTCAAATTCTTTCAATACTGAATTATATATCGTTTTTCACCTTCTTTGGGATTAAATTTCTAAGATAGAGAATAGTTTAGTTACTTCTCTTTTTTTATAACCTGCCTTACTACTTCCCCTTAATTTTTGAACGGTTGAAATTGACCAAATACGTGTTAATATATTTCTTTCATAAATCATAAATTATTTACACAAAGTTTTGGGTTATATGATGTCCTTTTAATATTTTTTGCATACTAACTTTGATATCCCTTTTTCCTCCTTAGGGGTCAAATGACTAAAATTGGCCAAGTATGTGCTCAATTATTTATGTCACCCATTCTTCATACCATAATTAGCAATAAAAATTATATTTCAAACCTTTTTCAGACCAACTTTGATATTCCTTTTTACCCACTTAGAGGTTGGATACTTAAACTTGGCCAAATACGTGTTAATATATTTCTTTCATAAATCATAAATTATTTACACAAAGTTTTGGGTTATATGATGTCCTTTTAATATTTTTTGCATACTAACTTTGATATCCCTTTTTCCTCCTTAGGGGTCAAATGACTAAAATTGGCCAAGTATGTGCTCAATTATTTATGTCACCCATTCTTCATACCATAATTAGCAATAAAAATTATATTTCAAACCTTTTTCAGACCAACTTTGATATTCCTTTTTACCCACTTAGAGGTTGGATACTTAAACTTGGCCAAATACGTGTTAATATATTTCTTTCATAAATCATAAATTATTTACACAAAGTTTTGGGTTATATGATGTCCTTTTAATATTTTTTGCATACTAACTTTGATATCCCTTTTTCCTCCTTAGGGGTCAAATGACTAAAATTGGCCAAGTATGTGCTCAATTATTTATGTCACCCATTCTTCATACCATAATTAGCAATAAAAATTATATTTCAAACCTTTTTCAGACCAACTTTGATATTCCTTTTTACCCACTTAGAGGTTGGATACTTAAACTTGGCCAAATACGTGTTAATATATTTCTTTCATAAATCATAAATTATTTACACAAAGTTTTGGGTTATATGATGTCCTTTTAATATTTTTTGCATACTAACTTTGATATCCCTTTTTCCTCCTTAGGGGTCAAAAAAGTGGATATTTCGAGATAATGCCGAAATTTCAAAATAAGGAACAAACGAAAATCTTTGAAAAAAGGTCCCGTAGTTGAGAATATAAACTTTCAGCTGATTGTATGAACTAGGGGTGAGCAAACGCCCTAGTGCCCTGCTTTAGCTAATGAGAAAAAAATTAATATAGAAGAGAAGGAAGAAAGAAAATA
Source organism: Dastarcus helophoroides (assembly GCA_028583605.1). Taxonomy (NCBI): domain Eukaryota; kingdom Metazoa; phylum Arthropoda; class Insecta; order Coleoptera; family Bothrideridae; genus Dastarcus; species Dastarcus helophoroides. Next base: position 6,630,320 of record CM053335.1, read on the forward strand.
AGGGAATAAAAAAAATACTTTTTATTAGGTGGGACTGAATAATTACCGCATTAGTTGTTAGGAGTGCTACCAATGGACCCCCATATAGATACCTTAAAAGCCCATGAACTCCAGCTTAAGAAACTCTGCCTTAGCAGTTGCATTGTTATTCAATAAATAACTTCCCGTTTTATTGCCAAATATTCGCATAATTTTTTGCGAATACGAATGCGAATATGAAAAAACATGCGCATATTCGTTACATCACTAATTTCAAAATATTTCTTCTTCCAAACTGTTGGTATTTATGAAACTTCGGAGTATTGTCAAAATTTCGACTTTTTCTTTCGAAATTTTTATTTTGTTGTAATTTTGATTTACTTCTGAAAATTTTTATTTTTTTCTGACTCAAAATTTCTTTGTATTTTTTCAGATTTTTGACTTATTTAATCAACATTGACTTTCTTCAGAATGACGTCTTTTTCTTTAAGTTTTAAGATTTTTGTGAATTTTGAAACGTTTAATTAAACTTTCTTCAGAATTACGTCTTTAAGGTTGGACAATTTTCTCAAGGTTTTAAGTTATATTAAAAATGTGTCTTTTACTTCGAAGGTATAAAATTTTATATAAAAACTGATTTTTTTACGTTTGGAATTTTTTACATTTTAAGCTTTTCTGTTTTAATTTGTCCTGTTCTTGAAATTACAATTTATGCTCAAAATTCTTATCAAATAAAATATCTTTGCCAAAATTTAACTTGTCCTGGGAAACATCAAAGTTTCAGAATTTTGACCTTTTAAAAAAAATCGGTTTTTCTGGAAAATTTGACTTTTTTTGTTGTAATATAATTTTTTTTTTTCAAAATGTCACTTCATTCTGAAAAATATAAAATTTGACTTCCTTTAGATTTCGACTTTAGACTATCGAAGTTTCGAGTTTCGAAATTCGTCTTTTCGTTAAAAATCTTACAAATCTTGTCAAAATTTTAGTTTTTGCGAAAACAAGTTTCGACTTTTTTTCTTAAAATTTGATATTCTCAGGGGAACTTCCACTTCTTTCTGGAATATTGAAATATTGGATTTCTTTTAAATTGGTTTTTTTTAGATTTCTTCAAAAATTGAAATACAAATCTTCATTGGTTTTAGGGGACAAGATTTGTATTTCAGTTTTTGAAGATAACCAAGGACCAGTCCGTTCCACAAAAAAAATTTTTTTTTCAGTTATCTCAAAATTCTGCTTCTTCTATAAATTTTGCCTTTTATCTCAAACTTCGACTTTTTCTGCCTTTGAACATTTCCCTTTTTTCTCAAAAAAAAATTCTCCTGCAGTTTCCAGAAAAACTGAAAAAACTAAAACTAAAAATTTCGACCCTTGTCGAAGTTTTCGTCATTTTCCAGTAATATCAGTTTTGTTTTCAAAATTCCTTTATTTCTTTTAATTAGATCGAAATATTAATAAAAGTGGTAGAGTCGAAAAAAATTGTTTTTAAAAATTTCAACTTTATCTCGAAATTTAAAAACTATGTTAAAATTTAGTAAACGTAAAATTTTCGAGGCAAATATTTTTGAAGCTGTTTTACTTCTTCATAAAACTTGTTGTTTTTTTTGCAAATTTTGGCTAAATATATGATCAGGAAGAGATTTCCTATAAATTAGATTGTTTTTGAACATCAATTTTTCAACATAATGCCATGTGTGTAAGAAAAGAAAAAAACGGTAACGAGGTTTATTTCTCATGTGGTGCCATCAGTCAAACGTGGGTGGAAATTAATTAATCTATGAAGATCATTTCGGGATCGGATACATATAAATTGGAAACATTGAACCAATTTATTTTTAAAAATGGAGTTCTATGCTTAAATAAAAAAATTGAAATCTTCCCAAAATCTTACTTTTTCTAAAAACAAGTTTCGACTTCTTTTTTTTTGAAATTTGATATTCTCAGGGAAATTTCCCCTTCTTTCTGGAAGATTCGAATTTTTCTCAAATGTTGGATTTCTTCTACATTTGTTTTTTTAGATTTTTTGAATTGAAATACAAATGTTTTCATTGAAATACGAATTCTTTATTGGTTTCAAGGGACAAGATTCGTATTTCAATTTTTGAAGAAGGACCAGTCCTTTCCAAAAAAAAATTGAGTTTTTCATTTTTTTCAAAATTCTGCTTCTTTCATGAATTTTGCTTTTTATTTCAAACTTCGATATTTTTTGTTTATGAACATTTCCCGTTTTTCTCAAAAAAAATTCTCCTGCAGTTACCAGAAAAACTGAAAAACTAAAACTAAAAATTTCGACCCTTGTCGAAGTTTTCGTCATTTTCTAGTAATATCAGTTTTGTTTTCAAAATTCCTTTATTTCTTTTAATTAGATCGAACAAAGTGGTAGAGTCGAAAAAAATTGTTTTTAAAAATTTCAACTTTATCTCGAAATTTAAAAACTATGTTTAAATTTAGTAAACGTAAAATTTTCGAGGCAAATATTTTTGAAGCTGTTTTACTTTTTCATAAAACTTGTTGTTTTTTTGCAAATTTTGGCTAAATATATGATCACGAAGAGATTTCCTATAAATTAGATTATTTTTGAAAATCAATTTTTCAACATAAAGCCATGTTTATGAAAAAAAAACGGTAACGAGATTTATTTTCATGTGGTGCCATCAGTAAAACGTGGGTGGAAATTAATTAATATATGAAGATCGTTTCGGAACCAGATACAAGAAAATTGGAAATACAAAATTAGACCAATTTTTTTTGAAAATGGGGTTATTTGCATAAATAAAAAAAATTTGCAATCTTTCCAAAATTTATTTTTTTCTGAAAACAAGTTTCGACTTTTTTTTCTTGAAATTTGATATTCTCAGGAAAGTTTCCTCTTCTATCTGGAATATTCGAATTTTTCTCAAATGTTGGATTTCTTCTAAATTTGTTTTTTTACATTTTTTGAATTGAAACACAAATGTTTTCATTGAAATACAAATCTTTCTTGGTTTCAAGGGTCAAGACTTGTATTTTAATTTTTGAAGGACCAGTCCTTTCCACCAAAAAAAAAAATAGAATTTTTCTGCTATTTCAAAACTCAGCTTCCTTCATAAATTTTGCTTTTTATCTCAAACTTCGACATTTTCTGTTTATAAGCATTTCCCTTTTTTTTCTCAAAAAAGTTCTCCTGCAGTGTCCAGAAAAAGTGGAAAACTAAAACTAAAAGTTTCAACCCTTCTCGAAGTTTTCGTCATTTTCTAGAAGTATCAGTTTTGTTTTCAAAATTGCTTTATTTCCTACAATTATATCTAAATGTTAATAAAAGTGGTAGAGCCTAAAAAAATTGTTTTTAAAAATTTCAACTTTATCTCGAAATTTAAAAACTATTTTAAAATTAAATAAAGGTAAAATTTTCGAGAGAAATATTTTTGAAACTGTTTTAGTTTTTAAAAATACTTGTTTTTTTTGCAAATTTTGGCTAAATATATGATTGAAATACAAATCTTCTACCCTGAAACCAAGAAAGATTAAAAAACACAACAAAGGTTGCACTAACGCGTCTCGACAGCCGAGATATCATCTTCAGAGAGATACTACCTATCGAAACGCGTTAGAGCAACCTTTGTTGTGTTTTTTAATCTTTCTTGGTTTCAGGGGACAATATTTCTATTTCAATTTTTGAAAATAACCAAGGACCAGTCCGTTCAAAAAAAAAAAAATAATAATACATGTATGATCATCGAAGAGATTTCCTAGAAATCAGATGTTTGTTTTGAAAATTTCAATATGAAGCCATGCTTGTGAAAAATAGCGGTAACGCGATTTATTTTTCATGTGGTGCCATCAGTCAAACGTGGTTGGAAATTAATTAATCTATGAAGAAGTCATCATTTCGAGATCAGATACAAAAAAATTTGAAATATAAAAATTTGATCATTTTTTTTTGAAAATGGAGTTTTTGCCTACACAAGAAAATTTCAAATTCTTTCAATACTGAATTATATATCGTTTTTCACCTTCTTTGGGATTAAATTTCTAAGATAGAGAATAGTTTAGTTACTTCTCTTTTTTTATAACCTGCCTTACTACTTCCCCTTAATTTTTGAACGGTTGAAATTGACCAAATACGTGTTAATATATTTCTTTCATAAATCATAAATTATTTACACAAAGTTTTGGGTTATATGATGTCCTTTTAATATTTTTTGCATACTAACTTTGATATCCCTTTTTCCTCCTTAGGGGTCAAATGACTAAAATTGGCCAAGTATGTGCTCAATTATTTATGTCACCCATTCTTCATACCATAATTAGCAATAAAAATTATATTTCAAACCTTTTTCAGACCAACTTTGATATTCCTTTTTACCCACTTAGAGGTTGGATACTTAAACTTGGCCAAATACGTGTTTAAATTTTTTATAGATTACTGCAATAACATTTTAGGTCATTAAACGCATTATTAACTTTGTTCCACACTAATTTCAAAACTACATTTGACCCGCTTTTTTCCTGTGAGTTGTTAAAATAAGCCAAATACGTGTCTAATTATTTCTTTCATAGAGTATTTATATACAATTTTTGATTATAAAATGCAGTAGAGAACGGATTTCCATAAATACGTTCTTATTGTTCATCTACACTTTTAAACCATAAAAGCAATCCTCTATTCAATTTCATACTTCTGACTTCAGTAGTTTCGACTGTGCGTTGATGATTAGGTTTTTCAGTGGACCAGAAGTTCTCCTTTTATAGTATTAGGTGCAGAAAAAAATATTAAAAAAAATAGTATATCTATATACAGTATGTGGTATCTTCGAAAAGGCTGCGTTTGCGAAATACAGGGTATTGAAATACGTTTTTTAAAGAAATTCTAGCATTCTATAGCTCGAAAAAGAAGTATTTTAGGGTTAATATGAACCTTTTTTATATTATAATTCAAAGAATTCGATCCTAAACTTTCGCGCACTATTAATGTTAAATGTTTTATTTTTTACAATAGCATGCCTATAAAAATACTGATGACTTTTTCAAAACCATCCACGTATTGACAATTCGAAAGCTGTATCAAAGTCTTATTCAGTGTATGGTCAATTAAAAATCAGAATGGTTCAAATGAGAAATTAGCTTTTGTCTCCACTGCTGGTCAACGTGTCCTTTGTCCACTGAAGCTTATGGCTTAAATATTAGTGTCTTTATCTGCACCAGATCATTGTTAAGGTCCAAACAATCAAACTTTTTATTATTCTCATCGAAGACCCCAGAAAGTCAGATACAACAACGGAAATGCCTACGGCATTTAAGAACTTTGAAACCGAAATAATTCAAGATGTGTTTCTAAATGCGAAAGCCAAATGAACAGTAATTCGAACCGCAAAAGTCACCACTAATTACAGGAACAATGCCAAAGAATAACAAATACGGTCGATTTAATTTTATAATTAAGCGTTCGTTACGAATGTATTGTACTTCTTTTCAGTTAAATGAGCCAAATATTATTCATCAACGACAATAAAGAATGCGCTTAGATCGCTTTATGCTGTTACTATTCTATTCGGCGTTACAAAGTGAAATCTATATATAACAACTTGGCATTACAGACACACTATTTTGAATGCATCTATTTTAATTTATTAATTGTGTCTACATAGTAAAATCCATCTAACTTAAGGTCTGGGTTATTCTTCCCTGTTACACACTACACCGCAAAAAATGTCATTATACTCTTCAACATAAAAATCAAATAATAATAATTCGGCTTCATTCCAGGCAAAGATTCTCCAGAGTACTATATAGTCGACATTCGTATGAATTATATATGTGAACCCTCCAAGCCGAACAAAGCTTTTTTTCGGGAAACCAGTAAACCTGAATCTAAAAGTGTATGCAAATACTTCGACAGGGACGCAAGCGCCGAGGTCACGAACTTCAGATCTATCTTACACCTGAACAGGATCTGAGGGTGGCTCGCCGCCCACAAGAAATCCCATAGGGTTGGACAGGGGTGTACGCTCCTTGTCTCCTGTATCTCTTTGAGCCGGAAGTTTCCCATTCGACACCGTAAACCGTACCTCCGTGTAGCAGTTGCAAAACTAACAAGGTGTAACTCAATGGGCCAGGAACGAAATTATATACATAGCATCTGACCTGCACCCTTTCGCTTTGATATCTTCGCAGGGGGTTACCTTTTATTCTCGGTTTCGCTAAGAGGAGCTAATGCTTTGCATAAGCCGGCTGAGAATTAATAAACATTTAAGTTTAGGAACATACGACATACGTACTGTAATCCTGTATCACAAAGTGAATAGGAGGATGAATGTATAAGTAAAGTTCATAAGATTACCGTAACGATGGTAGATTTTATCCACCTAATAAGGACTGACTAACAGACCACGCCCAGCCTAAAAAAACGGATATAAGAGCATGCAATTGGACCACCTAATACGAATTAGAACACCAAAGGAGGGTTTTTCAAAATTAAGCCTCTAAGGTGGTAAAAATTGGCATTAAACAGCACCTAAAATGTATGCAGTCAATGATACAGACGATTGTATTTAAAGTTGTCTACACGTGTCGACTGCTGGACATCGTTGATAAAATTATTGAAAATTTCGAATCTTTTTAAAACTTTTTCAGAATTTCCATATTTTCTGAAAATTTCGAACTTTTATTATCAAAATTTCGACTTTTCCTAAAAAATTTCCACTTTTTCCAAAATTTCGACCTCTTTCCAAAATTTCAGCCTGCTTTGAAAATTTTGGTAAATTTTTCAAAATTTTTACTTTTTTTCTTAAATCGATGTTTTACCTTTTATTCAAAATTTCGACCATTTCTCGAAGTTTTGAATTGTTTCAAAATCCCGACTTTTTTTCAAAGTCTCGACCTTTTTTCAAAATCTCGACCTTTTTTCAAAATTTCGTCCTTTGGTCATTTTTCCAAAATTTCTACTTTTTTTTGAAAACAACCTTTTATCTTTTACTCAAAATTTTGATTTTTACTCGGTATGAAAATGGCTTTTTAAAAAGGAATACTTTGCAAGTTTAAACTGAAAATTCTCAAAAAAATCGAAGTTAAAAAAAAGTAGAAATTTCAAAACGTCACAGTTTTTAATGAAAGTCAAGAGTTTCAAAAAAGTCAAAATTATTGAAAATTTTGATTCTTTTTAAAAGTTTTTTTAGGATTTCCATGATGTCTGAAAATTTCAAACTTTCATCATCAAAATTTCGACTTTTTCTCGAAGTTTTGACTTTTTCCAAAATCTCGAACTTTTGTCAAAATTTCAGCCTGTTTTGAAAATTTTAATCATTTTTTCAACATTTTTACTCCTGATGGCGTTGGTATTTCTTCTGTCATCTGGCGCTTTCGGGTATTTAGTTTTCTTTTAGTATGTTTAATACATCGCTCAGTTTCACTCTGTCGAAAGCTTTGGTGAGATCGATAAAGCACATGAAAGCGGGTTTTTCGTATTCGATGGCTTTCTCAACGATTTGCCCAATTATAAAAATAGCGTCTAAGATTGATCTATTTTTTCGAAAACCTTGATGTTCTTCTATTATATCCACGTATTCAGTGATTATTGATTCCAGAATTTTCGTAAATAGTTTCATGGCAGAGCTTAACAGCGTTATGGCTCTAGTTGTCAGGGGATTTCTTGTTCTCTTTTTAAACATTGGGATGCTTATACTTTTCTCCCATTCTGCAGGACCGTTTTGGTTATTGGTCTGTTGTTATATAATTTTGTAAGTTCTGTCATTAAATGTGTCCTTCCGTGTTTCACCAATTCGTTCGGTATGCCATCTATGCCCAACGCCTTCCTGTTTTTGATCTTATTTGCAAATTGTGTTGTCATTTTAATTATTATTTCCACGGGTTCAGCGTTCTCCATATTTTATTCTTCGGGGATATCATCTATACGTATAAAATAAAATACAAAAATTATCCCCTAAAACCAAGAAAGATTAAAAAACACAACAAAGGTTGGTCTAACTAAAACCTTTGTTATGCTTTTTAATCTTTCTTGGTTGCAGGAGACAAGATTTATATTTCAATTTTTGAAGATAACCAAGGACTAGTCCGTTCCACCAAAAAAAAATCTATACGTATAGTCTTGTGAAGTACTTTTTCCAATGGAAAATCTTAAACTCGTTCAAAATTTTAAAATTCACAATTTAAAAAGTCGGATTCTTTAAAAAATCGCAATATTTCAAATTTTCAGGAACAGACGAATTCTTCAGAAAAGTGGAAGTCACAATTCGAAATTTCAACAAAAAGTTTAACATTTTCGAGAAGGCTTTGAAAAAAAGTTCAATTTTTCACAAAAGTTCGAAATTTTGAAAAACGGTAGGAATTTTAAAAAAAGTTAACATTCTAAAAAAGGTTCGAAAAATTCAAAAAATACGTAATTTAAAATTCGAATTAACGCTGAAATGTGTTAAAAGGAAAAGTTGAAATTTTCTCTTCTCAAAATTTTAGAACACAAAGAATCAAAATTTTTTCGTCTTTATTAAAATTTCGGCGTGATTATAAGCAATTAAAAACTTAAAAAAAGAGAACTTTCTGGACAAAAATACAAATTTATGAGAATAATTAGATGAAGTAAAAAGTTCCCGTAGCATGCCAAATGTTCTAAAAAAAAACACAAACCAAATTTTAACAACAAAGCCAAAAAACAAAGAACAAACTATGTGCACAAATCCAGAGTAACAAAAAAGAAGAAGAAGACCTTGAAGGCGCTTGTTATTGTGGGAAAACCCTCCAAACTTTAAAACAGTACGAAACCTAGAGAAATCGAAATTTTGAGAAAAATCGAAATTCGGGAGTAAATGCTGAAAAAGGGGTATATTCTGAGAATTAATCAAAATTTCGAGAAAAAAGAGCAAATTTTAAAAGACGACAATTTTTAGGAAAAGTTGAAATCTGAATAAAAAGACCAAACGAGAAAAATGATGAATTTGGAAAAAAAGCGACCACAAACCTCCAGAGAAAAGCAGATAAATTTTGAGAAAAACACGAGATGTTGAGAAAAAGATCGAATTTTAAAAGACGTCGAAAAGAGTTCATATTTTGAGAATAAAGTCCAAAAAGTTGGAGTTTTAGAAAGTAAGGTGCAATTTCATGAAAAGGCAAATTTTGAGAAAAATATTGAAATGTCCAGAGACATAAAAAGGTAAATTTTGATGGGATAAAATTAAAATTGGGCGAACACGAATCTTAAATAACAAGTCGAGATTTCCAGAAAGTTAGTTAGAATAATAAAAATGAAAATGCGGGGAAAAAATGAGCTCAATGCTGAGGATGCCCAGGAGCGTCATGAAAGAGTTTCTAGCGGACCTAATGACTCACCAGTGAGTCATATAGTTGCACTCTTGGATCAGTTTATTATTGCTCTAGCATTTTAATACTGAATCGCTGAAGATATTAACATACCGGAATAGACAATAATGATAATAATAATAGTTATATAATAAACGTTTGCGCTATCAGTACTGAACCTGTTAAGAAAAATGTTGACTTTTTGGAAAAAAAGCCCAGAAGCAGCAAATTTTGAAGATAAAAACTGACAAACGAAACCTTTCCTAATTTCTAAAAAGCTTTGAAATTTGAGAAACAAATAGAAACTTCTGGAATGTAGAGGTTTCCACGAGAGTCCAAATTTTCAAAGACTACAATTTTTAGAAAATGTTGAAACCCGAGTAAAAAGGTAAAAAGACCAAATGAGAAAAATGATAAATTTGGAAAAAAGCTACCATAAATTTCAGAGAAAAACAGATGAATTTTGAAAAAAAAGACTTCGAGATTTTCCAAAGATAATTCAAATTTAAGAAAAGAGCTCATATTTTGAGAAAATGGTTGAAATTTCGACAAAAATGTCGACATTTCTAAACAGGATCGAAACTTGGAAAAATTTCCAGAAACAGTATATTCTGAAAAAAAAAAGTGACCAACAAAACCTTTCCTAATTTCTAGAAAGATTTGAAGTTTGAGAAAAAAAATCGAAACTTCTGGAATGTGGAATTCCACGAGAGTCCAAATTTTAAAAGATTACAATTTTTAGAAAAAGTTGAAACCTGACTAAAGACCAAACGAGAAAAATGATGAATTTGGAAAAAAAGCTACCACAAATCTGCAGAGAAAAACAGCGGAATTTTGAGAAAAACACGAAATTCTGAGAAAAAGATCGAATTTTAAAAGACGTCGATGTTTTCCAAAGAAAATACAAATTTAAGAAAAGAGCTCATGTTTTGAGAAAATGGTTGGAATTTCGAGAAAAATGTCGAAATTTACAGACAGGATCGAAACTTGGAAAAATTTCCAGAAACAGTATATTCTAAAAAAAAAAACTGACAAACGAAACCTTTCCTAATTTCTAGAAAGATTTAAAGTTTGAGGAAAAAAATCGATACTTCTGGAATGTAGAATTCCACGAGAGTCAAAATTTGAAAAGACTACAATTTTTAGAAAAATTTAAACCTGACTAAAAGACCAAACGAGAAAAATGATGAATTTGGAAAAAAAGCTGCGACAAACCTCTAGAGAAAAACAGGAATTTTGAGAAAAATACGAAATTCTGAGAAAAAGATCGAATTTTAAAAGACATGGATATTTTCCAAAGAAAATTCAAATTTGAGAAAAGGGCCCATTTTTTGAGAAAATGGTTGGAATTTCGAGAAAAATGTCGAAATTTTTAGACAAAATCGAAACTTAGAAAAATGTCCAAAACCCGCATATTTAAAAAAAAACTGAAACGAAACCTTTCCTAATTTCTAGAAAAATTTGAAGTTTGAGAAAAAAAATCGAAACTTCTGGAATGTAGAATTCCACGAGAGTCCAAATTTTAAAAGACTACAATTTTTAGAAAAACTTGAAACCTGACTAAAAAACCAAACGAGAAAAATGATGAATTTGGAAAAAAAACTACCACAAATTTCCATAGAAAAACAAAGGATTTTTGAAAAAAAACACGAATTTTTGAGAAAAAGATGGAATTTTAAAAGACGTCGATATTTTCCAAAGAAAATTTAAATTTAAGAAAAGAGCTCATGTTTTGAGAAAATGGTTGGAATTTCGAGAAAAATGTCGAAATTTCTAAACAGGATCGAAACTTGGATAAGTTTCCAGAAACAGTATATTTTGAAAAAAAAAACTGACAAACGAAACCTTTCCTAATTTCTAGAAAGATTTGAAGTTTGAGAAAAAAAAATCGAAACTTTCGGGATGTAGAATTCCACGAGAGTCCAAATTTTAAAAGACTACAATTTTTAGAAAAAGTTGAAACCTGACTAAAGACCAAACGAGGAAAAATGATGAATTTGAAAAAAAAACTACCACAAACCTCTAGAGAAAAACAGAGGAATTTTGAGAAAGACACGAAATTTTGAGAGAAAGATCGAATTTTAAAAGACGTTGATATTTTCCAAAGAAAATTCAAATTTAAGAAATGAGTTCATGTTTTGAAAAAATGGTTGGAATTTCGAGAAAATTGTCGAAATTTCTAAACAGGATTGAAACTTGAAAAAATTTCCAGAAACAGCATATTTTGGAAAAAACTGACAAAGGAAACCTTTTTTAATTTCTAGAAAAATTTGAAGTTTGAGAAAAAAAATTGAACCTTCTGGAATGTAGAATTCCACGAAAGTCCAAATTTTAAAAGATTACAATTTTTAGAAAAAGTTGAAACCTGACTAAAGACCAAACGAGAAAAATGATGAATTTGAAAAAAAGCTACCACAAATCTCTAGAGAAAAACAGAGGAATTTTTGAGAAAAATACGAAATTCTGAGAAAAAGATCGAATTTTAAAAGCCGTCTATATTTTCCAAAAAAAATTCAAATTTAAGAGAAGAGCTCATGTTTTGAGAAAATGGTTGGAATTTCGAGAAAAATGTCGAAATTTATAGACAGGATCGAAACTTGGAAAAATTTCCAGAAACAGCATATTTTGAAAAAAAAACTGACAAACGAAACCTTTCCTAATTTCTAGAAAGAATTGAAGTTTGACAAAAAAAATCGAAACCTCTGGAATGTAGAATTCTACGAGAGTCAAAATTTAAAAAGACTACAATTTTTAGAAAAGGTTGAAACCTAACTAAAGACCAAACGAGAAAAATTATGAATTTGGAAAAAAAGCTACCACAAATCTCTAGAGAAAAACAGAGGAATTTTAAGAAAAATACGAAATTCTGAGAAAAAGATCGAATTTTAAAAGACGTCGATATTTTCTAAAGAAAATTCAAATTTAAGAAAAGAGCTCATGTTTTGAGAAAATGGTTGGAACTTCGAGAAAAATGTCAAAATTTCTAAACAGGATCAAAACTTGGAAAAATTTTCAGAAACAACATATTTGAAAAAAAAACCGTGCAAACGAAACCTTTCCCAATTTCTAGAAACGTCTGAAGTTTAAGAAAAAATCGAAACTTCTGGAATGTAGAATTCCACGAGAGTCCAAATTTTAAAAGACTACAATTTTTAGAAAAAGTTGAAACCTGACCAAAGACAAAACGAAAAAAATTATTAATTTCTAAAAAAAGCCACCACAAATTTCCAGAGAAAAGCAGAGGAATTTTGAGAAAAACAAGATTTTCTGTGAAAAAGATCGAATTTTAAAAGACGTTGATATTTTCCAAAGAAAATTCAAATTTAAGAAAAGAGTTCATCTTTTGAGAAAATGGTTGGAATTTCGAGAAAAAAAACATTAAATTCTGAAAAACAAACTGACAAATGAAACCTTTCCTAATTCAAAGAAAAATTTGAAGTTTGAGAAAAAAAATCGAAACTTCTGGAATGTAGAATTCCACGAGAGTCCAAATTTTAAGAGACTACAATTTTTAGAAAAAGTTGAAACCTGACTAAAGACCAAACGAGAAAAATGATGAATTTGGAAAAAAGCTACCACAAATCTCTAGAGAAAAACAGAGGAATTTTGAGAAAAACACGAAATTTTGAGAAAAAGATCGAATTTTAAAAGACGTCGATATTTTCCAAAGAAAATTAAAATTTAAGAAAAGAGTTCATATTTTGAGAATAAAATCGAAAGAGTTGGAGTTTTAGAAAGTAAGGTGAAATTTGATAAAAAGACAAATTTCGACAAAAATATCGAAATGTCCAGAAACATAAAAGAGTGGATTTTTATGGGATAAAGTCAACATTTTGAGGATACGAATTTTGCAAAACAAGTCGAGATTTTCAGAAAGCTGTGCACCTACATCGTTAGACTAATAAAATCGAAACTATGGAACCAAAACTCAATTCAGTGCTGATGACGCACCGGTGCGTCGTATGGTTACACTCTTGGATCAGCTAAATGTTGCTCCAGCGTTTTAATACTAATTCGCTGAAGATGTTAATATAAGGATATATAATAATCATAATAATAACAGTTATATAATATACCTGTCCATTATCAGCACTGAACATGTTAAGAAAAATGGTGAACTTTTGAAAAAAAAAACAATTTTAAAAAGAAATTTCGAGACAAAGGGTAGAAATTCTAGAAAAATGTCGAAATTTCTAAACAGGATCGAAACTTGGAAAAATGTCCATAAATAGCATAGTCTTTCGATACCCAAGCTTCATTCATCTCTGTTGTTCCAAGAGTCTTCATCCAGATTCCTTTCCTCCATCTCTATGTTGATTCCCTCCTGCCAACTTCTTCTTGGTCTACCACGTTTTCTTCTTCCATATAGTTTCCATTTCAAGATCTGCTTTGGCAATCTCAACTCGGGCATTTTTCGTACATGTCCTTACCATTTTAGTTGTTTTTTATTGATGTCGTCATTTACTGTGTGTAGTACGTTCATTATGGATCTCGTTCGTAAGATGTTCCAATCTAGATTTCCCAGCCGATCTTCTCCAGAACTCCATCTCTGTTGCTTCCAATGTTTTTCTTGTTCTTTCTTTCATTGGCCATACTTCACAGTTGTATGTAATTATACTCTTTACCATGGCGTTATATATTTCTCTTTTAATTTTGATTTTCAAGGACTTTATCCCATATACTGTTTAATATGGAAATAGATCTCCTTCTCTGTAAATTCTGTTGTTTTATTGCCCTATCTAATATCCCGTCATTAGATATTGTCAGACCTAAGTATTTATATGATTTGCAGTTCTTAATCATTTGTCCGTCTTCTGTATTGTTGCTGTCCTCCGATGCACATATACTCCGTTTTATCCACATTTACTTCCAATCCCTATTTTTGGTATTCTATGCCATGCCATGCAACTAATGTCTTCGTAGTCTTGCGCTACCACTATCTGATCATCGGCAAAACAGAGAGAATATTGCATAGTACCATTCAATGGTAGCCCCATGTTTCACCATAAAGAGCAAATTTTGAAAAAAAAAACTGGCACCAGCGAAACCTTTCCAAATTTCGAAAAAAATCTGAACTTTGAGAAACAAATCGAAATTTCCAAAAAGTAGATTTCCAAGAGTCCAAATTTTCAAAATAAAGCCAAATTTTAGGCAAAAAGTCCAAATTTAAAAAAAAAATGCGAATATTAAGTAATAAGTCCAAATCTTCAAAAATAGTCGAATTTTGGCCAAAGCAAGCAAAACTTTGAAACAAATAAGAACAATTTTTAAGGCAAGTAAAATTCCAAAAATATTTCCTAGAGAAAGCTACATTCAAAAGACGAATTTTGACAATAAAGAAATAGAAAGACGAAATTTAAAAAAAATAGCCGAAGGTTCCAGAAAAAAATCGAGAAAAGGTGTTTGGAAATGAAAGTTTTAAATTTCGATGTAAAACTTGTTTTGGCTGAATAAACATGGAGCATTTTCGAACATAGATTTATATACTAGGGAAAGGATGTCTAGTATGCTACAGAATTTTGGGCGAAATGCAAATGAAAATGCCATTTTAGACCATTGTTTTAATTTACTGGGTTGACAAGAAAGTAATTTCGTTTTTTTTCACATAGACAGCGTCATTTAATTTTTTTTGAATGAATTCTGTGGGTGATGTTCTTTACGTTTTGACATTTGATATCAGACAGATCGAGATTCATTCTGAAGCACGCGGTGAGAGATTTTATTTGTAGCTGATAGTTGAAGTTCAATTTTAACATGGAGTGCAAAAAGAAACATTTTCGGCACATTTTACTTTTTTATTTTCGTAAAGGACGGAAAGCTGCAGAGGCTCATAAAAAATATGTGAAGTGTATGGTGGTGGTTGCATAACAGAACGCACTTGTCAGAATTGGTTTAAGAAATTCCGTTCTGGAGATTTTTCACTCAAAGATGACCAACGTTCTGGTCGACCTACTAAAGTTGGTAATAATGAAATTAATCCCATTATTAATGAGGATCCTTATATAATTATTCGGGAGATTTCGGTGAGGTTAAATGTATCACGCACAACCATTGAGAATCACTTAAAATATCTTGGACTCGTTAAAAAGCTCGATATTTGGGTTCCGCGTAAATTAAAAGATATTCATTTAACACAACAAATCAATATTTGCGATACGCATCATAGGCGCAATGAAAATGATCCCTTCTTGAAACCTACAGTAACATCATTCGAAAACGATCATGGTTCAAGCACGATGAACCAGCACAAATCATATCAAAAGCTGAATTGCATCAAAAAAAGATCATGCTGTTGATTTGGTGGGATTATAAAGATGTTGTGTATTTTGAGCTGCTTCCGAAGAACCAGACAATCAATTCAGATGTATACTGCCAACGGCTAATGAAAATGGATGAAGCAATCTAAGAAAAAAGGCCAGAAGTGGCAAATCGGAAAGAAATTGTGTTCCACCATGACAATGCTAGGCCTTAAACATCTTTGGTAACTCGTGGGAAATTATCGGAGCTTGGTTGGGAAGTGATGTCGCATCCCCCATACAGCCCTGGCCTAGCACCATCTGATTACCATTTATTACGCAGTTTGCAGAACTCTAAGAATGGTAAAAAATTTCCAAATGATGATGACCTTAAATCGCACTTGGTTCAGTTTTCTTCTGAGAGGGATCAGAAACTCTATGAGCGCGGAACCATGAAGCTGAAAGAAAGATGGCAAAAGGTCATTGAACAAAATGGAAAAAATATAATTTATTAAAGTCTATTGTTTGTATTAAAAAATTTGTGTTTTTTTCATACCAACCCAATATATTCGAACAATTCAAATACATAAACACTGGGAATAAGAATTAACGTATTTCCTATTAATTTACGTTATTGGATTAGGTTTGGTTAGGTTACATGAGATTAGTTTTGGACACCCCATTCTCGGAATTCTGGATTGACCACCTGAAATATATCAGCATCAAGAAACATTATCAAAAGACCCGCAAATATCTCTGCAAGTGTGAAATATCTACCATATACTCGTTCACTTTACGTGTATACCTCGTTATGAACAAACGACTACAATTTGAAAAGCCAAATAAACAGAAACATCCAATTAGTCGCCTATTTGCAAAATTCCTAAACGTTACCTTTAGGTGTTTTCTTAGCAATTACGTCAAAAGTTGAAAATATGTTCCGCAAAGTCGCAGTTTGAGCAATTGTAATTGCAGCAGAACTCAGCCACCCAAATTAACGTTTACTTTGCGTCTTAAACGTTATTGTTAATTAGAGCAGTTGTGAAATAAGCGTACATGGTCCCCGAGCAATGCAATTAACTGAATTTAATCTAGTCCTTCGCAGAAACACCGCGAAACTGAGAGGTATTGCACCTGAAGCTTTATTGACATTGGTTTCGTCCTGGAGAAATACGATTGTCGGAAAATTGCATTAGACTAAAAGCGTCGTTAAGAGCGTCGTTATTTTCACTTTTTAGCGTCTAAATTGGAAAAGGTCTACTCTGTTGCTTTTGCTTTCTGAGACATTACACTTACCTCTGTAAATTGTGCCTCCTTAAATGAAAGGATAAATTCGGATCGAACCTAAATGGAAAAGTAACCAGGCAAGGCACGCAGGAAAGTTTGTAACGGCTTGTAGAAGGGATGTGCCGAAAATTGGACAAAATTTACTTTGGATTTGGTGGACGTAGGCGGTCGTAATTAAGAGATCAAGTGTGATTTGGTAATGATTACAATTCGGAGTTCCATTTTAATGATTACGTACTAATCTTATGACACAGATCTTGCATCAACACACGACCATCTCCGGGAAAATCGTGACAAGGATTCTCAGATTTTTGAAGAACATTTAATTACCACAATAAATCAATAAATAAATCTGACGCTGCAGTCATGAAGCATTTACGAATACAACCTTGAAGCTGATAAAAGAAAAATACGGTTGTAAATTATTCACCTCATACTTAATATTATCTAAGTTGCGTTACGACATGCAGCAGATAATACATAAATAACCCAATTTGCAGGGAAAAAACTTACCATATTATGAAAAGAAAATTACCGTTTGTCAACCTTGATTACTATCATTTTTAATCGGAGGTTGTTTAATTGCAGCATCTGCATCACTGTGAAGGTCTTGACAGTGCAAGTGAATCTTCTTAATCATGGAGCAATTACGCAAAAACAATAGGCAGCTAATGACTAATTCAATGTTTCTGATAAAGAGATAAACGGAACTTGATTTGCTACTGACTTTCATGTTAACCTCTGAGATATAAAAAGTCAAAGGAAACATCGGTGATACGTGAACGTCGAAAATGATCGTACACTTTCCTGGTATATCCCGTATCCTTATGTTCAAATTTTGGGGGTACAATTTTTCGTTTTTTTAAGTCTTAGAATGAAGTCTGGATTATGCTCCCAAAATTTAAACATGACGATATGGGACATCCTGTATTTGGATGTTATAAAGGACGAATGAAACATGTAATAGTTCGAAAAGTTCTGACCGTAGATTTGACATTTTCGCTCAAAATTCAGATGTTGACGTTATAGACCGTAAATTAGTTATTTGAATTCTTTTTTCTTCCTTTTATAGGGGCAGTTATAGGCCCTGTCACCTAGATTCAAAACCCTTTGTAACTTTCACAAGTTTGCTCGAGTCTCAATCAGCATTATACAGATAAGGAAAAATTTTCATTGTCCATGTAAAACGCTAAGAATTGTCCCTTCCATAGTTTTCTACGGCCGTTGAACGTATTCCCCTACCTTGACGCAGCATGCTCGTATCTTTCAGTTTAGATGTCAGAAAAAACTCGTCGAGAGTTTTACAACAAACTGGAATATTGTCTGGAGGCCTATTTGAGCTCCTTATATTCTAATGTTTAAGGAGTTATTATCTTATATTCTTCATAAAAATTATTGTTAATTTTGTTTAAGAAATCTCGTTTATTTATTTTGGTTATCAAAGAATATCAGTCTTATTTTACCTCAGGCGTTGATTAAATCAACGGACTAAAAGAACAACCAACATGCGGTACGCAAATTTTAATAAAATTGTTCCCTGCAAGTAGTAATCCCGTAACAAAACGATAGAAGCTATGATGTACTACTGAAATCTCCACCAGCACTGATCGCTGCGCTCTGTGTTGAATTGTTTACACCGGTGTAGGAGAATACAAGGCACCGCCCATCTATTCCACCATTAGCTCTCAATGTTAAACCTCTCATTAAGATTCTCCCTATGGACAGTGTTTGACTTTCCTGATGTGTATATCCCGGCCTTTATAGCCAGGCTCAACATCTGACCTATACTCATTCCTTTCAGATCTTCTGGTCTTAGTGTTTCTTCGCCAGTCAGATTATATCTGTATCTGGCAACGTTTGGAGAAGCACACACAATGTGTAAACTTGTTTCCTTTTCAGTCCCACATAGTCGACAACAGTCGCTTTCTGCTAGGTTGAGTTTAACCAGGTATTCTTTAAAGCTCCCGTGGCCAGTGAGCAGATCTAGTGCTTTGCTTGGTCTGTTTTTATTCATTGTAATAAGTACTTCAGCCCTTGATCGCAAGGGTTTATCCATCAGCAGTTTTGCTTGCCTTCAGGCGGTTATGTTCCTCCACCGGTTCAAATAAGCCCGTTCAAGGTTTGTTAATTGCTTTAGTAACGTAATAACGTGCAAATTAGCGCTTGAAAATGCAACAACTGCGACATAACTGTAAATCAGATATCTTCATTGGAACAGAGAGAAATAACTTATTGTTTGGGAAACAAATATCTGCAGAATGTATCAGTCATAATGTCATTAATTTTAACAAGGGATTCGCAAGGTTTAGTAGAAACAGAAAGTTGAAAAAAAAATATATATTCGACCTTTTAAAAGAGAGACAAATCAACCCACAGACCCTTCGCAATATAACGTTCCTAATCACAATACATTTACAGTTTACGACTTCATAGGTCAATAGACACTTATTATGGTATTATGTCAGCCCGTACAGAAATAGGTTGTGTTGAAAGTGCGGTCATTTGAAAATCAAATGCCCTAATTAGCTTGACAACTGATACCTGCAAAAATGGAGAGGTTGAAAGTGCGGCCACTGCATCTATAGCGACCCTTACCTCTATAAAATGATATTGTTTCCAGATTGTAAAATTTAAATTTCCTTGTATATTATAATAATTTCTTCTCGCGCTTTATTCAGATTCGAAACTGACAAATGTATCCATCGTTTACTATTTAATCTGTTTATTTTTTACTAGCTACTATTATATTTTTTCTGAGCGTATACAGCGTTTTATTAAATAAGGAAAATATTTTTTGTTTTTAAAAACCTCGACAAACTCAAGGTTTCAATTTTTACTTCATTAATATCATCAAGTTACCTCTGTTTGAATTTATCAAAATTTTCAGAAGTGAATTCAGTACTCGGTATAATGTTTTTGTACTTATGAAAGTTGGGCAGGATAGCTTCGTATGTGTTCTACTCACGTACCAAATATGAAATAAATTTCTGGTTTCCGGAAAAAGACACAAAGAATTTATTGGAACTTTGCATCTGTCAAAATTTTTATAAAAATCCAATTAGGAAGTTTCCACTTGTCAAAAGTACTACTAATTTTAACGTTACGTGATAGTCTAAAGTAAACTTAAAAAATTGCCGAAAGAATTATTTCAATATCTTTAAATTTGAATAAGTTATTGCAGTTTAAAATATTTATGGTACAGGCGACTTGGTAAATGTTGTGACGTCACTAGGCACGACCCGACTAATATGCCGGCTGTTACTACCTTTAAACTAAGTATATGCTTCTATAATGCACAGACCAATAGGTTTGAACATTTATTAGATTCGAAGTTTGGAAACCAAATACCGGTTTCGATCTTGTTAGATCTCGTCAGTTTGGTGTATCCAACTCGAATGCTAATAAATGTTCCGACAAGTAAGTACTAAAACATTCACAGGCGTCAAGCGAGTGACTCTTTAGTACTACCACCTATTGGTCCATAGAGAAACTATGGCCATCGCCAACTTGCATAAGTATATGCTATAAATTAATAAACCATAGGGTCAGTGTGAATTCAATGAATTGTTTTCTTCTGTTGTTCTCGGGAAATAATCAACAACGGAAGAAGGTTTTGTTCGTGGTGATTCCAAAAATTTACCGAAAGTGGACATAGCAAAGATTATAGATTTTTTTTCGAATAATCCTCTATATACCAGTGCAGAAATTCGAGGTGCAAAGTAGACTATTCCACTACTTTTTTAAGAACTTTTGAAGTACTTATCCTTACATAAATAATTAATATTGACTAGTGTATAGTAATTGTTATTTAAGAAATTAGTAAATATTTAGTGAGAGATCTAGTGATGTCATTGTTATGCAGGATGTCGATATTAATATTTAGTTGTGAGGTTTTTTTTATATAAGAACGACTTATTAACAAATTATATTTAAGGGTGGTAAAAATGTTATTTCTTTAAAATAATAGATATTTTTGTGGCAGACCCGGAAGGGATCTGGATTGGATACGTGTAAGTAAAAAGAGAAGGAAATCTTTGCATTGTACGAGCAAGAATAACACCGTAACATAAAGTTCATTTGAATGTAATGAAAATGAAAAAGTTATTACAAAGATACATCTGCTTCGACCTACAAAAATGTTTTTGTTGTATTTCATAAAAATACATTAAATAAAAACCAGTGACGTTACATTCCACTTATGTTTTATTTAAACTTAATAAAAATTAAAGATTAAAAACAGGGCTAAAAGTCATCTTTTTTCTTTTAATATCATATTTTAAAAACGAAGGATATTATATTTAAATTTACTTACTTGACAATGATATTATTTATTTATTTATTATTTACCTACTGTTTTTACTACACTAAATCATGTTTATGTTTGTTATTAAATTGGTTTATACCTATATCAAAATGATCTTCACAGTAATATAAGGAAGACTGACATGAAAGTGGTTGTTTATCACGTCTTTTCATAACTCTGCACGACTTTTTTCTCAAACTTTGTACTTTCGGTACGGAAAAGAAAAATTTCTCCTGGCTAATGACAGTAGTTTTTCTACATTTAGAAACTATACCATATTTGTATAAGAAAGTCTTTGCACTCATTTTTTGCTGGTTATTATTTAGCACGAAATGACGACGGAAACAGGATTTGAAGAAATGTTAACTGAAAGAGCACGGCAAAGACAAGGCAACTTTAGGCGATCCAGACTCCTATCATGTTTTATGACGTCACAGATGTTTTCAGCGGCAAATCGAGAGGACGTGAGAAATTTGAACTTCAAAAAAAAACTTCAGCCAATTTTAAAGATATTTCAAAAAAAAATTTATATGGTCGTTTCATAATTTTTAGGACGCATTGGGCGCATTTAAAAAAAATGGAAACTTCCTAAATTATATCAAAAACTATAAATTTTAAGAAAAATATTTGTAATCCAAAGTGGCTTTAAAATGTCAAATAAAATCCAAAAATGCAAAAATATAGAGAGTGTCTCATTTAAAATAACGAAGTTGGTGTCAACTTCCGGTATAACCGAAAGTACTACAACTTAGCAAATATTTTAGTTGTGTTGGCACTGTCGACTTTGCTAAGTTGTTGAGTTTTCAAATATTTTAGATAAGTACTTTATCAGATATCGATCGCGGTGATTCCCGCTAGGACACACTGTATACAGGTACGTAGAAAGAGGAGGCAAACGAAACAACTGCCCCAAAGCTCGCGCTTTATAGGAGTCAGGTAAATCAGCCTTGTTAGCCTTGAATTACAAAAATATTGAAGACTTCTTTTTCTCGAAATTTCGTGCTAGAACTGAGGTTTTTCTGCAACTTTAATGTTTTGTTCGAAATTTGAGCTATTTTTTATTAAAAATTCTATGTTTATATTTTAAAATTGAAAATGCTTCTAAATTTCGAATTTTTTTTTGGAATTTTTTAGTGTAAATTTTCCTTTTTAATGCCTGCCATTTCAAACGTCAGATTTTTTAAAAAATCATAATTTTCTAAATAAGGCGAATTTTTCAAAAATCAATTTACATAAATGCGTAGATTCTAAATAAAAATTTTAAGAAAAGCCCAAAATTTCGATAAAAAATTTACGATTTTCCAGAGAAATTTAAATTCTGAGAAAAAATTTGAAATTACGAAAACAAAATAATTTATTAAAAAAAATCCAAATTTTCTACTAAATTCGAATTTTGAGAAAATTGGTAAAATAATTTAGAAAGATAAGACAACAATGCGGATACAACTTCAGTTCAAATTAAAAAAATAATCAAATTTTGAGATTAAGTCAAACATTTTAAAAATTGATGAATTTCGTCGAAAATATCGTAGCTTGCAGATATGTCGAATTTTAAAAGTCGAAATTTAGAAAAAAACCGAATCTAGTCCAAATTTGTAGAAAATAAATAAAAGCTTAAATGGTTAGTAAGAGTCGATATTTGGGCAAAATAGCCAAATTTGGAAAAAGAACGAGTTTTAAAAAGAATATAGAAATTTCGAGAAAAGTGTTGAAGTGTTGAAGATCAAAATTTCCCAGAGAAAGTGAAATTTTGAGATTAAGTCAAACATTTTGAAAATATGTAGATAAATTTTGTCAAAAAAATCGCAGTTTGTAGAAACGATAATATGTCGAATTTTAAAGATGGAAATTTTGAAAAAAAAAACCGAATTTTGCGTAACAAGTCCAAATTTGTAGAAAATAAATAAAAATTGAAATGTTCAGTAAGTAAATTTTAAGAAAAAATGCCGAAACTTGGTCGAATTTTAAAAAGAACGTAGAAAATTCTAGAAATAAGCGCCAATTTAAAACAAAGTCGAAAAAATGTGATTTTAGAAAAAAGTGAAATTTGAGAATAGATCTAATTTCGAAATCTTTAAAAACTATTTTACTTAACATATCCAATTACTTTAAATTTTTACTTGTTTTATTAAAAAATCGACAAAAGATGAAGTATTCGGTATACAGGGTGTTTCATAATTGCATGCTGAACCGGCAGGGGGATATTCCTTGGGCAATTTTAAGACAAAATTTTCATATTAACATAGGTCCGGAAACGCTTCATTTTCGATATACAGGGCGGTAAAAATTGAAGAAAAAATCGATTTTTCTTCAATATTTCTGAGACTGGTTTAGATATTTTTTTTGATATTCAGTACACGATATCTGGGTATAAAAGCAAGTATTTAACCAAAAAAACATTTGTTCTGATTCCACCAGTGGCCTTCCCACAAACAGGTCGATGCACATTTTTGAAAAAAAAATGTGACGCCAATGCTATTTTTCAAAATAAGAATTATTTTCCTAGTCTTTATTGTGTTTCTATCAAAAATAAGCTCTTGACTTTTTGTCCTACGACGGCCGGTTTCCGAATTAAAAAATAAAAATCATTTACTTGCTATCCCGCTATGGTAGATTAATTTATTAATGAAATCTTAACAATGAAATTAATTAAATCATATCAGGTGTTGAAAATGTCCACCACCTGCAAGTATGCACGCCTCAACTCTTCTTCTCATAGATTCGCGTACTCGTTGAAAAATTCCTGGCGTATTTCTTATAGTGTTGCAGGAATCTGTTATGCGATTTCTCAGTTCTTCTTCAGTTTGGATTGGGGTGCTATAAACTAAGGTTTTAAGAAAGCCCCATAAAAAATAATCTAGACTGTTCAGGTCAGGGGATCTAGGCGGTCATAATTATGTTCCTGCTCTGCCTATCCAGCGATTATTGTAATTTTGGTCCAAATATACATCGATGTTTTTTTTTAAATATTTAATTAAATAAATTGCGAGTTTAAGGAGTCAACATTAGAAAAGTGTGGAAAAGCCATCAATCTAAAAAAAAAATTTTAGAGATCTCGAGTTTAATTGTAATTTCGACTTTTTTCTCGAAATTTCGAGAGTAAAGTTGAAATTTCGTATTTTCATATTTTCTCGAAAATACTGCTTCTTTCTCGAAATTTCTTCTTTAATCTCAAAATTTCGACTTTTTTCTAGAAATTCCGATATTAAAGTAGAAATTCCAACTTTAATTTCAAAATTTCAACCATAGGTGTATACGAAATTTGGGTTAAACATACAATAGGCACAAATGGCAGTAGGGTGCTTTTAATAACCAAAACTTTGATTTTTTCTAGAAATTTCTAGGTTAAAGTCGAAACTCGAGATTAAAGACGAAATTTTGACTCTAATCTTGGAATTTCGAGAAAAAAGTTGACATTTCCAGATTAAATTCGAAATTTCTAGAAAAATAATCGAAAATTCGTCTTTAGACTGAAAGTTTCTAATACTTTTTTTTAAATTGATATTTCTGTGCCTAATTTCTTTAATTATTTGTTATGAAATGACAATTATTTTCCTTCCTAGTTTAAACCTATAATGTAATTGTTTTTTTTTCCTTCAAATTTTGATAGTAAACTCAAATTATACCTTTGTTGAACAGAAAATTACGTTTGAAGATTAAGGTTTTCAAAAAAAAAGTAGAACATTTTGAGACTACAGCCCCACATTTAAAAGTTAAACCCAAAATTTTAAAAATTCCCTCTTTATCTCAAATGTTTATAAAAAATGCTCCAATGTTAGATAAAAATTTAAGGTTACATTCTGGATCTGAAGAAAAAGCTGAGATTTCGGAACAAAATTAAACTTTATAAAAATAAAATTTGGTTTTATGCCAAATTTTGGAACTTTGAAAAATAAACGAATTTTAAGAATATCAACATTTTTAAAATAGCCAACATTTTGAAAAATAATTTCAAAGTTTGAAGAACTTCGACAATTTTAAATAATGTTGAAATTTTCATTAAAAAAATTCAGGTTTTTAAAAAAAAAATTCGAATTTCCGATAAAACTCGTTATAACAGTCGGAATTTAAAAGAAAAGCGAGATTTTGAGAAAACATCGAATTAAGAAAATTTTTGGAGTCGTACTAATTAAAAAAAAAGAATTCAACATTTTTTAAAAAACAAAATTTTCAAAAAATTTTATATTTTCAAAAAAGTCGAGATTTTAACACGAATTTTGAATCGAAATTTTAATATTCAAAATTTGGAAAAATATAGACATTTTCATAAAAATGTTAAAATTTTCAATGAAACTATTTCCAAAAATGTGGAAATTCTGAAAGATTAGTAAAAAATTTCAAGACAAAATTTTGAAAGGAATTTGAAAATATCCTATTTTCAAAAAAAAAATGCGAAATTTCTGAAGTCGCACTAATGTCATCTGAAGATAAATGGTGATAAATTTTTTAAAAAATAGTCAAAGTTTCAAAGGACAAAATTTTGAAATAATGTTCAAAATTGAATAATATCAAAATGTTAAAAAGGAAAGTTGAACTTTTTAGGACAATTGGAAACTTTAAAAAGAAGATTTTTTTATTAAAAAATAATTTTCAAAAAAGCCAAAGTTTTTTAAAAGTGTTCCTTATTTAACGTATAAAATGTAATTCTGAAAATGTAAGAATTTAAAAAAAAATCGAAATTTTGAGAAATAATCAAAAATTTCAAAAATAGGTGAAATGTGAATGATTTGAAAATAACTGAATTTCAAAAAAGTTGAAATTTTAAAATAAGGTCAAAATTTAAAAAGAATAATCAAAAATATCAAAAACATGGAAATTTTCAAATAATTCCAAAGTAAGATGTTTAGAAAATTACAACTTTTGTAATTTTAAAAAATATTTTTTAAAAAGCCTCAATTTTTAGGAGATTAATATTTTGAAGAAATTAAAAGTCAAAATTTTGAAAAATGTTGAAATATTCATGAAAAATTAAAATTTTTTAAAAAAATTCCAATGTTCAGAACACTTCGAAGTTTTTTAAAATACTCGAACTTTTTAAAAAGTTAAGAGTAGATTTCGTAAAAATGCCACACTTTTAAAAAAGCGAAGTTTTATGTCCTACTAATTTTCAAAAAGACAAAATTCAAAATGTTTAAAAAACGAAATTTTCAAAAAAATTTAAATTTTCGAAAAAATAAAAATTTTGAAAAACAGACGAAATCTAAAAAAATGTCAAAATATTTTGGTCAAAATTTTGAAAAATATCGACATTTTCATAAACAGTTAAAATTTTTAATAAAAAGTCAAGATTTCCAAAAAAACTGTTATTTTGAAAAAGTTGAATCTTCTAAAAAAGCTTTCTGCACCGAAGAATACGCTTGAAGTTTAAATTCTTCGAACAAAGCAGACATTTTGAAATTACAGACATACATGGGAGAAAAACCTTAACATTTAAAAGCTATCTAAAAATTTCCACTTTAATCTTAAATATTTATAAAAAAAGGTTCGAATTTTCGATAAAAATTTAAGATTACAGTTCGGATTTGGAAAGAAATCCAAATTTCGGAAAAAAACTAAAATTTATAAAAATAAAATTTGGTTTAATACAAAATTTTAGGTAAGATTCGAGATTTCTAAGAAAATCTGAAATTAAAAAATTGCAATTTTCAAATTTAAAACGGATTTTGATAAAAATTTCTAATTTTTGTTAGTAGGAATGAAGATTTTTTGACTCAAATATTGACAACTTCTCAAATATTCGAAATTTAGAAATTAGGTTCTAAATTTTGAGAATCCTGGTTTGGTTTTAATTTGGAAATTTTGATTTTCATCTTGAAAATTGGTCTATTTCTAAATTTGTTTACTTTTTTATGAAAACTTCGAGAGGTTTTGAATTAAAATACGAAATTAACAATATTAAAAGTTGGAAAAAAGATAATTTATGTAAAGAAAGTTGTCTTAAAGGAACGGAAAATTTGAAGTTTAAAGCAGAAATCTTGGTAAAGATGAGAATTTTCTGTTTGTCCAAAAATTTAAAATAATAAATATTAAATAAATAATAAATAATTGTGAAAATTTAGTTTGTTTTCAAATTAATACCCGAAAAACTTTTCTAAAAATTCTCATTTTTCTTTCAAAATTTGGGATTTTTATAGATTGCCAAATAAAAATATCTTAACTGTGAATTTTCAGATAATTTTATTGTTTGAATACTTGCGGCATGTAAATGGAGCACTGCTGCCATCAAGCGACTAGTTACAAAATTATGTGGTCGTTTGTACCATCAATATTTATTGTATGCAACAAGTGGGCTAATTCTATCGCAATGCGATACATTGATTTTTCAAACATCGTTTATAAACTGATAACTGAAGGATATATCGATATTTTTTATGCTTTGCCATCAATGTTGAAACTTGAAATATCGATGTTTAAAAACGATACATCGATGTTTTCAAAGCATCGAACTATCTTTTGCATCCTTAGTCCCAAGTCATTGTTACTTTTGTTGGCAATAAACAAATAGGATTTAACTCTTGTATGACCCCAAGCAAATAATTTGCTTTTGTGTGGCAGTGTTACAGTAATCCAGCTCTCAATTCTTAATAGCGATAATTGTATGCAAAGGCTATTGTTTTCCTTATTAGTAACAACATAGAGAATACGGCTGTGCTGAAGTGGTATGAATTTTAAATAATGCAACCCCTTGCGGAGCTTCAGTTATCAGTATTTGTAATGTTCATTTTGACCCTCTTTTCATGTCTCATTAAACAATGTAGATTACTACTCCACTAAGGATCTTTGCCTTGATTATACTTAAAGCAGACATGAATAATCATAAGGCAAGGATAATTGGGTCAAAACGTATAATCCCGTAGAATCGCGGAATAATACAACAAATCGTGTCTTTTCTTCCGCTTGAAAACAAAACGAACGGCGACAAAAAGATCATTTCAAATAAGAACGTACAAATAGAGGAATATGAATACATTTAAATGAATTAACGCGTTGAGGAAGATATGGAATAGGTTTATATTGAGAAAAAAAATCAACTTGTTTCGGTCGATTATTCACGACTAATCTGTCAAAATAAATGAAATTGTCTGAATTTTTTTTTGTTTACGAATTTTTATGATTAAATCGTTCATTATGTGATTTCGTCCTACCTTTTCTGATTCTTTTTAGTGTTTCGAACCAAACGAGATACTATTTATTTAAGAAAACATTTCTTCAAATAACTAATTAATTGCTTGACATTTGACTAACAATTTAATAATTTTGTATTTTCTCTGGAATTTTTACCTCACACTCGCTTTCACATTTTTAATTTTTAAAATCTTGATTTCAGAGTATTATTTTTCAGAAAAATTTCATATGCAAGTAGAATACAACCTAGAATGCAAATTCATGCAGCCCTCTAGGCATGTATAGTAAACCATACGTAGCTGAACTACCAACAGTTGAAACACTGCCACCTAGCGAAGCGGTTGCTCTCTAGGAAAGTCCCCAGAAGACAAGGATTCTAAATTTTGAATCTAATAAATGTTCAAAGCTATTGCTCTGTGCATTGGGAGAATAATTTCAATGAAAGAAAAAACATCAGATAAATTTTAAATTTTGAAAAACAACAACATTTAGGTAACAATTTTTTTAAAAAATTTCGAACTTTTGCTCTACTGCAGTGTAGGTCGTATACTATTTGTTGAAGAAAATGATTGAAAAAATAAATTGGATTAAACAGAGAAATAACTGAAACGTTGTTTTGTACATTGTGTCTAACATAGTGATTCAAAACCAGAGATTTATTCGAAGGTTTTTTTTGACTAGTGTAATTAATGCGAAATAATTTCATAATCGACTTTATAAAACACTTGCAGATAACGTATGCAATTCGTCTATTCTGGCTCAATCAATATTCTTGTCCAATACTAACAAAGAAATATGACGACTGAGATCGAAGTCATAATTCACAGGCGGAAACGTCGATTGCTGCCGAAATTAATCATGCTAGACCGCATATGTATCGATCCAACCCCATTATACCATAATAATGACTAATCGCAAAACCCATTTGTTAAGAATATTATACATGTATGGAGCATCAGACGGCATCCTCGAACGTGCCATTAAGAGCTCACCATGGTCAACAGGTTAATTTTGCGCTTAATTCATCGGGGATCGCGATATGTTCCATTTCTAAGTCCACAGTTTCAGATTCAACTACGCTTGCATGATTACATCACGTTCCTTCGGCTCAAAGGGGACCCATCCACTACCTTTACTATCACTCGCACCTGCTACGCCCATACAAGAAAAAATTTATTACAGTTGCACACAGTCCGCATTTTCTCAAACAAAGTAAATATCATGCCGGATCAATTTCAGTCTAAGGCGGTCTCCTGTCGGAAATTTAAATTGCTAATGAAATCTCCGAACGAGATAAGAAACATGGGAATTTTTCCTGTAGGGCAGTTTTCCTTCGGTCTCTTGATAGAAATGTTTTTGATGACAATGTGGTACACATGTACACTATCGGGTACACTAATTTAGCAACGGAAATAGGAAATGTGTTACTCTTTTAATATGTTGAACTTTCCAGGAAGTTCCAAAACAGAGAACACAGAAAAGAAGTTGAAAATATAGATGGTCAAATTTTCTTCTAGACCAGGGGTAGCCAACCTTTTTTGCGTTGAGCTTCCTTGAGTATGAAAAATACATTTATGTCTCCTTTTTCTTTGGTGCATTAAAAAATAATTCAGGCCATTTATTTCTCAACTGTATAAATTAAAAATTTGGTGTTTACTTCTCGGAATAATTAAATAAATACATATTAAGTATAATTAAATAATCATCAATACTTTTATATTAATTCACGAGTAGTGTGTTTCCTCTACCAATAGAAACCTTTCTGTGTCTGTTCAATTTAAAAAATTTGAAAAGTACAAAATTTCCAAAAAAACGAAAGTTCAAATCAAGTTAAAATCAAAAATTTTCAAACAAAAAAGTAGAAATCCTAAAATATAGTCGAAATTTTAATAAATGTCAATACTTTAAAAATAAATCATTTTTTAAATTTGAAAAATAAGAGGAGATATTGAAATAATACCGAATTTTTAAAAACCCCAAGTTTTTTGTTTAAACTGAGAAAATCAAAATCTTTAAAGATGGTTGAAATATTGAAAATAGTTCGAAATTTTCAAAGGAAAAATCATGGATATAAGAAAATTCATATTTAATTTTTTTTAAATAATTCGAAAATTTAGAAAAATATTCGAAAATATCACAATTTTGAAAAATGGATGCAATTTGAAGAACACCGAAATTTAAAAAGGAATTCGAAATTTTCAAAAAGAGTTTAATTTTTGGAACAAGGCTGAAGATATTCGAACAATTCCAAATTTTAAAAAAGTAAAAATTATTAAAGCTCGAAAATTTCATAAAAAATTAAACTTTACAAACAAACCAAAATCCTTAAAATAGTTAAAATAAATGGCAACAATTCGAAAGTTTCAAAAAAAATTCCTAGATATAAAAAATTCATTTTGTTTTAAACAAAATTTTCACGATAATTCGAAAATTTAAAAAAATTCGAAAAATTTCAAATTTTTAGTCAACATTTTGAAGAGAGAGAATAGAGAGAGGGTAGAGTCAAAATTTTCAAAAAAAGTTGAAATCTTAAAATACAGTAAAAACTTTGAGAAATTTTAAAAGAAATTCGAAAAATTAAAATCTGCAAAAAAAAATTCCTAAAAATTTTATGTTAATTTTAAGGATAAATCCTAATTAATTGTCGAACCAATAAAACACAATTTACTCAACACATGATTTGTTGGTCTCTTCTACAACGATTGTTGGTTTTCCCACATTTGCGAATGCGAATGCGAATATTCATTCCCAATATTCGCGACTGCGAATGCAAATGCGAATGTTGACTTTTGCACTGGCACCTAGAAAACGTTGTAAGAAAAATCGAAATTTTCAAAATTAATCGAATTGGAGAGAAAACCCCAGTCTCTAAGAATATTTCTCTAAGAATTTTTATTTTCATTTAAATGTTGACAATCTCGAAATTTACAATAGTTGTTTTTCTCTAAATTTCGTGGAAATATTACTCTCAAAATTGTTACGTTTTTAGCAAAATTTTAAATCCAGTTCTGAAATAATAAACTAATTGATAAAAAGTCGAATTTTGGATAAAAAGCTTAATATTAAGCAGAAAATTCTCGAAACATAAGACTTTTGGTCTAAACTTCAAGAATAGAACAACTTTTGAGAAACAAGTTGAAATTTCCAGGCAGTCAAAATTTCCAGAAGCTTCTATGAGATATTCAAAAACTTCAGTACAGTCCATTTTGAGAAAAAAAATGTAAAATTTTTGAGTTGATACTCAGACTTCGGCTTTCTCAAAATTAACTTAACCTTATAGTTGTAATTAAGAAAAGGGCGAATTATATAATTTCAAAAAAACATTTTTGGAATAAAGGGGGACTTTTCAATCAATTTAATATAAAAACCTGACCTTTCGGAAAAATTTGAAAACTAACAAAATTTAGAGAAAAAGATGATTTTTCGAGGTAAAAATCGGAAGTTCCAAATTTTGAAAGAAATGAAAATTTCGATGAAAATATCGACATTTTGAGAAAAAGATCGAAATTTCGAGAAAAATCAAATTTTGACGAAATTTAAAAAGAAGGGCGAATTTTGAGGAACATTTTAGGAAAAAAGTTGACATTTCAAGAAAAAAAAGAGTCGAAATTTCTCGAAGCAATATTTACTTCTTAATGGCTACCTGAGTGAAGGACAAGCTGCCCCCTGTCCCACTGCGAAGTCAGAACATATCCTCTATTGGGATAATAGTCAAAATTGTGAAAAACAAGTTGGAAATTAAGTTTTCTGAAATTCTTGTCTTTTTACAAAGGTTCAACATTTTCAAAATATATTTTTCAAAATTTCCAAATAAGTATTATTCTAAATATTGTTACTTTTTGATTAAAAGATCTACCAAATTTCGAGAAAAAGGCGAAGTTTGGTTTACAAGTCGAAATTTGCAGAAAGGCGAATTTACCAAAAAATTGAAATTTTTAGAAAAAGTCAGAAAACGACGAATTTTGAGATAAAAATTCGAAATTTTGAAAAAGTCAGATTTCGACAAAAAGGTCGAATTCTAGGATAAATTCAAGATTTCAAAAGAAAAACAGAAATTTTGTGAAAATGACAGATTTTTAGAAAAAAGTCGAAATTTTGCGATAATTTCGAAATTTCTAAGAAAGGACTAATTTTCAAGAACAAATGAGAACTTTTGAAAAAGGATCCCGTAGTTGAGAATATAAATTTTTGGTTGGTTGTATGAACCAGGGGAGAGAAAGCGCCCGAGTGCCCTATTCTAGCTAATGAGTAAAAAATAATAAAACAAGAAGAGAAGGAAGAAAAAGGGAATTACAAAATACTTTTTATTAGGTGGGGCTGGATAATAACCCCATTAGTTGTTAGGTACGCTACTAATAGATACCCAAATTCATGATAGAAATACTTCAAAGGTCCATGAATCAAAGTTTAAGAAACCCTGCTTTAACAGTTGCATAATTATTCCATAAATAATTTCCAGTCTTGTTGCCAAACACATTCGCAATATATTCGCATAATTTCTTGCGAATGCGTATATTAAAAAACATGCGAATATTCGCGAATACGAATGCGACTATTCGTTACATCACTACTACATATGATCTCGTTATTTACTGCGCAATTTCTCGACTACCTTCTTCCCCTTGCTCCTTTACATAGCTCAAGATCCCGGCTTTATATAACATGTGACACATTCAATGTGGAGAAGACAGTGGCGGGTTTCCGAATGTTAACCATTATAATTTTCAAAAAAATTCGAAAAATAGTCAAAAACATTAAAAAAAGGCGTTTAAAAGTCAAAATTTTCTAAAAAATTTTTAAAATATAAAAAGTTGCCCCATTTTATTTCCAAACTGGGCCGAAGAAATGTTAAGTAAATTGAAAAAAACATTTTAAGAATAATTGGAAACTTCCTTAATAAAACAAAGCTTTGAAGATAGTTAATAAATTTTGAGGAATGTTCAAAAATTTCCTAATTGTCAAAATTTTAAAGAACCAAAATTCAAAAGAGTAAAAATTATGAAAAAGGCCGTAAATTTGAAAACAATTAAAGGTCAATATTTTAAAAAATACAGGACTTTTCATACAAAGTTAAAATTTTCAAAAAAAAATGTCTTGAAAAAATTCGTTATTTATAAAAATCGAAATATTGAAAAAAAGCAACAAATTTAGAAATGGCCAGTAAATGTCGAAATTTTTAGCCATATGTATATATGTATACACATTAAAAACTTTGAAATTTTGAAAATGGTCAAGGTTTTCAAATTTTGAAAAGAAATTCGAAATTTTAAAATAAATTCAAATTTTAATGCAAATATCAAAACCAAAAAAAGTCGAAGTTTTGACCAAAATTTTCAAGTTAAGTTAAATCGACAAAAAAAAAAGAATCGAAATTCTGAAGAAACGTCGAAATTATTAAAAAGATTGAGATTAAAAGTAATAGAAAAGAGTTCTAAGATTATTAAAAAGGTCAAAACTTGAAAAAGACGAAATTTCAAAAAAAATTAGGTTTTGTAAAACATCGAAATTTTGAGGCGACAATTAAAGAATATTAAATTTTGGAGAAGAATTCCATGTTTTGAAGCAAGCCCGAAATTTTGAAAAAATTTCAACAAAAATTTTCAAAAAAAAACTGTAACCTTAGAAACCAAAATGTTGTCAAAGGTTACAATTTTCGAATTATAATTAAAAAAGCAGAAGTTTTGAAAGGAAACTGTATTGCAATAGAGTTGACATTTTGAAAAAATTCAAAACTTTGAAAAAAGTCGAAATTTTGAATAAGTTAATTTTTTTAAAGAGTCAAATCTGAATTTTGAGAAAGTAAAAATTTGTAAAGGGTAAAAATGTTGACAAAATCGAAATTTTTGAAAAATCAATATTTAAAAAAGCATCAATTTCATTGAGCTTCCTTTAGGTCCTTCTAAGAAGGCGCGTCCCACTAATTCTGAAGTCTTCGTCCAGATGTTATCAACTTAAAGCAAAATTTCGAAATTTCGTATTTAAAATTAAAATATGTTATCTTTAACACTTGTTTTAAGAATAACTGTCTTTCGCGAAAGAATTATAAATGTCGTGAAAAATGGAAATTTCTCAGTAATTACAAATTTTTTACCAATATTGAAACTTCTAGCTTTTTGGATATTCATCCTTAAGAAGTTTCAAGAACAATATCACAAACTCTGGAAATTTAGATAACACATAAAATTTTTATTTTGCATAAAACAGTTCAAAATTCAAAAAGTATTCGACTCTGGCAAAATATTTCGACCGAAATCTATACATTTTGAGTCGAAATTTTGAATGTAACCTCGAACTTCAGTGTTTTCCTCCCGACTTCGAGTCTAGAGTAAAAATTATAATATTTCAACTGTTCTGCCGAAATTGTAATTAAACTAAGGTTTGAAGAAAAATGTCAAAATCTCTTGTTTATATTAGAAGTTGCTAGGAAACTCGAAATTTTGAGTTTGCAATCAAGATTACGATTTTTAAACTTGTACTTTGAGGAAAAGTGTAGACATTTTAGGATAAAATTGGAAATTTCGAAAAAAAAGTGAATCTGCGGGAAAAAAACTCCAACTGTAATACAGAATTTTGAAATATTGTATCTAAAGTCGAAATGTCAAGATTTCAAGGGTAATTTGGACTTACAAAAGCAATCTTTAAAAAAACGAATCAAAACAAGTGAATGTTGGGATACTAATTTTGGATTCTGAACGTACGATAGCAACCTATCTGCTAGAAGTTAACTAATTTGCCAGAAATGTGTTGCACTTGATATAAGTAACAGAACAATAATACTTGACCTTTAACAAATTTAAATAGCTATTGGCTATTTTACCATTTGGCAATGTCACAGTTGATATTACTCCACTAAAACAGAAATAAGTAATTGAAACAATTATACGCTGCAAGAGATAATTTGTTTGATGAATAGAAGAAAAAGTATGCGTCAACGTTTAGAACTCATATAAATATACAGATATTAATATTGAATGGCGTTACAACTAATTTATAAACTGTTTCGCTTTGCAGGACGATTCTCCTCTTTTAGAAATCCCAATAAGAAATTTGTCTTCTTCAAGGGAAATTCGAAACTTTAAATAAAGATTGAAATCTTCGAAAGAAATCAAAATTTCGAGTAAATAATTTAAAAAAAAATCGATATTTTGAAAAAGCATAAAATTTTCAAACATAGTAAAAATTTTGAAAAATTTAGAAACAAATTCAAATTTTCTAGACAAAGTTTCAAAAAGTCCAATTTAATTAATATTTTATTTATTGATTTCCAAAAATGTATACGGGTGGACCATAAGTAATGGTACACAGAGCAATGGTGGATTTTTCGAATAAAATTAATGTGATTTAGCTACATTTACCTTATACCAAAAGTTGATATTAAGGGAGATACAGGGTATCAAAGTTGAAAAAAAATTTCGATTTTTTCGTATAATTATGGAATGAATTGTAATATAAGCACGAAATTTGGCACAAGAGTGTTTCTTAAGTCGACAAAGCCTAATTTGCTAACATATTACCAATAGTTGATAGGGGGCGCTACCTGCGCTATAATTCTAAATCATCATAACTTTTTTGTGCAACCACGTATATTAATTTTAAATGGGTTATTTTATTTCCCCACCTTTTTTACGTAAAAAAGGTGTACTTTCTGAAAGTTGATACAAGCAACCATTTCCAAGATATTTGGCTTTAAATATTGAACTGCCTTGGTTTTAAATTACTAAGATATTAAATTTTCGAAGTAGGCTTGAAAAAAAGTAATAATAAGGCAGCTTTGAAACTAATTTAAGTCAAATATTACTTTGCTGATAATATTATTACCTAAATTTTGAAAATGTCAATAAAGAAAATTCAAGAAATTAAGACGTAATTTATTTTCTAACAGAGATGTGAGATGATCTCTGAGTCTGCATAAGAACATTTTAATAGTCTGGGTGGTCAAAGCAGATATTTGGAGATGAATTTCAATAAGAGACAGCCAGATTTTTAATTGTTTACAATCCCTTTACATGAAAAAGGTCATTTCCCACATACTTATTTTTGAAAATAAATTTTCTTTTGGTATTTTATTTAAATTTGCTTTAGAAATTTAAAAAATATGTGTAATAATAATGTCTGTAGAGTAATATTTGATATAAACTATTTTGGAGTCAGCTTTATTACTTTTATTTGGAAACCTACTGCGAAAAATTCACATTTACATAACTTAAAATAAACGTACGGCAAACTTTGAAGGCAAATATCTTGAAAACGGTTGCTTGTATCAACATTTAGAAAGTATACCTTTTTTACGTAAAAAATGTAGATTAATAACAATATCTATTTAAAATAAGTGTACATGAAGACACAAAAAAGTTATGATGCTTTAGAATAATACAAGGTAGCGCAGATGGCGCCCCCTATGAGTTACTGACAATCTGTTAGCAAATTAGAATTTCTTGACCAAAGAAACCCCCCTATGCCAAATTTCTTGTCTACAGTGAAATGTGTTCATCAGTTATGCGAAAAAATCACAATTTTTTTTTCACCTTTGACACCCTGTATCTCAGTTAATATCAACTTTTGTTATGAGGTAAATGTGGCTAAATCAGGTTATTTTTATACGAAAAATCTACTCTTGCTCTATGTACCATTACTTATGGTCCACCCTGTATATTTTTAAAATCGAAATCTACAAAAAGGCTTAATTTTGAGAAAGGTTTAAAATTTTGAAAATATAATTGTTTTTAAAACAGGCGACATTTTAAAAAAAGTAAAAATTCCCAACTAGAAATTTTTAAAAACAGAAATCTAAAAAGTCAAAATTTTCAAAAATAGTTAACATTTTGAGAAAATTTTGAAAATTTGAAAAAAGTTCGTTTGTAAAAGATGTAAATGTTAAAGTCAAAATTTTCCAAAAAGTCTAATTTTTCAAAAAAAAAGGTGATGACTTTCAAAAAATCTGGAAACTTTCAGAAAAGTTGAAATTTACAAAAAAGTTCACATTTACAAAAAAAGTCTAAGTTTGGAGAAAATTTGGAAAACGACATTCTCAAAATGATTAAAAATGGCAAAAAAAAGCGAAATTTTGGATGAGGTTGAAATCTTCAGAAAAAGTCGAAATTTCAAAATCAAAAATGTCAAAAAGATCAATATTTTCAGAAAGGTTCGATATTTAAAAGAAATTGGAATTTTTTCAAAAAATTGTAAATTTTTAAAACGGATCGAATTGTCCCAAAAATTCAAAACAGGTTAGAATATTAAAAAGTCAAAATTTCCAGAAGTTAAGATTTTCAAAAAGGTCGAATTGTAAGGAGTCAAAATTTGGAGGAAAATTTCGAAATTTTGAAAATAGTTGCATTTACAAGACAAAATTTTCAACAAAGACGATTTTTTTTAGAAAAAACAGTTTTTTCGATTATTTGTCACTAAAAATGGACTTTTTTAATTCTTCTATTTTAGGAGTTATATTCTTCCTAGAAATTTTCACTTTTTTTATCGTAATTTTATTTATTTTTTTTAAAACTATGTCTTTTGGGTGTGACGATCCATTTTTTAAATTATTATTTTTTATTCAGTTGATTCTCAAAAATTCGACTTTAAGTTTCTTTATTTTTTGTATTTGTTAAAATTATTTATCCAAATTTGGTTTTTTTGAAAATTCGATTTTTTCCTAATCGCGAATATTGATTTTTTTTTAATTTTGACACTTATACGAATTTCATCTTTTTCAAATTTTGGTTTATCTTGGAGTTTTGGGGAAATCTGTTCATTGTGGATGTGACAATCCAGTTCCGAAATGGTTTAATCAAATTTCTATTTTGATTCCAAAATTATACTTGTTTTGGAGGTTTCGTCGTTTTATCCTGAAAAGTGAAGATGTTTTCACAAATTGCGTTTCCCAAGAAATTAGGTTCTGAGTTGCCATCTTTTTTCGAAATTTTGTCCCTTCAAACGGAAAATTATAACTTTTATAGACAACAAGCTGCGACCTCAGCTGCGCAATTACACCTTAGTCAGAACTTTTAAGAAAATAAATTCCGAAATTTTTGAATTAGTGATCGACATAATTGGAAAATTGTTACCACGAAATTTTGAGAAAATATCAATCTTTCTTTGAAGATGTCCTTTAGAACAGCGTTTTCCAGATAGTGGGACGCGACACGTCAGCGGGCCACGAAAATAACTTACTGGGTCGCAGAATTATCTCCCTATTTTTCAATCTGATTCGTAAAATTTATAAGAACAAGAGATAACATTTCTAGCGCCTTTCGTAACCCTATAAGTGTAAAGGAAAACAATTTTTCAAAAATAAGATATTTTTTTTCAAAACTTTTGTAATAAGTTTAAATTTTTTCGTATTGTTTTTTCAGAAAATTTTTATATTCGTAAAAATTGTGGCTTGTTGTCCTCGAATTTTAACTCCTTTATGACGTACCGCACCATTTTGTGCTTTGGTTTAATGGACGACGTTTTCAAACTGTGGAGAAAATAACTTTTTCTTTCAAATTTTCGATATTTCTTTAAATTTCGACTTTGTTTATTAAAACTGATTTTTAAAAAGATTTTTTCATAATTTAGTTTTTTTTTTATTGAATATTTCCATAATTGAAATTTGGAATAACATTTCATTTTTCTTCTCTTCTGAACCTTCCGACTTTTTGAATATATTACCTTTTTTTTGAAAATTTCGATCGACTGCAAATCTCAACCTTTTTTAACATTGTTACTTTTTTTGAAAATTCTTAATGGATGGAAACTTGGATCTTTTAAAAATTTTGACTGTAAAAGAATCAAACTTTTTGAAAAATTCCGCCTTTTCAAAAGTTTCAACTAAAAAAAAAACGGCTTTTTGGAAAATGTCCACGTGGTTTTAGTTTTTTTATTAAAAATTTCGACTTTTTTTGATACTTCGACACCCAAAAATTTCCTTTTTTTTTCAAAACTTATAGTTTCGAAATTCAAATTTTTTTTCGAAATGTTGGCTTTTTTTCAAAATGTTACTTATTTCGAGAGTTTCTATATTTCAAATCTTTCGACTTTTTCGCATATTTTTGACTTCCTTTGAAAATTTCCACCTTATTTAAAATATAGTTGGTTTTTTTTTTAATTTTATTTATTTATCTTAAAAATTTTTACTTTTTCTCGAAGTGTTCACTTTATTTTGAAAAATCAAGTTATTTTCTAAATTTCGTCTTTACCTTAAAATTTCGACTTTTTTGTAACTTTTCAAAACTTTTTAAAACTGTCTCTCATGAAAACGGTGGACTTTTTTAAAACAATTCTGCTTTTTCTCGAAATGATGATGTTTTGGATATTGTTTTTTTTCTTTTTTTAAAAAATTTCGATTTCTGAAAACTACGTGTTTAAAAATTTCGATATTTCAAAATTTCTACTATTTCTAAATTTTGATTCTCTACATTTCCAAATTTCTGCTTTTTAAAGTTACCATTTTTATCAACATTTCTGCATTTCTCACAGTTTTGACTTAGGGTTTTCTACTTTTTCTGGAAATTTTGTTGTTTTTATAAACTTAATTTAAAAATGATCGACATTTGAAAATTTAGATTGAAACTTTTGACTTTTTTGCACATTTTGGCTGTCCCGAAAATTACTTTTTGCAATTTTTGACTTACAAATATTCTACTCGTTTTAGTTTCGACTTTTTTGTACTTTATTAATTTTTTTGGAAATCCCAGCTTCTTTCAAAATATAATTTCAACGTTTCTCAAATTTCAACTTTTTCTGAACATTTTGACTTTTTGAAATTTCGGTATTTCAAAATATCTACATATCTTTATTTTCAAAACTTTTACTTTTTTCGAAATGACTTTTTTTCAAAATTTAACTATTTTAAAAATTTATTTATCATTTCTGCGACCCAGTTTGGAAATATTTAAATTTTTATTATTTGTTGACAATATTCTAAAACAATTTTTGAAATACGACTACGTATAGGATATACTTCTTCTGGGCTTGGACTGTGTCAAAGAACTACTAAAAGTGTTCGACGTTTCGCCCACCATCGTAGGGGGCTTCTTCAGGAACAAAGAAAAGAAACAATAAATAAAAAGAGAAATATAAGGGAATATACAAAATGAAAAGGCCAATTTCAAAACATCAGGGCACGGTAACTCAGTATGTCCATCATACCAGAGGCGAAACTCTTCTGAATTGAAAATCGGTACAAAGGATAAGAAAGTTTTAGACAGAAAAGCACGGTATTTCCACCATACCAGTGGCGAAACTCTTCTGAGAGAAAAGAGGGAAAGGGAAACTTTATATATCATTCGTCTGCACGATCACTCCCGAAGATTTCCGATGGTTGGTTTCCAGATGGAGGAAAGCATGTAACCGTCGTCTCTGTTGATGTTTTTGGAGAATTTTTGGATTTTAATGGCCTATTATAGTAATTGGGAATATTGGATATAATTGAAATATTATCAAAAAAAGTTTTATGTCTGGTCTCATGGTGATGTTCTGCAATGGCTGACTGGGAAAATAAACCAGACCTAAGACATCTTTGGTGCTCGGATATTGGCGTCTTAAATGATCGCCGCGTTTCTCCGATGTACACTGAACCACAAGAACAAATAACCCTGTACACATCATTAGAGCAAATGGATGAAATTTTATCTTTGGGACATGGGAGGAGCCGTTGGATCTTTGAGGATGATGAAAATTTGGGTTAAATGTTGTGTTTTCTCAAAAATTTTCCGATTTGATCTGTTACTCCGTGAACATAAGGAAGAAAGGCTTTAGAAGAAAGTATTGAATTTTGTGAAGGACGAGGGGTAGGGTGAAGATGTCGTTTAATGACACCTTCAATATCGTGCGATTTGTAACCATTGTTGCGGAGGTTAAAACGAATTTTGTTCAACTCGTCTGAAAGATTTATCGGTTGTGAAATTGCTACAGCTCATGAAACCAGTGAATTTATGACAGAACGTTTTTGGGAAGGGTGATGATGAGACTCTGCAGGCAAATAACGAATAGTATTATTTATTGTTTCTTTTTTTGTTCCTGAAGAAGCCCCCTACGATGGTGGGCGAAAAGTCGAACGCTTTTAGTAGTTCTTTGACACAGTCCAATCCCGGAAGAAATATATCCTGTACTGACTCTGGTCGTGAAAGCCTTCGTTATCATATGACTACGTATATTTATTTAAAACGTCCCCTCATGACAGTTGACAAAAATATAGGTTATTTTATTTTACATAGAATAGGAAAAAATAAAGAATGGAAGACAAAAATTAGATATGAAAAAAAATTGTT
The DNA here is from genome assembly GCA_028583605.1 of Dastarcus helophoroides. Classification (NCBI taxonomy): domain Eukaryota; kingdom Metazoa; phylum Arthropoda; class Insecta; order Coleoptera; family Bothrideridae; genus Dastarcus; species Dastarcus helophoroides. The sequence goes on from CM053335.1 coordinate 6,671,788, forward strand.
TGTTTCCGACCTATAAGAGTCCACCATGAAGAACAATTTTTTATTAAAATTTCCGGGTTTTTTTAAAGTATAATTAAACTTTACTTAGAAATTTTGACTTCCTTTAAAAAGCAGATATTAATTTTCTGAAAATTTGAAATTTTGATATTTTTTATATTTTCATAATTTATTTTAAAAAATTTTCATGTTTAATTTTAGTTTTCTGTATTTCATTCTTTTCCTATTCTATTGTATTTTTGTCATATGTCATGAGGTAACGTTTTAAAAAACTTGGATATCAGATAGTCCTATTTCAAAAAATGTATCAGAATATTGTCAACTTTCATTACCAAAAATTTTAATATTTCCAAACTGGGTGGCAGAAATGTTAAATCAAATTAAAATATTTGAAATTTTTCTCGAAATTGTTAGTTTAGACTCTCAAAAAATGAAAATTTAGAAATTTACATCACTTTTTCATTTAAAATAGTAAAAAATTCTAGATTTCAAGAAAAAAGTCAAAATTTCTATTTTACAGTGGATATCTTAGGTTTAAAAAAATATTCACTAAAAGTCTGTAAAAATTCAATGTCAATTAATTTCAATGTGGAAAAAAATTCTATCTAAAACTGACTGAAGTTTCGAAAATATAATAAAACTATATCAACGTTTGGGTTGAAAAAAATCAAAATAAAAGGACAATTTAACTTAAATTAACAAAGAATCTGAGGAGAAAACGTTACAATTTGTAAGATCAAAATATCTGGAAAAAAATCGAACTATAAAAAAAATCAAAATTTATGGTTGACAAAAAAAATGGAAATTTAGACTGGAAATTTTTTAAAAAGCTTAACTATTTCATGTTTTATCTCAAAAATGTGACCCTATTTCCAAAATTTTGGCTTTAAGTTATAATATTAAAACATTTTACATTTTTTTGAAAGTTTGACTTTCAAAAAACAGTAAGATTTTAACCGAAATTTGAAGAAAAAATTCTCTATTTTAATGTCGACTTTTTAGAAAAATCTAAACAATTAAATGTGTTCGCAGAAGTTTAAAAAAAGTATTGAATTTTGACTTTATAAACTCAAAAACAAGAAAGTATGTTCAATTTCGAAATATAGAATTTTGTAATTGGGTTCGAGTGTCGAAAAAAAAGTACAAATTACAAAATGCAGGCGATGTTTATTATAGTTTACTTTAATCGTGACTAGTTTCCAAAAATTTTCGTTTTTTCTCAAAATATACAGTTCCAACTTAAAAAAATTTTCCTCCTCAAATTTCAACTCAGTCTAGTTTTAAGAAAAATGTTGAAATTTCTAAATTAGAATATAGATAAGACACTAAAAATGCGAAAACCAAAATGTTCTTAAATATTTCGTTTAACTCACTAAAAAATTCGACTATTCGACAATTTAAATATTGAACTTTTAAAATGAAGCTAAAAAAACCCAAAGAAAAGTCTTGAGAGTCTCTGGTCCAAACCTAGTGAAGAATTTATTTAGAGAACCCTGAGGGTAATAAAACTTTGTCGGTGCTTGCAAAGTTATGTTTGGCTAACAAAATTAGCATTTCTAGCTAATCTTCTGGATTCTGGATTCATTGTGGGTTGCCTAAAGTTTAGGCCAGCACTAAGACCACCCCTTCCGGGCCCATTGTGCTATCCCTGTGATTGTGGTGTCCTTGGTCATTCATTCAGCTACCCAACCTTGTTGAGAAACTGAAGAACATCCCTTGGATGCGCCTGTCTCAAACTGGCCACACTAGGCCAGAAGTCCCCCAGCGTGAATCCTCTGATTGATGCTAGTGGCGGGCAGTGACACATCACGTGCTCGACACTCATTTTCTTCTAAACGCCCTCTACAACTCGAGTCGTTTATAATTTCCATTCTCGCTGATCTTTTTAACCACCTAAATATTAAGGAAGGTCTTCTAGAAAAAGAAGAAAGAATATTATTACGGGCTTATCGGTTCGAATTGATTACACTTATCGAATAATACCCACCCACTTTATTAGCAAACTAACTCGGCACACTTCAACTGAACAGTAACTCACTACTTATTTACTAATTGCTAACCCACTAACTACTTCTAACTGACTGCCTTGAGGGAAAGCTGACCGCCTTTTATAGTTTTGGCCCCCGGCTTCAAGAACTTTTTGGCAGATAAGGCTTATCGTTTGCCGAAATTTCTGGAACGCTTATATACCATTTGTTTCGTTATCGCGGCCGCTTTCGCCTTATCAGATCCTTCTAGAAACTTTTTTTATTTACTAAATTCTACAATTCTATTCTAAATCCTATTTCATCTATTTACATTGCGTTACAATATATTCTAACGGTTATCAAAGACAATAAAATCGAAGGGCAAGATGATTTTTTAGTCATCAAATACACCTAGGAAGAGGCCTATATCAAAATTCCAGTAACGGGCTTCAATATTTATGTTGCTGGTCCTGCCCAAAAACCATAACTGCTGCCTGTGCTGGTGCCTTGATTGCCATGACATGACAACACTGAAAGCGGAATAAGGATTTTAACCATTTTATTTTTTAATGGTATAAATTCTGGAACGTATGTTGTGGTTAATATGGAATTGTTCAAACAAAGAACGACCCAGACAGAGAACGACCCAGAGATGCAAAAATGCAGCTACCTATGCAATAGCAGGATGAATGAAATTAAAGCTGATTTCAAACAAACCAACCAGCAATTACCTGCAAAGCTTATAGCGGTATAGTCTACAATAAAGCGGGATTAATGTAAACAAAATACAAAGAGAATGAATATAGGCATATAGAATTTCAGTGGAAATAAAATGTATATTATAACAACTACTTGTAGTCCAATTTTATCAAGGTTGGACGGATTCTCAAATTGTTACCGGAGATGAAACGTGAATTCTATACATCAACCTTATAAGAAAAAAAGATGTCTAACACAAAGCAACCGCCTTTGCCCGCTAAAACTTATTTTACAAGAAACGACGAGAATTTTCTCAGACATCAACAATATATTTGTTATTTTATTTTTAAATTCGCCATTGTAAAAAGACCTGAAGAATCCTTATAACTACATGCTATACGTAAAGTTTCCCTCAATAGCAGTGTAAAATGTTAAGACGCAATTTGCTGTCGTTTTTTGAGGAAAATCCATTAAACGAAAAATGTAAAACTTTTTCTTTTCTCGTCATTGAAACTGCTTCCGCAAGAAATTTGTAGGCATTCTTGATATTTTTATTTTATTTCAATTTTAAATGCACAGAGCAATAAATTTGTACATTTTTTCAGGTTAAGAGTTTGCAAACCAAAGACCAAACTCTGAATCTGATAAATGGTTAAATCTATGCATGTGCATTACAATTATGTCTTCTGGGGCTTTCTCGAAGAGCGACCGCTTGCTAGGCGTTTGTGGCTGAAGTTAGGATACCTATGATGCACTATACAGGTGTAGAGGGCTGCATACTCTAGTCTAGATTGCATTCTATTTGCATTCATTTTTAAAAGAATTGTAAGTTTAAATTTGGAACTAATATTTTTTAATTCAACTTTGACTCCTACATGACGAATTATTTTGAAAGATCAAAGAGTGCATTTTAATAAACAAGAACTCAATAAATCAAAACCTACTGATTTATAAATGGTCGGCAAAGTTTGTATTTCAGTTGTTTAAATCGAAATCAAAATGTCAGGTGAGCTTAAATAATTAAATTATTCACAAATAAGGTTCATTTATTTAACTACATACACACATTGTTGGCGTTTGCACAATTTGTCAATAACCCCTAATCAAACCAAATCAATCGAATCAGCAAACAAATTCTTTTTAACTGATAATTATTTCGCACAAATTGGATGCACAAAATAAATAGTCAAGCCCCATGTTCAAAATATGTAACACAAAGTTTACAATAAGATATTGTAACTGAAACTGAAAGTGTATAGACGGCTTTTAATAGATGTTTACTAGATGTTAATCTAATAGGCGGCCATACACCAGCGAATTACTCGACGAATTTGATATGGCACATATCAAATCAACAGAATTAACTTTGCTTTAATGAATAGAGCCGAGTCACAGACTTTATCCTGCACAGACTACATATATCAGTTAATGGCTGTTCAAGGTTTTGATTCCTTCTAACCTTGACATCTTTCTCTCGAAAATCCCAGATAACACCAGCTAAATCTCGGGTAGATGCAAACATACCGCAAACCGAGTCCAATTCGTACAAAAGTAACCCACTAACGTGAAGTTTTTAACTGACGGATTTAATTGGAGGTTATAATATGTGTACAGATATGTACGTTAGTGGAACGTATCATATTTGATATGTAACGAGCCAAATATGCAGATACATCTTTACGGATGAAATCCGCAGATCAGATTCGTTCATGTATGGCCGGCTACTGAGAAGCTGTTATGAAGGTACGCATTTATCGAATGTTTACAAATAATTGAGTGCATTCTCAGGATATCGAATATTCTAGAAATGAAACGAAGCTAAACAAGAAAACCAATTTTTTCAAATTTGGATTTTAATACCAAAACTCGATTTTTTTTAAGTTCATAAATTTTAGATTGTTTTTTCATCTTTTTCCCGTAATTCTGTACTCATGTGGTAATGTACTTATTTTTTGTCAAATTTTTATTACCTCGAAATTGCAAATTTAAACTAATTTCGTTTTATAAAATTTTAGTCCTTTTTATACTATTTTTCTTTTCTTCTTTCTCTTCGTAAAATTATAAAATGAAAATTGAAGAATTTGTTTAATAAATTTTGAGGCCATTTAAAAAACTGTTAGGTTCATCAAATTTTTATTAAACTTTTAGATTTAAAGCGAAAGCTTTCAGAATTTTATTTTTTTAAGTCATGTTCTTTCCAAGCTTCGACTGTATCCTCAAAATTCTGCAATCATTTTATTCTTTATTTATTTATTTTTTCAGCTTAGAATTTAAGATCAAAATTTCGTTTTTAGAGATTGGGATTTACAACTTCGACCTAAACTCTGAAATATTAATTCTTACTCAAAATTTCTAGTTCAAACGATTTTTTAATCTTTTTCTGAGGTCTTAACTTTTTTCTTGTATTTCAAAGTGACGCAATCAATTTTTTTATTTCTTTCTAAAATTTCCATATCAAATTGAAAACTGGAATTTTTTGTTATAGATTTCTAGTATTTCAAAAATAATTCCTGGTTACCAATATTACCTGAAAATTTCGAATTTAAATTCGAAATCTTTAGATTTTCTGATTTTGATTATGTTTTTTTTTCTATTTATTTGCTTTTTTTCTGAAAGTCTTCGATTAACACGCTTAATGTTAAACATATGGCTTAATCGAACACTTAAAATACGGATTTTTTTCTGATAAAAGTTTAAACTTGATTTTTTCAAATTTCATTTTTTTATTGAAATATAAGGCTTTTTATTATAATTGTAAGTTAACATTAGAGTATTAAATATCACATTTTCCGAGCATTTCAATTGTACAATGTACTTTAATTTCTTTTAATTTCAAATTAAACCCGAAATTGTTTACTAGTTCTCAAATTTTCTTTCGAATTGTAAAACTTAGATCCAAAACTTCGTCCTTTCCTAAACCAGGATTTTCCAACCAGCGGAGCACGCCCCCTACGGCAACGAAGAGATCACAAAGGGGACGAGGGTCGAATGTCCATTCGGACACATTTTGACTTTCTGAAATTGTCAGATTTTTCGAAGAGGTTGGATTTCGACTTCCTTTTCAAAATTTCGCTTTTTTTTAAATTTCTGGTTTTAAAACTCACTTATTTCGAAATTTCGACTTTCTTTTTTAAATGTCTGACTTTTTCTGTAAATACTTTTTAAGCTTTGAAGTTTCTCGTTGGAAACGTCGAGATCTTTGAAATGTTTAAATAATTTCACGACTTTATTTCAGGGCTTCGAAACGGAACTGAATCGAAAACCGCAAACCGAAAAAAAACCGTTATTTTCGTTGAAACAAAAACCAGAAAAAATATCGGTTTATTTCGGTTCATTGAATTTCTTGACTTACAATGGTTTTTACTTTACCCCTAAGTTTGGAATTTGTTTTTAGAAATTTAAAGTTCTTTTTCAAAATTTTACGCAAGTGCGTGCCATTTTCATCTGAAGATTAGAAATTTACTGTTTCCCATTTCCGTCCAAAAATTAGATTAGAGTCACAATGTCCATATTTTTTAGAAAATATTGACTTTTTAATTTCAACCCAAATTAAAATTTTAAATTTTAACTTGAATCTTTGTTTAAAATTTTCGAACTTTTCTTGATATTTTTTTTTTGAATATCTTAACCTTTTTCAAAATTTCGATTTTTTTTAATGAAATGTCCTTTTAATTTTTTAAATTCGACTTTCAATTAGCAGCTTAGCTTCGACATATCAAAACTACTTCATTTTTTTTTTTCAAAATTTTCAACTTTTTCTGGAAATTCCAATTTATTGTATCAAAAATTTCGATCTTCATAAAAAGAAACTTTTAAAAAGAAAAGATTTTTAAAAATGTTATATGAAAATTGTGATTTTATAAAAATTTTCCGACTTTTTGTTCAATAATTTCGGCTTTCCCGAAAATTAATAATTTTGATTATTTCTCAAAATTTCCAATTTTATGTCGAAATTTCTACTTTTCTGAAAATTCTCACTATTTGTCAAAAAATTAACGAAAATACATTTTCTTAAAAATTTCAAATATCCTGAAAATTTTGACTTGTTTTAAAAATTTCGACTTTTTTGCTAATTCAGATAACAAAATTGACATATTTTTCAAAATTTGGTCCTTTTCTTAAAATTTTGACAAAAAATTTATAGCTATTTCAAAATATATGCGTCTTTATTAATTTTCGATTTTTTTTCCAAATACGACTTTTTGCAAATCAAAACTTTTTTTGAAAAATTACTTTTTTTTTGAATCATTTATTTAAAAAATTCACGATTTTTCAAAATATCAAAACTTTTATTTTAAATATACAAAAATACATGTTTTTAAAATCTTTTTAATTAAATAGCGACCTTTTTAAAAATTAAGACCTAAAAATTGAAACTATCCAAAATTTCCGCTTCTTTTTAAAACTCTGGCCAAAAATTTTTGCGAAAACTTACCTTGTTTAAAATATTTTGACTCTTTTTTATAAAATTTGCACTTTTATTCATAATTTTTTACTTATGTTGAAAATTTAGACTTTTCGAAAAATACGTTTTTCCAAAATATAGTTTTCGTGGCGTTTTGACCATTTTTTAAAATGTCTAAGTTTTTCGAAGATTCAACTTTTTCTGGAATTTTGAATTATTTCTGAAAATATTGACATATTGTAATTTTTTTTGAAAATTGGGGTTTTGTTCCAAAAATTAAGACTTTTTCCAAAATTCGACTTTTTCTCAAAATTTTCTCTCCAAATTTCAAATGTTCTTGAAATTTAGATTTCTTTGTAATTTTTCAGTTTTTTAAACAATTCCACGTTGAAATTTTTCTTTCAAAATTCGACCTTTTTAAATTTCGATTTATTGGAGGTTGGCAATGAAATTATTATAAGGTTAGGTTGGTAATTTCATAATGTCGACTTTTTTGATTGGAAATTACTATTTTTTTTTGAGATTTTGACTTTTTTAAAAAATTTGAGGGTTTCCCAAAATTTTTAATTATATTGAAAATTTCGACTTTTTTGAAAATTTGGTTTTTTCTACTATTTAGACCTTTTTCCTAAAATGTTGTCTATTTTCTAAAAAACAAGTCAATTTTTTCGAGATTTCAACTTTTTGTGAATTTTGACTTTTTGAGACATTGACCAAAAAATGTCGACCTTTTTGAAAACTAAGACCTAAAAATTGAAACTATGCAAAATTTCCGCTTCTTTTAAAACCCTGGCCGAAAATGTTTGCGAAAATTTACATTGTTTAAAATATTTTTGACTTTTTTTAAATAAAATTTGCACTTTCATTCACAATTTTTAACTTATATAGAAAATTTCAACTTTTCTAAAAATATGTTTTTCCAAAATCTAGTTTTTTTGTGACGTTTTAACCACCACAACATGACCAAGTTTTTCTAAAATTCAACTTTTTTTGGAATTTTGAATTATTTCTGAAAATATTAACACATTTCGAATTTTTTTGAATGAAAATTGGGCTTTTCTTGAATGAAAATTGGGCTTTTTTCGAAAAATTAACTTTTCCTCAAAATTTTCTCTTTTTTCAGACTGTTCTTGAAATTTAGATTTCTTTGTAATTTTTCAGGTTTTTAAACAATTTCACGATGAAATTTTTTTTCAAAATTCGACTTTTTTAAATTTCGATTTATTACTGAAAATTGCGACATTTTAACATATTACCATTACAAAACTTTCTTTTTTCAACTTTTTCTCATAATGTCGACTTTCAATTTTTCTTAAGATTTCGACCCTTTTAAAAATTTTGGGTGTTTCCCAAATTTTTTAATTATGCTGAAAATTTCGACTTTTTTAAAAATGTAGTTTTTCCGCAGTTTAGGGCCTTTCTCCTAAAATGTTGACTATTTTCTAAAAAAAAATAAACTTTTTTGAGACTTCAACTTTTTGTGGATTTTGACTTTTTTGAAATATTGACTTAAAAATGTCGACCTTTTTAAAAATTTGGACTTTTTTAAAAAAATTAGAATTTTTCGAAATATCAACTTTTTCCCTAAATGTCCACTTAATATTTTTTACAAGTATCTACTTTTAATAAAATGTCACTTTTTTGAAAATTTGGACTTTTCAAGACTTGAAACTTGAAAGTTTCGGCGTTTTTTGGACTTCTTTTAAAATTTTGAATTTTTTTTTAAAATTTTGACTTTCGGAATACCGGACTTTTTTTGAAATTCCGATTTTTTTGAAATTCCGATTTTTTTGAAATTTGGACTTTTTTGAAAATTCCAACCTTTCCGAAAAATAAATTTACATTTTCTTAAAATTTAAATTTTCTTTAAATGATGAAGTTTTAAAGAAAATACTAAAAAAAATATATTCTTTAAATGATGAAGTTTTAAAGAAAATCCTAGAACAAAAAAAAATTCTTGCTCAAGTTCCAATTTGTGATTTTTGTAATTTTTAAACACAAATTTTTAGTCTAATCTTGATGTTTTTGTTCTGTTTTAATATAGAATTTTAATTCGAAATTTTGCGTAAAGACCCAAATTTAAGGAGAAAAAATTAAAAAAATAAAATAGCGCAAAAACCAAACTGAACATTAAAGACATAATATTCAAAGTTTAACTTAAAATTGGAAAATATGGATTTCTTTAAAATAAATCTGGACAAACATCTGGATTTAAACTTCAAATTTTCATTTTTTTTCTAACATTTCAACCATATTACTGAAATTTGAATTTTGTTTTGAAATTCTAAATTTTAATCGATTTTTTGACTAATCAAAACACGACAAAAAGAAATGCTACTTTTTGAATCCTAATGCTAATGCATTCAAAATGTAATTAATCAGTTGAAAGCGAAATTGCAATTAAAAGGGTTTCCGCTCAGCTTCTCTATTCATAAAAGTCACGACCTGATTCTGCCAACAACTAAGAATTATTAATATTTCTGGTTTATAGATCTATTCCGACTTTTTCCTCTAATTTCCTTCTTTGAACTTTCAATTTTGTTTATCGCGAATATCAGTACAGGGTCCTGAAACAGTGCGTCGGGCATCTGTAGATCCTATAATAAAGAAGTGAGGAATTCCGTTCAAATGCAGACCTTAACTGTGTACAATGATGTATTTTAGGAAAATATGTACAGGGTGTCCCGCTGTGAGCCGCTGAGGGTGACTTTTTTTGAATAAAACCCTCAGTATTTTTTTACATTTTTAGATTCCTTTCTGACAACTTTACATATTCCTAAGATATTGTTTGGTTAGATATTTCCAGAGTAATAAATAAATAAAGAGAAAAAAATATTTTGCAACATTTTCTTTAAAAATTCATTACAAATACAAAAACGCCCTAAAATTAAAACTACGCTAGGTGTTTACTGCAGTGGGTCTTTAGTACCTTTGATATAAATATCTTAAGCCTAACGTATACAGGGTGTCTAAAATTCAATGCCAAATTGGCTAAAATATGAAGCAATTTTGTTTCGTTTTTTTCAAATGGAACACCCTGTATATTATTTCTATGTGATACAGAATTAAAAAATTAAAATTTTTTGTACCTACAAATATTTCCAAATTTTTAACAGTTAAGCAGATATTCGTCGGATTGTTACATATAGCTCATCTATAATTTTTTGTCTTGTAACTTGGTGTCGAAAAAGTCATATGTAATAATCCGGTGAATATCTGCTTAGCTGTTAAAAATTTCGAAATATTTATAGATACAAAAATGTTCATTTTTTAATTCTGTATCTCATAGAAAAAAAAATATACAGGCTGTTCCATTTAAAAAAACGAAGAAAAATTGCTTTATATTTTAGCCAATTTGGCATTGAATTTTGGACACCCTGTACAAGATAGGCTTAATATATTTATAGCAAAGTAACTAGACACCCACTACAGTAAACACCTAGTTTTAATGTTGCAAAATATTTCTTTTCTTTTGATTTATTTATTACTCTGAAACTATCCAACCAAATTTAACAATATTTTAGGAATATGTAAAGTTGTCAGAAAGGAACCCACAAATGTAAAAAAATACAGGAGGTTTCATTTAAAAAAAATCACCCTCGGCGGCTCACACTTTTTGGAGACACCCTGTATATGTGTCCGTATTTTCCTGAAATACATTCTTGTACACAGTTAAGGTCTGCATGTGAACAGAATTCCTAATTTTTTTATTTTAGGACCTATAGATGCCTGACGCACTGTTACAGCACCCTGTATAAGAATTTTAATCGCGGAAGTTTGGTTTTTTCTTCCAAAATGAGTTCGATCACTTCAAATTTCGACTTTTTGTCCCAAATTTTGTATTTTGCGAGATATTTTTTCTCGAAATTAGAAAACTCCTGACTGACATCGACAACTTTCAGTTTTTTTTTCTCCATAAAATTTCGATATATATTGTAAGAATTCTAGAATTCAGAAAAATAATGTAAAACGCTTTTTAAACTGAATCTGAGAGAGATGCGGCAGCTCAAGGTTGTATACGTTTCGTGTAAATATAAAAATCAATGATGCCAAATAATTAAATTCATGCAGCTTCTCTGGAATTCGTCCAATTTGTTTAGTATCTTTCAGGAAGAGAATGCGCATCCTAATTGACTTTTGATAACATTATTGCTCCTTAGAGTTTACTCTTTGGCAATTTTATCTCGAATTAGAGTAAACGGTAAACTCCCTTTGAATAAAAAAGTTATTCCATCCACAGTCCCTTTTTCACTTCGCCATTGCGGCATTTTAGTTTATTTTGTCCAAATTGCCTAAAATATGTTGGGATTTTTTTTCAGACATTCTATTAGAAAGCTATCTCCGGCAGTCGGCGGAACGCATTTCTTTGGGCAAACCTCTGGAGAAGGCGCAGTAAAAATAACAGTGTGTAAAAGTCTATCTCTGGAAACAAAGTTTTAATGAACTTCTGAAACGAAATGTAAATATTTTAGCGGAATACTTTGAAAATCTCGGGGAACGTTTCAGTTTTGAAAGTTCGCGTTATGTGCTATCATTCCATTTTACGTAATTTTCCTTTTATATTAAGCGTAAAATAAAGGAGCATAAAATTAAATTTTCTGGAGCATTATGAAATTTAAATTGGAGATTTGAATTGAAATATAATTAGGAGCGTCTGAAAATTGTAATTCGTTGCTGAAGGGAACTTTTATTTGAAAATGATAGGTTTTCGTAAACACCATAAATTTAAAGTTACGCATTATTACTTAATAAGGCTCTATCAAACCTTATAAGGAAAAGATGCGTCGTAACTTGACTAGTTACACCAAGGTATGAATTTAAACTAATCCGATTTAACAATACATTTTACAAAAAAAAAAGGTACTTATCAAATTTAAAAAAAGACGAAATTTAAAAAAAAAGTGAAAATTTTCAGTCAACAATTCGAAAAGAAGTTGAAATGTCAAAGAAGCAAAACACTTTGAAAGAACTTCGACCTTTTCAAAATAGGTCCGAATTAAAAAAAAAAAGTCGAGAACAAATCAGTCCTTTCATTTTCAAATAAAATCAAAATTTTCAGTGGCATTCTTCATAAAAAAAAAAATGTTAATCACTGACCGAAATGCAATATGATTGAAATCTTTAAAAAAAAAGTCGAAATTTTCAAAAAAGTCGAAATTTCCAAAAAAGTCAAAATTTCCAAAAAAAGTCGAAATTTACAAATCAAAATTTTCAAAGAAATTGAAATTTTGATTTAGTCGATTTTTTTTTAAAAGTTCAAATTTACAAAAAAATCGAAATGTCTAAAAAAGTGTAAATTTTGAAGTCATAATTTTCTAATGAGTTGAAATTTCCAAAAAAAAATAAAATCTTAAGAAACGAGGACAAATTCTTGAAATAAAAATGAAATTTTCAAAAAAAAAGAATAACTTTCAAAAAAGTCAAAATTTTCAAAAAGATGGATTTAAAAAAGGAAAATGTTGAAGTAGAATTTTGATTTAATAAATGCGTGAAAAACATTGCTTAAAATTAAATACAAAAACATTTCGGAACGATTACAGGTAATAAAATGCAGTATGTACATATACTACGTACATACTAACCTATAAAATTCCTGCTTAATGTAAGCTTTTAGCCCTTTTAAATTGTTAAAAGCTGTACACCCATCAAAACATGAATTTTTTGTGATTCTTATACGAGCTAATCGAAATGCTAAATAACTGACATTTCTGAAAAAAGTAAATTTTCGAGAAAGTCGAAACCAAAAAATCAAAATTTTTAGAAAAACAGAAATTTGCAAGAGAAAATATTCAAAAAAATTTAAATTTTAACAAGTCGATTTTTTCAGAAAATTGAAATTTACAAAAATATTGAAATATCGAAAAGACAAAATTTTGAAATAAAACAAAATTTTTAAAAAGGTCTAATTTTCCAGATTGATATCTCGAAAAGGAGAAACAAAGACAAATTCTTGAATAAAAAATCAAAATTTCCCAAAAAAAAAAACTAAAAACGTCGAAATTTTCAAAAAAGTAGAAGTTTCCAAAAAAGGAAAATTTACAAACAAATCGAAATTTTGAAACAATAGTTTTCAAAAAAAGTCGAAAAAATCAAAAAATTAAAAAGTAGAAATTTTCAGAGAGTCAAAATCTCATGAAATAAACGGCATACCATGGGAAAAAATCGAAATTTTAGAAAAGTAAAAACGTTCAAAAAATTCCAATTTTTAAGGTAATACTATCGATACAGCTGGAGTCAAAAATATGCATTATCTCGTTTGATTAACGTAATATTTAGATTACACAACCTCGCAACGTAATAAAAGACAGAGGAACTTCTATGACTGAATAATGTCATCATCAAAATCATTCAGTTAAAATATCTTATTGGAAAAACAAAAGAGTTAGTTAAAAGAACATTGGAAAACTGGCTACAATGGGTTGAATTAACAAACTAATTAGCGGGCAAATCTGAAAAGATTGACACATAACCCTAAAACGGAAATGAACAACATTGATTCATTCTATGGAAGCTCACCGAATTGTTCATATAAAAGCAACGTTGCCATGTCTAAAAAACTACGGAAAAAGTAGGATAAGAACTAAATTTTTAGTATTTATTCACTAAATACTTCTATCACATGCTCTAAAGCTGTTCTCCGAAGTATCTGAAATGTTTTATATTCTATTTTCCATCGTTTTCTTCTTTTTTACTAAAATCTGAAGGGTACTTTTTGTAAAGTATAATAAAATCGTTGGCTTCTCGTAAGGTTCAATGTTAAAAGTGAAATTTCAAGTGTCAACAACTTTTTACTGGTTCTCTGTAGCTCTTTAAAAATTTAACTGGATCATTATTTTACTATAATCTACCAGTATGTCCAGTTTCATAAAATTCTGAACGGTAATTCTAAAACCGGCAGTACTTACAACCTTAAAAAGCTGAATTTTCAAAAAAATCGAAATTATCAAAAAAGCAGACTTTTCCAAACATAAATAAATATATAAATATACAAAAAAAGTCAAAATTTTGAAAAATTGTAGGTACCTTTCAAAAAAGTTCAGAAAAAACAAAGTTTATAACAAATGGTCGAAATTGTCAAAAGATGGTCGAAATTTGCAGAGAAAATCAAATCTGGAGCAACAAAGGTAAACTCTTGATATAAAAATAGAAATCTTGAAAAAAGTATGAACTTTCAAAAAGGTCAAAATTTTCAAACAAACTCAATTTTCAAGAAAATTAAAATTTTCGAAAAAGTAGAACTTTCCAAAAAATAAGCCAAATTTACAAAAAATGTAGAACTGTTAAAAAATAATCGTTTTCAAACCAAAGGGTTTGTTTCAAAAAATCCAAATTTACAAGAAGCCGAAATTCTGAAAAACCGTATTTTTCAAAAAATTTAAAGACAAATCGAAATTTAAAAAAATAAGGTGGAAAAATTTCTTGACTTTCAGGAAAATCGAAATTTTCAAAAAAGTAGTTGTCCAACAAAAACCTAATTTGAAAAAGAGTCGAAATTTTGAAAAATTGTCGTTTACAGAAAAGTTCAAAAAAAATCGAAATTTAAAAAAAGATCGAAATTTTCTGAACAGCTGAATTTTCAAGAAAACCAAAATTTTCGAAAAAGTAGAATTTTCCAAAAATAAGCCAAATTTACAAAAAATATAAATTTTAAAAAACAGTCGTGTTCAGAAAGAAATATTATTTTTCAAAAAAGCCAAATTTACAAGAAGTTAAAATTCTGGAAAACAGTATTTTTAAAAAAGTTTCAGATAAATCGAAATTTAAAAAAGAAGGTCGAAATTTCTGAGCTTTCAAGAAAATCGAAATTTTTAAAAAAGTAGTTTTCCAACAAAAGTCAAATTTACAGAAGTCGAAATTTTAAAAGATAGTCGTTGTAAGAAAAGTTCAAGAAAAACCGAAATTTAAAAAAAGATCAAGATTTTTAAAACAGCTGAATTTTTAAGAAAATCGAAATTTTCGAAAAGTAGAATTTTCCAAAAAGTCAAATTTACAAAAAAGTAGGAATTTAAAAAAATAGTCGTTTTCAATAAGAAATAGTATTTTTCATAAAAACCAAATTTACAAGAAGCCAAAAATTCTGAAAAACATTATTTTTTTTTAAATTTTAAGACAAATCGAAATTTAAAAAAGAAAGTCGACATTTCTGAGCTTTCAAGAAAATAGAACTTTTCAAAAAAGTAGTTTTCCAACAAAAGTCAAATTTATAGAAGAGTAGAAATTTTTAAAAATAGTCGTCAGAAAAAATCAAGAAAAATCGAACATTAAAAAGATCGAAATTTTCAAAACAGCAGAATTTTCAAAAAAATCGAAATTTTCGAAAAAGAATAATTTTTCAAACTCAGAAACTTCAGAAAAATCGAAAATTTAAGACAAACACTAAAATTTCAAAAAACTAGAGGTTTCCACAGAACGTCAAAATCTTGAGAAACCTTGAAATACAAATCTTGCCCCCTGAAACCAAAAAAGATTAAAAAACAACAAAGGTTACTCTAACGCGTTTCGACAGCCAAGCTATCATCTTCAGAGAGATACTGATACAGTATCTCCTGATACCTTGGGTGTCGAAACGCGTTAAAGCAACCTTTGTTGTGTTTTTAATCTTTCTTGGTTTCAGGGAACAAGATTTGTATTTCTATTTTTTAAGATAACCAAGGACTAGTCCGTTCCACCAGAATAAAGAAACCTAATCGAAATTTTGAAAAAAATAATGATCTTTCACAAAAGTCAAAATTTTCAGAACAGATAGGTTTCCAAGAAAATCGAAATTTTCAAAAAAATCCAGATTTACTAGAAAGTCAAAATCTTGAAAATAGTAGCTTTCAAAAAAGTTTAAGAAAAAAAATAAAAAATAAAGTCAAAATTGTCATAGCCTGAAATTTCAAAAAATCTGAATTTTCAAAAGAGTAGAAATTTTCGAAAAAATATAGATTTAAAAAAAAGTCGAAATTTTGCAAAATGTTTTTCAAAAAAGTTCCAGAAAAATTGAAATTTAAAAAAAAAGGTCGAAATTTTCAAAAAAGATTGAAATTTCCCAAGTCAAAATGTTAAGAAACAAAGAAGAACTCAACTTTCAAAAAAGTCAAAATTTTCAAACAAACTGAATTTTCAAGAAAATCGAAATTTTCTAAAAAGGAGAATTTTCCAAAAAAATAAGTGAAATTTACAATAAAAGCATAAATTTAATAAAATAGTATTTTTCAAAAAGAAATGATATTTTTTAAAATAGCCAAATTTACAAGAGGCCGAAATTCTGAAAAAGAGCATCGTTCAAAAATGTTAAAAAAAAATCGAAATTAAAAAAAAAGGTCGAAATTTCCGAGCTTGAAAGAAAATGCAAATTTTCAAAAAAGTAGTTTTTTAACAAAAGCCAAATTTAGAAGAGTCGAAATTTTGAAAATTAGTTGTTTTTAGAAATGTTCAGTAAACATAGAAATTTAAATTAAGGCCGAAATTTTCAAAACAGCTAAATTTTCAAGAAAACCGAAATTTTCAAAAAATTTACCAAAGCCAAATTCAGAAAAATCGAAATTTAAAAATGAACGTAATTTTCGAAAAGGTTGGAATTTCCAAAGAAAGTCAAAATCTCGAGAAACAAACGAAATTTTCAAAAAAATAACTCTTTCGAAAAAGTCAAAATTTTCAAACAGATGATTTTTCAAGAAAAACAAAATTTTCAGAAAGATAGAATTTTCCAAAAGAACCAGATTTACAAGAAAGTCGAAATCTTGGAAAATAGTAGTTTTCAAAAAAGTTCAAGAAAATGGAAGTCAAAATTTTCAAAAAACCTGTAATTTCAAAAAATCTGAAATTTCAGAAAATCTGAATTTTCAAAAGAGTAGAAATTTCACAAAACCAAATTTAAAAAAAAGTCGAAATTTTGAAAAATCTAATTGTTTTCAAAACACTTTCATAAAAATTGAAATTTACAAAAATGGTCGAAATTTTGAAAAAGCTTGAAATTGCCAGAGAAAGTCAAAATTTTGAGAAACAAGGAAAATTTCTTGAGAATGATCTAAACTTTCAAAAAAAGAATAAACCTTTAAAAAGACAAAATTTTCAAAAAAACTCAATTTTCAATAAAATCTAAATCTTCAAAAAAGAAAAAGCAGAAGTAGAAAATACTTGGTTAAATATACAAAAAAGTCGAAATTTTGAAAAAAGTACCTTTCAAAAAGTTTCAGAAAAATTGAAATTTAAAACAAAAGATCGAAATTTTCAAAAAATGGCCAAAATTTCCAAGCAAAATCAAATCTGGAGCAACGAGGGTAAATTCTTGATATAAAAATCGAAATTTTCAAAAATATCAAAATTTTCAAACTGAATTTTCCGAAAAAACATAATTTTCCAAAAAATAAGCCACATTTATAAAAATGTAGAAATTTTAAAAAATAGTCGTTTTCAAAAAAGCCAAATTTTAAAGAAGTCAAAATTCTGAAAACCAGTATTTTTCAAAAAAGTTTAAGAAAAATCGATATAAAAAAAAGGTCGACATTTCTGAGCTTTCAAGAAAATAGAACTTTTCAAAAAAGAAATTTTCCAACAAAAGCCAAATTTAGAAAGGAGACGAAAATTTGATAAATAGTTTTCAGAAAAGTTCAGGAAAAATAGAAATTTAAAAAAGACCAAAATTTACAAAACAGTTGAATTTTCAAGAAATTCGAAATTTTCAAACAGGTATAATTTTGCAAAGTCAAATTAAAAAAATGAAATATAAATATAAACGTTGAAATTATCAAAAAGGCAGAAATTTCCAGAGAAGGCCAAAATGTCGAGAAACCTAATCGAAATTTTCAAAAAAAATAATGATCTTTTAAAAATGTCAAAATTTTCAGAACAGATGATTTTTCAAGAAAATCAGAATTTTCCAAATAAGTCAGATTTACAACAAAGTCGAAATCTTGGACAATAGTACTTTTTAAAAAAGTTCAAGACAAATACAAGTCAAAATTTTCAAAAATCTAAAATTACAAAAAAATCTGAATTTTCAAAAGCGCGTTTCCGAAAAAACCAAATTTACAAAAAAATCGACATTTTGAAAAATGTAATCGTTTTCAAAACATTCTAGAAAAATTGAAATTTACAAAATGGGTCGAAATTTTCAAAAAATTGAAATTTCGAGACAAAGTCAAAATGTTGAGAAACAAAGAAAAACTCCAGAGAACAATCGAAACTTTTAGGAAAAGTATAAACCTTTAAAAAAGACAAACTTTTCAAAAGAGCTGAATTTTCGAGAAAGTCGAAATTTTCAACAAAATTATCAATTTTCAAAAACAGTCCAAATTTTCAAACTGAATTTTTAAGAAAATGAAAATTTCGAAAAAGTAGAATTTTCCAAAAAAATTATTCAAATTTAAAAAAAACATAACTTTTAAAAAATAGTCATTTTCAAAAGGAAATAGTATTTTTCAAAATAGCCAAATTTACAAGAAGCCGAATTTTTAAACAAATCGAAATTTTTAAAAAGGTACAATTTTCCAAAAGAAAAACCAAAATTCTTAAAAAACTAAAAATTTTTTAAAATATTTGTTTTCAAAGAATTCAAGAACCACCTATATTTAAAAATAAAAAGTCAAAATTTCCAGACAAAATCAAAATCTCGATAAACAAAAACAAACTCTTCCAAAAAATAGAAATTTTCAAAAAAAGGTATGAACCTTCAAAAAACGTCAGCATTTTCCAGAAAGCTGAATTTTCAAGAAAATTAAAACTTTCAAAAAAGTGAAATTTTCTAAGCAAGTCCAAATTTAAAAAAACGTTGAAATTTTGAAAAATAGTCGTTTTTAAAAATGTTCGAAGCAAAATCGAAATTAAAAATAAAAGGTCGAAATTTTCAGAGATGATCAGAATCTCGAGAAACAATGAACAATTCTTGAAAAAATAATCGAAATTTTCAAATAAATTATAAACTTTTAAAAAGCTAAATTTTCCGAAAAAAGCCAAATTTAGAAAAAATAACTTGACATTTTTAGAGAAAGTCAAATCCTCGAGAAAAGAAAAATGTAAACACTTAAAGAAAATAAAAATTTTCAAAAACTGTACAAACTTTCAAAAAGTCAAAATTATCAAAAAAACCAAATTACCAAAGTAGAATTTTCCAAAAAGGCAAAATTTACAATAAAGTGGCGAAATTTTAAAATATACTCGTTTTCAAAAAGGTTGGAGAAAATAGGTTGGAAAAAATGTCGTTTTAGAAAAGGTCGAAATTTCCAGCAGTCTCGAGAAAAAAAGAACATCTTGAAAAGGCTGAAAGTTTTCAAAAAAATTAAATTTTTCAGAAAACCGAAATTTTCAAAAGAGTAGAATTTTCCAAATAAAGCTAAATTTAGAAAAAAATCGAAATTTAGAAAAATAGCTGTTCTTAAAAAAGTTCAACAAAAAACGAAATTTTCATAAAAAACCATTAACTTTCAAAAGTCACAAAAAAAAATTTTCGAAAAAATCCGGTATTTTCAAAATTGGTTTTGAGAAAAGGTCGAAATTTCCAGGCAAGTCAAAATCTCTAGAAACTGACAGACCCTTGAAAAAATCGAAATTTTTAAAAAAGTAGAATTTTTTGAAAAAAAAGCCAAATTTACAAAAAAAATCGAAATTTTAAAAAAGGTCGAAACTATCGAAATAAGAGGAAATTTTTGAAATATAGACAAAATTTTAAAGTAGATTGAAATTATCAAAAAACGTCGACATTTTCAGAAAAAGTAAACATCTTAAAACAAATTTAAAATCTTGAAAAAGTTGACATTCTCAAGAGTCAAAATTTTCAGAAAATTGCAATTTAAAAAAAAATTAAAAAAAAGCGGAATTTTGTAAAAAAAAAGACGAATTTAAAAAAAGTCGACAGTTTTAAAAATAGTTTTGAAACAAGGTCGAAATTTCCAGAGAAGTCAAAATCTCTAGAAAGACAGACCCTTGAAAAAATCGAAATTTTCAAAAAAGGTCGAAATTTTCAAAAAAAGAGGAAATTTTGAAATATCAACAAAAGTTTGAAGTAGATTGAAATGATCAAAAAACGTCGACGTTTTCAGAAAAAGTAGAAATATTAAGAAAAAGTTAAAATCTTGAAAAAATTGAAATTCTTAAGAGTCGAAATGTTCAGGAAATTTTAATTTAAAAAAAAATCGAAGTTTTCAAGAAAGAAATTTTTCAAAAACGTCAAATTTATAATAGCAGTCAAAATTTCGAAAATTAGTTAATATTTTTTGAAAAAGTCGAAACATCTTGAAAAGAAAATATTTTAACAAAACGATAGACATTTTTGAAGGAAGTAGAAACTTTGAAAAATGGTGAAAATAGGCAAAATATGAATTTTTGAAAAAGTTAAAGTTGAAATAAGAAAAACAAAGATTCGTAAAGAAGTCGAAATTTGCATGTCAAACGACATAACGTCCAGATTAAATATCAGTTTGAGGGAGATTGTTCCAGTAAGAAACATAGGTGAACATGCCAAAAAATTACAGTAAGGCCCTAGGTCTGCAAGCTTTTTGTACACTTGTCATAATTAACAATCTTATTAGAATTTGCATTCAAGTGACGTTATTCAAACAGCTTTTATTGTTGAACACAAACATCCTTAAAATTTCATTAACAATGCCTTTAATAATAAGAAAAAATCTCGAATGTAAACAGTATATAAAAAATAATGCTCTTATTCAGTGCAGAAAAGAAAAAATCCGGATTACTTTGTACGCAACTTTGTTTAAGCCAGCGAAAGAAAAAGTTGCCGTTTTTAATATCCTGTCGGGATTTAAAATCCTTTGAGAAGTTTTAATGAAAATTCCGTTTGTTGATAATTGGGTCAGATGAATTGCCAGGTGATTGAGCAGAGAACAAAGCAAAATCAGATAACAACAACAAAAGAGCAAAAATGCCATTTAGCAGATTACTTAACTTGTCAAATCCATTAGACTTTATTATGTTTATTAAAAAAGGCTTCGACTGTCTTTATTATTGTGCGATGGAGTTATTTCAACTTATCTGTTCTTTGACTGAAGGAAATTGGTGTATTTATGAAATATTTGAACTCTTTGTCTTTCACATTTTGAGAGTTTTTAAATTAAAAAAAAAATGTGATGAATACGAGAGTTATATGGAAAGCTCTGCTAAGGAGAGCATAAAAATTCAATATTTTGCTGTTCAATCAACATTTGCAGTAATATGACTACGAATAATTCGTAATTGTTAAATAAAACTTTTATATTCTAAAAAATAAATAAACATGACATCTTCCAAAAATAATTAACCGTTTTACACAAACTAAAACATGAAACCTAAAAAATAAATGATGGTGCGACACATCCACAAAATTAATGTTAAATGCTCAAACAGCCAACTTATTCAATTTTGGAGTATATTAATTATTTGTTGGCAGTTGATTCATAAGCCACATAAGTTATTAGGAATGCGCCAAGCTTGAAGTGTCCTAATACAGCCTAAAATCAGAATAGGTGCAGCTTATTTATAAAATACTCTGTTGCCTATAGTTTCGAACCATTTGAGAATTGTGGGGTCTATGAATAAAAAAAGGTTTCGTCGATAAACAGAACACGTTTTAAAGAAATTTCGTCGATATCACTTGCTTATCTCATAGATTCACAAATCTCAAAACGTCGGAAAATAACTCTCCAGTATTAGCCACTTTATAACACTTGAACCAACCTTGCGATCACACTTTTTTTCATTTAACCTTCTTCTGCAATTTGTTGTCATTATCGAGAGATTTCCAAGTGAAAAATCAAATCATTTGGGGGCCCTAAGAGCTGCAAGTATCATTTAATGATTTGCATGTTTTTGACTTATAGGCGGTTCATAACCTAAGCTATGTTTCGTTTCTACAGATTGCCGATTGCGCAACCATCATGTTATCCTTCTTATTCAGCGATGTCATGGCCGCTTGAAATCAGTTCAGGGTAAATATACCTGAAAAGAAAAAAAAAATTAATCACATATTTGAATCATACTCATTTTTTTCTCTTAAAATTAATGAAATTACTATACCCGGTATATAAATTTTGAAACTTCAAATTTTAAGATGAGCCTCGAATTTTAATTTTTTTTACAACTCCTGAGTTGTTTCTCAAAATATCGACTTTATAAATAAATGCAAAACATTACCAACAGTAGTATAGAAATTTGTAGGTTAGAGTCGTTGAAATTAAGATGGTTGGCTCCGATTTGTAATTCCGACTTTTATAGCGAAATTTTAAATATTTTGACAATCAGTTTTAGAAAGAAAAAAAAACAAATTTATGAAACAAAGTCATGAGGTTTCGAATTTGGAATCTAATTTTTTTGAATCAAAAGGAATAAAAATAGTTTAAGCTGAAATATTGGGGGAAAAAATCAACATTTTTATTGATTTTTTTTTCAATATGTCAGCCTTAAACTGAAGAAAAAGAGAAATATATTAAAAGAAGCAAAAAAAAGAAAGAAATTTATGAAACATTCAGGAAGTCTCGAATTTGGAGTCGAATTTTTTTAAATCAAAAGGAATAAAAATAGTTTAAGCTGCAGAAAAAGAGAAATATATTAAAAGAAGCAAAAAAAAAAGAAATTTATGAAACAGTCGGAAAGTTTCAAATTTGGAGTCGATTTTTTTCAAATCAAAAGCAATAAAAATAGCTTAAGCTGAAATATTGAGGAAATAAATCAATAATTATGTTAAGAGAAAAATCGATGTACCAAAAAAAAATGAAAACTTGCAAATACAGAAAAAAGATAGAAATTTTGCGATTCAATTCCAATTTTCGAAAATAAAATGAAAAGGCGCAATTTTGAATATAAAGTTTTAGAAAAAAGTAAATCACTGAAATAGAATTTTCAGAAGAAATTCGAAATCTCAAACAGAAAACAGAACGAAATTTATACATGTACACATGAAAAGATTTCAAGCAAAATTTAAAACTTGGAGAAGTATTTTGAATTTATAAAATCTCTTAATCGTAATGGTGTAGAGTAAAAAATAAAAATGCCGAGATCAAACTCACAGAAAAATCGAAATTTTGAAATAACGCAGAAATGTCGAAATTATCAAAATAATCAAGTTCAAGATTATTGGCAAAAATGTAATTTTTTTAGCAAATGTTTCCGTTATAATTCCAGCTTTGAGAAGAAAAGATGAAACTTTCGAAAAAAAAACAATCTTTTTCTGAAAACGTAGGTTTTGGTGGAATGGACTGGTCCTTGGCTATCTTTAAAAATTCAAATACAAATCTTCTCCCCTGAAACCAAGAAAGATTAAAAAACACAGTATCCCTCTGAAGATGATAGCTTGGCTATCGAAACGCGTTAGAGCAAACTTTGTTTTGTTTTCTAATATTTATTGGTTTCAAGGGACAAGATTTGTATTTCAATTTTTGAAAACGCGGGGACATAGGGTTTAAGTAGAAAATTAAAAAAATAACAAACCTTTATAGCTAGGGACCGGGTTATATGCAACATAAAAAGGTTAAAATATGAACGCAAAATGCTTAAAATATGCATACAAATTGTCAAAATATGCATCTTTAAATAAATATGCTATTCCTTTTAACAAATCTGTTTCTAATTTGAAGATTTTTTCTTTTCTTTTAAACAAATTTGCTTCCAATTTGCTTTTAACTTCAATAAGTTTGCTTCCAAGGTGAATACGTTTGATTCTAATTTTAACAAATTTGCTACTAATTCAAATAAGTTTATTTCTAGTGTAAACATATTTGTTTTAATTTGAATAGATTTGCTTCTAATTAGTAGAAATTTGCTTCCAAATCTCAGTTTCAACAAATTTGCCTCCAATTTTGATAAACTTCTAATACGTGCTTACCCAAATTTAAAACTTTTTTGTCTAAATTTGTTTTCTTTCCCCAAAATTAATTTAGTTTTAGTAAATTCTGAATTTTGTTCTGTTATAAGTTTGTAGGACGAAAGTTTCGACATTTTTCCAAAAATTTAAGTTGAGATTCAAAAGTTTTTTAACAAACGAAATGGATTGACTCTTTTAAAAATGTTGACCTTTCTCCAAAGTTTTCATTTCTTTTTTTTTTTCAAAATTTCGCCAAGGAAGAATTTTGAGGTTAAAGTAGAATTTTTGAAAAACACGAGAAACAAGAGAAACGAACAAAATTTCGAGAAAAATATGAATTTCGAGGAAAAGGATGAAATCTCTAGAAACTTTAGTACATTAAAATTTCTGGAAATTCAGATTCTAAAAGATCTACATTATTAAAAAACCTAAAACGATCAAAATTTCGAAAAAAATGCGAAATTTTCCAAAGAAGGTTCATTTAAAAGAAGTCAAATTTTAGAATAAAGTGCAATATTGAGAAACAAACGCGAATTTTGAAAAAGTAGTCGAAAATCCTGAAAAAGACTTTTTTTGATCAAAAATATGAAGCTTCAAGGAAACAATGGAGAACCACAAATATTTACAAAATAGATGAATTTTAAACAAAAAATTCGAAATTTTGAAAAAACAAACGACTAATTTCGAAGAAAATGTTGATATTTCTTGGACGATAATAGATATGATGTTTTGACGTAAAAGTCGAAATTTCCAAAAGATGGTTTTTGAGAAGAATGTCGACATTTCAATAAAAAGACGAATTTCAAGGAAAAAGTCCAACTTTTCAAAAACGAATCTAAAAAACAAAAAAAAAGTTATAGAAAAAGGTCGAAAAAAAAAGACAAATGTTGAAGAAAAAGTTCTCTTTTCCGGAAATATGAAATATTAAATTTTGAGATTAGCATCAACATTTCGAAGTAAAAGTAAATTTTGAGTAAACAGTAAAAATATTAGAAAGTTCTGGTCCTAGCAGGTAGAAAATTTCAAAAAGGATCCAATATTTACAAAAATAATGTTTCAAAAGAGACGAAATTTGGAGAAAAACCTTAAAATTAAGAAACGAAATTTTGAAAGTCAAATTTTAAAAAAGAAAATTCAAGGAAAAAAAAAGACTAAATCTATCAGAAATTCAAAATATCTCAGATGTTTGAATTTTGAAAAAAAAATGGGCAATTTTGAGAAAAACTTGACTGTTTAAGTTAGAGGGAGAAAACCTTAAAATTTTTAAAGAAAATTTACTAGACTTTTTATCTTTTTACGAAAATTCAGATATTCAAAAAAAATTCTTCATGGTAAACCCTTATTGGCCGGAAATATTATGTTTTTTTTTCAATTTATTTAACATTTCTTCGGCCCAGTTTGGAAATATTTAAATTTTTATGGTTTGTAAACAGCGTTTTCAATAAATTTAAATATCACGTAGTCGCATTTCAAAAACTGTTTAGAAAATTGTCAACAAACCATAACAATTTAAATATTTCCAAACTGTGCCGAAGAAATGTTAAATAAATTGAAAAAAAATTCAAAAAAAAAATGTTTTCATGTTTTTATTTTTTTTTTTTCACAAAATGGACCCAATTTTGAGGAAAAGGCAAATTTTGATTAACAAGTCAAAATTTACAAAAATTCGGATTTTAAAAGAGTGGAAATTTTCAGAAAAGGTCGAACTTTGAAAAATGGAATGTTTATAGAAAAAAAAAGAAAAATTTTAAGGTAATTTTTTAACAAAACAAAAACTTTCAATTCAAATAAATCATACTTCTCTCGAACTTCAACTTTTTTCTAAAAATGTCGAGATTTTTACTACAATCTGAGTTTAATCTCGAGATTTTGATTTGAAAATTTCAAGAATTTTTCTCAAAATTCAACTAATGCCCAGATTTTTTATCGGAAAATCAAAAATTTCAAAATTTTTGAAATTTAAGGTAAACGTAAAAATTTTCGAATAAAATTAATTTCAAATTGTTTTCTGAAAATTTTTTGTTGGAATTTTCAGTACAAATTTGTTTCCGACGTTTCGGTAAAAATTTCCTAAACAAAGCGGAAAGTTTGAATTAAAAGCCGAAATGTTATGCAAAAAAATATAATTTAATTTTGAAAAAAAAAACAAAAAATCCACAGAGGTAACATTAAACTTTAAACTTGAAATTTCTCATTTTTCAACAGAAAAAAATAACAAGCAAACAAAACTATAAATATTTTCAAAAAAGAAATATTTTAAATTTAAAATCAAAATTTCGACAAATTTTAAAAAGTTATCAAAAAATGAACTTTTTAATGAACAAAGTTCATAATAGAAGTTTCAACAAAAAATAAAAATTGCGAGTAGACTCAAGAAGCAAAAAAAAATCCAAACAACGTATATTAAAACTTAAAATCTTTATTTCCGTTGAAATTTCGATAAATTTAATATATTTCTTAAAAAATATGAACTTTGTGAATTTTTAGCCTAATTTTTAATAAATAAATAGAGATTTAAAGTGCAAATTCTTAAGATGGAAGAGTAAAACATTTTAAATATAACGTTAAAACTGAGAGAAGTGAACGATTAAAAAATTTCGAATTTAAAAAAAATAGAGTAAAAGATAATTGAATAAAATGCATAAGCCTGCAATTCTGAAACAATGTCTTTGATGAGAAAAGATACGACATTTCAAAATGGAAGATGTAAGAAAAAAATTATCAGGAAATTGGTCAAAATTGAGCTTGTAATTGAGACAATGGGAACAACTGAAAATGTAAACTACAAAATTTTGAGAAAATAGCTTAAATTAGATGAAATATCTACTTGAAATGTATTTGTTAAAAAGTGTTAATATCTCTGATTTCAACTCCGGAGGTAACTGTCGAAATTTAAGAAAGAGTTTTGAAGTTTTTCTGGAAAAAGTCAAAATTTAAAGTTGAAACTTTGGGAGGCTAATTAAAAATAATTCCAGAATTTTAATGAGTAAGTCTAGATTTGAAGATGTGAAGATAAAAGTATGCAACACAAGGGTAAAATAGTAATATAAAATTTTCGAGGTTTGGATTTCTATTTTAGAAGACTTCTTCCGGAACAAAAAAAATCAAATTTAAAACAAAGAAGAACTCAGTAGAAAGCAGAAGAAAAACTCTTCCGAACTGAAAGTGTCATAAAAAGTAAAGGTGGTGCAGCCAATACAGAAACAGGTAACTGTCAGTTATACTAAAGGCGAAGGGAAAACGACACAAAAAGGGAAATGGATACTTTCAACCCAAAAATTCGCGATAACTCACTGTTTCCACCATACCAAAAGCAAAACTCTTCTGATCTGGAGATAAGTTTCTGGTTTGGTATAATTGAAGATAGCCATCTTACTCTTCTAAATTAACTAATATCTTCCTGTGTTTTATCAAAGAACTGCTAAAAGTGGTTGAAATTTTGCTTGCCATCTTAGAAGACTTCTTCAAAAGAGGAAATCAATTCCAAATTACGCAGTACCTCAGTATCAGCATGTCAGCCATACCAGAGGAGAAACTCTTCCTAAGTGAAAATGGAATAAAAAGAAAAAAGGGGATTTAGCCACTACAGAAGAACAATATATCAATCATACCAGAATGAAACTCTTCCAAACTGAAAAGGGGGCAAAAAGGAAGTGTGCAGTAATACAGAAGAATGGGGTAAATCAGCATACCAGCCATTACTACGGGCGGAATTTTTCCGAAACGAATGCCATACGAAAGGGGAGATGTGTGTTAATGGTCTCTGATGTTAATATAGGAATGCCCAACAACTCAGCATTTCAACCATACCAAAGACAAAACTCTTCTTCTAACATGTAGTTGAGTTTCGCCTTTAGTATGGCTGACATCCCCTTATTCTTCTATACTGAGTACATCACTTTCTTTTGTGCCACTCTCACTTTGGGAGAGTTTCGCTTTTGGTACTGTGGACATGTGGCCTTAAGGTGCTCTTCTATCTTCAATTTGGTTTCCTTCGTTGCTATAAATAGATTGTAAAACGACTAATGCATTGAGTAGTTTCTATGGATAGTCTAATACCAAAAAAATTAAAAGCAGTAAAAGTGAATTTCCCACGTTCGAATAAACCTACCATTACCCAGTAAGTCGTGATCTAAATTGTACTTCCTATAAAGAAAATATTCATTTTAGCCCTCGCATCATATAATCTTGTAACTACATTAATACTATTGTGATTATCAATACAGGTCAAAAAACTAAGACGAATGGAAAGAGTTCATTGGCCCCGCTGAAGTCTATGGATCCTTCAGTAGGGTTAACAGATGTAACTGCGAATATTTTTGTAGGATTTCGCGATCTTTGAATAAATTTATTAGGGAAAAGCTCCCCCCAACTCAATGAGTCCTTATGTCGTTCGATTGTTCTTTTAAAGAAATTTTGTATGCAAGTCTTCGCTCCGTCAGTCCCTTTGTTTTCCGGCTCCAAATATTCGGGCACAGTTAATGTTCCACCAGCTTATTACGCAGCTATTTGCATTCCGCATCTGCGGTTAGGCATTTGGGCTGGCAAATATTATTAAGATAAAATACAGGATTACGGACATCAGCATGATTGTATTGGGAGGCCGTACGGTTGTGTGCACACCGCATGATTTCCCAGTAAATGTCTAGCAAACGTTAATTGCCTGACCTACATAGGTAATAGATAGTAGAGAGCAGTTACATAACATCGTTAAACGTCGATATTACGCTTGGAGGCCTACGTCTGCACGATAAGTCGCGAAGAAACAGGTGAAATGGAAAATATTCACTTACCTGGATCACCTTGATCTTGAAACTTGCTCCGAGGTGTGTAATGGTGCTCGAGATATTTCAATATCCACCGCAGCCAGTGCATCATTCAAACCTTCAAACATTTTATAGATTTTTGTTTCTGACTACAGTTATTTCCTCTTTGTAATCGATAGAAAATGATTGACAATTTAAAAATATTCAAATTATTAATCAAATCGCATCTATGATAAGCTTGAGTCAAATAAAATTGGAATTTACTTCCGGTGGCGAAGAAACCATTTGCTGAATATCAGTTATTTCAAAGTCTTTCTGTTGATCGAAATCATGTCCACGCTCGAGAATCAGACGTAACAAACTAATGAGTATTTGTGGTATTTTTTCGTGAAATTTTTGGTTTCGATTTTTTCCTAAAGTAATTGTGTCTAGAGTTTTCCTAATAAATTGTGGCTTAAGTGACTGCATTCGCTATTAATTTTATAATATTATTCGGCATATTGGGATTTCGACACAACTGCGGGCAATTTTTAAAACAATCGATTTTTCTTTAAAGTGATTGTGTGTAGTGCGGCTTACGATCTATACTACTAACATGTGACATAATTGAGGGGACTTTAAAATGTATGTAGTGTAACATTATTTTAAGCTTCACTATAGCTAAAATTACGGATTCTATGGCTAAAGCCAATATGTTCCTTAAGAATCCATCTCCTGCATTGTACAACTTCTTTGGAAATGATAAATGTTGAAACCTATTGGTCTGTGCATTAGTATAACAAAGCCAAGCTTTACTGAATAAAATGTGGATTTTTTACGCCTCTAAAGAAAGCGTACAACGTTAGCAAATAAGCTGATTGTGAACAAAGATATTTTAGGAATTTTTTTCGTTTTGATAAAAGGCGTGAAACTCCCAACACTTATCAATTTTACTTTCAGAACTTTTATCTCAATGAATAAATTTTTACATAGCCTGAAATAAAAAACCATCCAAAGTGAGACAGAGAAAAATAATTTATGATAAAAAAAAAGTTACAAACAGTTGCACAAAATCATGATTTGATATATTCTCTCTCTTAGAGTGCCGTCTTCATTGTTTATTGAAGGTTTCCAACAATTTCGGCGAACCTCTGACCATCTTGGGCAGTTCGAAATTGTGAGTGGGCATCCATACTTGTCCAATATCTGATGTTTTTCAATCAGGAATATTTCTTTCAACCTATACCTCGCTTGCCCTCAACTTTCCCTTCCATCATTAATTTCAAGAGCTCATATCTATTTCCACGCATTATATGACCCAGATATATTGACAGAAATAAATTATTTGTTTCTTTTAGATGCGAACCATTCTTTTATTTCTGTTGATGGGATAGCATCGATTTGGCAAAAAATTTTCCCCAGTCTGCAAAGCAGAAATAATCCTACGTAAGGGGGTTGCAACAGGATAACAATATCTGTCTTTCACCTACCAATTCTTTCTTTAGATACACTTTTAGTAAAATAAGTAAGTTTAGGTGCCCAATTTCCTTAGTAACAAATTACGAAGACACCAGCGAAAGAAGGCACAAAAGACTCAGATAAATCCTACAAAAGATGAACGGAAACTAAAGATAATCACCGTTGCTGCCGTTGCACCGTAAGATGGATCGAATAGCTTCCAATATGCAACCGTGGATCGTTTATCGACGGAAGTGGACTGAGTAGCTTCCACTTGGTGACCGATTTCTCGGTAGCAAACCAAACAACAAAGAGCATAGTTGACATTGCTCGCACCGAAGGGAGATGGATTGTGTAGCTTCTTTTTAGGGCGGCTACAATCAGCCACGGATTGCCTCGTCATCAAGGGTGGATTGAGGAGCTTCCAATTGGCGGTATCTGACGCTCGTAAATTATCACCACAGTTCAGTTCATGAAAAGACGGCAAACGAGGGAACAAATGTTTTGGAGACGCGTTAAACTACCAAAGATGCATGATGATGATTATGATGATGATGATGATGATGATGATGATGATGATGATGATAATGGTTATGATGGTGGTGATGATGACGATGAGATGGCCTATCCGTGGCTCACGGTAATTTTTTATATTGCTTGCGATAACTGTGGAAAATGATGTTAGGTTTTCAGGGTTCAGCGTTTTTTTTAAGCATTATTTTTCAAGTTAGTGTTATTTTTTTTATTTTCCTTGCCTTTGGGCGTTTTTCCTCGATGGTGTTAAATAAAATAAGATGTTTTGCCATTGCGTTTCTTCGTTTCTTTTTCTGTCATCACTTTTCAAGAGGTTCGCCCACAATTTCTAACTTGTGATTCGACTCCAATCAATTAAAGAGTTGGCCACCACTGTTTTAAAACACAAGATAATCAGCTATCCAAGGTTACAAACAGTTGGTGAATTTTTCAATCTTCTTCAATATGCAACCCCCTATATAAGCAAAAAAATTCTGGAAATCCCCGGGTACGCCTGCAGCTATGTTCGGAAGAGATTGGGCGTTGCCCACATTGGATGAAAAAAAATTTCCCAGCTTCAAAATAACACTGATATAATATCTGAACCAACATAATATTTAATAACTAGATGATATCATCAGCGCCTTCGTCTCCGTGAAAAAAGATTCTCGAGTAACCTCTTTGAAAATTTTGACATTTTAAAATATCCACTTTTGTCAAAATATCGACATTTTGTGGTTTGACTCCCAAAGTCTTCATTATTTCTTGAAGTTTTGACTTTCTTTTGAAAATTTCGACTTTTTATCAAAATGTTCGACATCTTCTCGGAGTTTCAACTTTTAAGCAGTAAATGGACTTTTATTTGAAAAATTGAAAATTTCGAATCGTTTTTGAAAATTTCAACCTTTTGTAGTAAAATTTTGACTTTTTTCTGAAAGTTATGACTTTTCAGAATTTTATTTTTCGAAATTGCTATTCCTTTGATTTCTTTTTTCAACATTTTTTTGAAAGTGCTAAATTCCTTATCGAAACTTCGAATTTCTGTAACTTCGATTTTTTTTTAAAATTCGTCTGTTCCTGAAAATTTTCAATTTTTTTCAAAGAATCTGATTGTCTCTATTGCCAATTTTTAAAATGTTTAACGAACTGTGCAAAAGGAATTTAAGACTTAACTAAATTATGATTTAAAAGCTTCATTTTAAAAAGGACTATTTTCCAAGTTTGAACTGAAACGTTTAAAAATAATCAAAATTTAGAACAATTTTCAAATTTTAAGGGTAAATAGAATACAAAAAGAAGCACAAAGCAAAAGGTTGGCATTAATTTAAAAATTTAAATGTCTACAAGATTTGCTTGAATTCAAGAGCAAAAAAAATTTGGATAAATTTGTGTGGAGACACATTCACCAACGACGTCAGATCTAAATGCGTATTGGCAACTTTAAATAAAATGTATTATTCATTGTATATATTTTAAGTGGTTTTGAATGCCCAGTTTTGCCATCTTCGAGGTTAAATTTTACTTACTGCACACCTACGTATTAAGGAGAACATCTGTGTGAAATTTCATACTCCTAGATCCACCGGCTTAGGCTCTGCGTTGTCAGGCAGTAAGTGCTTGGAGATTCATTAAATAGATAATTTACGATATTGTGAAACGGTGTTAGGTCAACATTTCAAGAAGAAAATTAAAGATGAAAAATTTCAAATTTAGGTTTATCGAATTTCGAGGACAAATTCCAGAACACCTCCACATTAAAAAAATGTTCCATTTTGAGATTTTTTCCGAAGAATCACCATTTAAGTATCCCGAAAAAAAATCAGATTTTTTTCAGATATTTTGATATCTTTCAGAAATTTCGACTTCTATTTTGAATTTGACTATTTTAATTTATTTGGATATTTTGCCTTTTTTTCTCTAAATTTAGATTTTATCCACAAAACTTTGACTTGAATGTTGATACAAATTTCGGTTTAACATTACGAGTCTTTCTGAAAATTGTAACTAAAGTTGAAATATGCAAGAAGAATGCAACCTAGACTACTGCTGAACTACCAACAGTTGAAACACTGCCAACTAGCGAAGCGGTTGCTCTCTAGGAGAGTTCCCAGAAGACAAGGATTATATAATGCACAGACCAATAGGTTTGAACATTTATTAGATTCAAAGTTTGGAAACCAAATACCGGTTTCATCTTGTTAGATCTCGTCAGTTTGGTATATCCAACTCGAATGCTAACAAATGCTCCAACAAGTAAGTACTAAAACATTCACAGGCGTCAAACGAGTGACTCTTACTACTACCCCACCTATTGGTCCATAGAGAAGCTATGGCCATCGCCAACAATGTCGCATGCAAGAAGAATGCAACCTAGACTACAAATTCCTGCAGCCCTCCAGGCGTGTATATAAAGTTGAAATGTAGACTTTTTAATACACTGAATTTTTCTACATAGTTTTTGACTTTACATACCAATTTATACTTTTTTATTCTGAACTTTAACCTTTTTAAAATTCCAGCCTTCTTTGAAGAAATCGACATTTTCAAAATTTCGACTTTTTCAAAATGATGACTTCTTCAAAAATGTTGACTTATTTTTAAAATTCCGACCATTTTCAACATTTTTATTTTTTTTTTGAAAATATCACTTTTGTTTCCACTATAATTTTGACTTTCTTTTAAAAATCTGACTTTTTCATGTTTATTGAAATTCTGGATGTTTTAGAACACTTCGACACTTTATTTTAAAAATTTCGAATTTCCAATTCTGCCCTTTTCTAAAATTTCAACTTATTTTGTAAAAAGTAACCATTTCACAGTTTCAACTCTTTAAGATCTTGATTTTTTTTGAAGTTTTGGAAAATTTTTACACAATATTTTCATCTGTTTTTAAAATTTCGAATGTTTTTTTTTCCAAATTTTGATATTTTTATAAATCTGATTATGTTGAAATATTGTTTTTTTAAAAACCTCTGCCCTTTTTTTCAAAATAGCCATTTTTTTAAGTACCACCTTTGTTCAAAAGGACTATTTCTCGAAGTTTTAATTTTTTCTGAAAATTCTGACTTTTTCAAAATCTTCGACATTTCTCGAAGTTTCGCCCTTTATGCAGTAAATTGGACTGTTTTTGAAAATTTCAACCACTTATCAAATTTCGATTTTTTCTCAAAATTATGAATTTTCAAAATTTCTCCCTTTTTTCATTTCGCCTTTTTGTGAAAACCCTAACATTTTTTCAAAATTTTTTTGAAAGTACTGAATTTTTTCCCGAAATTTCGAATTTCTGTAACTTCCAATTTCTAAAAAATTTGTTTGTTCCTGAAAATTTTAAAGTTTTTTTGAACAATCTGACTTTCGGAAATGCAAATTTTTAACATTGTTATCGAATTGAGTAAAACGAATTCGAGGCTTAACTAAACTTCGATTTTAAAGCTCACCTTTCAAAAAAGAGTATTTTTTAAGTTTACACTGAAAAGTTTTTAAAAAATTTAAATTTTGAAACATTATAAAAAAACGTCAAGTCTTTTTCTAAGTTGCAGCATTTAAGTATCTCGAAAAAATATATTAGAATTTTTTCCGAAATGTTGGGTTCTGTCTGTCCTCGAATGTTTCTCCGGATTTTGTTTTTAATTTGAAAATTCCAATTCATGTAGATACTTCGACTTTTCTTTTCCAAATTTGAATTTGACCAAAAAACGTTGATTTGAATTGTGGTTTAGGTTTCTATTTAAAATTTCGAATCTTTCTGAAAATTATAACTAAAGTCGAAATGTAGACTTTTTTCATAATTTGAATTTTTCCTAAAAATGTTCGCTTTAGTTAGCCGCTTTTTTCTAAATTTTGACTTTTTTAAAATTCTATCCTTGGAAGAAATCGACTTTTTGAAAATTTTGGCTCTTTCGAGATGACGACTTTCTATAAAATTTTGACCTATTTTTTTTTGAAAACTCGATTGTACAAAATTTCGACTTTTTCAAATCGACGACGTTCTAATAAATTTTGCTTTATTTGAACATTTGGAGTATTTTCAACATCTTTACTTTTTTGAAAATTTTGACTTTTTTTCAAAATTTCTGCTAATGCAATTTGGACTTTTTTTGAAAACTTATGTTTTATTTAGGCATTCTACATTTTCGAATGCTTGAACTTGATTAAAAATTTTAATCTTTATTAAATTGCTAAGAGTAGTTAATAAGAATTATATGTTAAATGCATGTGAGAGCTTAGCCATCCATAAGGCTGGAAACAACCTTATGAATGGTTGCGCTGGACCTTTAGGCCATTCATCTCTGTTAAAAATAGTTAAAAGATAAGATAAGAAATTGTGACACAACGACGTGTATGATTGGATGCGCGTTCGGGTGCGGTTGATCACGCACGAAGTGAATATTTTTAGTATATAAGGGTTAATTTTAAGATTAGATGTTAGTTTCTTCTAAAGATGACAGCTTGGCTATCGAAACGCGTTAGAGCAACCTTTGTTGTGTTTTTTAATCTTTCTTGGTTTCAGAGGACAAGTTCTGTGTTTCAATTTTTGAAGATAACCAAGGACCAGCCCGTTCCATCAAACTTAATCTTTTTTGACCTTTCTTTCAAAATTCCGAAGTTTTTAAAATTTTATTTACTATTATTTTTTTTCCATAAGTTTGTCATTTCATCCTCTCCCGAAATTGCGGCTTATTTTCTAATTTTCGCATTGTTTAAGAAATCCCTCTTTTTTGAAATTCAAGTTTCTCGAAATTTTAGTTTTCTTGGAATTTTGAGCCATTTTGAAAAATTCTGCTTTTGTAAAAAAGCAAACTTCCTTAAAAACTCAAATTTTTTGGAAATTTTCAACTTTTTTAAGGATTTGGACATTTTCAAAATTTCTTTTTCGGAATTTTTTTTTCAAAATTTCGTCTTTTCTACAAATTGTGTCTTTTTTGGCTAAATTTCGATTCCAATTTTTTATATTTTAATTTTTTCGAACTTCAACCTTGTTAGAAATTTTGATCATTTTTCGAAACATCGACTTTTTTTAAAAAATATTCAATTTTTCGAAGTTTTGCCTTTCATTGAAAATTGCTAATTTTTTCCAATTTTTGACTTTTTAAAATCTTAACCATCTTTGAAGAAATCGACTTTTTTTCTATAAAATTTTGACATTTTTTTTTAAAATCGAGTTTTTCGAGATTTCAACTTTTTCAAAATGATGACTTTCTCAAAAACCTTGATTTGTTTAAACATTTTGACTATTTTCAACGTCTTTACTTTTTTGAAAATGTTGACTTTTTTTCAAAATTTCTGCTACTGTAATTTTAATTTTTTTTGAAAACTTTTGTTCCATTTTAACATTTTAAATTTTTAAAAAGTCGAATTTTATTGAATATTTTAATCTTTTTCGAAAGTGACCTTATGAGAAATTTTGCCTTTCAAAATTCCTAATTTTTGAACATGTTAGTTTTTTCTAAAATTTCTCATTTCATCCTCTCTCAAAATTGAGGCCAGTTTTGTAATTTTCGGGTTTTTTAAAGAAATCCAGCTGTTTTAAAATTCAAGCTTTTCGAAATTCTATATTTTTTTGATTTTGACAAAAATTTCGTTTATGAAATTTTGATTCTTTCGAACCTCAATCTTTTTATTTTTGAAGTTTTCTATTACTGAAACTTTCCACCATTTTAAAAACTTCCGCTTTCTTTTTACAAATATTCTTTTTCTTTTAACTGTTGGCTACTTCTCGAAATTTCGACTCTCTGTAAATTTAATATTTGTTTGCCTTTTCTGCTTTTAAAATATGGAATTTGAAATTGAAATTTTTGGCTTATTAAAATGTCAATATTTTCTCGAAATTCTGAGACCTTTCCTAAAAACTTCTTTTTTTTTTAATTCGAATTTTTTCGAAAGTTATAGCCGAGTTTAAAGACTCAACTGAAAATTTTGATTTATTTATGAAACTTTGATTTTAATTTTGATAATTCTAATTTAATCACCAATAACTACTTTTATAAGGAATTTTGGAAAAAAGTCGAAAAAAAAAATTTAAAGCCGAAAAATTCGACTATGAAGTCGAAATTTTAAGTAAATAAAAAATCAAGAAAAAAGTAAAATAAAATAGTGAAAATAATAGAATGTTTTATCGAAATTTTTAAATTTCAGTTTCAAGTAAAATTTCTAATTTTTGAAATATTCCCAAAATTTCGATTTTTTTAGGAGTTCCTCCAATTTCGGTTTTTTCTCAAAAATTCAACATTAACATCTTCAATTTACTAGATATTGCAATGTAAGAAATGAAAACTAAAATATGAGCTGAACAATTTGTCTGTGAAGTTAAAATTTAAATAAAGAATATGATTTCTAAAAAGAACTTTTTAATCTTCGAATTTTTATTAAACATTTTTCCAATAAAAAGTTTGCTTTAAAATATATAAATTTAAAATAAGAACTAAAATTTTAAAACTTGAATTTCAGATATCAAGAATAAGGGTGCGTTTACACTAGACAATTTATTTCGTAAAATTTTCTCTGACATAAAATATATTTTCTCTCTGACATAAATGTCAAGTACCCTGAGAGAAGCTATCTCCACCTAGCTGTGTAGATAAGTCTCGGATAGCTTCTCTCAGGATAGGTGGCACTTATAACAGAGAGAAATGTACGGAATAAGGTGTCTAATTTAAACGCACCTTAAGACATGTCAGAAAAAGCTAATAAAAAATGTGAGAGTTTTCTCTGAATTACAAGTTTTTTCCCAAAATGACCAATTTAAATTTAAGATATAAAAGTTCAAGTTTTGTAATGTTAAGTAAAAGAATATAGAAATTTTTGGAAAAGGCTCGAAAGTTCTCCATCGTTTTTCTGGTTTGTTGAAATTTTTACCTTTTTCCCGAAATTTTAGGATGAAGTCTAAAATTTTCTATTTTTCAAAATTTGTTTGAAGATTTCCAAATTATTACAAAATAGCCGTTTTTAAGCCAAATCTTAATTTTATTTTTTTTTAATATCAAAAATTTTTTAGAAATGTCTATATTTTTTTAGAAATTCCAAATTTTGGTCTAATATTCTTCCTAAAACTCCAAAATTCGATTTTGGGAAAAATTTCGAAATTTTTAAATATTAAACTATTGATAAAAATAAAAATTGATATGGAAATTTTGACTCCTGAAACCACAAAAGATTAAAAAATACAACAACAGGGGACAAGATTTGTATGGGTGTAACAGGATCATGTTACACCCCCTATTTTTTCTTTATTTACGAAGATAAAATTTTCAAAGTTGCTACACGAGATGTATTTATGAAATATCAAATTTTGACTTAAAATTGACATTCCTACTGCTGTCATTTTCGCTAAAACTGACACCAACTTTTGATCAAGTCTAGTAAGTTTGAAAATTTTATCTTCATAAATAAAGAAAAAATAGAGGGTTTACCATGATCCTGTTACTCCCGATATATAGAAATACCTCTCTGAAGATGATAGCTTGGCTACCGAAACGCGTTGGAACAACTTTGGTTGTACTTTTTAATCTTTCTTGGTTTCGGGGGACAAGATTTGTATATCAATTTTTAAAGATAACCAAGGACAAGTCCGTTCCACCAAAAAAGAAAAAGAGAATAAGAAAATTTGAAAACAAATAATAAAATAAAATGTCACCCGTAAACCCCAAATTTCGAAAAAATGTAATTGCTAAATTAAATTAGCGAGCAAAACTCAAAAATAAAAAACAAACATGTTCTTAAAATGTTAATAGACTTGTCAAGATAAAAACAAGCAATTTCGCGCAAAGCTTTGTCAGTGTAGTAAAAAAAATGATTTATGATAATAAATAATAGTAGGGTTTCGCATTTCGGGTTGCATGATAAACAGCTTGTACAGTTTGTAAGAGGAACTGTTAACTTAGAAGTAACTATCGACAATGGGCACAGATCTATGTAAAATATATATATATTTTTTTGATAAAATATATATTTTGTTGATAAATTTATTGTAGTAAGACTGATAATTTTAGGGATTATCAAAGGGTTAAAAAATACGTTAGCATTAAAACGATTTTAGAAAAAAGTTGCAGGAAGTGCATATAAAAGATGTAAAGACAATCGCAACTTATATTTTCCAGCATATAACAACAAAAACAGAGAGTCGAGGAACTGCAGAAGATGCTCCAATGAAAAAATAAGAAAAACACCGAGCAAAATTTTCATTGAAATCGCGAGCTCTGTTCAAGGCGCGAGCACGCTTCTAACGTTAGAGCCGAAGTATTAAATTGGTGCAATTAATTTTATTCACTTTGTCTTGGACGATTTATACACATTTCGCTGTAAGTACATGTTGAAATTAGTGCCTTTAATTTCTTTTTATTGGAGATTTTAGTCTCCGCTCATAATTAAAAGCTCTTTTAAGGCAGAATAAATGCCTCAGAAATATTTAAATGTCCTTTTCGCTGCTTTTAATCTTTTGCCTTAAAAATAATTCTACCAATTTAGAAGGACAAGGGAAATAAAAGCAGAAAAGTTTGGCCAAAGTTTGGGTCCTTTTAGAGTAATTTTCACTTCGCCATTTAGGAGAGTAAGATGGAAAGTTTAATCAATTAATTCGATATTAAAAAAAGCGTTTAGTAATAATGTTTAAAGCTTTTATTCTAAATTAGATTCTTGCAGTTGGACAATCGATCAAACTTTTCACGCGAGTCACCACGGAGATTCTCAAGTATGCGGAATGGAAGGAACAGGGGATTTTTTTTTATTCTTCAGTTAAAATTCCATTGTCTTTGAAGAGAACACTTCTGTAGGCGTGTTGGGCGATTTTTGATAGGAAGAAAACTTATGGTTTCGGGTTACCATCACGATAATTTGCGTTACCAGCATGCTCTAATGTTAACAGTACCATGAAGACAGGAATGTTGGTTTTCCCAAATTCCCGAATGCAAATATTTATTTCCAACATTCGCGAATGCTAATGCGAATGTTGGCTTTTCCACTGGCTCTCAAAAAATATGAGAAAAAACGAAATTTCCAAAATAAATCGAATTTGGGGAGAAAACCCCAGTTTCTAAGAATATTTCACTCAAAATTAAAACACATTTTTTTTTAAATTTAAATTTTTAAACTAAAGCCAAACAAGATGAAGTTTCCTAAAAGTTGAAATTTTGAAAAAAGGTAGAAATGTTGAAAAAAGTTGGAAATTTTGAAAAAGGTTACAAATTTTAAAAAGCCATAACTTTGAAAAAAAGTCGAAATTTGGTGACAAAAGGTTGAAATTTAAAAAAAAGTGAAAATTATGAAAAATATATCAAAAATTTTGAAGAAGTCCAATTTTTCAAAAAAGTGAAAATTTTCAAAAAATGTCGATTTTTTTCATTTTTCAAGTAAAAGTTGAATTTACTATACAGAACTCGAAACTTCGGAAAAAAATCGTAATTTTGGGAAAAGAGTAGAATTAAGAAAAATTTAAACTTCGAGAAAGTGTCATAAGTTTGAGCCACCCCTGAAATAGTTCGATATTTGTCTAAGTCTAAGGAAAAGACACTTGAATACGTTCCAAAAACACTTGTAAGACTGTAAAAAATAGTCACAGTTTTCGAAAAAATATTAAATCGAAAATTTGAAAGTCAATTTCTAAAGAGCGGTAATTTAAAAAAGTCGAATTTTTTTTTAAATCGACATTTAAAGACGTCAAAATTTAAAACAAATAAAATTTTCTATGAAATTGGAAATTTGACAATAAAACAAATTTTTCAAAAAATTTCAAATTCATAAAGGAAGTCGATATTTAAGAGTTGAAACTTTCAATAAAATTTAATATTTTGAAAAAATTGAGAGATTTGAAAATAGTCAAAATTTGCAAAAAAAAGTTAAAATTTTTAATAAATCGAAATTTTTGCAATCAAAATTTTCTAAAACAATCGAAATTTTGCAAAATGATTTTTATAGAAAGTTAAAATTCTGAAAAAAAATTAGATTTTCAGAAAGGCCAAAAATTGTCAAAATTTCGACGTTCTTCGAAAATTCGAATATATTTCAAAAAATGACGAAATTTTCAACAAAATTCTAAATTTTTTAAAAAGGTAATATTTTGAGAAATAATCTATAATTTCAAAAAGAGTCGAAATTTTAAAAAATGTTGAGATTTAGTAATAAATTGAAGAATTTTCAATCAACTGTTTAAAACAATCTAAGTTTTCAAAAAGTCACTTCACTAAAGAAAACTCAAAATTACCAGGAAAGTGAAACTTTTTTTGGGATAGAAAAATTGAAAAAAAATTCAAAATTTTCAAAAGAAATTCTTTAAAAATGTCAAAACTTTCAAAAATCGTGGGAAAAATATTTAAAACAATAAAAAAATTCAAAATTTAGCAAAATAATCGAAAATTTCAAAAAATTCGGATAGTTAAAAAAAATTGAGGCTTAAAAAATCGAAATTATCAAATAAAAGTTCAGATTGGAAAAAGAGCGAAATTTTCAAACAAAAAAAAATCGAAAGTTTATAAAAAGT
The DNA here is from genome assembly GCA_028583605.1 of Dastarcus helophoroides. Taxonomy (NCBI): domain Eukaryota; kingdom Metazoa; phylum Arthropoda; class Insecta; order Coleoptera; family Bothrideridae; genus Dastarcus; species Dastarcus helophoroides. The sequence goes on from CM053335.1 coordinate 6,712,817, forward strand.
CGAAAATTAAAAAATAATTCAAGTTTAAAAAAAAGAGTTGAAATTTTAAAAAATCAAAATGTTCAAAAAGTTGCAATTTTTTAAAAACTTCAAAGAAAATTTTGAAAAAGATTGAAAATTTAAAAACTGATAATGTTAAAACTGTTTTGCTCTCAAAAATTCAACATTTTTAAAAAGTACAAATTTTCAAAGGGTGGAGATTTTTTTTAAAACGTCAAAATTTCAAAAAAGGTCGAGCTTTTAAAAAGGCCGAATTAAAAAAAAAAATTTAAGCTTTGAAAAGTCGAAATTTTCAGAAACTAGAAACTTTTGGAAAAGTTGGTCGAAACGGAAACAAAAGTCGTGATTAAAAAAAGAAACGAATTTTCGAAAAATGCTGAAAATTAGTCGAAATTGTCAAAAAATAATCAAATTTTCGAAAAAAAGTCAAAATTTCCACAATAGCTATATTTTCAAAAAGTACAAATTTTTTAAAAATTTTCAAATTTATAATAAAAGAAGTCGATATTTAAGAGTTAAAATTTGAAATAAAATTTAATATTTTGAAAAAATTGAGAGATTTGCAGAGTCAAAATTTGCAAAAAAAAAGTTAAAATTTTTAATAAATCGAAAACTTTGCAATCAAAATTTTCTAAAACAATCAAAATTTTGCACAATGATTTTCATAGAAAGTTGAAATTCTAAAAAACAAAAGTTAGATTTTCAGAAAAGCCAAATATTGTCAGAATTTCGACGTTCTTCAAAAAAATTCGAGTATATTTCAAAAAATGACGAAATTTTTAACAAAATTCTAAATTTTTTAAAAAGGCAATATTTTGAGAAATAATCTAAAATTTCAGAGTCGAAATTTAAAAAAAAAATTAAAGAATTTTCAATCAACTGTTGGAAACAATCCAAGTTTTCAAAAAGTCACTTTACTAAAGAAAACTGAAAATTACCAGGAAAGTCAAACTTTTTTTGGGATAGAAAGATTGAAAAAACATTCAAAATTTTCAAAAGAAATTCTCTAAAATGGCAAAGCTTTCAAAAATCGTGGAAAAAATTCAGATATTTAAAACAATAAAAAAATTCAAAATTTCGCAAAATAATCGAAAATTTCAAAAAATTGGGCATTTTAAAAAATTTGCCATTTAAGAAAAATTGAGGCTTCAAAAAAATCGAAATTCTCAAATAAAAGTTCAGATTTGAAAAAGGGCGAAATTTTCAAAAAAAATCGATAGTTTGTAAAAAGTCGAAACTGAAAAAAAAATTTAAGTTTAAAAAAGTTGAAATTTTAAAAAATCAAAATGTTCAAAAAGTTACAATTTTTAAAAAACTTCAAATTTAAAAAAAAAAGCAAATTTTGAGAAAGATTGAAAATTTAAAAACTGATATTTTGAAAACAGTTTTGCTCTCAAAAATTCTATATTTTTAAAGACTACAAAATTTTCAAAGAGTGGAGATTTTTTAGAAATGTCGAAATTTCAAAAAAGATCGAGCTTTTAAAAAGCCAAATTTTAGAAAAAATTGTAAACTTTGAAAAGTCGAAATTTTCAGAAAGTAGAAATTTTTTTGAAAAGTTGGTCGAAACGTAAACAAAAGTCGTAGTTAAAAAAAACGATTTTTCGAAAAATGCTGGAAAAATGTTGAAATTGTCACAAAGAAATCAAATTTTCGAAAAAAAAGTTGAAATTTTCCAAAATATCTATATTTTCAAAAAGTACAAATTTTTGAGAAAGTCTAAACTTAAAAAAAGGCGAAGGTTTGAAAAAGTCTAAAAGATGAGAAAAAATTGAAAATCTTAATAAATTTTGTGAAAAGAATATTAGCTTGGTGGAACGGACTGGTCCTTGGTTATTTTCAAAAATTGAAATACAGAACTTGTCCCCTGAAATCAAGAATGATTAAAAAACACAACAAAGGTTGCTCTAACGCGTTTCGACATCCAAGCTGTCATCTTCAGAGAGAAACTAACACCTATCTTAAAATTTACCCTTATATACTAAGAATATTTACTTCGTGCATGATCGACCGAATCCGAAAGCGCATGCGCATCCAATCATATACGTCGTAGTGTCACAATTCCTTATTTATCGACCTTAACTATTTTTAACAAAGATGAATGGCCTAAAGGCCCAGCGCAACCATTCATAAGGTTGTCTCCAGCCTTATGCTATGGCTAAGCTTTCACATGCATTTAACATATTATTCTTATTTACTACTCTTAACAATTTAATATTATTATCTATCCTATGATCTAATTCAAAGGCATGTCGAGCCACACTTGACTTCTCAGTTCTTCCGTACCTCAAATGAGCCAAATGTTCCTCTAGTCGGATTTTAAGAGATCGTTTAGTTTCCCCGACATACTTTTGAGGATAATTCCTACATGAAATTTGATAAATACCGGACTTATCCGTTTGCTCTACTTTATCCTTTAAACTACCCAAAAGCGAATTTAATTTGCCCACGGAAGCCCTGTTTTTGTAAAATTCCACCCAACCCTTGCTTACGCTCGACGACCTGTGGTGGGGGCTCCTATGAAAACGTCACAATACCTTCCATGTTGTTCCAATACTTTTGACGACTAAAATAAAAGCTCTTACCCAAACATTTTCTACGACTAAAATAGGTTGTGGTAGCCCCGTGCACATCATTAAATCCGCCCCTGATGAACTATCCCTGATATTATATTGTAATTGTAATGATAGGGAGGTTATAAACATTGGAACAGTCGGAAATAGCGTGAACCATTAGCACACTAATTTAATTTAACAGGTTGGAACGAGCACCATTTCCCGAAGCATAAAAATGATATCGAAGCTATTAATGCAGCAGAGTGGTTATCCTATTTCGAAACAAAAACGTAAAAGTTCGCAAGAAAACTGATATCGATATTAAAATTTAGTGAGCGGTAACATTTATTACTTTTTACGAGAAGTCGATCATCCATTAAATTCATAGGCGCACGGGCTTTTACTATTATATACATCACCTAACATGGAGGCCCATCTAATATTTTACCACTAATGAAAAATTATTACAGCATTCGCGCCGTGTTAAATCTATGACATCGACTTTGTAGCCTATATATAAAAATGCAGTTTTGTGGTTTTATACGTCAACGATTTACGCGCCTTCGGGGTAGCTGGTTTCAAATCAGCTATTACTTTTACCAATAAAGGTGTTACTATTAGAAACACATTTTAGTAAGAAGGCGTCCACATTAATTAGGCGAGTTTTTTTTGAAAATTTGAATAATCACCTTGGTGAGACTCGTGGGGCCCCATGCAAGAGCACATAACAATTTTTAAATAAATTTTATTCATTTTACACGAGATGATTGGATTACTGAAACTTCGTCGTTTATGAAAAATATTGATGACAGGTCCTCATCCCATTGACGTGAGTTTTTTCTTAATAAGCTATCATGTTAATTAGATGTTCTTCGCTTACATTTTGCGTCTTCTTATTTTTTCACCAGTGTTTTAAATCGCTAGGAGGGTCGCTTTGTTGGTAAGTATACACAAAAAGAAAAAAGCATTTTGTACATTTCACCCGCCCATCCAGTCTGCTAAACTGTAAGAGTTTCTATTCAACTTTTTTGACACGGTTTTATTAGTTTTCGTATTTAAACAGTAAATTTGATCTAGGAAGGTCTAGATCTTTTAATTTTTAATATCAAGAGCCTGTGTTTATATTTTTTCTAGATGGGTAATACTGCTAACGGAATTCATACTTACAATGTCACTAAAAACATAGAAAATATAATATTTCGAGCACGTAAAGACAATCGTTATATGCTTCAGACTGTCGAGAAGGGTTAGCGGCGGAATGTCCCGCTAACTTGCAATAGTAGCGTTCCATCCTTGCTACTTTACCACTGTCGCAGATAACCCTAATATAGACGTTTTTGAGCAATATGTTAGATTCTATAATGCACAGACCAATAGGTTTGAACATTTATTAGATTCGAAGTTTGGAAACCAAATACCGGTTTCGATCTTGTTAGATCTCGTCAGCATTCGAGTTGGATATACCAAACTGACGAGATCTAACAAGATCGAAACCGGTATTTGGTTTCCAAACTTCGAATCTAATAAATGTTCAAACCTATTGGTCTGTGCATTATAGAATCCTTGTCTTCTGGGAACTCTCCTAGAGAGCAACCGCTTCGCTAGGTGGCAGTGTTTCAACTGTTGGTAGTTCAGCTACCTATGATTCACTATACACGCCTGGAGGGCTGCATGAATTTGTAGTCTAGGTTGCATTCTTCTTGCATAATATGTTAGATGTCAAGACTCTGAGTCGGACTGACTACTGACAAATTTATCAGAAAGGCAGTGCACCATTGCTCTCCCTGCACCAGCCACTAGAATTATGCTATAAAAATACAACAGTCTCCAATAAGTTCTTAAACATTTCCAAACGTAAACTAATAATGAAAATTCTCTAATTTAGGAGTGTAAAAACGCAACCAGCTTAAAGAATCTTTAATGTGAACTCACCGATCTGTCAAATGCGGAATCCATTTCCAACAAATCTCCACTTACCTGTAAACAAAGCAATATTTAAATAATATATTATTAAACTGAAATCAGTATGCAAAAAGCGTATGCCATGAAAAAGAAATCTTCCGCACGCAAATTACTTAAACAATTTATAAGAACATTGCATTTAGCACGAAAGGTTTGTATTTAAAATTATCGGAAAATTTATGAATCACCTCGTGTAAACATGCATGAAAATAATTAAATTTGCTATTGTGCGACAGAAAAAAAGTGTTTGATACAATGCAAACAAATCTCTTCAAAGAACTAACACTGCAACACGTAAAATCATATTTAATAAAAGAAAAAATTATTACGATTTTAAAACGGACTAAAAAGTATAAAATGTTTTATTTTTCCGAGCTCCGGCAGACTACTAATCCCATAACATGAAAATGCATGATTATGAATGAAGTTTTTTTTTTGAAATTTTATAAGATTTAAAATGAAAAATGTGGGGTACATGCAATAGATAATTGATGCATGAAAAGTTCACCCAAGTCTCCATCAATTTTATTGCATTGCAACTGATGAAGGTATTTAATAAAACTCTAACTGACAGACAACCGACTGGTTAAACTGGTGATTTAGAAGCACACAATTTTGCACATGAATTCCCCATATAACACATGTGAGCAATAGGAAATAATTTTTAAAAATTCAACCCCCAAGAGTGCTAAATATGAAATAAAAATTTGTATAAAGCTTCGTCATTTTTAAAGTTGGAAATATGAAAACTGGTGTTTATAAATAAAAATCAGATGTACCGGCATTTTTGGTTCTTCATCCCCTTAGGGGTTAAAATCTACGCATGAGATCATGCAAGAAATTTGTATTTGAAAGTATAAAACATATTCAATGCTGATATCAGTTGCAGAAGAAAGTTTACCCCAAATTATGAACAGTACGGAATATTTTGAAAAGAAATTTGTGCAACTTTTAAAGTGGCTAATATTCAAGATATTTTTCAACGACGATTACTAATCATCAAATAGAAATATCACATAAACATCATACCAACACGAGTAATGCCTCCGGAAATTTTTTAACCAAGTGGCTGTCCCCTGAAACCAAGAAAGATTAAAAAACACAACAAACGTTGCTCTAACGCGTTTGGACACCCAAGCTGTCATCTTCAGAGAGATATGCGTTAGAGCAACGTTTGTTGTGTTTTTTAATCTTTCTTGGTTTCAGGGGACAAGTTCAGTATTTCAATTTTTGAAGATAACCAAGGATCAGTCCGTTCCACCAAATCAAGTTCCGTTTACTGACAAATTACCTTTCATTCATCCTAGACCTTAAAACCCTTTAAATAATTCAAAATTTGTTTAAAGAAAAGACACTCCAAGTAACTATACGTACCTGTAAAATGTTTAAAAATAGTCATGAATTTCAAAAAGATGTCGAAATCAAAAATTTGAAAATCCAAATTTCCGAGAAGCGGAAATGTTTAAAATAGGTCAACATTTAAAAAAATATACAGGGTAAGTCACTAAGCGGGAATCGGTCTTTGGTAGGCGTATCGTTCAAAATATCGAAAAATGTTTCGAAATAAAGTTCTCCACAACCTAAAAATATTGCCAAATATGGCGGCCTTCCGGTTGCACCGGAAATGAACACAACTTTCTTATTTTAAATAGAACACCCTATGTATTTTTACATTTTTGGATTTCTTGTTAAAAATGAATATGAATTTATTAAGACGACATAGGCTCTTAGTTGAACCGTTTTCGCGTAATTTAATTTTTTTGGTTAAATTTGACGATTTCGGAGCTTGACGCCATTAACGATATTTTCCAAACGCAATGACTCAGAGTTGTGTGGCATACGGTTTTGGATTCAGGAAGAAATGGAGTATTTGTTTACGGCTTTTCTGTTAGCAAGATTTCTTAAATTTCTTGACATCCGTCGACTCAATTCTTCAGTTGTTCAAACATGCATAACTTAATTTTTTTAAATGGAACCACCTATCTTGGATTATCTTATCGGACGCGAAATTAAATTACCTTTTTTTGGTACCAGGTATTGCCACCTCCGTCCAATAATTTTTGAGAAATTTAGAATTTTGTAAAAATTTTAATTAATTTCGTATTATTGCGTTAGCCCTGGATGTCGCGGTTTTGTTTCGTCTCGTTTGTCCGGCAATAACTGACAGTTCATCTCATTGTTGTCGCGAGGTCTTGGTATTAATACTGAAAGACAATGTTTTCTCAAGAAGAATTGCTCGATATGGTTTACGCCTTGGACAGTGTTGACAGAAATCCATTTCTTGCTTCAAGAATTTATGCCCGACGCTTTGCCGATCGAAGACATCCAAATTAAGCGGCATTCGCTAAATTGAGAGAGAGGTTGGAGCGAACTGGTAGTACGAAATACGAGAAAAAGGAGCGTAGAAAACCAACGACACATGAAGAAAACCAAGTTTTAGTAGCGGCTGCTGTTGTCCAAGATCCGCACTTAAGAACCAGAAGAATAAGTGTGACATTACAAATAAGCCAAAAATCGGTTTCATGATTACATTACATTTGTAACCCTCGCTTTGTGGAATTCTTCAATATTCATAACTATTAAACTCTATAAACAATAAATGGAATAACATTTATTAAAAATTCCACAATGTTCCTATAATATTTGCTATGACCGGACCTGGTTTCGCTATTCAGCATTCTCGGGGGTTGCACCACTAGTTTGTTTAGCTCCATGGATCACAGACTTCTGCGAATATTCCGTCTAAACCGAATTCTCATCCAAAGCTTCAAGTAGAGGTGTGTTCAGAAGATCAAGCTGCTCGTTGATAAGGGTAACTTGATCTTCTGAACACACCTCTAATTTAAGCTTTGGATGAGAATCCGGATTATGTTATGCTAACAAGCTCCATGGATCCTTCAAATATTCTGTATAATCCGAATTCTCATCCAAAGCTTCAATTAAAGGTGTGTTTAGAAGATTAAGCTGTAAATTGATCTTCTTAACACACCTCTAATTGAAACTTTGGATGAGAATCCGGATTATTTTATACTAACAACCTCCATGGATCACAGATTCCTGCGAATATTCCGACTAATCCGAATTCTCATCCAAAGCTTCAATTAAAGGTGTGTTCAGGAGATCAAGCTGCTCGTTGATAAGTGTAAATTGACCTTCTGAACACACCTCTAATTGAAGCTTTGGATGAGAATTCGGATTATGTTATGCTAACAAGCTCCATGGATCACAGACTCCCGAGAATATTCCGCCTAATCCAAATTATCATCCAAAGTTTCAATTAGAAGTGTCTTCAGAAGATCCATCAGCTCGTTCATAAGTGTAAATTGATCTTCTGAACACACTTCTAATTAATTTTAGATGAGAATTGGGATTAGACGGAATATTCGTAAGAGTTTGTGATCCATGGAGCTTGTTAGAGTAACAACAGTTAAACAAACTACTGGTATAACCGCCGACGATCCTGAAAAGCGAAACCAGGTCCGGTCATAGCAAATATTTATATCAACAAGGTGGAGTTTTTAAAATATGTTGCTGTATTTATCGTTAATAGAATGTAATAGTTATGAAAAAATCGAGAAGTTTGAAAAATATCGATATTTTTTAAAGAAGTCGAGACTTTCAAAAGGGAAATATCTTGAAATAAAAATTTTCCAAAACAATCGAAATATTGAAAAATGTTAAAATTTTCATATCAAGTTAAAATTTCCCAAAAAAAGGGTTTTAAAGAAAGTGAAATGGTGTCTAAATTTTGACGCTTTCAGGGTATTTGAAAAAACGCTGAAATTTTCAAAATAATTATAAACTTTTAAAAAAGTTTATACTTGAAGAAAAGTCTAAAATTTCAAAAATATTCAAAATTTTTAAAAAGTCGAAATTTCAAAAAATCAATAATTTTCAATAACTTATTAATTAAATGTATGAATAGTGTATCCATTGAAGAAAAGCTAAAATAATCATAAAAGTCGATTTAAAAAATAAAGTCGAAATTTTGAAAAGCTCAAGTTTTGGAAAAGTTAAAATTCTGGATACCTAAACTTTTAAAGGAAAAAGTCGGACATTTTTTAAAACAGTCGAAATTTTTGTTTAAAAGTTGTTTGAAAGTTTATGAATGAAAAAAATGGAATTTTTGAATGCGGAAAAAATTTGAGAAAAGGTCAAATTTTTCAAAAAGGTTAAGATTTTCAAAGAAATGGAAATTACAGTAGACTCCCGCTAAAGTTGCGCTCACCGGACTGGATCGATCGTTAAAGTTGCTGCTCCTCTACCATCCCTACCATTGTCGAAAAATGTATGTATATGTTGTATTGCTTCTTGTGCGATTGAATGGGTTATTCAAAAGTGGCGCTAAAACTCAGAAGTCTAATTCGTTGTTCGAAAATTAGAAAGGGGGAATATCCGCGCAACTTTAGCGATCGTATCTTGTCAACTTTAACGGGCGCAACCTTAGCAAGAGTCGGCTATAAGTGGAAGAATATCGACATTTTCAATAAAGTTGAAATTTTAAAAAATAGAAAATGTTCAAAAAACTTCAAAATGTGGTCGAGAATTTTTCAAAAAAAAGTCTAAATTTGGAAAGAGGTCGTCGCATATTTAGAAAGTTGAGGTTTTCAAAAAAAGATGAAAGGATCGAAAATTTTGAAGTCATAAATTTCAAACAAAGTCGAAATTTCTATAGAAAGTTAACATTTTTAAAAATAAACTAGATAAAAAAAGTGTAAGTACTGAAAAAACATGTCAAAATTCGACATTTTTAAAAAAGTTGAAATTTGGGAAAAACGTCTAAAATTTCAGAAATAGGCAACATTTTGGAAACATTTTTAATTTCTATAAGTTGAATTTTAAATAAAGTCGAAATTGTCGAAGTCAAAATACTGAAAGGAGGCAATCAGAAAAGTCGAAATTTTTAAAAATAAAACCTATTTTTGAAAAGTTAAAATTTTGAAACAAATCGAACTTTGAAGGAAATCCAAATTTTTGAAAAATTCTTAAAACAGCCAAAATTTTCGAAGAGTCGCAATTTTGAAAAAAATTTAGACAATTCGAAAAAGAAGATATTTTCAAAAAAAATCTGAAATTAAAAAAAAAAGAAAAATATTTCGATATTTTGTCAAATAGTCGACAATTTCAAAATAAAGTTGACATTTAAAAAGGTTGCACTTAAACAAAAAATCAAAATTTTCAAATAAAAGTTCAAATTTTAAAAAAGGCGCAATTTGAAGAGAAAAAATCTAACATTTGCAAAAGGTCTAAATTTCGAAAAATGACTGAAATTTAGAAAAAAAGTCGAAATTTTTAAGAATCAAAAAGGTATAATTATCAAAAAATGTCAAATATTAAGTAAAGATGATATCCTGAAAAATATCGAAAATTTAAAAAACTGGAATTTGTAAAATAGTCGAACAAAAGTTCTATGGTACATTTTTAAAAAGTGGGAATTTTCAGAGTGAAAATTTTTGAAAAATGTGGAAGCTTTCAAAAAGAGTCATGATTTTAAAAAGGCTAAGTGTTCCAAAATGTCTTAACTTTGAAAAATCGACATTTTAAAAAAAAAATTGGTCAAAAATTAAAAAAGGTCGAAATTTTTAAAAAAGGTAAATCTTTTAACGAATTGAAAATGCTGTAAAAATGTCGAAATTTAGAAAAAAAGTTGGGATATAAACAAAAAGTTGAATTTAAAAAAAAAACTAAATCTTGAGACGTCAAAATTTACCAATAAAATATTTAATTTTCAAAAAAATGCAAATTTTTGGAAAAGTCGAAAATTACAAAAAAGACCAAAAGTAGGAAATGTGGGAAAAAATCGGAAGTCTGGTTTCAAATTTTGACAAAAAGTCGAATTTTGCAAATAAAAACATGAACTCTGGAATAGCATCGAAATTTTGTAAAAATACAATCTTTCAAAGAACTTGACATTAAGAAAAATTTTCGGTATTAAATTTCCAAATAAATCTGAAATTTTCGAAGATTAAATATTTTAAAAAAATCAAAATTATCAGAAAAGCCGATATCTTTAAAATAAATTCAAAATTTGAAAAAGTTAAAATTTCGAAATATATTCAAATTTCGGATAAAGTTCAAATTTTGAAAGGTCAAACTTTTTGAAAAAAGAGCTGAAATTTTTTAAATAGTCGAAATTTTGATAAGCCAAAATTTTAAAATAAAAGCGAAATTTTGAGAAAAATGCAACTTTTTAAAAAAGTCAACATTTTTAAAGTCGAAATTACAACAAAAACAAAGTTAAAATTTTTAACAATGTCGAAATTTTGGATAAAACTGAAATTTTGAAGTCTTTAAAAATAGGTGAAATTTTAGAAAAATCCAAATTGCGATAAAAAATATCTAAATCCTTAAATAAAATTGAAATTTTGAGAAATATTTAACCATTTAAAAAATACGTTATTTTCATAGTGAAAATTTTAAAGAAATTGAAATTTTAAAAAAAAATCGAAATTTTCAAAAGGTCAAACTTAAAAAAAATGAAATTTTCGAAAAATCGAAGGTTCTAAAAAGAGTAGATAGAAATTTTTAATAGTGCTTTCAAAATAATTATCGAAAGGTTGAAAAACAAACAAAATTTAATCAAGGGAAAATTTCAAAAATTGTAAATTTTTGGAAAATGTCGAAATAAAAAATGGCAACTTTTACGACCGGAAAATGAATTTTTCGGAAAAGCAAGGCCTCGGATTCTTGATCAGTGACCCAAAAGAACCCCTGGGACACAATTTCGAAAAAAAAGGTTTATTATATTGTCTCAAACCCCCAACAAGCCCACTAGAATATTAAAAAATGTTCATGAGTTTCCTAACGAGAAACGAGCTTTTCGGAAAAACAAATCTCGGATTCTTAATCAGCGATCCCGAAAACCCCTAGGACACCGTTTCGAGTAAAAATTTTACTACTTACAAGCAATGAGTTTTCCGGGAAAACCAACCAAGGGTTTGTGATCAGCCAAATAACCAAATAACCTACTAGAATGCATTTCCAAGGCAATTTGCGTTAATTTTCCTGACTTTAGGAATTTTTTAGCGAAACGCCCCATTTGGGGGAGGGGTGCTTCTAAGATTATGGAGTAAAGGGGGGTCGAACAACTTCGTCAATGAATCATTTTTGGGTCGGTCATCAGAAATCGAATGCAGAAAGATTTTTGAAAATCTAACTTACTATATTATTTTTATCTACTTTCCTGGACTACCATTTGAGACGCTACAAAATATACAGTAAACTAAATATCTCCAATTTTTATTAATGCCAAAATCTTGAGTGAAATCTACTGATACGATAGCAAAAAATTCTTTACTCCTCGATTTTTGTATCAGGATTTATCTTTCCGATTAACATTCGAGAGGAAGTTTTTGTTTCGCTGTTATCAATTTCTAATGTAATCTAGTGGTCGACCTGCGGAATTTACGGGGCTCGGGACATTCTAGTTATTGGTCTGATAATTTATTATTCCCATATCGGGCAATTTGTGTCGATAGTATATCACGGGCTTCATTTTTATTGGGCACAAATGGTCCGTTAAATTCAATATCATGTGCAGAAAAACTGCCTCGTCGCAGAAATCAGCTCTATTAAGCCGCGGATTCATATTATTTTTCCTCGGTCCTTTAATGTGATCAATTAATTCCGTTTAAATAAAGGCCGTTGTAAAAGGACCGTAAAAGTTATATTTTGTTTCAATTTATTTTAATATTCTTATCAGCTTATGCTCCCGCTATGCAAATTTCACTAGAGCTGGTAGCAGAATTAATTCCTTTCGTTTAAAGTTATCCCGCCTAATCTGCTTAATTAAAATGCAACTTCTCTATTCCTACAAGATAATTTTTCTTTATATAGATTAAATTAACATATACATGAGGTTGATTTTTTACGGTGCATGATTTTCACGCGACTGGATCTTTCTGAATTCTAAATAATAGTAACTACCACGTACGAGATACCAACCACTAGGTAAAGCCGCGACCCCCAACTCACTCAAGTCAGACTTCTCAAAAATGTAAGGAAACAAATTTGTTTACTATTACGTCAAAGAAGGACGATGCAGATGAAACATTCACTATTGTTACGCCCAACCACCTTTTTGAAGTGTTAAACGAATTATTTACTATTATTTTATTTTTATTGTAACTTCAACATTATAAGTACAGTCAAATCCGGATATAAGGACATCGTTTACAACGACGCATTGGTTATTACGACTAAATGGCAAGGTCCCGGCTGAATATTTTAAAAACTAACTGCCAATTATATTGCTTATAACAACTACCGGTTACAGCGTTCGTAATTTATGGTCCCTTCAATGTCGTTATATCCGGTTTCGACTATACTTCTAAAATAACGACATTTCTTCGAATTTCGATTTTTTTAGAAATAATAATAAACGTCTTTATTAATTGACTATTATTACAATTATGAAAAAGAAATCTTCATCATTTTCAATGTTGACTTTTTTTTCAGTTTTCTCCTTACATCTTTTTTTTGACTCTTTTTTCTATAGAACTTCCAAGCTATGGAACTCGTTACCGAACGGAATATTCCCCAAAAATTACAACCTATCCTTGTTTAAGAAGGCGGTTCATCGCCATCTATCCTTGTTTCCGCATCCTACTCGCAGTGCTTTGCAGGCACAAAGGGTTATCCTTTGCAAGTGGATTAAAATTAAAAAAAAAAACCTTTTAAAGGTTTCAGCTTTTTATAATTTTGGATCTTTTTTCTAATGTTTCGGTTTTATTTTCATTTTCACTTTTTATAAATATATTTTTTAAAGGTTGGAGTTTTCCTAAAATTTAAATCTTATTCCAAAATTTTGATTTTTTATCAAATGTTCGACTTTAAAAAATGTTTGTCCCTGTCTTTAAATTTCCAATTTTATGCAAAACGTTCGCTTTTATCAAAATTTTAACTTTTTCAAAATGTCGATTTTTTTCGATTTCTGTTTTTCGTAATACTTTTGGTTCTTCCCTCGAAAATCTGAAAATTTGAAAACTAAGACTTTTTTTTCGAACTGTTTTCCAAATTTAGGCTTCTTTTCAATTTTAATTGTTTTTGATAGTATTGAATTTTTTAAAAGTTAAATATTAAGACTTTGACTTTTCCCAAAAGTATGACTTTTTTTACATTTTTGTTTTTGTTTGAAAAGGTACTCTTGAAAGTTTCGAACATTTTGAAATTTTGGCTTTTTTCTCCAAAAATGTGATGATGATTTCGAAAATTTTGACTTTCCTTCAAATTGTTCAAACTGTTTTTAATAATGTCGAGTTTTAGTTTTTTAAAATATCAAATTTTTAAATGTTTATCAGAATTTGGATTTTTTCAAAATTTGGGCTTCTTGTCAAAAAACCTTTCTTAGAACTTACGACTTTTTCAAAATTTCGAGTTTTTTCATAATTTAACTTTATTTGAAATTTCGCCTCTTGAAAGATTCCACTTCTAAAAATTTCCTCTTTTATCAAAGTTACGATTTTTTTTTTGATTTCCGATTTTACAACCATTAAGTATTTTTTTCTCAAACATTTTAGCTTTTTTGAAAACTTCGAGCGTTTCAGAATTTCCACTCTTAGAAAATTTTCATTCTTAAAAATTCCTACAACTTTGGGAAATGTCAAGTTTTTGGAGAGCTGTACTTTTTTCAAAATTTCGACTTCTTTTTAAATTTTAATTCTTTTTTTTTAAATTTCACCTTTTTGTAAAATTGAAAATCTTTCCAAACATAACCGGTTTTTTTTGAAATTTTCGACTATCTTTCAAAATTTCAATTGTCTTCAAAATTTGTACTCCTCTTTGAAAATGTCGATTTTTTTAAATCTTGATTTTTCCCAAATCTGCGACTTTTTTAAATTTTTGTTTTTTGTTTGAAAATGTACTCTTCAAAATTTTGAATTTTTCCATATTTTTCCAAATTTTGGCTTTTCTATTCAAAAATCCTGTAGTCTTTTCTCAAAATTTGGCTTCAAATATTTTGTCTTTTGTCTAAATTTAGGCTTTTTTTTGAAAAGTTCAACTGTTTTTAATAATGTCGAGTTTTACTTCTTTCAAAATACCAAAATTTTGAATTTTTTTCAAAAGTTGGGCTTCTTGTCAAAAAATCTTTCTTAGAGCTTAAGACTTTTTCAAAATATCGAGTTTTTTCAAAATTTTAACTTTGTTTAAAATTTCGCCTCTTGAAAGATTCGACTTCTAAAAATTCCTCTTTTTCCGAAATTACGATTTTTTTTTATTTCCGACTTTACAACCTTAGGTAATTTTTTCTCAAAAATTTAAGCTTTTTTGGAAAGTTCGACCGTTTTAGAATTTCCACTCTTGCAAAATTTCCTTTTTTAAAAATTCCTACAATTTTGGAAAATGTCGTTTTTGGAAACATGGACTTTTTTCAAATTTACGATTTTTTTCAAAATTTTAACTTTTTTTAAAATTTCGCCTCTAAAGATTCGACTTCTAAAAATTTCCTTTTTTTTTTCAAAGTTACGATTTTTTTGTAATTTCCGATATTACACAACCTTTAAGTATTTTTTTCTCAAAAATTTAAGCCTTTTTGAAAACTACGACCGTTTTAGAATTTCCACTCTTAGAAAATTTCCATTCTTAAAAATTCCTACAACTTTGGGAAATGTCAAGTTTTTGGAGAGCTGTACTTTTTTCAAAATCTCGACTACTTTTTAAATTTTAATTCTTTTTTTCAAATTTCACCTTTTTGTAAAATTTAAAATCTTTCCAAACTTAAACTTTTTTTTGAAATTTTCTACTATCCTTCAAAATTTCAATTTTCTTTAAAATTTGTAATTCTCTTTGAAAATGTCAATTTTTTTTTAAATCCTGACTTTTCCCAAAATTGCGACTTTTTTTTAATTTTCGTTTTTTGTTTGAAAATGTACTCTTCAAAGTTTCGAGTTTTTCGAAATTTTGACTTTTTTCTCCAAAAATGTAGTTTTTTCAAAATTTGACCTTGAAAATATTGACTTTTGCCCAAATTTACGCTTTTTTTGGAAACTTAAACTGTTTTTAATATTATCGAGTTTTAGTTTTTTGAAATATCAGAATTTTGAGTTTTTTCCAAAGGGCTTCCTTGTCAAAAAACTTTTCTTAGAACTTAAGACCTTTTCCAAAATTTGGCGTTTTTTCAAAGTTTTACTTTTTTAAAAATGTTACCTCTTCAAAGATTCGATCTCTAAAAATTTTCACTTTTTTCAAAGTTATGATATCTTTTCTAATTTCCGACTTTACAAACTTAAGGTCATTTTTTTTTAAATTTCTCATTTTTTCAAAATTTCGACCTTTTTAGAATCTCCACTTTTAAAAAATTTCCATTCTTAAAAATTCCTACGTCTTTGGAAAATGTCGGATTTTTGGAGAACTGAACTTTTTTCAAAATTTTGTCTTTTGAAATTTCAATTTTTTTTTAATTTTATCTTTTTTTTAATTTATACCTTTCGTAATTTAACTTTTTTGAAAATTTAGGCTATTCTTTAAAATTTAGACTTTACAAACTTTCATTTTTTGAAAACATTTCAACTTTCTTCAAAATTCTTTGTGAAATTCTTTTACAGTGTTGATTTTTTTTAAATTCCGCCAATTCCGTAGATTACAGTTCAAAATTCTGAATTTTTATAAAAAATTTACCATTTCCTTAAAGTTTCGACTTCTAAAAATTTCCTCCTTTTTTAAAATTACAATTTTTTTTTTTCAAATTTTCTACGTTGCAACCTTTTAGTAACTTTTTCTAAATATTTCAACTTTTTTAAAAATGTCGACCGTTTTAGAATTTCTACTCTTATAAAATTTCCATTCTTAAAAATTCCTACGTCTTTGAAAAATGTCGGGTTTTTGGAGAGCTGGACTTTTTTCAAAATTTTAACTTCTTTTGAAATTTTAATGTTTTATTAATTTTAGCTAATTTATAGTATTTTATAATTTAAATTTTTTGAAAATATCGATTATCTTTCAAAATTTTGTCTTTAGAAACTTTTAATCTTTTGAAAACATCAACTTTTTTCAAAAGTCTTCGTGACATTTTTTTAAGTGTCGATTTTTTTGAAAAATTCCGCTAATTCCGTCGACTACAGTTCAAAATTCTAAATTTTTACAAAACGTTTACCATTTTTTTTAATTTTCGACATTGAAAATTTCCGCTTCTTTTAAAATTACGATTTTTTCTTTCCAATTTCCGACTTCACAACTTTTGGACAACTTTTTCCCAAAAATTGCAGCGTTTTTGAAAAGTTCGACCTTTTTAAAACGTCACTCTTAGAAAATTTTCATTCTTAAAAATTCTTACGACCAGAATAATTTGTTGTGGCACATAAAGAAAACAAACTAAGCAACTGGCCGATTAATCCAAACTTGGTTTCGTGTAATTGTAAGGCTTCAATTAGATCCAGTGTTTGCGGCTAGAATTGAAGATTCGAAATCTATTCTCACGAATGCAACAAACACAAAACATGAAAGGAGAGACGTTTAAGCATCAAACCATTTGAAGCGAAAATGCACATTACATTTAAAAGCCTAGCAACTCGAGCTAAAATTTCTATTATCCTTTGTTGCAAACTCTAGGGCCGTAACGTATAAGGTGTTATTCGCAGACGGCGTATTAACGTGCGGAAGACATCTGAAATTAAGCTATGAAATTATAATAATATGTCTAGTCAGCAATAACCGCAAGCAAGGAAATTTGTCCCGTTATGTTCCTTCCTTCTACATAACGAAAAGTCGGTGGTGAGCAGTCGACAATTTGAGGTGCCGCCGTTTGTTGACAACTGTTAGATCGCGTCTGGAACATCAAAAACAAAAATAACCTCAACGTAAACGCACACGTCTTGTCACGACTGTCACTCAATCAGAATAGAATAAGCTAGAGTTTATTGTTTTAAAATATTTATGAAGAATGTGAACTCTAAAAAAGTATTGCCTCATTAAGGGCGTCCATTAGTCACGTGAAATAAAAATAGGAGAAGGATCTGGTATCAGCTCAGCAAATCGTATTTAAAGAGGAAGGGATTAATAAAAATGCCCAAAACCAGGACTGTTTTGAATCTTTATAGTTAGGTTACATGTTATGTTGAAGGCGAGGATTTTTTTTCGATCGTCAGCTTAACTAAAGATGCGACCTTTGACTATCAGTTGTACGCATGATATTTTCATTGTCTTAGGGTGCGTTTAGATTAGACACTTTATTGCGTACATTTCTCTCTGACATAAGTCTATATAAGACTATCCTGAGAGAAGCTCTTCGAGACTTATCTACATAGCTGGCAGGAGACAGCTTCTCTCAGAATAGTTGACACTTGTGTCAGAAAGAAATATACGCAATAAAATGTCTAGTGTAAACGCACCGTTAGTTTTATGTGAACAACGATGAGAGCCCAGCTATACAGGGTGAGTCACTAAGCGGGAATCGGTCTTTGGTAGGCGTATCGTTCAAAATACCGAAAAATGTTTCGAATAAAAGTTGTTCGAAATAAAGTTCTCCACAGCCTAAAATTATTGCCAAATATGGTGGCCTTCCGGTTGCACCGGAAATGAACACAACTTTCTTATTTTAAATAGAACACCCTATGTATTTTTACATTTCTGGATTCCTTGTTAAAAATGAATATGAATTTATTAAGACGACATAGGCCGTTAGTTGAACCGTTTTCGCGTAATTTAATTTTTTTGGTTAAATTTGACGATTTCGGAGCTTGATGCCGTTAACGATATTTTCCAAAAGCAATGACTCAGAGTTGTGTGGCATACGGTTTTGGATTCAGGAAGAAATGAAGTATTTGTTTACGTCTTTGCTGTTAGCAAGATTTCTTAAATTTCTTCACATCCGTCGACTCAATTCTTCAGTTGTTCAAACATGCATAACTTAATTTTTTCAAATGGAACCACCTATCTTGGATTATCTTATCGGATGCGAAATTAAATTACCTTTTTTTTGGTACCAGGTATTGTCACCTCCGTTCAATAATTTTTGAGAAATTTAGAATTTTGTAAAAATTTTAATTAATTTCGTATTACCGCGTTAGCCCTGGATGTCGCGTAGTTTCAGTAGTAGCTGCTGCTGTCCAATATCCGCACTTAAGAACCAGAAGAATAAGTGTGACATTACAAATAAGCCAAAAATTGGTTTCATGATTGTTGTGTAAAAACAAGTTTCATCCGTATCACACCTAGCTAGTGCAAGAACTCAATCAAGCTGACTAACAATCGACGCAGTTGTGTGAATGGACGTTACATAATCTGCAGGAGCAAAATGACATTGTACTATTTACTGACGAATGTACAAACATTTTTTAAGAAACGCTTCGTGGGAAGGAAACGATACACCACGATACTGAAAATCATCATTGGATTTCAGTGTAAAGCATTAAAGAAAGTAAATAAACAATATACAAATCGGTAACAGTAAGTTGCAACAAATATTAAGAAGAATACATAAACAATGGTAATAACAACATTAAATTAAATGTTCAACATAACCACCAGCTTCACGATGGCAAATGCGCAGTCTCTGTAGCAAAGAATTGTTCACATCCACCAAGACGTTTTCATTGATATTTTGGAAAGCAACACGAACCCGGTCCATCATGTCTTCTCGGGTAGTTGGTGGTTCCTGGTACACACAGGGCCGCGCCGCTCATGTGTGCGAAGTGTGCGGCGCACACAGGCGCCAAGACAATAGGGGCGCCGCCATCGAAATTATTTTTGTTACACTTACAAAACAACATATTCTTTGTAGTGGAGTATCGATAACTAAGTAGGTATAATAGGTGCAACATATGCCTTGTAAATAACAAAACATATATTGCTCTTATTGTACAAGTCTCCCAAGATAATATTCACGTTTGTGGTTTAATTTGGGTTTTAGTTTACATTAATTACGAGCTCAGCGTAAAAATCAAAAGAACCGTCGTGAGTTTGTTTGAATGAGTTTATATGAACGCAACCCGACCGATGCGATACATGCGAAACAGGCGGGGTGAGGTCACGGGGATTTCCCGAGTTTAAGGAACGAGAGAGCCAAAACAATTGAACAATCATTCAATCGAAAGTGTGGGCAAGGTGCCCATTAATTTTTTATAATAAGAATAAGTTCTAGCACTAAAAACAATATATAGTTTATGTGTTACTGATTGTTTTAACGTGTTTTCACGATGAGTGATAGTAATCAAGGTAAAAAAAAGAAATTATCTGGTCACCAGAATTTAATAAAGAAAAGAAAACAAGAAGAGGAACGTGATAAAAATACAACTACAATAAGTAAATATTTTCAATTTTGGTTCAAAACTTTAACTACCAAAAATTTAAACTTTTTTCATACTTTCAACTTCTCAGTATTTGGTCTTTTAAAAACCTCGACCTATCTGATAATTTTTGACTTGTTTTCTATAATATTCCAGCTTCGAAAAATTTGGGTTTTATTGATAATTGGAGTGAACATTTTTTAATTATTCAAACTTTAAACTTTTTAAAAATTTCGAATTATTTTAAAAACTTGATAATTCTCAGATCTTTTAAATGTGTCTACTTTTTCAAAGGTTTGATATTTTTTTTAATTTGGACTATAAAATTTCGACCTATTTGTTTAAAAATGTCTTCATTTTCAAAATTTTGACTTCTTTTGGAAATTTGAAAGTTTTTGAAAATGTTTTCCTTATCCTTAAATTTCTTATATATTTCGTATATTTCTCAAAATTTAGAAAGATCAAAGTGTCAAAAAATTTCGACTTCTTTTTGAAAATTTTAACCTTTTATTAAATATGCATTTTGCTAAAATTTTCGACTTTTTTTAAATTCCCACTTTGTTGAAAATTTCGTTTTTTTCAAATGTTCGAATTTTTCAAAATTTTAGCCATTTTTCAAAATTAAAAATTTTGGAACATTTAAAAATTTCGATTATTTTTTAAATTTTAACTGTTTTCAAAATTTCGACATTTTTTGCGAACTGTCGATCCTTTATTTAAAAATTTTGATTTTTCTTTTAAGTGATTCATTTCCTACAAACTCATTTTGAAACTTTCAATCAATTCGTAAAATTTCGAATTTTTCTAAAGATTTCGACTCTATTTGAAAACTTGATCTCATTTTTAAAAGTTCTAACTGTTTTTAAAATATTATTAGAAATTTTTTTGAACATTTCCAATTAAATCTTCAACTTAAAAAAAAAGAGTTTTTATTTTAAATTTGAACTACTCAAAATTTCCAACCAAATTTCAACCTTTTTGATAATTATGAATTTTTTGATTATTTTGAGTTTTCTCCAATATTCAAAAATTCAGCTTCTTAGAAGATTTAATTAAAAATTTAGTTTAAATGTCGATATTTTTCCAGAATTTTGCCTTCTGTCATTCGCAAAATTACTGAAACTGTCGACTATTTTAAAAATTTAATCTTTTTTCTAAAATATTAACTTTTTTCAAAATCGTTATTTTCTTTTGGAAATTTGACTTTCTATGAAAATTTTGAAATTGTTAAAAATTCCACTTTTTTCCAAATTTTGGCTTTTTTAATAATTTTGACTTTATTTTTTATAACTGGTGATACTTTTCTTTTTAAATTTAAATTTTTTGGTATTATTATTATATTACATTTATTATTTACTAATTATTATATTAAAATAAATATTACTCCTGCAAAGCTTTAAAACAAATTTCGAAAAAAACTTGCAGTTTATGTACAAATAAATTATCAAAATTTGAATTTTAATCTCAAAATATTAACTTCAGACATTAAATTGTTGATTAATTTTTTTGCAACATTTTGATTGTTTTTATTTTCTAAATGTTAAGACTTTTCGTGAAATGTTGAGACTTATTCTCGAAAATTTCAATAATTCCCACTTTAAAAGTCGAAATTTTAAGAACATTTTTGACAATTTATTTTTAAAAATTGTTCTTTCTTCCTTGATTCCTAAATTGTTCTTTATTTCAAAAATTTTGTATACAAATAGGAAATTTCAATTTTTCCCAAAAATATTGTCTGCTTTTTCTTGAAAATTTGCTTTTATTCTTTAAATTTGAACTTTACAATTTTAGGAATAAATTTAACATTTTTAGAAACATGAAAATGTTGATTCAGAATTTTTTTTGGTCCTATAGTAGTAGTAATTTTTTAGAGAAACTTAAATTGCAAAAAATTTACTAGGTTCATTTTTTCTTGAAGTTTCAATATTTTTCTTAAAGTTTTTTTATTTTTATGCAAATTTGGAGTCTACATAAATAAAACAAAGTCATGTTAGTTAGACCATTTATAAGTCCAGAACGGCTTAACGGATTTTTATGTTCTTTGCTTTGTTAGATTTGCCTCGGCTTCGAATAGCAGAATAGACTAAAATATTGAAAAAATTCACCTATTTTATAAGGAATCCGTGTATAGCGCCATCCCTAATTCATAACAGGAACATGACAGAAATGTACCGCAACCTACAATAACCGTAAATGTGTTGTAATCAGTTTCCAGTGGATGGCACTGTATCTGTTTTGATTATGACTTGTTTTTAGCGGTTTTTCGCGTAGGGTGCACCTGGAAACGGGCAACCGTATTACATATTTTAATGTAAAATTTCATTCAGCTAATGAGTTTATACAATATTTATTAGATCTGAGGTGGTATAAAGTTCACCAGGGCCAGCTAGTACTTGATAATTTTCAATTTCTTATCAAAATTACAAAATAAAAGGAGCTTTAAAATATTAACATTTCGTGAAAAAATTTAACATTTCTAAAACAAACTAGAGAAATCAAAATTTTGACAAGAAAAAATATTTTAAAGACAAAACTTCTAGCAAAAGTCAGAATTTAAAAAAAAATCCTTTGTATAAAATGTTTAGAGAAGAACACGAATTTCATGGGAAAAAAATCAAAATTTTTTAGAGAAAATTGAAATTTAAGAAAGAATTTGAAATATCTTTATAAAAAGATTGAAATTAAAATTTTACGAAAATAATACAAGACTGGGTTGTTATTTCATTTTAGAAAAATATCGAAATGCGAAAGGAGATGAAAATAATTTTTTTTTTAATTTCTTGTTTTTTCCAAAATGTTGACATTTTTATAGAAATTTCAGGTTTTTGCTAAACATTTTTATTAAAATTAGAAAATAAAATGAATTATGAAACATCAATGTCTAACGAAAAATCTTGACAGTTTTAAAGGAAATTAGAGGAACATAAAAAAATCTGGAGAGGTTGAAATTTTCAGAAGAAATTTTAAGGACAAACTTTTTAGAAAAAATAGGAATCTATAACAAATTTCTTTTTATAAAATATCTAGGAAAAATGAAAACTTCATAGCAAAAACAATTAAAATCTACTTTAATAAATCGAAATATCTAGAACCAACGTTGAAATTGAGATTTCAGGTATTCACTATTAATTTTTTTTAGAGAAATATTAAAATGCAAGAAGGGTTTGATTTAGATGCTATTTTGAAATTTTAATTATTTTACAGAAATTAGAAAAAAATATTAAAATAGATTTTAAAATCCCGTAACTTCGTTTCTATAAAAAGAAATCAGAGAAAATTTAAAATCTCTACAAAAAATGGTTTAAGGAAAAACCTTTGGAAAATTTTGAGAAAAACTCGTAAGCGAAATTGGGGGTGCTGCAGTTCCACAGTGCCTATAAGCGAGCCGCCACTGCTATTTAGGAAAATATTATCTAAGTAATATAAAACTGGAGAACATTTATTTCGGTCAAAATTAACAAATAATAAAAAAAAGTTGAAACATGAAAATTCGTTAAAAAAAAAGAGGCGCTTCATAGGTTTCGCACACAGGCGCTGTGGGGGGTCGGCGCGGCCCTGGGTACACAACTTGCTTAACATGACCCCACAAGAAAAAGTCTGGCTTAGTTAAATCCGGTGATCTTGCGGGCCATGCCACTGGACCTCCTCTTCCTATCCACTTGTTAGGGAATTGTGTATCGAGGAACTCCCTTACATCCTTTCCATAATGTGCCGGTGCCCCATCATGTTGGAACCACATTTGCCGCACGATAGCAAGAGGCAAATTGTCTATCATTTCGGGCAATGGATTTTGCAAAAAATGCAAGTAATTGTTGGCATTCAAATGTTCATTGAAGAAGTGTGGTCCGACAAGAAATCTTCCTATGACACCACCCCAAACATTCAGAGACCACCTATGCTGATGGTCTAAGGGCCTTATCCAATGAGGACTTTCAGTGTGGTAGTAATGGGAGTTGTGTCTTCGCACGAAGCCGTTCTTATGAAATGTACATTCGTCGGTAATAAGTACATTGTCCAAAAAGTCATTTTGTTCTTGAAGTTTTCGTAACGCTCACTCACAAAACTGCATTCGGTTGTTGTAATCAGCTTGATTGAGTTCCTGTACTAGCTGGACACGATACGGATGAAACTTTTTTTTACGCAAGATTCGTGAAACCGAGGTTTGACTTATTTGTAATTCCGTGCTTATTATTCTGGTACTTAAATGCGGATCTTGGACAACAGCAGCCGCTACTAAAACTTGGTTTTCTTCATGCGTCGTTGGTTTTCTGCGCTCCTTTTCCTCATATTTCGTACTACCAGCTCGCTCAAACCTCTCTCTCAATTTAGCGAATGCCGCTGAATTTGGATGTCTCCGATCGGCAAAGCGTTGGGCATAAATTCTTGAGGCAAGAAATGGATTTCTGTCAGCACTGCCCAATGCGTAAATCATATCGACCAATTCTTCTTGAGAAAACATTGTCTTTCAGTACTAATACCAAGACCTCGCGACAACAATGAGATAAACTGTCAGTTATTACCGAACAAACGAGACGAAAGAAAACCGCGACATCCAGGGCTAACGCGATAATACGAAATTAATTAAAATTTTTTACAAAATTCTAAATTTCTCACAAATTATTGGACGGAGGTGGCAATGCCTGGTACTAAAAAAAAAAGATAATTTAATTTCGCATCCGATAAGATAATCCAAGATAGGTGGTTCCATTTGAAAAACTTAAGTTATGCATGTTTGAACAACTGAAAAATTGAGTCGACGGATGTGAACAAATTTAAGAAATCTTGCTAACAGCAAAGACGTAAACAAATGCTCCATTTCTTCCTGAATCCAAAACTGTATGCCACACAACTCTGAGTCATTGCGTTTGGAAAATATCGTTAATGGCGTCAAGTTCCGAAATCGTCAAATTTAACCAAAAAAATTAAATTACGCGAAAACGGTTCAACTAACGGCCTATGTCGTCTTAATAAATTCATATTCATTTTTAACAAGGAATTGAAAAATGTAAAAATACATAGGGTGTTCTATTTAAAATAAGAAAGTTGTGTTCATTTCCGGTGCAACCGGAAGGCGGCCATATTTGGCAATAATTTTAGTCTGTGGAGAACTTTATTTCGAACAACTTTTATTCGAAACATTTTTCGATATTTTGAACCAATTCCCGCATAGTGACTTACCCTGTATATCATCAAATCTGCTTAATAAAACTTAAACATTAACTGACAGACAACGCACAGCTTAAAACGTGGTTTAGAAGCATGAACTTTTCCGCATAAATTAATTAAATGACGTAGGGGGTACTAAGAAAGGATCTTTGAAAATTCTCCTCCTAAGGATTATAAATAAACGATCAAAATTTGTATGCAAGTTCGTAATTTTTGAAGTTGGTAATATAAAAATTAGTGTTTAAGTTTCAGTTTATAAATAAAACCAGTGGGTCAGCGTTTTTGGCAATTCATGCCTTAAGGGATTAATTTCTTGGTTTCAAAGGACAAGATTTTTTTTTAAGTTTAATACACTTGCAAAGAGTAAACCCATTATGCCTTCAAAGCACTGCGAGTAGGATGTGGAAACAAGGATGAACCGCCTTCTTAAACAAGAATAGGTTATAATTTTTGGGGAAAATTCTTTTCGGTAACAAGTTCCATAACTTGGAAGTTCAATAGAAAAAAGAGTCTCCATAGACAGAAGTCCTCACTGTGTCAAGCTGGACCGCACAGGAATTTGTTGTCTCCGAGTGTCTAGTACGCTTCAAGAATCTTGCCCTTGGGGGAATCAATTTGTTGTGGTTCCAGATTAATGTTTGATTCCTTTTTAAATTGACCGCAATACCATCAAAATATCAGGCTGTAATATGCGCAATTTATGTATTTAAGTCACAGGCGCAGCTAGAATAGGACAAGGTGGGTCACTTGCCCGCTTCTGCTTCATGCATCAAACCGAAAATTCATGTGTATTTAACTAGGGGACTGTTTCCAACAAATTTCTTTTCTTTTTTAAAATTCATTCTTTCCTTGGGGAAATATTTTTTCGAAATTTCGACTTTTTTTCTTAAATTTCTTATTTTTTTATAATATTTGTCTTTTACCTTGAAATTTCGCAATTATTCATAAAATTCGACTTCTTTTATCAAACGTGCCTTTGTCAAAATTTCCAATTTTTATTTAAAAGTTCATCGTTTCTTTATCTGAAATTTCGCCATTTCTCGAAATTCGACTTTTTCTGAATATTTTGACTTTTTAATTTTGTACATTTCAGCTTGGTTATTAAAATTTGCCTTTTTCTCGAAATCCGGTCGGTCTTTTGATAAAAAAGTATAATTTTTGGTGATTTATAATTTTTATAAAACGACAAAAATGATGAAAATTGTTGAAAATATCAACTCTTTTTTTTTTAATTTAAATTTCTGGAAATTGCAGCCTGTTTGTCAAAATTTTGACGTGCATCACGATATTGGACATTTTTTGGCGCCATATTGAGGCAAGCAGTGACCCGAGCAGTCAAAAGAAAATAAAGATTCATCCAAAATATTTTGATTTTTTTATTCTTACAATTCGATGTTTTCCTCAACATTTTTGACTTTGGTAAAATCTTTCTGGAAAATTTCAAATTTTCACTAAAATTAAGCACTTTTTCTTAAAATTTGGATCATTTTCTTTTAACTTCGTCTTTTTCTTGAAGTTTTGACTAGTTTTTACAAAATTTCAACTTTTTTTCTTAAACTTTCACTTTCTCTGAAAAATTTTGAATTTTTTGTCCATTTCGAGGCATTTTAGAAATTTCGCGATTTTTCCAAATTCCGATGCAACATTTAGCTTTTTCTGAAAATTGCGATCTTTTAGAATCTGATACTTTAGAAATTTAAACTGATTTCTTAAAATTTGCCCTGTTCAGGAAATTCTGAATTTTATCTCAATATTTGATATGTAGTATTTCTACAAATTTCGCCTTTTTTCTGGTTAATTAATCTTTTTTCTCAAAGTTTTGACTTTCTTCTTTTAAAATGGCCGTTTTCCTAAAATTTGCCTTTTCCTTAAAATTTGCCCTTTTTGAAATTTCGATTTTATTTTCAAAACCTCATTTTTGGACTTTTATTTAAAAAATCATTTATTTATTTTAAAATGTTGACAAAAATATTTTCTGGGATTTCGAGAACAAGATTTCTAGTAAATTCAAAGTCTTTATTGAATTGAAGGTCTTTATCGAATGATAAATTTTGAAAATAATTTTTTTGAGAGTTGCAATTTTTCTTTCTCAAAATTAGACTTTTTCTGAATAATGCGTCTTTTCGCAGAATTAGAGCTTTGAAAATTTTGACTTTTTTCGAATTTTGGAAATTTTTCGAGTTTTTGAGATAGGTTAGGTTGTTATTTTTTAATATGATTTATTGAAAATTCCGAGTTTTCCAATTTTTTTCGAAATTCTTTTTTCGAAATTCATTTTTCGAAATTCTTCTTTCGAAATTACTACTTTATTCCCAAAATTTCAATTTTCCGCTAAAAATTGAACTTTCTTGAAAATTTGAAATGTTTGCTGAAAATGTTCTTTTTCCTGAAATTGCAACGTATTTTTCAAAAAACGTGTTTTTTTTTTCGAAATCCTTTTTAACTGTTTCTTCTGAATTTATTTTTTAAATTTGATTCCCCGTAAGTTCAATTTGTTTAAAATATCTTATTCTCCAAATCTTGACTTTTATTTCAAAATTCGATATTTTTTCTTTTTTGACATTTTCATTTAAAATGGATTTTTTTCTGAATATTTCGACTTTTTATAGAATTCGTTTATTTTCCTAAAATTGGATCGAAATTTTAATAGAAAACTAAAAATCTGAGAATAATATTTTTAGAAAATTTTGAGAAAAAGATATTTCAAGAATATCACAAAATTTAAATTAAATAAAAATTGTGAGAGCAAGATTTTCAAAGTTGCAATGTTTTTACCTAGATTCGATATGTTCTGGAAATTACTTTTTTTTTGATGGAACGGAGTAGTTTTTGGTTATCTTCAAAAATTGAAATACAAAAATATAAAAATCATTTTTTTTTGGATTTCAATTTCTGGAAATTACTACTTTTTTAATAAAAACTTTGGTATTTTTTTTGACATTTTCACTTTTTCGAGATTTCGACTTTAATCTGGACATTCGATTTGGCCAGTTCGTGTAGTTTTTAAGTGGAAATACACATTACTCAGTTAGAAAGTTTATTGCCCATGAATTTTTCAGAATGGTTATTGCCCCCCTTAAAGAATATCCTGCCTACGCCCATGATTTAAATTGACAAGAAAACAGTTGCTTCGGCTAGAAATCATTTTGAAAACACCACAAACACACAACATTAAAAAAAAATGGGAGCACTGACTTCAGCTAAAGTTCGTCATGAAAACACCTCACTGCATACAACCACTTCAGGAAGAAATCTAAACCAATAAGCTTCACAAAGTATCAAATATAACTTAATTTTCAGCCAAGAGAACTGACGGCCAATGTAATTAAAAACTGCCAATTCGTAGTTCATCGGTTTGTAGTATTATTTCTATGCTTGGCGATCAACGATGCATAGAATAAAACAGAATTCGAAATCGAGTCATTTTTAATAAAATATGACATCGCTGACATGCAGAATCATTTATTTAAATTTTTATTAACATTTATGAGCAAAGAACTGCCTGACTTTCAACACATAAATCCACGGTAATGACGGAGCTCTAACTTTAGTTTCCGATGTTATTTTTACACCAACCGCCGGTTTCTTTAGCGATGTAAAATGGATTTCCGCAGTTGAGTTGTCTTAAAGCACAGCCTGGTTTATTTATAAAAGGTATTCCAGCATACTTCCTGATGGATTATGTATTTGGTGCTTCTCCTATTGAAACTGCTGCCGTTTTGTAATATATTTAGAATGTCATTCTTTAGCAAGAACATGGTCTCCGCTAGGAAAAATTAGAATCC
This sequence comes from Dastarcus helophoroides, assembly GCA_028583605.1. NCBI lineage: Eukaryota > Metazoa > Arthropoda > Insecta > Coleoptera > Bothrideridae > Dastarcus > Dastarcus helophoroides. Next base: position 6,741,506 of record CM053335.1, read on the forward strand.
CGTTCACCCTACTGTTAAAGCAATGCTCACTTGATCCGCTGTAAGATTATCATTACGTCACAAGTAGAGGATATCATCCCGGGATTCCGGTTTTCGTGATCCCCAGATCCCGACCGCTTTTTAATCCCGAAATGTTAAGGATTATTTTTTTTCGAATTCGGGATTTTGAGATCGACATCATTTTAAAAAAGTTCTACCTATCGAAACGCTCAAGGTCAATGTTTTCAGCAATACTTTTTTATCATTTTAATATAAAATAGAAGCAGTTTTATTTGAAACAACCAGCACTGCTTTGGGACTGGTATGCTTGTTTCAAATAAAAATCTTGTATCTTGAACCAAAAGATTTGATGATGGATACCGGTCGCGTTATTATTTCTCAGATTAAGGGGGAGTATGGGGGTCAATAGAATGTGACCTCATGTGACGAGGGCGAGACGAGTCATAAACTTCGTGACGTCACAAAGTTACGACTTTTTTTGAAGAATTTCACATTTCTACGTTTCAAATATTTTCTAAAATTTCTTCTTACTTGAAAAGTTAGACTTTTTGAAAATTCAGATTTCTATTCCCATTTTTTTTTGGAAAATTCGATTTTTAAGAAATTTTACATTTTCTAATAATTTCGACATTTTTCGAAATTTTTTTTTGAAAATTGTGTTTTCCCACTTTAAATCCTTTTCTCGAAATTTACACTTTTTGTGAATATCAACTCTTTCTGAAAATTTAACTTTTTCCTTAATTTCGATACTTTTCTAAAAATTTTAAAAAAAAGTAAATATTTCAGAGAATCAATATTCACAAAAAGTTTAAGTTTCGAGAAAAAAATCGATACTTTTCTAAAAATTTTGGCTTATTTCAAAAAATCTTCGACCAAGTATTTTTATAATTTCATTTTTCCTAAAAATTTTGACTTTTCAAAGTTTTGATTTTTTTCCAAAATTTAGGTTTGTCAAATTTTCGTAATATTTTGTTATATTTTCAAAATTTTCGTCCTTGAAAATTCTCATTTTATTCAAAAATGTCAAGTTTTTTGTAAGCTGGACTTTTTCCAAAATTTGTACTTTTTGAAGTTTTTGAACTGCTTTCAAAATTTCATTTTTTTTCTTAATTTAAAATTTTTTGAAATTTTTTTTATTTTTTTTTGAATTAAAAAATTTTGGTTACTCCTAAAATGTTGACTTAATTAGTTTTAAGCTATTATTTTTCAAAATTTTGGGTGTTTTCATACTACATTTTTTTGAAAATTTGGATTTTCTTCAAAATTCAATTTTTTAGAGCATTTCAAATTTTTTTTGAATCGAATTTTTTAAAATTTTCGACTAGTTGAATTTTTTTTTTAATTTCATTTCAAACATTTTTGAAAATGTCAATTTTATTTGAAAATCTTGTCTTTATTTGGAAATTTCAAAAATTTAAAAATTTCCTTTTTTGTAGATTTCCGATTAAAATTTTTGATTTTCTAAAAAATCTTCCTTTTTCAAAATTTCAGCTATCCAAAATTTGGATTCTTTCGAAAATTTTAACTTCAAAATTTGAACCACTTTTTGAACTTTTCTAATAATTTTCGAATTTCTTCAATATAAATACGGTCAGAAAAATGCGTTTCCCTTTGAAAATTTGACCAAACATTTTTCAATTTTTTAAAATCTGGAATTTTTTTCTAAATTCGGACATGTGTCGAAATTTTTTTCCATCAATTTCCAAGATTTTAACCTTTTTAAAAATTACAATTTTTTTTTAAATTTCTTCAAATGTTCAAATTTTTAAGATGCCAATTTCTTCGAAGTGTTGAAATTTTTTTTTACAATTTCAATTATTTTTTAAATATCTTTGAACTTTTAATTTTCCATGAAAATTAAAATTCAAAATTGCGATATTTTCCAAAATTTGAACTTTTTTTAAAAACTCTACTTTCAAAATGTTTACCTTTTTTTTGAAAACTTTATATTTGACTTCTTGATTTTTAAAATTTCAATTTCTTCTAAACATTTCGTCTTATTTTCCAAATTTAGACTTTTATCTTTCGTTTCGAGATTAAATTCGAAGTGTGGACCATTTTTGGAGATGCTATTTTAAAACTTAAATCATCTTAATAAATTTTCTATTTTCCTGAAAATTTGTGCTAAAAAAACTCTTTTTTAACTTCAATTTTTTAAACAACAAAATTCGAGAATTTTTTTAATAAATTTCCAAGTTTATCGATATTTCTATCTCTTTCTAAAACTTTCCTGTGGAAGTTCAAAAGATTTGTTATTAGTTTTTTAAATCAAGGGTAATATGAAAATTGAAAGTTTAAATTTGAAATTGCAGCTTTTTTTTAAATTAATGAACTTTTTCGAAAATTTCGCTACTTTTTTCAATTTTAGATTTTTTGAAATTGTCGATTTCTTCAATGTTCGAATTTTTTTCAAAATATCCGTCTTTTAAAATCTCAGCTTTTTTCTGAAAATTTTAACTTTCTATGAAAATTTTGACATTTTTTAAAATTCTAACGCCTTATCTTCAGTTTTTCCATCTTCTTTTCGTAAATGTCAGTTTTCCCAAAATTTCTACTTCTTTTTAGAGTCCGCTTGTTTTTCAAACAATTTTGATTATTAAATTTCGTATTTTTTAAATTTTCGTTTTTTTCCAAAATTTTAAATTTTCAAAATTTTGAGCATTTTTAAATACTTTCAAATTTTCTTGTAATTTTGGTTTTTGTTCAATATTTAGTCTTTCAAAAAATTCTGCTATTTTAGAAATTTGGAAATTCCATTTTGTTTAATTCAGATTTTCTTTCAAAACTAAAAATTGGAAAAGAGTTTCGATATTTCTAAAAACAATTCTGCTTATGATTCTTGCACTGTTTTACAAATTTGGATTTTATTCAAAACCTGGAAATTTGTCCCCTGAAACCAAGAAAGATTAAAAACACAACAAAGGTTGCACTAACGCGTTTCGATAGCCAAGGTATCATCGACAGGTAAACGAATTAAAGAAAGGAGTGTGAATATAAAAATGTTTACGTTGTTTGAAAATTTATGGTGTTATCAACAAGTTTTGCTCTCAGAATTTGGACCTATTCTCGACTTTTTTCACATTACGATTTTTTGTTAAAACTTATGAGCTTTTTCTTGAGGAACGCGACGTTTTTAAAAAGGTTAACTTAAAAAAAAACAGATTTTTTTGATAACTTTGACTTAATTTTTCAAAATGTAAGTAATTTTTAAATTTTGAACTTTTTCTTAAAATTTTGATTTTTTTCAATATTTCAACTTTTTCCAGTATTTTCTTGTAAATTTCGACTTTCCTTGAAAAACTCTGCTTTTTTGAAAATCCCATTTCCTTAAAAAAGTCGACCTTTTGAAAATTTTAACTCTCAAATTGTTGACCTTTTTAGTTTTGACTTTTTTTAACTTTTTTGAAAATTTTGATTTTAAAAATTTAAACTTTTTCCAAAATTTTGGCTCTCAACAATTGGGATTGTTGAAAATGTTCATTTAAAAAAAAACTGTCGATCTTTTTTTTCAATATCTATATTACTTCAAACTTTTGACCGTTTTTTGCAAATTACTTTTTTTTAAAATTTCAGTTTTGACTTTCTTGAAAACCGCAACTTTTTAAAGTGTTTTTACTTTTTTGAAAAGCTTCAAACCTTTTTCCAAATTTCTGCTGAATTGAAATATTTCAAAATTTTCGAAATATTTTCTTTTTTCGAGTTTTTAATTTCGAAATTTATGAATATTTAGACCAGGGGCGGCCAACTCAAATCATCTTGCAGGCCACTTTGGAAATAAACCATAACTCCATATTAAATATGTCCCATCTGATTAGGACACGAAATGTTTAAAGTGTGATAAATTAAAAAGATAAAAAGTAGAAACTGGGGCTGCACAAATGGTCAAGGCAAGCCACATTCAGCTTGCCGGCCTCAGGTTTTTCCACCCATGATTTAGACTTCTTTTTGGTTCGCCGTTTTTTGAAAATTCAATGTTTTTAAATTTCGACGTCAAAATTTCGATTTTTTTTTAAACTGTTGGTTGACACTTCTTTTGAAAATTTCAAATTCCACAGTTTAAAATTTTTCCAAATTTTCAATTTTTCTTAAATATCGGCTTTTTCTCACATTATTGACTTATTTTCAAAATTTTGAACTTCGGCTTTAATTTACCAACATATTTAAACATTTTTCAAAATTGTTACTTTTCCCAAAATTTTAATTAATATAATTACTTTTCAAAATTTCGACTGAATTCAAAAAATTGTACTTAATACTTTTTGAAAACTTCTACTTAAAATTTCTTTCTAGTTTTTTCAAAATTGTGACTTTTTTAAAAATTCTACTTTTTTGGAAAATTTAGGAAAGATGTTTATTGTTCGATTTTTTTAAAGTCTGAATCTTTCAAAAATTTGTTCTTTTTCAGAATTTTGAGCTTTCTTGAAAACTTGAAATGTTGTTAAGAATTTATAATTTCCTAGAAATGTTTACTTTTTAGGTGAATTTCGCCTATCTTGGAATTTTTTATTTTATTATAGAATCTCGACTTCTGAGAATTTTGACCCTTTTTAGTATTTTTTTTATATTTCGATCGTTTTTTCAAAAATCTGATACGCTCATTCAGTTTTTACTTTACTTGAAGATTTTGACTTTTAAAAAATTGTACTTTTTTGGAAACTTGAGATACTATTTTTTCAAAATTTTATATCTTTCAGAATTTAATTTTTATTTCAGAATATTGTTTTTTTCTCAATAAGTTTACTTTTTTTTGAAAATTTCGATTTATTTTCTCCAAAATGTCGTCTTTCGCCCAAAATTTTGATATTTTTTCTTGTTAAATTATTTTGCAATTTTTTATTTTTTCAAAATGTCGATTTTGAAAATTTTGATATTTTTCATAATTTTCAGTTGTATAGAAAATTGAAACCTTCTTTCATATTTTCGATCGTTTGGCGAAGTTTTGACTTGTTTCGGAAATCCACGATTTATTTTCGAAATTTCTACTTTGGCTCTAAATTTCTAATTTTTTTTTTAATATTTCAGCTTTTTTGAAAGTTTCAATCCTTTTTAAAATCCCGTCTTGTTTGATAATTGTCACATTTTTTAAATATCCACTTTTTTTAATTTCACCGTTTATCAAAACTTTTGCTTTTCTGAAATTTTCGACTTTTTTTTGATTTTTTTTTCCGAATTTCGTCTTACTGAGCCAAAATTGTTTTTAAAAACTTTCCTAGCTCATAAAACGAAATTTAAAATTTTCCGGTATAGCATTAAATATCCTTTTTCGGTCCTCCCCATCCCTCTACTCCAGGGTTTTGAGTTTTGAAATCGAGCAAGTATGTGTTTTGTTTAATCATTGCTTATAATATTCCTTATACAAAATTTTGGGTTATAAAATGATTTTTGAATTTTTTTCCTTAACAACTTTTACTACCCCTTTTTACCCCCTTAGATCTTGAATTATTAAAATCGGTTATTTCTTTACACAAAGTTTTAGTTAATAAACCTCATTATTAACTGTGTTCCATTTAAACCTCAAAATTCGACCCCCCACTTATCCCTTTAGGGGCTGAATCGTTAAAATCAGCAAATACATTTTTTCGTAGATTATTTATTACACAAACATTTAAGTTTTAAAATGCATTAGTATCTCTGTTCCATGCTAATTACAAAACTTCAATTCATCCCCCCTTTTTTCCCCTTTAGAGCACAAATTTCCAAAAATCCCTCCCTCTTGTTCATCTGCACCATAAAAGAAATCTACTCTCCAAATTTACTGTTTCTGACGTTAGTAGCTGCGGCTGTGCCTTGGATGATGAGGTATTTCAATCGATCTCTCTTTATAATATTACAGTTCACTCCCGCTAAAGTTGCGTTCACCGTACTGGATCGACCGTTAAAGTAACTAACCTAACCTAACTTTTTATTAATTTATACTAAATTTTGACATAAAATTTGAAGCTTTGCTCAAAATTTAGACTCTTTCAAAATTTTCTTTTCTTTTTGGTGATTCTATTACTGTGAAGTTTTATTTTTAAACTTCGATCCTATATTCCAAAATTTGCACTTTTTTCTGAAAATTTCGACGTTTTATTCAAAATTCTGTCTATTTCCCAAAGTTCTACCTATCCAATTTTTAATTTATTTCAGAAATTTCTACTTTTATTAAAATTTGAATACTTTTTTAAAAATTTTATCAAAAATTCTATCAAAAATTCGGCTTTTACTCTTTTTTTTTAGAATTTACACAGTTTTCTGAAAATGTCGAACTTTTATCATCAAAACTTCGACCTTTTATCATCAAAATTTCGACTTCTTCTCGAATACTTGGTTTCCGAAGAATTCCAAAAATGTTTGAAAATTTCCACTTTTTTTGAAAATTTAGACTTTTTCCCAAAAACTTTTAATTTTTTCGAATTTTGAAATTATTGTGAATTTGAATTTTTTAAAAATTTGCCTTTTGCTAAAAAGTTTGAAGAACCTGACCTTTGAAACTGCGAATTTAAAGCTGGCATTTTAAAACGGAGCATTTTTCAAGTTTAAGGTGAAAAATTTTGAAAAAAGTCGGATTTTAGAAGAATTTTGAAGTTTAAAATTGAAGCATGGAATTTGAAGAAAAGAAATACGCTCAAAAAGCCTGATTTTTAACAATTCCAAGAAAAAAAAAGCTTCAACATTTTTGGAATTCACAAAGTGCAGCAGCTCACTGGGCCCTCATGAAGACGCGGGCCCCTGGCATTTGCCTCCTTTGCCTCTCTATTTCGGGATGGGGGCTGATATTGGTAGAAGAATAATTGTTGCTCTCATACTTTATCATTTACGGTTACGTGATTTTTACCACCGTAACCACAAAATAAGTAACAACCAGAAGGTTAACTCTCGCTTTATCTCTTTGTGGTCGATACCGACAACCTGTACACTCTAATTTTTATAAAACAGCTTTTTTACATAAGCGTACCGCACATTATTTTAATTAGTGTTTTGATAATATTTGAGTAATTCTAGGAATTTCTTTCAAGAATTAAATCTGGTGGAACGGACTGGTCCTTGGTTATCTTCCAAAAATTGAAATACAGAACTTGTCCCGTGAAACCAAGAAAGATTAAAAAACACAACAAACGTTGCTCTAACGCGTTTAGACAGCCAAGCTGTCATCTTCAGAGAGATACACTAACAATGCTAAAACGAAATACGATACTTCAATTCTAAAGAAAAGGATATATAACCGCACTCGATTCGTTTAAAACCTCGGACCTTGACATCTCTACTGCAGACACTTTCAACATAGATTTTCAACATAGGCGGGCTTGAAGGTCACTGGACTCAAAGGTCATGTGATGAGAGTTAGCCTTCTGGTTGTTATTTATTTTAAGCCGTAACTATCAGCTAACAATAATATAGTATAGTATAGTAGTAGAGTATAGTATAGTAGTAGATTGACAACTGCAGGCTTTTAATACAATTAAACTAAGATCATAACAAAGCTACTGATGGAAAACCTCAGTGATGATCCCTGAAAAATCTTAAAGCGATTCGCGATTTTATGAATCTTGCTATTCCAAATCATATTTCGTCAAAGAAAGTCGGAAGAATTTCGAAAGCTTTAACCTCTTTGCACAAATAAGACGTCAAACTGACACTTATCAAATCAACCAAAACAAGTATTCGCATGCCTCTTTCGCTACCACCTCTCCTAAGAAGAAATCACAACACACTTGATGATTTTTTTTCATTTGAACGTCCGATATAATTCAGTTGATAGCATTCGTGGCGCATTGGTAATCTTAAAGCGGATCAACTATGTTTTAAAAAGCATTTAAGTGATCCACGTGCAGTAAACAACTTTGTTTGGGATAATTTTCTTGGAAAACTTCAAACGGAGTCTTTCGCTTATATTGTTCTATATCAAGGTTTATGTGGTTGCGTGGGTTCTTCCTCCGCACTGCAAGCATGTAAACGCGTGTTTCCATTAATAGAAGGGTTGGTTGTATGCATTGTAGGCAGCTTCTAGAACGTTCTCATCGGAAGTCAACCAGCATACATCACGCTTAACGCGTGCCCGACAATATCTCCTGAGTGCATTAAAAGCAACAGGGGGTGTACACTTCTCCACGTTGTGACGTACTTCCGCCCATTGAGGGATTTCCGCGTTCACTACTAAATTAAACGATTGATTAGACATTGTTGGTAAAACCTTTAATTAAACATCTATTCGCTTCGATTCTCGCTTGGATACAGTTTCGTACTTCCGCTTATGAATGATCGATTCATTAAAGCTGTCAAACTGAGAAAAAAGTAATTTTGTATTTTTATGTGAAATTAAGATGAATGTTTTGCCAGCTAAGATTGAATTTTTAATTGTTGAAAACCTCGCTCGTCGAGGAAAGCAATTATTCTCCACCAATATTTATTTTACAATTTAATTGCCCTATTTTATGGTAAAACTCGCCGTTAGCCGCAACTTTGTCCGCGTGAAACTAAATAGTTGCCTTAAGGATGTACGTACACGTCAAGAGCTCCTTCTGGTTCCTTAAAGTTTGACTGACACAGTTTGGCATCGGTATAGGAAAAATAAACACTCCTGTGTTCTTGTAATTACACAGTATCTATGCTGGGATGTTAAATGGGTTAGCTCAAGGGACATTTATCATAAAAATCTCCAATTATAGAGTTTCAGCTTGAAGTTATTCGAAATGATTACTTTTTTTTTGTAAAATTTCATTTTTAAACTCGAAAGAATCATACTTTTTCTGAAAAATACGATTTTGATTTCGAAACATTAAAAACGAGTTTAAACAACTTCGAATTCGATCTTTCTTTCAAAATATCTACTTCAAGTTCGAAATCTAGATCATACTTTTAAATAGTAAGATTGTAATCGTAACAATTAAACTTGTTTTTTAATTTTATTTTTTTTATGCAAGAAATGTCCAGCTTTAGACTTTGTTTACACTGCTTGGGTCTTGTTGCTATTTGTAATGTTTTTCATAACTCTGAACCAAGATTTTTATTTTCGTCCCTAATATTTTAACTTTGACTCAACATTTTCAGAAAATGTTATTTTATAAACATTAATATCCTTTTAATTTCTGATGTAAAAAAGTGAAAACTGGAAAAAATTCGTAAAATATTTTAGTTCTCCTCGAAACTTTGAATTTTTTTTCAGATTTTCTTTTTCTTTTCGTAAGTGTCCGAAGCTATTCATAAAATTTTCCAGAAATTTCGACATTAAAATCAAAACGTAGGTATTTCCAAAATAATTTAACTTAAGTCTGAAAAAAATTAATGCATTCTAGATTTCTCTTTTAAAAATTTCGAGTTTCAATTTCAGATATCGATCTTTTTTTGGAAATTTTAGATTGCAACTCGACATTTTCCATAAGTAACCAATGAATTGTATTAACAATAAATCGAAGAATTCAACAAAATTGCACGATATTCTGATAAATATTTTTTGAAATGAACACTTTTTTAGAAACATTGAACAACCTTTGATGGGGGAAAACTCATAATTTCGCGTCACAATCACCCTAATTTGCGTCACTATCACGTTAATTCTCGTTATCAACATGGTCTAACGTTAGCAGTATTATCTAACTACAATACGCGTAATAGAATAAAAAATGCGTGGTCGGAAGCGGGGTTTGAACTCGCGACCTACCTCGCATGAAGCAAACGATCTACGCATTGCGCCTTATCCTCTTATTGAATTAAAAGTTTAACTCGCTTGATAACCTATCCCTACACCTATAATACATAAGATAAAAAGTTGACTATTAGAAAAAAACATGCAAACAATTTTTTTGGTTTTCACTTTTGTCGGCAGTCCCCATAACTACCCTCTTTTTTTAAATATATTTATAGTTATATTAATTGTTAATACATTTTATTAGTTGTGGATAAAAACCGAATGTTATTGCACTAAAAAATCCACAAAATTGCGCCATAGATTGAATTAGAAAATACCAATAATTGCAATATAAACATTACAAATTGCACCATAAAATATTACTGTAGATTAATTAAGATTAACAAAAAATTGTTATAATAAAATAACATTATATTTTAAGCAAACCGATATATCTATTTAACAAAAATTTTTTGTTAGCAGTTTTAGAAATTTGGACCACAAAATTGAAATATTAAAAAATAAACTGAACGTTTTATCTCAAAAGTTTTATTTTAAGTGGAAACTACGAATTTTACCTCAAAACCTTTTGAATATATTCCTTGGAATTTTGACTTTTGTCTGAACATTTTGACTATAATCAATATTTCGTTTCGAAGTCAAAATTTAAGAAAAATTAAAATTATTGTTCTAAATTTGAATAAAAAAATCTAAAATCTCAATTCTAAAAACGCAAAATTTTGAAAAAATCAAAATTTACAAACAAAAATTTCTAAAAAAAGGTAAAAATTTGAAAAAAAGGCGAAATAAAAAGAGACGAAATCTTAAAAAATGGAAATTTCGAAAGATGTAGAGAAAACGTAATTAAAAAAAAAACTGGAACTTGTCCAAATTTTTAAAAAAGTAAACATTTTGATAAGAGTCGAAAGTATTGAAAAAAGTTAAAATTTTGAAAAAAGTCAAAAATATTGAAGTCGACATTTTTAACTAAAGTCCAAATCTTGGAAAATGTAATTTTGAAAAATGTCGAAATTTTAATGGAAAGTTGAAATGTCCAAAACAAAGTTAAAATCAAATTAAAAAAGACAACATTTTAAAAAAACGAATATTTTCAAAATTCGAAAATTAGAAAAAATGGCGCAAATTTCGAAAGTATTCGTATTTTTTTTCAAAAAATTAAATTTTGCAAAGTAATCTAAAAACCTCAAAATGGTCAAGATTTTGAAAAAATTTCAAGATTTAAAAAAGTACCTACGTAATCGTTCAAATTTAAAAAAAAAACTAAATTTTTCAAAAGAAGAAAAATCAGAATTATCAGAAAAGTTCAATTTTTCAAAAATTATAGAAATTGTAGAGTTAAAATTTATAAAAGAAATCAAAATTTTGGATAGTTGAAATTTTAAGAAAACATTTTTTGAAATGGTCGACAAAAAATTTCAAAGATAAAACTGAAAAGTTTTAAAAAAATTAAAACCGACATTTTGAGAAATTTTACAGGCGTAAGTTCTCATTTTGAACTATTTTTTTTTTTCTATACTGTTATCAAAATGTTGACTTTTTTCTCAAAATATTGACTTATATTGAAAATCTGGTCCATTTGAAAATATCGACTGTTTTCTTTTTTTTTAGCGAAATTCGAGTTTTTTTTAAATGTTATAACTTTTCTCAAAATATCGAAACTAGTACTTTTTGAAATATTTCACTTTTTTCTTCTTTTTTTTCAAAAGTTGACTTCTATAATATTTCAACTTTATCTCGAAAGGATTAATTCTCGAAATTATTTGCATTTTTTTCTAAAAACTTTTTTGAAAATTTGGAACTTTAGACTCTCCGACATTTATATATTTCCTCTTTTTTAATGAAAATTTTTTTCAAAACATTTTTCCAAATTTTGACATTTTAGTAATATTTGACATAATACTTTAAAATCCCCATTTTCGTTCGTTGTTTTTCCCAAAATTTGATTTTTTTTCCTCAAAAGTTGGGCTTTCTTAATATTTGAAGTTTTATCTCGCAATGATGACTTTAAATTGGGCTTTTTTCTGAAGGTTTTTTTTTTCAAATTACGACTTTTTGAAAATTTCGGATTTTTAAAGATTTCTACTTTGAAAAATTTTATTTTTTTAAAACATGGACTTTTTGAAAAGGTCTCCATTTCAAAATTTTGACTTTTCGTAAATGTAAAATTTTGACATTTCAAAATTTCCACTATTTCTAAATTTTATTTTTTTTTTGAGATAGTTTCAATCTTTTCACGCAACTTTGACTGTTGGAAACTAGAACATTTTTGTCAAAAAAAATCAACATTTCAACATTACTACCTCTTTAGAATTACCACATTTATCAAATTTAGACTCTTGCCTCAACAGTTTTGACCTATTCCAACTTCTCGAAATTTTGGCTTTGAATTTTTTTTTAATATAGACATTTGAAAATTTCTGATTTCAAATTCCTATTTTTATCAAAATTTAGACTTTTGGTCAAAGGTTTGACTTTTTCCTTATTATTTTTTTTTATAAATTTTGCCTTTTTCTCGAAAATTTAACTTCTTTTAATTCCAACTTTTTTGAAACTCAATACTAAGGATAATCCGAGACTTCGCTAGTCTGAAACGTCCAGTAATCCGACTCAAAGTTTAATCGAATTTGCTGAAATATCTGGCAAGTCTGACAATTTTTTGAAAATGTTGACCTTTTGTTATTAAGGATTTTCTTTTTGAGAATTCGGATTATTCTGTAAACTTGCAACTTTTTTTTAATTCGATTTTTTAGAAAACTTCTCGGTTTCTTGGTTGAAAATTTAAAACTTTTAAAAACTACCACATTTAAAAATTTCCAAATTTTTCAAGATATTCAACGGATTGCCATGTTGCTTCAAAATATCCACTTTTTAAAATTTTATTTATTATATTATATATTTATTTCATACTTTTTCAAACTGGCAACGTTTTCTCAAAATTTTAATAATTTTGAAAATTTCATCTTTTACAAAATTTCCACTTTTTCTAAGGTTTTTCCTCTTTTAAAAATAAAAATTAGAGTCTCTTAAAAATTCTAGCTTTTCCCAAAATTTCGAAGCCCTAGGAATTTTTGAGAAATTTGAGGTTTTTTTCAAGTTGGACTTCTTTAATAATTCAACTCTCGAAATCATGACTTTTTTTCTAAGTTATTTCGACTTTTTGCTCAAAAACTTTTATGAAAATTTGGACCTTTAGAAACTACGACATTTAAAAACTTCCAGATTCTTCAAAATTCTTACTTTTCTTCGAATTTTCTCACAATTTCAACCTTTTTAAAATCTTACAGACATACTTATTTTGAATATTTCTACACTTTTTTTAAAACGTCGACTCTTCCTCAAAATACCGACTTATCTTTAAAATTTCCTTTCTTTCAAAATTCTCACTTTTTATCGAGGTATTTTCCTCTCTTTTAATGAAAGTTTTTTCAAAATTCTGACTTTTCAGAGATTCGGACCAGAACTAGACAGAAATGAACTCAAAATTTAGAGTTTAAATTTGAAATTTTTAAACGCGAAAATTGGAAAATATTTTTCTTCAATTTTAGGCAAGGTCAGAGTAGTTACGTGTTGTAATATAAATTTCTAATTCGAAAAACTTTTAAAAAATCAAAAATTGAGTCACCTGGAACTGAACTGAAAACCGTAAAAAAATCCTTATTTTTGTCGGAACGAAAACCTGAACTGAACCGAAATAATTTTTTTATCGAGACGAAAACCGAAAACTGGAACGAAAAAATTAGCGATTGGAATCCTTGCTTTTTTTTAATTTTGACATTTTAGTAGATTTTGAAAAATCGTTTTTTTACCAAAATTTCAGTTTTTTCCCTCAAAAGTTGGACTTTCTTGACTTTATCTTGCAATGATGATTTTAAATTAATTGGGCTTTTTTCTGAAGAACTTTTTTAAAAATTTCGACTTTTTAAAAATATCAACTTTTGAAAATTTCTACTTTGAAAGTTTTCTTTCTTTTAAAAATTTCGACTTTTTGCAAAAGTTGCCAGTTCAAAATTTTTGTTATTCCTAAAATACTCATTAGTAAACATTTTTAATTGAAAATTTCAATGTTTTCTTTAAATTTTGATTTATTTGCATATTTACTTTAAATTTATTTCCCATTTTTATTAAAATTTCGATTTTTCTCGAAATATAGAATTAAAATTTCAACTTTTTTTCGAAGTTTTGACATTTTTAAAAGTAAATGTTTACCAAAAACTTCGACTTTTCAAAATTTCCACTATTTCTAGGTTTTTTGAGAACAGTTTTTCACTTTCTCTCGGGATTTTGACTTTGTTGGAAAGTACGACCTTTTTACAAAAAAAGCGACATTTCAACATTAACATCTCATCCAAAATCCCATATTTACCAATATTTTGACTTTTTCTCAAAAGCTTTGACGTATTTCGACTTCTCGGAATTTTGACTTTGAATTGCTTTTAAAAATTTCAAGATTTCAAAATTTCCACTTTTTTCAAACTTCTATTCTGATTAAAATTTAGATTTTTGCTCCAAAGTTTGAGTAATTTAATTTTTTTGAAAACGACTTTTTCTCGAAAATTTGACTTTTCATAAATTTCAACTTAAAAAATTGTTCTAATTTTTTAATTTCGACTGTTTTGAAAATCAGTATAACCTCAGGATAATCCAGGATTTCGACACTCCGAAACGTCCAGTAAAGTAAATTTCTATCGAAGCTGCTAAAGAAAAGCCTATTTTATCTTCCTTAGTTTCCTTTGATAATTAAAGGGTTTAAGATGTCCATTAGGAGTGAATAACACACTCGTTCAATTTTTATTAATTATGTGTTATTCCAATAAATTGACACATCCAATAATCGGGCCCTAGCGGGTTTTCATAGTACTGAGATTACATACTGTATTGACTTTTTGAAAATTTCAACTTTTTGAAAATTGCGAGTTTTTGTAAACTTTGACTTTGTGTCCACTATTTCTAAATATGAATCTATTTGCGAAACTTTGGACTTTTGCTCGAAATAAATTTCTGTATCTTTCGGGTTTTTTTTTTTAATTTCGACATTTCTAAATACCAACTTTTCTTAAATCCCCATTTTTATCCAAGTTTGAACCTTTTCTCAAAATTCGTATTTAAAATTGTAACTTTTGTAAACGACTTTTTAAAAAATTTTCGACGTTTAACAATTTCGTTTTTTCTACTAAAGCACTGAACTAAACACTGTGGCTTGTGATTAAGAAGGTTTCACCCCTTTACCACATCGGCAATTAAATAAATAATTACGCGATACGTATTTCGCCAGCAGAACTGGCATTTTCAAGCATACGGTGAAACCTTCTTTGGACTTAATTTCGTTTTTTGTTCAAATTTGCCATTAATATTTTCTCAAAATTTTGACTTTTTTCAATCGTTTTTTTTTATTTCGACTGTTTCTCGAAATTTAGCCCTTTTCTAAATTTTAATTTGTTCCTAATTTGAAAATTCCTCTACTTTAATTTGATTTACTACTTTTTTAATATTTTGACTTTTTTGAAAATTCTGTTTTTGTTTGAAAATATCGATTTTTTCAACCTGTTAACTCTTTTCAAATTTTAACTAAAATTTTCGACTTTTTGTGAAAAATTTGACTTCGAATTGTAGTAAAAAAATAGTTTTATAGCCTTATTTTCAAAGTGCCCAGTAATCAAATAAAAAAAGGGGAGTCATTGGTATGAGGCTTTGTTTCCACTTTAAGCACCACAAATTGCAAAAGCTCTTTTTTCGGTTGATTACACAACTCTTAAGAAGATAATTTTAGAAATAACTCCAAGTAGGTAGGTAACTCATTTTCTTACGCATTACTTTTGGAATAATCTCATTAGGTGCGTCAGTAATTACCCCTAACGTATAGTGTCGAGTTTGGGAATGTGCAAATTATTCTTTAAAGATGATGAGCATCGATCACTAAAGCCAATATTTACTTCATTAAATTTAATGCTGAAGTAACTACCGAAGGCTCGGAGCCCTGAGTCCTTAACGCACGTAGGTAAATATAAGACACACGCTTGGCTTATTTTGTTTTAACAACAAGCACATTTCAGCGATGCTAACATAAGCATCACCTAAAGGAAACACCAACAAATTCCAAAATGGTGAGTCTGAGGTAATAGCCAAGATCTTGGACGGGTCAACGGCTTGACTTTACTTCGTAATTAAGACCCTTAATAATTAAGTAAACTGAAACAGGTAGGATAAATGCTCGTGGGGGTTGCAAGATAAACTTGCGTAAGTATTAACATCCGTGCCCTCGGAAATTTATCGGTGCCGGGCAAGTATGTTTCAAGGAGAAAGGCGTTGCAGCAGTTGATTGTGAGGAAGATCGCACAATAAATTTCGACGGTGTCTCGCATGAAATCCTGAGAACGCCGCACCGGGGAGAATTGTCCTTGCCGGAGGCTTTGAAATGGTACGAGCTGGAAATCAGACACCCCGCGATGATGTCGTCAAGGGTCTAATTGTAAAAGCCGGCTAAATTAATAGTTGCTTAATTAAAATATTTGCCAAATGACGCTTATACGTAGTGGTTGGAGGTATTGAAATTCATCCAATAATTTGCCCCCTTTGACACTGATTGAATTATTTATTGAAGGAAATCGGTTTCGTATTTTGATACATGATGGCTGGGCGTGAATCTCGTTCGCTTATTCTGAATTTAATTATAATTAAAGCGTCGTTACCAAATATAAAGATTAATTTAATGTTAAACCAGAAATGCGTATCAGAGGTGCCCTCCAATCTAAATAAACAATAGCAAAGTAACTGAGAACAAGTTCTAAGACTTTAAAAGTTCTGAAGAAGCTGACCTAAACTTTCTAATTTTAAATGGATTATCATATAAAAGCCAATGAGTGTGTCGTTGGAATTATTCAGGTATGTCAAGAAATTATAGAACTCTTTTTTATTAAACTCTGCTAATTTAAAACGGGTAAAATAAATCCTTTTTTGTTTTATTCGTATTCGTATAGATCGAGGAATGATTGAGAATTATCTGCAGTGATGCGTTTTTTTTTCGGTTAAAAATGTTAAGGTCAAGAAGGAGAAAAATGCATTAAATTATTATTAAATCGATGTATTGATATCTAGCACAAGTTTTTGTCAAATCAAATTTACATCGTTCAAAAGTTTAAGAAAAAGCAACAATTAAAGAAAAAAATCCAAATTATATACAATAAAACCTTCCTATAACGAACCTCTATACACTGAATTCCTCTATTTAACGAATTTTTTCAGGGAACGTGGCATTTATTTACACGTAATATTACCTCCATTTAACGAACAGGATACCTCCTTGCAAGAAATTTTTGAACCAAGATTTTTCAAGGTTTAATTATTTTTAATAATGACATTCCGTTGAGAGAAAGTTCTTAATAGCTCATGCTAACGACATTTCAAGGTTTGATTCGTTTATAATTGCTCGTCGTTCAAAATAAGTAAATACTCAATTTTTGGGATGCCCCATGCTAATGACATTGCTTACCAGCTAGTATAAAGGAGGTTTACAGTTTGAGAACACACCCGAACTTGTTTCCAATGGATTAAATAATGCGAAGTATGTTTAGACAGCAAACGTTTTCTAAATTCTCTCTCCAAGCAGAAAAAACAGATTTTGTTAATTAAATTTAATTTATATACACACGTTGGTTTATATATTTTTACATAAATGTGTAATATGAAATTTTACATGTGATGTGTGCATTTTTAATGCTTTATAACGGAAACCTCTTTAGATCGAATTTTTTTGTAGTATCTTGGGAAGATTTGACTCTATTTTAAGTCTACGCATAAAAAATCTAGACGTTAAAAAAAGTCGAATTGTATAAAAATAACTCGAGTTTTGAACAAAATTTATAAATTAAAGATATATTTCGAAATTACGGCTTTAAAGATAGTCTAAAAAAATTAAAATAAATAAATTGGAAATATAACAAAAATCCAAAGAAACGGAAATATATTTTTTAAAATGGTGAAATTTTAGAGCTTATAAAATTCAATCTTAAACGCAGATTTTTAAAATAAAAATTTAAACAAAAACATAGAGCTTTAACAAGAAATTTGGAAAATAATTGGAAACTACAAAACTCACAAATTTAGAGAAACACGAAACTACACTTCTCCACAAAAATTAACGCACCACTTGGAAATTTCGAGATAACTAAATAATATTCTTAAAATCATAAAATTTGATATTCAGAACTTTAACCCCTTAAGGATTAAAAGATTTTTATTTCTCCAGTCATTTAATGACAGTAGTTTTTAAGATTTATTCAATACTTAACAAAATAGTGCAAGATTCTAATTGTTTCAAAATTTTTTTAAGGTTAATATCGTGTGTTTCCCCTTCCCCCTCTACTGCGGATAACAGCTTCATACCGACATGGCAGACTCTCTATTAAACTTGTTATCTCCCTTTGATCTAGTCCATCCCAAATTTCTAGAATTCTTTCTTGTACCTCACCAAGGGTAGCTGGAGGGGGCATAAGAGCTTTGACTCGCTTTCCAATAATGTCCCACAAATGTTCTATGGGATTCAGGTCTGGACTTCTTGCTGGCCAGTCCATAACCTGAATACCAACTTCATCAAAGTATTCTCTCACTATTCTAGCAATGTGTGGTTTCGCATTATCTTGCATTAGAATAAAATCATCGCCAATATAGGGACCATACGGCACGACATGTTCTTGTACAATTTCGGTTATGTATCGTCGACTATTCAATGAACCTCGATTGATCACCTGCAAGTCTGTGTGACCCGTTGAAGAGATGCCACCCCATACCATTATTGATCCGCCACCAAAAGCTTGGACTGGTCTTATGTTGCATTGGGCATATCGTTCGTTTCTTCGTCGAAACACTCTCACACGTCTATCATTGTTAAACAGACAAAATCTGGACTCGTCTGTGAATAAGACACGAGTCCATTCGGCGTTGGTCCAATTGACGTGATCTCTAGCAAATTGTAGTATTATTCGGCGATGGTCCGCCGTTAAGAATGGACCCCTGGCTGGAATTCTGGGGTGCAACTCGTCAGCAGCAAGCCGGCTTCTAACAGTTTCTATGCTAACTTGCAGATTATGTGTGGTTGCAAGCTGGATTTGCAAACTTCTACAGGTTGTATGTAAATCTCTCACGTAATGCACGGAGTCTCAAAAAACGATCTTGTAGAGCGATTGTTTTGCTAGGCCTTCCTTGTCCTGGTCTTCTTTGATTCGTATTTCTTTCCCGGAACCGTTGAACGACACAAGAAATTGTTGAATGGCATACCCCAAGTCTTTGGGCAATGTTTCGGTAACTTAATCCTTCATCGGCTAATGCTACAGCCTGGACACACTCATTACGACTTTAATTCTTTTGAAAATAATGTTTTTCAATCCAAAATGCCAAAACACACCTCAAACAGTCAATTAGACAGTACTCTAATGGAACAACACAAAATCCTGTTTTATGTTGTTTATACCTTATTTTGTTTGTTTTTCTTGATACCAGCTGCAAAATGGACCAACAAAAAAAGGTAGCAGCATTTATCACATCCTAACATGATATGTTACTGTCCATGCATGTGAAAATTTTAAATTATTTGCACATGTACATGATTTTTCATAAAAGGATAGTGGTGCGTTAATTTTGTGGAGAAGTGTATTAGTCTTAACACAAAGTTTCTTTAAAAAAAGTTATTAAAATAAAACGTGGAAACGTGCTTTAAAAAAAATGTACAAAAACAACTTTCAAGGAACACTTCGAATTCAAAATTTCAAAAAAGTTCATTATTTCGAGGAAAAATTCGAAATTAAAAAACAGTCGAACTTATGAGAAAAAACTTTTCCAAAAAGGCTTTGAAGAAAAACTAAAATGGATTTTGTTTTAAAAAAGAGTCGAACTTCTGAGAAATATTCGCAAATTCGATTTAAAAAAATCAAAAATTTTATAAATTTTCAAAAAAACCTTTTTCACCTATTTGTAGCAAAAATCTAGGTAAGTCGTTTGTATATAAAAAAAATAAATAAAACCTAAAAAAATAAAGTCAAAGAAATAGAGAAAAGTCGAATTTTGAAGAAGAAAAATCAAAAGTTCAAGAAAATTCGAAAACTATGCGAATATCGAAATTTCGAGCAAAATCTCGAAATGTCTAACAAAAATCTTTAAAAAAAGGCTAAATTTTTAGAATAGAATTTGAGGTAAGATTAAAATTTTGTGGACAAATCCAAAATAAGATATTGAGGTATATCGAAATTTCGCGAGAAGTCAAAATTTCAAGACAAAAAACGAATTACAACAAAGCAGAAGTAATTTTTAAAGAAAACTAGAAATTTTGAGGAAAAGTGCTAATATTTCCATATAAAAGAAAAAAGCGAATTTTTAGGTAAACCAACCTTTTTAAATATTTATTTTTTAATCAATCAAAAATTATATAGAAATTTCAGGAAAAATATCAAAATTTCTACAAATTTTCAAAGAAGCGTTACATTTTTTTGAAAGAAAAATGTTAAATTCCCAAAAAATATCGAAATTGTGAAAAATATTGGAAATTTCGACAAAATTGTCTATCAATTTTGAGAAAAACGTAATCTTTTTAAAAACCCGAGAAAAGACAATTTAGAGAAAAGTGGAAGTTTAAAACAAAACGAAGTTTTAACAAAAATGCTGAAATTTAGAAGAAAGGATTGGAAACTTTCATACACAAATTTCTTAGAAAAAAATATGAGAATAGTAGAAATTTCTAGAGATTTTAAATTTCCACTTATAAATTTAAATGAAAATCGAAATTTTTGGCAAAAATGGGAGAAGTTTCATTTTTAGAAAAATAAAATCCAAATTTCTACAAAAGCAACATTTAAAGAAAAATCGAAAAATCAAAATTTCATGAAACATGTTGAAATGTCTGGCAACATTTTTTAAAAGAAATTGGTAAAATTTGGAGGAAAATTTTTGACGAAATTATGCGAAAGAAGCGAAGTCAAGATAAATGAAACTGCGATTTTTCTGTAAAAATTACTTTCAAGAAATTTAGTTTTTGCTTGAAATTTCTTTCACAAAATTTCGACTTTTTTCGCTGGACTTTTCCCCAACACTTCAATTTTAAGATCAATATATTGACAAAAAAAAATAATTAAGTTTAAACTAGAAAGTTTGCAAAAAAAGGTCAAACTACATATTTTTTTTTTTTTTTTTTTGACAAATCGAATAACATTTTAAGTTCAGTCCAGAATTTTCAGAAAAATGTCCAAATTTTGCGATAAGCTCAAAATTTACATGAAGTGAATCTTAGTTTAAACTGAACAGTTTCAGAAATATAGAGAATAAATAATTACAAAAATGTTTTTGTCTTTAAAATTGCAAAATTTTGAGATAGATTTTAAAGCTATTGAAAAAATATTGTTGCGCGTTATCGTTCCGAACACACACACTTGGTGAATTGTAACCACTTTATTTCTAAACTGAACTCGGAACACTACACTCTTTAATTAACTAACTTATTCATTTACTTCTAACTAACTGAGGGAAAGCCGACCGCCTTATATAGGTCCCGCTTCGGGTTCTAGAAGGAATAAGCAGATAAGACTTATCGTTTGCCGAAATTTCTGGAACGCTTATCTGCCCTTTGATTTATTATCGCGGCCGTTTCCCCATATCAAATTTTCTAGAAAATTCCTAGCTAAATTTTATAATTACATGTCGTTAGAATATATATACAATTGTATTTTGTGTACTGCAGCAAAATGTTAGTTATAAAATTTGTATTAGTGATTGTGTGGTGTAAGGAATTCTCTAGAAATATTTAATAATGGGAAGCGGCCGTGAGAATGAATCAGACGGCAGATAAGCGCTCCAGACGTTTCCGCAAGCGATAATCTTATCTGTAAGGAGATCCGTCTAGAAAACCGGAACGGTATAAACACGCGGTCGTCTTTCCCTCAGCAATTGGTTGGTTAGTCAGATAGTTAGAATCATAATCGTAGTGTTCCGAAATAAATTTGAAATAAAGTGTTCACAAATCACGAAGTTTTAATCTTCGAACCGATAAGGTATTTTAACACGAAAGTTCTAGAAAATTGAGTTTTAATTTTAAATAAAAACGTTCAAAAAAAAAACCGAAACTTTAGGGATATGACCGAGATTTTGAGAATAAATATAAAATTTGGAGAAATGAAGTCAACACTGTTTAAAAAAAGTCTAAATTTTAAACCTTACTTCAAAATTCAAGAGAAAAATCATTGAAAATTGTAACTTAAGATCCGATTTTTTGAAAGTAACAGCAATTTTCAATTTAATTTCGAATTTTTTCATTGAAAATCAAATAGACCACACTTTTTTCGTAATTTCTACTTTTAAACGCGAAATGTCAATCAAAAATTTAATATGTTTTTAGAATAAGTCGAGATTAAATTGAAATGTGGAGATTTTTTCTAAATTACCTTTTACGAATTTCAAATTTTTTTAATTTTAAACTCGAATTCTATAAAAATATATTTAAGTTTTGCTATAACATGTCAAGAAAAAAAGCTAGGGATTAAGTTCTATTAAATATGTGTCAAGTCACCTTTCTGATAAAAAATCGAATGTTCAACTTTATTCTTCAAAATTTCTAGAAAAAGAAATTGAACTTTTAACATTTTTATAAAACAAATTAAATTTTTAAAAGGTTTGATTGGGATAAGTTAGGATATGTTAAGTTAGGTTAGGTTAGGTTAAGTTAGGTTAAGTTATATTATATTAAATTACAGAATCAAAATTTGAATTTAAACACTTTACAGTGCGGGATCAACCAGCTGTCCCACCGGTCGTGGTCCGAGGACGAAGCCCTTCCGATTTAATCCTTAATTAAGTGGAAAAATGTGGTTCGCATTCACTATTTCTCAAACTTTGCTGGCTCTTTTTATATAATATTGTCGCGTGTTATTGGTTCGAAAATTAAACTACGTGAATTGTAAACACTTTATTTCAAACTTAATTCGGAACACTACAATTATGATTCACTTAATAGCAGACTTTCTAACTATCTGACTATCCGTCTAACTGAGGGAAAAACGACCACACATTTATAGGTACCTTTCCGATTTCTAGAACGGATCTCCGTACAGATAAGACTTATCGCTTGCGGAAACGTCTCGCGGGCGCTTCCCATTCAAATGTTTCTACAGAATTCCTTACACAATCAATAATACAAATTTTTAATACATTTTGTTTCAATATGAACACTGAACATATTTCAGGAATGAGATCGCAGAAATTGGAAAAAGTACAATATAAGGGACATAAACAGATGTTCCCACTACCGTAATTTACCGAAAAAATAAGCTCAAATATCAGCACACGTTTCTCTTTAGAAAATTGCTAAACCACGGCAAAGTGCAAGTTGGAATAATTTATTTGCGTGCATGTTAAAAATGTAAAATAGACGATAAGTCTTTTCAATTTAATAACCTAGTTACCGGCGATAAACATCTCTCCAGAAAAATAAATTACTTCATCCCGAAAAACTATCAGGAGAGGCTGGAATAAGATCACGTGTACGGCGCAATATCAGTAAATATTTGCTTACGTCAGCGGTATTTGTGAGATTTATTGCGGGTTAATAACGTGACGTATTTAACGAGATTACTTTTTAAACGAGACTGGGGAATCAAAAAAATTTGTTCATTCACTCAACAGCTATTTTAAGCTAACAGAATTAAGGCACGTGTAACGGAGTTTACTCGAGTTATTTTAAAATGTGTGGGTTCTACTGCTGAATTATGAGTTCATTGTAAACGATTTTTTATGATCCATTTTTTTTCAATTTTTGAATTGTAAAACAGAAAGTATCTCGAATATTACTGCAGCAGATAGACGAGGAACAGTATGTAACTAGCCATTCGGTGCTAATCTGTAACTTGGAATAAATTCAGTAAATCAAAGACAGTCTTTTTTTCGGAAATATGCTGGGACACGTCGATTAATATTTTAATTTGCGCTCTTTTTCATGTAGGAAAATTTTATACAGAATGTCCCAAATTTAAGATATGACGTCATCGACAATTTTTTTAAATGGCAACCCTATTTTTTCTTCACTATTCTTAAAGGGTCTATTAAGTTACACATGGGTACCAAATTTCATTTTTTTATTTCTTGTCATTTAAAGAGAGGTACCTTAGAGTTTAGAGAAATACCGAACTATTTGGGTGTTGCTGCTTCTACTCAAGTGCGCAAGATGATTTGTCTTAGTCATTGCTGGATTTACGTATATGTTATACAAAATATAGCTTAGGACCCCCACCATCTTTAGGGGCCCCCAAAAAAATCAATCATGTTTGGCACTGACATAATAGAAATCAGGAATTAGAAAGGCAGTGTTGTGCAGTCTAGGAAAAAATAGGGTTAAAGACTTTTTTCTAGTCGTCAACAAAATTCTTGGTTTAAGAAAGATTCATGTCGGAATAATTGTTTGTGTGAAGAATCCTTTTTTTTAATCACGAAAATTCTTCAGCCCCACTGAAATGTTCAAAAATTCTTGAATCACAGAAGATGATCTTTTTTGCTCGCTAAAAAGCTCCCGACAAAGTAAATTTTATATTTACCTGGCAACACTGGTCCTATAGCTTAGGGCTTTATCAAGTCTAAATCTGGTCTTGTCTAAAATATCTACGAGGCCATTAACTGTTTTACTCATAAATTCAAAAAAACTCATAACGTTTGTATTTATTTAATGATTAATCGTCGTCGAAATATATCACGAGTAGCGGCCGTCTTATAACTCTTGCTTGCACATTTTTTATTCAAAATATTCCGCACTGTTCACAGTTTAGAATTAACTTTCTTCTGCAATTCACTTTTGGTATCGGTCGTTTTTCATGCGAAAAAGCGAATTGCCCAACCACCTTTTCAGTGATCTTTACGACAAAATATCCTTACTTAATAATTATTATTTGCTTTTGTGGAACGGACTGATCCTCGGTTATCTTGACAAACTGAATTACAAATCTTGTCCCCTGAAACCAAGAAAGATAAAAAAACACAACAAAAGTTGCTCTAACGCGTTTCGATCTCTCTCTGAAGATGACAAGTTGGTAAATTATGGTCCGGCATCTGTCCAGTAACAATATTTCACCTGCATTCTCACAATTACTTAATTAATTAAAAAAAATACAGAAAAGTATTAACTTGATACTTTTTGCATGCAACACACACAACATTCTTTCATTAAACCAACGCAGTTCTTGAAATAAGCGAAAAATGGGCACCCTGCATAAGAGAAGAAAAAGTGCACATCGAAATTAGTTTCGTCAAAGTGTATTTATAAGTTTTGCAGGCAGTCTCATTTTTATTTTATAAAAAAAATACGAACTTTGTCCGCGTTATAAAATTCCTTGGCAGCTCCATAGCTTGCAGCTTTAAGAAGCATAACGGTTATGACAAAGACTCGTGTCAGTGAACATTTCTAATCATTAATCACGCAAAGTTGGACAATGTATTCAATATAATATATCAAAGAAAATAATAACGGTTAGGTATTGCACGTTTACTTGGATTGTCGAAAATGTCCGCATCTAAAATTAATGGATTTTGGTGTAACGTTTAAAAATATCAACTGGCGCTAAGTTAAAAATGGAGAAACTGTAAATAGATTGAAAGAATATCTTGTTGACAAGCATCTGAATTTGTTAGTATTTTTTCAGGGTAATTACTGCTGAAGCAATTATTACCAATAATTTATTTAAAACTTCCCCATGCCGATGAAAACTTGGTGTAATGCTCTCTATTCAAATTTAGAACTGCTGAGGTGGATATATTATTTAACTCCTATCTTACTTCGAACGGGTCGCATCTCTTGAGAATTTCCTTACGTCTAACTTAGATAAGTTACAAGTTTTTCCGCCGAAGGAAAATACGTTCTGATTTAAACAAATTAGTTGTAGCGACGCTTCAAGCAGACACTGCAAAGTAATGAATGTTTTACCTGTGAATCAATAAGTCGCTTTTTATTTTACTTACTGTGAAGCTATTAAAATAAATTGCCTCTTATATTGAATCAGACTTCCCTGAAAGGATGACCGTGGTAATGTTCATCTTGAAACCAGGATCTTTCTTATACGAGTGAGATGTACCGCTTCGATAATTGATTTGATCTAATGGATTTGGACAAAAATTTTAGGAATAACGCAATGCAGTCTACTCAACAAGAAACGTTCCCCGATTTTAGGAGAATTATTGAAGATTCTTGTTTTGTATTTTTTAAATGAAGTACATTAAATAGCCTGCGTCGCAACTACCTAATACATCGTCCAATCTCCATCGCTTTGCAGAATACTCTAGCACCTGTTGGACATGCTTTCTACCAGTTTTCAGCATATTCCACGGGTAATGAGCACCATACCTCGCCGATTTTTCATGAAAGCTGCTTGAGGATGCTTGAGGATGAACACAAACAATGAACCAAACATTTTCCGTTGGATTTGCATACAAAAACTGAGAAGGCCCAATCTAAAGTTCTGATGCCAGTTTTTGCTTTCCAGGAAGCCCAGAGATATTTAGAATCGTTGTCCTCCTGTAAAATCCAGTCTGCACCTTTAGCACCAAACGTCTTCTCGACAGACTTCATAAGACCGCACTTATGAATATTCACCATTTTCTGAGCATTCAAATTCTAGGTAAAGAGCTCTAAATATTCAAATTGTGCTCACAGAAACATTCCCAAACATGGAGTTTCACTGGGTGTTTGACTGTTGACTGAAGCAATCGCTCACCAAGCCTACTTTAGGGGAGCTGATGTCCAAAACGACGCTTTATCAGAAAAAATGTTGGACCAATCGCGATCGAGATCCTCGGCAGCCAAGGCCTTGCGTTTTTTGCTGTGGATCTCTGAAAGCAAGAATCCTCGTGCTCCTATATTATATGTTTTCCTCAACCAAACGTTCTGTGGTGGTATTTATATTGACTTCAACTCCCTGGCTTTGACTTCACGTAACTATAGAGTAGGATTGTGCTTGAATTGCTAACTTTATCCTGCTGTGTTGTTGTCACTAGCGATTTGCTTTTATTAGAAAGATCGTCAACATTTTTATTGGCTTTAGAGCATTCAACCCATCTCTTCACGAATGTCTTCAACTTTTTTTTAATATTTAGCAGCCGCACTGTAAGACATGGGTCGACCTTTAAGATGAAGACACAAAAAAACAGCTCGAAACGTTTACAATGCTCGGAACCATTCATGTTTTTACGTAGGTACTCTTTGGCAGTTTGAGTGGTAATAAAACAATTTGACATCCGCGACGTAGCAATTGAATGCACTTTTCCGCTAAGAAGTCTATAAATTATTAATAAATTTTGAAAAATCGAGGAAGGTTTCTTGTTGAACCGAGTGTACTTGATATTTCAGTCATTATGTACGTTTTTAGAGAATATGGTGTAACAATGGATACGCCATTAAATTTTTTTAAATCATAATTTAGACAATTTTTCAAGCTGTGTTAGACCTCTAGTGGCTTTGGCAATGCTAGATAATGCGGCAGCTGCGTCATAGCTTGCAATTGGGAGAAATAAAACGTGAAGGGTGAAGTTTCGTGGAACGGACTGGTCCTTGGTTATCTTCAAACATTGAAATACAAATCTTGTCCCTTGAAACCAAGAAAGATTAGAAAACACAACAATGGTTCCTTTAACGCGTTTCGATAACCAAACTATCTCAAGCAGTATCTCTCTGATAGCTTGGCTATCGAAATGCGCTAAAGCAATCAATAGCCGTCCATACACGAAGGAATCTGATCTGCGGATTTAGTCTGTAAAGATATATCTGCGTACCTGACTCGTTACATACCAAATATGATGCTTTTCACTAACGTACATATCTGTACACATATTATAACTTCCAACAAATCCGTCAGTTAAAAATTTCACATCTGTGAGCTAATACTCATCATTTTTGTACGAATTTGACTCTGCTCGCGGTATATTTACATTCACCCGAGATTTAGCTGGTGTTATCTAGCATTTTTGAGTAAAGGATGTCAAAATCAGCCACTAACTGACATATTTAGTCTGTGCAAGATAAAGTCTGCCGATTAGTCTCTGGCTCGGCCCTGTCCATTAACGCATAGTTAATTCTGCTGATATGATATGCGCCATATCCAATTCGTCAAGTAATCCGCTGATGTATGGCCGGCTATTGTTGTATTTTTTAATCTTTCTTGGTTTCAGGGGACAAGATTTGTATTTCAATTTGTAAAGGGTGAAAACATGTAAATAATGATGATGATTTTGCTTTCGAGTACCCTGAAGAAGTCATTATTTCATATTTAATCCAATTTTGTTCCTAATCTTTGTAATTTCTGCGTTACTTCGTCTTCGAGAAAGATCTCTATATGGCAGACGGGCAAACGAAGGTAGAAACCTAAAAAGTATCATTGTCTATAATTAATATGACAAAGAGAGAACTTTTTATCAACTGAAAAACATAATCATCAACGCAGAACCGTTACTACTCAAGTCTAAAACATGAAATTTAGATAGAAGATTCCTTTCATGGTGTAGATGAGCAACAGGAAGGGATTTTTGGAAATTCTTCCTCTAAGGTGGTAAAATGGAGGGAAATGGAGTTTCGAAATTAGCGTGGAATGGAGTTAAAACCCAAATTCTTGTGTTAATAATCTACGAAACAAAATTATTAGTTATTGATTAATTTTGACAATTTAGTCCTTAAAGGCGTAAAAGGGGGGCGAAATCGAATTTCAAATTTGATATGGAACTAAGTAATTAATGCGTTTTAGAAAATAGAATTTTAAAAATGAAAGATTTGACTAAACACGTGCTTCGTAGATTTCAAAAATTTAAGTAATAAGAGGAGTAGAAATATTATTGATTATTGAAAAAATTTGACAGTTTGCTTTACAAGCCAAAAATAAGATTTTTAAAAACAGTTTCGTTCGAACAAGGCGAAAGTTTGAAAAACCGAAATTCTCAAAAAACGACAAAATCTTCAAAAAGTAAGTCATAATTTTGAAAATTTTTTAAAAAGCTGGTTATTTTTGAAAGTGAATTTTAAAAACAAGCTAATATTTAAAAAAAGTTCAAATGTTATAAAAAAAAAGCCGAAAATAGGTGGAAATTTAAATAAAAAGTCCAAACTGTAGTTTTCAAAGAAGTCCTAGTTTGGATAAAAAGTCAACAATTTGAAAAATGATTGGAATTAAGAAAAATGTGAAGATTATGAAAAAGTTATGAAATTTTCAAAGTTGGCATGTTAAACAGGATTCAAAAATTTTAAAAAGCTTAAATTTACAAAAAAAATTCAACCTTTCGAAACAATTTCGAAGTTTTTAACCAAAAATCGTAGTTTTCATAAAAAAAGTCAACATTTCGAGTAAAAATCAAAATTCTGAAAAATCTAAATTTTAAAAGTTTCAGCATGTCAAACAGTTAAATTTTCACAAAAACTAAGTAAATATTTTTAATACGGTTGAAAGTTTCAACAGAAATGAATTTTTTTAAAAAGTCTAAATTTCCAGACAGCAAATACAAAGTTATATTTTTGAAAATATAGTCGAAATGTTCCAAGGAGCGGAAATTATGAAAAAAGGTCAAAATGTTCAAAGTCGAGGTTTTGCAATAAAACAAAAATGTTGAGAAAAAGCAAAATTAGCTACCCCCCCCCCGCCCCCAAATAAATAAAATATTTGAGAAAAAGGCGAAATTCTAAACAAAAGTCGAAATTTTCAAAAAGGTGATAATTCCGAAACGGTCACAATTTTGACAGAATCTAACTTTTAAAAAAAGGCAAAAGTTTTCACAAAAAGTAAACCACCTTAATAAAAATAAAATTTTTATAAAAATGGATTTTTTAAGAAAACGAAGTTTAAAAAAAATAAAAACATGGAGAAAGTCAACATTTTGAATAAAGTTCGAAATTGTTGAGTCAATATATCGAAAAATGAATTAAAATTTTCAGAATTCAAAGTTCACCGAAAAGTTAGAATTTCGAGCAAAGCACATAGTTGATATTTTTTTTTAAAAGACAAAATATAGAAATTAAAAAAAAATTGAGCCAAAATTTACAAAAAAAGTTAAAATTTTCAGAAGTATACATATCGAGTGTAATTGGATCCCTACTTTGTCTTTATTTACTTATAAACTTGCTACACTTGACGTATTTATGAAATGATAATTTTTGACATAAAAATGATATTGCCACTGTTGTCATTATTGCTAAAATTGACACCAACATTTGATTTTTAAATAGAACACTCTTTTATTTTTACATTCTTGGAATCTTTTGCAAGCCGAACTTTTTCAATATTTTGACTATTTTGGAAAATTTTTTCTTTTCAAAATTCAAAGTTTTAACTTTATTCGAGATTATTTTTTTGCACATTTGGGCACATTTGATTATAACTTTTTGCAGATTTCGGTTATTCATGAAAACTATTTTTCACAATTTTGATTTTGTTGCTAACTTTAGATTTTATTTTTCTTTAATTCCACGTTTACCCTTTTTTAAAATATTGATTGTTTTTTTGAATCGTAAACTTTTTTTACTGTCAAATTTATTTGTAATTTTCGTATATTCTTCAAATCTTCTAGAAAACTTCGTCAATTTTCAGGAATTACCAATTTTTTTTTGTAAATATCTACCTTTTAAAGATGTCGAATGTATTAGCATAAAGTAGTATGTTCCATGTAAAAATCAAAAGTTGGTACCAGTTTTACCGAAAAATAAAAGAAGAAGAAATGCCATTATGTTAAAAATTGATATTTTTTAAGTATATTTAGTGTGGCGAGTTTGAAGATTTTATCGTCATAAATAAAGAAAAAATAGTGGGTGTACCGCGATCCTATTATACCCGATATAAATAACAATTTTCAACAAAGTCAAAAAAAATTACAAAAAAATTAAAATTTCATTAAAACGCAAAAAAAGTTGGGTCCAAAATTCGAAAGAAATACCGAAATTTTGCAAGTGACAACATTTTTCGAATGAGTTAAAATGGTGAGAAAACACCGCAGTTCAAAAGAAAATAAATATTTTGAAAAACTTCAAATGTAGACAAAGTAAGTCAAAATTTTCAATAAATTTGCAAACTTCAAGTCAAAACTTTCGAAATATATGGTATTCAAAATATCAAATTTTCGAGTAAAAGTTAGGTCTTGGAAAAGGCAGATATTTTCAACAAAAAAATCGAAAAGAATACCATAAATTTTCAAAAGGTGAAGATTGTTAAGAAAAATTGAAAACATGTAAAAAAGTTGCATTTTTTAAGAAAGTCGAAACTTCCAAAAAAATCAAAATTTCCAAATAAGTCAATATTTACGAGAGTTAAATTTTTCAAAAAAACAAATTTTTCAAAAACAATGTCAAAAGTTTCAAATGAGGTAACAATTTAAAACGAATATTTTTTTTTATAAAAAGCGAAGATTTTGAAAAATAGCATTTAAAACAAATGACAAAATTTCGAACAAGTTAAAATTTTCAAAAAGTAAAATTTTAAAAGAATTGTAGAATTTTTCAAAAAAAGAACTCAGATGGTCAAAAATTTGAAAGAATAGCAAAATTTTCAAAAGGGTCGAAATTTGCAAAAAGGAAGAATTTTTCAAAAAAAAAGTCGAAATTAACAACCAAATAAAAAACGTCGGGAAAAAGTTAAAATTTTGAAAAATCTCGAGTTTTAAATAGCAAAATTCTGAAAAAAAAATCTCGCTGAAGAAAACTTGGCTATCGAAACACGTTAGAGTAACCTTTTTTGTGTTTTTAATCTTTCTTGGTTTCAGGGGACAAGATTTGTATTTCAATTTTTGAAAATAACTAAGGACCATCAAAAATTTGAAACAGTTAAAATTTTCAGATTAGTGGAAATTTCGAAAAGAAGTCAAAATATTGAAAAAAAAATAGAAGGTTTAAAATAAGTGGAAATTATAAAATATCAAAATTTTCAAAATAAAGTCGAAATATCGAAAATTTTCAAACAAAAAATCTTCAAGAAAAGCTGAAATTTTTAAAAAAGCTGAAAGCATCACAAAATCGGAATTATCAAGAAGAAAAGTCGAAAACTGCTGAGATTTAAAAAAAATGGCGACATTTACAAAATTGAAAAACAAATCTTGTCCCATGAAACCAAGAAAGATTAAAAAAGCAACAAAACTCCTCTAACGCGTTTCGATAGCCAATCTATCATCTTCAAAAAGATACTGAAAAAAGCCAAAATTGTCAATAAATTTGAAATTTTCAAAGAATCGAAATTTGCATACTCCCATGCTTTTACTCAATCCTCAAAGTAAGAATTAGGAATTTGCACACAAATAAATACCAATTAATTATGTGAAAACAATTTCACTTTTAGATACAATTTTGGACCACAAGCGATTCTAGTAAATTCATAAATGCCAATAATTTTCAAAGCTGCAATAGCAAAGCTAAATCAGTATATGTTCCCTCTGCAGTATACGTTATTCTATATTTTCGTATATGTTATTCTTTTCCTGAAAATCATGTCGTGCACATTTCTACAAATGCATAAATTAAATAACATTGGCCACAAACATAACGATCTATTTCAGTCATTTTCAAAAGCAATTATGCAGGCAGTATTTCCCCTGCTATTTATTTTAATATACATACTATAACTGGAACCGGTGATTTAACTCGATAATTTGTAATACTGACATTTTTACGATGGTACACAGAGAAACGTGCAAATGGCAAACTTATCTAACCTCCTGCGAATATACAGTTAACTTTAATGAAGGTTATTACAATTTTATAGTTAGTCCATTATACTTAATGCGGGGTAATTTTCATTTGTGTCTCTAACTTGCAGAATTTCTAATGCATGCGACGGATGATTTTTTTGTTTTCGTAATGGGGTTCTAGTGAAATATTGAAATTGCCGGCTCATATCCATATATATTGGCCAGCCGAGTAGTGGCCAGAAAGCCATTTGCATATAACAGCCCTGCTGTTATTCTTATGAAATATACGCTACACTGCAAATTCTAGGTAACCTCCTGAAAGATTATGATTATGCAGGTGGAAATTTTTTGATAATCATGAGTATTGTAAAAACCATTTCACATTAAAACTCGCAATCATGACACCTTGACCTAAACTGACAGAAAACAAAGAAAAAATTCAACAAAATAGAAAAGTACATCTACTCACAAGATGCGTTTCTAAAAAATTCGTCGAGATTAATGTCGAAATTTCAAAGTAAAACAAAACATTTAGAAAAAAAGGGAGGGGGCAGAGATTTAAATTTTGAGGGTAAAGAATTAAATTCTTTCAAAATTCCGACTTTTTTGCAGAATTTTGCACTTTTATTGAAATTTAATCTTTTTGAAAATTCGACTCTGTAAAAAAATCATTTCCTGTTTTTGAAAATTTCAACTATTTTTTGAAAATGTAGCCTTTTTAAATTTCAGC
This sequence comes from Dastarcus helophoroides, assembly GCA_028583605.1. NCBI lineage: Eukaryota > Metazoa > Arthropoda > Insecta > Coleoptera > Bothrideridae > Dastarcus > Dastarcus helophoroides. Next base: position 6,774,523 of record CM053335.1, read on the forward strand.
TTTCATTAAAAGCTTCACCTTTTTTCTAAAAAAAATCTACATTTTCTGGAAATATTGACTTTTTTTTTGAAAAATTGAAGTTTTGGATAGAGTATTTCAACGTTTTAATTTCAAACTTTGTTGGCTACCTATTTCGACTATTTTTTGAAAATGTGGATATTTTTACAGATTTCACCTTGCTTTGCACCTCTGGACTTCACATTGCCGATTTTTTAACTAAGAATTTTTTAGAAGAATTCCACTTTCGTTTTCATTTTTATCGAAATTTCTTTGTCTCGAATCTTTAACACTGCGACTTTTATCAAAAATTTTAATTCTAAGAATTTCCATTTCCGGAAAACTTACCCTACTGAAAATTTTGACCTTTTTGGAAACTCAACTTTTTCAAAATATTATTTTTTTTGTAGAAAAGTTAAACTAAAACATTTCGACACCTCTAAAATTTTCTTGAAATTGACTCGATATTTTTATAACAATTTCGAACTTTTATTAAATATTTCTAAGTTTTTTAAAATTCTCATATAAATTCCTACTTTACTTGAAAAATTTGACTTTTTAAAAATTTCAACATTTTAAAATTTTGATTTTGCTCAAACTTTGAACTTGCCGAAATCTTTTACTTTTTTGAATATATCGTTCTCGACGTCTTGATTTGTCTTGAAAACTACGACTTTTTTCAAGTTTTTGAAAAATTCAGCATTTTCTTTGAAAATTTGCATTTTTTAAAATTCGACATTTTTTTAATATCCCTCCGATTCTCAAAATTTCGATCTATTACCGAAATGTTAAATAAGAATTTCGAAGTTTTCCGAAATATCGAATTTATTGGAAAGTTTGACTTTTTCTAACCAAAAACCACTATTTAGAAAATTTCAAACTTTTTCCGAAAATATCGAGCTTTTTTGAAATGTTTTTTTCAATTTATTTAACATTTCTTCGGCCCAGTTTGGCAATATTTAAATTTTTATGGTTTGTTGACAATTTTCTAAACAACTTTTGAAATGCGACTACCTGATATTTAAATTTATTGAAAACGTCACATCATGACATTTTACAAATTAAGAGGTTAGTTTATTTTACATAGAATAGGAATAATGAAAAATAGGAGACCAAAAAATTTTTTGGTCTCCTATTGGCCGAAGAAATGTTAAATAAATTGAAAAAAACATAATATTTCCGGTCAATAAGGGTCTACCATGAAGAATAAACCTTTTTTGAAAGTTGTCACTTCGAGAAATTTCAACATTTTTGGAAATTTGACCTTTTTGTAAATTAGGACTTTGTAAAAAAGTCGTCATTTTATTTTGGAAAACTCGACAGTTCTTTTTAAAAATTTGGACCTTTTTTTAGAACTTTCGACTTCTAGAAATTCTAACAGATTTGTTAATTTAACTTTTCAAAACTTCGACTTTTTCTCTTTTTCCTACAAATTTCAAATTGACAGTTTTGAAAATCGGACTCTTAGCATTTCGACTTCATGAAAATCTTGATGTTTTTATAACAGTTTCGACTTTTATTAAACTTTTTCAAAATTTCAATTAATTATCAAATTCCTACTTCATTTGAAATATTTGACATTTTGAAAATTTCAACACTTTAAAATTCCGATTTTGTTCAAACTTTGAACTTGACGACATTTTTTACTTTTCTGAATACATCGTTCTCGACGTCTTGATTTGTCTCGAAAACTACGACTTTTTTCAAGTTTTTCAAAAGCATTTTTTCTTAAATTATGCATTCTTTAAAATCCCAGAATTTTTTAATATCCCTCCGATTCTCAAAATTTCTACCATTTCCCAAAATGTTAACTAAAGTTTTTCGAAATATCGAATTTATTGGAAATTTAGACTTTTTCTAATCAAAAACCACTTTTTTAGACAATTTCGAACTTTTTTCGAAAATTTCGAGCTTTTTTGAAAGTTGTGACTTCAAAAAAATTTCAACATTTTTGCAGTTTTGAACTCTTTATAAATTAGGACTTTGTAAAAAATGTCGCCATTTTATTTTGAAAAATTCGTCAATTCTTTTTAAAAATTTGGAACTTTTTTTAGAACTTTCGACTTCTACAAATTCTAACCTTTTTCTAAATTTGACTTTTGAAAATGTCAAATTTTTCTCCAAGGTCTTTTCTGAAAATTTCACCATTTTTCATTTTTTTTTTTGAGATTCAGGTTGTTTCTGAAAATTGTCAGTTTTTTGAAAATCAGAATCTTTTAACATTTCGACTTCATGAAAATCTCGATGCTTTTTTGACAACATGACTTTTCTATAATGCACAGACCAATAGGTTTGAACATTTATTAGATTCGAAGTTTGGAAACCAAATACCGGCTTCGATCTTGTTAGATCTCGTCAGTTTGGTATATCCAACTCGAATGCTAATAAATCTTCCGACAAGTAAGTACTAAAACAATCACAGGCGTCAAGCGAGTGACTCTTTAGTACTACCACCTATTGGTCCACAGAGAAACTATGGCCATCGCCAACAATGTCGTATGCAAGAAGAATGCAACCTAGACTACAAATTCATGCAGCCCTCCAGACGTGTATAGTGAATCATAGGTAGCTGAACTACCAATAGTTGAAACACTGCCACTTAGCGAAGCCGTTGCTTTCTAGGAGAATTCCCAGAAGACAAGGATTCTATAGTGCACAGACCAATAGGTTTGAACACTTATTAGATTCGAAGTTTGGAAACCAAATACCGGTTTCGATCTTGTTAGATCTCGTCAGTTTGGTATATCTAACTCGAATGCTAATAAATGTTCCGACAAGTAAGTACTAAAACAATCACCTAGGTGGTAGTACTAAAGAGTCACTCGCTTGACGCCTGTGATTGTTTTAGTACTTATTTGTCGGAACATTTATTAGCATTCGAGTTGGATATACCAAACTGACGAGATCTAACAAGATCGAAACCGGTATTTGGCTTCCAAACTTCGAATCTAATAAATGTTCAAACCTATTGGTCTGTGCATTATAGAATCCTAGTCTTCTGGGAACTCTCCTAGAGAGCAACCGCTTCGCTAGGTGGCAGTGTTTCAACTGTTGGTAGTTCAGCTACCTATGATTCACTATACACGCCTGGAGGGCTGCATGAATTTGTAGTCTAAGTTGCATTCTTCTTGCGTAAAATATGACTTTTATTAAATATTTTAAACTTTTTCAAAATATCGATTATTTTTTAAATTCCTGACTCATTTGAAAAATTGGACTTTTTCAAAATTTCAACATTTTAAAACTTCGACTTTGTTCAAATTTTTAACTTCGCAAAATTCTTTACTGTTTCAAAATTTCGTTTTTAAATTTTTGACTTCTTTCGAAAACTATGACTTTTCTAGTTTTTGAGTTAGGCTTTTTTTTTCTGAAAATTTTGCGTTTTTTAAAAAATCGGATTTTTTTTTAAATTCCGACAACTATAAAAATGTCGACGTTATTTCAAAATTTTAACTAAACATTTCGATTCAGACTTTCTTTCACCTACTTTTTTTCTACTTTTGTTCTGAAAATTTCAAACTTTTTTTGAAAATGTTAAGTTCGAGAAACTTCAACATTTTTGCAACTTTGATTTTTTTGAAAATTAAGACCTTATAAAAGCGTTACCACTTTTTTAAAAGTTCGTTTTTTTTTGGAATTTGGACCTTTTTTGGAATTTTTGACTTTCAGAAACTTCAATATTTTGCAAATTTGACTTTTAAAAATGTCGACATTTTTTATTTTTTAATTCAGGTTGTTTCTGAACATTTTCAATTTTTTTAAAATCGGACTTTCTTAATAGTTCGACTGCGACATTTTTGAAACTTTAAGATTTTTTCAAGATTTGAAATTGTTGAATCTCGACTTTGAAAATTTTTGGATTTTTTCCCTTCTTTTTTCAAGATTTTGACTTTTACTCGAACTCAATTTTTTCGGGAAATTTCGACTTTTTTCAAAAATATCCTTTTTTGAAAACTTTTCACATTTCTAGATTAAAGACGAAATTTCGAACCAAAACTAAGCATTTTGAGATAAAGGGGAATATTTCGGGTTTAGGGTCAAACTTTCAACAATGTTCCCGAAATATCGGGAAAAATGTTGAAATTTTCAGAGTAAACAGAAAAAATAACAATTTAAACTCTTTCTAGAAATTTTAACGTTCTAAAAATTCCGACTTTTTTTTAAATTTTGACCTCTTTTCAAAATGTATTTATTTCCCCGAATTTAAATATTGTTTTAAAAAATTCCACATTTTTCTGAAACTTTCGACCTTTCTTTCAATGTAAATTTTTTCCAAAATTTTTATGTTGTTTCAAAAGTTCCACATTTTTAAAAAAATTTCGACATATCTGAAACTTGCATATTTTTCTGAAAATTTTAATTTTTTTTTCAAAACATCTAATAATTTTTTCCACATGTCAATCTTTCCAAGAAATTTCAACTTATTCCGCAGATTTTGACCTCTATTTTTGAAAAAATGTCAACAGATTTTTCTCCAAATTTCAATATTGTTTTGAAAACTTTTTTTGAAAATGTCAACATTTTTGGAAATGACATTTTTTTAAATTTTAACATTTTTGAAAATTTCAATTTTTAAAAATTCAACATTTTTCTGAAAATTTCAATTTTTTAAAAAGTTCGAATTTAAAAAGATATTCAATTTCAAAAGTTTTGAAATTTTTAAAACGTGATATTTTTCAAAACAATATTGAAATTTCGAAAACATCTACGTTTTGATAAAAGGTCGAAGTTTTGAGTAAGAAAAAGACAAAATCTCAAGAATAAGTCAAAATTTGGAACAATTTTCCCAAGATTTCAACTTCTAAAAATTTCTGAAAGGTTTTTTTTGAAAACTTAAATTTTTTTGAAAATTTCAACATTTTTAAAAAGTTTGTATTTTTTAATAATTTCGGCCCTACAAATTTTGAAAAAAGATCGAAGTTTTCAAAGGAAGAAGTCAAAATTTGGAGAATAAGTCAAAATTTTTCAATAATTTTCCCGAGATTTTAATTTCTTCTAAACATTTTTGAAAGGTTTGATCTTTTTTTGAAAATTGTAACCTTTTTCGTCCATTTTTTTCTCGAAATTTCCAATTTTTTTTTAAATTCCACGTTTTTTTTTGGAAGCTCCGACATTTTTGAAACTTTGAGATTTATAACTATTAAACTTTATTAACAATTAAAACAACAACATATTAAAAATTCCACGTTATTTAATAGTTATGAATATTGAAAAATTCCACAAGGTAAAATTTGAAATTGATGAATCTCGACTTTTAAAATTTTTGGATTTTTTTCCCATTTTTGTTCACGATTTTGACTCTTAACTCTGATTTTTATAAAAAATTTTTTGAAAATGTCCACTTTATTGAAAATTTTTCGACATTTCTAGATTAAAGTCGAAATTTGGAACCAAAAGTAGGCATTTTGAGAAAAAGGGGAATATTTCGGGTTTAGAGTCGAACTTTCAACAATGTTTCCGAAATATCGAAATGTTGAAATTTCGAGAATAAACAGAAAAAATTCTTTAAAGATTGAACTCAAAATATCCACAGAAAATTCTATATTTCAAAAAAAAATTCTAACTTTAAACTCAACTTTTACCAATTTGCCAAAATGTCAAGTTAAAGTGGAAATTATAGACTAAATTTTTAAAATAAAGTCGATAATCTAAGAAATATCGAAATCTATTTCAAAATGTTGACTAAAAACTCGAAATCTTAAAGGAGAGTAATAATTTTGAGTTTCAAGGCAATCGTTCGGCAATTTTTCTAAAATTTGATATTCAAGGTCAACATTTGGAGCATTAGGTTCAATATTCGAGAAAAAGGTTCAATGTCAAGTTACTCAGTAATAAATAATAAAAATATTATTACTACTAAGCTCTACCTTGCACCCCATTGACTAATCAGAACCCGCTAGTGCTGAGCAAAAATACAAGGAAACCACAGATGCATAGAATTAATTGAACGACCGATTCCTGACCCACGTAGGCATTCAGGGCAATGACTAGTCAAACTTAAACTTCCAAACCCTTTCTCCAAGCCAAACTTACACCAAATTGTGACTGTATAGTGGTGTAAATCACGAGGATTCCATACCTGGAAAGGGAAGAAACTGTTAGAAAATTAGCAAAATCCATGACGCACTGCAGCGGTAAACAAAAAGTTCAAATGAAATGCGTGCAGTGGCTTAACCAATTACTATTATTATATTTGCCGATTATTATGATTTCAACTAAATTTTTCAACATTTTTGCAACCCTAGTAACATCTACTCTCGTCTTAGCCCGAAATTGGAAGAATTTTATTCTCGTTTTTACGACTTCATGTGCATCAGGTACAGGCCCGACTTTAATCAGGTCGATGCGAACGAAATGGGACATTTTTTATGGTGCCTTAAACGCAAGTTTTCCATATGACAAAGTTTGCGGCACGGTAAATAAAATAGATTAGATGTGGAACCGGAATAACTTGGCAACTCATAAACTGTCATAAAGCCCATAAACATGCGCGACACGTCCGAATCGCGAGCGAGGAAGAGGACGGGCGGCCGCCCTTGATTGCCCGGCTTAACCAGTTGCGCCCTGCGAAGTTTCCAAGTTGAATTATAATGCACAAGGCTGCAGGGGTCATTTGCACGCTAAATACTCTCAGTACCACGTAACTGAATTACAGGACATGAAACTAAACACTATCATTAAAACGCAGAGCTACGACTGCTGCCGTTTTGCTAGAACTGTCGACAAAACTACATTGTGCAAATTGAGGCTAGATTGGGAATTACGTAGACGCTTGGAAATTTGAAAGTGTCTAGACGCAAGAACAGTTATCCGGATTTTATAGAGAAAAACATATTAAGGCAGCCTTTGGAAAATTAAGAAAGGAAAATTACTTTCTTTGACTGTCTTGTAAAATTGGCGGAAACAACGAGTTTATGATGGAAATTTCTGGAGCGATTTTTTATTAATAAGATGCGTAGAAATTTCCTTCGGAGTTTGGTATCAAGTTTATCTTGGAAGACGTGGATAACTAGCTATTTGTTCATACAAATTTTACAAATTTTGTACAGAAAACTTTTTTGTACAAAGTTTTATACGAAGTAGGGATAAACTTGATACCAAATTCCGAAGGGAATTCCTACGCATCTTATTAGTAAAAAAATCGCTGTAGAAGTGTTCATCATAAACTAGTGATTTCCGCTCCGCTTACAAGACAATCAAAGAAAGATTTGTGACCTTGCTTTTTGAGTAAAAACTTGAAAGTAATCAAAATTTCGAAAAAAAAGAAATCTCATTCTTCCGTAAATAACAGATTTATTTAAATTTCCAAATTTCAACCAAAGGCATCATTTTGAAAATTATAAATTTAAAAATTCTATCATTTGGCTAAGCCTTCATTTCGAAAAAAATGTAGAATTATTATATAAAATTAGAAAAACAATAACAAAAATTTAAAAAACATAACTTTGGAAAATACTAAGTTGCCAATAATCGCCATAGATTTCGAAAATATGTAGGAATCGAATATTTTTATGAATATCGCACATTCAAAAGAATGTTAGGTACTTTACAAACGAAAAATGAAGTTTGTAAGAAACAAAGAAAAAATAAAAGATTTCGAAATTTTCAAACATAGTACAATGCAAGAAGAATGCAACCTAGACTACAAATTCATGCAGCCCTCCAGGCGTGTATAGTGAATCATAGGTAGCTGAACTACCAACAGTTGAAATACTGCCACCTAGCGAAGCGGTTGCTCTCTAGGAGGGTTCCCAGAAGACAAGGATTCTATAATGCACAGATCAATAGGTTTGAACATTTATTAGATTCGAAGTTTGGAAACCAAATACCGGTTTCGATCTTTTTAGATCCCCTCAGTTTGGTATATCCAACTCGACGACATTGTTGGCGATGGCCATAGTTTCTCTATGGACCAATAGGTGGTAGTACTAAAGAATCACTCGCTTGACGCCTGTGAATGTTTTAGTACTTACTTGTCGGAACATTTATTAGCATTCGAGTTGGATATACCAAACTGACGAGATCTAACAAGATCGAAACCGGTATTTGGTTTCCATACTTCGAATCTAATAAATGTTCAAACCTATTTATTGGTCTGTGCATTATAGAAACATACTACAAGTTGGAATTTCGAAATAAATTCTCTAAACAGGTCGAAAATTTGAAACTTTATAAAAAAGGAAAATGTTTAAATAACACATCGATTAAATTGGACAAATATGCCCAATATTTTAATAAATATTATCAAAATTTCGCACAATTTCCAATTCCCCAAAAGAAAAATAGAAGCTGGAATTTCAAAAAAATGTCGACATTTCACAAATTAGTCAAAATTATGAAAATAAATAGAAATATCAAGACACTTGCTGAAGACACATGCTGAAAAATAATTTAAATTTCAAAACAAATAAGAATATTGTAAAAAAATATCGAATTTAACAATTTACTCTACAAAGAGTAATGTAATGTAGAGACCAACAATTTTGAACATTTGCCAGATTCCGACATTGTTGCCATTCCTACAGTTTTAACTGTAGATCTACAGTCTATTTACAAGTCACTCCAGTTTTTAGTTTAATGTTCAAAGAGTTTTATTAAATTCTGATATGACTTGTGAAATTTATTCCCCTAACAGACGAGATTAGAGGAAAAAAACAGGATTTTAAAGACCCTTTCGACGATTTTTTTTTTATCATAAAAATCTCTTGGGATAATGTTTCTGTGAAAAATATTTCACGTTTTTTATTTACTTAATTTTTTTCAATAAAAACTACAAATCCATTAATAGTAAGTAGGGGTTAGATTAATCTAATCTAAGTAGAGGTTTAAAATATCAATTATTTAAAGCCAGTATTTTTCTGTTAACTTTGACCATCAAAAAAAAAGACCACTCCTAAAATTTTGACTTTTTATCGAAATTTCGATTAAAAAGTCAGCATTATCAAAAATTTAAACTTAAATAAGAACAGAGAAAATTTAAATATGAAAAAAGGTAAAATTGAAAAAAATCGATTTAAAGTGGAAATTTTCAAAAAAAAATATTTTTACAAAGGTCAATATTTTCAAAATATAATGGATTTTTTTAAAGTTAAGTTTTCAAAATAATTCAAATTTCCAAAAAAGTCGAAAGTAAGAAAAATTAAAAAAAAAACGAAAATTTCGAAAGAAATCGAAATTTTGAAAAAATGGTCAATTTATTATAATAAAAGCAAAATTTTGAAAAAAAAAGCAAATTTTAAATTAAAAAGAAATTAAATCTATAACTACGTTAAAAACGTAAAAATTTAAAAGGTAAAGATTTTTTACAGCTAGCTAGTTGAATTCTCAAAAAAAAAGCTGCTATTTTCAAAACATGGCAAAATTTTGAAAATTAGTCGGAAAAATCGGAATTAGAGAAAATGTAAATTTTGAAAAAAGTCGTTATTAAAAAAAACTTTTAAGTCGAATTTTTCAAAATAATCGTTTTTATTGATGTCAAAGTTTTCAAAAGAAATGATTTTTCTGAAGAAAAAAGAAAAAGAGTTTTTTAAAGACTTTTAAAGACGATTTTTTAAAAAAAGTAGAACCTTTGATAACTCCAAAGAAATTGTGAAGAAAATTTGAACTTATCAAAAAAGTGAAAATTTTCAATAAAGATCAAAATTTTCGAAAAAACCGAAATTTTTGAAAAAATTTGGACTTTTAAAAAAGCAGAATTCTTCGAAAAAGTTATAACCATAAAAAGGAATCCAAATTTTGAAAAAAAGTTAAAATACTTAAAAAACTTTCAGATTTTCAAAAAAACAATCGAAGTATTGAAAAATGATCAAAATTTCGAGAAAAATCCCAGGAAAGGTTGAAATATGTAAAAATAACAAAATTTTCGAAAAAATTCAAAATATTTGAAAAAGCCAAAATTTTTGAAAATATTCGAAGCTTTTAAAAAATCAAAATTCTTCAAAAAAGTTACAACTATAAAAAAAACCGAAATTTTGAAAAAGTTCTAAGTACTTTGAAGATATCGAGATTTTCAAAAGAGAATCGAAGTATACAAAAAAGATCGAAATATCAAGAAAAAGTTCCAAAAGAGGTCGAAATATTTAAAAATGGCAAAATTTTCGAAAAAAGTTTAAAATCTTTTGGAAAAAGTCAAAATTTTCAACAAAATCAAAATTTTCAAAATAGTCGAAATTTTTGAAATAAAACGTAAGTTTTAAAAACTGAGGTATCTTTTAAAAAAAGGATTTTTAAAGTCAGCATATTTTCAGAAAACTTGAATTCTCCAAAAAAAAGCTGCGATTTTCAAAACGAGGCAAAATTCTGAAAATTAGTTGGAAAAATCGGAATTAGAGAAAATATAAATTTTGAAAAAAATTCGATATTAATAAAAAACTTTTTAAGTCGAATTTTTCAAAAAAATCGATTTTATTGATGTCAAAGTTTTCAAAAGAATTGATTTTTTTTCGAAGATAAAATTTTCAATAAACAGGATTTTTTTAAAGACGCCATTTTCAAAAAAGTAGAAACTTTGACAACTCCAAAGAAATTGTGAAAAAATTTGAACTTGTCAAAAAAATCGAAATTTTCAATAAAGGTCGAAATTTTCGAAAAAGTCGTAATTTTTGAAAAAATTCGAAGCTTTTAAAAAAGCAAAATTCTTCGAAAAAGTTGCAACTATAACAAAAGCCGAAATTAGTTAGAGAAAAGATCGAGATTTTCAAAAGAGGATCGAAGAGATCGAAATGTTAAGAAAAGTTCCAAAAAGGGTTGAAATATTTAAAAACGGGAACATCTTGGAAAAAGTCGAAATTTTCAACAAAAATCAAAATTTTTAAGATAGTCAAAATAAAAAAAAACACCTACATTTTAAAAAGCAGAGGATTCTTTAAAAAATGGAACTTTCTAAAATCAAAGTATTAAAAAAGGTCGATATGTTTAAAAGTGTCGCGAATTTCAAAAAGAAAAACCAAAGGGATCAAATTTGGCAAAAAGTCAATATTTTGAGAAAAAGAGGCAAAAAAGTAAAAGTTTTTAAACAATGAAATATTTTAGAAAAATTTTTAAACAAAGCAAAATAAAAAATTTAAATTTTGAAAAAATTGAAATAAAAAACATTTTGTTAAGAAAGTCAAAACTCGATTTTCTAAGAGACAAAAGTAAAAAAAAGTCTAATTCTTCAAATATATTGCGATTTTCAAAAAAAAATAGTCAAACTTGTGAAGATAAGTCAGGATTCAGAAAAAAAAAGTCAAAATTTTAATTCATTTAATTTGTTAATTAAAGAATTTACAAAAATTTTGATGTTTGTCTAAAAGTCAAGCCTTAAAAAATCCGACTTTTTTAAGTTAAAGCTTTCAAAATAATTCGAATTCTTCAAGATCTAAAAAAAAGTTGAAATATTTAAAATAAGTTAAAATTTAAAAACGGCAAATCTTAAAAAAAAATCTAAATTTTTAAAAAGTCAAAATTTAAAAAAATTTTAGTGTTGAAAAAACTCAGTTTTAAAAAAATCGATTTTTTCAAAACGTCAACCTCCAAAAATGTTTTCAATAAAAATTTTCAAAAAGAAATTTGAATTAACGATTGTCTATTTGAAAATTTGAGAATAAGACAACCTTATTAAAAAAAACCAAAGGTTCCAGAAAGGTTCCACAAATATCGATTTTATAAAAGTTAAAATTTTTAAATAGTCGAATTTCTCGAAGAGGATTCTTTTAAAAAATGGAGCTTTCTAAAAAAATCCAAGTATTGAAAAAGGTCGATATGTTTAAAAAGAAAAAGTTTTTAACAAGGCAAAATAAAAAAAATCTAAACTTTGAAAAAGGCGAAATAAAATCATTTTGTTAAGAACGTCAAAACTCGCTTCTCTAAAAGTTAAAAGTAAAAAAAAAGTCTATTTCTTCAAAAAATTTGTGATTTTCAAAAAAATAGTCGAAATTGTGAAGATAAATCAAAATTCAAAGTCAAAATTTTAATTTAATTTTTTAATTAAAGAATTTATAAAAATACTGATTTTTGTCCAAAAGTTAAACCTTCCAAAAAATCCGACTTTAAGCTTTCAAAATAATTCGAATACTTCAAATAATGTGTAAAATTTAAAAAGTTGAAATATTCAAAATATGTTAAAATTTAAAAAAGACTAATTTAGAAAAAAAGTCAACTTTCAAATAGTCAAAAATAAAAAACATTTTATGTTGAAAAAAGCCAAAGTTTTAAAAAAATCGATTTTTTCAAACCGTCAAACTTAAAAAATGTTTTGGATGAAAATTGTCAAAAAGAAATTTAAATTAGCGATTCTTAATTTTAAAATTTGGGAATAAGACAAACTTATTAAAAAAAAACCAAAGGTTTCAACAAAAATGGATGTTATAAAAGTTAAAATTTTCAAATAGTCGAATATCTAGAAAAAGTGGACATTTTGAAAACAGTTTAATATTTTAAATAAATGCAGATTTTGTAAAAAAAAAATCAAAATACTTAAAAAGAATCAAAAATATTGAAAGTCTAAATTTTCAGAAAAATCGAAATCTTGAAAAAACTCAAAAATCTGAAGAAGTCAAAATTTTCCAAAAACCCTAAATTAAAAAAATAAAATAAAAACGTCAATATTGTTGAAAAATAAATGTCTAAAAAGTTTACTAGTTTTCAAAAAATGCCTAAATTCCGAAAAAAATAAAATTTTCAAAAAAGTCGAAACTGAAAAATCTAAATTCTGAAAGAAGTCGAAATGAAAAAGAAAATTAAAAAAAAAATTTTGTTATTACAATCACAATGTTTAAAAGAAAAAAAAAAGGTCAGTGTTCAAAAAGGTAACGATTTGTATGTTAAAAATTAAATTCATCAAAAAGTGGCCCTTTCTAAGTTAAAAATTTAAGAATAACAAGTCTTTTAAAAAAATTCAAAATTCTAAAAAGATTCCGCAAGTATCGATTTTTTATAAGTTAAAATATTCAAAACGTTGAATTCTTCGAAAAGATCGAAACGTCGAAATAAGCAAGAGATAATAAATTTCCAAAAATTTAAATTTCAAGAAAAATCGAAATTTTAAACAAATTTCAACTTTTTTAAAAAAGCAAAATTTTGAAAATCGGCAAGTTTCAAGAAAATCTAACAAAAAAAAATAAAATCGGCAACTTCTTTAAAAACAAAAATTTCAACAAATCAAAAATAAACAAATTTTCAAAAAGAATCCAGATTTTGAAAGAGCTAAAATTTTTAAGAAAGGAGTAATTGAAAAAGCAATCTAAATTTTTAAAGGAAGTCGAAATTTAAAAAATTTGAAAGTTAAATTTTTCCAAAAAACCGATTGCATTCATATCAAAATGTTCAAAAAAAAATTAAATTTCCATGTAGCAACCTTTAAATTGAAATTTTGAGAACACGGAGGCATAAATTTCCAAAAAAGGTTAACCAAAAGCGAGTTTTTCAATAAGACAAATTCATCGCAAGTGAATTTTAAAAAAACGTAAATATTTAGAAAATGTCGACATTATAAAAAAAATCTAAATATTCAAAAGGTCCAAAAACATTAAAAAAGTCCAAATACATTCAAAAGGTCCAAATTTCGAGAAAAATCAGAATTTTTTAAAAAAGAAAAATTTTGAAAAAACTAAAAACCTCCGAGAAAGCCCAAATTGTTCAAAAATTCCAAATTTAAAAAAAATGATTTTTTTTAAAAGCGGCATATTTTCAACAAAAAAGGTTTAACTATTCAAAAACTTGTGATTTAGAAAAAAAGTCGAAATTTTGAAAATAAGTTTAATTGTGAAAAAGTGAACATCTTTAAAAATTTCAGAATTAAAAAACCATATTTTGAAAAATCCTAAAATAAAAAAATAAAAAAAAAATTTTTCAAACAAAAAATTTCAGAAAAAAGGATTTTTTGAAAAATACGTGGCGATTGCCAAAATAAGTAGATATTTTGATAATTCAAAATTCTGAAGAAAATTCGAAATTCTCAAAGATAGTGAAATTTGGAAAACCAGTGAGTCGACATTTTCAAAAAAAAAGGTAGACATTTTCATACTCCTACTTTATTAGAAAAACAAACAAATTACTTGATGGGCGTAATTGATCGAATTTCGACCAAAAGCGATACTAGCAGTTCACAAATCTTATCAAACAATAACAAAATTTTTAAAAATTTATGTAATTTAAAATGAGTGAATAAGGATCTCAAAAGTAAAAAATAAAATAAAGTAAGAAAAAAATTGTTCAAAAATGCCAAATTTAAAAAAATGGATTTTTTTAAAGGCGCATATTTTCAACAAAATAGGTTTAACTATTCAAAAACTTGTAAGTAAAAAAAAAAGTCGAAATTTTGAAAATAAGTTTAATTGTGAAAAAGTGAACATTTTTAAAAATTTCAGAATTAAAAAACTATATTTTGAAAAATCCTAAAATAAAAAAATAAAGATTAAAATTTTTCAAACAAAAAATTTCGGAAAAAAGGATTTTTTAAAAAATACGTGGCGATTGCCAAAATAAGTAGATATTTTGATAATTCAAAATTCTAAAGAAAATTCGAAATCCTCAAAGAAAGTAAAATTTGGAAAACCAGCGAGTCGACATTTTCAAAAAAAAGTAGACATTTTCATACTCCGACTCTACTACAAAAACGAACAAATTGCTTGATGGGCACAATTAATCGAATTTCGACCAAACGCGATACTAGCAATTCACAAATCTTATCAAACAATAACAAGGTTTTTAAAAATTTGTGAAATTTAATGAGTAAATAAGGATCTCAAAACTAAAAAATAAAATAAAGTAAAAAAAACGACTACTTTCATAGGTAGACGATGCTCCAAGTCGATGCTCAGTCGATCGAAGGGTTTCGAAATATTGAGGAAGTTTCTTATTTAGTTTTGCTTACTTTTGTCGCAAAGTAGGCAGGCAATTGGCAATTATGCAGTTTCCGTGTATATTTTATTTTGATAAAGTTTGCTGCAAGCTTTTTAAAAAAATATTCGGAAAGGGATTCGCCTCCCCTTTGGCTGCGTTATTGCAAGTTAGCTGAAGTACAAGCGTCGAAAGTCTAATAATAAAGTTGAACTGTTGGCAAGTTTCGCGTAACTTCTTAAATATTTCACTGGGCACTTCTCGGATTAAAATTCACAATTCCGTGCCGATTCAATGGAGTTAATCGTTGCAAATTAGATATTAATGAAATCCAGATCCGTAACGAATTGACTGAAACACTGAAATGTTGATAAATTATTCCTATTAGTCAGTCTCTTAATCCCTTAGCCGGTTACATTATTTATGTACAAAATTAATTGGGTCGTGCAACGTTCAACCCCCATTTCACAATATGGCGTCATAGTTTAAATTTCACACGACGGATTTACTTGTTCTACAGACTTTAGACGTCCAACTCGCCGGGATAAAGGGTATACTGCTGTATATCCATTAAGCCAGAGCCGAAAGGGCCTAGGATTGTCAATCTGTTGTTATCTGAGCGTGAACCTGATTCATTTGCAACTTATACGTTAACATCCACGATTATTAAGCGGATTTACTAGGTGCAGATTTTCTGCTATGCGATCATTTAGAGATCATAAAGTTCACAAATCATGAGTTACAGTCAACTTCGGATATAACGAACCACCAAGGGGATGTATAAATAGTTCTTTATAGCCGCGTGTTCATTATAAATGAGTAAGAAACACTTTTTTTTTAAGTTCAATCCTCTCGCAAAGGGCAACCCCATTATGCCTTTAAAGCACTGCGAGTAGGATAGGAAACAAGGATAGATAGCGGTGAACTGCATTCTTAAACAAGGTTAGGTTGTAATTTATGGGGAAGATTCCGCTCGGTAACGAGTTCCATAGCATGGAAGTTCTGTAGAAAAGAGTCTCCGTAGACAGAAGTCCTCATAGGGTCAAGCTGGACCGCACAGGAATTTGCTGTCTCCGACTGTCTTCTATGCCTCAACATTTTTGCCCTTCGGAGGATCAAACCTATTAGTTCCTGCGAACATCTCCCATCATAGTACTTGTAGAAAAGAGATAAGTCACCAACCGCCTGTGCTGTAGTGTTTCAAGAGAATCGGTCAAACTCTCATCATCAATTAGGCGAATCGCTTTTCTTTGAATTGATCCAAGAGCTAATGTGTGCTTTGGGGCTGAACTCCAAACATGAGAACAGTATTCTAGTGTTGGCCTAACTTAAGCTTTGTATAGTGTGAGTAGTCGATGAGATGTGAAGTACTTTTAAGCTCTAAAAAGAAAGCCTATCTTCTCAGAGGCGGATTTGGCAATGGCGCGCACATCATCGTCCCAGGAAAGGTTAGTACTCACATTCACTCCTAAGATAGACAGATTCGATCTCATCGGAAGGATTGTATCGTCCATTAGTAGTATACTTGTTGCATTATTCCTTGATGTTTTCTTAGAGAAAACAGCGGCCTGAGTTTTTGAAGCGCTGAAGTCGGCCAAATTGTTCTTACCCCATTCCATAATAATCTCGAGATCCCGATTAATTGTCTGTATCTGCTGTTCCCTTAGTCGATCTGAAGCAGCGACGGATAATGGTTTGTCGGAGAAAAAAGGTGGTACTAGGCTACTGTCATCTGTGTAGCTTTATATCGTATTGGAAGTTGAAACTAAGAGATCGTTTATGTGTAACAGAAACATAGTAGGATATAGAAGAGACCACTGCTGCTATCATCTGCGTGGCTGTATCTCGAATTGGAAGTTGAAGCTAAGAGATCGTTTATGTGTAACAGAAACAGACTAAAACAGGCCCCTGAGGCACCCCTGAACTAATCGAAAATGTCTTGCCATCGACGACGACCTGAAGAAATCTGTTAGCGAGAAAATTGGATATCAAATGACAGAGTCCAGGAGGAAGACCATAGGATGTTAATTTGACGAGAAGAGATCGATGCCAGACTCCATCGAAGGACTTTGAGATATCCAATGCTACAATCCTAGCCTCAGTATGTTTGTCCATAGCTGAGTTACATATGCCAATAGATCGTCAACTGAGCGTTGTTGTCTGAAAGCGTTTACAGTTTCAAAGCTTAATGTATTCTAATGTTTTATAAAAAGGGTCCAATTTTAATAGTTTCGGAGCCTGAGTAGCCACAGATTCGACGATTCTCGAAAAGTAGAGCTGCAATTATTTAAGCGTAGATCTCTTGAACATAGTGGATGATCTACGGCAATTTCTATGCGCCTTTGGTAGGGTGCAGCTTTCAAATTTTAAGCAATTAATTTTGCATCACGCCGCAATCTCGTTATTTATTGATGACGTTTGTTTTAAATTCTCAACAGACGAGTTTACGAACGAACGAACGAATATTAATATTTCACCTGACACAAAATACCGTTACGGGGGTAGGCATTTGGCCGTGAAACAGCCCATAAATTAGATCCACTTGTTGACAGCAGAAATTTGCTCATATAGACATTTGCAGTTGACGCTACTGCTTATTTTCACTTTAATAAAATGTCGTATTAAAAATAAAATAAGATAAAGGGCGACATTGTAACGAAAATTGGTAAGATTCTTTAAATTATTTAAAATACAGGTTTCATAGGATAATACATTTTTTCGAAATTTCGATGTAACATTGAAAAGTTGACTTTTTTTAGAAATTAGGAGAACATTCGCGTAAACTTCTTAACTTAAAGACCTTTACATTTTTACTTTTTACGCTTATTTTTATTTCTATTGCAAAATCGGCTTCGTTTTGAAATTCTAATTTTTACCATTTTCCTAAAAGTTGTATTGTAAACATTTTTGGAAAATTTTTCAAATTTTGAAAAGACTTAACCTTGAACCTAATAAATTTAAAAATAATTCACATTTTGAGAAAAAAAATGATAATTTGAAATACAGGATATACTTCTTCCGGGATTGGACCGTGTCAAAGAACTACTAAAAGTGTTCGACGTTTCGCCCACCATCGTAGGGGGCTTCTTCAGGAACAAAGAAACAAAAATACATGAAAAGAGGAATATGAGGGAATATGCAAAAAAGAAAAAATAAAAAGGCCATTTTCAATTCAGAAGAGTTTCGCCTTTGATATGGTGGACATACTGAGTTACCGTGCTCTGATGTTTTGAAATTGGCCTTTTTATTTTTTCTTTTTTGCATATTCCCTCATATTCCTCTTTTCATGTATTTTTGTTTCTTTGTTCCTGAAGAAGCCCCCTACGATGGTGGGCGAAACGTCGAACACTTTTAGTAGTTCTTTGACACGGTCCAATCCCGGAAGAAGTATATCCTGTACTGACTCTGGTCGTGGAAGCCTTCGTTATCATAATTTGAAATAGTTAAAGATTAAATAAAGGTGGCAAATTTGTAAGATATGCATTTTTTTAAAAGTAGGAATATTAAAGTGTTCAATATTATTAATATAATGATTTTTGAAAAAATGAAAATGAAATTTTAATAAAAATCAAAATCTGTGAAAACAAAAAAGTTTGGGAGAAAGTCGAAATTTTGAAAGAAAATCTAAAAATTTTGAAAAAGTCAAAATGTTACAAAAGTTTCAATTTTAAAAAAGATGAGGTTTTTTAAAAGAATGGAAATAATTAAAAATTCCGCATTTTTAAACTCAATTTAAAACAATTATTATAATTTTTTTTAATTATGAATGAAAACCAAATTTTGATAAAGGTTGAAATTTCAAAAAAGTCAAAGATTTTAAAAAGTCAAAGTAACAAAAACCAAATTTGGATAAATCCGAGATTTTAAAGAGAAGAATCTAAATTTTCAAAAAAAACGATGTTTCTAAAAAAGGCCAAAATTTTGAAATATTCCCAAATTTAAAATCTATGAAGTTTTGAAATAGATTTGTAATGTTGAAAAAAAAATCGAAATTTCAATGAATGAAAACCAGATTTTGATAAAAAGTCGAAATTTTGAAAAGAGTCAAAAATCAAGTGGCAAAATCCAATTTTGGAACAAATACGACATTTTTAAAAAAATGCAAGATACTCGAAGAATCTAAATTTTTAAAAAAGGTCGAAATTTTTAAAAGTTGAAACTTTAAAAAGAACCAAAATTGTGAAATATTCCCAAATTTGAAAATTCATGAATTTTTCAAACGAAATTTAAATGAATGGAAACCGAATTTTGATAAAAGATGGAAATTTTGGAAAAATTTGAAAATTTTGAAAACCCAAGAAAGCAACAACCAATTTTGGAAAAATTACGACATTTTGAAAACGTTCCTAACCCTCACAGAATCAAATTTTTCAAAAGTCATAATTTGAAAAATTTTTGCAAAGAGTCGAAAATCAAGTAGAAGTACTAGCAAAATCCAATTTTGAAAAAAATAAATTTTGAAAAAATCCAGATCTCGAAGAGGTCGAAAGTTTTAAAAAGTCAAAACTTTGGAAAGATCACAAATTTTGAAATATTCTCAAATTTGAAATTCCCGAATTTTTCAAATCAAATTTAATAAATGGAAACCGAATTTTAATAAAAGATGGAAATTTTGGAAAAAGTCGAAAATTTTAAAAACTCAAAATAGCAAAACCCAATTTTGGAAAAATTGCGACATTTTAAAAAAATTTCAAACATTCACAGAATCAAAGTTCAAAACAAAAGTTCTAATTTGAAAAATGTTGAAGAGTCGAAAATCAAGTAGAAGTACTAGCAAAATCCAATTTAGAAAAAAATACATTTTGAAAAAATCCAGATCTCGAAGAGGTCGAAAGTTTTAAAAAGTCGAAACTTTGGAAAGAACACAAATTTTGAAATATTCTCAAATTTAAAATTCCCGAATTTTTCAAATCAAATTTAATAAATGGAAACCGAATTTTAATAAAAGATGGAAATTTTGGAAAAAGTCGAAAATTTTAAAAACTCAAAATAGCAAAACCCAATTTTGGAAAAATTGCGACATTTTGAAAAAATTTCAAACAACACTCACAGAATCAAAGTTCAAATCAGTAGTTCTAATTTGAAAAATGTTAAAGGGTCGAAAATCAAGTAGAAGTACTAGCAAAATCCAATTTTGAAAAAAATACATTTTGAAAAAATCCAGATCTCGAAGAGGTCGAAAGTTTTAAAAAGTCGAAACTTTGGAAAGAACACAAATTTTGAAATATTCTCAAATTTGAAATTCCCGAATTTTTCAAATCAAATTTAATAAATGGAAACCGAATTTTAATAAAAGATGGAAATTTTAGAAAAAGTCGAAAATTTTAAAAACTCAAAATAGCAAAACCCAATTTTGGAAAAATTGCGAAATTTTGAAAAAATTTCAAACAACACTCACAGAATCAAAGTTCAAATCAAAAGTTCTAATTTGAAAAATGTTAAAGGGTCGAAAATCAAGTAGAAGTACTAGCAAAATCCAATTTTGAAAAAAATACATTTTGAAAAATCCAGATCTCGAAGAGGTCGAAAGTTTTAAAAAGTCGAAACTTTGGAAAGAACACAAATATTGAAATATTCTCAAATTTGAAATTCCCGAATTTTTCAAATCAAATTTAATAAATGGAAACCGAATTTTAGTAAAAGATGGAAATTTTGGAAAAAACAGAAAATTTCAAAATCTCAAAATAGCAAAAATCAATTTTGGAAAATTTGCAACATTTTGAAATTATGAATTTTAAAAAAATGAAATTTCAATAAAAATCAAAATCTGTGAAAACGAAATTTTGGGAGAAAGTCGAAATTTTGAAAGAAAATCTGAAAAATTTGAAAAAGCCCAAATGTTAAAAAAGTTCGAATTTTAAAAACGACGAGATTTTTTGAAAGAATGGAAATAATTAATAGCCCAAGTTTCCAAACTCAATTTAAGAAAATTATTGTAAATTTAAAAAATTATGAATGAAAACCGAGTTTTGATAAAAGTTTGATATTTTCGAATGAGTCGAAGATTTTAAAAAGTCAAAGTAACAAAAACCAAAATTTGATAAATAAATACGAGCTTTTAAACAAAAGAATCTAAATTTTCAAGAAGTTATAATTTTGAAAAAGACGAAGTTTCTGAAAAAGCCAAAATTCGGAAATATTCCCAAATTTAAAATTTATAAAGTTTTAAAATGAATCTCAAATGTTTAAAGAAAAAAAAATCGAAAGTTGGATAAATGAAAACCAAATTTGGATAAAAATTAAAAATTTAAAAAAAGTTTAAAATCAAGTGAAAGTACTACCGAAAACCAATTTTGGAAAAAATACGACATTTTGAAAAAAAATCCAAGATACTCGAAGAATCTAAATTTTCAAGAAAAAGTCGAAATTTTTAAAAAGTGAAACTGAAAATTACCGAAATTTTGAAATATTCCCAAAATTAAAATTCATGAATTTTTCAAATGAAATTTAAATGAATGGAAACCGAATTTTGATAAAAGATGGAAATTTTGAAAAAAGTCGAAAATTTTAAAAACTCAAAATAACAAAACCAATTTTGAAAAATTTGCAACATTTTTAAATTATGAATTTTTAAAAAATGAAATTTTAATAAAAATCAAAATCTGTGAAAACGAGAAAGTTTGGGAGAAAGTCGAAATTTTGAAAGAAAATCTGACATATTTGAACAAGTCCAAATGTGAAAAAGTTTCAATTTGAAAAAAGACGAGATTTTTCAAAAGAATGCAAATAATTAAAAACCCCAAATTTTTGAACTAAATTTAAGACAATTATTATAAATTTTTAAAATTTGAAAGGAAAATCGAATTTTGATAAAAGGTTAAAATTTTCAAAAAAGTCAAAGATTTTAAAAAGTCAAAGTAACAAAAACCAAATTTGGATAAGTACGAGATTTTAAACAGAGGAATCTAAATTTTCAAAAAGTCATAATTTTGAAAAAGACAAAGTTTCTAAAAAAGCCAAAATTTGGAAATATTCCTAAATTTAAAATCTAAAAAGTTCTGAAATGATTCTGAAATGTTTGAAAAAAAATCGAAAGTTGAATAAATGAAAACCAAATTTTGATAAAAAAGTTGAAATTTTGAAAAAAGTCGAAATTTTGAAAAAAGTCGAAATCAAGTGTGAAGTACTGCCGAAAACCAATTTTGGAAAAAATACGAAATTTTGAAAAAATCCAAGATACTCGAAGAATCTAAAGTTTCAAAAAAAAGAGTCGAAATTTTTAAAATGTGAAGCTGAAAATGACCGAAATTTTGAAATATTCCCAAAATTAAAATTCATGAATTTTTCAAATGAAATTTAAAGGAATGGAAACCGAATTCTGTTAAAAGATGGACATTTTGGAAAAAGTCGAAAATTTTAAAAACTCAAAATAGCAAAAAGTCCAAATGTGAAAAAGTTCCAATTTAAAAAAAGAGGAGATTTTTCGAAAGAATGGAAATAATTAAAAAGTCCAAATTTTTAAACTCACTTTAAGACAATTATTATAAATTTTAAAAATTATGAGAGAAAACCGAATTTTGATAAAAGGTTGAAATTTTCAGAAAAGTCAAAGATTTTAAAAAGTCGAAGTAACAAAAACCAAATTTGGATAAATACGAGATTTTGAACAGAAGAATCTAAATTTTCAAAAAGTCATAATTTTGAAAAAGACGAAGTTTCTAAAAAAGCCAAAATCTTGAAATATTCCCAAATTTAAAATCTATGAAGTTTTGAAATAAATTTGCAATGTTGAAAAAAAATTCAAAATTTCAATGAATGTAAACCAAATTCTGATAAAGTCGAAATTTTGACAAAGAGTCAAAAATCAAGTGGAAGTACTAGCAAAATCCAATTTTGGAACAAATACGACATTTTGAGAAAAATCCAAGATACTCTAAGAATCTAAATTTTCAAAATAGATCGAAACTTTTAAAAAGTCGAAACTTTGAAAAGGACCGAAATTTTGAAATATCCCCAAATTTAAAATTGATGAATTTTTCAAATAAAATTTAAATGAATGGAAACCGAATTTTGATAAAAGATAAAAAAATTTAAAAAAGTCGAAAATTTTAAAAATTCAAAATAGCAAAAACCTATTTTGGAAAAATTACGACATTTGGAAAAAATCCAAACACTCGCAGAATAAAAATTTCTAAATAAAAGTCGTAATATAAAAAAGGCTAATATTTTGAAATAATTGCAAATTTAAAATTTATTAATTTTTCAAATGTAATTGCAATGTTAGAAAACTCTAAATTTCAAAAATACAGTAAAAATTTGGAAGTAGAAGTATAAAAAATGTAATATTTTGACAAAAATACGAGATTTGTAAAAAATTCGAAACAATTAAAAAAACTCAAAGTTTAAAAAAAATTATTGAACAATCGAAATTTTTAAAGATAAAATAAAATTAAAACTTCCAAAAAAAATAGAAATTTGAATACGATAATATATGATACGATACGATGTGGTGTCAAGACCAGAAAGTGGATTAATTACAACTTTTAAATTCATGTAAATTTTGCAAAAAAGTCGCAAGTTTCAAAAAAGGTCAAAATTATTAAAAGAAAGGTTCAAATAAAAAAAAAAGTTTTTAATTTAATTTGAGGCCAAAATTGTGAAAAAGATCAAACCTTTGAAGTGTCTATTTGAAAATAAAAACCAAGAGTTTAAAAAACTTTGAAATAGGTACACAAGAAAAGTCGAAAACAAATTTTGGACAAAGACCAAAATTTTTTTAAAAAAGGCGAATAATGTCAAAACATCCTACAATTTGTGAAAAAAACTTTCGAATCTGAATTTAACAATTTGGAAATGCGTCGAAATTTTAAGGCTAAAATTGTAGTCAAACGCAAACGTTATAAAAACCAAATTTGGAAAGTTGAATTTGAAAAGGCTTAATTTTAAGAAGTGGCAATTTTGAAGAATTACTTAAAGTTGAACTTTTAAAAGGGAAAAAAGATCTTCAAAAGGGCGCAATCAATCAAAACTTTCATAAAGTAGAAATTTCGAAAAAAGTCAAAATTTTGGACAAAGCCCGAAATGTTCAGAAGAAACGGAAATTTCAAAATATTCTGAAATTTGTGAAAAAAAAAACCTTCGAATGTGGACTTAAATTTTTCGGAAAATATGTCGATATTTTAAAAAGCTAAATTTTAAAGACAAAAATTTGAAATGTCGAAATTCTGAAAGTCGTAATTTAAAAAAAATGAAAATTAAAAAAACGGTTGAAAAATGCAGCGCAATGCAAGAACATGAAATATATTAATATAGTTTCTAATTTGAATTTGAATTTTCTGAAAATGGTAAAAGAAATAAGATTTAAACAAAAAAACACAAAATGGATAAAGTTAAAATTTCGAAAAGGTAAAAATTTTAAAAATAACAGTAGGAAATTTGAGTTTGTAATCGAAGTTTATCTAGGAGAAGAAAAAAAAGTAAAATAAAAGCTGCAAATTTTGAGAAAAAAAGGCAAAATGTGGAAACAAAACCATAAATTATATAATTTTGTTCGTAAATTAAAAAAAAAATGTCATAAATGAGGAGATTACAAGTGCTAATTCGAAAAGAGGGGAGTTTTGAATAAATGAAGCTTTTTTCGATATTTTCCTTTTTTGCTCGATATTTCTATTTTATTTTACATAAAAATTATACTTTAATCTTCGCATTTATAAAAAAATTCGAAAACTTTTGAATTTAAAACTTCCATTATTAAACTACAAATTTTGAGTAAAAAAATCTCCATTTCGAGAAACTTACAGCTTATAAAAATGCAACACAAGATTTAAGAGGAAATTTTTAAATTTACACGCTGGATTTTGAAAAAAAACAAAATTTTAAGGTTGGATAGGTATATACTAGAAATTTGTCAGAACTAAAAGCGAATTTGTTCAAATTAACAGCAAAGTTCAAATTAAAAGCAAAGCTATTCAAATTAGCACCAAATCTGTTTAAACTAGGAACAAATTTAATTAAACCGGAATCAAAATTGATAATATTGTTGCGCATTATCGATCCGAAGATAAAAACTTCGAGAATTATAACACTTTATTTTTAAACTGATTTCGGAACACTACAATTATAATTCGTTTAAGTATCAGACTATCTGGCTAATTAACTAACCTGGCTAACCAGCTGACCAACTGAGAGAAAGACGACCGCGTATTTATAGGTACCGTTCCGGTTTCTAGAACGGAGCTTCGTACAGATAAGACTTATCGCTTGCGGAAACATCTAGAGCGCTTATTTGCGGTATGATTCATTCTCACGGCCGCTTCCCATTATGAAATGTTTCTAGAGAATTCCTTACACAATCACTAATACAAATTTTATAACTACATTTTGTTATAATATTAGAAGCAACCATATTCGATATTCCTAACTAAAAATTCTACTAATGATAAATACAACAAGCGAGATAAAAATTCCACAATGTTTCCATAAATATTTGCTATGACTGGACCTGGTTTCGCTTTTCAGCTTCATCTGCGGTTATACCAATAGTTTGTTTACCCGTGGTTGTGCTAAACAAGCTCCTTGGATCAGAGACTGCTACGAATATACCGTTTAATCCGAATTATCATCCAAAGCTTCAATTAGAGATGTGTCCAGAAGATCTAGCTGCTCGTTCCTAAGTGTAAATTATCTCGATTTTAAATATTTGTGAATTTCTATGGCTTTATAGAGTTTATTGGTTAGGAATAATGAAGAATTCCCCACAGTAAGGATTAAAAATGTCAATTAACCGTATTCAAGTTGGAAGCAAATTTTTTCACACCAGAGACTCAAATAAAAAAAAACTTTTTTAAATCATTTAATCTCCTATTCGACTGTCCCCAACTCAAAGCGCCTTCGACATATCACCAAATAAGGAGAAAAATATGACTGGCAATGGGGAGTCCAAAAAAAAATTTCTTAGATTATGGATTTTTTATTATTGGTGGAACGGACTGGTCCTTGGTTATTTTCAAAAATTGAAATAAAATCTTGTCACCTGAAACCAAGAGAGATTAAAAAACAGAACAAAGGTTGCTCTAACGCGTTTCGAGAGTCAAGCTTTCATTTTCAGCTATCACTTTCAGAGAGATAATCTTTCTTGGTTTCAAGGGACAAGATTTATATTTGAATTGGGGGTTATGTCTAAAAATGAAAACATGCAAGTTATTAAATGATACTTCTGCCTCAGGGTTCCGAAAAGTTGATTGAATGATCCTTTTTCACATAAAAATGGACCAATAACGAATAGCAGAAGAAGTGGAAAAAAAGGAAATCACGAAGAAATGGATACAAGGGTTACAAAGTAACTAACACATGAGATATATTGTGCGACGGTCGTCATAACGTATCAAGTTTTGTGAATTCATGAGACAAACGTGATGCCGGAGAATTTTTTTAAACCATCTGGTATTTACGGATAAATCTTTGTTTTCCTAGAACCACAAACCCTCAAACAGTTCAGAAAAACAAAGACTTCAGTATTACTGAAGTACACTGCACCTACTCCGGCTCATGTTAGGAAATTCCATCGCTGTCAGATATTTCCTAAACAACCTAACGGGCAACAAATGTCTGATATGTTACGAAATTAAATAATCCGGTTGTTCGAGCATTGCACATTAATTTTGTGGATGCGTCCATATTTTACTTTTCTGTTTTAATTTATGTAGAACCTGTTAATCATTTTTACCAGATTTTATGTTCATTTAATTTTTAGAATTTCTGTTCTTTCGTCAGAAAGATTGATTAACGACACCAAAAATGTAAAATAGATGCAATTATTTTCATATTCGGTTTAAGTATATATGGGGGCGAAATATAATTACATAAAAATTTTGCTATTCATTAATTAGCGATGTTTCGCTTCGACCAATATGCCTTATCTTTGTGCCTACGTAGGTGATAGTTGGTGATAATGTTATAGCTGAGCGTCCATTAATCTATGACTATTTGTTGCAATCAGTGCGCCATGCAGAAGGGTTTGTTTTTATCTTCTCTTTTTCTAAACTTCCCGTATAGCTAGTTAAAATTAAGAGACACGTTACAATATAAAATGCAGTCAAACTCCCTATAACGACCCTCCATTTACCTAATTCTTCTACATAACGAATTTTTTTAGGGAACGTAGCATTTTAAGCAAATTTACACGTAATATTACCTCCATCTAACGAACAGGATACCTCCTTACAATGAATTTTTGAACCAAGATTTATCAAAGTTTAGTTTCCGTTCAGAGAAAGTTATTAATACCTGATGCTATCGACATTCCAAGGTTTGATTGGTTTATAATTCCCTCTCGTTCAAAATAAGTAAATACTCAATTTTTGGGATATCCCATGCTAATGACCTGCTAGCATAAAGGGGGTTTACAGTTTCAGAACATACCTGAACTTGTTTTCAATGCGTTAAATAAGTGCCAAGGATTTTTTGAGCCTCAAACATTTTCTAAATTCTCTCTTCAAACAGAAATAACAGATTTTTTAAATTAAACTTAATTTATCTACATATGTTTATTTATATATTTTTAAATGAATGTGTAATATGAAATTTTACATGTGATTTGTGCATTTTTAATGATACCTCCCTATAACGAAAACCTGTCAATAGCGAATTTTTTGCAGGATCTTGAAATTCGCTATAGGGAGATCTAGCTGTACCTCAAAGTAACATCGACTGTGCACTAATTTGCATACTTCAACAGCGACGTTTTCTGAACATCGATGATCATAAATCACCCCTAATCGTGAGTAACAAGAAATTAATGTAAACTTTCATTATTTAAAATTAAAATGGTACCTAAATATGGCACAATAGGGGCAACCAAATAGGAAAATAATTACTAAAAGCGAATTATGCAAATTGTTAGCTAACAATGCAGATCGGAAAACAGGCAATTATCAAAATTGCTGGTAACCCTCAACGAAATTTCAGCTATCTGACGAACGCTTTAATTTGATCTAATTGAATGGAAGGGAAAGTTAACATTTCCCTTTAGATCGACTTATAACACACATTAGCTGTTTTAGGTCTACCGCCAATTTAACAGTAAATTATGTTAACCAAGACGAACTTTCCTCATTGTGCATTATTGATTGTCATGGAAACATGATGCCTTTTATTCCCGCAATCGATAGGATCCAGTTTCATTCAGACTGAGGCGAATCAGGACAGGCAGTCTCAATTATTAATCCGAAGGCTTGCATTAAAATATGATAACCGGTTTAATTGCGTCTGCCATAAAAGATGGTTATTGTGCCTTTTTATCAGCAACTCCTGGAGATTTTTATTTTCTGTATCGTGCAAATTTGCCGACGAAGCACCTAATTATTTTTTACGAGAACGAAAGATTTCATTAAGATGCTTTTTATTAGCGCTTTTCTTTGTTGGATAACAAGCGGTTTTTTTTTGAGGGGAATGTACTGACTAGACTGAATCATTAGCTACAAACTGTTTTTGCGTTCCTCTAAAAGAAAAACTCATTAGCTACATCAAAGACAACCATAAGAAAACAAAAACAAGTCCCCAATATGACAAGATATTGCAAATAAACTGAGATGCGCTCGGTATTAAGAGATCTGGTGGTTCTTGATCAAATCCAGGGTAAAGCGTTGGCTGTCATTGGCCTATATGGTCTATAAAAAGTACCTAATGGGAAAAACCCAAATGCTCCAATAGCTAAAAACACTGCAAGCAACTGATGTGTTGGAAATCGCTAAGTATGTGGAGCCCTTTAAGGAATGTGCCAGAGAGTTGTTATCGTGAAATGGCCTACGTGCAAGCGTGCATCTCCTGACCACACCAAATCTAGAACATACTAAATGGAAACTTTCGAAAGTAGATGTGAAATGGTGATCGAGTTAGATCTCGAATTCCAGATCCCATCTTTCAATTAAATTGAAGCGTCTAGTCTATCGACTGATCTTTGTCCGCGCTAATCTCGGAAACTGCTATATTGATTTTGATGAAACTTTTACTAAAATGTAGGGTATTTTTAAGAGTACCTTTAAGACTTCCCCCAACCAAAGCGATTTATTCGTAGCGGATTCCTAACGAAAAATTCGTAGTAAAATTCATGACCGAATCCGTAGGGAACCTCACACCAATGCGAATATAGTCGCATCATATTTTCAGCATCGAAAGCTTGGAAGCTTTTGTTAAAAACAAAAAACCCACAAAATAAAAAATACAGATCATTTAATGAAGAAAGTGTACGTTTCTTAAACATTTTCCTGTGCAGGCACATTCAATTTATATGATTGAAAAAAGAATTAACAAAATCTATGAAAACGCGTAAAAAATTAATTATATTTAAAAAAAATGGGCCACCTAGTTATAGTTCAAATAATTTTATAATTAAACATACTCTATACCAGCATTTCCCAAATACTGGGGCCGGACCATGAAAATAAAATACCTGGTCGCAGAATTATTTCCATATTGTTCAGTCATATTCATAAAATTTACGCGAACAAGAGATTAAATTTCTAGGGCGTTTTGTAGCTCTATAAATGTGAAGCAATTTTATTTAAATAACATTAACTTTTTTCAAAATTTTTCTTAATAAGTTTAGATTTTTTTATATTTTTTCTCAGAAAATGTTTATACCCTTAAAAATATGGTTTGTTCCCGAAATTTAAATTTTAACCCCTTGACGACGTGCCACACGACGTCCAGCTAAGCTAAGAAGAAATCATTGTTTTTTCCTAATTTTCAACACTTTTTTAAATTGTGTTTAAAAAACTGATTTTTCAAATGATTTTTTTTCTAAATTTAATTTTTGATAAAAATTTCCACTTTTTTAATAATGAACTGCAAATCTCAACTTTTTTTTTAAATTATTTTCTTTGAAACTTCTGACTGACTGATAACTTTTTTAAAAATGTTAACTTTGTAAAAATATGCAACTTTTTTAAGGAGTTCAACTTTTTGAAAATTTCGAATTTGAACAAACCGATTTTTTAGAACATTTTCACTGTTTCCAATTTCTTCGACATTTAAAAAATTTTTATCTTTCAAAATTTGTACTTTTTCAAAATTTCATTTTTTTTCAAAATGTTGCTTTTTAAAAACTTCACTTATTTTGGAACTGTCTATAATTACCTCAAAATTTGGACTTTATAGCATTCTTCTGACTTATTTTAAAAATGTCTACCTTTTTCAAATTTTTGGTTTTTTGGAGAATTTTATTTTATTTATTTTAAAAATTTCTATTCAAAATTTTGAGTATTTCCGAAATTTTCACTTTATTTTTGAAAAATTCGGCATATTCCCTACTAAAAATTTCGTCTTTTTTCAAAAGGTGGACTATTTTTAAATGATTCTAATTTTTCTTGAAATGATGACATTCTGGCTCTATTTTTGTGAAGAATTCAGTTTTTTTGACTTTTTGAAATCTTTCATTTTTCGAAATTTCGACATTTCAAATTTCCGTTTCAAATGTTCACCTTTTTACGGAATTTTGACATTTGATATCAAATTGAACCAAAAAAGGTTTCACCCCTTTACCACATCGGCAATTAAATAAATAATTACGCGATACGTATTTCGCCAGCAGAATTGGCAATTTCAAGCCCACTAATCTAAAAAGGTTAGCAAAAGATGCATCGACGTCATCTGCATTGAGATTCAAATCGATACTGAGTGAGTATCGATTTCGCGTAATTATTTATTTAATTGCCGATGTGGTAAAGGGGTGAAACCTTCTTTGGACTTAATCACAAGCCACAGTGTTTAGTTCAGTGCTTTAATCAAATTGAACATTCAAAATTCAAAATTTCCACTTTTTTCAAGTTCTCATTTTTATGAACATTTTTTTTTCTTCAAATTTTCAACTTTTTTGCGAACTTTTTCTGTAAATTGAACTTTAAAAAACGCACAATTCAAATTTTTGAGTTTTTTGAATAGTTGGGCAGAGAATTTTGACTTTTTTTATAATTTTAACTTTCTCGAAATTTACTTTTTGCAATTGTTGACTCTCAGAATTTAAGCAATTCTCAAATTTCAAATTTTTCTGATCATTTCGACTCTGAAAATTTCGGCATTTCAAAATATCTACTTTTATTTTCAAAATTTCTACTTTTTTCAAAATTTTGATTAATTTTAAAAATTTAGATTTTTTATCAAAATTTTGACTTTTTTAAAAAAGTTCGATTTATATTGAGGATGTACACTTTTTAAAATTTTGATTTCCTTTAAAAAGTAAATTATTTTAATTTTTTGTAAATCTCAATTCCACTTTTTTCAAATTCCCATTTTTATGAACATTTCTCTTTCTTCAAATTTTTTACTTTTTTGCGAAATTTTTCTGTAAATTAAACTTTAAAAAATGCACAATTCAAACTTTTGAGTTTTTTGAATAGTTAGGCAGAGAATTTTGACTTTTTTTGTACATTTCAACTTTCTCGAAATTTACTTTTTGCAATTGTTGACCTAAAAAAATTCTAATTTTTTTAAATTCGACTCTTTTGTACATTTTTTTTTTGGAAAATTTGACGTTTTTAGAAAAGTTTGACTGTCAGAATTTAAGTAATGGTCAAATTTCAAATTTTTCTGATCATTTGGACTCTGAAAATTTCGGCATTTCAAAATATCTACTTTTATTTTCAAAATTTCTACTTTTTTCAAAATTTCTAGTCTTTTTTAAAATTTTGATTAATTTTGAAAATTTAGATTTTTTATCAAAATTTCGACTTTTTTTAAAAAGTTTGATTTAGATTGAGGATGTACACTTTAAAATTTTGATTTCCTTTAAAAAGTAAATAAGTTTAATTTACTGTAAATCTCAATTCCACTTTTTTCAAGTTCCCATTTTTATGAACATTTCTTTTTCTTCAAATTTTCTACTTTTTTGCGAATTTTTTCTGTAAATTGAAACTTTAAAAAGTGCACAATTCAAACTTTTGAGTTTTTTGAATAGTTAGGCGGAGAATTTTGACTTTTTTTGTACATTTCAACTTTCTCGAAATTTACTTTTTGCAATTGTCGACCTAAAAAAATTCTATTTTTTTTAAATTCGACTCTTTTGTACTTTTTTTTGGAAAATTCGACCTTTTTAGAAAAGTTTGACTCTCAGAATTTAAGCAATTCTCAAATTTCAAATTTTTCTGATCATTTGCACTCTTTGAAAATTTCGGCATTTCAAAATATCTACTTTTATTTTCAAAATTACTACTTTTTTCAAAATTTCTAGTCTTTGATTTTGATTAATTTTGAAAATTTAGATTTTTTATCAAAATTTCGACTTTTTAAAAAAAGTTTGATTTATATTGAGGATGTACACTTTTTAAAATTTTGATTTCCTTTAAAAAGTAAATATTTTAATTTTCTGTAAATTTCAAATGTTGATATTTTTCTCAAACTTGCTGGCTTAAACTCACAGAAACTAAAAACTGAAGATATAAATTTGTAGTTTTGAGAAGAATTGAATTATGGATTTACAATAAAAAGGTTAAGAGTTCACGTTTAAGCCCATATTTTGAAATTTCTATTTTTAACCAGAGATCGAATTTTTTAATTAAAATGGAAATTTTCAGAGAAATGGTCAAAACATTTAGAAAAAAAAACAATTATAATGTCTCCTTTCTAAATTTCAAAGAAAAGCTCGAAATTTCTTTTTAAAGTTGATATCGTAGATTTAAAACATTTTCAATTTTCACTAAAAGTTAGTAAAAAATCAATGTCAGTTTCAAGGTCTAAAATTGGCTTTAGGAAAAAGAGTTTAAGTTTAGACTTGAAGTTTCGAAAATAATTAAACGTTTGTGTTGGAAAAAATAAAAAGAAAATGATATTTTACCTCTAATTAACAACAAATCTGGGAAAAAATCTTACGATTTCTTAAGTGAACATCTTTAGAAAAAAGTCGAAATAAAAAAGAAGAGAAGAAGTTAAACATCAGAGAAATTTAAATTCAAATTTTTTAGAAAAGTTTTATTATTTCATGTTTCCTTTCAAAAGTTTAACCTAATTTCAAAATTCCCCACTTTTGTTTTTCAATTATGACTTCGAAATTCAAAATAACAAGCTTTCAACCAAAATTTTGAAAAAATAAATACTCCATTTAACATCGAATTTTTATATAAAGAATTAAATCTACCGAAATTTTAAAAGAAACCCAGCATGGTGAAAAAAATCAGTTTTAAGATTAAGAAGAAAAGGTTTCAACTTTAAAATTTTAACTCAGGATTTCGAGACAAAATTTTGGGATCAAAGTAGAAATTTTGTGAAAAGAAATTTAAAAATTGTAGAAGGAAAAGACGAAATTTTGACTTTGATCCCAAAATTTTGTCTCGAAATCCTGAGTTAAAATTTTAAAGTTGAAACCTTTTCTTCTTAATCTTAAAACTGATTTTTTTCACCATGTGGTCGAAATGTTAAGAAGAAAAATGAAGTTTTAAGATAATTAAAAAAGCTTTTAGTGGATCCCGAAGGGGAAGCATAAAAATAACTGACCATGGCAAAAAAAAAAGTTTGGGAACGGCTCCTCTGTAGTGCATAGAATGATACTTTGGAACCAATTATTCAATAACTTTTCTATTTTCAGTATTTTTTTATTCATAGACACTGCGAAACTACTTCGACTCCGACAAAAAACGCAATCAGTTGCGAATTATATTCGGTACGAATAAATTCGCGGACCATTCGCAACTTAAACGAAAAATAATCGTGCCAGTCTGAAGTTGTCTATTTACCGCAGTGGAGACAATATGACGCGAATGGTAAGCGGATCGAAATTTCGCAAATGCTGCGACTTTTCCGCATTGGTTTGGGGGAGCCTTTAAGGCTACTTTTATTCCAGTAAAACACGACCTTTTACTTCTAGGAACTCAATTAAAAATTCTATTTTAGGTTACAACACATAACAGAGAAACACATAAAAAGAAACCAATCCGAGCCACAACGTCTATGGCTCATGGAATATTGCATGCTACCTACATTTGTAAAGAGTACTAGCATAAGGAGCGCGAAGCTTCAAATCTATTATTCTATTGAAATCAAATGAAAAATTAATTTATTCTAAAATATGACCTTGCTAATCTTTGCGCAAAATCGCGAGGGTCCGTTATTTAAAGATAAAATTGAAAGAGTATCAAGAATCTAATCTTTCGCCATAAAGATGCTTGTAAATTATTACTAAGCCCCAGGTGCCTAGATAGTTATTTATTTTGTATTCTTTAACAGTATACACGCCTCATCCGTGTACACATGCACATGTGGGAATAAAACACTTTGGCAAGGATGTTGCAAATTCCAATTTGACAGTCGAACGGAGACACGATTTTGCGAGTTGCATTCAACTGACGAAGCATAGTAAATTACGGAGCAATTTCATGATCGTAATGTAGCGATATACATTTAATGAACTCCTTTTTCCTCGTCCGTACTCCAGGTTGCTTAACCATAAAGCCCGGCCGTGATATATGTTCTGTTCAAGCTCACTGCTAATGGCGCCGTGAATGTGAACACTTCGGGGGTTTAAGGTTGCCGCAGACCTTTGCGGCATTTAATAGGTAGCAAAGTGGTACATTTCACACCAAATCCAATAAATAAAGCATTTCACTAATTTGAATTGAGTTATGTTGAGATTTGATTCGGTGGAAGCAGTAATTTATTCAAGGAATTTACATTTAAAACCCCACCTTAATCCACCCAAGGCTCTTTGACGTGTGGCGGAATCCGAATTTTTGCGAAATTCAGAATTATTCATTACTAGCCGTGTGCCCCATGAGTTTCTCGGCTGAAGAACCATCCGATATTTGTCAAATCACACTTCTAACTTCAAAAATAATGCACTGCCCAAAAAATGTGTCCCTTGTTTAACCCCCTTATGGAGTGAATTCCCAAAAACGTACAACTCACTTTTATTTATAAACTATATTTTCAACTTCAATAATCACGAATTCCCATACACATTTTTAACTCCTATTTAACACCTTTAGGCGAAGAATTTTCAAAAATCGTTTCCTAGTGTGCCTATATGTTATGTATGGAACCTCATATACCAAATTTCTTGCTTTTAGCCCACCGGTATGTGTGATACGTTGTCAGTCAATGTTAAAAGTTTTATTAAGTTAACTAGGAATTTGCCGCGGCTTCATTAGGGTGGACAATGACTAGGCGACAAAGTGATGTGATTTAAAAATGAGTAAATAAATCGTCTGCGTAGTTTTATTAGTATTTTTCACTATACTACATCCGTATTGATTTTCAGCTTTCCTCAATATCTAAAGCCCAACATCATTAACATTTGTACTAACAGTTTTATTTTAAACCAAATCTTTTATCTAATTTACAGGGGCGTTCCTAGATCTTCAACCGCCTGCGTGTCTATTGGAATTTGGGCACTTAAATTACAAGTAAATTGCAACCTAGGCTACAGTAATGCAGTTCTTTAAGTGTGTACAATGAATCGTAGGTAGCCTAACTACCAACATTTGAAGCACAAACGCTTAGCAAAGTAGTTGCTCTCTAGGAAGGTCCCAGAAGACAAGATTCTAATGCACTGACTAATATGTTTGAACAGTTATCAGATTCACAATTGGGAAACCAGAGACGGTTTCTAACTCCTAAATATGGCCACTTATTGGTCCTTAGAGACTCTGTGGACAACTCCAACAAGAGTCGTGTGCAAGTAGAATGCAACCTAGACTACAATAATGCAACCATCTAAGCGTGTGTAGTGTAGGTAGCCCAACTACCAATAGTTGAAACATAAACGCTTAGCAAAGCAGTTGTTCTCAAAGAAGGTTCTAGAAGACAAGATTTTAATGCATAAACCAATAGGGTTGAACATTTATCGAGATTGAAGTTGAAGTTTCAAAAGAATAATCGAATTTTATAAAAAATTCCGGCTCGGATGTAAACTTTATATTTTGAGGAAAATTTTTAAAAAGTCGAAATTTTAAGGTTCCAAATTTTCAAATAAAAAGTTAAGCCTTTGGAAAAAAGACGAAAATTTAGAAAATAAAGTCAAAATTTTAACAAATGTATAAATTTCCATAAAAAGTCGAAATTTTCAAAAAATCAGAAATCTTAAAATAAGGCGAAATTTTGAACTAAGTCGAGACTTCAAAAATCAAAATATTTTTAAAAATTCGAAGTTCTGAAAAACATCAAAATTTAAACAAAAAGGTCGAAAATTGAAAAATCGAGATTTAAAAAATCAAAAATTTAAAGAAACGGCTACAATTTTTTAAATCAAAAATGTTTAAAAGAGTTAACATTTTTAATCCATACCGAGATTTAAAACAAATCGAAATTTTCAAAAACAGATGACATTTAAAAAGTCTGGAATAAAAAAGAATAACACTAATTCTCTAAACAAAAATTTAGAAAATTTCAAAATTTTAAGCGGAAATTTTTGAGAAGAGGCCATGTTCAAAAAAAATCAAGTGTTAAAAAAGTTCCTAGATATTAAAAAAGGCCTAAAAAAATTCAAAACATCACAGGTCCAAATTTTCAAAAGATGAAAGTGTGAAAGTTCAGTGTGAAAATTCAGCTTTCAAAAACTAGATGTTTTAAAAAGAAATAGGAATTTTCAAAATGCCTGGCAATTTTTAAAAATGTCAAAAAAAATTTAATTCAAAATTTTCAAAAATAAGGCTCAGTTTTTAAAAAGTCTAAATTTTGGGACAAAATCAAAATTTGAAAAAATTTTCAATCTGCCAAAAAACTCGACATTTCCAAAAAACTTGAAAGTTAAAAAGAGCAAAAATATGAAAGTTTAAAATTCTGAAACGAGTCGAAAATTTTTTAAAAATTCAAAATTCTGAAAAAAAAAAGAAAAGGACATCGTCATCTACCGACAAGGGTGCATGTATGTTAAAAATCGAAATTTTGAGAAAAATCCAAGTGTTCAGAACAGTGAAAATTTTCAAAAAGAGTCGAATTTTTAAATTTTTTAAATAAAAATGCAGTTTACCACATAACAGTCGAAACTTCCAGAAAAAGTTGAAATTTTTGAAAAAAGTGGAAATTTTCACAAAAAACTGAAGTTTTGAAAACAGCTTAATTTCTGAATCTTAAGAAAAAAATCGAAATTTGGTGACAAACGATAAAGATTGTCAGGAAAGTGAAAATTCTGAAAAAAGTTCAAAAAACACCGAAATTTTGAGAAAAGTGCCTCTTCCCACTGGATGATTTTAATTTTCCTGCTGTGTGACTTGTCGACTTCTTGGGGCTGACCTGCAGTCTTTCTTGAAGTGCCACAGATTGCCACAGTTGTAACACGTGCTTCTATTGGATCTGCCCGTAAGAGTTCCTACCAGTTCTTGGATGCTCGCGTCCATTTTCTTTAGGCTAGCGCTTATGTTCGCGTTCATTCCCTTTACTTCCTTCGTGTTAGCACTTATATTCGCGTTCATCTCCTTTATGTTAGCGCTCATGTTCGCAAGATCAGAGTCATTTGCAGCCTCTTCGATGTCGGCCTTCCTTATTCTGAGAGACGCCCCTGGCTGTGAAGCATTGCAAGCAGCTTCAACCTCCAAAGCTCTAATCAGTGCCTCCCTTGATGTTCGGACGTTTGACAAGTATCACTCTCTGGATTTCCGGGTCTCTTATTCCTTCTATGAAGATTCTAACTGTGTAAAGTTCTAGAAAGTCGGTTGGTGCTGTTGAATAGGCGATGTACGCCAGTCTTCTTACGTCAGCTTCGAATTCTTGCAGTTTTTCGCCACTTTTCTGCCTTCTAACTAGCAGCTGCGACTGGACAACTTGCTGCAAATGGTGGTCTCCAAATCTCAGCTCTAAAGCCCTAACTAGATCTTCATAGTTGGTTTGTTCGTGATCGGATAGAATTCGGAGTAATTCCAGAGGATCTCCGCGCAGGGATACCACCAATGAGGTCGCCTTTGCTTCCTCCGTCCACCGATTGGCCTTAGCAGCAGCTTCGAACTGTTTTCTGTAGGTCTAGAAGGATGTTTTTCCATCCTAGGTTGGAGGTTTCACCTTTTGGGAAGAACTAGCAGGTACACTTTCGGATTTATGTTGTGTGACTTGTCCACGTCTTCTCTCATTTTTTCAGTTATATTTGCTAATAGGCTATGTAATTCTTGTTTGTCTGCATTCCTTCTCTGTAACACATTGAATAATACCCACTTTATTACCAAACTAAACTCGGATCACTACAACTAAATAATAACTCACTTATGTACTTCTAACTACTAACTCACTAACTACACTGACTTTCTCGAGGGAAAGCTGACCGACTTATACAGTTTTGGCTCCCGGGTTCTAGAAAAATCACGCAGATAAGGCTTATCGTTTGCCGAAATTTTCGGAACGCTTATCTGCCGTCTGTTTCGTTATCGCGGCCGCTTTCCCCTTATCAGATCTTTCTTACGCACTAAGTTCTATTTTAAATTCTATTCTATCTATTTACATTGCGTTACAATATTAAAAATTTAAACTATTGAAAAGCTAATTTTCAAAATAGAATTTTTTTAACAAAAACAGTATCATTAAAAGTTTCCAAAGAATAGAAAATCAAAATATACCCAAAAACCATTATTTTAAAATTGTCATTTTCAAAAATAGTAAAAACTTCGTCGAAATTTTCCAAGTTAAGTCAAAATTTCGTAAAAACTTCAAATTTTGGGAGTGGAATGAGAAAATGCCGACATTCTGAAAAAAGTTAATATTTTAAAATGTCAAAATTTTTAAAATACATAATTCTACATTCCCAGTATAAATCAAATTCTTCAAAAAAAAGGGAATTTCCAAAAAGGTGACCCAAGAATTCTTGCTCTTGTGGCTAAATCACATTTTTTTATTCGAGAAATCCACCATTACTCTGTGTACCATTACTTATGGTCCACCCTGTATACAGGCTGGGCCATAAGTAATGGTACACAGAGCAATGATGGATTTTTCGAATAAAAATAATGTGATTTAACTACATTTACCTTATACCAAAAGGTGATATTAACAGAGATACAGGGTGCTAAAATTGAAAAAAAAATCGATTTTTTCGTATAATTATGGAATAAATTGTAATATAGGCACGGAAGTTGGCACAAGGGGGTTTCTTAAGTCGACAAACTCTAATTTGCTAACATAGTACCAATAGCTGATAGGGGGCGCTACCTGCGCTATCCTGGATAATTCTAAATCATCATAACTTTTTTGTGCACCCACGTATATTAGTTTTAAATAAGTTATTTTATTTCGCCATTTTTTTTTGGGTAAAAAAGGTGTACTTTCTGAAAGTTGATACGAGCAACCGCTTTCAAAATATTTGAGTTTAAAGCTTGACGTGCCTTGGTTTTAAATTAGTAAGATAATCAATTTTCGAAGTAAGCTTGAAAAAAAAGTAATCATAAAACAACTTTGAAACTAATTT
This sequence comes from Dastarcus helophoroides, assembly GCA_028583605.1. NCBI lineage: Eukaryota > Metazoa > Arthropoda > Insecta > Coleoptera > Bothrideridae > Dastarcus > Dastarcus helophoroides. The sequence continues at coordinate 6,813,650 of CM053335.1, forward strand.
ATATCAAATATTACTTTGCTAATAATATTATTACCTAATTTTTGAAAATCGCCAAAAAGAAAATCCAAAAAATTAAGACATAATTTATTTTCTAACTAGAGATGTGAGATATGATTGATCTCTGAGTCCGCACAAGAAAATTTTAATAGTCTGGGTGGTCAAAGCAGATATTTGGAGATGAATTTCAATAAAAGACAGAAAAACAATTTTTAATTGTTTACAGTTCCTTTAAATGAAAAAGGTCATTTCCCACATACTTATTTTTGAAAATAAATTTTGTTTTGGTATTTTATTTAAATTTGCTTTAGAAATTTAAAAAATATGTGTAATAATAATGTCAGTAAAATAATATTTGATATAAACTATTTTAGAGTCAGTTTTATTACTTTTATTTTAAAACCTACTGCGAAAAATTCACATTTACATAACTTAAAATAAACGTACGGCAAACTTTGACGGTAAATATCTTGAAAACGTTTGTGTACCTTTTTTACGTGAAAAATGTGGGTAAATAAAAATATCCATTTAAAATCAGTGTACATGAAGGCACAAAAAAGTTATGATGCTTTAGAATAATTCAAGGTAGCGTAGGTGGCGCCCCCTATAAGTTACTGACAATCTGTTAGCAAATTAGAATTTCTTGACCAAAGAAACTCCCCTAAGCCAAATTTCTTCTCTGTAGTGAAATGTGTTCATCAGTTATGCGAAAAAATCACATTTTTTTTTAACTTTGACACCCTGTATCTCTGTTAATATCAACTTTTGGTATAAGGTATATGTGGCTAAATCACATTATTTTATACGAAAAATCTACTCTTGCTCTATGTACCATTACTTACGGTCCCGCCTGTATAATTTAAAATAAAACTATCGATAAAGACTATCGATAGTACTATCGATAATATCGATGTTTTCGTAAAGGGCCTATCGATGTTTAGTGAACACTACCTTAGAGGTTGAATTGCAAAAGATCCTCTAATCTTCTTTGGACGTCTAAGCATTTCTAGAATGCAGCGTTTTTTAAAAAGGACTCCACACATACGACAATTACTAATACTAATAACGAATTTAACATATGTAGTTAGTTGCAATATAAAAAAAATCCATGACTATAAAGTTTCCACATGTCTTATGAGAATATATGTAATTATGTAGAAATTCAGACTGCAGAAAGTCATTGTAGGACTTTTGCATTGTGTTACTTAGTAGTCATTTGAATGCAGGATCAATCTCAGATATATGCATTAATAACGATCCCATTACCAATAAATCAAGGACGTAAATCTAATTCAATAATCCCAAAAGCGCAATTAGCTCTACAGTCATATAGAAGGTTTAATTATTTATAAAACGCCAAGTTTGTTGCCTAACTGCATACATTAAACCTTACCTGAGCGTCACCTACGACAAAATTGTCAGTTCTACTGCATAAATTAGAGGCACATAGAACAATCTAGTTGATGCACATTAGTCTGCTACCGCCTAGACGTCCTACGACGTTAAGGCGCCGCGCCGCGTCGTTTTGATTACCCATTTAACGACACGGATCGTGTAGTTGCTTTTATACGTTAAAAACGCTTTATCGAAAAGCTTTGGTCATATAGAGGTAGGAAAAGGAATTCTGACGCTTTTCCATTAAAGTTTTTCGCTTTGTAACGTCAAAACATTCAAACGCAAACAAACTTGTACATTCAGTTTTTGTAAACGTAAGCGCGACAAATTGTATTACCATTAAGGAATCGATAAGTTCAAGCTTAGGTATTTACATAAAAATGTCCCCCAGTTTGATGAATGTGCTGCATATTTGCTAAACATCGATTTTTTCCTGGCAGATTTTCCCCGTTTTTGGTAAATGATAAATGCCCTCCACTCCATTTAAATTCAGCTTAGACCTCGATATAAATGTTAAAGATTGCCGTCGATGTTATGGCGCAGGAATATTTGAATGCGTGTTATAAATATTGCAAGTTTGAAAAAGCTTGTCATTTGCACACACAAAATCCTGATGAAAAGATTTGACAAACGATGTGAACACTTTTGCAATATTAACCGTATCTGCGGCGGGCGAAGAGTGCGGTGGTCGCTTTTGATAAGAATTTGAATAACCCCGATGTGTAGTGTTGTGAATAATTTTGTTCAGGTTGTATAATGTATAACTGCTGCTGGCACATATGGCCGTATGTATTTATTAGCAACATTCGTCATGGAATTGTGCTATATCGTAGCTTGCAGAGGATGACCCACTTTAAACTGGAAATGTAGACAGAAAACGTTTTCCTCTTCTAATGTATGCAGCTGGTCAATAATAATAAACCATAGTATCAGTATCGTTCATTCCACTAAATGAGTCCATAAATTAATAATTAAGCAAAATTAATGTCTATGCAAATTCAAATGGGTCGCAGTTAGAAGTTTTGATCCCGGAACTCTTATTTGACCGCTTTTTAATACCGAAATTTTCGGGATTAGGTTTTTTCGTTTCCGGAATTTTCGAGATTGACATCATTTTAAAAAAGTTGTAAAATAGACTGCACTTAACGAAATGCCCAGTGACAATGTTTTCAACAATAACTGTCTATCATTTTAATATAAAATAGAATCAGTTTTACTTCAAACAAGCAGCACTTACTTTGGGCTTGGTACGGCTTGTTTCAAATAAAAATCTTGTATCTTGAACCAAAAGATCTGTTAAGACACCGGACGCGTTGTTATTTCTCAGATTAAGGGGGAGTAAGGGGGTCAATAGAGTGTAACAAGAGCGAGACGAGTCATAAACTTCGTGATGTCACAAAGTTTCGACTTTTTTTTTTAACAATTTCACCTTTTTAAGTTTCGAATATTTTCGAAAATTTCGTCTTGAAAATTAAGACTTTTTAAAAATTTAGATTTCTATTTCCATATTTTTTTGAAAAATTCAATTTTTAAAAAATTTTACATTTTCTAATAATATCGACATTTTTCGATTTTTTTTTGAAAATCTTTTTTTCTCACTTTAAATCATTTTCTCGAAATTTACACTTTTTTGTGAATATCAATTTTTTCTGAAAATTTTACTTTTTCCAAAATTTCGATACTTTTCTACAAATTTTGAAAAAAGTAAATATTTCAGAGAATCGATGTTCACAAAAAGTTTAAATTTCAAGAAAAAGGTCGATACTTTTATAAAAATTTTAACTTATTTGAAAAAAATTTCGACTAAGTATTTTTAAAATTTTGACTTTTCAAAGTTTTGATTTTTTTCGAAAATTTAGGCTTGTTGAATTTTCTTAAGATTTTATTATATTTCCAAAACTATAGCGTAAGTTCGAATATTTTCAAAAATTTCGTCTTTCTTGAAAATTTAAGACTTTTTAAAAATTTAAATTTCCATTTTCTTATTTTTTTGAAAAATTCGATTATTAAAAAATTTTACATTTTGTAATAATTTCGACATTTTTCGAATTTTTTTTTTGAAAATTTCTTCATTTTCCTACTTTAAATCTTTTTTTCGAAATTTAAACTTTCTGTGAATATCAACTCTTTCTGAAAATTTTACTTTTCCAAAATGTCGATGCTTTTTAATTTTGAAAAACGTAAATATTTCAGAGAATCGATATCCACAAAAACTTTAAATTTCGAGAAAAAGGTCGATACTTTTCTAAACATGTTGACTTATTTGAAAAAAACTTCGACAAAGTATTTTTAAAATTTTATTTTTGTTGAAAATTTTAACTTTTCAAAGTTTTCATTTTTTTCGAAAATTTAGGGTTTTCTAAAAATGTTGAATTTTCTTAAGATATATATTTCCAAAATTTTCGCTCTTTAAAAATTTTCGATTTCTCGAAAATTTTAACTTCAAAATTTGAACCACTCCACTAAAAATGTCTGATCAGTGAAATTCTTTTGAAATTTTGATTTTCTTTTAATAAATTTTGACTTTTCTCGAAACATGGACCTTTTTGAAAATTCTGGATTTTTTGTCGAATCTTAACGTCTTTGAAAATATCGATTTTTTAAAAATTCAATTCTTTATTCTTTCAAAATTTTGTCTTTTACAAAGCAGAGTTTTGTAACTTTTGAAAAACTTTAACTTTTTCTAGATTAACTCTTTATTGAAAATTGTGTACTTCTACAAAACTACCACTTCTATTGAAAATTTCGATTTTTTAAGATCGAATTTTTTGAAATTTTGGAATATTTAATTTTTTTTAATTTCATTTTAAAATATTTTTGAAAATGTCGACAATTTTATTTGAAAATGTTGACTTTATTTGGAAATTTTAAAAATTCAAGAATTTCCGTTTTTGTTTAAATTTCCAATTAAAATTTTCGATTTTCTAAAAAATGTTCTACTTTTTTCAAAATTGCAGCTGTCCAAAGTTTTGATTTTTTCGAAAATTTTAACTTCAAAATTTAAACCACTTTTTGAACTTTTCTAATAATTTTGGGATTTCTTCAATATGAAGACTTTCAGAAAAATTCGTTTTACTTTGAAAATTTGACCAAATATTTTCCAATTTTTTAAAATCTCGAATTTTTTTCAAAATCTTGACAATTTTTGAAATTTTATTTCACCAAGTTCCAAGATTTTAATCATCAATTAATTAAAAATTTTTAAAAAAATTTCTTCAAATGTTTAAATTTTTATAATGTCAATTTCTTCAAAGTGTTGAATTTGTTTTAATCACGATTATTTTCTAAAAATCTTGGAAATCTTAATTTTCCATGAAAATTTTTACATAATTCAAAATTACGATATTTTCTAAAATTCGACCTTTTTTTTTGAAAATTCTCAAAGTTTTAAAAATTTTAACCTTATTTTTTAAAAATTTCAATTTAACTTCTTGATTTTTTAAATTTGAACTTTTTTAAAAATTTCGTTTTATTTTCTAAAATTTAGACTCAAAATTTCGTTTTATCCAAAACAATATCTTTCGTTTCGAGATTAAATTCGAAGTCTTGAACGTTTTTTGGAAATATTATTTTAAAACTTGAATCATTTTAATAAATTTTCTATTTTCGTCAAAATATGTACTCAAAAAAAACTTTTTTAACTTCAATTGTTTAAACCACAAAATGAGAGAATTTTATCGAAATGTTATTTTAAAACTTGAATCATTTTAATAAATTTTCTATTTTCGTGAAAATTTGTACTCAAAAAAAACTTTTTTAACTTCAATTGTTTAAACCACAAAATGAGAGAAGTTTATCGAAATTTTTGTCTCTTTCTGAAACTTTTATTGTTTAGTTTTATTATTATTTCTTTAAGTCAACGATGCAATGAACGATGAATGGAAGTGGAAAGTTTAAATTTGAAATTTCAACTATTTTCAAAATTACGAATTTTTCGAAAATTTCGCCACTTTTCCAATTTCAGAATTTTTGAAGTTGTCGATTTCTTCAATGTTTGAATTTTCTTTTCAAAATTTTGATTTTTCTCGAAACCTTGACCTTTTTAAATTCTGGTTTTTTAAGGAATCTTAACTTCTTTGAAAATGTCGATTTTTTTAAATTCAATTCTTTATTCTTTCAAAATTTTGTTTTTTACAAAGCAGACTTCTGCAGCTCTTGGAAAATTTCAACTTTTTTTCTTAATTCAAACTATTGAAAATTGTGTATTTCTACAAAACTACGACTTCTATTGAAAATTTGGATTTTTCTTGCTCAGACATTTTTTGAAAAATTAGTCGTTTCCAATTTACACTTTTATTCAAAATTTTCGCATTGCAATCTTCGAAATTTTGACTTCTTGACAATGTTTCTTTTTAGCCGAAAGTTATGGTTTGTTAAAAAATTTGAATTTTGTGAAGATTTTGTTTCGTTTTAAAATTGCAATTCGTTTTAAATATTTCGAATCTTTCTTGCAAATTTCGCTTTTTTTGAAAATTACACAAAACTTTTTTCCATATTTCGACATTTTCAATTTGCCAGCTTTTACAAAAATTGAACAATCTGTCCAAGTTTTTTTTTAATTCCAACTTTTTTAATTCAAGCTTTTTAGAAATTTTACTCAAAAACGTTGCCCTTTGTCAATATTTCAACCCGTTTATAATAATCCAAATTTTTCTTGAAAATTTCGACTTTAAATTTTCACTATTTTTCAAAATTTCCACTTTACACTTTACATTTTTTGTTAATTTCGATTTTTTGGGAAGCTTCAATTTTCTGGGAAAATGTTCACCTTTTTAAATGATTTTTTTTTAATGTTACCTTTTTTAAAAATTTTGACTTTTTGAACATTTTTAAGTTAAAAATTTCGATTCTTTTGGAATATTTAAACCCTTGATTTGGCAATTTAGATATTTTAGGAAACCACTTTTTTTCAAATTTTTTGTTGAGAAAATCACATTTCCGCATTTTCTTGAAATGTTACCCTTTTTAAAAATTTTAGTTTATTTGAAAAATGTAGTTTTTTAAATGTTGACAATTTTAAAAATTTTATTTTTTTTTAATTCCTCTTTTGACAAATTTTCCCTTCTTAAAACTGCGACTAATATAAAAAAGACTAAAACTAGAGATAATACAGTTGTTAAATCCAAACCATTCAGCCATGTGGTAGCTGGCAGAAATGAAAAAAGAGTAAACATCATGCAAGATACATCCATTAACAACACTCTCCAACAAATACTGGAAAATTTTCAACAAAATGGATGACAGCGATCGCGACATTATTCCTAAGGAACAATTTGGGTTCCAACCTATGCACTCTACCTCAGACCAACTGCTGAGAGTGGTTGAAACAATCACTCAACGCATGAACTGGAATCAGGTAGTTGAAGCTATTTTCTTCGATATCTCCAAGGCTTTTGACACAGTTTGGCACCTAGGATTAGTCTACAAGATGCATCAGTTTGGAATACCTCTAGCGATGGTTCAAATGGTAAGCTCGTTCCTGGACCAGCGCTCATTCGGAGCAAAGGTGGGACAGGAACTATCAAACCAGTTTAGGCTACAGTATGGGATGCCTCAAGGCACTGCCTTGTCGCCTCTGCTGTATTCTCTGTTTACAGCAGACATCCCGAGAACCAATCCAACAATCGACCACCAATCTAACAATCGACCACACCTTATTGGCAACTTCACAGACGACACAGCTTTAGTGGCGTACTCTTACAGTCTAGAGGTGGTCACAAGGCGACTTCAGGAGGCAACAGACAGTCTACTAGATTACTTCGATCAATGGAAAATCCAAGTCAACGCAGACAAGACCCAAGCAGACTTTTTCACTCGAAGAAGACTCCAACCGTATGGACGTGTAAATGTTCATGGATAAAACGTCGACTGGAGACTTCAGGCAAAGTATCTAGGTGTAATTCTTGACAAAAGGCTTACTTTCCAGGCACACATCGATTATGCAGTGTCCAAAGGCAAAATGCTGAAGGAACTGCTGCAAGCGATGATTGGTAGAAATAGTAACCTGTCCATTGGACTTAAAGTGTTACTATACAAATCAATCATAAGACCAGCGATGACCCACGCATCTTAGCTTGGTCACAGGCGACGGATAATCAGATGAAGAAACTCCAGGTGTTCCAGAACGTCTTTCTAAGACAAGCCATGGACGCTCCATGGTTTGTAGGAAACAATCAACTCCATAGGGAAACTGAACTACATTTGCTAAGAGATTTTCTTAGGGAAATTAATTCCAGGGCGATGCTGAGAGCGGAAACGCATCCCAACGAACTAGTTCGACAGGCAGTGGATTACGATCCAAACGTCCGAACCAGGATTAGAAGACCAAGGATGGTCCTCTAGGCTACGACTTCCATTCATTTCGAAAATTTTTGTTTTGTTTGTTTCTTATGTTTCAGGCTAAACAGCTTGCAATAGTGCCCCAAGCACTATTGTACTGTTCTGATGGAGGAATTGGGGGCCAAGGACCCGGCCCGAAAAAGTAGGGGTCGGAACCCGTAGTTTGAGCGGAAGTCCGACACTACCTGGGTTACCTTCCCAGATGTCCATAACGGATTTTCCCCTACTTAAAAAAAATGGATGAATGTATCACTAAGATGGAATATAGCAGCAAAGAAGCTATACCTAAGAAAATAAAAATAATAATGTGTAACAACCTAAGAATAATGGAATGGAATGCTAATGGGTTGCTGCAGGCATCAACAAGAAGTACAAGCAGTGCTAAATATAGAAAACATAGACGTATGTCTTATCTCAGAGACCCACTTCAGTAATGAGTCTTTTATATGATTTAAGGGATATAAAGTGTACCGCACCATTCATCCCCAAAATGCAACTAGAGGAGGTAGTGTAGTGATAATAAGAAAAGGTATTATGCATCGTCAAGAGATGGAATTCAGGACTAAAGAATTTCAGGCAACTTCGGTAATGATCAAAACCAAAGCTTATGATGTCATGGTCACATCCGTATATTGCCCCCAAGACACGCCACGCAAAAGGAGCAATACATCGACTTCTTCAGTAGTCAAGATGATAAATGCATCATTGGAGGTGACTTCAATGATAAGAGCGTTCATTCGGGATCTAGGCTAACCATAGAGACATAGAGACAAAAAAAGGCTAGAAGCAACGGGACACTTCAAATGTAAGGCACATTCAACTGGCAAGTCAACTTATAGGCCCACAGATAATGACCTAATAGACTTATATATAATGCCAAATATTTCAGCAACCTACATACAGATTGATAAGGCAGGGGATATGAACTTAGATCACTCTTAGGGATACTGTTATCCAAAAAGAAAACGCCCCGAAATTAACAAACAGCCTAACAGATTGGCAAAGCTTCAAATTAGATTTTGAAAATGTCCTTAATCTAAACATACCATCAAAAACAACTGAACAGTTAGATGAGGAAGGGGAAATGCTCGTTACACTTCTTCAGCAAGCAGCTTTGAGTAATACTCTTTCCATCATTTAGAGGACAAAGGGAGACAATTATTCTAAAGAACTCAGAGATTTGATCTTAGAAAAAAGAAAACTCAGGAAGAAATGACACCAGTCCAGAGCTCCAGCTAATAAGTCATACTCAAGAATGCCACTCAGAAATTAAAAAAGAGATAGAAAGAATAAAAAACGAATCTATTAGTAAATACTTAAATGAGCTGACAAATGACAAAAGCACTGAAAACTCCGTCTAGAAAGCTGTTAAAAAATTAAAAAGCCCGATACCACAGAATACACCAATCCGAAATGCAGATGGAAGTGGGGGTAGAAGCAATATTCAGAAAGCCAATAGGTTTGCAGAACATCTTAAAAATACCTTCCAACAAAACGAAGCAGAAAAATTGCCAAACAGATACTCACCTGACGAAGATAACATAAACATTGCACCAACATCCCCAAAGAAAATAGAATACAAAATAAAAACCAACATAGATCCTAAGAAAGTTCCTGGCTTTAATTTAATTACCGGTGAAGTGTTAAAACAACTCCCAAAGTTTAATAATAAATAAAATAATAAAAATTTCACATCTTTTCAATGCCTCATTTAGGCTAAGGTATGTCCCTAGGATTTGGAATCCAGCTGAACTCATCAAAATTCATAAACCAGGCAAAACACCTCATAGACACTAAAAAAATTTAAGTACAATTCCTTTGAATTATTAGAGCTTAACCAGGAATGTTTACGTTGATGTTAAGGAACAACCTTCTTTCAAGTAATACTAGATTGAAGGACACATATTGGTCCACTTCTCATCAATGTCCTGCGTTTCAAATTTTCCTATTCAAGTAACTCGCATACGGAGTAAATCACCTTCAAAGCGAAAGAAATATAAAGAGAGCCCAGCTGCATCAGGTAGATCTCTAAATATAAAGAGCTTACAAAGGAAAGGACGGTTGCGTAAACGAATTTAGTCAGATTTATGTAGTCGAGGAAATGTGCTGGAAAAGTTTAGTCGCTATTTATAATAGAAAAGGCTCTATAACGTCTGCTTACCCTCTAATACTTTTTTATTGCATTGTGCTAAGTAGAGCTCGAAACTTGGAGCACCTGGATTACAGACTTTGCAAGCTCTAACACCCCCAGTACGCTGAATAAGTAACACTCTTTTCACTCTAATCTTTTAACGTACGAGAATTGACACTAGTTTTTACCTTTTATTTGAGCTGGTTGACATAGATCGCGTGGAGAAAGACATTTTTCTATTTATTGAAAGATCTTAAGGCGCTCTTAAACCAAGGATGTTTAACCGAAAATAGGAATGGGGATGTTGACAACACCTCAATGTTTATATTGGTAACTGAACATTGATGACCGATAATAACTCAAAAGCGTCATAAATGGAAATACAAATATTGTCCCCTGAAACCTAGAAAGATTATAAAACACAACAAAGGTTGCTCTAACGCCTTTCGATAGCCAAACTATCATCTTCAGAGCGATATCAGTAGCTCTCTCTCTCCCAATATATTAGTCGAAAAATTCAAAAAGATTAAAATTTATTTGAAAAAAACGAAATGTTAAAAAACCTTAAAAATTTCAAAAGGTCATTTTCTCAAAATTATTTCAAATTTTGCAAAAAATATCGATATTGTGAAAGAAAAAGGTCGAAATTTTCAAACAAAATTCGAATATAAAAAACGTCAAACTTAAGAAAATCAACATTTCTAAATAAGTGGAAATTTGTCGAAATTTTAAAAAATGTAAACTTTTAGAAAAAATGTCCAAATAAATTCAATAGTTCGAGAAAGGGTTGAAATTTTACAAAAAATTCAAAATTTCCAAAAAATTCGAAATTTTCAAAAATGTTTTTTTGAAGCCAAATTTAGAAAAAAAAGGGGGGCAATCTTGGAAAACAGTAGGACAACTAAAAAAGGTTCAAAATTTTGAAAAAAGTGTGCTGCTTTCAAAAAACTTCGTTATTTTCAAAAAAAGTAAGAATTTTCAAAAAGAGTAAATTTTCTTTCTTGAAAAACAGTAGGACAACTAAAAAAGGTTCGAAATTTTGAAAAAAGTATCCTGCTTTCAAAGAACTTCGTTATTTTCAAAAAAAGTAAGAGTTTTCAAAAAGAGTAAAACTTTTTTCCTGGAAAACAGTAGGACAACTAAAAAAGGTTCGAAATTTTGAAAAAAGTGTTCAGGAAACTTCGTTATTTTCAAAAAAAGTAAGAATTTTCAAAAGGAGTAACAATTTTGAAAAAACATTTTCGGAAAAATGAAGACTTTTAAAAAGGCCAACATTTTGGAAAAAATCCAAATTTTGAAACAAATCGAAATTTTCAAAAATTTCCAAAATTTGGAAAAAGTATAAATTTTGAGAAAAGGGCGAAGGTTTTAAAATTAATCAAAAATTTGAAGAAGACAAATTTTTAAAAGGTTAAATTTTGAAATAAATTGGACATTTTTTAAAAAAAGCTACATTTCAAAATTCGACATTTTCAAAATAAGCTAACATTTTCTAACAAATCAAACGTCAAAATTTTGGAAATAAAACTTTCAGTCAACTGTTCAAAGAAATAGTCGGAATTTTTAAAAACAATCGAAGAATTAGTAAAAACGTTGAAAGAAAAATAGGATGAAACTTTATTAAAAAGTCAAAATTTTGAAACAAAATTAAAATATTTACAAACTCTGATCTTTTACCAAAAACTCGACGCTTTAAAAAGGTGGACATTTTGACAATAAAGTTGAAATTTTTTGTCAAATTTTACCAAAGGCCAAAATTTCCGAAAGTCGAAGTTTCCAAAAATAAAAAAAGATGGAAATTTTGAAAAATATCAAAATATTGAAACAAGTCCAGATATTGGATATGAAACTTTATTTAAAATACTAGAAATTCCAAAGGTCCAAATTTCACAGTGGAATTTTTCAAAGAATTTAATTCAGGAGAGGTCCAAAGTTTCCAAAAATACGAAACTTGTAGAAAATGAAATATTCAAAAAAGCAGCAATTTAAAAAAAATGTTAAAATGATGAAAAAGAGTGTCAAAACTTTCAAAAAAAGTCAAAATTTTGAAATAAAAACTTTAAAAAAACTGGATATTTTCAAGAAAGACTAGGAATTTTCAAAAATTAACGAAATTTCCAAATAGTCTTAATTTTAAAAAAACCTAATTTTTTTAAAAAGTTTACTTCTAACAGTTGAAATTTTGAAGAACTTAATTTTCGTAAAACGTTAAAATTTTAAAAAGTCGGAATTTTCGAAATATTTAAATTAAAGCGAAAAAAGTCAAAATTATTTAAATGGTTCTAAAATCTCAAAAAAATGGCGAATTTAAAAAAAACGAGAAGTCTCAAAGAAAAGAGAACTCTTCATCGTGACTTATTGGTAAGAAACATTATGTTTACTACCTCATGATCCTTGACTAAAAATAGGATAGTTTATTTTACATCGAATGGGAAAAAAATGAAATATAGAAGACCAAAATTAGACATGAAAAACTTTTTAAATAAATTACGATATGTTGCAACTTTTTTTTTTTAATTTTTCCATAATTTATGTCAAAAATTTTTCATGTCCATGTTCATGTCTTCTATACATCATTCTTTTTTCCTATTCTATGTAAAATAAACGAAGCCAGCGTTACTCAAACTGTGCTCCACTGAGCCTCGATGCTCCGCAAAGCCTCCGGATAGGGCTTCCTCGGCAATCTTAATAAAATGAATAAATGTATTAAAGAGGAACCTTTTATTAATAAACTATTCACAAATCGATGGTTTTGCTTTTAGTTTAGGGTTCTGGATTCCCTTTAAAAATTTAGTTTTTTAAAAGGGTTCCGTCACCAAAAAAGTTTGAGAACAGTTAAACTAACCTATTTTTAGTCAACTGTCATGAGGTGACATTTTAAATAAATTTAAAAAATAAAAATAAAAAATTTTTCAGAAATTGTCAACTTTCATTAATACAAATTTAAATATTTCCAAACTCGGCCGCAGAAATGTTAAATAAAATTAATAAAAGAAAAGGAAATATTTTAGCGACTTGAAAATTTCAAAAGATAAGTCTTTGTAAATAGAAACTTTCAATAAAAAAAAGTCGAAATTATCAAAATTTTCAAGAAAACAGAAATATTAAAAAAATGTTGAAATTTTCAAAAAGATACTCAAAATAAATCCAAATTTTGAAAAAAGTAGGTAGTAGAAAAAATCAGTGATATTCAAAATTGTGGAAGTTTTGAAAAAGGGTAAAAAAATTTCAAAAAAAAGGGGCACTTAAAAATGTCGAGATATTTAAATCAGTTCAAAAGTCAAAATTTTCAAGAAAGTAAGAGTTAAAAAAATGGAAGATTGCAAGAAAGTACGCTAATTTGAAACATATACTTACAATTAAAAAAAATCGAAATTCTAGAGATAGCAAGAATTTTTAAAGAATTCGAACTTTTCAAAAGTCGAACTTTTCAAAAGACGAAATTTTCAAAAGTCGGAATTTCCAAAAAATCTTACAAATTTAAAAAAAAGGCGAAATTTTCCGAACAATTCGGAGCTTTCGAAAAATCGAAATTTTCAACAACAAAAAATTCTAATTTCGAAAGAAGTTGAAAGATTAAAAATTTTTAAAAAGAATGATATGAGAATAATAATTTTCAAAAAAAGGCAAGTTTTCAAAATGAGCCAAAATTTTCAAATAAGTCGAAATCTTGGGAAAAGGTGAAATTTGAAAAAAAGCTGAAAATCACAAAATTAGTAGAAATTTTAAAAAGAAAAATCAATACCGTAAAACAGGCTTTCGTTTTCAAACGAAATTTTTGAAAAATTCAATCCTTCAAAAACTCTCGAATTTTTTTTTTAATTTCCAAAAAAAAGGTCGAGATTTTCGATAAAAATCGAAAGTCGGAATTTCCAAAAAAAACCTTGCAAATTTGAAAAAAAAGTCGAAATTTTCCGAACAATTCGGAGCTTTCGAAAAATCGAAATTTTAAACAACAAAAATTCTAATTTCGAAAGAAGTTGAAAGATTAAAAATATTCAAAAAGAATGATGTGAAAATAATGACATTTAAAAAAAAAACAACTTTTTAAATGAGCCAAAATTTTCAAATAAATCAAAATCTTGGGAAAAGGTGAAATTTGGAAAAAAGGCGAAAGTTAGTAGAAATTTTGAAAAGAAAAAGCAACACTGTAAAACAGGCGTAGGTTTTCAAATAAAATCGAAATTTTGAAAAAATTCAATCTTTCATAAACTGGAGAATTTTTATTCTTCATGGTAGACCCTTATTGACCGGAAATATTATGTTTTTTTCAATTTATTTAACATTTCTTCGGCCCAGTTTGGAAATATTTAAATTTAAATATTTCCAAACTGGGCCGAAGAAATGTTAAATAAATTGAAAAAAACATAATATTTCCGGTCAATAAGGGTCTACCGTGAAGAATAAACCTATTCCTCTAACGGAACGAACGGACTCCGCAAATGGTGAGTGCTTCTAACTACCAAGCTGAATAGATTTCAGCGGTTAGGAACAGTAATCACCAAGAGCATGTAAGTTCGACCCACAAGTGTAGTTCAATGCCGGAAGGGGTATTAGCCCTCGGAGTAGTTGTTTCTTGTGGATCGGGCTTCAAATGTTTAAATTTTTACCACATTAAATTGATGATGAAACGTCTATTCATGTTAAAATTTCTTTATTTTTCTTTTTTATATTTTAAAACATTTTTATTTTTAAGTATTTCTTCCTCATTGTTCCCTTTCCATGTTATGCACTGCTGACGAGCTCAAATGAGAGCGAAACATCGATGTCCAGTGCTACAACCTTTTTTATGTATTTTTTTATATTTTCCTAATTTATCAAAAAAACAAATTATTCTTATTCTATGTAAAATAAACTAACGTCTCAATTTGTAAACTGTCATGAAGTGACGTTTTCAATAAATTTAAATATCACGTAGTCGCATTTCAAAAACTGTTTAGAAAATTGACAACAAACCATAAAAATTTAAATATTTCCAAACTGGGCCGAAGAAATATTAAATAAATGAAGAATTTTTTTTAAAAAATTTCCAAAGAAAGGTCAAGATTTTCAATAAAAATCGAAATTTTGAAAAAAGTCAAAATCTTTCAAAATCTGTCATAAATTTAGATTTTCTATAATAAAATTAAACTTTGAAAAGGTCAAAAATTCCAAAAATTTCAAGAAAGCCAAGTTTTCAAAAAAGTTCTAATTTCGAAAGAAGTCGAAATTTTAAAAAAAAAAGGTCAAAATCCTAAAAGAGTATAAAAAAAGTCGAAATTCTGAAAAATGTCTAGCTTCGAAAATACAAAATATTTTAAACAAAAATATATATTTTCAAAATGAGTAGAAATTTTCGAAAAAAAACCTTTATTTTAAAAGTCTAAATTTTCAGAGTCGAAATTTTAAAAAGGTCTAAATTTGGGAAAAATGCAAACATCTTAAAATTGCTAGAAATTTTGAAAAGAAAACGCCATATTGTAACACAGGTGTACTATACCTACATTTTCAATTAATATCGAAATTCAATGTTTGAAAAATCCTAGATTTAACACAAAAGTATAAATTTGCCAAAAATATTCAGACTTAAAAAAAAGTCGAAATTTTGAGAAACTGCAAATCCTTAAATAAAGCAAATTTTCTGTAATCCAATTAAATTTTAAAAAAAGGGCGAAATTTTCCGAAAATTCCAAGACTTAAAAAAGACGAAGGATTCAAAAGAGTTTTAGTTTACAAAGAAGTCGAAATTTTGAAAATAAAAGGTCAAATCTTGAAAGAGTCTTAAATTTTATGAAAGTCGAAATTTAGAAGAATGCCTAGCTGAGAAACAATTTTCGAAAAAAAAATCTATATTTTAAAAGTCTAAATTTTCACAAAGTCTTAATTTTAAAGAAGTCTAAGTTTGGGAAAAATTCAAAAATCTTAAAATTACTTAAATTACTTAAAATTACTAGAAATTTTGAAAGGAAAACGGAATATTGTAAAACAGATGTACTATACCTATATTTTCAAATAAAATTGAAATTCAATGTTTCAAAAATTCTAGATTTTTCAAAAAAGTTTAAATTTGCCAAAAATATTGAGATTTAAAAAAAAGTCGAAATTTTGAAAAAGTCCAAATCTTTAAATAAATTCAAATTTTCTATAATCAAATTAACTTTTGAAAAAATGGCGAAATTTTCCCAAAATTCCAAAACTCTCAAAAAAGACCGAAGTATTCAAAAGAGTTCTAGTTTACAAAGAAGTCGAAATTTTGAAGAACGTCTAGCTGAGTAGAAATTTTCAAAAAAGAAATCTATATTTTAAAAGTTTAAAGTTTTCACAAAGTGTTAGTTTTAAAAAGGTCCAAGTTTGGGAAACATGCAAAAAACTTAACATTACTAGAAATTTTGAAAAGAAAACGGAATATTGTAAAACAGGTGTACTATACCTATATTTTCAAATAAAATTGAAATTCAATGTTTCAAAAATCCTAGATTTTTCAAAAAAGTTTAAATGTGCCAAAAAACTGAGAATTAAGAGTCAAAATTTCGAAAAAATCCAAATCTTCAATTCAAATTTTCTACAATCAAATTAAATTTTGAAAAAAGGGCGAAAATTCCCGAAAATTCCAAAACTTTCAAAAAAGGCGAAGTGTTCAAAAGAGTTCTAGTTTGGAAAGGAGTCGAAATTTTGAAAAAAGAAGTTGAAATCTTGAAAGAGTCCGAAACTTCATAAAGCCAAATTTTTGAAAAATGACCAGCTTCTTAAAAACAAAATAATTTCAACAAAAAAAAACAAGTATGAATATTCAAAGAGTAGAACTTTTCGAAAAAAAAATCTATATTTTAAAATAGTCTAAACTCTCAAAAAGTCGAAATTTTATTTCTAAGTTGGGAAAAATGCAAAAATCTTAAAATTACTAGAAATTTTGAAAAGAAAACGGAATATTGTAAAACAGATGTACTATACCTATATTTTCAAATAAAATTTAAATTCAATGATTGACAAATCCTAGATTTTTCAAAAAAGTTTAAATTTGCCAAAAAACTGAGAACTAAAAGAGTAGAAATTTTAAAAAAGTTCAAATCTTCAACTCAAATTTTCTATAATCAAATTAAATTTTGAAAAAAGGGCGAGAATTTCCGAAAATTCCAAAACTTTGAAAAAAGGCGAAGTGTTCAAAAAAGTTCTAGTTTAGAAAGAAGCTGAAATTTTGAAAAAAAAGGTCAAATCTTGAGTCCAAAATAAGTCAAATTTTTGAAAAATGACCAGTTTCTTAAAAACAAACTATTTTCAACAAAAAAAAACAAGCATGAATATTCGAAAAGAGTAGAACTTTTCAAAAAAAATCTATATTTTAAAATAGCCTAAATTCTCAAAAAGTCGAAATTTTAACAGTCTAAATTTATAGAAAAATTTAATTTAAAAAATACGAAATCTTGAAAGATCTAAATTTTAAAACAAAATCAAAATTCTTTAAAAATCCAACCTTTAACAAAGTCGATAGGAATTTTCAATGTATCTTTCCAAGAAAAGGCGAAATTGGAAAAATAAATATATAATTTCCACTTAAATTTTTAAAAAGCCACAATTTACAAAAGTCACGATACTTAAATTTTTGTTATAGAAAATACTGAAGAAGCTGCAGGACCTTACCGTACTAATAACATCATATACAGTGTGTCTTATCGGGAATCCTGGCGAACGATATCTGGCAAAATACTCATCTAAAAAATTTGAAAATCTGGCAACTTAGCAAAGCCTACGAGACCAACACAACTAAGATATTCACAAAGTTGTAGTACTTACGATTCAAACGTCGAAATATAAACAAGGAAATCTAACCCAATAATTTTATTCGTTATTTCATTTAACATTTTAGCTCTACTAAAGCACTGAACTAAACACTGTGGCTTGTGATTAAGTCCAAAGAAGGTTTCACCCCTTTACCACATCGGCAATTAAATAAATAATTACGCGATACGTATTTCGCCAGCAGAACTGGCATTTTCAAGCGCACTAATCTTAAAAGATTAGCAAAAGATGCATCGACGTCATCTGCATTGAGATTCAAATCGATTTGATTTATTATGGCTGTACGAAATGGTGAATGCGCCGGCCATTTTTTAATATATCCGCATGTTTGAGAGCATATTCATGTGATAATCCTAGTTTTTGAGTAATGAATATAAATGCAATAAACCTGTTACAGTCATCAGTAATTCTTTCGTAATACTCGCTAATACACGCAGAAACGGAGATTGCATATCGAGAAAATATTATCGTTGCCACACAAACGGATTTAAATAGAAATGAGGCAACAGATTACACCAGTTTTAAACTACAGCCATATTTTAGCGATTATAGGAAAGTATTGTTATTGTTTAAATTTTTCAGGATAGCAATTCACAGATTCATGAAGCAGCTTAAAGTATTTGGTTTAAAACGAACACAAACCGTAAATTTACTCACTACTCAACTAATTTTGATTTATCTCGATGCATTTTTATGTCATTCGTTTCATCCATGAACACGCATGGAATATTTACCTCATTTTCTGACAAGCTTTTAAATATATCCATTAATTGAAAGCAACAACCGAACTGTACCAAAAACGGTTTTTCAAAAAATTAATATGGAATTTCAATTTATTTTTATTCTGGAAATTTCGCCATTTTTCCACGATATTTAACTCACGATTTAATTCAATTTTTTTATAAACTATTTTAAAATTTCTACTTTAGTTAATAATTTCTAATTGGCACTTTTACTTGTCAGGTTTTTTTTAATTTCGATTGTAAGCTAGAAAATTCGAGAGGGTGGCTTTATTTTGAAAACTCTAACCCTAGTTTACAGTTTCAAATTTGACTTTTTTTTCAGGAGTTCGGTAACAAATTCAAAATTTTGATTGCATCTACAAATATGTCACTTTATTTCAGGGATTCGAACCAGAACTGAACTGAAAACCGGAAACTGAAAAAACCCGTTATTTTGGTAGGTACGAAAACCGGAACAGAACAGGAAAAATTTACGCTTTATTTCGGTTCGTTAAATTTGCAAGTTCCTAAAATAACTTTTACTTTACCGTTAAGTTTGGGATTTTTTTAGAAATTTCCATTTCAAAATTTTACACAAATTCCTGCAACTTTCATCTCAAGATTACGAGTGTACTTTAAAGAACATTTTTTTAAAGTTGGATTAGAAACTAGAAACTTTTTTCTTGAAATATTTCTTTTCTTTTCCTAAAATTTCGAGTTTAATGTAAATATTTTATGTGTTATTGTAAATTGGGACTTAAACAGTGGAGTCTTTTTTATTGAAGCACAGTTTCCTGGCAATTTTATTTGCAAATTCGAATTTTTCCAAAAATTCCAACTTTTTTTCAGAACAAGCCCTCAAAATTTGTTTTTTATTTCTTAAACTTGGATTTTCCCTTTTATAATCTGATATCCCTATTTTTTAAAGTTATTAATAAAAAAATCGAGTTTTCTTGAATGTTTTCCTTAAAATTTCACTTTAGTTTCAATATGCCAATTTTTTTCTCGAAATTTTAAATTTTAATGATTTTTTTACGATGCCGACTTCATAAAACTTCCCAAAATTCCTGAATTTGGCTTTTTTTCTCAAAATCTGCGATAAAATCTCGCCATTTCTAATTTTCCCTAGAAACTGGGAACTTAGGTTAAAGGCGGGAACTTGAAATTGAAGTCGAAATTTTGAGGGTAAACTTGAAACGATGACGGGTTAGAAAATGTTTAATTTAAACTTCCAATTTTTATCTGGTTTTCTTTACGCTATATTTGACTTTTTTCTTAAAATTTCGACTTTAGCCTCAAAGTTGCGATTTTTTTTCAGATTATTTTAAATTTAGGCACCTTTAAAATCGAAATTTAATTAAATCCTGAATTCGTTTTGTAGAATTCGTGCAAAATTGAAAAATTCGTGATTTGTAAAATTAGATTCTTCAAAATAATTAAAAAATTTCTGGAACGGACGAATTTTGAAAAAATGTCGAAGTTTTAACAAAAAGTCGAATTTTTGAAAACAAAAGGAAATTTCGAAAAAAACTTCAAATTTTGAATGAAGCAATACTTAACTTCGAAAAAAGTCCCAATTTTGATAATAAAAGCCAAACAATTTCAAAAAAGATTAAAATCCTGGAAAAAATTCAAAGATTTCAAAAAGTTGCAATTTTGAAAAAAAAACGAAGTTTTCAAAATAATGAAAATTTTCTGAAACAAGTCATCAAAAAAGTAAATTAAAACTTATAGTAAAAAGTTTGAGCTAAAGTGAAAATTTTCAAAAAATCGAAATTTTGAGAGATAAAACTTTGTGTCAAATTTTTTACAAGAAGCCAAAATTTTGAAAAAAAGAGATAATTTTCAAATAAAATATCAAATTCTAAAAAAGTTACAGCTTCGAGAAAAAAACGAAATTTTGATGATAAAAAGTCGAAATTTAAAAAAAAGTCTAAATTCTGAAAAAGGTTCGAAAATATTAAAAATGTGGAAATTTTGAGCAAAATTTTATATTTCAAAAACACAAAAATTAAAGGAAAATATAATTTTTCAAATAAAAGTTCAGTTTACTACATAAAAGCCGAAACCTCGAGAAAAAGTCGAAGAAATTTTTAAAAAAGTCTGTTTTCAAATAAGGTCAAAACTTTAAGAAATTGTCAAAAATTGGACCAAGGTGAAAACTTAAAAAACAGAGTAGAAATTTTCAAAAGTCACTTTTTTAACATCATTAAATTTAAAGAAAAAATCAAAATTTTGAAAAAAAAAATAACAATTTTGAGAAAAGGTCGAAATTATGTGTAAACATTTTCAAAAAATTCAGAATTTGGAAAATAAATTAAAATTCTAAAGAAAGGTCAAACTGAAAAAGTCTTGCAATTAATAAAATAAATAAATATTTGAAAAAGTGGAAGCTAAAAAAAGGACATTTGAATTTTAAAGTTTTCAAAATATAAAGACAAAATGCTTTAAAGAAGTGAAAAAATGTTTAAAAATTTTCAATAAAAATCAAAGGCAGACTTTTCACAAAGTAATCATTTTTAGAAAGCCAGAATTTTGCGAAAAAGTGAAAATTGAAAAAAGGTTGAATAAACAAAAACAAAACACGAGAGAGTCGATATTTGCAAAAAGTTTAAACATTGAAAAAATTCAAATTTTTAAAAATAATTAAAGTGTTTTGAAAAAATTAAATTTAAAACTAGTTAGATTTGCAAAAAAAATTGAAATATCGAGTATGAAGTTTCAGAAATGGTCAATATTTATAAAAAAAGGTCAAACATTCAAACTTCGAGATCAATTCAAAATATTTTTAAAAAATCTGAAATTTTCAAGAAATAAAATCTTTAACAAGGACAAAATTTATAAAAAAAGTAAAATGTTCAAAAACCTCAAAACCAACCAAATAAGACAGAATTTTAAGGAATTTGGAATATTCAAAAATTCAATATTTTGAAGTTTCAAAATCAAGTCAAAATTTCGAAATTTTGGAAGTCAAACGAGAAAAGATCGACTTTGTGACAAAGTAGGTTTTTATCGTCGAAATTTTTGAAATAAGTCAAAATTTTCAATAAAAATTGAATTCTTCAAAAAAGTCGAACCTTTCAAAAAAAATATATAATCAAAGGATCCTGTCTCCTTTTTGGCTTAAGCTAGTTTTTTTTATAAAGTTCGGGTTTTTTTTTAAGTTTGAACTCTTATTGGTCGGAAACATTATGCTTATTAATTTTTTTTTCAACATTTCTGCCCCCCACAATATTTAAATTTTTATTAATGATAGTTGGCAATTTCTGAAACATTTTCTGAAATATGACTACCTGATATTAAATTTATTTAAAACGTCACCTCATGACAGTTGGCTACAATAGGTTAATTTATTTTACATAAAATAGGAAAAAGAATGAAATATAGAAGACCAAAATTAGAAATAAAAAACTTTTTAAATAAATTACGATGTGCTACAACCTTTTTTATATTTTTTTATATTTCCATAATTTATGTCAAAAATTTTTCATATCCAATTTTGGTCCTCTATTCATCATTCTTTTTTTCCTATTCTATGTAAAATAAACTAACCCAGCGTTGCTTGAAGTGTGGTCCACGGAGCCCCGATGCTCCCCGATAGGGCTTCGCCGGCAGTCTTAATAACATGAATAAATGTATTAAAGAGGAACGTTTTATTAACAAACAATACACAAATCAATGGTTTTGCTTTTAGTTTAGGGTTCAGGGTTCCGTTAAAAATGTAGATATTTAAAACGGTTCAGTCACCAAAAAAGTTTGAGAACAGCTGAACTAACCTATTTTTAGTCAACTGACATAAGGTGACATTTTAAATAAATTTAGATATCACGTCACATCTCACAATAGTTATTTCTAATTTTACCAGTACAGCTTTCTATTTTATATTGCATATTGCTATATATCAGTGTTTCCTAAACAGTGGGTCACAACCCGGCAGCGGACCACAAAAATAAAATACCAGGCTGCAGAATTGTCTTCATACTCACAAATGATTAGTTCTTTCCAGCATTAAGATATAATTAAAACATCTTTTAGTGGGTGGCGAAGGGAAAATATTAAAAACAACCGGGTTAGGGCAAAAAAAGTTTGGGAAACACTGCTATATTTACTTTTAACACTAGTGCGAAAAAACTTTTTCGCACTAGTGTTAAAAGTGTTTTTGTCACGTGTCATTATAAAAGTCAATTTTTAGTTCACTTATCAATGAACTAAAAATGTCACTTTTAATAACAGTTTTACAAAAAATGTTTTAGAAATTGTCAACTTTCATTAATAAAAATTTAAATATTTCCCAACTGGGTCGTAGAAATGTTAAATAAAATTAATAAAAGAAAAAATATTTTGAAAATTTGGAAATTTCAATAGGTAAAACTTTGTAAATAGAAATGTTCAATAAAAAAGTCGAAATTATCAAAATTTCCAAGAATATAGAAATATTTAGAAAATGTTGAAATTTTCAAAAAGATTCTCAAAATAAATCCAAATTTTCAGAAAAGTAGGTATTTTCAGAAAAAAAACAATTATATTCAAAATTGTGGAAGTTTTCAAAAGAAGTCAAAAATTTCAAAAAAAAAGGGGGGCACTTAAAAAATGTCGAGATGTTTAAATCATATGCAAGAAGAATGCAACCTAGACTACAAATTCATGCAGCCCTCCTCCAGGCGTGTATAGTGGAATCATAGGTAGCTGGAACTACCAACAGTTGAAACACTGCCACCTAGCGAAGCGGTTGCTCCTCTAGGAGAGTTCCCAGAAGACAAGGATTCTATAATGCACAGACCAATAGGTTTGAACATTTATTAGATTCAAAGTTTGGAAACCAAATACCGGTTTCGATCTTGTTAGATCTCGTCAGTTTGGTATATCCAACTCGAATGCTAATAAATGCTCCGACAAGTAAGTACTAAAACATTCACAGGCGTCAAGCGAGTGACTCTTTAGTACTACCACCTATTGGTCCATAGAGAAACTATGGCCATCGCCAACAATGTCGTATGCAAGAAGAATGCAACCTAGACTACAAATTCATGCAGCCCTCCAGGCGTGTATAGTGAATCATAGGTAGCTGAACTACCAACAGTTGAAACACTGCCACCTAGCGAAGCGGTTGCTCTCTAGGAGAGTTCCTAGAAGACAAGGATTCTATAATGCACAGTTGGATATACCAAACTGACGAGATCTAACAAGATCGAAACCGGTATTTGGTTTCCAAACTTCGAATCTAATAAATGTTCAAACCTATTGGTCTGTGCATTATAGAATCCTTGTCTTCTGGGAACTCTCCTAGAGAGCAACCGCTTCGCTAGGTGGCAGTGTTTCAACTGTTGGTAGTTCAGCTACCTATGATTCACTATACACGCCTGGAGAGGGCTGCATGAATTTGTAGTCTAGGTTGCATTCTTCTTGCATACGACATTGTTGGCGATGGCCATAGTTTCTCTATGGACCAATAGGTGGTAGTACTAAAGAGTCACTCGCTTGACGCCTGTGAATGTTTTAGTACTTACTTGTCGGAGCATTTATTAGCATTCGAGTTGGATATACCAAACTGACGAGATCTAACAAGATCGAAACCGATATTTGGTTTCCAAACTTCGAATCTAATAAATGTTCAAACCTATTGGTCTGTGTATTATAGAATGTTTAATCAGTTCAAAAGTCAAAAATTTTAAGAAAGTAAGAGTTAAAAAAATAGAAGATTGCAAGGAAGTACGCTAATTTGAAACATATACTTACAATTTAAAAAAATCGAAATTCTGGAGACAGCAAGAATTTTTAAACAAGTCAAACTTTTCAAAAGTCCAAATTTTCAAGTTTAATTTTCAAAAAACCATTCAAATTTGAAAAAAAGTAGAAATTTTCCGAACAATTCAGAGCTTTCGAAAATTCGAAATTTTCAAAAAAAAAATAAGTCCAAATTTTCAATAAAAATTGAATTCTTCAAAAAAGTCGCAACTTTCAAAAAAGTATATAATCAAAGGATCCTTTCTCCTTTTTCGCTTAAGCGAAAGCGCGGGTATCAGCTAGTTTTTGTTTATAAAGTTCGGGTTTTTTTTTTAAGTTTGAACTTAAAATGAACCAAGAATTCAGAGTTTTAGCATGAAATTTTTAAATTCGAAAAATCGAGAAATATTTTCTTCAAATTTTAAGCATTACCCTAGTAGTTATATGTTGTAATACTTAAAAAAAGAGAGGGAACATTTCCTAAATCATGTTAGAAAATAAATTTTTGGGTGAAATAGAAATTTTTAAAAAATTAAAAACCGCAACTGAATCGAAAACTGAAAAAAAACCGCTATTTTTGTCGGAACAAAAACCGGAACGAAACCGATATGATTTTTTTCCCGGAACGAAAATCGAAAACCGGAACGAAAAAAATAGTGGTTCGATGCCCTGCTTTATTTTCAAATATTTCACAAAATTTCGATATTTATCTTGAAATTTGGACATTTATTCGAAATTTTCATGTTAGTTTTCGCAATGTCAAACATTTTTTTCAACAATTTTTCAAAGTGGATATTTTATAAAGAAAAACATGATGTTTGGCTCTTACCTCGATATTTTATTTTTCTAAGATTTTCTCGAGTCGACGTTTGCCTCACTTGTGACTTATTCCAGTTGTCTACAGTTCTTTACGAAGTTGAATTTTCAATTAAAATTGTTAGTGACGTAAGGAACTAGAGCTAATTCAATTAATTATTTCAATCGTCATACAATTTAAAACTAACTTGGTCGTCGATCGCTAATTGCAACTAAAAATGTTACACAATTGCACAGTTTGTAAGGTATCTCAATTATTATTTAAAATAAAAAATGTTGTGCAACCCAAGACGAGTCATAAAGGATCTCAAAGTAAAAAAAAATAAAAATATGTTGGTTTCAGTTTTAAATTCTCAAAACCATTAAACTATATTAACAATTAAAAAGCAACAGATATCAAAAATTCCACAATGTTTCGATAATAATAACACTAAAACCCTTAATTTCTTGGAAGCCATAGAAATTCACAAATTTTTAGAAAATAGTCAATTTACATGAGCAGCTTGATCTTCTGAACACACCTCTAATTGAAGCTTTGAACAAGAATTCGGATTACACGGAATATTCGTAGCAGCCTGTGACCCATGGAGCTTGTTAGCATAACAACGGCTAAACAAATTGCTGGAATAACCGCCGATGATGCAATAATGTAAAACCTGGTCCGGTGTTAGCAAATATTTATAGAAACATTGTGGAATTTTTAATATCTGTTGCTCTTTGATGATTAATAAAGTTTAATAGTTATGAATATTAAAGAATTTCACGAAATAAGGGTTGGAAATATCAGTTAATTAATTCTCAGTCTAAAAACTGCCCAACACTGGTACGGCTATACAGATAAGGAAAAATTTTCATTGTCCATGTAAAACGCTAAGAATTATCCCTTCCTTAGTTTTCTACGGCCGCTGAACGGCCCTACTTTGACGCAGCCTGCTCGTATCTTCCAGTTTAGATGTTAGAAAAAACTCGTCGAGAGTTTTACAATAGACTGAAATATTGTTTAGCACAGTCTGGCGGCCTATTTGAACTCATATTGTAATGTTTAAAGAGTTATTTTGTTATATTCTTCATTAGAATTAGTGTTTATTTTGTTTAAGAAATCTCGTTTATTTATTTTGGTTATCAAAGAATATCAGTTTTATTTTGTCTCAGACGTTGATTAAATCAACGGATTAAAAGAACAAACAATATGTGGTTCGCAAATTTTAATAAAATTGTTGCCTGCCAGTAGTAATCCCGTAACAAAACATAAAACATGTTAAAAGCTATGATGTACTACTGAAATCTCCACCAGCACTGATCGCTGCGCTCTGCGTTGAATTGTTTACACCGGTGTAGGAGAATACGAGGCGCCGCCCATCTATCCCACTATTAGCTCTCAATGTTAAATCTCTCATTAACATTCTCCCTATGGACAGTGTTTGACTTTCCTGATGTGTATACTTTAAGGTGAATTTTCATCTTTAAACTGACTGATATATACATAAATATATCAACGCAAAGCATAAACAGCAAACTCTAGGAACTCGAAAATTTGCACAGAGGTTCTTTTTGTAATGTGGGCGCACACTAAGAAGGTATTTTTGGAAATTTGATCTCTAAGGGGATCTGCAGGGGCGTTAAAAGTACACTCTGACGTCTGTCAGTGTGACAAATTTGGATATCCAAATTCGAGTGGGCAGACAGCAAATTAAGATTTTTGACAGAACGTTGACAGTTGTTTGCAATTTTTGAATAGATGAACGTTTTTGTTGATTAAACTTTTTAGTTTATCGATTAAACTGATAAATGAATGTGAAAGTGCTAACTATAGGGAGGCACAAGATTTTTAAAGCATCGATACTCTATGCAATTGATGTATCGAAAAAAATATAGCGATATGTTTCGATACATCGGTATATTTATTCGATATTCGATGTATCACAGGAATCCAATGCCATACAGCAGGATTTCTCAACCAGCGAGGCCCTCTTATCATAATTTCGCTTTTTTCAGAATTCCTCCTTTTGAAAACAAATTTTTACTTATTTAAAATTTACGACCTTTTTTTTAATTTTGACGTTCGAAATTCGACATTTATGTACAAAAAAACTTCTGCTTCTATTTAAAACTTCGATTTTTTTTATTAAACTTCATTTGCAACTATTTATTTTCAGTTTTAAAGCTTTAAATTTTTTTGAAAATGTCAAGTTGTTTGAAAGACCTAACTTTTTTTTGGATTTGTTTTAGAATTAGGACTCTTACCAAAATTTTCACTTTTTCAAGATTTTTGACTTTCCCTCAAATTTCGATGTTTTTCAAAGTTTCTACTTTTTCAAAATGTCAACTTTGATTTTTGAAAGGTTCAATCTTTTCGAAAATTTCGACCTTTTTGGAAAATTTTGAAATTTCAGAAATTTAATTTTTTTCGAAAATTTCGATTTTTTTTTGAAAATCTTAACTCAATACAATTTTCGATTGTTTATTTCGATTCCCGAATTTTTTCAAAGTTTCGAATTTCTTTGAAAATCCTGATTTTTCAATATTCCATTTTTTGATTTAACTTTAAAATAAATATTAACGTTAGTGGCAAATTTCGATTTTTTTCAAACTTTGCTTCGACTTTTTTTAAAACTTGCTACTTTCTTTTTAAAAACCTTCATTCTTTTTGAAGGTTTTAAATGTTTATATTAAAATTTCAAAATGCTTCAAAATTTTGACGTTTGTTTTCAAATTTTCGCAATTTTTTCGGAAATTTTGACTTTTTTTTTAACAAATTTCGACCCCTTTTTAGAATTTATCCATTTTTTCAAATTTTAACTTCTTCGAAAATTTGAAACTTTTTTCAAGATATTTTTAGATTTTTTTTTTATTTTTAGTATTTCAGAAAATTTCTTGACTTATTCAGTTTTCATTTTTTTGGAAATTTTGACATTTCGAAAATCGTTTTTTTTTTTATTTTTTGACCATTTTCAATATTTTCATTTTTTAAATTTATACGAATTTTCTTCACAATTTCGACTGACTTTTTTTGAAAATTTTAACTTTCTATAAAAATTTCTTTTCTTTTCAAATTTTAACTTTTTTTTGAAGAATTTGGCTTTCTTAAATATTGCGACATTTTTTAGAAATGCATCTATTTTTCAAAATGTTGAAAATTGTTCCGGTTTTTTGTTTTTTAAAAATTTAGATTTTTTAAATTGGGTGTTTTTTCAAAAGAAAGTTGAAATTCTCCACACAGTCAAAATTTCCAAAAAGGTCAAAATTTTGAAAAATGTCGGAAATTTTCATGGAAAGTTTAAAGATCCAAAAAAAGTCGAGGATTACAAAAAAAACCAATATTTAAATAAATGGCCAAATTTAAAAAACAAGTGTAAATTTTAAAAAATAGTCTAAAATTTAAAAAATATTCGAATTTATCTAGATTTGTCGACATTTAAAAAAAATGTAGATTTTTCAGAGAAATTTCTTAAACACCCACATTTTCGGAAAGCCTAATTTCCGAAAAAAAGATCAAAATTATCAAAAACTTTGAAATTTTTGTTGGTTAAAACTTTGAGAAAAAAGTTAAAAAGTCACAAATCTGGAAAAGAAAATCAATTTAAAAAAACTGTCGAGGTTTTCAAAAAGAGGTAGGATTTGCAAAAAGGCCAAAATGTTGAAAGAGATCGACATTTTGAAAAAAGTTCAAATTTTGGAAATAAATCAAAAACTTTTTAGGATGCAACGAAAATTTTGCAAAAAAAATCCAAAATTTCAATAAGAGTCGATAAAAAAATTGTTAGTTTCAGATAAAGGCGAAATTTGTAAAAGTGGAAGTTTTTAAAAATCAAAATAATGATAAATGACGAAATAACGAAAAACCTCAAAATTTTCTTAAAAAACTGAGATTTAAAAAATAAAAATTTTAAAGAATTGTGTTAATATTTTAAAGTGATACTGTTAAAAGTCGACCTTTTCAAATAATTCAAGAATTTTGCTAAAATGAAGAAATTTAAAAAAAACTTTAAAAAAGAATTTTGAAAAATAAAGTGGAAATTTGGAAAAATTGTTAGAATTTTCAAAAAGTCAAGATCTTCTGTCAAAATTTTCGAAATTAATATCAACATTTTTAAAAGCCAAAATTACAAAAGAAACTTTTTTGTTAAAGAGAGAGATTTAAAAAAAGGCGAAATTTAGAAAGTCGAAAGTCTTAAAACCACAAGTTTTGACAAGAAGTTCAAAAAAATTGACATTTTAAAAATGACAGGCTTTCCAAAAAATTTGGAATTTTTGAAAGGGAAAAAAATAAATTTTTAACAAAGTAAAATTTTGAAGAGTTGATATTTTGGATAGTTATAAATTGTATGAAAAAAAAGTGATTAAGTAAAAGTTTTGCAAAAGTCAAACTTTTAATAAAAAATTCAAAATTTGCAAATAAAATCGAAATTATGGAAAAATTCATTAAAAAAAACTCGACATTTTTATTTTTCCAGAGAAATTGAAATCTCAGAAATTTTTAACTGAAGAAGCTGAAATGTTTAAATGGTCAAATTTTTCAAAAAACTGTTCGTTACGTTGAGTATCAGTAAAGAAAATCGAAAGTGGGCAAAATTTTGAAAAAAGTTAAAATTTTCGAAAAAATCGAAAATCGAAAAGAGGCGAAATTTAAAAGTAGAAATTTTAAACGTCGAAACTTTGAAAAATACTAAATTTAAAAAGGCAGACTTTTCTAAAAAAGCCCTATTTAAAAAATCGATTTATTTAAATAAATGAAATAGAGTAATGGCTGTGAAATACTGAACGAGATCAGGTGACATATCAGCTAGTATATGCATGTGATAAACGGGGGACGATGTATAATATCTTCAAGGGACAAATAAGTAATTGGGACCACCCCTTAAATTAATTCCAAGCAAACCCTAAGACACAAGACAGACACCGATGTATTCTGGTTGACCTCGGTGGTTAATTATAGTGAAATTCCGGCCATCGTGGCGACTATTCGACCATTTTCTACTCCCATTCGATTTTAATTAGCATTGTAAATTCCACACAACAAAGCTTTGTGATATACGCATAGCACACGGTTTAAGTCCACACGCCACAAAATCTAGACCCTTTGAAGTATCCCTTCCTCTTGCATAATGTGCATTTGGACCTCCACCTAGCCCATTCCTTCCTTCGCGGCACAAAAATTACCTGCGAAGGATCGTTTCGTTTTAAAATAATAAAGTGATGGCGATTTGAAGGTAACCTTTGGTTGCATCTAGACGCGGAGTTAGTCACCTTACATGGTTTATTTAGATATATTGGGCAACAAAAACCACATAAGCTTTAGAAAAGAAGTCGAATGCCGCCCCCGGGATTTGCTCTACTTCTATCTTACTGCCATACTTCCCTGTGACGTTTACAATGAACAGCGCATTTTATGTATGAGGATGAGCTCGAAATTCCCTCGGCTTCTGTCATCTCGAAGCGTAATTATGAGTTATGGGCCTCCACACGCATAGGCTCCAAATCTAATATAAGCTCTCGTGATTACGCGCATGGACATGCTTGGGAGATACCTTCAAAATTGATATATCAACGTGCAGCTGATACTCCTGGATTAATGCTGAGGTTGAACAGATTCAAAAGATATTCTGCAGTATATGCCCCACCGGTTCAAAATAAAGAATGGTGGATGTTTATACTAATTATTTAACTGAAAACTTACTGAACAACCTATAATATCTAATCTACAACTAAGTTACGGTGCGATTGCTGGCTTATCTTGGCATCCCATTCCCATTAGAATATTCGATATCTCGAAACCTCGAACGCGCAATTACGTATCATCTTAACATCTCTAATTACTTATAAACATTCGACAGACGTCTCGAACCTATAAGTAAGTTCTTCGGCTCTAGATCTTCCCAACTGCTTCTAATACAAATCCAGTAAATAACATTCAACTTCAAAAAGAAATATTTTATCCCTTGAAGTAAATAATTTTGACAATGTCATCTATAAATTTTCATTTGGCATACTATTTACTAGAAAATGCAGTTTGGACAAGTTTTAAAATTTATACAGGATGTTCCAAATTCACCGGAACATTTACTGAAACTTCAGACGTCGTTTTCTTTGTAAATTTAAATGGAACACCCAGTATCTTTTAATTTTAAATAATGACATATTTAATTGTCTTTAAGTTGGTATGTACGTTTTCTATGCTTAAATTCAAAAGTTTGAGATATAACTGTTTTCAGGAATTGTGCTATTTCTCATCATTATCCAAAAAGAAACAAATTTTGATCAAGGATGGCATGCTTTGCTAAACTATAGTGACTTATGTGAGGTAATTTCATTTGTTTTATTTTAACCTAGCTTAATTTACAAATAGTTTTATTTAAAAAAGACAACATATTTAGTGTAGTATTTAATGAAATTGCGAAACTAATATCCAACAGAAATAAAAAACAATGTCCTACTCCAACAAATGTTCAATGTGGGAACCATTTTGTTCTGCACAAAGTCTTATTCTTTTCGCAAAAGAGTTCTTAACATTTGTTAAAATACTTTCGTCAATTGTTTCAAAAGCATTTCGTTTTGATTTTTCATGTCCTCTGGGGTGGTAGGGGAAACATTGTATACAATGTTTTTTACATACTCCCATAGGAAAAAGTCCATTGGGGTTAGGTCCGGCGATCTGGGTGGCCAGCTATGGGGACCGCCTCTACCAATCCATTTATTTTGAAATTTCCTATTTAAATATTCCCTTACGGAAGTGTGAAAATGGGCAGGAACTCTGTCTAACTGAACCCACATTTTTGACCTTGTATTTAAGGGTACATTTTCTAGTATAATCCAGAAATGTGTTTTTAGAAATCTTAAAAAAACTTGCCCACTTAAGGAGCCATCAAAAAAATATGGCCCAACGACGTTATTGCCAATAACTCCACCAAATACATTAACGCTCCAACGATTTTGATAATCCTGACTACGAAATAAATGTGGATTTTCATTGCTATAATAATGAAAATTGTGACGATTAACTAGGCCGGTATTATGGAACGTGCATTCATCTGTGAATAAAATAGAACCATAAAAGTCAGGTTGTTCTCCAACTTTTTCAAGAAGCCATATACAGAATTCCAAACGTCTTTCAAAATCTCTTCCATAGATATGTTGGTGCATTTCATAGTGATATGGATGATATTGATGTTTCTTAAGTATTCTTCGTATACTTGTTCTGCTTATCGTGGTTTCTTTTTCAAGAATTCTGGTACTTACATTAGGGTTTTCAGTAATTAACTGCATTATAAGAAACTCATTTTCTTCGTTTCCCGTAACAGGTTTTGACATTTTACGGGTTTCATAACCAATGGTACCTGATTCACGAAATCTTGCTAACAATCTTTGAAAGACATTTTTATCTGGATGCCTTTTATCCGGAAATTTTTGAGCGTATACTCTGGATGCTAATAAACAGTTTTCGTAACATTCACCTATTGTCAAAATCATGTTGACCTTTTCGTCAAGAGAATATCCTCCCATTTTAGCAAATTCAACTACTAACTTAATAAAGAAGTCAACATAAACTCTCTTGAATTAAGAAAATGCAATTTAACTTATTATAAGAGTTACGTCAGCTCACTGACGTCTACCAACTATGATCAAATGTTATTTTATCTTGGATATCGGATTAAAAGCAGCACAATTCGTCAAAAATAAGTTTTATCTCTCAAACCATTGAACTTAAGTAGAAAAAGTGCATACCATCTGAAAGAGAATTAAATTTTCTAGTATTTAAAATAAAAATATACTGGGTGTTCCATTTAAATTTACAAAGAAATGGAAAGCCCAACTTCGAGTAATTGTTTCGGTAAATTTGAAACGTCCTATTATAAAGTTAGGTATTTGCCCCAACTGCATTTTCTAGCAAGAGGTATGCCAAATAAAAATTTGAAGACGCCACCATTAAAATTTTTCACTTTCGGGAGTAAGATTAACATTTTGCAAAACTCGTCTTTTTTTAAAAAACCTGATTAATTTAAAAAGGGTAAAGTTTTGGCACAGGGAAACTAAATAAAACTGACGTACTTTTTTGCACTGAATTTAAAAATGAGAAAAAAAAACATAGTGTCTCCTTTAAAAAATCACAACTTTGATATGTAGCAATTTTCTGAACACCCTGTATATTTGAAAATATTTTTAGCATATACACATTAGCGTCCAATATTTAACTGCTATATTTAATATTTTAAATATGTTACCCCATACCTCCTAGAGGCCGCAGCGTTCAGCGTGGCCCACCCTGTATTCTTTATGAACAGTCAAGAAAAAAATAGGGTTGCCATTTAAAAAAAAATGTCGATGACGTCATATCTTAAATTTGGGACATTCTGTAAACATTTTTCTACACCAAAAAGAGTGTAAATTAAATATTAATCGACGTATCCGACCATATTTCCGAAAAAAAACTGTTTGATTTACTGAACTTATTCCAAGTTACAGTATTTTGTATTTTGCATTATGCATTTCGCATTTTTTATTTTGTATTTTGCATTTTGCAATTTTACATTTTACAAAATTAGTATCTCGTATCTCGTATTTCGTATTTCGTATTTCGCATTTTGTTTCCAAGCAGTATACCTAATGAAAAACTGTCTGTTAATATTTTTTTTAATTCACATAATATTTTTGGCACCCAAACTTTAAAAACAAATTATGGAAACCCATTCTCTTGGCTTCTACTGCCTTCGCTAAATGAAAAATTTAATCACCTACGCAAGGATGCATAGGTATTAAAGAAAATAAAATGTGATCCGATTTTCCACGTTAACTGTTGCATAAAAACCTCTCACCCAGTGGCACATTTGTTTTCCAATATATGATACGATAGAAATATCCGGCGCCGCAAAATTGCCATTAAAAACCGCTATAGCATTCTATTAACTCGACAATTGCACATTAATGAAACACGTTATGTGAAAACCTTGAAAGCTTTTCTACCCTTTTTTCACCCCTCGGCGTTGTGTACAGTTCAAGGAAAGTTGGCTGCCTTTGCAGACTTATGACGCGTCGCTTTAATACATTGCGAAAAGAAAATAAATGATACAATATATATCGCCGCAGAATAAATGGAAGGGGGGTTACCGAAACTAAAGGAGATATAGAAAAACTAATGATGGTCTTCCACCGAGAATATCAAAAGCTCTTTTCCCAGCCCTTATAGCACATTTATTTTTTGCTGCCGCGCCGTAATAAATGATTTTATTTGGTCTGTTTTTCAAGCCTGTCGATCTCGACCAATAGAAAAGCGCTTGGTTTCTCCATTTAAGCTAATTACCAAAGGTCAAGCGCTAAAAGGCAAACTTGAAACTAAATAAAATAAATTAGTTTTGACGACGAATTAAGTTATAAAGTTCCATTTATATTTTAGACCAAATTTTCCCCAATTAAGGACCATGTGCCCTGAAATATTAATTAAAAAGCGAAAAATAATTGTAAATACCACTAAATAAGTATTAAAAATAGGAGAAAGTACATGTTACGTGCTGAGTTTCGTGTTCCCAGTGGTAACTATTTACAAGGAAAGCTGGGTTACTAAACTATATAAAGTGCGGATAATTAACTGAACTCCTCTACCATTCGTACCCCCCTGATGGAAGGAAGAAATGACGGCAACAGAAGACGACTGTATAATTTCAGTAAAAGGGGCGCCATGTAGTTTCCTGATGCCACATTTTACCTTCCCTTGGGGAACTGCCAAAGGAAAATCAATTAGACTCGATTTGGTGAGAAGTTACTCAAGACTTAAACTCGCAAATGATAGCTCCAGGTTCCATAAACTTGATCAACTTACCTTACACAACTTACAACCTTTTACTCGGAATTCAGAAACAGATACTTATGCACTGAGGTACAAAAACAAATAATGCAACATGTGATCAAAATTTAGAAATATATTAAATTAAAAACAAGAATAAGTATCGCAAAAATCTGGAAATATGATATATTCGATACATAATAAAATTACATCAAATTACATAACGTTATACAAATTGGCAATCGTAATTCCAAATCAATTAAATTAAAAAGTAACTCATAAGTAAATATCAACAGTGGATATACATAATCAAAAAAAAAATTAATAGTTTAAACACTGCAAAAGTGTGCACCAAAAGTTTCAAAAAGTTTAAACCTTACTATATTTGTAAATATTATATGACAGCATATTCGTAATTCTTCTTCTTTAGGCGTGTTGGGCGATTTTTGACAGAAAGTAAACTTAGGGTTTCGCCATCACGCGTTACTAACATGCTCTAGTATAAACAGTATATTATACTGTTAAAATTAGAGTATGTCATAACGCAAATTAGCGTTATGGTGAAACTAAATCATAAATTTTAAGTTTACCTCATATCAGAAATCACTCAACGCACTTAAAAAATTTGAGCGTCAAACACTCCGGCATTGGAGTTTGAACCTGCGACCTCTCAAGCGACGTCAAGCGAAAGACGCAGCCCTAACCGACCAAGCTATACTGTCTTTGACAAGTCCGCTTTTAACTTGGGACCTAAACATATCTATACGTCTAGTCTACGTTAAATTGACTATTATGAATGATTTAAATTAAGTTTTTGGTTTAATTATTAATTTCATTGTTTAACTGTAGAATCCAGAGTGAGTACCACAGTAGTTTGTACAACAAGAGCGGAAATTGAAATATAAAGTTTGTCCTCTTAAATCAAGAAAGACTAAAAAACACAATAAAAGTTGCTCTCTGTATCTCTCTGAAGATGATATCTTGGCTATCGAAACGCGTTGTCTTTTTAAAGCTTTCTTGGTTTCAGGGGACAAGATTTCTATTTCAATTTTTGAAGTTAACCAAGGACCAGTTCGTTCCACCAAAACAAGATCGGATATAATGTTCATATCTCACGAGAAGGAAGTTTGAGATGACGCCGCAAGACAATTTGATAGCATTTATTTTAAAATATTTTCAACTTCCGACCTATTTACAGTAGACTCCCGCTAAAGTTACGATCACCGTACTGGATCGATCGTTACAGTTGCTACTCCTCGTAATCCCTACCATTATCGAAAAATATATATGTTCTATTGCTTCTTGCGCGGTTGAGTGGGTTATTCAAAAGTGGCGCTAAAACTCGGAAGTCAAATTCGTTGTTCGAAAATTAGAATGGAGGAATATCCGCGCAACTTTAACGATCGTATCCTGACAACTTTATCGAGCGTGCAACTTTAACGGGCGCAACTTTAGCGGGAGTCGACTGTACTAGTGTAAGTTCGAGCTACACTACAGAGATACTGTTATTTCCTAGTTTTAAGTTTTCACTTCTATCGGCAGCCTCCAAAAGCACCTAATTTTTTTTTAAATTATGTATCTTAATTTCAAAAATACTTTCAACTATAAGAAATATCTTTAATTTACAAAGTCGATTTTTAAAAGTTTATAAATTTTTAAATTTGTTTGTTCAGTATGTTCAGTTTGAAATTATTTCGAATTTTAAAAATAACTAAGTCTTAACTTTTTCACATTTCAAAAAATCTTGACAATGTGGACAGTAAAAGATGAACTTTCAAAATGGCAGAGATCTTCAAAAATTTGCAAATTTTCAAAATAAGTCTTAATTTGCAACAAAATAAATAATTCAAAATTTCAACAACAAAATGTTGGTAATGCGTCAAATTTTGAAAAAACTATAATTTTCAAGGATTCGAAATACTAAAACATTTAAAATATTCAAAACATTGAAATTTTCTGAGAAGTCAAATTGTTCAAAAGTTGAAAAAAAATCAAAAGCCGAAAGAAAATCAAAATTTCAAAAAAAAAGTGGGAATTCTCAAAATTGAAGTCTGAATTCTGGTAGAGGATCAAATTTTTAAAATATAAGTCAAAAATTTGAAAAAATGAAAGTCGAAATTGTGAAAAATGTAGAACGTGCGAAAAAAATAGAAATTCTGAAATAAATTATAAATTTTGAAATGACCAAAAATTCCAACTTTTTAGTAGGTTATAATTTGAGATACGTCGAAATTTTTAAAAAAGAAAACTAGAAAAGCCGAAATTTTGATAAAAATGGAAATTGGCAAGATAGTGGAGTTGCTCGTATTGCTTGCGTTTTTTTAAATCTTTCTTTGTTTCACGGGACAAGTTCTGTATTTCCATTTTTGAAGATAACCAAGGACCAGTCCGTTCCACCAAAACTTCGATAAAAAGTGAGAATTTTGAGAAATCTTTTTAAAGTCTTTTTAAAAATGGAAATTTGGAAAAACTGGAGAGTTTGAAACTTGAACAATTTTCCCAAAATCGACAATTATAAGAAAATCTAAATTTCGAGAAAAAGTCGAATTCTTTCAAAAAAATCAGAATTTAGTGGACATTTTGAAATGTCGAGATTTCGAAATTTACAAAAAGTCGAATTCTTCAGAAAAAATAAAAATGCTTTCTAGAAAAAGCCAATATTTCGAAAAAGAGTTGAAATATTTTTTAAAAAACTCCACTTTTGAAAAAGTCGAAATTTTCATAATTTTTTTTTAGTTTTTCAACTTACAAAGGAGTCAAAATTTCGAAAAAGGGTTAAAATTTTGACAAAAAAAGAACGCATTTTTCGAAAATAAAGTAAAAACTTCGATATAAGTCGACTTTTTTAAAATATAAAATAAAATTCTGAACAAAAGTCAAAATTTTGAAATTTTCAAAGGATGTTAAAATTTTGAAAAAACGTCTAAATTTTTAAATAAGCATAAAAATTTTCAAGGTATTAAATAAAATGTTAAGAAAAAGCCAAAATTGAAACTGAAAATTCTGAAAAAACTGTAAAATTTTGAGGAAAGCCCAATTCTTCAAAAGAAGTCGGAATTATTAAAGAGTGAAAATTTTGAAAAATGCCGGGTAAATTTCAAAAAAACGTGGAAATATTAAAGTCGAAATTCTTGCAAAAAAAAAGCCAAAATTTAGAAATACTGGACGTTCTAAAATATCGAAATTTCGAAATTTTCAAAAAGTCGAAAAAGGGTAGATATATATTTTGAAAAAAAAAACGATTTTTTCGAAAATAAAGTGAAAACCTCGATAAAAGTTGACTTTTTTTAAAATATAAAATAAAATTCTGAGCAAAAGTCAGAGAATTTTAAAATTTTCAAAATATGTTAAAATTTTGAAAAAAGGTCTAGATTTTGAAATAGGCATAAAAATTTTCAAGATATTAAGTAAAATGTTTACAAAAATACAAAATTGTGGCAAAAGTGGAAATTTTGAAAAAGGTGAAACTTTTCAAAAAACCCGAATTCTTCAAAAGAATTCGAATTATTAAAGCGTGAAAATTTTGAAAAACGTCGGGAAATGTCGTGTAAAGTTAAAAAAAAAATGGAAATATTGAAGTCGAAATTCTTACAAAAAAAAAAGTCTAAATTTGAAAACAGTGGACATTCTGAAATATCGAAATTTCGAAATGTTTAAAAAGTCGAATTCTTCAGAAAAAATAAAAATGATTTTCATTTAAATTCAATATTTCGAAAAAAAGTCGAAATATTTTTTTAATAACTCCATTTTTGAAAAAGAAAAAATAAAACTGATTTTCAGAAAAGTCAATATTTCTAAAAAAAAAGTCATAATATTTCTTCTTCTTTCTCTTCTCCTTCTTTGGAAAAAGTTGAAATTATCAACAAAAAAAATCTTGCAAAATTTTTCTAAAGTTACAAAATAGTCAGGCTTTTGAAAAAGCGTTAAAACTTTGAAAAAAAACCAAATTTGTCGAAAATAAAGTGAAAACCTCCATAAAAGTCGACTTTTTCAAAATATAAAATAAAATTTTGAGCAAATGCGAAAATTTTGAAATTTTCAAAATAAGTTAAAATTTTGAAAAAGAATCTAAATTTTGAACTAAGCATAAAAATTTTCAAAATATAAGTAAACTGTTTAGAAAAATCCAAAATTGTAACCAAAGTGGAAATTCTAAAAAAAGTGGAATAATAAAGTCGCAATTCTTACAAAAAAAAAGTCAAAATTTAGAAATAGTGAACATTCAGAAATTTCGAAATTTCTATATTTTTAAAAAGTCGAATTCGTCAGAAAAAATAAAAATGATTTTTTGAAAAAGTCAATATTTCGAAAAAAAGTCCAAATATTTTTTTAAAATCTACACTTTTGAAAAAATCGAAATTTTCTTAAAATTTTCTTTTTAATTTTTCAAATTACAAAGAAGTCAAAATTTCGAAAAAAATGTGTAAATTTAGAGAGAAAAAACGATTTTTTCGAAAATAAAGTGAAAACTTCGATAAAAGTTGACTTAAAATTTTGAAAATTTCAACATAAGTTAAAATTTTGAAAAAAGGTCTAAATTTTAAAATTACCATCAAAATTTTCATAGAGTGAATATTTAGAGAAACCCAAAATTGTAATAAAACTAGAAATTCTGAAAAAAGTGTTAACATTTCCAAAAAAGCCGAATTCTTTAGAGTGAAAATTTTGAAAAATGTCGGGTAAATTAAAAAAAGGAAATATAAAAGTCGAAATTATTACAAAAAAAGTCAAAATTTAGAAATAGATGACATTCTGAAATATCGAAATTTTCAAAACTTTTTTTTAATTTTTCAAGTTACAAAAGAGTCAAAATTTTGAAAAAGGGTTAAAACTTTGAAGAAAAACAAATTTTTCAAAAATAAAGTGAAAACTTCGATAACAGTCGACTTTTTTAAAATATAAAATAAAATTCTGAGCGAAAACCGAAATTTTGAAATTTTAGAAATAAGTTAAAATTTTCAAAAAAAGTAAATTTTAAAATAAGCATAAAAATGTTTAAAATACATGTAAAATGTTCAGAAAACGCCAATACTGTGACAAAAGTGGAAATTCTAAAAAAAGTGTACAATTTTGAAAAAATCCTATTTCTTTAAAAGGAGTCGGAATTATTAAAGTGAAAATTTTAAAAAATGTCGGGAAATGTCGGCTACATTAAAAAATAGTGGAAATATTACAGTCGAAAAATTTTGAAATAAAAACAATTTTTTTCAAAAATAAAGTGAAAACTTCGATGAAAATCAACTTTTTTAAAATATAAAAAAATTGTGAGCAAAAGTCAAAATTTTGAAATTTTCAAAATAAGTTAAAATTTTGAAAACAGGTCTAAATTTTGAAATAAGCATAAAAATTTTCAAAAAGTAAGTAAAATGTTTAGAAAAACCCAAAATTGTAACAAAAGTGGAAATTTTGAAAAAAGTGTAAAATTTTCAGAAAAGGCGAATTCTTCAAAAGAAGTCGAATTATTAAAGAGAGAAAATTTTGAAAAATGTCAGGAAATATCGGTTAAATTTTAAAAAAAGGTGGAAATAGTAAAGTCAAAATTCTTACCAAAATAAAAGTCAAAGTTTAAAAATAGTGGGCATTCTAAAATATGGAAATTTCGAAATTTTCAAAAGGTAGATTCTTCAGAAAAAATAAAAGTGATTTTCAAAAGTCAGTATTTCTTTTAAAAAAGTCGAAATATTTCTTCTTCTTTCTGTTTCTTCTGCTTCTTTTTAAACAGTCGAAATTTTCATTAAAAAAATCTTTGAAAATTTTTTAAAAGTTGCAAAAAAGTCAAGATGTAGAAAAAGTGTTAAAATTTAGAAAAAATGACCAAAATTTTTCGAAAATAAACTGAAAAATTCGATAAAATTCGAG
Organism: Dastarcus helophoroides; assembly: GCA_028583605.1. Lineage (NCBI taxonomy): Eukaryota > Metazoa > Arthropoda > Insecta > Coleoptera > Bothrideridae > Dastarcus > Dastarcus helophoroides. The sequence continues at coordinate 6,854,184 of CM053335.1, forward strand.
TTTTTCAAAATATAAAATAAAATTCTGAGCAAAAGCGAAAATTTTAACATTTTCAAAATAAGTTAAAATTTTGAAAAAAAAGTCTAAATTTTGAAAAAACACAAATATTTTCAAAATATAAGTAAAATGTTTAGAAAAAGCCAAAATTGTAACAAAAGTGGAAATTCTAAAAAGAGTGTACAATTTAAAAAAAAATCCTTATTCTTTAAAAGAAGTCGGAATTATTAGAACGTAAATTTTGAAAAATGTCGGGAAATGTCGGGTACATTTTAAAAAAAAAGTGGAAATATTAAAGTCGAAATTCTTACAAACAAAAAGTGGAAATTTAGAAATAATGGACATCCCGAAATATCGAAATTTTCAAAAGGTAGATTCTTCAAACAAAAAAAATATATAATTTTTAGAAAAGTCAATATTTCTAAAATAAAAAGTCGAAATATTTCTTCTTCTTTCTTTTTCTTCTGCTTCTTTTTAAACAGTGGAAATTTTCATTAAAAAAATCTTTGAACATTTTTCAAAAGTGACAAAATGGTCAAGATTTCGAAACAGTGTTAAAATTTTGAAATGAAAACAATTTTTTTCGAAAATAAAGTGAAAACTTCGATAAAAGGCGACTTTCTCAAAATATTTTTTCAAAAAAAGTCTAAATTTTAAAATAAGCATAAAATTATTTAAAAGGCATGTAAAATGTTTAGAAAAAGCCGATACTGTGACAAAAGTGGAAATTCTAAAAATAGTGTACAATTTTGAAAAAATCCTAATCCTTTAAAAGGAGTCGCAACTATTTAAGAGTGAAAATTTTGAAAAATGTCGGGAAATGTCGAGTGCATTAAAAAAAAAGTTGAAATAAAGTCGAAATTCTTACAAACAAAAAGTCGAAATTAGAAATAGTGGACATCCTGAAATATCGAAATTTTCAAAAGGTAGATCTTTCAGCAAAAATAAAAATTACTTTCAGAAAAGTCAATATGTCTAAAATAAAAGTGAAAATATTTCTTTTTCTTTCTTTTTCTTCTGTTTCTTTTGAAACAGTCAAAATTTTCATTAAAAATATCTCTGAAAATTTTCCAAAAGTTACAAAATGATCAAGATTTCGAAAAAATGTTAAAATTTAAAAAAAAAACTCGACTTTTTCAAAATATAAAATAAAATTCTGAGCAAAAGCGAAAATTTTAAAATTTTCAAAATAAGTTAAAATTTTGAAATAAGATCAAATTTTGAAATAAGTATAAAAATTTTTAAAATATAAGTAAAATGTTTGAAAGAACCAAAATTGTAATAACAAAAGTGGAAATTGTGAAAAAAGTGTACAATTTTGAAAGAAATCCTAATTCTTCAAAGGAAGTAGGAATTATTAAAGAGTGAACATTTTGAAAAAAGTCGGGAAATGTCGGGCAAATTTTAAAAAAAAAGTGGAAATGTTAAAGTCCAAATTTTTACAAAAAAAAAGACAAAATTTGGAAATAGTGGACATTTTAAAATATAAAATTTCGAAATTTTCAGAAGGTAGATTCTTCGGAAAAAAGAATGATTTTCAGAAAAGCCAATATCTCTAAAAAAAAGTCGAACTATTTCTTCTTTCTTTTTCTTCTGCTTCTTTTGAGGAAGTCGAAATTTTCATTAAAAAAATTCGACAAACGTCGACTTTTCAAAATATAAAATTCTGAGCAAAAGCGAACATTTTAAACTTTTCAAAATAAGTTAAAATTTTGAAATAAGTTCAAATTTTAAAATAAGTATAAAAATGTTTATAATATAAGTAAGATGTTTAGATAATTTCGATAAAAGTGAAAATTCTGAAAAAGTGTAAAATTTTCAAAAAAAGCCGAATTCTTCAAAAGAAGTCGGAATTGTTCAGTCAGTCGAAATTTTTAAAAGAATGGCGAAATTTTCAAATAAAAGTCAAAATATTTAAAAAGTGTCAGAATTTCAAAAATATTAAAACATACAAGCAACAAAATGCAAGTATTTTTAAAAATATCAAAATTTTCAAAATTCATTTTTTTTAAATGACCTCGAACTCAAAAAACATACAAAAAAACCGATATGTTATTATGACGCCACCAAACGCGCTGTATGTGTCGTAGTAATTCATCAAATAATTCAAACAGCTTGCCTGCCTTACAGGAACATATTGCTACCATGTTTCAGCAGTTATTTTACAGTGAGTCGTTGTTTTGAGCCGTGTGATTGTGGTAATAACTGCAAGGTTTCTTCTATGCACCCTAATGCAGCTATGAAATATTCAACCGGTGATTTGTCACTGGGAAATCAATGGTTTAATTTCGACTCGAGCTCGCTGTCTTTCATCCAATAAAATCGAGGCATTCCACGTTTTCTATAAGCAGCTGTAATGAAAACTTCTGGATGAAAGCATAAGCCACAACTTCAGACATAAATGAAAGGAGAGAGCTTAAATATAAGAGAAATGTCGATTTTATAGATCGTTCAGATTTCCTATTTTTCGTTCCGTAAGTTAGAGATTGAAATTTTGCAGATGTTCTCTATTTTCCATTACAACTTATAACCTTTCCGATATGTATCATGTATTATGCATGTCTGAGGAAATATAATGATAAATGCGAGACTTTGACTTGAATATTTCTTCACCGCCATTATTCTAGCATAAAGCGAAATTCGACGAACGCGACAGAAGTTGAAAGATATGTTTACGTTTTTCTGACTTCAATACATCTCAGCACACAAGTGTAATGTGTTCGAGTTCCAACATCAAAAAAATGTACTTTTACTCTTATAAAATAACACACACATTATTATCATTGCGTTAGCCATTGATCATCACTACGTTAACCAATGATCGCCACTGCGTTAAATTTAAAGAGAACAATTTTGAAAAAAAATGTCAAAATTTTCATAGTTTAAATGTTCAAAAAATGTCAACATTTTGAAAAAACTCGAAGTCTAAAATATAGTATTAAAATTTAAATGAAGGATATATCTTTTACAATCCGGGGAGGCTCAATGTAGAAAAAGATTGAGACCCCATTTTAAAACTTTCTTATAGTGTTATTACGCCGCGTTAAGATGATTAAAGGATGATCACAGAATATTAAACGAGACGAGGCGCCTATTTTTTCTCGAAATAAATGTCAAGCCTTATAAACCGCAAAACAAATCGCATTTTACTAATTTAAATTTTCAAACAAAGCAAAGGCTAAGCTAATAATCCCCAAACCTATTAGACAGCTCAAACATTTGTTCAATAAAGAAGTTACAAAACTCACTCTTAGTACCCAACTCTTGCGCAAGTTTATAACTGAATTTACTTTCTATTGATGTAAGCCTGGAAAAGTTTTAATTGTATTATCCTACCTTTATTTCCTGTTGATCCAAATCAGATTCGTCCTCCTCCTTCGGTTCCCTTTTCGGCGAGAAGCTTCTCGCCAATACAACAATGTTCTCATCGTCCACCGTTAGAAAATCGCCACATTGAGTCGCGACGGACGTGAACGCGGATTCGCAACTTTCAAGTAAATCGGGCATTTCAGTTTTCACACTCGTTAACATCGAAGAGTTTGAAGCCTCGTCGACGGTTTTTAGTTTTTTTGGATGCGATTCCGCACTGAGATTATGGCTCATTGTTGAGAAAATACTTTGATTCGTATAGAAAACGGGCAGTAAGTTTCTTTTTGTCACACCTTGGCGAATCTGTAAAATGAAAAAAGAATTAAATCTTCACTTTTGCACCTTCCACGGAGTTCCCCTTATATCATGTTGCAACTGTTAATTCGGTTTGTTCTTGACCCAAAGAAAATTTCGTTTCAATATAGGTTCAAAGCATGGTTGTTAAGGATATGATATTTCGGATCTGGATACGGATGCGCATATATTCCAAATATTCTGTCGGTTACGGATACGGATATGAAATTATTTCGGATAAACGATTGTTTCGGATATTATTTCGGTTATAGATCTCTTTATATTACTTTTGTTGACCAAAAAGAAGGCTTCAATTTGTATCTACTTAATCAAATTCTAAATACTGACTAAAAGACAACTTGTAACCTATTCGGATCGGTTAAGAAGCATAAAATTTCGCACATGAATTCCTCATATAACGTAGGTGAGCACCAAGGAAGGATTTTTGAGAATTCGTTCCGCAAGGGTATTGAATAAGAAATAAAATGTTCCTCATTTTTGAAGTTGGAAATATAAAAGTTGTTTAATAATAGTTAGTTATTCAGTGAACTAAGCAATTCATCCCCTTAGGAGGTAATCTATTTAACGTAATGCAACAAATTCTTATTCGAAATCTGCGATGCCGATATCGATTTACAGAAGAAAATTAATTTTAAATTGGGAACAGTGAGAAATATTTTGAAAAGAAACAATGATTAACCACCGAATACAAATGTCTTTAGTTTTGAGAATCTATGAAGAAAACAGGTCAGAATCTTTTTAAAGAAGAATTGTTAATCATCGAATGATCTCTCTTTCTTCGTAGGCGTAACAATCCTCAGATAATTCGGTATTAGTGTGGGAAAGATAAGCACTTGAGTATTTCTCCAAGTACACATGTAAAACTGTGAAAATTATAGCAGCGATTTTCGAAAAAATATCGAAATTAAAAAAAACAAGAATTTAAAGTCATAATTTTCAAAAGATTGGGAATTTAAAAAAAAGTCGAAAATTTAAAAAGGTCGACATTTAAAAAAAAGATAAAAATTTCTAAACAAATCTTAAACATTGGATAAAATTTTGAAAAATTTCAAATTTTGAAATAGAGAAACTCTCTAAAATGTTGAAATTTTAAAAATGTTGGAATTTAAATCAAACGTTATTTTGAAAACGAATGAAAACGAGTGAAAACATTAAAAAAAAAGACAAAATTTTCGAAATATTCCAAGTTTTCAAAACAATTCGAAATCTTGAAAATTAGACGAAATTTTGGAGTTGACATTTTCAAAAATTGAAATACAAATCTTGTCCCCTGAAACCATGAAAGATTAAAAAGCATAACAAAGGTTGCTCTAACGGGTTTCGATAGCCAACCTATCAGAGAGATACCAGAGATATTTTTTTAAAAAATGTTGAAAAAAGTCACAAGTTTTGAAAAAAACTCGAAAATGTTAAAAGAGCTTTAAAATTTAATAAACGTCTAAAATAAAATAATAAAATAATTTTGAAAATAAGGTCAAAATTTTCATGGAAAATTGAAATTAAAAAAAGATACTATTCTCAAAATAAATCAAAATGTTGAAATAAAATGTCAAAATTTTGAAAAGGTTCATTTTCCTTCAAATTGGGAAACTTGAGAAAATAGGAGATTCTCGAAAAAAAATTCAAAATTTTGAAAAATGATCATAAATTTTAAAAATAGTATTGATTTTAAAGAAATTTTAGTCAAATTTTTAATCATATCCGAAATTTAGGAAGTCTAAATATTAAAGAAAGGCCAGAATCATGAAAAGAGTAAAAATTTAAAAAAAAATTCGCAATTTCGAAAAATTAAATTTTGGATAACTAAAATTGTTTAATCGAAATTTTTCTGAAATAAAATGTTGAAAAAAAATGTTGACACTTAGAAAACAATATTAACATTTTGAAAACAAAATGTTGACATTTTGGAAAGATGAAATTTTCAAAAAAAAACTACAAAAACAATCAAGAAATTACGGTAAAATAATTTCAAAAATCAACATTTTAAAAATGAAACAATTTAAAAAAAATGATATTTTCAAATAGTCAAACTTTGAAATAGTTTAAATTTAAAAGTAATTCAAGTTTCAAAAAATTTGAAAAAAAAATAAAATTTTGAAAAAAGGTGAAATTTTGAAAATGTCGAAAATTTAAAAGTCGAAATTTTAAAAAAAGATCGACCCTTCAAAAACTAAATTTTCAAAAAAAAACAAATTTTAAATAGAAATTTTGCAAAAAAAATAGAAATTTTGCAAAAAAAATAGAAATTTTGCAAAAAAAATAGAAATTTTGCAAAAAAAATAGAAATTTTCGGAACAGTCGAGATTTTCAAAGGAATGCTAAATTTTCGAAAAAATTTAAACTTTGAAAACCGAAACTAAAATAGATTGCAATTTCGAAAAAGATAAAAATGTTCGAAAACTATTGAAATAAAAATAAGTCGAAAGTTTAAAAAACAGTAAACATTTTGAAAAAGTCGAAATTTAAAAAAAAGTTCACATTTTTAAAGAGCCCAAAGAGGCAGAGAAAAGTCGCAAATTTGCAAAAAAAAACTTACACTTTGAAATAAAATCGAAATTTTTAAAAAAGTTCAACCCTTTCAAACCTCGACATTATCAAAAATTTGTATTGTTCTCGAAAAATAAAAGCTTTAAGAAATGTCGAAATTTTCAAAAAGGTGAAGTTTTCAGAAGTTAAAATTTTGAAAAGTCAAACATTTTAAAATACCGATTTTCAACAAAAAATCAAAATTTTGAAAAAAAAAATGTTGACACTTTGAAAACAAGGTTAACATTTTGAAAACAAAATGTTGACATTTTAAAAAAGATGAAATTTTCAAAAAAAACTACAAAAACAATCAAGAAATTACGGTAAAAAAATTTCAAAAATCAACATTTTAAAAATGAAGCAATTTAAAAAAAATGATATTTTCAAATAGTCAAACTTTGAAATAGTTTAAATTATAAAAAGTAATTCAAGTTTCAAAAAAAAATTATAATTTGCAAAAAAATTAAAATTTTGAAAAAAGGTGAAATTTTGAAAATGTCGAAAATTTAAAGGTCGAAATTTAAAAAAAAAGTAGACGCTTCAAAAAACTAAATTTTCAAAAAAATAACAAATTTTAAATAGAAATTTTGCAAAAAAAATAGAAATTTTCGGAAAAGTCGAGATTTTCAAAAGAATGCTAAATTTTCGAAGAAATTTAAACTTTAAAAACTGAAACTAAAATAGATTGAAATTTTGAAAAAGATAAAAATATTCGAAAACGATTGAAATAAAAATAAGTCGAAAGTTTCAAAAACAGAAAACATTTTGAAAAGTCTACATTTAAAAAAAGTTGACATTTTTAAAAAGAGCCCAAAGGGGCAGAGATAAGTCGCAAATTTACAAAAAAACTTTGGAATAACACCAAAATTTTTAAAAAATTCAACCCTTTCAAACCTCGACATTATCAAAAATTTTTATTGTTCTCGAAAAATAAAAGCTTTAAGAAATGTCGAAATTTTCAAAAAGGCGAATTTTTGAGAAGTTAAAATACCGATTTTCAACAAAAAAATCAAAACGTTGAAAAAAAATATAAACATTTAAAAAAAGTCGACATTTCCAAAAAAAAGTCGGAAATTTGAAAAAATGAGATATTCCAAAAAAAAATCAAAATTTTTCAAAATTTGAAATCTTAAAAAATACTTTAAAATTTCAAAAATAGCCTAGATTTAGAGAAAATTTCAGTCAAGTTTTTAATAAAATCAGAAATATTCGAAGTCTGAACATGAAAGAAAATTATCAGAAAAGTCAAAATTTTCCAAAAAAAGTTAAAATTTTAAAGAGATGGAAGGTTTGGATAATTAAAATTCTGAATAGAACATTATCAAAAAATTACAATAAATTACAATTTTGAAAAAAAGATGATATTTTGTAAAAATCGAAGTTTTCAAAAATAATTATGAAAAGAACCACGAAATTATAGTAAACAAATTTCAAAAAATCGACATTTCAAAAATTGTCGCCATTTAAAAAAAAATATATTTTTAAATAGTCAAAATTTTGAATAGATATTATAATTTTCAAAAAACTAATATTTGGAAAAATGTGAAACTTTAAAAAAGTCGAAAATTTATAAGTCGAAACTTTTAAAAAAGTCGGGCCTTCAAAAAATACAATTTTTAAAGAATAGAAACCGCAATAAAATGTCAAATTTTCAGAAAAGTAGAGATTTCCAAAAAGAAAATGTTAAATTTTCGAAAAAATCATAACTTTGAAAAACGAAATTAAAAAATGTTGAAATATTCAAAAAAAGAGTAGAAACCTTGGGATACAATTGAAACATAAAAAAGTCGAAAGTTTCAAAAACAGTAAACATTTTGAAAAAGTAAAATTTTGAGAAATAGTTGACATTTTTAAAAAGAGCCCAAATTCTGACAAAGTCGTAAATTTGCAAAAAAAAAATTAAACTTTGAAATAACACCCAAATTTAAAAAAATTTAACCCTTCAAAAAACTCAATATTACCTATCAAAAATGTTCATTGTTTTCAAAGAAGTCTGAAATTCTCGAAAATTAAGAGCTTTAAAAAATGTCGACATTTTCAAAAAGGCAAAAACAAAAGTTATGAAAGGTTAAAATGTTGAAAGGTGAAACATTTTAAATTCCGATTTTAAAAAAAAATCAAAATGTTGACACACTAATGTAAAAATTTTGAAAAAGTCGACATTTCCAAAAATTTCGGGAATGTAAGAAAATAAGACATTTCCAACAAAATTCAAAATTTTTTAAAATTTGAAATTTTAAATAATTTCAAAAATAGTCTTAATTTAAAGAATATGTCAGTTAAGTTTTTAATATAATCAGAAATTTTCGAACTCTAAATATTGAAAAAAGGCCAACATTATAAGAAAAGTCGAAATTTTCAAAAAAATAAAAAAGTTGAAATTTTGAAGAGTGAAAAGTTTTGAATAATTAAAATTCAGAATCGAACATTTTTAAAAAAATTACATTTTTGAAACAACAATATTGGCATCATTTTTAAAAGAATCGAGGTTTTCAAAAAAAATTATTAAAAGAACCACGAAATTATAGTAAACATATTTCAAAAATCTAGATTTCAAAAAATGTCGCAATTTAAAAAAATGATATTTTTAAATATTCAAAATTTTAAAAAAACTAAACTTTAAAAAATAGTGAAAATTTTGAATACGAATTAAAATTTTCAAAAAACCTAAAATTTTGAAAAAACGTGAAATTTTAAAAAATCGAAAATTGAAAAATCGAAATTTTTAAAAAAGTCGAGTCTTCAAAAAACTAAATTTTCAAAAAAAAGAATAATTTTTAAAGAACAGAAACTTTTCAATAAAATGTCGAAATTTTTAGACAAGTAGAGATTTTCAAAATTAAATGTTAAATTTTCGAAAAAATCTAAACTTTGAAAACACAAAATTAAAAAATATTCAAAAAGTAACAATGTTCGGAAACAATTGAAACATAAAAAAGTCGAAAGTTTCAAAAACAGTAAACATTTTGAAAGAGTAAAATTTTGAGAAAAAGTGGTCATTTTTAAAGAGCCGACATTTCGAAATTTTATAAAAAAAAATTGGAAATAACACCGAAATTTACAAAAATTCAACCCTTCAAAAAACTCGACAAAGAAATCTGAAATTTCGAAAAGTAAAACCTTTGAAAAACGTCGAAATGTTCAAAACGGCGAAATTTTGAAAAATCAAACTGATTTTCAAAAAAAATCAATATGTTGAAGAATGTCAAAATTTTGAAAAAGTCGACATTTCCGAAAAAGTCGGGGAATTTGAGAAAATGAGACATTTCCAAAATAGAATTCAAAATTTTTAAAAAATTGAAATTTTGAAAAATACTCTAAAATATCAAAAATACTATGGATTTAAAAACAACTTTAGCCACGTTTTCAATAAAATCAGCAATTTTCGAAGTCTAAATATTGAAGAAAGGCCAAAATTATCAGAAAAGTCGAAATTTAAAAAATAAAGTCGAAATTTAAAAAATAAAGTCGAAATTTTGAAGAGTTGGAAGTTTTGGATAATTAATATTACGAATCGAAAATTTTCAAAAAAATTAAAATTTTCAAAAAGTCTAAATTTTCAAAAAAAATGTTAAAACAATCACATTTGAACTTCGTAAATGTTTGATTTAAATGAAAATTTAACTGAAATTTTTTTTTAATCTAGACTTAAATTTTATAATATTTTTCAAAATTTCTACTCTTTAAAAATTTTGTTTTACTTTGGAAATCTTTTATTTTCTTAAATTCCTGACTGGAGAGTAAAAAAATTTCAAAAAAATCGAAATTTCAAAATGTCATTTAAAAAAAATAATATTTTTAAATAAATTCGAAATTTTAAAATAGTTAAAATTTAAAAAGTAGTCAACTTGGAAAACAAAACCATAATTTTTAAAAAAATTAAAATTTTGAGAAAAGATGAAATTACAAAAGGCCGAAAATTTAAAATTCAAAATTTAAAAAACAGTCGAATCTTCAAAAACGCACATTTTCAAAAAATAAGATTTTTTAAGAATAGAAATCATGCAGAAAAATGTGGAAAGATTCAGAAAAGAAGAGATTTTTAAAAAATGTTAAACTTTCAAAAAAATCAAAATTTTGAGTCGAAATTAAAAAATATTGGAATTTTCGAAAAAGTAGCAATGTTTGGAAACAATTGAAAGAAAATAGTCGAAAGTTTCAAAAGCAGTAAACATTTTGAAAAAGTTAAAATTTATAAAAAAGTTGACCTTATTAGAAAAAGTCTAAATTTTGATAAGAAATCGCAAATTTGCATAAAACCCAACTTTGAAATAAAAAACGAACTTTTTAAAAAGTTAAGCCCTTCAAAAAAAACTCGACTCAAAAAATGTTATTCTTTTCCAAGAAATCTGAAATTATCGACAAGTAAAAGATTTAAAAAATGTCCAAGATTCCAAAGAGGTGAAGATTTGAAGTTATAATTTTGAAAAGTTAAACAATTTGAAATACTGATTTTCAAAAAGAAAACAAAATGTTTAGAAAAAATGGCAAATTTTTGATCGAAATTTCCAAATAAGTCGGGAATTTGAGGAAATAAGACATTTCCAAAATAAAATTCAAAATTTTTAAAAAGTAGAAACTGAAAAATATTCCAAAATTTGAAAAATGGTCTAAATTTAGAAAAAATGTCAATAGTTTTCAATAAAATTAGAAATTTACGAAGTCCAACTATTGAAGAAAAGCCAAAATGATCGAAAAAGTCGAAATTTTCAAATAAAAAGTCAATATTTGGAAAAGCTAAAAGCTGTGGACAATCAAAATACCGAATTAAAAATTTTGAAAAACTTTAGATTTTGAAAAAGTTGAATTTTGAAAAGGTCTACATTTTCAAAATAATTATTAAAAGAATCACAAAATTACAGTAAAACAACTTTCAAAAAAAATCCACATTTAAAAAATGTGGCAATTTAAAAAAAATGATATTTGTATAATAAATAAATAAAGTCAAAATTTTAAAATAGTTGAAATTTAAAAAGCAGTCAAAATATTGAGAAAATAATTATAATTTTTTAAAAAATTAAAATTTTGAAAAAAGGTGAAATTTCGAAAAAGTCAAAATTTTTAAAAAAGTTGTGCCTTTAAAAAACTACATTTTCAAAAATGTAAGAATTTTTAAATAGACATTTTGAAAAATTGTCCCCTGAAACCAAGAAAGATTAAAAAACACAACAAAGGTTGCTCTAACGCGTTTCGACAGCCAAGCTGTCATCTTCAGAGAGAAACTCTGTTTCTCACACAGTTTCGCTCTGACGATGACAGCTTGGCTGTCGAAACGCGTTAGAGCAACCTTTGTTGCGTTTTTTAATCTTTCTTGGTTTCAGGGGACAAGTTCTATATTTCAATTTTTGAAGAAAACCAAGGATCAGTCCGTTCCATAAAAAAAGGCATTTTGAAAAAAAAATAATAAATTTTCAAAAAAAGCTAAACTTTAAAAACTGGTATTGGAATTGGAATTTTTCAAAAAATAGAAATATTCGAAAACAAATGAAATATAAAAAAGTCGAAAGTTTGAAAAACAGTCAACGTTTTAAAACTCAATCTGAATCTGAATATATTAAATAGGGATTGGCATACCATATGTAGGATATGAAATTTAAAGAAGACAATAGATATATCCATAATATCTCTAAAAATATTTTGTCATTTTCACTGTTGAAACATCCTTCAGTCAGCTGAAACTCCTCCCAACGCAACGTCTGGGTTATTAAAGTGACATTAGGTTGAGGACATTCAGTTTTTAATCTGGATTTTTTTAGAAGTACTTATGAAAAGCATAACCATTTAGGAAGCAAGATATTTTGAAAACCTCTTCCTTATCAATACATTGTATGATTATTTGCCCATTGCAAGGCTTCCCTATTGGTAAATATAAAGCATTCACAAGAAATAAATCAGGAAAACTATCTGGATTCTAAAGCCATCAATACGCACGAATTGATGACTATAGAATCTAAATGTCAACAATCAAATGTCGAAAATCTTGAGCTTAAAAATTCGGATTTTTTGCCCAATATTAAATGAACTTCTAAATGAAAACACATAAATTAACTTTACCACACAATTTAGTGCTAAAATCATTAGATTTTCTCTAGCTACACCTCTACACAGCAAAATTAATAAGAAAAACCAAGAAAACCTGATCTTTTGCAAATGCCACTGGCAAAAAGTTAGGTTATAGTTAAACAAAAACCGGATTGTTGAAGATAATTCGAACAGATTTAAAAGTGGAATTTATTCCGTGAACAATTTCATTATTGGGGGCAATTAAATAACACTTGAAAACGGCTTTAAAAGCACCGACATTAAAATTAAGAACTTACCGCTCTAAAAATCAACATTACCTGTCAACCACCGACAACAAAAGCACGTGTTAAACAGAGATAAATTCAAAATTGTATATTGGTGCTGCCATCTAGAGATTAGTAGGATAACTAGTAAAGGATAAAATAGTTTTCTTGTTTGACGTCAAAGGAAACTGTTTTAATGTCATAAGTTAACTAAAGAATTAAAAATAATAAGAGACCAAAGAATACAATTTAAGCAAAAAACATATATTATATTTTACAGTTTTACTTTTCATTTACAATTATTCGAAATTGTTATTTACAGTCCATGTTTACATGTGTTTTAAGTGTGGCGTCCTCTGCCGGCGGTAGCTAATAAACATGTAAGCGTTTAACTATTTCTGTCAATATTTTCCACGGTAAACAACAAAAATATTTAAAATTTTTTATTAAATAGGTATTGCGTGACCACATTATATATGTTTTATATATATGGACTAAATATAATTACAAAAGTTTATCCAGTCATTGTTAAATGCAATATAAATTAAAACAATACAAAAATATGTTGCGGTACCTCGTCCATAGATGACGCGCCGAATAGATTTAAGAGTGGCGTATCATTAAAAATAAAGTAATATAATATTTACAATTAATGTTTTTAATTATTGAGATTTTATTGTTATTATTTTCGTTACATTGTTTGTAGAATATGTAGCTTCTTATTTATCTAAAACTTGTTACTAAAGCACTGCACGAACTCTCTTAATAAAGACCTGCGATTAGCTAGATCAGTGCTTCTTAACCTTCTTTGGTTCGCCGAACAGCATATTATTTGATGAAAAAATATCTGGAGGCGGAAAAATTGTAAAAAAATTTAACAAAGTGGTAAAATTTATGGAAAATTGTAGGGAACGGAAAAAATCCAGCAAAATACTTTGTAAAGCGTTCTAACAAATGTGTTATTCTTAAATAAACACTTCCAACCCAGTGGAATGTCGTACCTTTTATCTTTTATAATCTATAGGCAAGTTTCCTAAAATGTAGAATAAGAATATTGATTTTAATTCCTCAGGGAGAAAATACGAAAAGAACTCTAAAATCGATCTCTTTTGGATATCTCACAATTTTGGATCAGTTTGTTAAGAAGATTCATTAATCTTGAAAAATATATTTAGTTTTAGCGCCATCTGTTGAGTACATTTGGCAATATGAATCAAATATTGTAACAAAATGCAATTGTAAAATTTACTAAGGAATTTTCTACAAAATTTGATAATGGGAAGCGGCCGCGATAAAAAATTAATCAGCAGATAAGCGCTCCAGAAATTTCCGTAAACGATAACCGTATCTGCACAGAGATCAATCTAGAAACCGGAACGTTATCTATAAAAACGCGGTCGCCTTTTCCTCAGTCAGTCAATGATTAGGTTAGTTAACTAAACAGTGTTAGTGAGTTAATTAGTCAGATGTTCAGTTAAGTGAATTACAATTGTAGAGTTCCGAGATTAGTTTGAAAATAAAGTGGTTACAATTCACGTAGTTTTAATTTTGAACCGATAACGCGCAACAATATCGTTTATGACATAACCTATAACTTAAGAAGTAGTCACATGTTTATGTAATGTAACGATCAAATCTTTTGACTTGGGTATTAATAAATTATTCTAAATGAGAACAACCTGTCTTCAATATCTCCAACAGGTTATGTGGCCAGCATAATAGAGTTGTTCTTTTTGGAAATAAGCAATAAAATAGTAATAATGTCGACGAATTTCCTAGGAAGCGTGTCAAAGCTTCGCGGCAGGGAGAATTACGATGAATGGTGTTTTTCTGTAAAAAATTATCTTATTTTAGAAGGGCAACAGGCGTGTGTTTTGGGAACGGAAGAGAACGAAACATAAAAAGCTCAGACCCGATCGAAGATAATTTTAACAAGCCTTTTAACGAGCCTTTTTGTGCATATAAAGGGTACCAAAAATGCAAAGGAGTTACGGGATTAATTGAAATCGTTACTCGACGACAGCGGATTTAGCCGAAAAATAACTTTACTAAGGATGCATTTAGATCAAACACTTTATTCCGTACATTTCTCTCTGACATAAGTGTCAACTATGCTGAGAGAAGCTGTCCGAGACATCTGCACAGCAGGGAGGAGATAGCTTCTCTTAGGATGGTTGAGCTTATGTTAGAGAGAAAATATATTGTTGCGCGTTATCACTACAAATGGTTAACACTTGGTGAATTGTAACCACTTTATTTTAAAACCGATCTCGGAACACAACAATTGTAATTCACTGACACTGTTTAATTAACCAACTTATTCATTAACTTCTCCTAACTAACTACTCTGAGGGAAAAGCGACCGCCTTATATAGGTTCCTGTTCGGGTTCTAGAAGAATGCAGCAGATGAGGTTTATTGTTTGCCGAAATTTCTGAAGCGCTTATCTGCCATTTCATTTATTATCGCGACCGCTTCCCCTTATCTATTTTTCTAGAAAATTCGTAACTAAATTTTACAATTACATTTCGTTGCAATATTTTATGTCTCAGAGAAATGTACGGAATAAAGTGTCTGGTATAAATGCACCATAAAGTCATTAATAAATATTAGACGAGAGAATTGTAGTTCTGTGGGCGAATATGTGACAAAAATAGTGGAGACAGCCAAACATATATGTAATACTTCTATATGGCCAGCTCCCTATTTTCTTCGCGAGTTTGTTCAGACCAAATCTGATAAAGATAAATGGCGAGTATTGCCCATGAATGAAGGAAATAAACCAATCGCTACGCGCGGGTTAAACGGGTGTTTATGTTTGGCCGTACACAGCTGACTTTGGCCATGCACAGATGATTTGTAACACCTGCGCTTTGCGACTCATTAATGCGTGTGAAGGTCAGCGAGAAAGAGAAGTCTTTCCCATAAGAAACGAGGAAGTGGCCATATAGAAGTATTACATATATGCAGCCAAAGAATACTGGCTTTGCGATAGATGATGGTCGGGTTAGAATCCTGCCTTTGGCCAAATTACCAAAGAAATCTGAGCCTATGATTATGGCCATAGAACATTGAGGTATAACATAACGACTAATAAAATTAAGCTTTTAGATGCGGATGGTGATAGTAGTGGAGGACGAGCTTTTTCTGTGAAGGTAGAAGCAAAGTAGATTCCACAAATAAAAGGAAAAAGATTCTTATTTGTTTTGGGTGTCATTTTGAAGGGCATTTTGCATATCAGTATCTTAAGAAAATGAAAGAGAAAGGTAACAAGAAAAAAAGCAAAAAAAAAATCCTAGAAGAAAACAAAACAACATGTATTCAGTGCTGTATTTATGAGTGGCAAGTCTAAGAACGGGATCGGTATATTGATTCTGGGGCAAGGGCTCTTATAATACCCAATAAGGGTAAGCTGAAAACGGCTGACATGCCAGATATCGTAGTTGCCAATAATAATACAGAATCAGTGGAATGTTTTGGCGATGTCGAAATATGAAAGAAAGTAGAAAATAACCTTTCTGAGATTTGTGTCAAAAATGTACTTTGTGTATCAGAGTTACCAACCAACCTGTTTTCAGTCAGCGAATTGATTAAAAATGGCAACACGGTTCATTTTGATCACACGGGATGCAAAATATACAGCAAGGAAAAAGTGTTAAGAGGAGAAGCGACTGTCACCAATAAAGTCTATAAACTAAAAAGAGAAACGTGGCAACCTTGTTTTTGGATTGAAGGATCGAAAGTAGGGGGAAATGTGGCATCATATGTTTGGTCACTTTAATAGGACAAACTCGTTAAAAATGAAGGGTGGTGTTGTGACAGGCTTAGATTTTCATGAAGATCTAGAACTAAACAAATACTGAAATACAAATATTTTCCCCTGAAACCAAAAAAGATTAAAAAACACAACAAAGTTTTTTTTTAATTTTTCTTGGTTTCAGGGGACAAGATTTGTATTTCAGTTTTTGAAGATAACCAAGGACCAGCTTGTTTCACCAAAAGTAAACAAATACAATTGCATAGTATGCAATGAAGGCAAACAAACACAAAAACCTTTTCCGAAGAAGGGATCAAGATCGAAAGACCTGCTAGACCTGATTCATGTAGATTTGTGTGGAAGTGAGATCTCTCGGAGGCGTCAAATATTTCTTGCTGTTTGATGAGAAAAATGAAGTTTTTTAATTCTTTAACAAATTTAAATTTGTGGCAGAGAATCAAACAGAAAGAAAGATAAAAATGGTCAGATCTGACCAAGGAGTGAGTTTTGTGGGTTGGAAATTAAACAAACAGAGATTTGGAATTATTCGTCAGCCAACAAATAGTTATACTCTCGAACAAAATGGTAACGCTAAGCGCAAGAATAGGATATTGTTGAAAACGGCAAGATGTTTGTTGTTTGATGTAGGATTGAAAAACCAATTTTGGGCAGAATCCATAAACACTGCGGCATATTTAGGAAATAGAAGTGTTGTTTCTGGATTAGAAGAAAAAACACCTCTGGAAGTATGGTCGGGACGAACTCCTGATGTAAGCCATATCAGGATTTTTGGTATTACTGCGACGGTGCAAGTATCAAAACAGAAAAGACTGAAATTGGGCAAGAAATCCAACAGAATGTTTTATGTTTTATTGGCTTTTTCTTCACCAGTTACATCACCTATTCCAGAACAAAAAATCTTAATTATTCCATACGAACCAGGTATCTCGAATAAAATTAAACAAATAGACCAAAAATTCAATATGCGTACAGCATTCAAAACACAAAATTCTCTAAGATCATTACTAGTGAATACAAAACCAAAAAATAAAACACAAACATGAATAGAAATACTTATACTTCGCAAAGAAAATACAGGGAATATCAGAATGATACTTGTGGGATTTAGTGAGACTACTAAGGATGTCGACATTATGACCCAAAGAAAAATGATGTAATAGTATCACGTGTTGTCACTATTATAGAAGAAATTAAAAATGGCAAAGACATGGTGATTAATCCAGACAGAATCCAAGATAGAGAAAACGAAACTCAGATAAAAAAATCAGGTTCAGTGGGGGAAAACCATAAACTAGAAGAAAATTGTTTGGACAGTGAGAGTGAAACAGAGAATGACCAGGATAAAAACAGTGATGATGACTACAGTCCTGAATCATATGTTATGAATCCCAATGTTGCTTCACAGCAAAATCTGCGACATTCGAACAGAATTTCTAAACACAAACTCTATAATGACTATGTGGCATATGTTTGCACGACAAACTTTGAGAATCCAACAAGTCTAGAGAAAGCTTTATTTGGACCGGATGCAGAGAGTTCAAGAAGATCCATGCAAGAAGAATTGGAGTCATTTGAGGAAAACGAGACTTGGGAGTTGAAGGAGTTGCTGAAAGGTGCCAAATTGATTGATCCCCAAATTCTGTTAATTTTTCTTGCATTTTATGACATGCCATTAAATAACAACAATGCATAAATTAACAGTCAAAAATTAGAAACATTTAAAAATACATAGAAAAACATTAATATAAAGAAACATGAATACAAAATATAAAAAATAGGAAATTATAATTACGATAGGCAAACAAATAAAAATTTACACAACATATAAGGCAACATAGAAGAACATGGTGAATGTAACATTGCAAAATTCCATTTTTCATTTTATAAATCATTAGTTTTATCTAAAATGATGTTATTTACATTTTTGATTTAAACATCGAATTTTCTCTGACTCATCTCTTTGTTGATTCTTCGATGCAGTAGTTTGGCTTCCGTTTTATTTTCTTGCCTCCTGGAATCCCGGGAGGTGATACCGAATTTCCAAGACTCACTTCTTTTTGAAAATTTCGACTTTTCTTCAAAGTTTCGATTTTTTCTTCTTTCAAAATCTGAATTCTTTCAAAACTGTAGCTTTTTGAAAACTTGATTTTTTATTTCAATTTTTCAGCAAATAGCATGTTTAAAATTTTTCGTTTTATTCGTGTATTTTTTCTTTCCTTCCATATTAAATGTACTGAACGTGTGATATTGCCAGGAATTTGTCACAGATCGTCATATGCTTTTAATCAGCGCGCAGCGATTCGAATTGGCACATGTGCAATACTCGCCGACAACCCATGTTCCATCTTTGTCGGATTTGGTCGAGGTAAACTCACGAAAAGAATAGGGAACTGCCCATATAGAAGTATTACATATAGATAAGGAAAAATTTTCATTATCCATGTAAAACGCTAAGAATTGTCCCTTCCATAGTTTTCCACGGCCGCTGAACATATTCCCCTACTTTGACGCAGAATGCTCGTATCTCCCAGTTTAGATGTTAGAAAAAACTGGTCGAGAGTTTTACAACAGACTAGAAAATTGTTTAGCACAGTCTGGCGGCCTATTTGAACTCCTTATATTGTAATGTTTAAAGATTTATTATGTTATATTCTTCATTAGAATTAATTATTTTGTTTAAAAAATCTCTCTTTATTTATTTTGGTTATCAAAGAATATTATTTGTATTTTGCCTCAGACCTTAATTAAATCAACGGACTAAAAGAACAAACAACATGTGGTACGCAAATTTTAATAAAATTGTTGCCTGTAATAATAGTAATAATAGTAGTAATAATCCCGTAACAAAACACGTTAGAATCTATGATGTACTACTGAAATCTTCACCAGCACTGATCGCTGTGCTCTGTGTTCAATTGTTAACACCGGTGTAGGAGAATACAAGGCGCCACCCATCTATCCCACTATTAGCTCTCAATGTTAAATCTCTTATTAATATTCTCCCTATGGACAGTGTTGGACTTTCCTGATGTGTATATGAATATAGTAGGGATGTCGATTCCTTTTTAAAATAATCGATTTTAAATGGATCGATTCGAATCGTGAGCAAAAGAATCGATTCGTATATGTACAGTAATTCTGACAAAAGTGCGGTACACGGTTCAAATACCAATACCGTACCACAAAATAGGGTGATAATAGAAACATTGTAGTTTGATTTTGAAAGTTTTTTCTTGGATTCTAAACACTAATATTTACATTTTAATTATTTATTCCTAATTAAAAAGATCCAATACATATTAATTTTCTGCTTTGTTTTTTATTTATGTATTTTTGGTTTTTTTTACGAAGATGTAGAAAGGGCATTCATTTATAAATATATATTTAGAAATATGAAATTTAAACTGGAAATTACGAGATTAAAGTAGAAATTTCTACTTTATTCTCCAAATTTCGACTTTTTTTGAGGAAATTTCACAGATAATGTCGAAATGTCGGCTTTAATCTCGAAATTTCAACTTTTTTTTCCACGAAATTTCGAGATAAGTCGAAACTTTTTATTCTATGGTTAGGTTAGGCAGATGACAGTTGACGCTCGCCAACCCTCCAACCTTTAAAATATAAGACTATATTCTAAGCACCAACCCTTTTACAATTTAATAGTGACACTTAGCAGTAGGGTACGTTCAGTAATTTCACTTTTTTATTACCCAAAATTTCGACTTTTTTCTTGACATTTCAGGGTTAAAGTAGAATTTTCGAGAAAAAAGTAGAAATTTCGAGTTCAAAGTCGACATTTTACAAAAGCGTAGAAAGGCATTGATTAAAACAAATTATATTTAGAAATTTCGACATTTTACAAAAGCGTAAAAAGGACATTGATTAAAAAAATATTTTTAGAAATTTCGACCTTTTTCCCGAAATTTCGATTTTTTTTTCGAAATTTCGACTTTTTTTCTCGAAATTTCCACTTTAATCTCCAAGTTTCGACTGTACCCTCGAAATTTCGACTTTTTTCTTGAAAATTCGACTTTTTTCTTCAAAATTCTACTTTTTTCTTAAAATTCCGAGATTAATGTCGAAATTTCGACTTTAATCTCGGAATTCCGACTTTGATATTGTTCTATGGTTAATTTAGGCAGATGGCAGTTGCGTCCCACCACTTCTCTTTCCCAACAAAGAAAAAAGTCGAAACTTTGAATTTAAGAAGGTTAAAATTTCAAGAAAAAAGTCGCAATATTGAGAAAAAAAGTCGAAATTTTAGGAAAAAGTCGAAATTTCGAGAAAAAAGTCGAAATTTCGAGAAAAAAGTCGAAATTTCAAGAAAGAAAAGTCTAAATTTGCAAAAAAAGACGAGATTTCGAGAAAAAAGTCGAAATTTGCGAAAAGAGTCGAAATTTTGAAATTAAGGTCAAAATTTCGAGAAAAAAGTCGAAATTTGAGAAAAAGTCGAAATATTGAGTTTAAAGTCGAAATTTCGAGAAAAATGTCGAAAGTTCTATATTAAGGTCAAAATTTCGAGAAAAAAGTCGAAATTTGAAAAAAAAAACCGAAATTTCAAGAAAAAGGTCGAAATTTCGATAAAAAATCGAAATTTGAGAAAAAAGTCGAGATTTCGAGAAAGGTGTCAAAATTTTGACAAAAAAAAGTCGAAATTTAAGAAAAAAAAGTCGAAATTTCAAGAAAAAAGTCGAAATTTCGAAAAAAAAGTCGAAATTTCAAGAAAAAAAAGCGAAATCTGCAAAAAAAAACAAAATTTTGATATTAAGGTCAAAATTTCGAGATAAAAGTCGAAATTTGAGAGAAAAGAGCCGAAATTTTAAATTTAAAGTCGAAATTTCGAGAAAAAAGTCGTAATTTGAGAAAAAAACGAAATTTTGAGAAAAAAGTCGAAATTTCGAGAAAAATTCGAAATTTGAGAAAAAAGTCGAGATTTCGAGAAATAAGTCGAAATTGTGATAAAAACAAGTCGACATTTAAGAAAAAAGTCGAAATTTCGAGAAAAAAGTCGAAATTTCGATATTAAGGTCAAAATTTCGAGAAAAAAGTTGAAATTTGAAAAAAAATGGAAATTTTGAGTTTAAAGTCAAAATTTCGAGAAAAATATAGAAAGTTTGATATTAAAGTCAAAATTTCGAAAAAAAAGTCGAAATTTGAGAAAAAAACGAAATTTTGAGAAAAAGGTCGAAATTTCAGAAAAAAATCGAAATATCGTGCTTAAAATCGAAATTTCAAAGAAAAATCGAAATTTCTAAAAATAACATTTTGTTATAATCGATGTCCTTTCTACGCCTTGGTAACATTTCGAAAAAGTTGAAATGTCCAGAAAAAAGTCGAAATTTTGAGGAAAAAATCGATATTTGAGAAAAGTCGAAATTTCAGAAAAAAGTGAACATTTCTAAAAATACCATTTTTTTTAATCGAGGTCCTTTCTAGGCCTTCGTTAAATTTTGATTCAAAAATTAAATTTTTAACTTTTTTTTCGACTTTTTTTTGAGATTTTGACATTAAAGTCCAAATTTTGACTTTAATCTCGGGATTTAGAGGAGAAAAAGGCCAACTTCCGTGATAATTTTTTCCAAGTTGACGCTCTTGTTATATTTACTTCAAAAAAAGTAAATAAACTTTTTTCAAGTTTTGTAGTGTCTTTTTTAATACATGTGTAACGTGTTCAACCACTAAATAAAGTTTTTAAAACGGATAATAGGTAATAAAATAAAGTAGGGTACTTTTTGTGAATATAAGGTAATTTTAACTGCGCATGTACGGAATTTTACCTTGAAATATTTGGCAACACGGCACCACAGTTATCATTCCTATTTAGTCAACGACATAATGAATGAAAAGAAATGTTAATGCTGCCATCTGTTGGCTTATTTACGTAGCTATTGCTAGTAGATGGAAGTGGAAAATAACTAACGATATAAATACACTTATATAAAAAATAAAAAAAAATTATCATTAAATTTACAGTGACCTGCATCTAAGGTGAATCGATCCGATTTTTAGGATTTTTGAATCGTTCATTAGATCGATCTTATATTTGAGATCGACCTTGAGACTTGAAAAAAATCGATTTTTCGATTAATCGATCTCAGATCGACATCCCTAGGATATAGTTTGTCACATAACCCATAAGTCAAGAAGTAGTCACATGTTTATGTAATGTAATGATCTAATCTTTTGTTCTTGGTGGTAATAAATTATTCTCAATGAGAACAATCTGTCTTCATTATATCCAACACAGTTTTATTTAATTTATTCCTATATAATCGCCCTGTATAACTTGAAATGGGACGAGTATCAAATAGAAATTTATGTGAATAAAAATATTTATTAAAAATAAAAAATAAAATCATACAATAGAATGCATAAAACTATATCATCATATAACTTAAAAATCTAACTTTGTAACACATATTGTGAACACATGGACGGCTAAAATTATCATAAGTCATAATACAAACAAATTATAAGCAAAATTACCACTTTATCACACAATAATGAAACCTATGAAATTTTTATTAATGATACAATGATTAACAACACTATAAGTAGTTGAAATGCTTTAGCACTTTCATACTACCGTCTACGTTTATAGTACGGGGTGACTCAATTTTTGCTCAATGCATTTACCTATATATACAATTTTTAATCAATAATTACTATTACATTAATACGTGGTACAATAAAACAAGGTTCACTCCCATAATAGACCGTTGATCTGCTCCTAACCCAAAATAAAATTTGACTGAACAAATCATTCAAAACAACTTTGGGGAATATGTGACCAATGCTGGTATACTAATAGACGATTGCATATGACGGAAAACATTGTTTCTTTGTACCATGTTCTTAAATTTTAATTATAAAGCTATATCTATGATGCGTTTAAATGTAATATCTATTTATAATAAAGAATGCTGAATTATTCGATGTAGCATTTTTGTACCTTGATGTTGAAATGATTTTACAATCTAACATTTAGAATTTCAAGCTCTCTAATAAGGCAACCAGGAACTTGAATTTCTTGAAGGCTGTATTTGCACCAGAGATTACTACAACTAAACATTTGATTTTATACTTTACTTTGTCTACATTATAAAATAACACTTGTATGTGATGCTAATGTAAAAAGTCAATATCCAGCGAGACTAATAAACATTCAAATATATAACATAAAAATATAATAACAATGATAAATCTGTATATAGGGCAGTAGTTATACATACAATATCTTACAAAATACAGATGTAGAGTAAAAAATGTTCTGCTTATACTTAGGCAATATGATATTGATACAATTTGCACAATAATTCGATTGATTGATTAAATGAATTGATAATAGCTTAAAAAGTTCATACGCGACATAGACTAAGCCTATTAATAATGTATGGCAAATTTCGAAATATTAATAAATCCAATTGACTGGCACCCATTGATGCTCTGTTGTTAAAGCTTCCAAGGCCTCTACGATTTGTCGGAATGTTGTATCGAAATCATTATTGACGATCACTTGATCTATATACTTGTCATAGCTTCTTTGCAAGCTTGCACTATCTTCAAGCGTTCGTTTTAAATCTTCCTCCTACAAAGTGATACATAATTATTCGTGCAACAATCTGTAGTTGAAATAGTTCAACACTTAATGAAACATTTTCAAGCAGCATTTCAAACAACATTATCAAACAATAAAAAATTGACGCTTGGCAAACCTAAAGCTTTTGTCACCCAATATTCTGCGCTTTCAATAAAATGTAAAATGACCGTTTTTCCCTCAAAATAAGACCAGAAACGATCTAGGCAACCACCTAGAGTGCTAGAATCTAAGGGCATCATTGTATACAAGTATAGATTTTTGATTTTTTTTTGATCGAGAAAAATTATTAGAAGTCATCATAAAATTTATTTCGAGGCACTTTTTTTTTAGTAATAATATTTCGTGCGTTTTTTTTTGTCGACAGAAATTTATTAAAGAAGCTGTGTGTTTAACCAATTTTCTTGACTGGCCTTGTTGGTTTACCTAGTACCAGACCCATATTCAGAGGGGGCCAAACCGAGGCACTTTCCTCAAGCAACAAATTGAGAAAAAAAATCCAGGCAATATGGTTTGGGATTAGCGATTTCATTATAAAATAATTTTTTCCCAAGAGAGATTTTAATCTCGAAATGTTAATGGCAGTGGCGGACCAGAAGGGGTGGCCGCCCCTAGCCTCCGGTCTTGTGGGGGCCTCAAATGCCTCCGCGTTCCCCTGATCAAATCCTAAATAACCCTGATAGCCACCTTAATGCTCAACTTGACGTCAATCTAGAGACGAAATTTGAAGTCAAGTTAACACAAAGACTTGGATAATAGTTAAGTTGGTAGTTAATTTTGATACAACTTAAGTACAAGTCGTCATATGCAATTATTGTCGTTAAGTTAACCAACAGTTTTTGCTACAAGTTCACTATAAGTCTTGTAGTTATCTGGACTTCAAATTACGACTACATATTGTCTTTAACTGAGATGCAAATATTACTTAATTACGACTTAATATAAACTTGATGTTAAGTTTGATGCAACTACTGATGTCCAAGATCTTGTAATAAAAGCCTGGCTATCAGGGAAGACTTTAAAAATGTGCTTAGTACCTACATAATTTCATCAAGATCAAAACACTACAGCCATCTAAACTGTTTACGAGGTACTCATATTCTTTTAACTTTGCTGAACGCGTCCAATACGCTGGGGGAATTCCCGTCTTTGTAGCGGGTACTTCCCCAGGAATCCCTGAATGAATGAAGTACAAATAATTCACTCTTGTACGCCCACTTTTACATTCTATTTATGTCAAAAAAGAAACATTAGCCTCATTTAAAATATATTAAATTTCATTACGTTGATATTTAATAGTTTATTAGTGTGTTCTGATATTTTCGCGAACGGATAAGCCTTTTTTCAATTTGTAAAGTAATAAACGCGATCTTATCGGTTTAAAGTAATTTCATTAAAAAATGTAATAGTGTTTTTGATTTTTGTTGCGGTATAAAAGTAAATGAGTTCCGAGTTGAGTTAGTGCATTTTCGAGTATTTGGAAAAAGTAAGTAATTCTTCGTATAATTTAGTCTAGAAATTATAATTATAGTTTCTAGTCAATATGCACTTACGAGTACATTGCTTCAGTTCTTGCATTTCGCGAGTAGTCCTTATTTTATTTATAGTGTACGTTTATTAGGGAATAGAATACCCGCTTATCAAAATATTGTAAGGATGTTTCCAATTTATGTCTGTTTCTAGAAGTTTAGCTAAATAGTCTACCTATTCCGATCGCTGCTTATGACATCGTTAATTTAGTGTACTAATAATAAGATAAGACGCATTTGTAAAATGCATGAGCTGCATTTGGCGGTTGTAACGATTGTAAAAAAAATGGAGGGAATTTAAAGATATGGTCTTTTAACCAACACATAAAATATTGTTTTTTAAAGCAAATAATAATTTTTTAGTCTATGTAATTTAGCTATCTTTTATAAAAGTTTTTTATTTATCTCATTATTTTTAGTGAAAAGGAATCACCCATCTGGCTCTCAAAAAAGGAAGCTAAAAAAAGCTAAGACTGAAGAGGCAAAATCGCTTGCTGGATCTTTATCTAAATACCTTTCGAATTCTGAAGAGAAGAAAAGTGGCGTTGCCGAAGAAATTAATCAAACTGTTGAATCAGGATCTAATATACAAATCATTGATATTGAAACAGCAAACATAACTGAAAAGTCTATTAAATGTGATATTAATAAAAACTCCGACGTGACTGACACTGAAATACAGGACTATAAAACTAATAAATTAAAGAAAAATACTGAGGAAGCCGAAGACTACGTTGCTTCTAAGTTAGAGTTCTTATCATCCAATGATGCTGCACATTGGCTAATACCTGTGCCAGAGCATATCAGAATTTCGATTATCAAAAAGGGCAGTGAAATATTTCAAAACAAGGACGGATCTTTTGAATCTGTAGAAAGACCAGGTGAAAGCACTAAGGGAACACATCGTTGTTTAACTTTGCCGTGGTTTTACTCACATTTAAACGAGACTAAATATTTAAGGAAATAGATGCTATACTCTCCATCAACAAAAAATTACATTGTTACTGCTGCCGGTTGTTTGCATCTGAGGGTGACAATCACACTAATAAATTTGTTTCTGGGTTTTGGCAGTGGTGAAAATTAAATCCAAGAATATCACAGCATGAATCGTCTCATGAACATCTATCAAACTTAGAAAAGTGGAAAACGTTGACAATGGCTTGAAACTTAATAAAATTATTGATAAAGATAATTTGAAGATTATTAACGATAAAACTAAGAAATGGAGAAACATTTTACATCGCCTTTTAGATGTTCTTCTTAGCCCAACAAAATCTTGCCTTCCGAGGCCACCGTGAAGATATTTCTTCGGAAAACAGGGGAAATTTTCTACAATTAGTACAACTGTTAGCAAAATATGATCCGTTGTTGAAAGAACATTGCTTAAAACTAGAAGAGGCTGCTGGTGATTCAGAGAGAGTACCATCTTATTTGTCAAAAGGAATACAAAATGAATTTATTCAATGTTCGGGTGATCATGTAAAGCAAAAAATTATTGCTGATATTAAAATGCCTAAGTATTACGAAATTATTTTTGACAGCACTCCTGACGAAAGTAAAATAGACCAAATGAGTCAAATCATTAGATTCGTTCATATAGAGAATGACATTGTGGAAGTACGAGAATCTTTTTTGTTTTTTTTTAATGTCTGGAAAAACTGCTAAGGATATGTCAAAAGACATTCAGCAACAGGTGGAAAAAATGGACTGGATATTGCGTTGTGCAGGGCTCAAGGTTATGACAATTCCGCGACAATGTCAGGTGTCCATGGAGGGATGCAACGAAAAATCCGAGAAGTAAATCCAAAGGCATTGTTCAGTCCTTGTTCTAATCATTCCTTGAATCTTTGTGAAGTTCATGCATTTACATGCGTTCCTTCCAGTGTCGCGTGTTTTGGAACAGTAGAGAAATTATATTCGTTCTCTTCGTCATCGAAGATGGCAATTTCTGAAAGAGAAAACTGGAAAAAATTTAAAACGTTTATCGGATACTCGCTGGAGCGCTCTTTACGAGTCAGTAAAAGTTGTAAAAGAAAAGATAGAGACAATTGTGAGTAGTTTGGAACATTTTCAAGATCCAATAAAAGCAAATCTAGATACAAGATCAGGAGCAAGTCTGCTGTATTTTACCTTTGTAACCTATATACAGTTCTGGATTTCTATACTGGAGGAAGTAAATTTAGTTCAACAATATTTGCATTCTTCAAAAATGACTCTAGATCCAGGAATCACCAAACTAAATGAATTGAATGAGTATTTAGTGACCGAACGTACCACGATTGTAGATAATGCTGCAACTTTTGGCATAAAAAAATGCAATGACATGGATATCAACATCAAGAAACGAGGAAGAAGGAAGGTAAAAAGAACGATGCAAGGTGAATCAGCTCATGATGCTGGATTATCAATTCAAGAAGAAATACGTCGGTCAATGTATGAATGCATAGACTGATTTGTACAAGAATTGTCGACACGATACGGGCCCATGAAACAAATCAATAATATTTCCAAATTATTGAAACAAAGTTTATGCTAAAAGCTTCAGATGACGCTCTGGCTGTAGCAGTTGAGAATCTGATACAAATTTGTGGTGAATTTGACAAGGAGCAAGTTTCCCAAGAAATAAAAAGGTACCCCAGGCTTGTAAAAGCCACCGATACGAGTATGGACGTTGCTGCCAAATGGAGAGCCCAAGAAATCCTTCAGTTGATAATAAAATGGGACTTCAGCGAATCGTTAACCTGTATATCGCTTATACTTCAATACTTCTTGACCATTTGCATCTCGATTGCATCATGCGAGAGGAGTTTTTCGAAACTTAAACTAATTAAAAATTATCTTCGATCTACAATGGGTCAAGAGCGACTGGTTAATTTAGCCTTGCTTTGAATGGAAAGAAAAATTTTAAAAGAAATCGATTTCACAGAAGTTATTGAGGAGTTCAGTAAATTGAAGGCACAAAAACACATATAACACGCTACAAAAAATAAAAAATCTATCTTTGATTTATTTTATCAATTTTATTTGTCGATCGATTCGTATTTTATTTTTCTCGCCCATATCCATTCCATATTGTAGGTATGTATGTTTATTTAGCCTAAATAATTTAAGTCGAATTTAAATTTCACTTGCCAGATTTTGACAAAAT
This sequence comes from Dastarcus helophoroides, assembly GCA_028583605.1. Classification (NCBI taxonomy): domain Eukaryota; kingdom Metazoa; phylum Arthropoda; class Insecta; order Coleoptera; family Bothrideridae; genus Dastarcus; species Dastarcus helophoroides. The sequence goes on from CM053335.1 coordinate 6,882,729, forward strand.
AAACATAAACACTTGTTTATACATACAAATGTGAACTGAATAAAAAGTTTGTAAAACTACTTTTTTTTAAAACTGGGGGCTTAATTCAGATTTGCTGCCCCGGGCCTCTGACGTGCTTAGTCCGCCACTGGTTAATGGCCAACTCAAAATGTCGACTTTTTTCGAAATTTGAACTTGTTCTCAAACTTTACTCACGTACTTTCGACTTTAATCTTGAAATTTTAGCTTTCTATTGAAATTTTTATAAACAAAGCTGAAAGTCGAAAAATGGAAAAGATGACTTAACCCTTTCGGGACCATTGGGATATATAGGTGTCATGCGATTTTGATGTGCTCTCTTGGGTGGTTATTTTTTGGAACATATTCAGGATCTTCTAGAACTTGAATATGTTCGAAAAATATCAATATACAACTTACACACTACTTTGGGTTAAAATTGACCCAACAGATCTCATAGGACATATATGTCCCATTGTTCCCGAAAGGGTTAAAAAATTCGAAATTAAAAAAAAAAACAAAAATTTGACATGTAAGCTTCCAACTTCTAGAAGAATGTAGAAATTAAAGAAAAATAATGAACATTTCTGATTTGTTCATGTTAATCTTAAAATTTGCACTCTTCTTTGAAAAACCGAGTTTAAATTCCAAAGATCGACCTTTTTCTTGAGCTGCTATCTTAAAACTCGATTTTATACGATGTCTATTTTGAGGTTAATTGGACCGTTTGCACAAAATTAAATTCCACTCGAAATACCACTATTTCTATTTTATTCTAAAAATTTAGAATTTCAAACACAATATTTAACGAAAAAAAAAAAGGAAAATATTCTAATTTAAAGCTAAGAGCTTAAAATTAAGATCGAAATTTTTAGATTTTTGGATTGTAATTTGTATTAGAAAATTCCGAATTTGAACTTTCACTTTTTCTGTTTACTCAAAGGTTTTGATTTTTTTCCAAAAATTTCGATTTGTTTCTCAAGATTTAGACTTCATCCTCAGAAGTAGAAATTGTTTTTCAGTTTTCTTCTAGTTTAAAAGATAAAATTTCGTTTTTTTATAAAAAAAAGCGCGTTCAGAAAGTATGGACATTTAAAATTTTGCAACTTAAGAATTGGCATTTTTTTTATTTAAATTTTGAGTTCAAAGTCAAAATCATAATTTAGAAAAAAGAACATTTTCGAGAAAAAAGTAGATATTTATTGCAAAATATTTCTAGTTTCGAAATTTTATACCGGCTCTTCACTCTCGCCGAGACGATACGAGGGAACTCGAGCGCGAAAATGTGGAAGCTACGTTCATTTTGACTCGATTTGTCTCCGTTCGCCTCGCTCCGTGTCGAGTCGGTTTTTGAGGCCGAGTCAAAGGAAATGAACACGATAACCGAGAGTGCGAGCGAAAGGGTAGATATGGCCCTCGCAGTTACATTTGTCCTGTCAAATATCTCGCCGAAACGTTCGGCGAGGTCCATATATGGCGAGGACCCTCGGCGAAAGTGAAGAGCCGGCATTAGGAAAGCAGCTTTCACGATAAAACTAGAAACGTCTGTTGTCAGTCTGACAGCGCACTAAATTCAAATGTGAATACCACACACTAAACATATGCAAGTCCGAACTTTTATTTTAAAGTACAACACGTGCACTTGGAATCAACACTCATGTACATTGAACTTTAGAAATGTTGATTGTAATTTGAACTTACCTCGTATAGAGAAGCCAAAGATTCCAGAGTTCTTGCCCTCCTAGAACTATATCGGATCGAACTTTGGCGATCAAACTAACATGCAAAATAAAAAACATAAAATAGAACATATGGTTACAACTAAGCCTACGCGTTAATTACATAATATCTGCTAATCAACTACCAATTTATCTCTCAAGTACACATATGTATAATGCTCCTTACCAGACACAAATATTATCTAAAAATAAATAATGCATACTTTAAAAATACACAACAAGCAATCGCATTTATCAACACTCAGTATTTTCAACAACCAAATCTATAATCATTCATGCATTTATTTCATCCTTGACTAATCAGTCGTCAAAACTATCAATAACGTTAGAAATTTAAATGTTGAATTAAATTACCGTCAGGTTTCGGCTAGAATAACGCAAGGTCGCATTACTCTTGGATAAATCGTACAGATTCTTCAGTTGTTCCATTCCCGGGGCAGCTATGAAGATGACGTAGGGTAGAAACTCCGAGCTGTTGTGCAAAATTTTAAGGGCGATGGGACTACAGTCTAGAATACACATTTTGCCCTAGAAAGAACATTATTTGACTAATTTGCATTTGTTAGACATACTTATTTGACATTCATATCAAAACTGATTGTGGTAATTATGCAGACATGAACCATAAAAGCAAATATCATCCATAAGTCCAAAAGATATTAAAATATCTACCTAAATGTTATTACTGGCTTCTGATAAAATTATTTCCAATTATATCATTTAAATGATATACTTAACAAGATGCAATTAAGATTGCACATTAAGATTGTCATGGGTTGGTCCATTATCGAAAAATGAGCCCATTCTAGACGATTTACACTATCTAGCTTCCCTATTGTGACCCCCCCCCCCTAGATGATTTGATCCCGGGATTCTGAATTTCGGGATTCCGGGATCCAGACCGCTTTTTAAACCCGTAATTTTCGGGATTAAGTTTTTTTGACCCCGGAATTTTCGAGGTTGACATCATTTTAAAAAAGTTGTAAAATAGCCTGCACCTATCGAAACGCTCAATGTCAATGTTTTCAACAATACTTGTCTACCATTTTAATACAAAATGGATAAAGTTTTATTCCAAACAAGCAGCACTTCTTTGGAATTGGTTTGCTTGTTTCAAATGGAAATCTTGCATTAAAAAAAAAGATTTGATGATGAGACACCAGACGCGTTGTTATTTCTCAGATTAAAGGGGAGTAAGGGGGTCAATAGAGCGTGACATCGTGTGTCAAGGGCGAGACGAGTCATATGCTTCGTAGCGTCACAAAGTTACGACTTTTTTTTTTGAAGAATTTCACCTTTTTAAAAGTTTCGAATATTTTCTAAAATGTCGTCTTTCTTGAAAATTTAGACTTTTTGAAAATTTAGATTTCAATTTCGATATTTTTTTGAAAAATTCAACTTTTAAAAAATTTGACATTTTCTAATAATTTCGACATTTTTCGAAATTTATTTTGAAAATTTCTGCATTTTCCTGTTTTAATCTTTTTCCCGAAATTTAAACTTTTTGTGAGTACAAAGTCTTTCGAAAAAATTTACTTTTTTTTACAATTTCGAAACTTTTCTAAAAATTTTCAATAAAGTTAATATATCAGAGAATCGATATTCACAAAAAGTTTAATTTTCAAGAAAAAGGTCGATACTTTTCAAAAAATTTTGACTTATTTGAAAAAATTTTCGACCAAGTATTTTCAAGATTTTACTTTTTTTGAAAATTTTGATTTTTTCAAGTATTGATTTTTTCGAAAATTTAGGCCTTTTTTAAGATATTGAATTTTTTAAAGATTTTGTTATATTTTCAAAATTTTTTCCATTTGAAAATCATCATTTTATTCGACAATGTCAAGTTTTTTTTAAGCTAGACTTTTTATAAAATTTGTACTTTTTGAAGCTTTTAAACTTTTGCAAAATTTCACTACACAAATTAAAATATTTTGAAAATTTCTATATTTTTTTAAAATTATAACAAATTTTGGTTATTCTTAAAACTGTTGACTTCGTTAGTTTTCAGCAATTAGTTTTCAAAATTTTGAGTTTATTCAAAATTTAATTTTTTTGGGGAATTTCAATTGTTTTTTTTTGAATAGGGAAATTTTTTAATATCGAATTTTTTGAAATTTTCGACTATTTGAATTTTTTTTTAAATTTCATTTTAGAAAAATTTTAAAAATGTCCACAATTTTATTTGAAAATGTTGACTTTATTTGGAAACTTCAAAACTGTTTCAAAATTTCCATTGTTTTTTAACTTTCCAATTCAAATTTTCGATTTTCTGAAAAATATTCTATTTTTTCAAAATTCAGCTATTCAATATTTTGATTTTTTCGAAAAGTTTAACTTCAAAATTTGAACCATTTTTTGAACTTTTCAATATCAAGGCTTAAAAAAATTCGTTTTATTTTGAAAATTTGACCAAGCATTTTTAAATTTTTTAAAATCTCGAATTTTTTTTCAAAATCTTGACCATTTTTGAAATTTTATTCCACTAATTTCCAAGATATTAAAGTTTCTGAAAATTACAACTTTTGAAAAAAATTCCTCAAATGTTAAAATCTTTAAAATGTCAATTTCTTCTGTGTTGAATTTTTTTAGAATTTCGATTACTTTTTAAAAGTCTTATGAATTTTAATTTCTCATGAACATTTTTACATTATTCAAAATTACGATATTTTCAAAAATTTTAACTTTTTTTTGAAAATTCCCATTGTTTTCAAAATGTTAAACTTTTATTTGAAAATTTAGATTTGACTTTGTGTCTTTTTTAAATTTCAACTTTTTTTGAAAATTTCATCTTATTTTCTAAAATTTAGACTTTTTCGAAAATTTCGTTTTGTCCAAAATCACAATATCTTTCGTTTTGAGGTGGAATTCGAAGGTTAGACCATTTTTTCGAAATGTTATTTTAAAACTTGAATCATCCAAATAATTTTTTTATTTTCGTGAAAATTTGTGTTTAAAAAAACTCTATTTTTTAAATAAAATTTTTTAAACCACAAAATTTGAGAATTATAAATTTCAATTTATCGTTTTTTTGTAAATCGAAATTTTTTTTAATATCGAATTTTTTGAAATTTTCCACTATTTGATTTTTTTTTAAGTTTCATTTTAGAAAAATTTTGAAAATGTTGACAATTTTATTTGAAAATCTGGACTTTATTTAGAAACTTCAAAACTGTTTCAAAACTTCCATTTTTTTTAACTTTCCAATTAAAATTGTCGATTTTATAAAAAATGTTCTATTTTTTAAAAATTTCAGGTATCCAAAATGTTGATATTTTCGAAAATTTTAACTTTAAAATTTGAACCATTTTTTGAACTTTTCTAGAAATTTTCTTTAATATAAGGCTTAAAAAAATTCGTTTTACTTTGAAAATTTAACCAAACATTTTTCAATTTTTTAAAATCTCGAATTTTTTTTCAAAATCTTGACCATTTTTGAAATTTTATTTCACTAATTTCCAAGATTTTAACGTTTTTGAAAATTACAAATTTTTAAAAAAATACTTCAAATGGTAAAATTTTTAAAATGTCAATTTCTTCAAAGTATTGAAATTTTTTTTTAGAATTTCGATTACTTTTTAAAAGTGACATGAATTCTAATTTATCATGAACATTTTTACATTATTCAAAATTACGATATTTTCGAAAATTTTAGCTCCTTTTAAAAATTCCCATTGTTTTCAAAATTTTGTGTACTCTTTTTAGAAACTTCAAAACTGTTTCAAAACTTCCATTTTTTTAACTTTCCAATTAAAATTGTCGATTTTCTAAAAAATGTTCCATTTTTAAAAAATTTCAACTATCCAAAATGTCGATTTTTTCGAAAATTTTAACTTCAAAATTTGAACCATTTTTTGAACTCTTCTAGAAATTTTCTTTAATATCAAGGCTTAAAAAAATTCGTTTTACTTTGAAAATTTGACCAAACATTTTTCAATTTTTTAAGGTCTCGATTTTTTTTTTCAAAATCTTGACCATTTTTGAAATTTTATTTCACTAATTTCCAAAATTTTAACGTTTTTGAAAATTACAAATTTTTAAAAAAATTCTTCAAGTGTTAAAATTTTTAAAATGTCAATTTCTTCAGAGTGTTGACATTTTTTTTAGAATGTTGATTACTTTTTAAAAGTTTTATAAATTATAATTTCTCATGAACATTTTTAAATTATTCAAAATTACGATATTTTCGAAAATTTTAACTTTTTTTTGAAAATTCCCATTGTTTTCAAAATTTTAATCTTTTATTTGAAAATTTAGATTTGACTTTTTGTCTTTTTTAAATTTCAACTTTTTTTGAAAATTTCGTCTTATTTTCTAAAATTTAGACTTTTTCAAAAATTTCGTTTTGTCCAAAATCACAATATCTTTCGTTTCGAGATGAAATTCGAAGTGTAGACCGTCTTTTGGAAATGTTATTTTAAAACTTGAATCATCCTAATAAACTTTCTATTTTCGTGAAAAATTGTGTTTAAAAAAACACTGTTTTTTAAGTAAAATTATTTAAACCACAAAATTTGACAATTTTTTTAATAAATTTCAAGTTTATCGAAACTTCTGAAACTTTTCAGTTCAAGTTCAAAACTTTTAATATTTTTTTAAGTCAACAGTTATATGAAAACTGAAAGTTTAAATTCTAAATTTCAACTTTCTTCAATACTACGATTTTTTTTGAAAAATCCGCCACTTTTTCCAGTTTTAAAATTTTTGAAATTGTCGTTCAATATTTGAATTTTCTTTTCAAAATACTCGTGTTTTTTAAAATCTGAGCTTTTTTCTGGAAATTTTAACTTTCTACGAAAATTTTGTCTTTTTTTAAAATTCTGACGCCTTATCTTCAATTTTTCAATATTTTTCCTAAATCTTGGTTTTTCCAAAATTTCCACTGTTTTTACATTGTGCTTGTTTTCTTTTTTGAAAATTTTGATTTTTAAATTTCGCATTTGCCAAATTGTGGTTTCTTTTCGAATATTTTAATTTGTCCAAAATGTTAACTTTTCAAAATTTGGAGCCCTTTTAAAAGCTTTCCAATTTTCTTATAATTTTGGTTGTTCTTGAATATTTAGTCTTTCAAAAATTCTACTTTTTTGAAAATTTGGAAATTCCAAGTTTACGATTTTTTTTATTCAGATTTTTTTTCAAAGCTGAAAATTGGATAGAGTTTCAATACTTCTAAAAACAATTCCGATTCTGATTCTTGCACTATTTTACAAAGTTGCATTTTATTCAAAATCTGGAAATGTGGAAATTTTTGGGTTTTAATTTTAGAGATTAGAGCAGAAGATCTGAGAAGAAAATGGAAAAATTTGAAAAGAATTGGACAACTTTTCAAAAAATTTCAAGTTTTTTCACCAATTTTAATCTTCTGTTGTGATGCAAACCTAAAATAGGAATTTCAATTTTTCTGAAATTTCGACTTTAAAACGAAATATGAAAGATTAAATGGAAATGTTCAGATAAAAGTCAAAAGTTCAAGAAACACATTCAAAATATTTTGAGATGAAATCCACAAGTTAAAATTTTGAGTTAAGATCTGGAAAGTATTTTTATAAAATTTGGATTTTATAATCAGGATTTCGAGAAGGAAATGAAAATCCTGAATTTATTAAGATAAAATTTTTTGTCAAGTTAAGGTTGGTGAAATATTAAACAAATAAGATAAAAAAGCAAATTCACGCAGATAGATAACTTCTAAATTAAAAAATTAATTGCAAAATATGTGACGTCGGAGTGAAGAGGGTTATACAAATTTGACCACCTGCTGCATGGACGAGGTGGGCCTCAAAAAATCATGAATGAAAGGATGGCCCATAAGTTTAAAGAGCTCTTATTGATTCTTGAAAAAAAAAAACTTCAACATAACGATTCAGTGATTTTAAAGCTGGTTAGTCTACTTCTTAAATTTGATTAATTATATCTGCGTTTTTACCGTAAAATACGTTGTTTTTGCCTAAATTTTAATTACGTTGAGCGTTTTGATTTGTCGGTTGAAAAGCTGATTATTTATTATTTGTAACCTTCAATACCGAAATAATCCCGGGATTGAGTAAATGTAATCTTGAAATCCCGGGATTAGAAATAAGGATCGGGATCAAAACTCCCCCCCCCCCCCTACAAAGAAAAATTCTGCATATGTCCTTAATAAAACACCAACCTGTTTAATAACGTCTCTGATGGTATCCAAGTGAGTACCATATAAATTACCATTGTACTCTCCATATTCAAGATATTTGTTGTTTCTTATGTCTTGCTCCATATTTTCTCTATCTGTAAACCAATAGCTTTGGCCATTTTCCTCTAAAACCCTTTGAGGCCGTGACGTATCTGGAACATGACGATATAAGTATTATTACAACTAGTTTCAACAAAGCACTCCAACTTACATGGAATGACACCACCAAATTTCTCCGGATCACTATTTATCAAACGATTTTTAAGTGTTCTCCTTCCAACGCCCTGCGTACCTATCAGCACCAAAGTTTTTCTCTTAAAAGGAGGCATCCTTGTGACTTCCTCGTACAGTAATAAATCAGCCTTATCGAATTCGCAATTACTCTTAGATTGATAAATAATCTTCTTCTTCTTTTTTGAAACCCTAGTGCCGCATATGCCTATTTTGTGAACGAAATCCGCTTCCGGAGGAACGAAAGCTTTCCTCCGCTCTTCTAACTCTATGGATGGAATCAATCCAGTTCTACCATCGCCCCCGACAATTTTAGCTTGCCACCAATTTGGATCCCTCTGGTCTACTATTTGCAATATGTCGCCTCGTTCGAATGCCAAACCAATTTCCTTACACGGTAGCAGTGTATCTTCCCTCGGGTCATAAGCGTATAGGGCCCTCATGTAACACTACGAAGACTATGTGAACCCAATAAAAACGGATATAAATCTGAACTTACTGTTAACTTCTTGACCACGCCATTCTTTTGAGATCCATTCGAGACGATTGGGGCGTGCGTTTCTGGGGAAACTAACCCACCTTGGCCAATTTTAAGCGTCACGTGTTCCTTGGATTTAGCGACTTCCGTTTGCAATTCTTCGGGGGTTTTGACTTCTACACCGTTCACTTCCAAAATAACATCTCCTATGTGCAATAGACCTTGTTTTTCTATCATGCCACCTTCCATAATTCGTGCTATCACTAGATTTTCGTTGTCGTCCACTTGAACCTAAAAATATATCAATTAGAATCACCGCTAAGGAGATCATATAGAGCGCTAAACGTCAAGTACGAATAAAAATTAAACAACTTTTTTCTCAACATTTCGAATTTAAATATGCAACGCAGTAATACCCCGTTTAACGCGGGGATTACGTTGCAACCAAGTAGAGCGTTATACGAAACAGCGTTAAACAAGGTCATCTCTTTATGTAAATAGTGGGGTTAGGGGAAAACGGGTATAAAAATTAAGTCGCCATTTATATTTAGATTTTTTTAAAGTTTAATCCACTCGCAAAGGGTAACCTCATTATGCTTTCAAAGCACTGAGAGTAAGATGAGGAAACAAGGATAGATGGCGATAATCCGCCTTCTTAAACAAGGATAGGTTGTAATTTTTGGAGAAAATTTCTTTCGGTAACAAGTTCCATAACTTGGAAGTTCTATAGAAAAAAGAGTCTCTGTAGACAGAAGTCCTCACTGTGTCAAGCTGGACCGCACAGGAATATGCTATCTCCGACTGCCTAGTACGCTACAAGAATCTTGCCCTTGGGGGGATTAATCCTATTAGTTACTGCGAGCATCTTCCATGATAATACTTGTAGAAAAGAGACCAGTCACCAACCATACGCCTGTGCTCTAGAGTTTCGAGAGAATCGGTCAGACTCTTGTCATCAATTAGGCGAATCGCTCTTCTTTGAATTGAATCCAAGAAAGCTAAAGTGTGTTTTGGGGCTGAACTCTAAACATGAGAACAGTATTCTAGTGTTGGCCTATCTTGAGCTTTGTATAGTGTTAATAGCTGATGAGATGTGAAGTACTTTTTAGCTCTAAAAAGAAAGCCTAGCTTCTGAGAGGCAGATTTGGCAATGGCGCGCCCGTGATCATCCCAAGAGAAGTTAGTGCTCGCATTCACCCCTAGGATAGATAGATTAGATCCCATCGGAAGGATTTTACCGTCCATTAGTATATTTGTTGCATTATCCCTTGATGTTTTCTTAGAGAAAACCGCGGTCTGAGTTTTTGAAGCGTTGAAGTCGACCAAATTGTTCTTACCCCATTCCAGAATAATCTCGAGATTCCGATTAATGGCCTGTATCTGCTGTTCTCTTAGTTGATCTGAAGCAGTGATAGATAATGGTTTGTCGAAGAAAAAAGATGACACAAGATTACTATCATCCGCGTAGCTGTATATAGGATTGGAAGTTGAAGCTAAGAGATCGTTTATGTGTAGCAGAAATAGAGTAGGAGACAGAACAGACCCCTGAGGTACCCCTGCGTTAATCACAAATGTCTCGGATGAGAAGCCATCGACGACGACCTGAAGAGATCTGTCAGCAAGAAAATTGGATATCAAATGACAGAGTCCAGGAGGAAGACCATAAGATGTTAATTTGGCGAGAAGACATCGGTGCCAGACTCTGTCGAAAGCCTTTGAGATATCCTAGGCCATAATCCTAGCCTCATCATGTTTTTCCATAGCTGAGTTACAAATATGAGTAACATATGCATTCATATTCATTCATATTCTGCTTTTCCATTTTTTTATTGTTTTTAATCAAAAAGGTGCCTAATATCATTTGTAATTTTCTTTTGCGCCCTATAAGAAGTTGGCATTCCGTCTTGCCTTTGAACCCCTATCAAATTCTGCTTCATTTTCAATGAATTATTTCTTAATTTCTGTAGCTAACCTGGTTTTTAGAAATGACCTTGACAGTTTATTTTTTGCTTTTCTTGAATCACTTTTTTCAATATTTTTGTGTTCTTCTTGATCCACTATTTCCTTGAGCTCATCATTAATTTCTTTTTTGAAAACTTTCCCATTCCTAAACCTGCTTGATTCGCTAATTCGACTATTTCATTCATATCAACAACAGATTTTCTACTATCATCGTCCTCGTTCAGATCTGACCAAACGTTTTTTCAGACTCCTTTCAAACATTTTTTTATTACCTCATTCAAAAAAAAAATAAATTATAATGTATGTTGTATGTACTTTGGATTTAGAGGAAATCTAATGATGCGTGCAATTTTTAGGAAATCTCACTATTCCAATAAAAAAGCGTTAAACCGAAACAACGCTAAACGAAGCAGCGTTAAGCGGGGTCTCACAGTATTTATTTTTTTTTGGAGAATGTCGATTACTCTTCTTAAAATTTAAATTTTAAACTCAAAGCCCAAACTCACCATTTTTTATTACTATTATATCATTTTGGTTAGTTTTATTAATTTTGAACCTGTTTTTTAAAATTTTGCCTTTTTTCTTAAAATTTTGACCTAAGATTTGAAATTACTCTTTTTCAAAATCCCATATTTTTTTCTCAAACTTCCATGTTTATTATTTCAGTATATATTGTTAATATTTCGAATTTTTCGATGTAAACTGAAATACTCAAGGTTTTTTCTTTGAAATTTTAACTCTAAACTCAAATTTAGTTTCTTCTAATAATTTTGAAATTCCAACTTTAATTTTGAAATTCTAAGTTTAATTTTGAAATTCCTAGATACTTCTTCCCTGGAAATTGAGAGAATATTTTTTATATGAATTTCATTGATTTTTCGAAATTTCCAACTACTTTTACAAAAACCAAACTCCGGCTCAGATGATAGCTTGGCTATCGAAACGCCCTAGAGCAACCTTTCTTGTGCTTTTTAATCTTTTTTGGTTTCAGGGGACAATTTTTAAAAATCAGACTTTTAATTTTTATTTTTTATTTTTACTAAAATGTAAATTTTAAAATTGAAATGTCAGTTTCTTGAAAAGGTAGATATTTGTGTTTTAAAATTTCGTCCCTAATCCACATTTTATTTTTATTCTTAGAATTTCGAATTTGATCTCGATTTTTTTATATACATTTCGAAGATATTTTTTTCTTTTGATTTTTTTGCAATTTTAAGTGGATACACTTACAGCTTTTCCTTATTTTAAAAATTTTGTGTGGTTTTCAACTCGATTATTTCAAAATGCAAATTGGAGATACTTTTTTTTAGAAATTTTTTCATGCAAATTCATACTTTACATTTTGAACTTTTACTTATTCTTTTAAACGTGAGGTTACACATTTAAAACTTCGAATGTATTAAGAAATTTGAACTATTTTTAAATTTTGACCTAAATTTAGAAATTTCAACTTTTTTTAAAATTATTTTGTGGACGATTTTTTATATAAATTTTGAGCTCATTTTAAAATTTTGACTTTTTTATAATAACTGCAAATTTAGACTTTCAGTGTTTACTTTCTTTTTTCTCTTTGAGTACAAATGCATTTTGTAAATTTCGACCATAATGTCGAAACTTCAAAAATTCCAACTTTACTAGAGGTTAGATACAGTAAAATCTCTCTTAAGCGGATACCTTCGGGACTGTCAAAATATGTCCGCATATCGGAGGTGTCCATTCATGAGACGTGGTAACCACACTTTGTTTGCTTATTTATTATTTCTGTTTTTTTTTTTAGATATCAGACATCAGAAATGTCTTGAAAATTGGATTTTTTTTTACTTCACGCTCAAATTTCGTTATTTAAAGTTCAAAGTTTACGGTTCGAAGAAAAATCGAAATTTCGACAAAGTAGACTAAATATCAAATTAATACTCAACATTTTTAACGTTAAGAAATAATGTTGTACACTGTAAAATCAAAATTTTGAGAAAAGAGTAAAAAGGGCTTACACAGGCTTAATCTAAAATTTTTTCCCTTAAAACTTCAAATGTTCAAATCAAAATTCTTATAAAACAATCAATATTACAAAATTCCTATTATTTTTTATATATCTTCACATTTTTCAAAATTTCAAGTTAACTCTTGACATTTCTAATTGTTTTCTTAAATATGACTCTAAGGTCGAAAATTTATGATTAAAATCCAAATCCAGAAAAAATGCTGAACGACGATTATTGGAGTTTTCTAAAAAATGTTCTTCAGATATTTGGCCTTTAAAGTTGAAATTTTATCTCAAGAGAACATTAAAATATGTTCTCTAGAAATTTTGATGTTAATTGAAAAATCAATTTACAAACTGAAGCAAAAATTCTGAAATCTAAAACTTTCAAAATTTTTCTCGAAATTAGAGTTTGTTAAGGACAGACTTGAAATTATGGGAATTTTTTAAAATAGATAAAACTTTTTTCAAAGTTTTTCATTCGGAAATAGGATTTATTTGTTCAAAAATTTGATATTATTATTTTAAATTTCGATTTCAAACTAAAATCTATCAAAAATTTTAAGATTTCAAACTTAAACTTCAAACTGAAAACAAAAATTCAAACTTCGAGACTCCCAAAATTTATAAAAAAGAAATTCGAGTTTTGACACCGAAAGTTGAGAAAATCTTGGAAGAGGAATTATTTCTGAGCTTACAAATGTTGTTTAAATACGAAATTTTTATAACATATCTTAATATTCGACCTCAAATTTTTTATGAAAAATCAAGTGGAAATTTTGTTTATTTTCAAATTACATTAGTTTTTTCTCATCGTTTTCATTTTGATTAGAAATTTTGTTTTTTTTTTAAATTTTAATTGTAATTTTCCTCTTTCGAGTTAAAACTCGAATTAAAAAATTTAAAACTTCAAATTGGATATCATGAAAAAATAGTCGACATTCCTAAAAAAACTTAAAATTCAAAGTTTAGAAAAAAACTTGAAATTTAGCTGCAAAATAATAGCTGCTCATTTATTTTAAAATAAAAAATATGTAACTACTTTTCTATTCTTCAAGTGAAGCTTAGATGGGGAACTGGTTTACGTCGAAGATATCCTTTGGCTCATGAACTTTTTTCTTTAGATATGTTTGAGTGAAATATTCTGTCAATGCAACATTGCGTATAATTTTGTGGTGTCCGGTTAAGAGAGAACATTGGCATGTGTGTGTAGAAATACGTGTCCGCGTCCACCTAACAGAGAGTCCGCTGAACAGAGGTTCTATTGTATGGAATTTTCTATGACACAATTCCGGACTATGAAAAATTGTCCGCTTAGTAGAGTTGTCCGTTTATTAGAGGTGTCCGCTAAGGGAGATTTCACTGTACTTAGAAAAAATTGAAGATTATTAAAATTTTGCTTTTTCAAATTTTATCTTTTTTTTTCTATTTGACTGCAAATTAAATCTCTTCATAAATATCAATTTTTCTTTGAAATTTTGACCATAATGTCGAAATTTCAACATTTAATTGAAAATTCTAAATTAACTAGAAGTTTGGTCTCCATTTTTAACTTAAAATTTTAATATTTTCTGAAGATCTCTTTTTGTTCGAAATTTCAACTTCGATTTATGAACGTCAACTTTTTGGTATTGCAACAAAATGTAGTTATAAAATTTAGTAAGGAATTTTTCTAGAAAAATTTGACAAGCGGCCACGATAATAAATAAAATTGTAGATAGGCGCTCCAGAAATTCCCGCGAATGATAAGTCTTATCTGCACGTTCCTTCTAAAAAATGGCACGGGATCTAAATGCGTGGTCGGCTTTCCCTCAGTCAGTCAACGAATAAGTTAGTTAATTAAACAGTGTTAGTGAGTTAATCATTCAGTTGGTCAGTTAACTAAGTGAATTATAATTGTAGTGTTCCGGAATTAGTTTGGAAATAAAGTGGTTACAATTCACGAAGTATTAATCTTCGAACCGATAACGCGCAACAGTATTTTAAAAAGACGATATTTCGAGAAAAAAACTTGCAGGTTTATTCTTCATGGTGAACTCTTGTTGGTCGGAAACATTATGTTTATTAATTTTATTTATCATTTCTACGACCCAGTTTGGAAATATTTAATTTTTTATTGTTTGTTGACAATATTCTAAAACAGTTTTTGAAATATGACTACGTGACGTTTTAAATAAGTTTAGATATCACGTAGTCATGTTTCAAAAACTGTTTTAGAATATTTTCAATAAATAATAAAAATTTAAATATTTCCAAACTGGGTCGTAGAAATGTTAAATAAAATTAATAAAAAAAAATTGATGGGTATATAAAATTTAGTCTTTCAATTTCCTCATTCTTTTTTTCTTAACTGTATAAATGAGACATTTCTTGAAATTTTCTCCATAATCTCGAAATTCAATTATTTTTTGAATACCTAGTTTAATAGAGATTTTTAACTCAAAATTTCCATATTTTCTGGACATCTTTAATTTATTTCAAAATTTTGCTTTCGGTCAAGGTCAGAAAATTCTATCTTTTTATTATTTACTTTCTTTTTTCTGTTTGATTGCAAATGAGACTTTTTTTATAAATCTGAAATAATTTTGAAATTTCAATCAAAATATACAGGATATACTTCTTCCAGGATTGGACCGTGTCAAAGAACTACTAAAGTGTTTGACATTGGGCAACGTCGAACACACTTTTAGATGTTCTTTGACACGGTTCAATCCCGGAAGAAGTATATCCTGTACTGACTCTGGCCGTGGAAACCTTTGTTATCATTTTCAATCAAAATGTCGATATTTTCTAAAATAGTACATTATACTATAAGGGAGAGAAATGCGTTATTTTGGCAGAGGTGCAATGCACCGAGGACAAAATAGCATCTCTCCCGAATGGTATAATATACTATTTTTTCCACGGTCTCATTAACTTAAAAACACATATTTGGTCATTATGAAGTAAGTAGCACCAGAATTATTGTATTCGGATTTGAGCATTTATTTAGTAGCCGTTGAGTTATTGTAATAACTACAAAATAAACAAACAAAAAGAATTGTTAAATTAAGATGCTAGTTTGGTTTAGTTTAAAGTTTGTTTAGTGCACAATAAATAATTGTAAGTTAGAAGAGATTGTGGAGGTTGCAAATATTGCAATAAGCAATTTGCTGCCTACGAAGTCAAGATCTTTATACGATATAGCCTACAATCGGTTCAAAAATTGGTGCGCCGAGAAAAATGTTCAAGTATTCAGCGAGAATGTTTTGTTGGCATACTTCAGTGAAAATGCAAAGAATTACAAGTCTTCCACATTATGGGCGCAATATTCTATGGTTAAATCATGCTTGATAATTTACGACAACATAGATATAAGCAAATTCCCCAAGCTGATAGCATTTTTGAAAAGAACCGGTGACGGATATCAAGCGAAAAAATCGAAAATATTGACAAAGGGTGAAATCGACCGTTTTCTATCAAGTGCAGATGACAAAGAATTCTTAATGATTAAGGTAAGATTACTTTTGTTGTTAGGTATTTCAATTATTAAGTATTTTGATTTTTTATAAGTTGGATTAATTCTGGGGATTGCTGGAGCTTGTCGAACTGATGAACTAGTCAATTTAACTGTAGATGATATTGAGGATGTAGGCTCTTCCTTGATTGTAAAAATTCCAAACACTAAGACAAAGATTCCACGAACCTTTCTGGTTACCGATGCGGGAAATATGCTTGAATTGTTTCGAAAATACCTGTCCCTTCGTCCTCCCCACGACAAGCATAAGCGCCTTTTTTTGTACTACAAAGCAGGAAAATGTTGTTCGCAGCCAGTTGGCAAGAACACCATGGGAAAAATTCCGAGTGTAGTAGCTTCGTATTAAAAATTACCTGATGCTGCATGTTATACTGGTCACTGCTTACGAAGATCTTTAGTGACATTACTGGCAGATGCTGGTGTGGATATCACCACAATCAAGCGTCAGCGTTGGAAATCAACGACAGTCGCTGAGAGTTATGTCGAGAACTCCATTGAAAATAAGACCAAAATTGCTTGCTAATCAGGGTTTAGTAGGTACCACTACTAGCGCAATCACAAAAACTGTAAATGTAAGCGAAAGTAATATTCCTTCTAATATTTATTTTGAAAATTGTACAAATGTAACATTTAGTTTAAATGTCAATAAATAATTTCAATGTTATCTTTTTTTTTGCATGAAAACCCTTCTCCATAATGTAAACTCCCTTGGGAGCATTATACTCCCTTGAGAATAATCGACTACTTCTGTTTTAATTTTGATGTCATAGAAACTGATTTCTACTCCCGACCGTGGAAAAATCTCTTTTTTTCGAAACCACGACTTTGATTTCTAAATGACTACTTTTTGTAAACTATTTCTAAAAAATTAATTTTAAAAGTACGATATTTCAAGAAAAAACTTGAAGAAATAGATTAGCCCTTCAATTTCTTTTTTTTTTTTTTGTTTAGCTGTACAAATACGACATTTGTATAGACAACATTTTCGGCCAATATCTGGAAATTTTAACATTTCTTTTTCTTTCAAATTCCTAGTTCAACTCAACGATATTTTCTGAACATATTTAATACTGCTTTTTAGAAATTTTGTATTTAGTCTTTAGACCTCGATTTTTTTACATTTCGAGAATTTTAAATGAATATTAAAAGGACGATATTTGGAAAAATATCAAAATTTATAAAATTTTACCTTTTAAATATTTGCTTTCTTTTTTCTGTTTTCTGTTTGACCGCAAATGCGATTTTATTTTATAAATCCAGAATTTTTTTAAAACTTCGACCGCAATGTCGAATATTCGAGAACATCGGTGTCCAATGTTGCGAAAATTTTTTTTCTTGTATTTTTATATTTGACTAAAGTAAAAAAATTATTATTCTGATGGTCCATCTATTGAAAAACTCTAACACTGAGTAGACAGCGCAAAGCCTAAAATACTCTACAAGAATGAAATTCTGCCCACAAAGGTATAACATATAACGTAGAATTTTTCAAAATTCAACTTCTAAGGAAAATGGAAACACAAATCTTGTCCCGTGAAACCAAGAAATATTAAAAAACACAACAAAGGTTGCTCTAACGGGTTTCGACAGCTGAAGATGATAGCTTGGCTGTCGAAACGCGTTAGAGCAACCTTTGTTGTGTTTTTTAATCTTTCTTGGTTTCTGGGAACAAGATTTTTATTTCAATTTTTGAAGATAACAAAAAACCAGTCCGTGCCACCAAAACTTCTAAGGGCCTAAAGCTGGGCATTGAAGCCCTTAAAAGGGTAGGCATTAAATAATACACACCAGTGGATTTAAAGTTGCCTCTACGCGTAGCTGAAAATATAAGGCATTAACTCATCACTTTGACTGTATGACATATTCTTGCCACGGCGCTGCGGTGTTTATTTTGCTTATCGCATTTTTTATTTCAGTGACCATGCGGCGTAGAACTGGAAAACTGAGAGTCTTTATTCTGCTGCAGAATGAACAACGTTAATAATACATGTCGTCGTTTTAACCACAATTTGACAGGTTCAAGGGTTTTGATGTATCAAAATGGAAGTGTCAGCCAAAGAAGAAATAATATATAATATAATAAATTTGTAATGGTATCAACAAGAGCTAGTAATATTTAGACATGGTCGTATGGCAACGCTTTGATGGTATCTAATGCTCTTAAATTCTGACCCAAATATCATTAAATATTTTGATTTGTTCTCAGTTACTTTGAAAGTGATTATTTATATTTTATGTCAATTTTTGATGAAAATTATAAAATTGTTAATAATGGTAATAAAAATATTATGGAAAATATTTATGTAGTCCGATTATTTTGGCCAAACAACCTCTGAAATATAGGCAATAAATTAATTATCAATTGTTTACGTTGAAAAAATTTGCACTTTTAACTCCAAATATTGATATTTTCCGATTTCCAAATTGCTAGTTTGATTTCTAAACGACGACTTCTTCATATTAGTAAAAATATTAATTTTAAAAAAGAAGATATTTCAAGTAAAAATTTAAAGGTTATAAAAAGTTTAACCTTACAGTTTTTACTTTCTTTTTCAGTTTTTTGAAATTTTATCCATAATCACGAAAGTTCAACAGTTTTTTTTTATTCCTAGTTCAACAGAGATTTTTAAATCAAAATTTTCTGAATATTTTTACTTTTTTTTTCGAAGTTTTGTTCTGATGGTAGTTTTTGAAAATTTCTTACCGTAAGCCCCAGTGGTTCTCCGGGTTTTTTTCTAACCCCCACCATGCGGATCATATCGCCCGTCATGCCGTTGAGATCGGGAAGAACTGGCGTAGAAGGTTTATCAGTCTTCTTCAGTTGGGGATTTTCGATAATTTGAGCTATTTCGTCATGTGAATCTATCAAGGCCTTCACATGAGGCTTCGAAAGTAAAACAGACAATTCCCTGGCGTCTCGGTTCCTGGTCCGGCCGCACCTAAGGGCAAGCTCGTTCAATAAATCCTTAGTGGACGAAGATACGGGCTTTGGAAGTACAGGTGGACCTTCCAGGCGATCTTGCACCTGCAATGAGAAATAGAATGTAATTTTCCAAAATGCTGTAAGACTTTTGGCGTGTCAGTGACCCCAAGAGACTTTGCTATTGCTAAATCGTCATTTATCAACGTTTTTTGTGACGCGTCCACGAAAAAGTCAAAAAAAGACGCCCCCCTCCCCCTTTAAGCTAAAATTAATAATTATTTCAGACTTACTTAGGTTATTATTATTCGATAATATAGCTATGCAGTACTTGGCGTTTTTGTGAAAGGTCTTATTAAACTATGAAAATAAAAATTCTAAAGAAAATTTGAAATGTTCAAAAAATCTCAAAATCTTAAAAAAGCTTAAAATTTGAAATATTCGAACTTAAATAAAAATCGAAATTGAAACAAAAAGTAAACACCTTTATTAATTTTTTTTTTAAGTAGAAGTAAAAATATTTAAAAAGGTTGAAATTTTTAAAAGTAAACTCATTCAAAAGTTAAAATTTTTGAAAGTTGAAATCAAAGACCAAAATTTTTATAATAATCTAAAATTTAAGAAAAAACCATATTTAAAAATTTTGAAAAAACTGGAAACTGTAAAATTTAAAATGTTCAATAGAAATGCTTACATTTTCAAAAAAAAATCGAAATTTTCAAGTTAGATTTAAAAATAAAATGGAATTTTAAAAAATTTCGAATCAAAAAAAGAAAATCAAAATATTCAAAATGTCACAGTTTCGTGAAAAAATTCAAATCTCCAAAAAAGTAGATATTTCGAAAGGTAACATTTTTCAAAAAACTAAAAAGATCAAATTTCGGTAGACAGTTATTAGATACAAAACGTAAATTCATAAACTACTACACATTTGTAATAATATTCAGAAATTGAATTTTGTGGAAACCATGGACATTCTTAAATATTTACAGTCTCGACAATCTGCATTGTGAATAGTTGCACGTGATATTTACACATTTAATAAAAGCCTTGGATCGGAGGTCAAATCGAAGAAAGTATTTTTTATATCTGAGTGTGATCTATGGGTTGACATAACAACGGCCGAACTACTAATATCATCTGCCGATCTGCTGTAAAGAAAAACGTTTTTGGCTCTTTAACATTTTCGAGACAATGTTTTTTATGTTGTTTTGTTTGCTATTATTAAGTAGGTTTTATAAGTAAGACTTTTCTGAGTGTTCATGTATACAAATGCATGCAGCATTATTCTCATTTCACATCACATCAAGTAATATCTAGTTAATAAAGTAGAAAGAATTTTCAGCACATTAAGAGTTTCATAGTTTAACTAATAATCACCTGGAGATATTTATTAATTAGTTTACAATTAGTCAGATTATTGTTCCACATTAAGAGACAATTACCTATAATGCATTCTACAAAAGTCTTACTCAAGGATTTTACGACGTACGATGCACTTATAATTACAATCTATACAATGTAAATGGTAAACATAGCAATATTTACTACTTTCACCTGGTGTAATCTATAAACATTTTCACATCTGTACATTAAATTAATTTATATTGGATGCGCAAATTGATGCAATTTGTTTTCAATTTTGAATTCTCTTAAAATTACATACTTCATAAAGTTAATGTTCTTTGCCTCATTTGTGGTATTTCTCAATATTGAAACAATATTTTAAGCATTACATTTTAAGTACTGCAATTAAATATCTTATTGAAATATTTATAATATATTTCTTCCATATGTTTGAAAATTTCCCAAACTCACACTCCATATGTCATACTAGTGGCGCGCTCTCGTCAAACGCTTGAATTACTAATATAAAAGCACCACGAAAAGTACCCCCCGTATTCAATGCGTCTTCCATATTTGCCTGATATGGCACCGTCGGATTTTTTCCCTTAAATTACATTGAGAATTGCCAAATACTTTTTCACATAAAATATTTTCTTCAAAATTTATTATTGTTTTTCTAATACTATATGTTTCATTTAAGCCACTTAGGGCGCAAATCGCCGTATATTAACATGAAAGATGCAATATTTCCAAATTGAAAAATATATATATAACCAGTCATTAAAACTGCAGATAGAAGTGAAAACATAAAACTAGAAAATAACAATGATTTTCATTTGATTCTTAAACTGATTCTAGTCTCAAAAGTTACAATTTCGTAATTTATCATAAATCCAAATAATTTTGAATCTTTCCCAGAAATTTTAGGAAAGAAAAACTGAAGTTTTAAAATTATTTCAAGCTTTTCCCAAAATTTTCGCTTTTTGTGTAAATAAAAATGTTGAAATTCATTTCAAACTTTCGAAATTAATTTCTAATTTATAAAGCTAAAAATTTCGACCATTTTTTCATTATTTTAAATTTAATGTTGAATATTATAAAGTAATCTCAATATTTTAAGGTTGTTTCTTGGAGATTCGACTTTAAATCACGAAAATTTCCAAGTTCCAAGACATTTCTGATGTATATTTGAAGAAACCAAAATAACCAGTAATCGTTTTTTTTCTTGGTGGAGCGGACTGGTATTTGATTATCTTCAAAAATGGAAATACAAATCTTGTCCCCTGAAACCAAGAAAGATTAAAAAACACAACAAAGTTTGCTCTAACACGTTTCGACAGCCAAGCTATCATTTTCAGAGAGATACTCTCGAAGGTTTGATTTTCTTAAAAAAAAACTTTCCATGTTAGGCACTGTCCATTTCCCGAAGCAGTCATTAGTTGAATCTACTCTCCAAGTTTAGGTTTCTACATCCAGAGATTTAGGTTATGCATTAGTACGTGAATAATTAGCTACATGGGTGTGGGCAGGATTCCCTACTAGGGAGGGGGCAACAATTATTCTTAAAATTCATGGATAAAACCTTCCGATTGAGTAATAATGTATACATATTTTCAGTTAAAAACTACACGAACTGGGAAGATCGAATTTTCAGATTTAAAGTTAAAATTTTGAAAAAGAACCAAACTTTAAGAAGAAATTTTTCAAAAAATGTCAAAACTTCGAAAAAGAGAAAATTTCAAAAAAAGACGAACATTCCAAATGTCATTTCTTGTGAAAAAAGTGGTAATTTCCATAACAAGTAAAATTTAAATAAAAATATAATGCAACTTTCAAATATATTTCCTTATTATTTTATTTTATATTCTTGAAATTTCCAAGTAATCTTTTTCTTAAAATTTCCTAAAAATATTGTTCTCAGACTTAGATTTCTATTAAATTTTTTATCCAATTTTATAAAAATCAAAGAATTTTGTGAAGAAGTCGAAATTTTCAAAAAAAATTCAATTTTAAATGGAAACATCCAGAAACAGAATTTGTGGAATTTCGAGATAAAACTCAAAATAACAACAAATAATTAACAAAACGGCTTCGAAAAAAAATCACGATTCTTAAAAAATACTTGCAATTTAGAAAAATGAAGAGAAAAAAGTAGCACGATCTAGAAAATATTTCAACTTGCCTAGATAAAATCCAATTTTAATTTTCAAACAAAATTCCAAGTAATTTTAAAAAAGACGAATTTCGAGGAAAAAGTTTGGAAAAGTCGGAGTTTTCAGTAAATCGTATTAAAAATAAAAACCTAACCTTTTACAAAAGCTCGAAAAATGTCCAAAATTCGAAAAAAGTTAAAATTTTCAATGGTCTAATTTTGTGAAAAAGTCTTTTTTGAGAAAAAAACCACAATTTCCAAAAACATTGTTCTCAAAATATAAAATTTGGTAAAGACGTTGAATTTATAAGAAATTTTTTTCTCTAAATCCTCAAAAATATTTTTCTCGGCATTTTTATTAGCATTTTCATCTAATTTAGAGAAAAAACATTTTCGGAACTATAAAATATCACATTTTGAGATAAAAGTGGAAATTTGTTTTAAAAAAGACAAATATGAAGAAAAATTGCGGAATTTCGAAATAAATAAACGATTTTTGAAACAAAAGTTCAAAAAGTAGAATTTTGACAATAAAATCGAAATTTCGAAAAAGTCAAATTCTGAGGGAACGGCAAATTTTAGGAAAAAACTATTTTAAGAAAAAACGTAAAAATTTTGAAAAAAAAAGACGAATTTACCAAGAAAATAATAAATATCGGATATTGAGATAAAATTCAAAATTTCATGAAAAAGAAACCAGTCGAAATTTCCAAAAAATCAGATTCTAAATTTTCAAAAATAGCTAAATGTTCAGAAAATTATCGAAATAAAAAAAAACGAAATTTTGAGAAAACTTCGAAAAGGGCAAAAAATTCAAAATCTTCCGGAGAAAGTCAAATTTTAAGAAAAAAGTCGAAATTTTGAAAAAAATAATCTAAACTCTGAGAAACGGACGAAATTAGGAGAAAATGATCGAAATTCTGCGAAAAAGATCTAAATTTTGAGAAAAAGCGTTTAATCTTTTAGTGAAAATTTGATCCAGAAAAATTCAGATTTTATTAAAATTAAGGAAAAAATCGAATTTTAAGAAAAGAAAACGAAATATTAAGAAAAAATGGAAATGTTCTGGATGAATATTTATTTTCTCTTGACTGCTCGACTGATACGCGTCGAAATTTCAAGAAACAAATTGAAACTTCCAGAAAATATTATCGTAATTGTCTTACAAAATTTTCAAATTTTAAATAAAGAAATATATGTTTTTATCAGAAGATCGACCGAATGTCGAGAAAAATCAAATTTTAATTAACAAGATGAAATTTGCAGAATTCAAAAAAGTCGAAATTTTCAGAAGAATTTCGAATTTCCATTAATGGAGAAATTTCGGAAAAAGAAGACGAAACTCGAAATTTGAAATTTTGATAAAGTCATGTTTGCTAAAAGGAAAGGAATTTTATGAATTGCAAAATTTAGAAAAAAAGACAAATTTTGCAAAAATAATACGAAATCTGAGAATAGAGTCGAAATTTCGGAAAAATATTTCAAGGAAAGAATAAATTTGGAAGCTGGTCCCCCAGTTGAATACAGACATTTTAGGTTTGCCGCATGAACTGGGAGGGGGGGGGGGGGCACACTGCTCTATTCTAGCTACGCCAACGGTTTGCTAGGATAGGTTACAGATATAAAACTTTATGTGATCAATTATTCAAAGTCACAAACGGTTTATACAATTTCATGGTTTGTTAAATTGAAAGAGTTCGATTTGTTTTGTTTTACATATAAACTTGAAAAGAGCACAAACATTATTTTATTTGATAGCTGCTCAGCCAAAATAAAAATTAAAAAAAAAATAGAGGGTCCCGCACTTAATGGATCCGGGCCTGTTTTTATCCACATACCAATTTTAAATTTTCACGTGCTAAATATTTAAAGGTTATTAATTATTCAATTAATTATATTACAAGTTTTACTCATAGCTACAGATATACTGATAACATTAACACCTTGGTAACGCGACATTAGCATGTCGGTCACGTGAAATCGCAAGATTTTCCACTATCAAAGCCGCTCAACGCATCTAAGGAAGTTTTCATTTCAAGCATTGATGTGTGCGGATCACTGACGAACTGTAATGTTATTTTCAGCTACAAAAACTAAAGAGGAAACAATGAAAGTGTGTAGAATTGGTTTAGGTTAGTTGTGGAACGGCTACGTTCGCCACGAATAACAGATACGAAACCAACTTCGGTACCAAGCACACTAGAATAATATTTTTGTGTTGAAAATGTGATATTTACTGTTGACAAAATCAAAAATGAAACAAATAAAAGGCGCAGTCAAACAGTATTTATAACAATTGTAAATAAACTATGTACTTCGAACAACCAATTTTTTTCGTTATTTTCGTCGTTTGATTTTCCGCGTTGTATCAGACATTGATTTGTTTATAAAAAAAACACTTTTTTTCTGCGATATAAATGACATACAGGTGATTCAAAATTCGATGAACAGTGCATTCCATTTTCGATGGTTTTGCCCTATTTCTACTATTTCCTTTATTGGTGGAACGGACTAGTCCTTGATTATCTTCAAAATCGGAAATACAAATATTGTCTTCTAAAACCAAGAAAGACTAAAAAACACAACAAACGTTGCTCTAACGCACTATCGAAACGCGTTAGAGCAACTTTTTTTGTGTTTTTTAATCTTTCTTGGTTTCGGGGGACAATATTTGTATTTCAACTACTATTTCCTCTCAAAATTGATCTAGGTTTCAGAAAACTTCAATCCTCTATCTCTGCTGGAAATAGTAGTAATAGGGCGAAATGGGATGCTCTGTACATTTTTAAGAGTGCATTCTTGGGGCCAAAATAAGACTTTTTTTTATAAACATGTGTCCTAAAATGCACTTCCTCCGGATTACAGCAATCGCGTCAAACAGAAGAATGAAAGGTTGTATCGTGGAAGGGGCGGGTGGCATTTCCAATATTTGATATAAAATTATTAATGCAGTTTATGAAAAAAATTGAAAATAAATAGGACCAAAAATATCCTAATCACAATGGTGCCAGCAGTCCTTGTTTTAATAGTCCATCCAAAAAGTCCATCGGATGAAACATAGATGGCGTTACTAGAATGTTCTTCATATGATTTTTATTTAATACTAACCTTCAAGCGATTCGTGTATAAATTTGACAGCAATCTGACTATTGATTCGTGAGTTATAGCATTTTGTGTGAAGCAACTTTTGTTATTGAAAAAAAATGGAAAAAAGTGAATTTCGAGTTTTGATAAAGCATTGCTTTTTGAAGAAAAAAAATACAGTGGAAACCAAACAATGGCTTGATAAACATTATCGGAACTCTGCTCCATCGAGACAAATGGTAGAGAAGTAGATTGCTGAATTTAAACGTGGTCGCACCAGCACAAATGATGCAGAGCGCAGTGGACGCCCAAATGAGGCTGTTGTTCCAGAAAGCATCAAAAAAATCCTCAAATTGGTAATGAAAGATCGCAAATTGAGGGTGCTGGAGCTAGCTGACATTGTAAAGATATCAGACGGTAGTATTTTTACCATTTTACACAAACATTTGGGTATGCTTAAGCTCTGTGCAAAGTGGGTGCCGCGTGAGCTCACAGTCGACCAAAAACAGCAACGAATCGATGCTTCCAAGGAGTGTTTGGCGATGTTAAACCGCAATAAAATGAGATTATATTGTCGACATGTGACAATGGATGAGAAATGGCTTCGCTATTACACACCAGAATCCAAAAGACAGTCAGCTGAGTGGACAGCAGTCGACGAACCGAATCCAAAGCGAGCAAAGACGCAACAGTTGGCCTGTAAGGTGATGGCTTCTGTATTTTGGGATGCGAACGGAATAATATTCATCGACTATCTCCAAAAAGCAACCACGATCAACAGCGACTATTTCTGTGCACTTTGGATCGATTGAAGGCTGAAATCGCAAAGAAACGGCCACATTTGCAAAAGAAAAAAGTGTTGTTTCACCAAGACAATACACCGTGTCACAAATCGATGAAAACGATGGCAAAATTGAAGAATTGGGCTTCGAATTGCTTACCCACCCACCGTATTTTCCAGATTTAGCCACCAGCAACTTTTTCCTGTTTTCAGATCTTAAGAGAATGCTAGCTGGAAAGAAATTTAAGTCCAATGATGTAATCGCTGAAACTGAGGCCTATTTTGACGAAAAAGAGAAATCGTACTATAAAAGTGGTATCGAAAATTTGGAAAATTGCTATACTCGTTGTGTCGCCCTCGAAGGCAACTATGTTGAATAATAAAATCGAGTTTTGTCAAAATTTTGTTTTTTTCTTACTTATCCTACGGGCTTATTGAATGACTTGGTATTTCAGAGTAATAAACGTTTGCATGTTTCATGTTATACCATCTAAATTAAACGAATGACTATAAAAAATTTATCATATTCAAAACAATAACCCTTGGTTGCAAATAAAATTAATAAGAGCATATCGAATGATGTGCAAATTCATTCTTTGACATTTAAAATGTGCCTCAATCGACCTAATTAATTTCGATAAATTCGATAAAAGATAGTAAAATTAATACAGAAAAGGAAAAGGAATAAATATTTCAAATACATAAAAAATTTAACAACGACTTCCAACCTTTTATTGTACCATGCATTACTGATATGGTGATATGGAAATACTGATAGCAAAGTCGAGTTTGTAATTAAACCAAGTAAATACGATAAAGCTTAATAAAATTATAGGTCAAATACATAATAAATTGTTAAATGTGGTGGCCAAAAAATGTTCACATTTTATTTTTATTTGTTACTACTTGTTATTTTGTTATTAATGAATTAGTGTCTTAGTAATAATACAATGATGTATGTATGAGGTGTGTTCAAAAAGTAAGGTGACTATTTTTATGAAAAATATTTATTTATTCATCAACATTTATACTGTCCCCTTCAAAGTAATCCCCCTCAGATACAATGCACTTGTACCAACGCTTTCTCCAATCTTCAAAGCACTTCTCATAAGTACTTTTTGGTATAACCTTGAGTTCCTCTAGCGATGCAGTTTTTATTTTATCAATCGTTGCAAATCTTCGTCCTTTCATAGGTCTTTTAAGTTTTAGGACTAGGAAAAAGTCGCAGGGGGCCAAATCCGGCGAATATGGTGACTGAGGCATGATTGTCTCACAAGTAACGATGAATGAGCAGGTGCATTATCGTAATGCAAAAGCCATAAATTATTTTTCCACAATTCCGGACGTTTTTTTCTTTTGCTTCTCGCAAACGGCGCATAACTTCAATGTAATACTCCTTATTGACCGTACGACCTTGAGGTAAGAACTGCTGATGCACTACACCATAATAGTCGAAAAAACCAGTGAGTAAAATTTTGACATTTGATCGGACTTGGCGTGTTTTTTTCGATCTTGGCTCTCCTGGGTGCTTCCGTTGGAACGATTGGGCTTTGGTTTCGACGTCATAACCATATACCCATGATTCGTCTGTCGCCAGTTATGACCCTTTTGAGCAAATCAGGATCATCACTGATGTCATTTAAGAGCTCCTAAGCGATGCTCATGCGACGGTTCTTCTGATTCTGATTCTTCTGATTCAGAAGTTTCTGAACAAACTTCGCTGATACACGTCTCATGCCCAAAACATCCGAAAAAATTGCATGACAAAAACCGACTGATATGCCAACATCCTTCGCAACTTCTCTCCTAGTAATTCGACGATTTTCAAAAACAATTTTCTTCACAGCTTCGACGATATCTTCTGTTGTTGGTGTGCTGGGGCATTCAGAGCGAAGTTCGTCGTCGGCTTCTTCTCGGCCACCTTGGAAGAGTTTGTAACACTTGTAAACATTTTTTTACTTTGAGCAGACCCACCGTACACTACTATCAACATTTCAAGCGTTTTGGAGCACTTGATTCTATTTTTCACGCAAAATTTGATACAAATTCTTTGCTCCATTTTTTATAAAAATAGATAATCGCCGAGCACGGCAAAATACGTCTAACTTTTTTATCTGTCAAAAACAAACTAAGTATGCTATGTACTTGAAACTGTGAATATATATTCGGGACATGTGTACCAACACAACAACGACAAAAAATCGATAATCGAATGTATCTTGCCCACGAAACTTGAAATTACCTTACTTTTTGAACAGACCTCGTATACAAGCTTTTAGACCATCAAGTCGAAAAAAAAGTGCTGCAATTACAATCAATTTTTATATCGAAGCTCTTAAAGTATTTGTCATTTCCAATGTTTCGTAAAAAACTAATAATTTGCATAAAAGTAATGGTTTATGTTTTTAAAAAGACTGACATTTGCTGAGTGTAACCTTCTTGAAATACTTTAATTGTAGTCAGTTTTGTGACCATTTTAATGAAGTAATATAAAATGAAAATATTTTACTGCAAATTTGGTGAACTCTTTTAAATACTTTCATTTCCATATCGCACTTATAATTCGCCCTGATGTGGTAGAAATCGCGAAGCAGATGAATCGCCTTATGTTGTTATCGCGATGACTCATTTGCAGGATTCTAGCATCTTGTAGACCTTTTCTGGATGGAAACCTCGTGAAAAAGTGCCCGATATAAATACAGACGCACCCGGATGGTGATTCATTCAGTACGATGTCTTCACTCAGTATTTAATTAAGGTTATTCATTGCTGGACAAACTGCATCTAATTCTTAGTTTAAATAAAATGTTTCAAGGTACAGTCGCCGCCACCCAAATTTGAACGGTAAAATTGCATCATGTAGTTTAGGCCTTGAACCATAGTCGTCGCAAAATTTGACATATGTCAACTATATATTTTTCATTGACAACAAGCTAAACATTGTGTACTGCTGACGAGTTCAAATGAGAGCAAAACATCGATGTCCAGTGCTACAAGCTTTTTTTATTGTTTATATTTTTATATTTTTATAATTTATCAAAATTTAAAAAATGTTTCCTATGTAATTTTGGTCTTCTATTTTTCATTTTTTCCTATTCTATGTAAAATAAACTAACTTATTTTTTGCCATTCCATGAGGTGACGTTTTAAATAAATTTAGATATCGCGTAGTCATGTTTCAAAAACTGTTTTAGAATATTGTCAATAAACAATAAAAATTTAAATATTACCAAACTGGGCCGCAGAAATGTTAAATAGAATTAATAAACAAAAGCTAAACATTATTTGAAATATGCCAAGGCACTTAAATGATGCTCAAAAGCCAAAGGTAAAGTAACGGGGAAGAAAATCGATTTCTGAATAAAGTTGCAGGAGATGTAAATGTTAGTATTATTTTACTAGAAAATATTTAAGGCAATACACCTGACAATGTATCCTCTTTATGTTCCGCTGCTGACTAAAGTACAATTTACAACGATTAAATTCAGACGAAATTTCTACGTAAACCAAAAATTGTTCAAATTTGGGTGACGACGACTGTACGTTTAAACGAACCAAATACGCAACAGTATCAAACTCTTTTTTCAATAATTTATGGACTTTTGCCAGAAGCTAACAAATTAACTAAACTTGGCATATTTTGCAACACGATCGCGATATTTTTTTCTAATCTTATAGATTTTGGTCGTCCACTTTCTTTTGCATTTTGAATGCAGGGTTTGTGCAGAAGTTTTTGTTGGAAAATGCTTTAGCAATTTCTTTAGCTCTTATTTGCTTTTTTTTTAAATAGTGAAAATTGAAACACAAATCTTGTCCCCTGAAACCAAGAAAGATTAAAAAACACAACAGAGGCTGCTCCAACGCGTTTCGATAGCCAAGCTGTCATTTTCAGAGAGATACTCTGGTGGTTTGATCTTTTTTTTTGCTATCTGACAATATCATTAGCATATTTATTTCAATTTTAACATATCAATAAAACAATTTGACATTTATCTGTTAGCCTTCATTGTTAGTAATGTTAGTTTTTGTTTTCTAATGCAAGTTCATGCCATCCAATTTTGTTATTGTGCACGGCATCTAGAAAATTGTCATAAACCTGATAAAACTCAAAGTATTTAAAAAAGTAAAAAATTATTATATATTACATATAATTATACTCATAAAATGTGAGGTTTTACAATTACATAAACTAATTTGTATTTCTACTTGGAAATTATTACTTTTTTTAAGAAACATTAAAAATAACAGCTACAAACAGTAGAAATAAAATAACAAATGAGGACTAAAACAGACCCCTACACTAAGGATTTTTATTGAACAAAATTGAAACTTATAAAAGGACTCACGTTTATGATAAACATTTTATAAGAAAACTGAAAATTAAGAAGCATAAACTTAAAATATTTAAAATTGACAGAAACAGATTTCTCGAATTTAAACTGGAAATTTCGAACAAAAATCGATATTTTGGAATTGAGGTCGAAATTTCGAAGTAAAAATAGTCGAAATGTTCAAAAATTTTTGAGTTAAAAATTTCGAAATTTGTAATTTGACTAAGTTTGTTTGAAAAGTGTAAAGACATTTAGAGATTTAAGTCAAAAGTTCCAAACGGAGTCAAAATGTCTAAAAAATTTGTTGCTTAAAGTGGAAATTTCTAAAATAAAATAATCATAATAACCACTAAATTGAGTGCAAATTCAAAATGTTGAAAAATAAGAGATTTCTAAAAGAAAACTGCAATGTAGAATAAAAATTGACGTTTATAAAGAATATTTTAGTAAAAACTAAAAAGTATAGAAACCTACAATTCAATTTTGAAATGAAGGTCTACATTCTGAAAATAAATTCAAAGTTTTCAAAGAAGGTCCAAATAGTAAATTTGAAACGGAATTTTCATACATACTAAACTTTGAAAAAGAAAGCACGTCTCCAAAAACAAACTGCATTAAAGACATCTTTTCAAATTTTGACTTTACAATCGAAATCTTAAAAAAAAGTAAAAATAAAACAGTAAGCTTCAAATGTATGATAAAAAGTCCAACTATTTCTAAATTAATAAGAAAAAAGAATTGTTTCTCTCTCTGGCCTTCCCAAATTTAAAGATTTAAATCGTAAACTCGAAAGATAACCAGACAATTTAGAATCTAAAGATTGAATGTAAAAAATAAACTACTTCTTTATTCAAATTTATAAGTTAATCAGGAATGTTTGCTTTTTGATTAAAAAATATGTACCTTGTTTTCGAAATTTTAATTTTTAAATCAAAATTTCGACCTCGTTCGCAATTTTTTTCAATTTGAGTCCTGGAATTTTCGATCTAAGGGCAAACAAAAATTTTGAATTTGAGGCGATATTTTGAAAAAGTGAAAACCTCTAGATTCGATTGAAAGCGCGAAACTTCAAGATTGAATTCGAAATTTTCTCCATATTTCGAGGTTAAATACAATATGTATATTATTTCAACTTAACATTTGAATGATTAATGTGAAAATTTTCTTGTAATTATTTCTGTATTAGACGGTATTTTAAAAATTGTATTTCTTAGAAAAAGAAGAGATATAGACGAATACCAGGTCATTCAATAAGTCCATAGAATAAGTAAGAAAAAACAATATTTGGAAAAACTCGATTTTATTATTCAACATAGTTGCCTTCGAGGGTGATACAACGAGTATAGCGATCTTTTCGAAACCACTTTTATAGTACGATTTCTCTTTTTCGTCAAAATAGGCCTCAGTTTAAGCGATTACTTCATCATTGGACTAAAATTTCTTTCCAACAAGCATTCTCTTGAGATCTGAAAACAGGAAAAAGTCGCTGGGGGCTAAATCTGGAAAATACGGTGGGTGGGTAATCAATTCGAAGCCCAATTTACCAGGTTTCGCATTACTGCATCATCGGTAATGTGAAACCTGGTCCGGTGTTAGCAAATATTTAACGAAAACCTTGTGGAATTTTTAAGTTTTGTTGTATTTTTAGCGTGAATAAAGTTTATTAGTTATAAATATT
Source organism: Dastarcus helophoroides (assembly GCA_028583605.1). Taxonomy (NCBI): domain Eukaryota; kingdom Metazoa; phylum Arthropoda; class Insecta; order Coleoptera; family Bothrideridae; genus Dastarcus; species Dastarcus helophoroides. The sequence goes on from CM053335.1 coordinate 6,915,093, forward strand.
GAAGAATTCCAGAAAATAAGGGTTGGAAATGCCAAACAAATGGGATTGTCTCAAATACAACTGAAAGTAAAAGTGGTGTAATATTGACCCAACAAATAACGGCATATTTAAACTGCTTAATATTATTTGTTAGCTGTATTGGCAACAAATGATAGTAGTGGCACCCCACTGTTGCAGACTGTAAATACAAAGAACCCCCTTAACACCTGACTTCCTATGTGGGCTGCCCTTTTTCTACCTGCTGGAATGACGTTCAAAGTCAAAGAAGGTTGCGCAACAAAAAGGTACTAAATTAGACCAGGTAAAATGTTTAATAATGCCGTATATCCGCCTGATTATCACATAGAACCCAGGGGTGGAATTCACATCATTTGGAGTGAGATGTCGTCCGTTTATTAGAGTTTGTATGCAGACAATAGACGCGAAAATAAAAAAAAAAATTATTGGAGTGAAATTCTTTTTGGCTTCTCTGTTCTAAGTCGTTGAATGATAAACGTCTAACACTTCGGTTTTTTAGTAGTTTTTGATAAAAACCGCATATCTCACAAAAAATCTCCCTCGTCATATTGCGTTCCCCAGTTATTGTAACTAGTTTAAAAATTGTTGGAATTTTTAATATCTGTTGCTGTTTTAAGCGTTAATAAAGTTTAATAGTTATGAATATGAAAGAATTCCACGAAGTAAGGGATGGAAATGTCAATTATTTGTAGTTAGGCATCCTGCTTAAAAATCATAATCTGTCATAGTAGATTCAACAGTTATTGTAAGAAGATTACCTGTTTACTAATTGTTATGTTATACTTTTACAAAGTGTATTATTAAAATTGACCCAATTAAAAAAACAAATAGATATAAATAAAGTGCATTAAACATATGAATCGCCTGTAAGTAATAGCTGACTTATCAAAACATGATCTTGTTGATGCTCCAAAGAAGTTCAATTTAGCAATATTAAGGAATAACAGGATGAGCAAAAAGTGTTACGCTCTAATTAACATTATAAATGACTAAGAAGTTTACATTTTATAGATGATTCACCCACGTATCTGTTGGAAAATATTACTCAAACTATAATATGTCACTTACTTATCGCGCTGTAAAGACATGGGATTCAATTTATCGCATTTCTGATTCGAAACTACCTATTGTTAAATGAAATTTCACATTATATATTATTTTTATTATTTGACCTTGCATAATAGCTGGTTTTATTTAAAAAAAAACTTACAATATTTCGAACAATTGGTCTAACCTTCGAAAAACTTTACGTCAAAGTAGTTCGTTCACAAAAGCACATTACCTATTTATTTTTTGTATTCGAATTGTTTGAACTTATCATTAACCATGTCGTGAGATATTTCAAAACTTTCGAACAAAACTGTGAATGTTAAACACTTGTTGTTGCACAAAATTACATATTAGCTCTGTTTAGTGATTTATTCTTCATAATGAAATTTACTTCCACGTTCCTATCTATCCTTATCCATTCTAATATATAAATGCGAAATTGTTTATCTGTTTATCTGCTCGCTTTTCACGGTTCAATTACTGAAATAATTTTGACGAAAATTGATATAGGCATTGCTTACGATGCATAATGCAAAATACTTAATAGGCTACTTTTTATCTAAAACATATCCAGAAAGCTTAAATATTTATACGATGTAAACAATCCTAGAGAAAAGTAAGAGTGGTAAATCTGTGTGGATTTCTAGAAACACTCTTGTAATGCATCTTCTTACAAGCGGGTTTCTACAAATCCATACAGTTGCCACTCGTAGCGCCAAAATTGTTGGTATTTTTATCTGCCGTACTTTCATATTTTATGGATATTAATTTAGTGTTAATTCAAACCATTTTTTACGTAAAAAATACAGGTTAATAAAAATATCTATTTATAATAAGTGTACATGAAGGCACAAAAAAGTTATGATGCTTTAGAATAATAAAACGTAGCGCAGGTGGCGCCCCCCATGACAATCTGTTAGCAAATTAGAATTTCTTGACCAAAGAAACCCCCCTAAGCCAAATTTTTTGTCTATAGTGAAATGTGTTCATCAGTTATGTGAAAAAATCACAATTTTTTTTCAACTTTGACACCCTGTATCTCTGTTAATTTCAATTTTTGGTAAAAGGTAAATGTGGCTAAATCAGGTTATTTTCATACGAAAAATCTACTCTTGCTTTATGTACCATTACTTATGGTCCAGCCTGTATTCTGGAAATTTTCTTTTGCTAGAAATTTCGTCTTTTCTTACAGATTTCGTCTTTTTCTCGAAATTACGCTTTTTTCTAGAAATATCCTCATTTTCTAGTTTGGAAATTCATAAAAAAGGTTGCCAAAATAGAAGAAAAATAAAACAATTTTATGTTTCTTTACCATTTTATTCGTTTTTGTTTTCAAAATCTGAAGGTTTTCTCAAAATTCTCAAAAAACTTAAAATTTTCTTTCTCTCATCACATTCTCTTTTAATTTCTATATTTAAAATCATAATGTGGAAGTTTTTTATATATTTCGATTTTTTTCTCTTTCTTTCTTAACTAAAATATAAATTTTGTGATAGTTATTTAAAATTTCTAAAAATGATTATAGATTTAAACTTGAATATTTTTTTTTCCATGAATTTAGACTTTTTCCTATCAATGTTAACTTTATTCTCAAAATTTCCACTTATTTCAAGAATTTGAAAATTTCGAAGCGATTAAATTAAATTGCGTAAATCGAAACTAAAAAAAAGAGCAATTTTCTGGTTTTTCGCATAATCTTACAGTTTTTTTTTTTGTTTTCATTATTTTAATTTGTAAGTTGTATGTTTTAAAGATATAATATTTATTTTCCCGTTAAACTTTTTAAAATCTCCTCCGAAATTTAACATTTTGATGGGAAAGTTAAAATTTAACATTTTTCTACAAATTTTCCATATTTTTTTCTTTCTCTCATCACATTCTCTTTTAATTTCTATACTTAAAATCGTTATGTGGGAGTTTTTTATATATTTCGAATTTTTTCTCTTTCTTTTTTAACTAAAGTATAAATTTTGTGATAGTTATTTAAAATTTTTAAAAATGATTATAGATTTAAACTTGAACATTCGAGATTTTTCCATCAATTTAGACCTTTTCCTTTCAATGTTGACTTTATTCTTGAAACTTAGACTTATTTCAAAAATTTGAAAATTTCGAAGCGATTAAATTAAATTGTGTAAATCGAAACTTAAAAAAAAGAGCAATTTTCTGGTTTTTCGCATAATCTTACGGTTTTTTTTTTGTTTTCATTATTTTAATTTGTAAGTTGTATGTTTTAAAGATATAATATTTTTTTCTCGCTAAACTTTTTAAAATCTCCTTCGAAATTTAAAATTTTGACGGAAAAGTTAGAATTTAACTTTTTTCTACGAATTTTCCATATTTTTTTCTCAAATTTTCAACTATTTCCTTGAAATGCAATTTTTTGAATAAAAGTCCAGTTTTTCTCGGTGTTTGTTTTTTTTTTCAGAATTTTAACTTTTGATTTGAAAATTTAAGAATTTCTTTTATACATTTTTATTCTTTTGAACTTTGCTGTTTAAATGTTCTCTTCAATATTTTTCTCAATTTTTCGAGTAAGTACAACTCGATTTTTCTAGTAAATCTAATAAAATTCAAGAACTTTTCTTAAACGTACTTTAGAAATCATGTATTTATTCTTGAAAGTTAGAATTATCAATTTGAAGTTGAGATTTTTAAAAAGGTTTATCCCGAAAAAATATGGCTTCTAAAATACTCTTTTTAAACTGTCTTAGAAATTTCGAATTTGGTAAAATTGGTCGACGAGAAACTCTAAGATCTGTTTTTTAACGTTCCACTTTTTGTTTAGACTCGAATCTAAATTTAAAAATTGTTCATGGAATCTATACTTAAGACGAGAATTTTGAAATGTTACCCGAGTTTTGACAAAGAGGGGTAATTTTCAAAAGGTGTAGAAATTTCTGGTTTAGAGCCGAATTTCTAAAAAAAATTGGAAATCTCTAAAAGGGTCAATTTTGAAAAAACTCCAAACTTCTAAAAAAGTCTCCTTTTGGTTTATATGTTTTGGTTTCCAATTTTTTTTCGACTTGAAATTTTGTGATTGTTTTATTAATATTTCTGGAAATTTCTAAACTTTTTATTTGTTGAAACTTTTCAAAATATTTACTAATTTTTATAATTTTTGGTATTCCTTTAAAATCAAAATATTTCAATTTTCGACTCAACCCGAAACCTTGAAATTTATATTGACCGTGATAACAAAAAGAGTCGAAAGATTAAAAAAATGTTGAAATGTTTGCAAAAAAAGTAGCAAGTTTGGGGTTTAGGCTGATGCAGGACAAAATTAAAATTTTATAACAATACCTAGAATGAAAACTATAAATTTTGAATTTTGTCTTTAAAGGGGAAATTTCAAGTTTATCCGAGAAATGTGGAATTTCAAGATAAAAGTTTTTAATCTCAGAACTCCAAGCTTTTGAATTCCATCTTATAATTTTGATTACTAAAAAGTCTTGATTTTGAATTTAAAAATCAGATTTTTGAGTTTAAAGTGAAAATTTCAAATTTAAATTCCAAACGTTCAGTAAAATAAAAAAAAATGAAAATCTCTAAGAAAAAGTCAGATTTTTCAAATGCATTCTTTTCAAAATTTTCGTCTTTTTTTCTCTTAAAAAATTGAAATACAAGTCAAGCTATCATCTTCAGAGAGATATCTCTCTGAAGATGATAGCTTGACTACCGAAAAGCATTACAGCAACCTTTGTTGTGTTTTTTAATCTTTCTTGGTTTCGGAGAAAAAGACTTGTATTTCAGTTTTTGAGGATAATCAAGATCTCAATAATTTACAAAAAAAAATGTTTAAGGTCGCAACTTAACAAAAAAAAAACTATATTTCATTTTTTCCGAACCTGAAAAACGTTGATATTTTTAAACTTAGAAGTTCGACACTTTGGCCTTTAACTCAGGAATTAAAGAAAATATTTCACAAAGTAAAAGTCAAAAGGTCTCGAAAATATGGAGAATTTTGACTAAACATTTTAAAATATTAAACCTGGAAATTTAAAACATCTCAACTTTTATGGAACAATAATAATAACGATAACATAAAGATTGTAAGTTTAAAACTCTTTATTTCAAGATTAAAAGTCAAATTAGGAGAAAAAACTTGAAAGTTTCGAGGATAAAAATCGAAACTTTCAAAAAAAATCGAAGCTTTCAAAAAAAAAATCGAAGCTTTTGAAAAAAATCGATATTTTAAATTTCTGTTCAAAGTTTTAGACAAAAAAATTAAAAATTACTTTATTATTGTAATAGTTGAAAATTTTAAGAAAAATAGAAATAGAAAAAAAACAAACACCAAATTTCATTTGGAACTGTAAAAACGAACTATGCATTAAAGCATAATTAAATTTAAGGGGGTAGGCGGGCACGGGGGCATTTGCCTCCCCTCTAAGATGTCGTGCACTAGCCATATAAAGACCAAGAATCCTACAGCGCCTATAAGGACACCCTTCCTTATCTAGCCTTTGCGCCCCTTCTCAGAAAAAGTTCTGGTTCCGCCCTCGCATAAAATTGAAGAATTCATTCATTCATCACCAAAGTGCTTAACTTTGCAAATTAGGTTAGAATTTCAAAAATGTTTGTAAGATAGATATAATTAATTTATAGAAAATTTAGCGGAAAAAAGTTCTATATTTCTGGAAATGTTTTAGTCGCCTTTCATCCGAAAATTTCGACTTTATAGCAGACATCCTTAATGAGAATATATACTGCAAATTTGCATTTGAAATCATGACTTTTTTACAATATTTCGACTTTAACTTTTGCATTTTAAGCTTTAATTTATTCTCACACTTGAAAATTTTACCAAATGCGCATATATTTATTCGTCGTATTATATGTGAAGAAATTCGAATGGCTTTTTCTCATTATGGTAAACAGTTCGTTGATGAGAGTTACTGGAAAAGATGTGTCAAAAAATATTCGTATCAGAAAATAATATTTAAACCCTGACAGTGACCGCTAATAGATTTACATTTTAACGGTCATTTTTGTCGGTCGGTTTCAAGTCTGCCAAAGTTATGGTCACGCTCTACATTGTTTTTTAACGTATCGTTATCCGTGCGTTATTATAGCATTTTCACATTTCAAATTTACCACTCGATTTATTTATTAAAAAAGCAGGTACTACTTAAGCCAATTCTTGAATAAATTTACCGGATAAACATCCAGGTATGCCGCCGTACATTGTTGCCGCGTTGACCACGCGACTCACCTCTTTCACTCCACAGGTGTGGCATTCATGAAGGATTCTCCAACAATTACACCATGATTCACACGTGAAATATGAAACTGATAACCAAAGTAAAACGCGCAACCCAATTGATAAACAAAAATATTTACCTAAAGAAAATGCGCCTTTCGTTGAAATCACCTACTTCATTTACCTAAGCTGACGTCACAATAACACTAATCAAGCGCGTCAAATATAACTGCGGATTAGAAAGCACCACAAAGAACCAAATTTCACAAAATTCCAGAGCACACTCGATTTAGAAACACCCTTTTCGACTTTTCTGTCAATTTTACAGTTTCCCAAATCACTAGCGATGTTCCGTTGTTTAGTTACAGGTGCTTTAAATGTTAGCGTATAAAATGCGCGATCCGCGGTGTAAGTTTGGATGGAAGTGGTCGCCTCTCATGTAGAACTCCTCGAGCACCTTCGCGGTGGGGAGAAACAGTCAGGAGGTAAGAGTAGCCGATTGTCTGGCCACAGGTTAATTCCATTGCCCCGTTAAGTGATGTTTACTGTTGTTCGAAAGATACATGTCATGATAGGACCGTCCCCAAATTATCTCAGTGTTAGCTAAGTTCGTCTGATTAGCACCACCGAAAGGGATTGTCGGTGTTTTTCCTGTAAATGGACATCTCTGCTACAACCCTGGTAAAAGCGGTCGATTCTATCAAGAATGCTTTAAAGCTTGTAGAGGAAGGAAGAAGAATATGCATGTTGATATTAATATCACAGACGCAACACCGCCATCAAGTTAAATCCAGTACTAGCTAAAGCACCAAAGAAACATGTTGGAAAATCCATAATAGATTGTTACCCTTTTACCATGTATGTAATCAAACCGTTGATACGTAATCGTCCCACTCCACTCCAGATTCCCAGCGATGGCGTCCCCAATACTTCCCAATAAACTTCTTAGTAGAAAATTTTCTACGCCCATCCCCGAAATTATTAGACAACTTTTTCTCGTCGAAATCCATCTTTCCGTTCCGCTTGAAAACCAAAATCAAGTATCGATGGAGCCGGAGCCTTTTGGCTGCGCTGATATATTAGGACAGCACCTCGCCCTTGTTGGGATCTTCACCACGAGCCAATGGTGCCACTTTCGAAATTTAGGCTCTTGTCTGCTAGGCGCATCTGGATCAGTCATGATTAGGGTGTGAAAGCTGTTGCCGTCACGTAAGGTAGATCTTTCACTTGTTTGAGCTTGGGGATGTTGCCCAGTTCGGCTTGGACGCCTTTGGGGAATAGGGATGCAAACGATAGTTCGATGGTTTGAATACACCAATGTATCGTTTATAAACATCGATGTTTTAACATCGATGGCAAAGGATAAAATGCATCGATATATCGTTCGGTTTATAAACGATGTTTAAAAAATCGATGTATCGTAAGGCGTCAGAATTAGCACCATCTGTTGCATAGAATTGATGGGACAAACAACCACACAATTTCGTAACTAATCACCTGATGGCAGCAGTGTATATTTAACAAATTGATGCTAAATTTGTATGCCGCAGTATGCAATACAATTATTTGAAAATTCATAGTTTAGCTATTTTAATTTCGCAATCTATAAAAAAAGCCCAAATTTTGAAAGAAAACTGAAAATTTTAAGAAAAGTTTCTATAGTATTAACTTCAAAAACTCGAAAACATTAACTGCATTTAATTCACAATTATTTATTATTCATTTAGTATTTGTTATTTTAGATCTTCTGGCAAAAAAAAGTTCTATCAAATTTTTAGTTCCTTTAAGACAACTTTCCTTACATAAATTAACCCCAAGAAAAAAGTTGAAAATTTCGCAAAAGAGATAAATATTTTTAGAAATAGACCAATTTTTAAGTCAAAAATAAAAATTTCCAAATGAGAACAGTTTTTCTCTGAAGATGACGGCTTGGCTCTCGAAACGCGTTAGAGCAACCTTTGTTGTGTTTTTTAATCTTTCTTGGTTTCAGAAAACAAGTTCTGTATTTGAGTTTTTGAAGATAACCAAGGACCAGTCCGTTCCATCAAACAAATGAGAACCAACCAGAATTCTCAAAATTTCGACCCGAATTTCCAAATTACAAATTTGATAGAAATCGTCACTTTTTCGGGAAAGTCTGAATACGTGCTTAACTTATAAATTGCACTTTGTAATTTACATTTTTGTAATTTCAGATTTTCCTCAAAATCTCGATCTTTTTCCCAAAATTATAACACCAAATTTCCAAATTTTATTTTTGTACGTTTTAGGTTTTTCTCGAAAGTTAAAATTTTTTCTCAAAGTTTGGATTTTAATTTTAATCTTCAAACATAATCTTTGGTTTTAAAATTTTTTTTACAAAATTCGAATGTTTCAAAATATCCACGTTTTTGGAAATTTCGATTTTCTATTGAAAATTTCAACTTTTGATGAAAATGTAAATATTTTTCAAAATTTCGACTATTCTAAATTTTGAAATTTTCTCATAATTCGTCTGTTTTTCAAAATTTCAATTTTTTCAAAATTTAAAATTTCTTGGGAATTTCGAATTCTTTTGAAAATTTTGACTTTTGGAAGCCAGTAGGATGACAAAAATTTTCAAAATTCCGAATATTTTCAAGATTGGCATTTTTACAAAATCTAGACTTTTTAAAAATTTCGATTTTTTTCAAAATTTCCACCTTTGTTTTGAAAATCTTAGTTTTTTGAAAATTTAATTTTTCACGATTTTTTTTATGTTTCGACTGTTTTAAAATTTATTTTTTAAAATCCCAAAATCTGTAATATTCTAAACATTTCGCTTTTTAATAAAAACTTTCGAATTTTTTTTAGAAATTATGGATTGTTTTAGATTGCTGATTTTTTTTAAATTTTGACTTAATTTTAAAATTTTAAAAACTTTTTTGAAAATTCTAAATTCAAAATTTCCTATTTTTTTGTTGAAATTTCTGATTTTAAAAATAATTTTTTTTTAAAACAAAATTAGAACGATTTTTCAGACATTTTGCATTTTCTGAAAATTTAGTTTTTTAATAAAAAATTTAAATGCTTCTCGAAAATGTTCGCGTTTCTTGAAAATTTCCAATTTTCTTGAACATTTTGACTTTCAATTTTCCACTTTCTTTTAAAATTCGGTCCTTTTTGAAATTTTAACTACTCTTCAAAATTTTCATCTATTTAAAAATCTTAACTGTGTTCAAAATTATAATTTGTTTTCAAATTAAACTAGTATACGACTTTAAAAATTTTACCTATTATTTAAGAATTTTGGTTTTTCGAAATTTGACTTTTTAAAGTATCAAAATTTTCAGAATTTTTACCTTTTTAAAGATCTTTTTATTAAAAAATCTGTTTTTTTAAAAACGTAGATATTTTTCTAAATTTCAACTATTTAAATTTAATTTCAAAATTCGCCTTTGAAAATTTGACATTTTTTGAAATTTTCCTTTTTTTTTAATTTCGAACTTTTGACAACATCTTCAGAATTCGATATTATCTCAAAACCTCGCTAGTTTTTTTTGAAAATTTCGACTTTTGCAGGTTTGGCATTTTTACAAAATTTTGCCTCACTTTTTTAAATGAAAAATTATCTACGTTTCGACCTTTTTTCAAATAATTGAATTTTTAAAAAAAAATTAAATTTTTATGAGAATTTAAAATTTTCCCAAATTTGTTCTTTTTATAAAATTTTCTAAATCTTCCAAAATTTTAATTCCTTCTTCCAAATTGTGGCTTTTCCAAAAATTTCGACTTTTCTAAAATTTAAAAATTTTGTATTAAACCAAATTTTATTTTTATAAATTTCAGTTTTTTCCCAAGATCTAATTAAAAATTCGAGTATGTTTTATAAATATTTGAGATGAAAGTGAAAATTTTTAAAATTTTAAATTTAACTTTTCGGTGTTTAACTGTCATCTCGAAATATCTACTTTTTTGAAAATTTTAATCTTTAAACCTAATCTTCGGTTCCAAAAACGTAGGTCTTGAGTTTTAAATCAAAATTTAGAGGAAAAATAAAAAATATAGGTTTAAATTTGAAGCGAAAATAAGTGTCATTTCATAACATATTTAAAGAAATTAGGCGTAGAAAGGTCAACAATTTAAAAACAAATGTTTTAGAAACTTTCAGTTTAAAGGCAAAATTTCGAGTGTTTTCTCGAAATTTCGAGTGTTTTCTCGAAATTTCGACTTTTTTCTCTAAATTGTAAAATTAACGTCGAAATATCTACTTTTTTCTAGAAATTTCAAGAAAAAAGTCGAATTTTCGATTTTACCTTAGTCGAAATTTCGATATTAAAGTCGAAATTTTGACTTTAATCTCGGAATTAAAAAAAAACCGAAATTTCCAAAGTAAATAGGAAATTTTGAGAAAGAAGTTGAATTTTCGAGAAAAGAATCGAAATTTCGAGATTAAACTCGAAATTTCAATTTTAATACCTGAATTTCAAGAACAAAAGTCGAAATTTTAACGATAGACTCAAAATTTATAAAAAAATGTTGTTAAATTGATGTCCTTATTGTCCTTTCTACACTTTCACAATTTTGACTTCTTAAACCCGCTGTTAAATATTTAAAAAACATCGGAAAAGCATCGAGGTATTGCTACCGATTATCGATGTTTGAGACATTAATGTCTTTTTAAAAAAATATCGATGTTCAAACATCGATGCATTTTTGAACTAAATTGCATCCCTATTGGGGAAGCTAACCTCGCGTACCGTCTTTGGGGCAGTCAGAATTACGTCAGGACAACTTTCAGCTTGTCCATTTGGACCCCTGTTTGGTGACATGATAAACACCAAAACTTAGGGATGCAACATCGTTCAAAAAAGCATCGATGTTTGAACATCTACATTTTTCTCAATGTAACATCGATGTCTCAAACATCGGTATTAAGTATCGATACATCGATGTTTCTCCGATGTTTTAAAAATATTTAATTGCGAATATAAGAAGTCAAAATTAGGAAAGTGTAGAAAGGATATCAATTTAAAAAGAAATTTAGACTTTTTCTCGGAATTCGGCGATTAAAGTTGAAATTTCGACTTTATCTCGAAATGTAGACTTTTTTCTAGAAAATACCACTTTTTTTCTCAATATTTCGCCTGATATCTCGAAGTTTAAACTTTTTTCTGGAAACTTCAAGATTAAAATCAAAATTTCGGCTTTAATCTCAAAATTTCGACTATAAGTATTGTTACGCGCTTATCGGTTCGAATTGATTATTAACACGTGAATTGAATAATACCCTCTTTATTTTTTTTTTCAATTTATTTAACATTTCTTCGGCCCAGTTTGGAAATATTTAAATTTTTATGGTTTGTTGACAATTTTATAAACAGTTTTTGAAATGCGACTACGTGATATTTAAATTTATTGAAAACGTCACTTCATGACAGTTTACAAATTAAAAGGTTAGTTTATTTTACATAGAATAGGAATAATGAAAAATAGGAGACCAAAAATTAGATACGGAAAAAATAAAAATTTTGTTTTTTTGATAAATTAGGAAAATATAAAAAAATACATAAAAGAGGTTGTAGCACTGGACATCGATGTTTCGCTCTCATTTGAGCTCGTCAGCAGTGCATAACATGGAAAGGGAACAATGGGGAAGAAATACTTAAAAATATTTTTTTTTTTTAAATATAAAAAAGAAAAATAAAGAAATTTTAACATGAATAGACGTTTCATCATTAATTTACTGTGTTAAAAATTTAAATATTTGAAGTAAATTAATGATGAAACGTCTATTCATGTTAAAATTTCTTTATTTTTCTTTTTTATATTTAAAAAAAAAAAATATTTTTAAGTATTTCTTCCCCATTGTTCCCTTTCCATGTTATGCACTGCTGACGAGCTCAAATGAGAGCGAAACATGGATGTCCAGTGCTACAACCTCTTTTATGTATTTTTTTATATTTTCCTAATTTATCAAAAAAACAAGAAATTTTTATTTTTTCCATATCTAATTTTTGGTCTCCTATTTTTCATTATTCCTATTCTATGTAAAATAAACTAACCTTTTAATTTGTAAACTGTCATGAAGTGACGTTTTCAATAAATTTAAATATCACGTAGTCGCATTTCAAAAACTGTTTATAAAATTGTCAACACACCATAAAAACTTAAATATTTCCAAACTGGGCCGAAGAAATGTTAAATAAATTGAAAAAAAAACATAATATTTCCGGTCAATAAGGGTCTACCATGAAGAATAAACCCTCTTTATTACCAAACTTAACTCGGAACACTACAACTGGATAATGAACTCACTTATTTACTTCTAACTACTAGCTCACTAATTACACTGACTGACTCTAACTAACTGACTCGAGGAAAAGCGTCCGCCTTATATAGTTTTCGTTTCCCGGGTTTAGAAGTTTTCGGCAGGTAAGGCTTATCTTCGACCGAAATTTCTGGAACACTTATCTGCCGTTTGCTTCATTATCGCGGCCGCTTTCCCTTATCAGATCTTTCTAGAAAATTTTCTTACGTACTAAATTCTATAATTTACATTTCGTTACAGTATACACGAAATGTAAGGCATACAATATTGACAGATGGCAGTAGGGTGTGTTCAGTTATTTAAATTTTTAATAGCTCAAATTTCGACTTTTTTCTCGAAATTTCTACTTTAAAATCGAGATTTTGACTTTATTCTTGGAATTTCGAGAAAAAAATTGACATTTTAAAATAATAGTCGAAATTACGAGCAAAAACTCGAAAATTCGCCTTTAAACTAGAAGATTTATATATTTTTTAAAGTGATGACCTTTCTACGCCTAATTTCTTTAATTATTTGTTATGAAATGACAATTATTTGACTTCCGAACTTAAACCTGTATTTTTTTTCCTCGAAACTTTTATAGTAAACTCAGAGTCTACGTTTTTTTGAACCTAAAACTATGAAACGAAAGCGATTCTATACCATTTTAGAAAAACGCTAAACGCCCTACTATTAACAGTAATAAAATGTGTTTGATTCTAATGTTGTTATAAATATTGTAATTTTGCGATTTGTAACAAAGACATTAATTTTTATTGGGATGGTTCAACTAATGTGAGATCCTGCGTCCGGCTAGTATTTATTATGAGTTTGCATTGGTTCAAACATTGCTTTTAAAATTTCAGATAGCTAGCTGGTTAAATATGCTATTTAAAATTAATTATACGAGGTATCTTTAAAAAGTAAGGTAAAGTTTCAAGTTTCGCGGGCAACGTACATTCGGTTATTGATTTTTTGTTGCTGTGTTGGTACACATGTCCCGAACATATGTTCGCAGTTTCAACTAAATAGCATACTTAGTTTGTTTTTGACAGATAAAAAGATTAGACGTATTGTATTCTGCTCGGCGATTTTTTATTATTATAAAAAATGGAACAAAAATTTGCATCAAATTTTGTGTGAAAATGGAACCAAGTGCTCCAAAACACTTGAAATGTTGACTGTAACGTACGGTGAGTCTGCTCTAAGTAAAAAAAAAAAGTTTACAAGTGGTACAAACTCTTCCAAGATAAGAGCCCGACGACCAACCCGCTCTGGACGCCCCAGCACATCAACAACAGAAGATATCATCGACGATGTGCAGAAAATTGTTTTTGAAAACGTTGAATTACCATAAGAGAAGTTGCTGAGGATATTTGCATATCAATCGGCTCGTGTCATGCAATTTTTTTGGATATTTTGGTCATGAAACGTGTGTCAGCGAAGTTTGTTCCGAAACTTCTGAATTTTGATCAGAAGAACCGTGGCATGAGCATCGCTCGGGAGCTCTTGAATGACATCAGTGCTGATCCTGATTTGCTCAAAAGGAACTGGTGACGAATCATGGGTATATGGTTATGACGTCGAAACCTAAGCCCAATCGTCCCAATGGAAGTACCCAGGAGAGCCAAGAAAAAAAGCACGCCAAGACCAAAAAAAGCACGCCAAGTCTGATCAAATGTCAAAGTTTTGCTCGCTGTTTTTTTCGACTAACATGGCGTAGTGCATCAGGAGTTTTTACCTCAAGGTCGTACGGTCAATAAGGAGTATTACCTTAAAGTTATGCGCCGTTTGCGAGGAGGAATACGAAAAAAAAAACGTTTGGAATTGTGGAAAAATAATTCATGGCTTTTGCATCACGATAATGCACCTGCTCATTCATCGTTGCTTGTGAGAGGTTTTTTGGCCGAAAACAACACCACAATCCTGCCTCAGTCACCATATTCACCGGATTTAGCCCCCTGCGACTTCTTCCTGTTCCCAAAACTTAAAAAAACCTATAAAAGGATGGCGATTTTTAACGATTGATGAAATAAAAACTGCATCGCTAAAGGAGCTCAATGCTATAACAAAAAGTGTTTATGAAAAGTGCTTTGAAGATTGGAAAAAACGTTGGCACAAGTGCATTGTATCTGAGGAGGATTACTTTGAAGGGGACAGTATAAATGTTGATGAATAAATAAATATTTTTTTCATAAAAATATAGTCACCTTACTTTTTGAACAGACCTCGTATAATTTACTGGAACTAAAATAATAATATTATATTCCAATAATATTCTTCCAAACTCTTACCCATATTTCCAGCTGTTAAGGAAATTGTATCTCGGTGTAAACACAGTACGGAAGTATCAAAGCATGGGAAAAATCGATAACAAGCTTAGAGGCGCCAAAGCTCTTGGACAATTTTCTGTCGCGTCGGCATTACAAAATAATACAATTGCACATTGATTTACGACCCCATCGAACCCTAATAACGAGGTGCTTATTATTGGAAATAACACAAAAACCGACGATTCTGCCTCTACCGGTCTCCGCCTATACACGCTTATTATCTGAATGGTGTGAAAGGGAAATATACCGGAGAAAGTGTTTTCCTTTTATTGTCATGCGCATAACAATCGATAACATCAAAAATCAGACAGGAGATGTATTTTAATTGATTAAAGATCCAGCTTTTTATTTAAGGTGATTATTAAAGCTTTGAACAAGATTATAACTTTTCAAATAAAGCAGATAATGTTACCATATTTTTCTAAAAAAATAAAAAATCCGCATTATGTTTAGTAGAACTGAAAAATTAACAACAAAGGCAGTCACACAGAATTCGAGTAAGTTCAACTAAAATTTATCGTAAAAACACCGCACTGCATATAATCACATAAGAAAATAATCGACATTTACAAAATACCTAGTTTTTCGAGCTTAAAAAATTTGGAGAACGAAGAAAAAAACGTTTAAATAAATCCCAATACAGAGAAAGCCTTCCTCTGCAATAAATTTTAAATTTAGGAAAGCCTTTTCAGCACGACATTTGTGTTTCCAACTTTTCAAATTTCGATATATCGCCAACAATGACTCGCACATAAATGTTTTTTTTTGTAGAGAATTAAATCACGTTAACCATTTTTCAATAATGTTCACAATTTAGAAGAATTGGTGGAACGGACTGGTTCTTGGTTACCTTCAAAAATTAAAATACAGAACTTGTCCCCTAAAACCAAGAAAGTGAGAGTATCTCTCTGAAGATGACAGCTTGGCTGTCGAAAGGCATTAGAGCAACCTTTGTTGTGTTTTTTAATTTTTCTTGGTTTCAGGGGACAAGTTCTGTATTTCAATTTAGAAGATATTTGGGACAAACTAATTTTAATCATATTTAACCTTAAATTGTCAGCACAATTGAGTTCGTATACATCAGAAATAGCTTTAATTATGTACAAAAAACTCTATATTTTAGTGAAAATGACAGTTTAGCTGATATCGAAATTATTCGAAATGTAAAAAACTATATAAGAAAGAGTTAATTTGAAATCGCAGACAGACACTTCAATTGTATTAATATAGATCAGGGGCTTTCCCAAGGAGCGGGTTTGGGTCCCGTTGAGCCAAGTATATTTCAAAGTAAAAATAAAGTATATATATATATATATAAATCTGGCATTTTATACTTACTCGGAAAGTAAAGTAAAAAGACAAATACTTTAATTATCACAAGGAACATATTCATTTAACTTGTAACGACAAATAATTTGCGACGACTAATTCAAAATTACAAAAAAATCGACTTTTTTCGAACATTTCGAGTTTTTCAAAGCTAATGTTATTCGAATTTAATCTTTTTTGAGAATTCTGACTCAAAATTTCAACATTTTTGACAATTTTGCTCTTTAACTTATTTCAAAATGTTTGATCGATTCTTTTAAGAATTTGATATTTTTTTTTTAAATTTAATCAACTTGCAAAGGGTAACCCCATTATGCTTTCAAAGCACTGCGAGTAGGAAGCGGAAACAAGGATAGATGGCGATGAACCGCCTTCTTAAACAAGGATAGGTTGTAATTTTGGGGGAAAATTCTTTTCGCTAACAAGTTCCATAACTTGGAAGTTCTATGGAAAAAAGAGTCTCCGTAGACAGAAGTCTTCACTGTGTCAAGCTGAACCGCACAGGAATTTGCTGTCTCCGACTGTCTACTACGCCTCAAGAATCTTGCCCTTGGGAGGATCAATCCTATTAGTTCCTGCGAGCATTTTCCATTATAGTACGTGTAGAAAAGAGACAAGTCACTAACCATACGCCTGTGCTCTCGTCACAAACATGAGAACAGTATTCTAGTTTGGCCTAACTTGAGCTTTGTATAGTGTTAATAGCTGATGAGATGTGAAGTACTTTTTAGCTCTAAAAAAAAGCCTAGCTTCTGAGAGGCGGATTTGGCAATGGCGCGCACATGATCGTCCCAAGAGAAGTTAGTGCTCGCATTCACTCTTAGGATAAATAGATTGGATTCCATCGGAAGGATTTTAGCGTCCATTAGTATGTTTGTTGCATTATCCCTTGATGTTTTCTTAGAGAAAACCACGGCCTGAGTTTTTGAAGTGTTGAAGTCCATTAAATTGTTTTTACCCCATTCCAGAATAATCTCGAGATCCTGATTAATCGTCTGTATCTGCTGTCCCTTAGTCGACCTGAAGCAGCGATAGATAATGATTTGTCGGAGAAAAAAGATGACACAAGGTTGCTATCATCTGAGTAGTTTTATATAGGATTGGAAGTTGAAGCTAAGAGATCGTTTATGTGTAACAGAAATAGAATAGGAGACTGAACAGAGCCCTGAGGCCCCCTGCAAATGTCTCGGATGAGATACCATCGACGACGACCTGAAGAGATCTGTCAGCGACAAAATTGGATATCAAATGACAGAGTCCAGGAGGAAGACCATAAAATGTTAATTTGGCGAGAAGAGATCGGTGCCAGACTCTGTCGAAAGCCTTTGAGATATCCAATGACACAATCCTAGCCTCACCATGTTTCTCCATAGCTGAGTTATAGATATGAGTAATATATGCCAGCAGATCGCCAGTGGAACGTTGTTGTCCAAACCCGTATTGCCTGTCAGAGATGATTCTATTTTCCTCCAGATATTTGAGAATCTCGATGTTGATAACCTTTTCCATCACTTTAGATATAACGGGTAACAAAGATATAGGCCGATAGTTGTTAGCCTGATTCTTTTTTTACTTTTTAGGGACAGGCTGCACTCTAGCAGATTTCGAGATGTTAAGCAATACACCTTTGTTGTAAGAAAGTGTAAACAATTTGCTCAGGACAGGAGTCAACTCTGGGGCGCACTTCTTAAGAACAATAGCGGGAATACCATCAAGGCCAGAAGCTTTCGAAAAGTGTCGAGCTCAAGGAGAATCTTCCTGATTGTGCGTTGTCTGAAAACAACTTCAGGCATCGAAGTGCCAACCCTAGGAAGAATAGGGGGTTCTGCGTTTCGAGAATCAAGATTGGAATTTTCAGCAAACATTAAGGGTAACATGCCAGCCTTTTCCTTGGAGGCAGTGGCAATATTTCTATTTTCATCGAGTAAAGGTGGAAAATTTGAAGATGTAAAATTGTTTCCAGTCGACTTTGCAAATCCCCAAAAGAACCTGGAATCGTTGGGACAGTTAATAAGCCTCTGGCGTATTTTACGATCGAAATCATCTTTTGCATTGTCAATATATGTTTACCAGAATTTCGTGCATCTACAAATATGGTCCGGGTCTCGACTGAGGAATTATTTCGCCAACGACAATATGCGCGATTTTTGCAGGAGACAGCCCGAGCACATTTTTAACTGAACCAAGATTTACTGGAGGCAGACTTCTTTTGGGAGTGGGGAATTGAGCATTCCATACCAATCAGGATAGTTTCCGTAATGGATTCGGCGACTAAGGAAGGGTGTCCGAGTTAAAGCAGACTTCCTGCCATGGGAAAGATGCAAAGAAGTCTCTTAATTCTTCCCAGTTTGCAGAGTTAAAGTGCCAAACCCTACGGGACTGCGGATGGGAAGGAGGTGGTATATGAAGCGAGCGAGAGGCTGCTACAAGCTTATGATCCGAATTTCCAAGCGGTGATGTCATAGAGATTTTATACGAATTTGTTGAATTTGTAAGAGAAAGGTCGAGTAGATTAGCTTGATGGATATCTACATCAGGAATTCTTGTGGGTTCCTCAACTAATTGCGATAGTCCACAAGTGATGGAGAAAGCCTCTGCCACCCTTCCCGCGTCGTCAGTTCGGGAAGAAAACCTTAACCAGGGAATGTTGCGTACGTTGAAGTCACCGAGAAAGACAACCTCAGCTTTTGGATAATTCGTCTGTAGGTTATCAAAGGTTACGGAGAGATAAGAGAACAGCTGTCTGTATGAGGGATCGTTTGGAGATAAATAAAGTGAACAAATGAATATTACTTCGTTTTTGGAGCAGATTTTCAGCCAAATCACATCATAATCAGCAGATTCCAGTGCTTCTTCTCCTTGACAGGCCTGGTTGCTTCGCGTAAAAGCACAAATTCCCCTCTTGTGGCGAAATGTTGTGTGCAAGTCGTAGTTTGGGCAAAGCAAATGGACTGTATTGACGGATGGGGGGACTTGGGTTTCTGTCAGAGACAGCACATGTGGTCTTTCATTTTGAAGGTGTTTAGATTTGAGTTTAGTCCCCGAATGTTACAGAATTGAATTTTGAATGAATTGTTTGAAAGAAACTTGCCCGTCGATTTTGGATTCCCTCGTACACCCTCCACCCGTCCAAACGGGAGGGTAGTTTACGTCCGGAATTTTTTGCACGAAGAGAATCCATCATCTTTGTTTTTAATAATTAGAAGAAAAAATCAGAATATATGAAAAAAAGAAATAAGGAAAAGGACAGGATGAGAAAAGAAGAATAGCAGAAACCGACTCACGTGTCAGAGACGGAAACATGACATAAGCATCATTTCACCGCCTCCTAGTGATACGTGGGGTGATACTACCTCGGACGACTGAAAGTTCCAGTCTACCACCTACCATCTATTTACTGTAAATGCAGATTTAAAAAAAATGTTAACCTATTTTGAATAGAACGATTTTTTTTAAATTTCGACATTTTAAAATATTCACTTTTTAAAAATTTCCACTTATTTTAGAAATTTTTATTTACATATTGTTGCGCGTTATCGGTTCGAATGATTAACACTTGGTGAATTGTAACCACTTTGCTTCAAAACTGAACTCGCAACACTACAATTTTAATTCATTTACACTGTTTAATTAAGCAGCTTATTCATTGACTAACGGACTAACTAACTGGGGGAAAAGCGCCCGCCTTATATAGGTCCCACTTTGCGTTCTAGAAGGAACAAGCAGATAAGGCTTATCTGCCGTTTGATTCACTATCGCGGCTGCTTTCCCTTATCAAATTTTGTAGAAAATTCTCGACTAAATTTTATAATTACACTTCGTTAAAATATTTCGAGTTTTCTCAAAATTATGACTTAATTTTGAAAATGTCGACTTTTTTTAAATTCTTGATCTAATTTTAAAAATGTTGACCTTTTTCCAAAATTCTCCTTCTAACTGAAAATTTTATTTCTTTTAAAACTTTGACTTTCAAAATTTCAGAATCTAATTTTTTTCAATTCAGTTATTGTAAAGTCAAGTCTACCTGAAATTTTTGTTTTTTTTTTCAATTTAGAAGAGTTTTTCAATATTTCGGATTTTACTCAAATTTTTGACTTTCTCAGAATGATATTTTCGGAAAAACTTTTGATTTTTATTGAAAATTTTTACTTTATTTAAACATTTCAACTTTTTTCAATTTTTCGACTTATCCTAAATTTTTCGACTTATTCTGAAAATTTCAAATGTAAATTTTGACTTGTTTTGACTGGTCCTTGGTTATCTTCAAAAATTGAAATACAAATCTTGTCTCCTGAAACGAAGAAAGATTAAAAAAAACACCCAGATACTCTGTATCACTCTGAAGATGATAGCTTGGTTGTCGAAACGCGTTAGAGCAACCTTTGTTGTATTTTTTAATCTTTCTTAGTTTCAGGGTACCATTTTGCCATTGTCCAATTTTGATGTTATTTGCTAAACGACTCTTTTTCAAAACTTCTACTTTCTACAAATTTTCGTCCTTTTTGAAAAATCATATATTTTTTTAATTATGTCTCTATTGAAAATTTTGATGTTTTTTAAAAATTTTGTCACAATATTTCGACCTTTTCTAAAAATTTGAAATTTTTTAAAAATTTTCAGTTTATTTTGTTTTTCGTTAAATTTGATTATTTTAATATACTTTTTTTTTTAAGTCTGACCTTTTGCAAGTTTTAAATTTTTTTTTTGAAAATTTCGATCTTTGTTCAAAAAACTTTTTTGAAAATTTTTACTTTTCCAAGTTTTGACTTTAATGTAAATTCGATTTTTATTTGAAAAATAAGACTTTCTTGATAATTTTGACTATTAAAAAGTTGGATTGTTTCAGAATTTTTACTTTTTTAAATTTTCGACCCTTTTACAGGATTTTTATTTTTTCAAATTTGAAATATTTTATTTTCTCGAAGTTTTGATATTAATGTGAATTATATTTTTATTTGGAAAATTCGTCTCTTTTGATAATTTTGACTTTTAGAAAGTTGGATTTTTTTCACAATTTTGACTTTTTACATTTTCGATTGTTACAGAATTTCGATTTTAAAAAATTTCGACCTTTTTTCGTAAATACTTTGTAGGACGATAAAATTTAAATTTAAATTTGGCGGTCAACCGCAATGACAGTGGCAGCTCCCGCACTTTTTTCAGGCAGAAAAACAAGTCGATGCAAGTTGTACCGTTGGTGTTACAAGATGTGTTCGAGCGAATAAATTTGGTTATTAGTATTATTATCACAGGCCGAGTAGCTTCCCCTTACAATTTTGACTTTCTTGGAGGTTTTAACATTTTTCAGAATTTGAAGTTTTTTAAAATTTCGCCTATTTTTAAAAAATTCGAATTTTTTGAAACGTTTCGCCTTTTTCCATAATTTTTCTTTTTCTCGAACTTACAAATTTTTGTAAATTTGGTCTTTTAAAATGTACCATTCTTTTGAAAATTTTGACTCAAAATTTTGATTTTTTCTCAAAATGTTTTTTTTTTTAAATGTTTGTGTTAATTTTCTTAAATACTGTTTTTGTAAACTTTGCCCTAGTCTGCACAATATTTGAATTTTTTTAAATTCTCAAATTAAAGTTTAAAATTGAAGCAAAAAATTAAAATCAATGAAAAATTAAATATCCTTTTTTGCTAAAATGGTGGTTCTATCATTTTTAGATTTTCATATTCTAACGTTTTATAATTTTTTTCTACAAATTTTGACTATATTCAGTAAACCCCCACTTTTTCTATTTTTTCTATTTTTAATTAATTATGATTTTTTTAAAATTCTCACCTTTTCCAGTTTTTATTTTTTTTCTAAAATTTGGACCTTGAATTGAAAATTTTAATTTCTTTCTGAAAACTGGATTATTGTTTCAAAATTTTACTCGAAATTTTTGTTAAACTTAATTATTTTCAGTTTTATTTTTCGAACTGTTCATAACGATAATTAATTAAATCCGAAATTTCGCTATCTTGTATTTCCAAAGCATATAATTATTTTAATTGTTTTAAATTTTGAGTTTCTTTTTCAAAATTTTGACTTTAAATCTTTTAAAAAATATGCTAATAATATCTAGTTTTTTTAAAGGCTAATTATGAAAAAATTCTAAATTTTAAGAAAACAAGGGCTTAATAAAAAACCGAGTTTTAACACAAAAGTTCGAGGAAAGAAACAAGTTTTAAGAAAAAAATTTAGTTTTTGAGAAAAAGATTATAGAAATAAGAAATAAAATTTTAATTTCTGGACACGAAATTTTTGAAACAACACATTAATATTTAGAAATTTTTATTTATTTTGAGATAAAGTTCAAAATTTTAGGAAATAAAGAAACATTATCAATTTAATTTGGGGGAATTTAAGAAAAATGTTAAAATTTCGAGAAAATTTCACAAATCAAAAAATCCACTCTTAAGACGAAATCTGGATAAACGTGTCAAATTTTGAATTTAAAAACACAATTTTGAGATTAGAGTTGATATTTTAAAAACACATAATAAAAAATTCTAAATGAAAAAACGAAATTTTGCATTTCTCATATAAAATTTTGAAAAATATTTAAATTTATAGATTATGGTTGAAATGTTGAGGGGAAGATCAACATTTTCGGATATAAATAAGAATATTTAGTTTCAATTAAGAAAGTTTAAGAAAAAAGTTGAAATTTTCAAAAAAAACTCGAAATATACAAAAACAAATCATTTAGATTCCATGAAGAATACGCCATTGGTAAACACAGAATTTTAAGAAAACATTTTAAATAAATAAAATGAGTTTTAACACGATATTTCCAAGAAAAATCGAATTTAAATTTAAAAAGAAGTCGAAACTTCGAAACTAAGTTCTAAATTTTGAGGTCAATATTTTTAAGAACATTTCTAGTTTTAGTTTCTATAAAAATTCCAGTTTTTAGCTAAACATAATTACTTTCAGTTTAATTTTTCGAATTGCTCATAACGATAATTAAGTAAGTCCTAAATTTCGATTTTTTTTTTCTCCAAAGCATATAGTTATTTTAATTGTTTTAAATTTTGAGGTTCTTTTTCAAAATTTCTTATTTAAACTTAAAATTTCTATTTCGAATTGTACTGAATTTTCGAACGTTTTTCACCTTTTGTTCACGGCTTTAAATATAAATTACAACTTAAAACAAACTTGCCTTCTTTAAACTTTAAATTGCCCCCTGTGGCACAATTAGCTTGTTGCAGCCTTACTTTTATTGTGATTTAGAAATTAACAGCTTGGCTGTCGAAACGCGTTAGAGCAATCTTTATTGTGTTTTTTAATCTTTCCTGGTTTTAGGGAACAAGTTCTGAATTTCAATTTTTAAAGATAACCAAGGACCAGTCCCTTGCACCAAATCTTGAAATTTCAAGATTTTCAGGAGATCAGCTAAAAATTTGGATTTTTAATTTCCGTAATGTCAAATTTTTTAGAATTATTCTTCCTGGTGGACTCTTATTGGTCGCAAATAAAATAAGCTAACCTGTTATGAGGTGACGTTTTAAATAAATTTAGATATCACGTAGTCATATTTCAAAAAATGTTTCAGAAAGTTGTCAACATTCATTAATAAAAATTTACATATTTCCAAACTGGGTCGTAGAAATGTTAAATAAAATTAATATGCATTTTTTAGAAATTTGAAGAAAATTATTTCTTCGTGAATTATTGTTTTTTTATAAACATTTTCCTTCAAATTTTTAGTTTTCATTACTTTTCCATTATTTCGGTTTTATACTCGATTTTAATTTTTTACCAAAATTTATTAACAAATTTCGATGACGCATTTCCAATTTAAAATAAAAAATTATGCAAATTAGTTTTTTTTGGAAACTTCTACTGTTAACAAATTTTGATAATAAATTTGCAATTTGAAGAAAAAATGATGCAAATTATATTTTTTTTGGAAACTTTCCTTTTTTTCGATTTTCGATCTTACACTTTTATTTTTTTTAAGTACGTTCACAAACTCAAATTTTGAATTTTTCTAGAATATTTTACTTTATTTTCGAAATTTCCGTCCTACTTTTGGAATTTGCATGTTTTACTTGAGATAAAATGTGAAGCAAAACTACATATAAATTATGTTAAATTTTTTTGTCCAAATTCTGTTTTTTGATATTTTTCCAGTCATACCAAGATTACTCTTTCAATTGCTACATTGTTGCTAAAGTTTCAAGAGTGTAAACGAGGTTTTTTCTAAGTATTTTTACTTTTCGAAATTTTCATTTTTTTTCTGAAAACTTAACCTCAAGTAAAAAACTACAATTTTTTACTATCATTTTACTATCACTTGGGAAAGCAATGTGCCTTCCCTTTCTGGGTGCGCACCTGCGCTAGATTTTATGATAGATTATATATCTGTTAAAGTTTTGGAATCGGATAATTTATAGAGAGTGAGCCTGTACTATTTATCTTTTTACTTAAATATCATGTAACCAAATATTTTAGTTTCTAAGAAATTGAAAGGGTTATTAATGGAACAGCTATTTTTTAAAAAAGTTTCTTTGGTAATTTTTTCACCACCTTAAAACAAACCATACGTGCAATAATTCTGTTTCATTCCAAATATGATGTGACTAAAATAATGTCCAATTGAACCAAGGTTGTAATTGAAGTCAGATAGGCAAGACTTTGCAACTATAATTGTGGTCAGAGGTTACAATTTCGTGCCCACATAAAGAATCTTACATTATTACTCACGCATATAATTCCATTATTATGTCTCTTTTGTATACAGGATGCTTACAATAAAATATGTCTCCCATGGTTAACGAATCGTACAGTAAATTAAACAGTTTGAAAAGTAAAGTCATTAACGATAAATGAATAAAAAGTATAATTTAAAGAGTATAAAAACATTCTCACAGAGGACAGAGGACTTGGGATATTAAACGGTGAAACACAAAGGAATTACTGTGTAGCGAATTTTTTTTCAGCCGTAAAAGAAAACGAGGTTAGGTAACATTAAAGGACCAAAGATATATTAATTTATTATAGTTAATCTTACCTTAATAAGATTCTGCATAACTAGATTATCCATTAAATCCTTCAAAAATATCAAGTCAGTCTCATTAGTTCCATCTACATTATCTAAGTCGTTAAAGTTCTCTCTTATGTGGTTGAAGGCCGCTGTAAAAAAAAATTTACATTAGAATTATTCTAAAAAAAATCATTTATAAAGCTAACAGAACACATTAGCCAACTTCAAAGGAAAATATTTTATGTGCAATAAATAAACATATCGGTGTGACGTGATGCGTTAGAATTACATGGATTTTGTTGTGAACACCTTTCTTTGAAATGTTAAAAAAAGTAGATGTATTTACTCTAGATCTAGTGTATATGCATGTCGACATATTTTGGAAGCTCGACCTGCATTGAGCAATATTTCCTTTGAGAAATCGATACCAGGCAATCAAGTTCCCAAATATTTACGTCCATTGTAAAATTTTAGGACCGAAATCGATCGAGAGTTGCAGAAAACAACTCTACTAACTTTCACGAATAACCAACTCATCATATGATGAAGCAGTGGCGTGATATATCTTTTGTGAAAGAGAACGATCTAATTTAAAAATAAACCAATCTAAAAGAATAATTAGTAATATACTTCTGGGTTTAATATGAAAAAAAAACATTTTTTTTAAAGGTTCACCGGTCATTGATCACTAAATAGTTGGACTATATATTGGTTCTACAGTCTTGATTTTACATCCGTATCAACAACTATTGTGTCTTGTTGATCTTGTTGATCCTTTAGAACACCTATATCACGTGAATATTGCTTGTGATTTTTTATGTAGGTTGAAACAATCTGGTCTAATTCCTCAATTTATTTGCACCTCTCTGCCATCCAAACTTTCTTTGCTTCTCTTGTTTTGCAGCGTATTAAATTGTTCACTTTCTTATGTGGATGTTGTTTCTTTTGTTTTTTTTATTTCCTTCTTTCGTCCATCAGTGTTAAAATTTCTCGAGTCATCCATCTTTGTCTACTCCGCTGGTTGCTCTTCCAAATATTTTCTTCTTGTATGGTGATAATTGCTTCCTTAATTCTGGTCCACTTATCTTCTTTTTGTAGGCCTAAATTATGATCTTCCTGAAGTCTGCGAAACTTTTGATTTAATGCGTCTGTAACGGCATCTCGAATTTCCGGCCGCTGTATTCTGCGCATATCTAAACGATTGCTTTGTTGTTGTAGTTGTTTTTGTATTTTTTTCATTCTTACATAGATATCCATAACCACTGGGTTGTGCTCCATACCTATATCTGTTCCTGGAGATGTCTTCAGAGCTTTTAAGTGTTTTCGGGTTTTCTTGTCTACCAGGATGTAAATAATTTGGTTTCTAATAATTCTATCTTTATTGTCGCCGATGCTTTCCATATATACAGTAGTGGCGTGTTCTTCATGGAAGCTGGGGAAGTACAGCTTTCCTTACAAAGTAAAAATATCCATATTCATTTTATTTTAAAGCCTAGTTTTTTTTCACATAACAGCTGCGGTCACTACTTACTAATATTAGTAAATCTTATGATCGAAATTTACCAATTGTGTCTGTAAAATAACAAATTCAATTTATTTTGGACATAACTAATTTATTTGTGTACAAACTCTCAAGTGAAAATGGATGAACATTAAAAATTTTATTGAAAATGTCCATTTTTTCAAAATTGTTTTTTTTAATGTCGAATGTTTTCAAAATCTTATTTTTTTTTAATATTTATGTATTTTATTTTACATTTATGCGACCCAGTTTGGAAGTATTAAAATGTTTATTAAAAACAGTTAAATTAATAAACATTATGTTTCCGACCAATAGGAGTTCACCATGAAGAAATGTTTTGAATAATTTGACTTTTTAAAATTAAAATTATTATTGAAAATTTCGACTCTTTTAAAAACTTGGACATTTCAAAACCTTTTTTAAAATTCCTTTTAAAATTTTGACTTTCTTCTTAAAATTTCAACCTTTTTTTTTGGAAATGTCAACTTTTTTAAAAATCCTGACCTTTTCAATATTTCACAATTTGTTTAAATTAAATTTCATGTCTTTTTTAATCCGACAACATTTCAAAAATATATTTTTTTTCAAAATCTTTGACTTTTTCCCGAAATTCCAGTTTCCAATTTCGACCTTTTTAAAAAGAAAAAAAAAGTTATACTTTTTAAAATGGTGATTTTAGCGATATTTTTCGTCAAAATTTCGACTTTTTTTGTAAATTTCGATTCTTTTTAGGTTCAATATCTGCTACAAATTAGAATTTTTTTGAAAAATTCGGATTTTTTGAAAATGTTAACTATTTTTCAAAAAATCCCGAACATACTTTTTATTTAAACATTTCGAATATTGAAAAAATTTTACTTTTTTTTTAATTTCGACTTCTTTGCAAATCTAGATAACAAAATTGGCACTTTTTCAAAATTTGGGCCTTTTCTTGAAATTCTGACTAAATATTCGTACTTTTTTCAAAATATTGACTTTTTTTAAATGTTCACTTTTTCTCCAAATTCGACCTTTTTGTAAATTAAAACTTTTTTGAAAAATTGCTTTTTGTTGAAAATTTGAACTATTTATTTCAATAAAAATCAAGATTTTTTAAAATATCAACTTTTTCTCAAAAATATACAAATATTTTTGAAACCTTTTTACTCAAAATCTCGACGTTTTTGAAAATCAAAAGCTAAAAATTGAAACTATCTAAAATTTCAGCTTCTTTTGAAATTCCGACTGAAAATTTTGGCGAACAATATAGTTTAAGATATTTTGACTTTTTTTTTAATAAACCTTGCATTTTTGTTCAAAAATTTTACTTATGTTAAAAATTATTTTTGATATTTTGATTTTTTCTAAAATCTACTTTTTTGCGTGATATTTTTACAAAATATCTAAGTTTTCTTAAATTTCAACTTTCTCTGTAATTTTGTATTATTTTTGAAAATATTGATTTAAACATTTCGAATTTTTTTGAAAATTAGGCTTTCTTTCGAAAAATTAGACTTTTTGTCAAAAATTCGACTTTTGCTTAAAATTACAATTTCTTTTTGAAAATTTCACTTTTGTTAAAAATTTTAATTTTTTAAAAAGTTCGACTTTTTGTTCCATTTCGCATTGAAAATTTTGACTTTTTCAATAACTTAGACATTTCAACATATTAATTTTTCAAAACTTCGAATTTTCATCATTAAAAATTTTGACTTTTCTTCGAAATTTGATTTTTTTCTCATAATGTCGACTTTTTTGATTGAAAATTTCGATTTATTTTGTTTTGAAAATATTGACTTTTTAAAAATTTGGTTTTTTCTATAATTTACATCTTTTCCTAAAAATGACAATTTTTTTCGAGACTAACTTTTTGTGGAAAATTCGACTTTTTTGAAATATTGACTTAAAATTTCCGACTTCTTGATAAATTGGACTTTTTGATTATGTCGAAAAATAAATTTACATTTTTTTTGAATTTCGACTTTCTTCAAATGTTGAAGTTTCAAAGAAAATTCTCAGGAAAAAATGTTGTGATTATATTGTAATTTTTTAACATAACTTTGAATTTAATTTGGTATATTTGTTATTACATTTAGAATTTTGATTCGAAATTTTGAGTCAAGATCCAAATTAAAAAAAAAAAATTCAAAATATAAAATAGTCCAAAATCCAATTTGAAGAAATATTATTTAAAATTTAATTTGAATTTAGCAAATCTGGATTGTTTTATAATAAATTTTGACAAACCAGATTTAGACAAAAAATTTTAATTTTTTTCCATCATTTCGATAATCTCGAAATTTCAATTTAAAAATTCTGAATTTAAATCGATATTTCGATTAATCAAAACAAGATAAAAGGATTTATTACTCTTTGAATGGTAATACTTTAAAAGCAGAAAGAAACGTTCTCAGTTTAAAGTAGGGGAATTTGAGAAAAATGTTAAAATTACGAGAGAATTTTACAAATCAAAAAATCCACTTAAGACGAAATCTGGATAAATGTGTCAAATTTTGAATTTAAAAACTCGATTTTGAGATAACAGTTGATATTTTAAGAACACATAATGAAAAATTCTAAATGAAAAGACGAAGTGTTGCATTCTCATATAAAATTTTTGAAAATATTTAAATTTATAGACTGTGGTAGAAATGTTGAGAAGGAAATTGAAATTTTCGGGTATAAATAAGAATATTTAGTTTCAATTAAGAAAGTTTGAGAAAAAAGTTGAAATTTCCAAGAACCTCGAAATTTGCAGAAAAAAATCATTTAGCTTCCATGAAGAAGGCGCCATTGGTAAACACAGAATTTTAAGCAAATATTTTAAATAAATAAAATGAGAATTTAAATTCAAAGTTTTTAAAAAGAAGTCGAAACTTCGAAATTAACTTCTAAATTTTGAGGTCAATATTTTTAAGAAAGCCCGCGTTTCAAGTTTTAGTTTCTGTAGAAATTCCAGTTTTTAGCTTAGTCAAAAATTTGTCAACAATTTTGAACCTTAATTTGAAATGTTGAAAATTCGTTTTTGATTAATTTTAGGTTTCTTTTAAATTTGATTTTTCATTCAAAAGTTCAACTTTAATCCTTAAACTTATTAAACGAATTTAATAATTTTCGAGTTTTAAAATTTCAAACATAGGCTTCGATATTACTTTTAAAAAAATTAAAATTTCATAAAGCAGGACTCTGATGACTCGAAATTTTGGATAAAAACTCGAACTTTCCAGAAAAATTTGTCGAGAATTTTTGTGTATTCCTCATTTTATATGGAAAGCTACGCTTTCCTAGCTTCCATTGAGAATGCGCCCATGGATTTAAAAAAAAATAAAATTAACATATTACCTATTCCTAACAGGTTTTTTTTGAAGTACTGGGTTGAGCGTGACTATTTCTTAGGTTTCCTGTGTCAGAGCGGTTAATTGTTTTCCTACCCTCTTTCAACATCATTCATCTTCTAGCATTCTTGTTTTATATTTCGTCAAAACGCTTGGTTAAAGAAACCAAAATTATTTTCATATTAGTTTCAAGTGTATGGAAATTCAAATATGTAATTATACTACGAAATAATTACGTAAATGTTTGTCTGTCTTGTCGCTGCACCTGATGACTGGATGAGAACCTGATAAGCGTCTGTTGACCTATGAAGTAGTAACCATCTGTTGCGAAACAGGGGCACTCTCTTAAAGGATTTAAGAGTTGATTTGTCTTTCTTTTTAAATTTTGGAGGACTGATCTTTGGTTATCTTCGAAAATTGATATACAAATCTTGTCTTGTATCTCTTTGAAGAAGATGATAGCCTGGGTATCGAAAGGTGTTACAGCAGCTGTTGTTGTGTTACTCTTTCTTGGTTTCAGGGAACACGATTTGGATAACAGTTTCTTTTAAAGATCAATTTTTTCAATTGTTTTTGTTTACTAAACCTTACGAAAAAAAACAATAACATATTGATTGAAACACCCTGAAACAAGGACGTAACAACTGAAGTCATAAACACGAAATTTGGGCGACAGGTACCTTTTATTGCTTAGGTACGCAGTAATAAATTAGTTTTAGAAATCGTCTTCTGAGAGAGCCAAAAAAGGGTAAAAATGTTTGTTAAGAACTATTGGCGTAACTATAAAAGAGCAATATTGTACGCTACACAAGAAACCTAGTGCGCAGAGGCCCTCTCATACTTTTTTCTTAGAGCCAATTCACATTGTTTATAGCAATTTTTAAACGCTCTATAACTGACTCAATAGTTAATCCACGGGCGGACCCAGGGGGGACTACGCCAACAAAAAACTCGAGGAATTAAGTCTACTTAATTTTACACAATTTTAAGCAAAATTAATTTGTTAAAAATAACCTGAAAAAAAAATTGGGAAAAAAATAAATTGGAGATATTGAAAAAAAAATCAAAATTTCCTTAGAACACTGGACATTTTTTAAATCATTTTCTTGAAACTTTGAGCTATAATCAAAATCACACAAAAAGTGTAAAAAATTCGGAGCTCAAAATAACCGAAAAATATCAAAATTTTCGGGTAAAAACTCAATTTATAAAAAACTTTCAAAGTTTAAATTTAGCATTTCGAAAAAATGTAGAAAATTAAATTTGAAAATCGAAATGATGGAAAAAAATTAACTTAGCAATAAATCTCCAATTTGAATTTAAGTTAAAAATTTCGAAAAACCGAACATTCATAGCGGAAACTCGAAATTTTGCGAAAAAAAATCGAATATTTCGAAAACAATGTGAAACTCGAAAAAGACGAATTTGATGAGTAACGTCGAATGTTGGAGAAGAAATGTAAAATGTTTTAACTTGAAACTTTTTTAGCAAACTTTCGATCTAAAACTCAAAATTTCGGAAAAAAGTAAAACTAAAATCCAAATCTTTTGAAACTTTCAAAATTTGCATTTATGTTAATGAGTAACAAAAAAGTAAAAATTGAAAAAGTAACATAACTTTAACAAGAATTTAAAAATTAAAAAAATCAGAATTAATAGCATTTAAATTTAAAATCTCAAGAGGAAAAACTCAAAATTTCCAAAAAGTCAAAATTCTGAATTTAAGGTAGAAGACTAAGAAACAAAAAAAATACATATTAAAAAAACTTGAAATTTTAGGAAAGAGACACACATTTTGATATTAAAAGACATTTTGAAAGAGAAATAACAAAGTGAAAATGACTTTAAAATGGAAAAATTGATCAAAAAGGCAGAAAATGAAATTTTCAACTTTAAACGATAAAAAAATGTCTAATCCAAAGTCCATATTGTGATTTGGAAATTAATTTAACAAAATGATAGGGCTTCCAATATATATTTAATTTGCGAGAGGAGTTTCAAAAAAATGCAGCAAGGATAAAAACTGGGAATTGTATGTAAGAATCTTTGAAAAATAACGCAGAGCTTATAGAAAAAATAAAAATTCAAAATTTCAATAAAATAACTATTCAAAATTACGAAAGTGCGTAGCGTAGCAATTTTAAAGAAAAATGAAAATAAAAATGACAAACCGAAAATTTAGAAAAAAAGGCTTTAAACCTGAAATTTAAAAAAAGTATAATCTCATGATTTAAAGTGAAAATATATTAAAAAAATAGTGGTAATATATCAAAATGATTCCGAAAAGCTCAGTTTTCAGAATAAAGTAAAAAATACCGAATAAAATTGTATGTACTCCCAAAATTTTGGGAACAAGTTTAAAATTTGGAACAAAAGTCTCAAAATTAAAAAATAAAAAAATTAAGCAACTAAAAAAAATTGAAATATATAAAATCATTTTCTCTAAATTTCGAACTTAAAGGAAAAATGGTAGAATTCAAACCGAGCAGAAAATTGTAATTTAGAAAAAAAAAGGAAAATCAAAATTTAAAATAGCGAAAAAAATATAGAAATTTCGAAATGGCAGTTGGAGAAGAAATAAAATTTAAATAAATATAATCCAAAAAATTCAGCAATGAAAAATTGAAAATATAAACCGAGATTTTTATGAAAAACGTAAATTTTCAAAACGCTTTAAAAATAAAGTCGAAATATCGAAATATGAATATAAAATCAAAATTTCAGAGGAAAATGTGAAAAGGCAAGTTTAACGTCAGAATTTTGGGAAAGAAAATCTAAATTTCAATAGAAATGAAGCAAAGTTTTTAACAAATCTTTCAACCAAAACCAATCAAAACTTCGGAAGAAAGTAAAACCTTAAAAAAATCTTTTGAAAAAAAAGTTTTGAATTTATGTCGACAATTTAAGAAATACAGTAAAAATTGAAAGTAAAAACTCGGAATCCTACTAAAAAACTAACATTTATAAAATAAAGTAAAATCTTCTCTAAAAAGACCTAAAATTCTGAGTTTAACTCAATTTCAGAAAAAAATTGGAATTTTAGGACCAAACACTTCGAATTTAAACTCGAAGTTTCGAAAAAACCCCAGTTCTGGAAAGTCGAAAATTCTAACATTAAGTTTAAAGTTAAAAATTAAGAAATAAAATGATTGAAATGTTGCTGCTAAAAACGAAATTTTGAAAACAAACAAACATATCTATAAAATACTGAAACTTGAAGAAATATGCTGAAATCGTGACTTCGACATTTAAAATAAATATTCTGAGGAACCTGAATATTATTAAAAAAATTCAAGATTTTGAAAAAGTTACAATTTAAAAAAAAATTGAATTTATAAGAAAATTAAGTTTAAACTCTGAATTTTGAAAAAAAGTAGAAATTTCATAAATAAGGTCTGTAGGAAAGTAAATTTAGAATTCTGTTAAAAGAATTCGTTAAAATCGAGAAAAAAGTCGAAGAAGAAATACAGAAGAAAATAAAGAAATTAAAAAAAACTTGAATATAGAAAGAAATCCTTGACTTTTCGATTTTCAAATTTTAATGAAAAGTAAGAATTGAAAACAAGCAGGAAAAGCTGAACAGTTAAAATTGATAAAAAACGAGTATTAGGTATATGTCGAACAAAATTTAAAGCTACTAAAATGAATCTTTTGGAAAGAATCTATAATACAGTGCTAGTCTGTAGCTTGGAATAAATTCAGTAAATCAAAGACAGTTTTTTGGAAATATGCTCGCACACGTTGATTAATATTTTAATTTGCACCCTTTTTGCTGTAGGAAAATTGTATACAGCATGTCGCAAATTTAAGATATGGCGTCATCGACAATTTTTTTAAATAGCAACCCTATTTTTTCCTGACTATTCCCAAAGGATATATCAAGTTGCGTACCAAATTTCGCTTTGTTATTTCTTGTCATTTAAAAGATATTTAACAAATATTATTTAATTTAAAAAATCAAAGAATCTGATTCATCTCAAAAATCTTTCTTCAATAAATGTTCAAAATATTGTCCATTTACTATCTGACAATAAACGAAACTGAAACTCGTTTTGAAATTGTTGGAGAAATTAGTCTCTACTCCTGTATTATTCGTCCTTTCAACTCCTCAATATTTGCAGGTTTGGTCTTAAAAACTTTAAATACCCCCATAAGAAATAGTCCATAGGTGTTAAGTCCGGAGACCTGAATGGCCATTCAGCTCTTTTAGCAATCCATCTGCCTGGAAATACATCATCCAGATACTCACAGACAGCTCTTGCAAAATGAGGAGGGGCACCGTCTTGTTGAAACCAGATGTTTCTATTCGGGACATCAGCTTCGACCGGATCAGGAAACAAAATAGCTAAATCAGGAATTAGCTCTTCCTGCAAGAATTCTAAATATCCTGCCCCATTGAGATTTCCTTGGAAGAAAATTGATCCTATAACTCGATCACCAACAATCCCTGCCCAAACATTGACTTTCTCTGGATGTTGAGTGTGGCCTTCATTCATCCAGTGTGGGTTGTTGTCTGCCTAGTAACGGCAATTTGACGATTTGGCTCACCATTTAACATAAACGTTGATTCATCTGGAAACAGGATATTGTCTATGCTTGGACCATTTGTGTCCAGTAGATCCATCATTTGTTCGCAAAACTGGAGTCTTCTGTCCGGATCATCTAAGAGTTCATGGAGAATTGTCATTTTATAAGGATGAACTTTTTGCATTTTCAGAATTATTGCAACTAAAGATTGAGAGATAAATATTATCTGACTAGTGGAGACTTGAGGATTTTCTTGCACAGAGAGAAGTACATTAATTTTGACATCTTCATTGAGCGCATTCTGACGGAGATTACTTGTTTTTCTTAAATGCCTATTGTCCCGAAACTGTTTTTCAATCTTGTTTACGGTACTTTGCAATATCGGTTGTAAATCAGGATACTTCTTTCTGAATAAACGAATAAATTCATTTTGTGTTCTTGTTCTATCTCCGTAGCCAATCATTTTTAAAATTTCAATCTTATGCGTTCCAGTTAAGTACGGCATTTTGGTCGATTTTTTAATAAATGGTGCTTCTCACTAAACGACAAACTGATAGCATCTTCGATCAATATGGTACTACTCTTCTTATTTGTTTTTATTAACTTTTTTTAAGATTGTGATAATACGTCAACCCAGTTTGACAAAAAATGTCAAACGAATACCTTCTGATACGTGATTTTTAAACTTTATGAAAATTATATTGAATTGAATCAGGTTTTTTGATTTTTCGAATTGGTTACTAAATTTGTAACTATCTTTTAAATGACAAAAAATAAATAATTGAAATTTGGTACACATGTGTAAGTTAATATATCCTTTAAGGATAGTCAAGAAAAAGATATGGTTGTTATTTAAAAAAATTGTCGATGACGTCATATCTTAAATTTGGGACATGTATAAAATTTTTCTGCATCAAAAAGAGAGCAAATTAAAATATCGACGTGTCCAAGCATATTTTCAACAAAAAAAAACTGTCTTTGATTTACTGAATATTTTCCAATTTACAGGCTAGCACTATATATGGGGCCTTGAAGAGTTTCTTGCACAAACAAAAGTTCTCAGCTGCGCCACTATTAGAAACAGTAGGCAAATAATTTAAAAATGAGTTTTTTAATCCAAAACCTTATAAAAGAATTTATCAAAGAATAACTAAACACGTTTTTGGCCAATTTTAACACTTTAGGCCTCAAGTTTATACTGAAATAACTTTTATATCCCAAACTTTTTGTCAAGAATATGTGAAAAAGTAAGCATCTGGAAAATTTAATAATCCAACATCCAAGGGGGCAAAACGAGATATGTTATTATCAAATTTAGTGTAGAAAAAACTTATAAAGCTTTTGATGACGCAAAACTTCGGGTAAAGAATTTATAAAGAAAATACCTAAAGACGTACTCGGTCGATTTTAAAAATTCATTCCCTTATCAAACACCGTCGATATCAACTTTGGCCACTTGAAGTTAAAAATAAAGTTTTAATAGGAGCAGCTATTTATTAGCACCTAAATTGTACGTTATGCAACTTTAAAAAGAATTCTATGATTTGATAATCATAAAAAATATAAATATCAGAAACTTGTCATCTAAATGTAACGTCATTTTTTCTAACGTTTCTAGTTCGAAATTCAGCAATTCTGCATACTAAATTCCAATGGTAAAATCACAATGATCGAGATAATTATTGAGCACATTACTTCCCAAATTTACTACATATATCAAAAGGTGGCTAAAGCTTTAAAGAGACAAATTAAACGCAAGGAGGAGGAGTTACCGACACATTGCACAGGGGATGAAATTGATGATTTTTTCATTGTTTGATTTCAAGGTAATATTAAATGTAAACTAAATGATTTTTTTATAAATTTATCAGGTTATTACTGTACCCAAATATGCCACACTAAAAAGCTGCTAGGGGAATAATAACACGTAATTGGTGATTAGTTTAAACAATTATCCTTACTGAATTCTGATTTCAGATGACGCAAAAAAGTGGAAATTGTGACCCTTGTTTTCTAGAAGCAGTGAACAATTTAAAATCAAAAGATATAGTCGGCTGAAGAAATGTAATAAATTTGTAATATACTGTACTCCGTAATTTAGTTTAACTGTTCAATTTAAGTTGGAAGTTTTAGGCAAAATAATCAAAGTATCCCCATTTTCGGGAATCGGTCGCTTACTCACGATTTGTTGCTGTTCAACAGATAATTCAAACAAGCGGTATATTTACACAAAATTCCGCGTTCTGCTTAATGTTTGAATTTAAATGCCCCGACTAAAGATTTAATATCATTTTAACTAAATATTTCTGGGATTTAATTCGAATAGATTTCATCGCAATTATAAATAAGAATATTTGCAGGCTATGCTCTCAAAATGTCACCCACAATAATCTAAATCTATCCATTTGTTATTGTAAAAGCGCGTTTCTTGAATCGTTCTATTCGATGATAGAGTCCATAATGGTTATTTTAAGAGGAAGACTTACGAATGTTTCGGTTTATTTCAGAATATAAGCTGCAACTAATTGAATTGGGGCATAAAAACATATCCTTGCGCAACGGGTGTAAATAAAAATAATGATTAATAGACAAAGATTCACCGAATGATTTCTAACTTAAGCAGTTTATTAAGAAAAATATGTTGTGCAGTATTTACATGTTCCGTGAATAATTTCAAAAGTTGTTACTAAAATTTTAGTAAGTTAGGGTTTGTTTTGCTTATATTTATAATTATATTAAAATGTGCGAAACAAACCCCAACGTACTTAAATTTATCAGCCTTGAACTTAACCCAGAAGAGAATTTGTTATCATACAGCTATAAAGATGTGTCTTTGGGGGGGGGGGGACTGACTGGTCCTTGGTAAACTTCAAAAATTGAAATTTGCTCTCTGTTGCTATAAACAATGTGAATTGGATCTAATGGTAGGTGTCCATTTGAGGGTAAAACTCGCGAAAGTAGCTTTGGAGAGTTTTCTCGCAAGAAACACATGTTTGCGAGCACATGTCCGAGAGTATCAGTGTGACAATCGGAGAGTTTTGTGTCGATAGTAGCGTCTCAAGTGTATACTAATTCTTTTCACTAGCGGAGAGTTACTTGCGAAAATCGAACACGTTTGGAATTTTGCAAGTTCTCGCAGAACTATTTTTAAAATGACCGGCAAAAGAGTGCTCGAAAAACGAAATTATGAATTTAATCAGCATTTATGAAGAAAATCTGTCGTTATGGGACTAAAAAATTTAAAATTTTAAGCTGAGAGAGAAAAGAAGCCAAACTATTTACATTTAGGTATACATACTGCAAACTGGAGTACGAGTCACCTAAATGAAATTTAATTAATAACGTTTTTTTTCTGCTTATTGCTAGTATGATAATATATTTTCCTGATGCTATAAAACGTAATGTTACTATTATCCGATCATGAACAGAAATCGCATCTTTTTTATGTCCAATTTGCTGATGATCCGATTGAATCAAATATATTGAAGTTGAACTGCACTCATATGTACAACATTTCGAAATTGCTGAGCATTTTCAATTTTTAGTTCACTTCTCAATATAGGGCATGCCCCTAAGTTTGCATTTCGTTGAATACATGGCTTTACCCAACACCTATGTTTTCTGGACAAAACCAAAAGCAATAATAACCGCTCGCCGTTTTTCACTATTCATTTTTTGATCACTTTTTACTTTTGCTTTTTGCCACAACCAGCATTATACGGGAACTCACAGAAACTGATCGCTAATAGTGGATACGGTTTTGAGAGTGTCTTTCCGCGAGAGCATCATTCGAGAGATTTCGGTACTTTCCGAGATTTAAACTTTCAGAAATTGTCTCTCAAAGGGCAACTCATTTTCAAGTACTCTCGCGAGAGACTCATGCAAGTTACTCTCAAATGGATACCTTCCTTAAGAAAATACTGTGAGAGGGTCTCTTGCGCACTAAGCTTCTTGTGTACCGTAGAATATTGCTCCTTCGTAGTTACGTCATTAGTACTTAACGCACATTTTTACCTTTTTTTTGGCTCTCCCAGAAGACGAATTTCTAAAACTACTTTCTTACTGTGTGCTTAGGCAAACTATAAGATGCAAACGCAATTGTGTTGATAAATCCCATAGATCATGGCTAAGATACGAGTGTTACTGGAAAAACAATAATTTTATTAAAGTTTCCAGAATTTTGGCCACTACTGTAATACAGTAGTACTCCGTTGGTCCGACCTCGGATAGTACAGCTCTTCGAATGATCCGACATTCATCTTGCTACTACATAAAATTAAAAATTTTGAATTTGTAACTTGTAAATTTTTTTCTCAAACTTTGTAAAAAAATATGCTTTTGAACTGTCTAAAGCACGTTGAACGATATCTGCACTTCTACCGTTTTGATATATTTAAAAATATGAAGTGATGGAGGTACAAAGGTCGGTAATTCAAATCTGCAGAAGGAAACGATTTTGGCTTTTTTTAATGTTTCTATCAAAAATTTTACATACTATTCAATTAAAAATAAATATGTATTATATTGGGTATAATATTGAAACGAAATGTAAATTATGAAATTTAGAATTTAAGGAAATTTTCTAGAAAGATCTGATAAGGAAGAACGGCCGCGATAAAGAAGCAAACGGCAGATAAGCGTTCCAGAAAGGTTGGCAAACGATAAGCCTTATCTGCTGGATTTTTCTAGAACCGGGAAGCGAGAACTATATAAGGCGGTCCCCTTTTCCTCGAGTCAGTCAGTAAGTTAGTGTAGTTAGTCAATGAGTTGGTTGTTAGAATTCAATAAACAGTGTTAGTTAATTGCAATTTAAATATTTCCAAACTGGGCCGAAGAAATGTTAAATAAATTTAAGAAAACATGCAATTGGAGCGTTCCGTATTTAGTTTGGAAATAAAGTTTTTTACAATTCACGTGTTTAATAATCATCTCGAACCGATAACGCGCAACAACCGGTGTCAGAAGTGGGATTATTTTTGTGGATTTTACGGCGGAATTCGTGCCAGGTGTCCCGCAGCTAACTATATCACGGACTCTATAAACTGTTAAGTACTTATACGGAGCGCGTCAAGTAAACTCTTGAATATTCTTTATGGAAACGAGATTAACATCGGCCAAAATGGAACAACAATTGCAACCGCTAATAGCAATGATGAAAGACAAAGAAGAAAAAGAACAAGAAAAAGATCAGAAGGAGAAAGAACGAAGACGACAAGATGAAGAACGAAGACGACAAGAAAAAGAAGAAGACGAAGAAGACGACAGGAAGAACAAGAAGAAGATCAGAGAAAGAATGCAGACAAACAAGAATTGCATAGTCTATTAGTAAATATAACTGAAAAAATGGGAGTAGACGTTGCAAAAATAATAGAAGAAATGCAACAAGAGATTGGCGAAGTCAAAGGAGAAATTGCAGGAATGAAAGGAGAGATGGGCGAAGACAGGGAGGAAATTGGAGAAGTAAAAGAAGAACTCAACAGCAAGCTGCTTGATTTGGAAAATGCAATACAGCAGAAGTTCAGCAACATCGAAAATGAAATGAAGAAGTTGTTAAGTGGACAATTCACACAACACGAATCTGAAAGTGTACCCGCGATTTCTTCCCAAAAGGTGAAACCTCCGACCTATAATGGACAAACATTGTTCCAGGCCTACAAAATTCAGTTCGAAGCTGCTGCTAGGGCGAATAGATGCACGGAAGACGAAAAGGCGACCTCATTGGTGCTATCTCTGCGCGGAAAAGCTCTGAAACTACTCCGAGCTCTATCTGACCATAAAGATTTAGTTAGGGCTTTAGAGCTGAGATTTAGAGTCCATCATTTGCCTCAAGTCGCTTAGTCGCAACTACTAGTAATGAAGCAGGAAAGTGATGAAATGCTGCAAGAATTTGAGGCTGACATAAAAAGACTGGTTCATGTCGCCTATCCAACAGCACCAACCGAATTTCTGAAACTTTACATAACTACAATTTTAATAGAAGGAATAAGAGACCCAGAAGTCCAGAGAGTGATGCGCTTGTCAAACTTCCAAACATCGAGAGAGGCACTGATTAAAGCTTTGGAGGTGGAAGCTGCTTACAGGGTTTCGGAGCCAGAGGCGTCACGGAGAATAAGGAAGACCAACATCGAAGAGGTCGCGAATGACCCTGATTTTGGGAAGATAAACGCTAACATGAAGGAAATGAAGGTGAACATGAGTGCTAACATGAAGGAAATAAACACGAACATGAGTGCTAAATCAAGAAAATTGACGCGAGCATTGAAAAGCTGCTGGAAGCTCTTAAAGGCGGATCCAACAGCTGTGGCAGACCGGGGCCCTTAAGAAAGACTGCAGGTCAACTCCCAAGAAGTCGACAAGCCCCACAGTAAGAAAAGAACATGGCGAGAAAGAGACCTCACTAACTAATGTCAAGAAACCAGTCCCCAAAACTCTTTCCGTCAAACAGATAAAAAGGACCAAGAAGAGTTTGGTGGTGGAAGCCAGAGTGGAGGGGAGGAATGTACAGGCAACAGTGGACACAGGAGTCAAGGCGACTGTGGTACGCGATACTCAAGCAATCCGTGACTGGCCAAGACCCAAAGATAAACAGGAGTTGAGAAAGTTCCTTGGGTTATGCACCTACTACAGGAGATTTGCAAAAGGTTACGCCATCATCGCTGCGCCATTACACCGACTAACGGAAGGAAGAACGCCTATCTGGACTGCCGATTGTGATACCGCTTTCCGAAAACTGAAGTCCGCCTTGTGCACAAGCCCTATCTTGGCTTATCCTCAGCAGAATGGAAAATTCGTGTTAGACACAGACGCCAGCAACGTTGGCATTGGCGCTGTGCCGCCCCAACTTCAAGGTGGTGAAGAAAGAGTTATCGAATATTACAACAAGCTTCTGATGAAACCGGAGAGAAACTATTGCACCACCAGGAAGGAACTTCTTGCGATAGTGAAGGCTGTGGAACTCTTCCACAAGTATTTGTATGGGCAGGAATTCCTCATCAGGACAGATCATTCGGCACTTTCCTGGCTACTTCGAATGAGGAGGGACAGACGACTAGATGGTAGAAAGACTCCAACAGTATCACTTTAAGGTGCATCATCGACCTGGACAACAGCATAACAACGCTGACGCTTTGTCCAGAAGAACTTGTAGGGATTGCAAATGCTGCAGACAAGTTGAGGACCATGAGAACATGGTGGATATAAGGGTCACGTCTGTCCAGCAAGAAGACGGATGGACTATTGAAGGTCTTTCGAAGCTGCAGAACGACGCAGATATCGGACCCATATTGGAATGGAAAGAAGCTGGAGATAGACCGGAATGGCAAGAGGTTTCCAACAAAAGTCCAGCTCTTAAGAATTTGTGGGCTCAATAGAAATCCCTCCAGGTAGAGGACGGGGTGCTTAAGAGGGCATTGGAAACCGCGGATGGAAAGCGCGCTAATTTGCAGTTGGTGGTGCCTCAGGAGAAGATTCCACATGTCTCGTGGGAGGTGCATAATGGGACCTCTGGTGAACATTTAGGGATAAACAAGACCTTGGAGAAGATTCAAAAATTGGGTTAACTGCAGGGAGGACGTCGAGCGGTGGTGTCGGAAATGTGTCACCTGCGTTGCATCCAAGGGTCCTCGTGCAAAAACCAAAGGGGCCCTGAAGCAGTATAATGTGGGAGCTCCATTTGAGAGAATTGCAATTGATGTGGCTGGACCATTTTCAACATCGGACGATGGAAACAAGTACATCCTGGTGACCATGGATTATTTCAGTAAATGGCCTGAAGCTTACGCCTTTCCGAACCAGGAAGCTACCACAGTCGCAAGGGTTCTTGTGGACAACTTCATCTGTAGATTTGGTATTCCCTTGGAACTACACTCGAACCAAGGAAGGAATTTCGAATCGGAGGTGTTTCAAGAGGTGTGCCGTCTTCTTGAAATAAAGAAAACTCGAACGACACCTCTTCATCCACAGTCTGATGGAATGGTGGAAAGATTGAACAGGACCTTACAGGAACATCTCTCGAAGGTCGTTTCCAAGCATCAGACGGACTGGGACCGACATCTACCATTGTTTCTAATGGCCTATCGCGCGGCCACTCATGAAACTACAGGTCAGACTCCGGCAAAAGTGATCTTCGGGAGGAAACTGCGGGTTCCGTGTGACTTGGTGTTTGGATCACCAAGGGAGATCCCCAGAGAGACGATGGTTTTCGTAGACGACTTGAGGGAAGCGAAATTGCAGACGCATGCCCTGGTGCGGACGAAGATCAACTTGGCGACGGACCGGATGAAGACAAGATATGACGTGAATGCCAACCATGGTGGTTTCAGTGAGGGCGAATTGGTAGGGCTATACAACCCTCAGCGAAAGAAAGGAGTTTCGCCGAAGTTTACGCCATCTTGGGAAGGGCCGTACAAAGTGCTGAAGAGGATCAACGACTTAGTATACATGATCCAGCGTAGCTCCAGGAGTAAAATGAAAGTGGTACACCTGAACAGACTATGCAAATATAGTAGCGAAGTAACTGATTGGAAATGATCGGGACGATCATTCCTAAGGGGGAGGCAGTGTAACGCAGTGTAAATAGATGAAATAGAATTAGGAATAGAATTGTAGAATTTAGTACATAAGAAAAGTTTCTAGAATGATCTGATAAGGGGAAAGCGGCCGCGATAACGAAGCAAACGGCAGATAAGCGTTCCCGAAATTTCGGCAAACGATAAGCCTTATCTGCCGGATTGTT
This sequence comes from Dastarcus helophoroides, assembly GCA_028583605.1. Lineage (NCBI taxonomy): Eukaryota > Metazoa > Arthropoda > Insecta > Coleoptera > Bothrideridae > Dastarcus > Dastarcus helophoroides. The sequence continues at coordinate 6,958,371 of CM053335.1, forward strand.
CTAGAACCTGGAGGCCAAAACTATATAAAGCGACCAGCTCTCAATCGAGTCAGTCAGTTAGAGTCAGTGAATTTAGTGGGTTAGTAGAAGTTAATAATAAGTGAGTTAATTGTTCAATTGTGGTGATCCAAGTCAAGTTTGGTAATAAAGTGGTGTAATGCACACGTGGTAATCAATTCGAACCGATAAGCCCGTAACATTATCAAAAAAGTCGAAATTTTCAGAGTTGAAGTTTTTAAAAACGTAAAATTTTGAAAAAAGTCGAAGTTTTGTGTAGTTGAAAATTGTGTGAAAAAAAATTTTAAAGTAAAAGTTTTGAAAAGGTGAAAATTTTGATAAAAAATCGAAATTTGGAAATAAAATGGGAATTTTAGAAAAATTTACTAAAAAGAACTCGACATTTTGATGTTTGCAGACAAGTTGAAATTTCAGAAATTTTAAATTAAAAAATTGAAATGTCTGAAAAGTCAAATTTTGTGTTCGATACATTGAATAACAATAAAAAAATTGAAATTTTCAGTAAAGTGAAGTGGGTAAAACTTTGAAAAAACTGAAATTTTCGAAAAAGTCGAAAGTTTTGAAAAGAGGCGAACTTTTAAAAGACGAAACTTTGAAAACAGTTAAAATTTCAGAAAAAGGCTAAATTTAAAAGGGCAGAAATTTCAAAAAAAGCGATATCTAAAAAATCGATTTCTTTAAACAAATTAAATAAAGTACTGGCTATGAAATACTGAATGGAATCGAGTGACATATCAGCTAGTCCTTAAATAAATTTTAACCGTCGAAAAATTAGGATTTTTTGAACTCATTTCATCAATCGATACATCGGAACGAAAGTATCGATACAAAAATATCAGCGTCGAAACGAAAACATCGATGTTTTCGATACCTCGATACAAGTGATAGTATTACGCCGAAATCCAAGCAACAAGAAGGAACTAACAGAAACCATTATTCAAAGGTGGTTTAGAGTCATTACATCAAAAGATCTGGCTCGTTTCGTAAATTCCATGCCTTGCAGAATTGAAGCTGTGCTAAAAAGCAAAGGTTACCCAACCAAATATTAATTTTCTATATAATAACCATTGTCTCATTTTCTTAAATATATATTAACGTTTGTTGTTTGATTTATTTTTAAATTCATGGGGGTTTGTTGTGTTACAAAAGTCAATAAATAAAGAGTAAAATGTCAAATTATAAGATGCAAACATAATTGTGTTGATAAATCGCAAAGATCATGGCTAAGATACCAATGTTGTTGGAAAAACAATAATTTTATTAAAATTTCCAAAATTTTGGCCACTAGTGGAATACAGTAGTACTCCGTTGGTCCGACTTCGGATGGTACGACTCTTTGAATTAATGAATTTAAAATTTTTGAATTTGTAGCTTGTAGATTCTTTTCGTAAACTTTGTAAAAAAAGATGCTTTGGAACTGTCTAAAGCACGTTGAACGACATCTGCACTCCTACCATTTTGATACATTTAAAAATATGAAGTGATGGAGGTGCACAAGGAAACGATTTTGGCTTTTTTTAATGTTTCTATCAAAAATTTTACATACATATCGATTAAAAATAAAATATGTATTATATTGGGTATAATATGTATGTAGATAATTCAGAAAATACATTGGTAATCAAAATGTGTCTTAATTTTTTATACTTCGGATGGTCCAACTTTTTTCGGGATTCGACCTACCCTTTAGTCCCATCATGGTCGGATTAACGGAGTTCTTCTGTAATGGCCTTAGTAAGAGACCGCTGACTTAGGTGGCCATAAAATTTGGAGCCAGTCCTCGTCCCTGCACAATCTTTGGTATAATCGAAAAAGTCTTCGGTTATAACCAAGCTAAAACGGAGCAAGCGAATTTAGTCGGTGTTTATATAGAAAGAAATAATCCACGTAAATATCTTATTTGGAATAGTAAATACGAAAGATATGGTCAAAAGACTGTAGGAAGCTGCATTTTTTTTTATCAAGAAAAAAGTTCTTCAAATTTAAAAGTGCAATGTGGCATCCATAAGAAAAAATGAAGTTTGTTGTGGTGAGGATATTGAGTAGAACAATAAATCAAAATAAATAGCATCATGATACAAGACGCATCATTATCATTATCCATAAAAAGTTCTCTAATAATGTATTTACTAAAAAATTTTGACATTGACAATTAATTTTTTCACAATTCTAACCTTTACTATGTGGAATTATTCAATATTCATAACTATTAATCTTTTTTGATGATTAAAACAACAGATATTAAAAAATCCTCGATATTTCTATACATGTTTGCTATGACCGGACCTGGTTTCGCTTTTTTTCTAAAAAGTCCGGTCATAGCAAATATTTATAGAAATACCGTGGAATTTTTAAAATCTGTTGTTGTTTTAATCGTTAATAAATTTAACTAGTTATTGAATTAATTTTCTTCCAAATAACTCAAAAAATATTACCTTTATACTTCAGGTTTACTTTATGACTAATTATGGTACCCAACTTTGCTTTAATTTAACCGAGATCGTAGCCCTTCAAATAATAAAAGTCCCAAAGTTGAGGATCATAAAATAAACACCATTAGCATTTACAGTTTATTATTGCGAACCTCGATAATAGGGAAAAGATTTTGTCGATCGCTTTAGATTTGTTGTAAGTGGACATAAATATAATTCCAAGAACAGCTTCGGGACGAAACTGTATTTGCCCGTTTTTTCATTTTGGTATTTTAAACACCTGTATGGCAAAAGTCTGCTCAAGCTGATTTATAGTTAAATTATAACTTTATTGAATTATTACTACATCGGCTTGAATTATTCTTTCAATATTATATTATTGATCTTGCACTCGCTCCTGCTTTTTAATATTACCAAGGTATTTACCCCAATTTAGGAATGCTTTGCGGAATCTATCAAGGGAGTAATATCTCGAAGCAATCCAGTTTTGACCTGTTTACTACTCCTGAAAATTTAATGATTTCGTGACGCAACTAGAAACTCGATCTTCTGGATCGAGGGATTTACTTTGCTTTGCAATTTATTATGCGGTCTGCAGTATCTAGTATATTTTTAAAAGTAATTAGAAAGAGTGCTTAATTTAATTTGCCGGCACACATTGACCCTTACAACTGAAAATTCAATTAGGAAACAACATCCACTTGCATAATTTAATGAAGCAAGACTCCTCCACATGAGTTACGATGCTGTCACTCACCATTATCAGCAATTACCCCGTTTTCCTTATTCATTTCTTTCATGCTAGCTAATAACTCGCGCCGCTCCGGCGATACCATCTTTCCGAATCCGACCATACCGCAAACACTGTCAACCGCACTGGTACATAGAAATTTTGCCACTATGCACATTTTTATTTAGTTGGATCATTTTAATTTGAATTTGTTTACGGTAAACGGCGGTTTTCCACTTGAATGTGGGCGCTCCAGATTTGTAACTTCTCTGAACGCGGACCGCCGTGGAATTGAATCGGTCTGCGTACGCGCCTCTGATCTTTCATAGATCCAGACAGTTGCTATAGATACGCAAAGTCCTCAAAGCCAGTAGCGTATTAAGTAAATTTTTGTTCAGATTAGGGCCTTTAAAAAAGGACCTACGTTTATTGAATCTATATTATTCAATCCAATCGCATGTTTTGCAAATAAGCTACGCAACACTGTTTCCAAAAAAAAGTAAGTAAACAAGTTGAGAAGTTTAAGTTTTTTCTAAAATTTGACTTTTTTTCAGGGCTTCGAACCGCTATGTTGTTCGTTCCGGTTTTCGGTTTTCGTTCCGGCAAAAAAAATACATCGGTTCAGTTTCAGCTTTCGTTCCGACAGAAATAACGGTTTTTTCCGGTTTTCGGTTTTCGGTTGAATTCCAGGTAACTCATTTTTTGATTTTTAAAAGTCTTTAAAAATTGATTTTTGGACATAATTTAGAAAATGTGATGTCTTTTTTACTTTAATATTACAACTTTTTTTGAAATTTTACCTTTTTTCCTTTAAAGTTTTAAATTTAAACTTGTAGGTACTTTTCAATATTAATTTTTCTAAAATTTTGACTTTAAACAAAACGTAGTCTTTCTCTCTTTTCTCCCTTTTTATCGACATGTTGACTTTTTTTCTTTAATTATAGACATTTTTTTCGAAATATGAGTTGAGACTTGAACTATAAGAAATTGACAGATATGAATTTAAATTTGAAATAGTTTTTTCATCTTTCTTGGTTTCGCGGAAAAGATTTGTATTTCAATTTTTGAAAATAACCAAGAACCAGTCCGTTCCACCAAAAAAATTTTAAAAAATAGATATTTTTAACGAAGGTTGATAATTTGAAAACGATTTTCAAAAAAGCCCAGCTTTTGAAGGAAGTTAAAATTGTCATGAAAATCGAAATTTTCAAGAGATTTAAAAAAACAAAAAAGGTTCAGATGTTCAAATAGAAAATGTTTTAAACCTATATTTTCAAAAGACAAAATTTTCAACAAATCCAAATATAAAGAGGGAGTCGAAGTTTGAAAAAATATAGAACTTTTCAAATATTCTACTTTTCGAAAGGCGAGATTTTTAGCGAAAGTCGAAGCTTTCAAAAAACCAGAATTTTGAATAGATGGAAATTTCAAAACAACCGAAATTTTGAAGGAAGCTGAAATTGTCATAGAAATGTAGTTTTTCTTAAAAAAAAACTCGATGATTTTTCCAAAATATTCAAAATTTCCGAAAAAGAAATTATTAAAAGGTCCTAATTTTTTGAAAATGAAGAAATTTTGAAAAAGTCAGAGATTTAAAAAAAAAGTTATGATTTTCAACAAAGATCCAAATTTTCAAATAAAGAATATTTTAAAACCAGATTTTTGAAAAGACAAAATATTCATGAAGTTAAAATATCAAGAAAGAGTGAAATTTTGAAAAAATATAGAAATTTTCAAATATTCATTCATATTTTGAAAGTCGTCGTTTTAAAAAAAATCCATATTTTCAAAAAAATCTAAAATTTGAAAGTCAAACATTTTAAAATGAATTCATAATTTTTCAATAAACTTGAGATTCTTTACGAAAGCCTAAGCTTTCAAAAAAACAGAATTTCAAGAAAATCACAATTTTGAATACCAAAATTTCTAAAAATTTCCAAATTTTGAAAAAGTCGAAGTTTTCCAAAAATTCGAAATTAAGGAAAAGTGGAATTTGAAAATAAATAGTTTGAAAAAGGTCTTATTCCTCAAAAAAAAAATCAAAATCTTGAAAAAAGTTAAATTTTGAAAAAAGGGGAAATTTTGAATGAAAGTTGAAACTTTCAAAAGTCGAAAGTTAAAAACCAGATTTTCACAAAAGACCAAATTTTTAATTTATAAAATAGGTTCAGATTTACAAAAAAAAAATCAAGCACATCAAAAAAAAAATTTCCAAGTTTAAAAGTCAAAGGTAGACATTTTTAAAGAGAGCCGAAATTTTTAAAAAGTTTTTAATTTTTGGATTCTAAAAAGGTCAGAGCCAATAGTTCGAAATTTAATACTTAAACTTAACTTAAAATTGTTAATGAAAGTCGAAATTATGAAAACGTCGTAATTTTTAGAAAAATGGAGAAATTTTGAAAAAAGTCGGGGATTTTAAAAATGTTTAGATTTTCAATAAAGGTCCAAATTCTTATATAAAGAATTTTTTAAAGCTACATTTTCAAAAAACTAAACGTTTCAAAGATCGAAATATCAAAAAAGAGTCAAATTTCCCAAAAATATAGGGATTTCCAAATATTCAACATTTCTAAAGTCGCCGTTTTGAAAAAAAAAACAATATTTTCAAAAAATCGAAATTTTAAAATAAGTCTTGAATTTTTAAAATAAATTCATAATTTTTCAACGAAGTCGAGATTTTAAACGAACGTCGAAGTTCTCAAAAAAAAAGAAAACTTCGAGAAAATCGAAATTTTGAATAGATGGAAATTTCAAAATAGCCAAAATTTTGAAGGAAGCTAAAATTGTCATGAAAAACGAAATTTTCAAAAAAAACAGCAATTTTCCAAAAAAGTCAAAACTTTCGAAGAAAAGCTGAATTTTTCAAAAAAACTGCCTAATAATCTAAAAACAAATCCGTTTTCAAAAATTGGAAGTTTTCAAAAAATTTGAAATTAAGAAAAAGTCGAGTTTTGAAAATAGCTAGTTTAAAAAAATCGAATTCTTCAAAAAAAATGAAATCTTTAAAAAAACTACAATCTTGAAAAATGGTCAAATTTTAAAAGAGGGGAATTTTCAGAACTCTAAATTTTGGGATTCATTTTGAAAAATCGTTTGTCAAAAATTAAGTTTGTTTTTCTCAAAATTTAGATTTTTTCAAAAATGTCTTTTTTTTTGAAATTTGAATACTTTTTCGAGATTCTGAATATAAATATTTAAAATAAAAATTAATATAACATTTTTAAATTCAAGTTAGCACTTTTGCGTTTGAAATGTATCTTCTGCTAACATTTTGAGCAAAAATTTGAAATTTTTAATGGAAATGTAAATTTTAAGAATAAAAGTAAAAAATTCCACAAAAAGTGTAATTTGAATTATTTTCAAAGTTCAATTTTCTATGAAAAAAATTAAATTTTAAGATCAACAACAAATTTTCAATTTTAAAGACGAAATTTTGTCAAATTTGTGAATAAATTTAACATTTTTAAAATAGATTTTTGACACAAAAGTTCAAGTAGCAAAGGGCCGAACTTTCAAAGGACCAAATTTTCGAATTTGTACCAGAGTTTTGTGGCTTGAGGAAAAAAATCAAAGCTTTCAGCGTAAGCAAAATTGTTGCAACTTTAAGTTATACATTTTCTAACATGTCATCATTACAAGTTTACTGTAAAAATTTCGACCCCAATGCCAAAATCCCGGCTTTAAATTGGGATATTATGTAGGATTTTTTGCTAACATTTTGTGTTGAAATTTAAAAATTTTTAGGTTAAATTTGAAACTGCGACATTTTAGCGAAAATTTTGAGAAAAAATCATATTTTGGAATTTTTGGAAAATTTAGGAAGTCGGCAGTAGGAATTTAAATTTGGAATTTTGAAAAAAAATTGACTTACTAAAATCAAAGTGGAATTTGAAGGAAGAAAATTTACGAAAAGTCGAAAATATGATTAATAACTTCAAAAAATAGAGGTATCAAGTTAAGAAAAGAAAATTGAAAGTCAAAGAAAGAATTTAAAAAAAAAGATTCCGGAAAAATTTCTAGAAAAACTCGAATTTGCAAAAAAATTGTAAGGAAAACCGAGTCTCTCTAGCTTTAATGAAAAACATGCTACTACTTTATTCCAAAGATACAACAGAGGAAATTTTTTTCATTTTAAACTCGAAATTTTAGAAGATAAAAAGAAATATTTCAAGTAATTTCCAGATAAAAGTCCAAATTTTAAGAAAAAGTTAAAAATCTTGATAAAAGATTCAAGTTAAAACTTAAAATTTTTATTGAAAATGTGAAAATTGAGTGTTTCTAATCTTATCTAATCAGAAATGAGAGATGAAGATGAGATGAAAATTACTTGGAATTGTGTACTATTTTGAAATAAAAATTAAAATTTCAAAAAAAAATCCAATCTTAAGTATAAAATAAAAAATATTTTAAACATATAAATTCGACGAACTGAAATAAACCGGTATTTTTTTTTCTGTTTCGTTCCGGTTTTCGTTCCGGCGAAAATAACGGTTTTTGTCGGTTTTCGGTTTCCGTTCAGTTCCGGTTCAAAGCCCTGCTTTTTTTCTCAAACTACTTAGGCTAACCTCATAAAAGACTTATTTCGTAAAAATTCCGAATTTAAATATGAAATATCAAAAAAAGTCAAAAAATTCTCGTTTTATATTAAAAAATTTTAAATTTTAAAATTTAAACCATCTTCTAATTTTTATTTTTTTTTAATCTGTACTTTAATTTATAAATTTCAATTTATTTCTAAAACACCCGAGATCTAACTTATTTAGAGTTAGAGAAAATAATCAAAATTGTTAAGATTAAACTCGAAATTTCAACAAAAATATCTAGTTTAATACTTATTTTTTTATATAAAATAAACATTTAAAGTTGTGTTTTTAATTTTAAAAGGGAAAGTTAAAATATTTAAAAATAAATCTAAGTTTCAAGTTAAAGTTCACATTTTAGGGAAAAAAAAGTAAAAAATGGAAATTTAAACTCGAATTTTGGGAAATAAATTATTAATTTTATAAAAACTCAAAATTGATGTATAAATAGTTCTTCAAATTTCGATCATTTTCAACATTTTCTCTTTGAAGATATTTGTTAATTTTTTCTGAAGATTTAAGCTTCAAAATCCAGATTTTGATTTTGAAATCTAAAACTGACTTTCAAATCCGAATTTCGGATTTTTTGCAAAATTATTTGGAAGTCTGCAATTTTTTTAAATATGTGGATTTCTTTCTCACAATTTTAACTTTCAGAACTTTAAAAATTGAAATAGAAACCTTGTCCCCTGAAACCGAGAAAAATTAAAAACATAACAAAGGTTGCTCTAACGCGTTTCGATAGCCATCTTATCTTCAGAAAGATACAGTATCTCTTTGATACTGTATTTCAAATGTTGTATTTCAATTTTTGAAGATTTTTGAAGATAACCAAAGACTAGTCCGTTCCATGAAAAAAATTTCAGAACTTTCAAAAGTACGATATTTTCGTCGGAATTTATAAAAATATGGTTACTCAAAATGTCGCAGAAAAAAAAATTTGTGACATCAGTGGAAATTCTAATAGAGCCAAAATTTCTCAAAACATGGTTCAAATTTTGGGAAAAACGTCAACATTTAGAATTTAAAGTCGAAATGACGAGGTTTTTTTTCAAGTTATTTTCAGAAAAGTTTTTTTGTTTCTTTAGTTTACAAATTAAAGTAAAAAAATCAAATGTAGAGTAGAAATCCTTCGGAAAATTTAGTATTAAAAATCACCAACTTTATAAATTAAAAATTTCTCCCAATTTCGACATACATTAAACTCCAAAAACTAGGTATTCAAGTTCAGGATAAAATCTTATCATGGATCGGCAAAGCTAGATTATCTAATCTGAGGGGGTTAAAGCCCCCTTCTGATTTACGACTATTACACTTTATTTTGTTAACTACCTTTTGGTGCAGAATCTTTTAGCTTAAAATCGACTTTGTTCTTCTATTTTTTTTCGCTGTAACTTTATTTGGAAATTTAGAAATTTTCTTGAATATTTGAGTTTCTTTGTCGAAATTCCTGTTTTTTTTTAAATATTCACATTTTTTTTGCTAAATTACTACTTCAAAATCGAAAATGCTTTTCTCTCAAAATTTCTGAACTCAGACTTTTTTTCGAAATGTTGATCCTTTTGAAATATTGATATTATTTTAAATTTTGATTAATCAAGAAATTATTTTTTACAATCGAAAATTTCTTCCATGAATTTAGTGTGTTTCTCTTATAATTTTGAGTGTAATGTTAAAAGTGGGTCTTTAATCCTTAAATTACAAAAAAATTTAACATTAAACTGATGCTGGTTGGAATTAGCATCAGTGATGTTTTTTCTCAAAATTTCCACTACACCTTAAATTTTTTTCTTTTTTTTTGAAAATGTCAGACTCAAACTCGAAATTTCGATCATTTTTTAGAGATTTTCGCTCTCCCATTTCGTCTGTAGCTTGTAATATAAGGCGAGCATTTACTAAATTACAAGTATCAATAATGCATATTTCGATTTTTCTAAAGTGATCACCTCTCCCCCTCCCCCCCCTACCTACACCAATGCATATTATTATATTTAAATAATTGGATAAATCAAATATCAAAGTATGGAGTTTTTTAAAAATCTGGATTTTTTTGTAACAATTTGGCTTGTTTTTGAAAATTTCAATTTCTGATAATTTTGACTTTGTTGAAATTTTATGAAAAGTGCGACCCGCTTTAAATATTTCAAGCTTCTCTTAAAAATTATGACCTTTCGTGAATAGCTTTCGTCTTTTCTAAAAAAAGATCGACTTTTTTTAAATATCAAGCTTTACTGAAAATTTTGTTCAAAACTACCACTTCTGCTGAAAATTCTGGCATTTTTTTTCGGTCGACTTTTTTAAAAAATCCAATAATCAGCCTTTTTCAGAATTTTCACATTTCAAAGTCTTGACTTTTTTACGAAATTTTGCCTTTCTGAAAATCTAGACTTTAATATTGAAAATTTTGATTTCTTGAATTTTGGATTTTTTGAAAATTTTAACCTTTTTGAATATTTAAACCCGTTTTAAGTATTTGGATTTTTTCTTGAAAATATCTATATTTTTTTTTAAATTACATACAACTTTTTCCAACATTTGGACTATCCATTTTAATTTTAGACTTAATTTCCTTTCTTTGTCAATTTTTTTGCAATTTTAAACTTTGAATTTTGAATTTCTTAAAAAGAAACTATATTTGAAAATTTCAATTATTTAAAAATTTTAATGTTTTGAAAATGTTGAGAAGAAATATTTTAATTCTTTCTGAATATTTCAATATTTTTATTTTTGAAAATTTAAACTTCTCCAAATATTCATATTCTTTTTTTAACATTTTTTCCAGGAAGCCAGGAAGTCACAATTTTCCAAAATTTGCCCCTTTTTAAAATTGCGACATTTATTAAAGTTTCATTTTGAAAATTTCTATTTTTTTTTTAAATTTTGGTCAATTTTATCTGTTAAAATATGTGTCCCTTTTTGAATATGTCGACCTATTCTAAAAATTTCAGCTTTTTTCATTTTTTTTTAGATTTCACAACTTATACTTTTTCCAAAATTTCCCTTTTTTCCAAAATTAGTAATTTTAAAAATTTTGCTTTTAAAATATTTTGACCTTTTTTCAGAATTTATCTATTTTTCTAAATGTTGACTCTTTCGAATTCTTTTTTCAAATAGCCTCTCCAAACTATTATTTTTTTTGACTTTCTCAAAGTTTCCCATTTTTTGATTCTTTTGACCATTTTTCGATATTTCGACTTTTTAAAATAATACGAATTTTTTCAGTATTTCGGCTTTTTTGAAAATTCTGATTATTTTTGAAAATTTCAACTTTTTACGTAAATTTCTACATTTCTCAAAATTTTACTTTAAAGTTTCTATTTTCCTTTCAAAGTTTCGCCCTTTTTCTAAAATTTTGCTTTTTTGAAAGTATTAAATTTTTTTTTAAATTCATCTTTTTTCAAAATTTTTGAAATTTTACGAAATTTTGAGATTATTTTGAAAATTTTTGTTTTTTAAAATATTTTGACATTGTTTTGGAAATTGCGTCGTTTTTTTTGGAACGTTTTAATTTTTTTAAGTTCGTCCTTTTTTGAAATTTTTAACCGTTTTTCGATATTTTGACTTTTTTATAGATTAAGTAGCTACAATATTTTTTTCAAAATTTGAAGTTTCTTGAAACTTATGATTTTCTTATGTTTAAACTTTTTATGAAAATTTCGACATTCTTCAAAATTTAGACTTGTTTAAAATTTTCCGATGTATTCGAAATTTGAAGTTTTAAACATTTCGACCCTTTAAAATTTTGACTTTTCAAAAAAATTTTTAATATTTTGAATATCTCGCCTTATTTTTAAAATTTTCGAAGTAACACTTTGGGCTATTTTTTAGAATTTCGACATTTTTTTAAGATTCCGATTTGTTTTGAAAATTTTGACATTTTAACTGTCAGTTTTTATTCAAATTTTCGACTTTCATTGAAAAAACCCAAACGGGGACATAATATATTTTTACACTCCAGGAGGGCACAACCCAAAAAAAGATTGGAAACTTCTGATTTAGAGTATCATCCTCAAATAAACAAAATAGCCATATCCTTAAAATGAGCATATAAAAGGGATTAATGGAACTTACATTTGAATATCTTGAAAAATATCTTGTTAGAATTAAATGTTAATTCTAACAGGATATTTTTCACGATATTCAAATTTTTTCGAATTTTATTGCAATGTAACTCTAAGGCTCGTTCAATAATTAAAGGGAAAAATACAGCTAAAGACAAAACCTTTGGTAGAGATAGTTTAATATTTTGGGCGCTGGTTTTAAAAACCGCTGATAAAAGATACGAGGGTAAATCAAGTATGAACCGCAATTTGTTATTAACAATTTATTGGTACAAGATACATATATGAAAATTATTAACTATTTTTCTACATACTTTCCTGATTTTGTTATGCATTTTTCCCAAAGGATTGGGGTTTTTTTAATGCCATCATCATAAAAAGAGGGAGGCGTGTTTGCAGCCAATTGCGCACATATGGCTCAATAGCAGCCTCATATGAAATAATGTTCACCTCCTAGAGCTTCTTTCAGTGACCCAAACTTATGATAATCGCATGGTGATAAGTCAGGACTGTGTTCTAATGTTGCCCAACGAATTTTCTCTAATTTTTGATGTGTCAGATTAGCTGAGTCGGGGAGGGCATTGTTGTGAAACAAAATCATATTTCTGGCCGAAAATTTGTGCCCCTTCCGCTGATGTGAACGTTTTGCTTCATCCAGTAGCTTGTAGTAGTAGTCGACGTGCACAATTTCTTTAAAATCCCAAAACACTGTCGCAAGAACCTTTCCAGCTGAGATGCGAGTTTTTGCCTTGACGGGTGCACCTTCCCCCTTTCTTCTCCACTCCATGCTTGCTTGTTTAGATTCAGGAGTATAATGATGGACCCAAGTCACATCATATGTTACGATAGGTTGCAAAAAACCATAACCTTCACGTTGAAAACGCCCAAGATGGCGCTAAGAAATTTTCAGATGTTGTTTCTGTTCTTCAGTCAAAAGACAAGGTACCCACCTGGCAGAAATTTTTCGAAACCCCAGCTCATATTTAATGACGGATTAAGCACTTCCAAAGCTTATCCCTATCTGAGCTGCAATTACCAAGAGTTAAATAGCGATCACCTTCCTAAAGACGTTGACCAGCGTTAATCTTGCCCGCAGTCACACTGTTTTGAGGACGAAAAACATAAGGTCTATTTTCAACTTGAGTTCGTCCTTCCAAAATTTTTTTGTGCCATTCATTCACTTGACTTTTCTTCAAACAAGTATCCCCAAACTGTGCTTTCAGTCTACGAAGAATTTCAGCGGGCTTTACACCTCCAACGGCAAGAATTTTAACAATAATGCGCTTCGCAACGTGTGGATGAACCTCTTGCTCAGTCATTGTATTTACATCTGACGAACGGCGAGAATGGAATTCGCTTGAGCGCAGGAAGTCACGTGATATCCCCACCTGATATGTCTATGTGCACACTCCCGACGCCCTCACGGCGACATGATAGAAATTCCGGTGCATATTTTATTTACCCTCATAGTTTGGTATTTTTTTTAGATATTTAAAATGGTAGTTCGATTTTTCATCCTTTTTCTTTCTGATATAGAGATTTTGTAAGTATTGCAAATAGCCTGAATTTTTAATTAGAGTATTTGAAAAACTTTCAGTCTCCGATCATATAATTTTATGTGAAAATCAACATTTTATTATAGTATAATTTCTTTAATCATATCAATTTGAAAGCAACGTTAACAAGTGGAACAATTTAAAAACATGCGTTGGTGAAAAACTGACCTAATCCAGAATTCGCAGCAAACGAAGAATATCCTTGTTTCCCGAATCTCCTCCTAGCCAGTTCGATAGGGCTGGTAATTGAAAAGGGTTTGAAAGAGTGCCATGTTTTCTTATAACATGTGCGCACCATAATCAATATTCTTGCACTATAAATTTAATTCAGAACAGAGTCATTGTTCGTCTACATGTAGGAACTGCGCGTCAGGACATTTCACACCGACAAAATCCAACAAAAATTTTCCTGTTTGGCCAGCACACTCGCATCTATTAAAATTGTGCAATGCAATGGGAATTCGAACCCGCACTGAATATTTCGTATTCGGGATAGGTGTACTACACCCACGCAATAATATTCCAGGCGAAATATCGACAAAACTCTGGAGAATGCCTTTTTTGCACGCCACCACGATATTCATCACGGGCTTAAAGCACCGACTGGTATAAAAACAATAGTGAAACTTGACTGATTGCATACTGTTTTATAACTTATATCCTATTATTAATAACTAAGAAGACAGAAAGAGGGGTAAAATCGATTTCAAAATATTGATTGAAAATTTCCATGAACGCTGACGTCTGAGCTCATATATGTATATAACCGCCGATGCTCATCAGCCGCTGTTGTAGAAATGTTAAAATAACGCTCCTTTAAATCCAAAATAAAATCTCTATAAAAACTCGATTTAAAGAAAAAGGAATTTTCAAAAAAAATCTGAAATATCAGCAACAATTTATATGTTAAAACAATTTTTCTCGAATTTCTAAGATAAAAAGTCAAGTAGTAAGGTCGAAAGAGAAATAAAGAAAGTCGAAAATTCTGAAAAAAATGACATTTTTTAAAAATATTTAGCTTCTCCCAAAATTGAACTGTTTATCAAAACTCCCATCTTTTATTTTGGACCATAACCTTGAAACTTCAATTTTAACTCGAATTTTTTACTTTTAAAAACATAAATTTGTTTATTCCTCGAAAATTTACCTTTTTTTGGAATATAGAACTCTTCCTGGCCAAATAAACGACAATTTTAAGGTAAAAGTTGAAATTTTGACATCAAATTTAAGTTTCGACAATAAATAGTTTTTCACTTTAAAATCTCACCTTTTTTTCAAAATAAACTTGACATAATAAATGAAATAAAATGTCTCGCAAAATTTCTTTAAAATATTTTCTTCGAAATTTAATTTTCGTTTATAATTTCGAGTTTCTTTTTTTATAATTTCGGTTTTAAATTCGAAATTTCGATTCTTTTTTATTTAAATCAGGGTTTCTGAACCTTTTTATAGTAGTGCGTTATTTTTAAAAGTTCAGAAACACAACGGACCTCTTTTCGTGGGTGTAAACATGATTTCATTCAGGGGGGGACAATAATCAAATTGAAAAAATTGCATAAAACTAGAAAGCCTATCAGGAGAATAAATGTATATTTTCACTTAACTGCATGAACTGAAGGGGTCCAATTTCCAGTTCAAAGTGGAAATTTCAAAAAAGAGCTGTACTTTGAGAAAAAAGTCAAAAAACCAAATTTGAAATAAAAACCGAACACTTCGGAAAATGTTGAAGTATCCAAAAGTCGAATTTTGTAGAAAAAAAGTCTCAATTTCCAGGAGACGTCGAATTTACAGACAAAAACACAATATTTCTGTCAGAATTTTTACTTTCTTTAAATTGTCACTAACATATCAATGAGAAAGTGTGTTTGTCAGCTTTTCACGGCTCAATTACTGAAGAAATTTTATGAAAATTGTTACAGACTTTTTATTCTATACCTATATTATATCCAGAAACTTTAAATAATCTTTACAATTATTTTCAACGTTGAACACAATCATATAGAAAGCTATGAGTGTCAACTCTGTGATCTTTATTTTGACAGCAGCCCCCTTCTCATGTCCCTGAACTATTACCGTAAAAGTAGACGTCTGCCTTATCGATTTTAGCTACATTATGTTACCGACTTGCAATTTTAACCAAATTTAATGCAAAATTTCATTTAATTGTAAAATTGTTTTGAAAGTACCATTGCATTGAAATTATTTATTTAATTTTGCTGACGAATTGGCGATTAACAGTTTTGACATATTCTTGAAATTTTTAAGAAATCTTTTTCCCGACATTTCCTAGAAGTAGCATTCTCAAAAGGTATAGATTTTAATTGAAAAAAAAAATAATAAACGAATTTAGTTTTAGTGGAACGAACTGGTCCTTAGTTATCATCAAAAATTGAAATACAAATTTTGTCCCCTGAAACCAAGAAAGATTAAAAACACAACAGAGGTTGCTCTAACACGTTTCGATAGCTAAGCTATCATCTTCAGAGGGATACTAAGAGAGATACTAGTATCTCTCTGAAGATGAAGGCTTGACTATCGAAACACATTAGAGCAACCTTTGTTGTGTTTTTTAATCCTTTTTAGTTTGAGGAGACAAGATTTGTATTTCAATAAACGAATTTAAAAATAAATCCCAAATTTAGAGAAAATATCCACCACTTTTAAGTAGAAATTTCCAGAACATATGACATTGAATTTTGAGGCACCAGTCGAAATTTCGAGAATAAATTGAATTTTAAAAACCAAATTAAAATTTCCAGAAATTCAAATTTAAAAAGAAAATAAATGTTCAAAACATGCCAAATATTAAAAAAAAAGATTTCGGAAAAAATAATTTTTTTAATAAATGTCAAAATTTCGAAAAAAGGTTCAGATTTCTAGAAAATAATCAAAATTTCCAACAAACTGTCATTTTGAGAGGAAAAAGAACTTTGAGTATAAAGTAGTAGTTTAGAAAAAGGCGAATTTCGAAGACAAATCTCAATGTTGGAAAAATTCGGAATTTTCAGCAAATCAAATTTAAAATAAAAACTCAACCTTTCGGAAAAATTCCAAAAATATTGAAAATTGAAACAAACTAAAATTCTCAATAATCGAGTTTTGTGGAAAGAAGACGAAATTTTCAGAAAAAATTGAATTTTAAGAAAAATAGCAATTTCCAAAAGTATTTTTCTTTCAAAATTTCAACCTTTATCTCAATCTCAATATTAGAGATTTTGTTTATTAATTTTATTTAACATTTTTATGACCCAGTTTGGAAATATTTAAATTTTTATTGTTTGTTGACAATATTCTAAAACAATTTTTGAAATATGAAATAATAAAAATGAGCATAATATTTCCAACGAACAAGAGTCCACCACGGTGGGGAAAAATGAGGAGCTTGTTCCTCTTGACTCCGGAAACCATTAGAAATATTCAGCCAAAAAATGTCGACCCTTTTCCTGAAATTTCGACCTTCTCAAAATTCGCCCTTTCGAAATTTCAACAAAAGTTATCTCCCTCCGGGAAATTTTTAATTTTTACTAAATTTCAACTTTTTTCTCGAAATGTCATTCTTCTTCTCAAAATGTCTTTTACACGAAATTTCAATTTTTTTAAAACTTGTTTCGATTTTCCGAATTATCGATTTTTACCTCGGAAAGCGTGCTTTTCTACAAATTTCTTATTTTTCTCAAAATCCGTCTTTTCTCCAAATTTGGTCTTGTTTAATTCTGATCCGTTATGTTTCAGGGAATCTTTTTCCCTCAAAATTTGACTATTTTGTCAACCTTTGAATTTCTGTGCGAAATTTCCATTTTCTCTCGATACTTCGTTTTTGTCATCTTTTTTTCTCAGAATGTCGATTATTTTTTTAAAGTTCGTCTTTCTTTTTAATTTAGACTATTCACAAGACTTCAAAAATTTTAAATTTTTCCTTAAAATGTTGACCGTTTTCTTCGGCTTTTTTGAAATAAGATTATTTTTTTTTAACCTTTTCATAGAATTTCATTCTTTCAGAAAACTGATTTTCCGGAAATTTTGATTGTTTTTTTTAGGTTAGCCTTTTTCTCTTAATTTAGACTTTTATTTCAATATTCGACACTTATATTTCTGACTTTTTCAATTGAAATTAGTCTCTTCGTCTTTTTCTTAAATCCTTCTTTGCGGAAATTTCGATTTTATTCTAAAAATTCAACTTTTTGGGTTTCCCTATCAATAATAGTTTTTTTTTCGAGATTATTCCATTTTTCTTAATATTCGTCTTTGAAAATTCGACTTTTTTAAATTTGACTTTCCAGGAATTACAACATGTATGCATACGAGGTCTGTCCAAAAAGTAAGGTGACTTTTGAAGTTTCGAAGGCAACGTACATTCGATTACAGATTTTTTGTTGTTGTTGTTGTTGTGTTGGTACACATGTTCCGAACATATGCTCACAGTTTCAAGTACATAGCATACTTAGTTTGTTTTTGACAGATAAAAAGGTTAGACGTATTTTGTTATAAAAAATGGAGCAAAGAATTTGCATCAAATTTTGTGTGAAAAATGGAATCAAATGCTCTAAAACACTTGAAATGTTGACAGTGGCGTACGGTGAGTCTGCTTTAAGTAAAAAAGATGTTTACAAGTGGTACAAACTCTTCCAAGATGGTCGAGAAAAAGCCGACGACGAACCTCGCTCTGGACGCCCCAGCACATCAACAACAGAAGATATCGTCGAAGCTGTGAAGAAAATTGTTTTTGAAAACCGTCGAATTACTATAAGAGAAGTTACTGAGGATGTTGGAATATCAGTCGGTTTGTGTCATGCAATTTTTTTGGATATTTTGGGCATGAGACGTGTGTCAGCGAAGTTTGTTCCGAAACTTCTGAATTTTGATCAGATAAAGCGTCACATGAGCATCGCTCAGGAGCTTTTGAATGACTTCAATGATGATCCTGATTTGCTCAAAAGGGTCATAACTGGTGACGAATCATGGGTATATGGTTATGACGTCGAAACCAAAGCCCAATCGTCCCAATGGAAGCACCCAGGGGAGCCAAAACTGAAAAAAGCACGCCAAGTCCGAGCAAATGTTAAAGTTTCGCTCACTGTTTTTTTCGACTACCAACAGAAGTTTTTACCTCAAGGTCGTACGGTCAATAAGGAGTATTAGCTTGAAGTTATGTGCCGTTTGCGAGAAGCAAAACGAAAAAAACGTCCGGAATTGTGGAAAAATACTTCATGGCTTTTGCATCAGGATAATGCACCTGCTCATTCATCGTTGCTTGTGAAAGGTTTTTTGGACAAAAACAACATGACAGTCATGCCTCAGCCACCATATTCACCGGATTTGGTCCCCTGCGACTTTTTTCTGTTCCCATAACTGAAAAGACCTATGAAAGGACGGAGATCTGCAACGATTTATGATATAAAAACTGCAGGCGCTCAAAGCTATACCAAAAAGGGTTTATGAGAAGTCCTTTGAAGATTGGAAAAAGCGTTGGCACAAGTGCATTGTATCTGAGGAGGATTACTTTGAAGGGGACAGTATAAATGTTGATGAATAAATAAATATTTTTTCATAAAAATATAGTACCTTTTTTTTTCAACAGACCTCGTATATTTTCGGTTTGCTACATGAATCAGAGGGGGAAGTGCCCCACCCTGCCCTATTCTAGCTACGCCTATGGCTACAGTAATGGTAATAAGTTTAAACTTCGCGTTCTCGGCAGAACAAAAACTTAAATTCAATTTCGATTTCGGACGGTCTCTTGCAATAATTGTTAAAATCGAAATTATTAAATTGTAAATGTGCTATGCAACTGTATATACAGATAATTGTATATTGGGCTGCCGTTACATGCTGTATTTATTATCTTTACTCCCTTATGCATTTCATTGCTACACGTTGGTTACCATGACAACAATCAATGCACCAAATTCAAACAAACATCAATTCAAGATGACTAAATATGTCACATTTTAATAAGTGTTTATTAAAATGGCTATGTTACAAGTGTATACAAAATGTTTACAGATTTACTATAAGTCCAATATAATTTCCAAAGCATCATTTCTGGTTGTTCTGCTGAGCTTTCTCTCAATATATTTACCATTTTTACTCGGATACAAGACCGGAGGTTTACCGTTTTTAAATGAAAGCAACATAATCTAAATGTTTTACTTTAAAGGTTTTTGGTTAAAAAGAGATGTATTCAATGAATTTCCCAACGTTAAATTCAAGGGAGAGTACCTTTTAACTGTACTTACTGAAAACATTCATCAACCGATTTGGTGTCATAATCTTCCATTTCGCGTAAAACTACATAAAAACTTTTTAGACTGTTCTAACATTAAGGTGAGTATTCTATAAAGTAATATGTTTGAGTAAAAAGTGAGTTCTAGGTTCAAGAATTAGATAACAATAAGGACACTCTTGTGGATGAATTTAGCCTAAGTATTAACATTTATCTTCCGAAAGAAGTCAAACCAGTATTTTTTACTTTAATTGTGCCAATTGATTATACATTGAAGGTAACATGTATTCCCTATTAACATTGGCGTATATAGAGGGGGGGGGGCGTACTCACCCTTGAATTATCTGGTGCCCACCCCAGAATATTAGGTTACCCACCCAAAAATAAAACCCCGATATTTTAGGATATCATAATACAAGTTATTTTAAAATTTCGTAAGTCTGAAACATGAAACAATCTGTGGTACAGTTATCCTTCGCACTACGGGATTCCAGGGATAAAAACGTGTGCTTTGTGACAAAGTGACTCGACGCAATATCATAAAATACCTCTCCGGCCATAAATACTGCCAAATTGAACCCATTAACTTTAACTTCGATAATTCTAGTTTCAATTAAAAAATTTTTGGAAAAAGAACAGACAATTTTTACAAAAGGTTCACATTCTAGAAAGAGAGAAAAAAAATGAATTTTAAGTCGACATTTTGGGGGGGAAAAAAGAAATCTTTGTGTTAAACCAAAATTTTGAGAGAAAAGTTAAATTTTCAAGAATATCAAAATTGGCAAAGAAAAAAAAATACTGATAAAAAATACTGATAAAAATGTCTAATGTCAAACTTCAAACTTTGAAAAATTTCCTGAATAAATTAAATTTGGAAACAAACTGAAATAACCAACAATATTTTCCTCACAATTTTACTTTATTTAAATTTTAATATAATCGAAAAGCTTTTTTTTGAAATATTCCAAACATATTATTCTAGAAATTATGATGTTTTATTAATGTTTTGTTCCAATTTTGAAAATATTAATCGAATTTTAAGAAAAAGTCGAAATTTGGAGGAGGTAGAAATTTCCAGAAACAAAACTTCATCCTGTTCCGAGAATAAAACGAATTTAGAGAAACAAGAGGAATTTTTTTTTGTTAATAGAACGGACTTATCCTTGGTTATGTTCCAAAGCTAATATACAAATCTTGTCCCCTGAAGCCAAAAAATATTTAAAAATACAACCAACTCGTTTCAATAGCCAAGCTATTATCTTCAGAAAAATACTAATATGAGATATTGTATGTTTCCGAAGATGATAGCTTGGCCATCGGAACGCGTTACAGCACTTTTGTTGTATTTTTTATCTTTCTTGGTTTCAGAGTACAAGATTTGTACATAATAAGTGGAAGTTCACAAAGTCAAATTTAAAAAAAAATCAGAAAAAACTGAACATTAATAAAAACGAATTTCGAAAACTACGGTCAAAATCTCGAGAAAATGATCGAGATTTCCAGAAAATATTTAAATTTCCAAGAAAAGGAAAAAAGAGCGGAAGAAATAGAATTCAGAAAAAGTTATAATTTCGAGAAAAGGTCAAAATTTTCAGAAAATCAAATTTCCTTCTGGAAAAATTTTGAAACTGTCGAAAAATCGAAAAAAGACAAAATTTTCAAAGGTCAAATTTTGTGAAAAAAAATGTCGAATTTCAAAAAAGAATCGCAATTTGGCAAAAATATTCTTTTCGAAATATTTACTTTTTTTTATTAAATGTTAGCATAATATTTAAATTTCGGTAAAGAAATTTAATATTTTTTCTCAGTGTGTACAAAAATATGTTCTCAATATGGTTGCTTTTTTATTAACATATCATATTCCATTCCGATCAAACTTAGAGAATTTCGGGGAAAAAGTCTACAATTCCAGAAACATAAAATACTTCGAGATAGAAGTCGAAATGTCAGAAATAAGGAAAATTTTGAGATAGGTGCAATTTGAAATTTCCGGAAAGTGTAATTTGAAAAAGTCGAAATATATAAAAAAAAAGAATATTAAGAAAAATAGCAGAATTTCGAAACAACATGAATACGTATTGACAAAAATGGCGAAATTTCTAAAAAAAAACAATTTTTATTATTTCGAATTTTTGACGATGAGGAAACTTTTAAGAAAAAGGCAGATTTGAAGAAGAAAAGTCAAGATTTCGAAAAAAAGACGAACTTCGAGCAGAGAGTTGAAACTTTTAGAAATATTTAATATCAAATTTTGAGATATAAAATCAAGATTTCGAAAAAAAAACAAACTCTAAGAAACTAGTCAAAATTTTTGGAAAATTAGATTCTATAAGGTTGAAATTTTCATAAAAAACCATATATTAAGAAAAATAAAGAGATTTTTAGAAATAGGCGAAATTTTGAGAAATCGGCTTGAAGTGAAACTTCAAAATTGAGAGGAAATTCGAAATTTTTGAAAGAATATCGAAAAAATTGGAAACCTCGCAGAGAAAGTTGATTTGATGAAAGTTAAAATTTTGATAAAAAAGGTTTAATTTTAAAAATTTTTGTTTTTAAAAAGAAAAATTTTGAAGAAAAAATCAAAATTTTCAGATAAAATCAAACTTGGACGTAAATAATGAGATTTTTGGGAACATAAAGGATTGGATTTGAAATGTTCTAAAAAAGAACCAATTTTGAGAAAACTATGGACACTATGGAAAAAAATCACAAAAGCAAAAACAGATTTTGATATAAATTTGAAATTTCGAGAGAAAGATCGAAATTTTCAAAAAATTCAAAATTTCTAAAAAAAATTCCAAATTTTATAAAAAGTTGAAATTTTCCAGACAAAGCCAAGATGTGCCATAAATTAAAGAAATTTTTTTTCAAAAATCACGAAATGTGAAAAAAATTGAAATTATCGACATATGTCGAAATTTCAAATAAACTACGTATACTGAAGAAAAAATAGAAATTTCAATTGAATATAAATTTTCGGCGACTTTAAGAGTCAGGGGGGCAGGTGCCCTACCCTGCCCTATTCTAGATAGTCTATAAATATACATAGTTTTAGCTACACAACTTGTATCATCTATGTTAAATATGGCAATAGATCGTTTGATTTTTTTTTAATAATTCATGATGACTGAAGACGATCTGTAAACTTAAATTGCAAGTTTAATCATACGTCGTCCGTTAACTACAATTCGCGTATAACTCAGCGGCTGTACTTAACAAATTTGGATATTATAAAATCAAAATTTTAAAAAATAAAAAGGTAAAAACGTAATTTTCACTTTAAAGTAAAAACTTAACAAAAGTAAGAGCTGAAACTAAATAATTCAAAATTAAAAAAATCGAACTAAATCCTTGAAATATTGAGAATCAGTTGAAATTTTGAGGTTAAATTCAAAATATTTGAAAGAAAATGGATCTAGAAATATTTAGAAAAAGTCAATTTTTTAAAAAATTGGAAATTTATTTAATAATTTTCTCGACATTTCGATTCTTAAGTGAAAGTGATAGAGAAAAATATCCTTTTCAGAAAAATCTGATGTTATAGAAAATATTTAAATAATTAAGTTAAATATGAAGAGGAAATCAAAATTTTGCATTTATATTGAAAAATGTAGTTTTACATGAAAATGTAAAATAGAATACTATTAAAAGGAACTGAAATTAAATTTAAAGTCATTATTTAGAAAATAAAATGAAAATCGTTCTGAAATGACATTTTGATCATGAAGTCAAAATTTTGGGGGAAAAGTCAAAACTACATTTTAAATCGCAATTTAGAAAAATTTCAGTTTTGATTAAAAAATGGGGCTTTAACAAATTTTCACGTTAAAAATTGAAACTTTGAAAAAAAACTAGAAGCGTCGAAAGAACTCAAAATCTCTTCAAAAAGTCGAAACTTTTACTTACTTGAAAAATGTCAGAAGAAATTGAAAGTGTAAAATTTAGATTTAATAAGGAAATCGAAATTTCTAGATTCACATTTTGAAAAAAAATGGACACAGAAGAAAATTTCTAATTTACAAATAATTTTTTGATTTAAATAATTTAAATTTAGTTTTAAATAGAAAATCAAAACATTTCGAAGGAAACGTTACGCTCGAAAAAGTATTAAACGTTTGTGTGGAGAAAAATGGAATTTTAAAATTATTTAATAATTAGTTAATTAATGCAACAATCAAAATGAACACTTCTCGCTGAAAATCTTTTTGGGTAATTTTATTTAAAGCAACATTCCACAAATGGAATATCGAAATCATCATTTCAAGTTTAAATTATCTTTATTTCGTACATTTATCCGTCATCATTTTTCAGGGGCCAGCCCCTCCCCCCTAGAAAAAAATTGTAAATACGCCAATGCCTATTAACACTGGCGTAGTTAGAAACCAATAGGCCCTTGTGCAAAAAACTTTCCTTAATCCATTGCTAAAATTTCGACTTCATTAGATTCCTTCTAGAAGCTTCAATTTTTGTTATTTTATCTCTTTTTTTTTAACTTTTCCCATCATTTCCAGCTTGCTTCCATTTTTTACTGTTTCTTAAAATGTCGGTAGCAAAACTTCGAGAATTTGTATCTATTTTTGCTTCGACTTTTACCACAAATTTAACAAACTTTTTCTACCAAATTATGTATTTATTTTCAAATTAGCTTGTGCCGACTTCTTTTCGAATTTAAGAGTCTGGACTTTGAGCTTTTCCTCGAAATGTTGTTCTTAATAGAAACATTTCAACCCTATTTTGAAAATTTAATGTTTACTTGCTTATTTTTCTATTTTTGACTTGAAACTTAGAAAAGTTCTTATAGCTTGAATATTGACGGACTTATTATATGACACACAATATACTTTCATTATCTTGATTTGAGACATATACGGAATACAAGGAATGAACAAATGTTTGAAGAATTTAGATTCCAACAATGTTTTTTCCGAAATTTTGATGCATGTTGGAAAATTAATTAAAAAAACAACGGAAATTTTTAAGGTCCACATTGTTTGAGATAAAAGTAAAATATAATAAAAAAAAACAAAATTCTGACTTCTAAATTCAAAACAAAAGTTCACGAGAAATCAACCTTTTCGGAATAAAACTATTTTTGAGTAAACGTCTAAAGCATTGGAAGCTTAAATTAGAAATGTTCTGACATGTCACCATTTTAAGTTTTTTCTCAAAATTTTGACCTCACTTTCAATATACTGGCTTTAAATGGGAATATAATATTCTACTTTTTTAAAATGTTTTCTTATTTAAAGCTCAAATTTTTAAAACAAATTTAAAATATGGATTGAAATACAAAACTGGTCCTCTGAAACCAAGTAAGATTAAAGAATACAACAAAGGTTGTTCTAACGCGTTTCGATAGCCAAGCTACCATCTAGCTTGGTTTTGATAGCCAAGCTATCATCTAGCTTGGCTATTTTGATAGCTATTTTGATAGCCAAGCTATCATCTAGCTTGGCTACCGTAAGGCGTTAGGGCAACCTTTGTTGTGTTTTTGAATCTGTCTTGGTTTCACGAGACAAGATTTGTATTTCAATTTTTGAAGATAACCAAGGACCAGTCCATTTCACCAAAATTGAAACTTAGAATTTTGATTTTCCAAAAATTGTTAATTTTGTTTTCGAAATTTTAGGTTTAAATTCTAATTCGGAATTTCGACTTTTTTCTAAAATTCTGAATAACTTTCATTTTTACCTTTTCCTTGAATTTTCCAAACATAAACCTTTTTCTATTTCAGGAAATCTTAATTTTTTCAAAATTTCTTCTCTTTTGTTGGGATTTATTCAAAATATTTGTTAAAAATTTCACAATTTATTCTCCGGAAATATTTTATTTATTCCCCTTCCCTCCATTTTTGGGAATATTTTGATTTCTTCTCAAAATTTCGATCTTAAAATTACAATTTTAACTTGTTTTCCTAAAATTTTGACTTTATACTGGAAATATCATTCTTTTAGAGAGATTTTTACTTTCTTTTTAAAATGTTATAAAAATTCCACGTTTTTTTGAAAAATTTCCATTTACATTTTCAACACTTGTTTTTTTAAACTAAACGTTTAAGCTTAAATTCAAAATTTCGATATTTTCGTAAAATTTAAATTTTATTTCCTCGTCAACATTAATTTCGAAATATTTTTTCGCACAACGGACTGGTCCTTGGTTATCATCAAAAATTGAAATACAGATCTTGTCCTATGAAACCAGGAAAGATTAAAAAACACAACAAAGGTTGCTCCAGAGCAGCTAACTTTCTTGGTTGCAGGAGATAAGATTTGTATTTTAATTTTTATTAATTTCGAGTTCAAGTTTTAAAAACGTTATTATAGTTTTGTTTCTTTTTATATAAAAATTTTTTCTCGGTTTGAACTCGAAATATTTATTTTTCTTTTTACCATTTCCCTTTAAACTCTTAATGTTTTAGGAAATTTGATTTGAAAAATTTCAAATTTGTTCTCAAAATTTTGCCGCTTTTCTCAAAATTTTGGGTTTAACCTTTTTCTTTTTGAAATTTTAAAGATTTAGCTTAATTTTTTTTTATTTGGAAATTTTTGTTTGAAATATTTTCAAAATTCTGAGAGCACAGTTTCATTTTCTTTCCTCTGGAGTTTTTGTTTGTATACTCAAAAACTGGATTTGATTTTTTCAAAATTTCCGTTTAATCACGACATTTTAACTTTTCCCAAATTTTAAATTTAAGACCTATTTTTTTTCCTAAATTCTCAGATTAAACAATCAGGTTTTCCATTTTTTTTTTAAATTTACTACGCGGTGTAACGCAATTTTGGGTTATTCAAATTTCGTCTTTTGTCACATATGTAATTCCAAGTTGACACCATGAATTTTTTGTTACAAATTCCGATTCTTAATTACAAATTTCCACTTTTTCGTCACAATTTCAGGTTTACACAAGACAATTTTTTATTTAATTTCCAATATCAGAATATCGGTTTTGAATTCGACATTTTTTTTTAAGTTTTAAGTTTAAACTTTCAATCTCTGCTTTCTTTCATGAAATTTTCGATTTTAAACTTTTAATTACTTCTCTTCCAAAATTTCTTTTTCTAGTAGCAAAACTTTCATCTTTTTCTTTAAAATGAAAGTTTACACTTCCGATATTTATTTTTCTGTTTTAGTTTTGAATTTTTAAATCTAAATTCAGAAATTGAAATACAAAGCTTGTCCCGTGAAACCAAGAAAGATTGAAAAACACAACAACGTGCTTCGATAGCCAAGCTATCACCTTCAGCGAGATACGGTATCTCTCTGAAAATGATAGGTTGGCTATCGAAACGTATTAGAGCAACCTTTGTAGTGTTTTTTAATGATTTTTGAAATTCAGAATTTTGACCTGTTAGAAATGTTGCAATTTCTTCTGAAATGTTTAATTTAAATAACTCCGCGGTGAAGATTTCCTGGGAAAACAACGGCGATACTAATGAACCACTAAATACTAAACTTTTTAACATAATTTTATTTTGCCTGTGGTATTCCAAGAGCACATTTGTGAATTTAAGAAAATTTTTCGTGACCAGACAGTTGAAATACTGATACTGATAAACTAGTAAACCTTTTACTCCTAATTATTTAGATCAGGATCCTCCACGGAAACATTTGCTAATTTCAGAGATTTCACGGAAAAACAACTGCCAGGTGATTCAAATAGCCATCTTTTTAACACTAAACCTACCATGAGGGTCAAATGACTCATTTTGAACTTTTTGTCAGAATTTCTTAGAAATAACATTATTAAATCGCCCTTTGCCTTTACGACTTTTATTAAAAAATACATTGAATGTATTTTTCAAGATTTACTCCTCTCTTGCTGATTGTTTTACCGAAAAATATATTTGATCTGCCCTAACTACCGTAACGGGTCATTTGATCTGTGCACAGATTGTGTTTCTTAATTGGGAAGTTTTTGCTATTACGTGATATGTTTTGCTCTATTGAGTTATATTTGTTGTAGGCTGACGGATGAATAGCTAATTTCGCTCTACTACAAGCGAGCGTTACGGTAAAAATTTCAAGTTATAGTGCTATTTTGCGAATCAAGAATTCTTATTTGAACTAATAATTCTTATCCCAAAAATGTCAAAACATTCAAGATATTTAAAATCATTGGAAATAATAAGTAACATAGATGAAGGGCGTTCGGAATTCAGTGAGGGGGCACTATCTGAAAGTGAAGTGGATAACATAAAAAAATATAATGATTCATTTGACACTATAGACGAATGTGAGTCCTCAGGTAAAGAAAGCGAAGACGAGAATATTTTGAACAGGTGAAGAGGACAGAAAAGAAAAAGACCGCTATCGAGTTCAGAAAGTGAAAATGATGTGGAAGACCGATGTACTGAAATTGCGGTTGATGGTACAATTTGGCAAGAAATAGAACAAGGCTCAACACCTGGACGAGCTCCAATTTATAATATTTTTAGGGAGGTTATAGGCCCAACAGCATATGCCAAACGAAAGATAATAAAGGGCAAAGTAAGCACTGCATTTTCTTTGATTATTGACAATCGTGTAGTGGAGCACATAAGAAAATGCACAGAAGAAGAAGCCTCTCGAGTATTGGGAGCTCAATGGAATCTTACTCCTGCTAAAATAAACGCATTTATTGGTCTTCTATATGCACGTGGCAACAGACAAACATCATCATCGGACATCATCAGACAAACAAATTAAACATTTCATATCTATGGGGCGCCCCTTTTCAAAAACTATGAGTAGGAGTGATTTTTGTGAAATTATGCGGTTTATCAGATTTGATATAAAAAAAGTCAACGAAGCCAGCCTTTACAAAATGATAAATTTGCTCTAATCTCGGAAATATGGTACAAATTCATCGAGAATAGTCAAAATTGTTACAAACCTGGGAAACATATAACTATCGATGAAAAGCTCTTCCCAACCAAAGCGAGGTGTAGGTTAACACAATATATGCCGAACAAACCGGATAAGTTTGGTATCAAATCTTTGCTAGCATCTGATGTCAGCACTAAATACATCATAAATGGATTTCCATATTTGGAAAAGGAAGAAAATGGAGGTGCTTCAACTCCGCTTGGGGATTTCGTTGTTCTCAAACTAATGGAACCGTTCACGGGATGCGGAAGATGCATCACTACAGATAATTTCTTTACGAGCGCATCACTAGCTAGAAAACTATTAGAAAAAAGAACCACTATTTTTGGAACCATCCGCGAAAACAAAAGAGAACTACCCAAATTAGCCAAGCAGAAGAAAGATGGTATGCCACGCTTCTCAATAAAACTATATAAATCGAGTCATTGTTCACTTACCATTTATAAAAGTAAGCCAAACAAAAAAGTGCTTTTACTAAGCTCAAAACATAAATCTGTGAGCATTGAAACACATGGCAAGCGTATACCTGAAACAATTAGATTTTACAATAATACTAAGTACGATGTAGACATGACGGATCAGATGGCCAGAAAATACTCTATGAAATCGAAATAGCAAAGATGGCCTGCGCAGATTTTCTTCAATATTCTTGACCTGGTTGGAATCAACTCATGTATGTTATATGGAGAAACAACCGGCGAAAAAATCTCTAGACAACAATTTTTATTTCAAATAGCTGAAGAACTTGTCGAAGATTTTCAACATAAGAAAGAAAAAGAAAATACACCGAAAACGTCAACAAATTCCAGTTCGGACTCTTGTGTGCAAATGCGGGAAAGGTGCCAAAGAGATTTTTGCAAAGAAAACAAAACTACGAAAATCTGTTTCAAATGCAACAAATATGTGTGTGGAAAATGTACCTTCGAGAACCCAATAATTTGCAAAATATGCGGTGAACATAAACAAAGTTAGCATATTATTTATTTGTTTGCTAAATTTGAAATTCAATTGAAGAATATTTAATTTTTTCTTGAATAGTTATTTTTGTGTTTTTTAAATTTAATATATAAATTATTTTGAATCGTTAATTGAAAGCAATTATTTTACTCATGTACGTACCATTGACCTTTGACCATTGACCTAATTGATATAATTTTCGCTAGACTTAGTAATATACATAACATTTTTAAGACGAGTCATTTAACCCGCTTTGGTAGGAAATACATAAAGTATCCGATACATAAAGTATCGGTAGCTTTAGTGTTAACATAACACTATTTTACCTATAGTTCCACAAAAAGAGAATTCTGTGATAAAACAATGAAAATACTTATAAACTACTAAATGTCCAACTTTTTAGTTCAAAATTATTTTATTTGGAATCATCCATGAGAAGATCCGCTAATTTTAGAGAAATTTTCATGGGAAAACAACTGCAAGAGTTACTGATGAACCACCTAATACCTAACTTTTTACCATAAAATTATTTTGCCTTGATGGTCCAAGAGGCACTTGTGAATTTTAGAAATATGTCATGACAAAATAATTGAATTATCTCAATTTTTACCTTTTTCTTCAATCTGCGACTCAAAAGATTTTGAGTTTTGTTCTTGAAAATTTTAGTTTTTCGTAATTTCGACTCCCACCTAGAAAATTTGCTAAAAATTCCAAAATTCAGGTTCAAACGCTTTATATTTTTTCACCAAAATTCGACATTGCATTCTGAATTCGTAATTTCAAGTTTTACCCTATTGACTTCCATTTTAAATTGTACACTTTTTTCGCAAAAGTCCTAACTTTCCTAATCAATTTTCAGTATTTTTTTAACTAAAATTTTAACTTGAGGTCAAAATTCAGAGTTATTCTTAAGATAAATTTTTTTTCATCATTTTGACTTTAAAATTTAAATTGCCACATTTTTCAAAATTTAACTTTGCAAGCTTTTTTGAAAATTTGGATGCTTTTCCGTTATTTTCAACTCCGAATTTTTACGGGTTTTTTGTTTGATTCGAGAAAATGATTTAAAATGTTTTCAATTTTCTATGGAAATTTCGATTTTTTTAAATCACCAATGTGTCGCTTCTTTTCTAAAAGTTTTTACTTTCAACTTAAACGATTTGTGTAGAATTAAGTCAAATTATTTCTTATAAATTTTGAGTTTTTTGTTGGTGTTAGCCCCAAACTTTCTCCTATCGGCTCCCATGTCTTCAAATCTTGGGAAAATGCAGCATTTAAAAAAAATTCTGCTGAACAGCATCTGCCCTAAATTGAGAAATGTATGCAGCATTTAAAAATTTCTGCTAAACAATCAGTACCTACTGTAAATTGGGTCTAAGAACGAACGACTTTTTCTCGAAATTGTGTTGAATTATGTGTATCTTAAACTGAGTTTTCTATTGGCAACAAATGTGCATTCCAAATTGAGTCTAAGAATAACACTATGAAAGGACTCCTTACGAGAAGGGCCCTTGTTCACCGCACATGTTGCCCCAGCACAGTGACGCCACTGCTTATTAAATTCGCTTTAGTGCTTCAATAATAGTTATGTTTTCTGGAAACCATTAAACACTAATTTAAAACTAATAAATTATCAGAATTTTTAAAATGAGTAAATCCAATTAAAAGGGGCATTTTTATTTTTAGGGCATATGTCCACTTCACATGGAATCAGGGATTATCGTCCAGCAATATATTATGCCTTCTACTACTGCAATCAATCTCTATGGGACTTTACAAATTCAGCAATCTAGTCCATTATATTGCAACAGACACATAGTCAATAATATCTACAACGTTTCTCTCTTCAGTTCATACGATTCTCATGGTGCTGAACTTTCTAATATTATTAATGATTATTACAACAGAAATCGTAAGTATTTGCTACAATTACCTAATAACTTTCTAATTTCTTGCCAAGTCAAAGGACAAAATTGTATGCTTTGCTGCAACTTTGTACTAAAGCAATGGGTGTTCTCCATGAAGAGAAGCACAACTTTCTATACAAAATGTCATTTTTTTTACAAAATTCGAGTTTTTCTACAAATTTTAACTTTTTTCTCAAACTTCATAGATTAAATTAACCATTTTTACTTCTTTCCTTAAACTTCGACTTTTCTTTCAAAGTTTCTACCACAATCTGGTAATATCTCTGTTTGGGTTATTGGTCAAACTTTCAATTTTTCTCGAATTTTTTTCTCCAAAATTCCACTTTGATTTCAATATTCCATCATTTGCCTGGAAATTCCAAATTGTAATTCTTACAATTTTTCTGCAATGAGGACTTTCTAAAATTTCATTTTCCAAGATTTCAGAATTTGACTTTTTCCTTTAAAGTTTCACTAAAATTTCCGTATTTCAATAATTTTGGTGAAACGGACTGGTCCTTGGTTATCTTTAAAAATTGAAAAGTTGAAAGTACCTCTCTGAAGATGATAGCTTGGCTGTCGAAACGCGTTAGAGCAACCTTTATTGAGTTCTTTAATCTTTATTGGTTTCAATATTTGTATTTTAATTTTTGAAGATAACCAAGGACCAGTCCATTCCACCAAAAAAATCCATATTTCTAATTTCAAAAATTACGAACTTTGTACAAATTTTCGTCTCTCATTTAACACCCTTTATAGAATGAATTTTCAAAAATCTTCCTTAGAACTCACGTCCGTTTTGTAAGGAACACGTGCAAAATGAAGTTGATAAAATCGAAATTTCTGAGATAAGGCGGAATACATAAAAAATTAAAGATAATAAATTTAAAACAAAACGTAAGATTCTTTGAAAAAGTTGAAATTTCGAGTGACCGAAAATGTTTAAAAATAAAATAAAAAATGGAAATACGAATTTTCACAAAATTGTTAAAAATTACATTGTATTAAAAAAGGCGAAATATCGAAAATAAAGTTGACATTTCGTGTTTCAATGAAACAAATCTGTTTAAGAACAATGAAACAGTTTTTTCCAATTAGTGATGAGGTTATATGTTGGTAAAATCAATTTAAAAAAATTGAAGAGTACGATTTTAATGCATTTCAGTGAAAAAACAAAGAATTAATGAACCACAGTAGAGTTTACGCTAATTTTTGAAGCTTGAACAGAAAATAAAACAGATTTAATCGATATATCCGTGTAGTGATATATATAAGTAGCATTTTCATATTTTTATAAGCATATGAAATTGGTAGTTTAAGAATCTCATATACTTAAGTATATGAAGAATCTAGATTTCAAAGTTTAATAAGCCTTGGGCGAAATTGCGCGCACGATCAAATGAAGCAACTCTTTGGTTAATTAATACCCTCGGAATAAACGGACTTTCTCAGTTGATTTCCATTTAAACAAAAATATACGCTTCGGCTTGAATGTTTATGAAAAGTACACACACTTTTCTCTAATTGAATGAAATATTAATATGGAAATTTTGTGGAGATATAACATTGGATCGTTTCCTTTTTCCCCCTCTTTATCCTTATCTCTCCATCTTCGCTGTGTGCCGACTCACTTTGAGCTTATTTTATTAGATTTAAGCGTTCTAAATGTAATGAAACGGCTGCCAATTAAAAAACGCCGTCAGCACTTTTATAAAGCCCGTTCTACACCCCAGTGGTGATTACTAGTGGAACTGTAACTGATTAATATACAGGGTGATTCAGACGAATAAGTATTTGTATTTTCATACACTTAAAACTTTTTACATTTTTTTGTTTCGTTAATCAATTGGTCTGATGAAAAGTAAAATGCAAATTCATAAAATAAACGAACACAAACGACTCAAACTAAAAAATTAATTCCACAAAATAAATATCCACGCACAGGTTTATTTAATTTTGGAGTATTTAAAGTTGGTTAGCAGTTAGGTTGTTGTTTATAAAAAATATGTCAACGAGAGCCCACAGTCAGAATAGGTACATTAATACTCGAGTGCCTCTGTTCCGAATTATTTTAGACCTGTCGAGTGCATGAAAAAAGTGATGATTCGTCGGTAAACTACACATGGTTTAAAAATTTAAAAAATTTCCGTCGCATCACAAAGGGTCACAAAAAATAAAACGTCGGGAAATAACTCTCGAGTATTAATCACTCTTAATACTTGCACCCACAACAGCTAATTTAATTGATTACCTGCAGCGTTGATATCAACGTTTACATCCATCCTGCCAGGCCTGTAACCAGGGGAGGAGCTAGGGGCCTGCAGCCCCCCCGAAATTTTTTGGCTTCGCACTAGATAGAACTGAAGTTTCCAGATGTGCGATCTTTTTAAAAACCATTTTTAATGGATCATTTGGTTTTCGTACTGAAATGCAAGGATGTTTTTATTTTTCAAATTTGGCGCAATTTATTATTATTAGAGACCGGATTTTAAGCACAATCAAGTAAGGTAAAAAGGTGAGCAAAATGTTAAATTAGGCAAAACGAAAAGCTAAAGAAAGCAGCAAAAAGGTAAAATTCTCTAAAAAAAAAAAGGTATTAAGAGGCCAAAACTCACAATTAACAAAAAAACATTTTGAAATCTCAGTCGAAATTAAAAACAAATAGATTTTAGGTTATACGCAGGATATTTAGAAGGAGTATGACATTTTCAAATAAAGAAGTTCTTAAAATTTCGAGTTCATTTTCGAATTTTAACCCTAAATCTTAAAATTTTTACCTTAAACTCTTTCCCATGTAAAAGGGGGGTTGGGTGGAAATGGAAGTGCCCCCCCCCCGAAAAACCTTTCTGGATCCGCGCCTGATTCAAACCATATTTCAAATTTGTTCCAAAAATTTGAGCTTTAAATAAGAAAACATTTCAAAAAAGTAGAACATTATATTCCCATTTAAAGCCGGTATCTTGAAAGTGGGATCAAAATTTTGAGGAAAAGCGTAAAATGGTGACATGTCAGAACATTTCTAATTTAAACTTCCAATGCTTTAGACGTTTACTCAAAAACAGTCATTTTTATTCCGAAAAGGTTGATTTCTCGTGAAATTTTGTTTTGAATTTAGAAGTCAGAATTTTGTTTTTTTTACTATATTTTACTTTTACCTCAAATAATGTTGACCTTAAAATTTTCTGTTGTTTTTTTTTTATTAATTTTCCAACATGCATCAAATTTCAGAAAAACATCGTTGGAATCTAAATTCTTCAAACATTTGTACATTCCTTGTATTTTGTATGTCTCAAATCAAGATAAAGAAAGTATATTTTGTGTCATATAAAATAAGTGCGTCAATATTCAAGCTATAAAAACCAGAAGATGGTTTTATTCAAAATCAACAAATTTATTTTGAAAATTATTATCACGAAAAGCCACATTTAAATGAAGATATAAAAAGGCTGCAATCAATGGGGAAAACTAAGCTTAAATACAAAGGGTGAAAACACAAAATTCCTAAAAAATTATTAGAAAATTGGTAACATTGTAGTCTGTGGGTAAAATTGATTTCCGATTTGTGAAATATTTTTCTATTTTTTTTTCCGAAATTTTGGTTGTGGAAATTTTGATCTGCTTTTAATTTTGACGTATCTATGTAAATTTCGAGTTTAACATTAACATTTCTTGTATTAAATTTAACTTTCCCAATTTTAATGGCGAAAAATTCAACAATATCTACTCTCAGATTGTGCTGGTTGTTAATAACAAACACATAATTAATAAATGAAATGTTTGCTTACATTTAAACTGTTAGTTATAACTATTTTCCTTAAAGTGTCGACCTCAAATTCCACTTTTTTTTAATTTAACTTCTTTACTAAAATTTGTCTTTTAATCGAAAATTCGACCTTATCTGTCTCAAAATTTCAAGCTTAGACTTTCCATATTTGCTTCTTTATTTCTAAATTGTGACTAAGTTTTCATTTACTTTTCCGAATTTTGGGTTAAATTCAAAATTTTAACCATTTTGGAAATTTTCACTTATTTTTTGAAATGTCAAGTTTAATTTTGAAATCTGGATTTTGTTTTTTAGGTTTTAAGTATATGAACGTCTTTAACTGCTTCTTTTTTTATTCACATTTCAGCATACTCAAAATCGCTAATAAATTTTGATTTCCTTCAAAAGTTCTAGACTTTTTTCTCGAGTTCGGACACGAAATTTGCAAACATTGCATTTTTTTCTCAAATTTCTAAATTTAAACTTGCAATTTTACCCCAAAGTTTAGAAAATATACTTACTCTTCCAAATTTTGTTTTTCTAGAGTTCAATTTTAAAAACTGAAAAAAATGACTTTATTCACAATGAATCTCCCCATTTATAAGGCACAACACACCTCTGAGTTTATGCTTAGCAAGTACTAAATAATGTAAATGTTGTTTGGCATTAAAATTATTTCCAAATTAGCTTCAACCTAATAAAATAAAACAAAAATCGTAATAAAACAATTTATTTTTCAGTCTCAACACATGTTACAAGTATATATACAACATTCAACATGGAAAATAGAAATGAATTACAACTCAACATCAAGATAAAATATGTGGAACAAATATTTTATTACAAACCAACATTTTGGCATATCATCAAATGGGCTTGGATTCAATATTATGCAATTTATATCATAGTTTATGCTCTTTTTGATAAAGTAAAACTGTACATTTTTAATAATAGACTAGTGCTTTTTTATGAAGAAAACCCATTCAAAATAAAACGATATTAAAAAAAATTGTGTTTTTTTAAGTAAATAATTACACTGAAATTAAAATCATAATCCTAATGTTAAATCCGTAAATGGTTGGGTGCTAGATGATGAGAACTGATTGCGATTATCTTCTAAAACTATAACTGTTCTTGCTAAATCTTCAACTTCAACGAAAAGATATCTGTATTCATATTTCCCAGACTCGTTCTAAAATAATTCATAAAATCAACGTAACAACAAACAACAACTAAGAATTTACCTCTAGCATTTCAAGTTGTACTGTTCCACGATGAAAGGCCCCTTGTAAATAAAATTTCATTCTAATACACTGTTTATCGTCCCGTTTAAAAACGACATGACTGACGTGCCTCCTCCTTCCTCGACGTGTTTCTTCCCCAAATGCCTTTATCGGATACCCCAATTTATCCTCAACTCGACTATCGGCCAAACATTTCTTCACTGCGGCCGTGTACACATTATTGGGGCTTTTACTAGAAAACAACTCGCGAAAAACTGCATAAAACAGCGACCCCGTGACCCCAACCCCAATCAAGATTATCCCCAAATACGAGGCGGTTTTCGTAGTTTCTTTTACTTTCTCTCCGAGGGGTTTAACATTGGTATCCAATTCTGCTCTCCCCGACGGTGATAGACTCGTTTCCTTGCCGCTTTTATGCCTTTTGAAGAGTAACTGCAAATTTTGATAAGCCGGGTAACTGCCGCCGAGAATTTTCAGGGCATTCGCCCTCATTAGGAGAGGGTTTATCACTCTTAGGACGATCATTTTGTAATTTAAAGGTCCATCACAGCAAAACTTTTAATGTTGGAAGTGGAAAATTTTGAGATGTTGAAATTTTAAGGCAACTGAAGAAAATATAACCTAAAAACGTCAAAGGTAAAGAATCAAAACGTCATTGATAATATGCGAGGTTGCCATACTTTTCCTCATAGAAGATTAAGATGTCATTTTTAACAATCCATAGGCGTAACATGGGTTACGCTATACGTTTTTTTGTGAAGATTGTGAATTAAAAGTTCTTAGCGTTCCAGTCTTTTAAATAACGTACAGGTTTTTAATGCGACACATATGACTTTGTTTTAAGCAGCTTACACCTTTTTCTTAAAAGTTGTATAATTAAAATAAACTCGTTTAGGCTGGCTCACTCATAATGCCATTCAGTTTGAGAGAAGATAGATAAAAATGAGTATAATACGAAGAGGTGATAAAAAAAATTGGGGTATATTCGTGCCGAAAAATCACAACTTAAACCCACACGTCTTCGACATCGTTAAAGAAGAAGAAGAAAAAGAAGGAAAGAAAAAAGACAAGGAAGGAGAAGAAGAGGACATTGAAAAAAAAGAAGAGGAAGAAAATTAAGCTAGTTGCGCAATAGAGAAGTATGTGAGTTTTATGTGTGAGAGAAACATAATGTCGACGAAAATTTTTAAACCAGAAAAAACAATTTAAAAAGTTAGGTACAGGTAGATCGACGAGATATGTGTAGTTTATTAACTTTTTACATGTACATACATTAAAATAAATAAATAATTTCCGCCAGGTTCGGTCCAATAATTTGATAACTTTTATTTCTTAATTAAAATAATGAGAAAAGAATCAAAATTTTCACTAAATTTAGTCAAATCTTTAAAAAGTATCTTTTTAGTCTTAAAAATTTCCAACTTTTTTTCGACATTTGCAATTTAAATCCAGGAATTTTGAATTTTTTCTCAAAATCACACTTTGAGTTGAAATTTAAACAAAGAACAAATGTTCAAGTTAAAATTGGAAATTAAAAAAACGGAACTCTGAAAAATATTCATAATTAAGGAAAATTAATAAATTTTCACTGTATTTTGTACATTTTTACCTTTTTCCAGAAAACTCAAGTTTTGCTTTCGGATTTCAAAATTTTGATTTTTCGAATTTAAAAATAAATCTTCTACCTTGTTCCTGTCACTTTGAATTCGTAATGTAAACATTTTGTATTTAAAGCCAGAATTTCTAAGAAAAGGCTTCATTTAGGCTGAAAATTTCAGAGAAAATGCAGAAACGTTTATGAAACATAGATTTCGAAAAAATAGAATTTCTAGAATTTGCAAATTTTTTCGGAAATTTTAATTTTTCATGAAATTTGGCCTCAGACTCTTAACTTTTTACTTAAAATTTCAACTTTAAGTCGCGTTTCTGGAAAAAAAGTCTCTAAATTTGGAGAAGAAAATATAGATTTTCAGAAAAATGTAGAATTTAATCAAAAAAACCCTTTTAAAATTTATTTATCATATTTAAACTTGACATTTCAAATTAAGGTAAGATTTCGAAATTAAGATTTTAAAATTATTCTTTTAATTAATATAGTTTCTGTATTTTTTAAAATTTCTGCTTCATTCCCAAAATGTGAAGTACAAAATTAAGAAAATTCGAAAAACGGTAAATTTAAATAAAACACTTCACGTTTAAAATGTTTTTTAGAAATTACGAAGTCTTTTTGAAATGTTTACTTTTTCCTCAGCACTTGAAAAAATGTTGCCTAATTTTTCAAATTTAAACTCAAATATTAAAAATAAAACACTCACAATTTGGCAAAATTTGAAATCTTAAAAAAATTGAAAAATTGGAAAGTGAATCTATAATCGAGGAAAGAGAGAGAGAGAGAGAGAGAGAGAGAGAGAGACAGAGAGAGAGAGAGACAGAGAGAGAGAGAGAGAGAGAGAGAGAGAGACAGAGAGAGACAGAGAGAGAGAGAGAGAGAGAGAGAGAGAGAGAGAGAGAGAGAGAGAGAAAGATTAAAAAGCCGAAAAATAGTCTAATTTTTGTAAAGAAAGTCATTTTTTAAAAAGTTGAAATAAAAAAATCAAAATTTTCGAGAAAACTAAAATCGTCGTTAAAATTTGTAGGTAAAAATTTGGAGAAAAATTACCAATTCTGAAAAAAATCGAAATTTCTAGTTAATAGATAGTGGGGCTTTTGATAAAAGTAGGAATTTTGAAGTCGAATTTAAAATAGGTCAAAACTTTAAGCAAAAGTAGTATTTTAAAAAAAGCTCGATGTTTTCAAACAAGTGGAAATATTCAAAACAATCAAGTTTTTCATCAAAAAGTACAAATTTTTAAAACAGGCGAAATGCTAAATTTTGAAACTATGTAACTAAAAGTTAAAGTTTTCCAAAAAAAAAGGGAATTTTGCAGATGTAGTTGAAATATACAAAAAAGTCAAAATTTTGGGAAAAACGAACTTTTCAAAAAACTCTAAATTATCGGTTGAAATTTTGAAAAAAATCTTGCCATAATTTGGAATCTAGAAGTCGATTTTTTCAAGCTTTTGCAAAGACAATATGATTTAAAAAAAAATTAAAATGTTTATAAAGTGTCAACTTCTCATCAGTGGAAATTTTCAAAACAGTCTAATTTAAGAAAATTTATTTTTTCGAAAAAATTCGAATCTCAAAGAAAAATCAAATTTCCAAGTCAATTTTAAAGAAAGAATCTAAATGTTGAGAAAAATTGAAATTTTCACAAAGCTTAAAACTTCGCGAAAATGTAGAAACTTTAGTCGATATTTTCAAAAACTGAACATTTTCGAAAAATGTGTAAATTTTGAAAAAACGAAACTTTCAAAAATGAGATTTTTGAAAGGAATTTAAACGTTTGCAAAGCCTAAAACAAAAAGGTCTACATTTTCAGAGAAAAAAACGAATCTTTGAAAAAAAAAGTTTAAATTGACAAAAAAAGTCAAAATCTTGGAATTTTTAAAAATATCTATACATTCAAATGAATCTAAACATTCAAAACAGGTTGAAGTTTATAAAGGTAAAAATTTTGAGAAAAAATCAAATTATTTTTAAATTAGTGAAAATTTTGAAAGTCGAAAAGGAGAAAGAGAGAGAGAGAGAAAGAGAGAGAAGGAGAAAGAGAGAGGTGGGGGGGAAAGAGAGAGAGGAGGAAAGAAAGGGAGAGAGAGAGAGAGAGAGAGAGAGAGAGAGAGAGAGAGAGAGAGACAGAGTGGGAGATAGAGAGAGAGAGAAGAAGAAAGAGAGAGAGAGGGGTGGGGGAGAGAGAGATAGGAGGAGACAGAGAAAAGAAGAGAGAGAAAGAGAGAAAAGAAGAGAGAGAGAGAGAGAGAGAGAGAGAGAGAGAGAGAAAGAGAGAGAGAGAGAGGGGGAGAGAGAGAGAGAGAGAGAGAGGGAGGGTGAGAGAGGAGAGAGAAAGAGAGAGATAGAGAGAGAGAGAAAGAGGAAAGAAGAGAAAGAGAGAGAGAGAAAGAGGAAAGAAGAGAAAGAGAGAGAGAGAGAGAGAGAGAGAGAGAGAGAGAGAGAGAGAGAGAGAGAGAGAGAGAGAGAGAGAGAGAGAGAGGATGAGAGAGAGAAGAGAGAGAGAGAGAAGGAGACAGAGAGAGAGAGAGAGAGAAAGGAGAAAGATAGTGAGAGGGGGGAAGAGAGAGAGAGAGAGAGAGAGAGAGAGAAGGAGAAAGAGAGGAGAGAAGAGAGAGAGAGAGAGAGAAGAGAAGAGAGAGAGAGAAAGAGGAAGGAGAGAAGAGATAGAGAAGAGGAGAGAGAGAGAGAGAGAGAGGATAAGAGAGAGAGAAATAGAGAGAGAGAGAGAGAGAGAGAGAGAGAACGAGAAAAAAAGAGAGAGAGAGAAAAAGAGAGAGAGAGAGAGAAAGAGAGAGAGACAAGGAGAGAGAGTGAGAGAGAGAAAGAGAAAGAGAGAGAGAGAGAAGGAGAAAGAGAGAAAGGAAAAGAGAAAGAGAGAGAGATAGAGAGAGAAAGAAAGAGAGAGAGAGAGAGAGAGAGAGAGAGAGAGAGAGAGAGAGAGAGAGAGAGAAAGAGAGAGAGATAGAGCACTTCAGAGCTTTCACTTTTTCCGAATCTTGGGGAACTGAAAATTTTGACTTTTCGACCTTTTTATAAATTTTGATTCAAAAAATTTTTACTTTTTTCAAAACTTTGCCTCTTTATGTAAAATTTAACTTTACTGTAAATTTAGATAATATTTTGACTTTGAAAGGTCTGATTTTTTTTTAAATTTCGACTTCCAAAATGTCTACCTTTTCCAACATTTTTGAAATTTTGAAAATTTAGACCTATTTTTCAGTGAATTATTTTTTCTTTCGAAATTTAGACTTCATTGTTTTTTAAATCATTAGATTTCTAAAAAAAATATTGTCTTTTAAATTCTGATATTTTCAAATCTTCCATTTTTATAGAATCGAAATTTTTTTAAAGTTTTGGCTTTTTAACAATGTTTTGAATTTTTAAGAAAGTCTCAATTTTACAAGAAAATTAGGAATGTTCGAAAAAATTCAAAACGTTGTTAAAAAGCCAAAACTTTAAAAAAATTTCGATTCTCGAAAAGTTTTTAAAAAAATGTGGCCTTTTGATCGTTTCTTCTTTTTGAAAATCTGAACATTCTTGCAAATTTCAGTTTGTTTCAATATTTTGCTTTATTTGGAATTTTCGGTGAAGATTTTGACTTTTCTTAATGTTTTAACCTTTTCTGAATTTCTTTTTAAAACAAATTCAACTTCTTTCAAAATTTTTGATTTCACAGAAAGTTTAAGCTCTTAAAAATTTCGATTTTTGAAAGGATCTACTTTTTTGAAATTATCGATTTTTTCTAAATCTGAACTTTTTTCAAAATTTCCTGCTTTTTCCTAAATTTTGATTTTTTTGAAATTTTCTTCTTCAAAATATTGACTTTTTTGAAAATTTATAATTTTTTTTTTAATTTTTACTTTTTGATAAATGTTGACTTCATCGAAAAATTTTGTTCTTTTTTTAGAATGCTTTAAATTTCCAGAATGTTTTTTTTTAATTTCATAACAGGCCTTTTTTAAAAATTTTGATCTAAATTTTGACTTTTCACCTCCAAAAAAAGGAATAAAAATTTAGAATTTACAATCTGAACTTAAAGATTTCAATCGTAGTTTCGAAAAAAAGTCAAAATTTTGAAAACATTTAACCATATTTTAGAAATTTTTCAAATTTTTTTGAGCAATACCAAATATAAAGTAGCAACTATTAATTGTTGAAAAATTTTACTTCAAACTCGATAATAAAATAGAAATTTCTTCTAAATTTTGAGGTTATGAAATCGAAACTTCTAGAAAAAAAATCACAATATTAAGTTGAATTCAAAATGCTTTGATATTTTGAATTTAAAGCTAAAATTTCAACAAAAAAGTTGGGACAAGTTTGAAAATAATCAAATTTTTTTTTATTAAAACCTTCATTTTTACAAA
This sequence comes from Dastarcus helophoroides, assembly GCA_028583605.1. Taxonomy (NCBI): domain Eukaryota; kingdom Metazoa; phylum Arthropoda; class Insecta; order Coleoptera; family Bothrideridae; genus Dastarcus; species Dastarcus helophoroides. The sequence continues at coordinate 7,000,686 of CM053335.1, forward strand.
GCAAAAATTAATAGAAAAAAATCAAAATTCAATATTTCCGTTTTTTAGAAACATCGATTTTTTTAGTATATCGATTATAAACATGGAATGTCGAATTATTTTCATCAAATTGACTTAAAAATCGAAAATCTAAAACTACATTCGAAATTTCAAAAAAAGTTGAAAAAAAATTATGGGATTTTATTTTTTTTATAGTTTTTAATGCCTTCGTCTTTTTCCAAATACCTTTATGTTGATAACTAAATTGTATCACCTTTTTAAAGTATGCGTATAATCGATTTGACATTAAAATTTGAAAACTGATGTATATTTTTAAAATAAGTCTCACGAAAATAAGCAATACTATCTAAAGTATGCTCAGTTTTAGAGACGCCACTGGTCGTGGCTCCATTACCTTCATTTAAAGTAATTTTCGAATACTGGCAATGCCGCTACAACGCGAGACCCAATCCCGAGCGCATGTCAATTCCCCACCACAAGTTCACGACACGAACTTGACATTTGGGTAACTGGGTTTGTTTGAATTTAGGTTGACAAATATTTTGACAACTACTGAAGCTTTTGTGGAAGTTGGAATCCGCGAATGGAACTAAAATAATGCATATTTTCTGATATTAATTTGTATACAGAGCCTTACAATGGATTGGATAATCTCTGATGAACTATCGCTGACTGTTGGTCATGTAGTGGGTTGGGTTAGTGCTGGTGCTATGATAATTGGTGGTGTTATACCGTATATCCCGCAATACAGGCAAATTAAGAAAACTCAGGATGCTGAGGGATTCTCGTTATTGGTGTGCTTAGCTTTATTAATAGCAAATACTTTAAGGATAATGTTCTGGTGAGTTAATTCACTTATATTAGTTTTAAGCCCCAAGGGGTAATTTTTCGTTGTTTTAGGTTTGGAAAACATTTTGAATATCCTCTCTTGGTTCAGAGTATTATTATGATAATAACAATGTTTGTTATGATACACTTGTGTGTTCGAGTAAGAAATAGGAATCAGTTAATGCAAGCCAGAAAAAGATTGTTTACAGGTAAGTGTTTTTCAATTAATGTCTTGTATTCGCAATTTTGACCGCATTGTTTACTTTTTACTGTCCTATCCTACCGCTTAAATATTTGTTATGGACATATATTTATATTTGTATTACTATTATTTAATTTATGTGACTGATAAATTCTCCTTATCTAAACGATACAGCTGCAATCCATAAAATACTGACATATGAATTGATACCTTTTTACTGATTTTACTATTTATTATCTCCATTTTATTTGAGATTTATTACTCAATTTTCATTCCTATTTTTCATTCAAAATTATCAAGTTATAATCTGACAAATAAATACTTCAGTGAGGCAATATATTATTATATTTAAAATTATAAATTTATATTGAATAAAACAAATTACTGTTGATTACAATTTAAAAAAAAATAGATGATTATTTAAAAGCTATACTCTAATTGATATGAATAAAAATTAAAAAGATCTTCGGACAGAAACCAGCATCATTCTTTTTTTTTTATTTTCATATTGATTTTGAGATAAAGAGAAGAAGATGTCTTTTCACATTTTGAGATTAAAATGACATCAACGTTTTCAGGAAATTTTAAAGTTAGTGGAAAGCCGAAATTCCAAAAAAGAAACAGTTTGTAATTTATGAACGGGAAATTGTCGACATTTTGAGATTAAAATGACGTCGACGTTCCCAGGATATTTTGAAATTTTCAGTGATAGCCGAAATTTTTAGTGGAAAGCCGAAATTTCAAAAAAGAAAAGGTTTGCAATTTATGAATGGGAAATTGTCGACATTTTAAGATTAAAGTGATGTCAGCGTTTTCAGGAAATTTTTAAAATTTTCAGTGGAAAACTGAAATTCAAAAAAAAAATATTCGAAGTTTATAAAATAAATTTGTGAATTTAAATCCGAACTTTTGAGAAAAGTGTCAACGTTTTAAAACTGAACTCATTGAAATTTCGACATTTAAACGTTTCTTCTTTTCTCAAAATGTTCACTTTTTTCTTTCAAATTCGCCATTGTTTTCAGTCTTTTTTTTATTTTAACTTATTTTGTTATTTTGAAGATTCCCATCTTTTTTCAAAATTTCGATTACTTTTTCAAAATTTTTAATTATTTTTTAAATATCCGCCCATTTCTATTTTGAAAATTTCGTCTCTTTCAACTGTTTAACTGCTTCTTAAATCTTTCCATTTTTTTTAAATTTCCTTTTTTTTAAATTGGACTTTTTCTTAAAATTTCCACATTAAAAATTCTATTTTGCTTAAAAAATTTTACCTTTTTCAAAATCGCCGTTTTTTTTAAATTCGGGTTTTTTCAAAATTTATAATATATTTTGGAAAATTCCCGCTTTTTATGAATTCGTTTTTTTATGAAAATTTCTAATTTTTTTTTCAGAGGGTAAACTTTTTCATATTTCGACTTGCCCGAAATTTTGCCTTATTCTGAAAATTATTTTACCCTTTTTTTGTAAAATTTGTTTTTTGTAAATCCCTTATTTCCTTTTTTTAAATTTCAGCTTAAAAAAAATTTGGATTTCTTGGAATTGTCCACTTTTTTATCAAAATTTTAACTTTTTCGAAATTTCCTTTTAAATCAGTATTTAGAGTTTTTCTCCAATTTTTGAGTTTTTATTATTTTTTTTTGAAAATTTTATTTTTTAAATTTTGCCTTCAAACAGACCGAAATTTTGAGAAAAGTATTAAAACTTTAAAAATGAAGTCTTTCACCTTTATTGTTCAAAATCGCCACTTTTTCAAAATTTGTTTGTTTTTTCTCAAAATTGAACTTATTTTGAAAATTCCCATCTTAAAATCTCGACTTTTTCTTAAAATTTGACTTATTTTGTAAATTTTACCTACATATTTCTATTCCCTTTTTCAACTTTTTCTTAAAGATTTTTTGATTTTTTTTTTGAAAAATTGCTTTGTTTTTTAAATTTGATTTTTTCTTGAAACTTCGATGTTTGCAAGTTTCCACTTTTCTCAGAATTTTTATTGTGCTTTACAAAACCGCCACTTTTTTCAAAATTTGCGTCTACCATTTTTTTCAAAATTTGCGCCTTTTTCACAAAATTTAATTAATTTGGAAAATTCCCATTTTTTATGAATTCGATTTTTTATGAAAATATCAGAAATTTAACTTAACTTTTTCATATATTTTGACTTTTTCTCTAAATTTTGATTATTCTTAAAATTTTAACTTTACAATTTCAAATTTTTCTGAAAATGTTGACTTTTTCGAAATTCAGATTTTTTTCTATCGATTGGGCATTCAACATTTGTACTTTTCTCAAATTGTCATTTTTGTCAAATTTCGACTTTTTCTGAAAATTTCGACCTTTTCTCAAAATGTTGATTTTTTTTTTCAAAATAACTCAAAATTTTGACTTCTTTTGTAAATTTTGAACTCTTAAGAAACGTCGACTTTTCAAAATTGTCACTTCTTTCAAATGCTCATTTTTGTCAAATTTCGATTTTTTCTGAAAATTTTGGGCTTTTAAAAAAGTATTTTGAAAATTTCGACTGTTTTAAAATTTTGTCATTTTTGAAAATTCTATCTTTAAAATTTCAAACTTTTCTCAAAATTTTGATTTTTTTTTTTCAAATTAACTCGAAAGTTTGACTTTTTTTTGTAAATTTTGAACTCTTTTAAGAAAGGTCGACTTTTCAAAGTTTTCACTTCTTTAAAATTCTTATTTTTGTCAAATTTCGATTTTTTCTGAAAATTTTGAGTTTTTAAAAAAGTATTTTGAAAATTTCGACTGCTTTAAAATTTTGTCATTTTTGATGATAATTCTATTTTTAAAATTTCGAGCTTTTCTCAAAGTATTGATTTTTTCAAAATATTAAACTTTTGACTTTTTGTAAATTTTGAACTCTTAAGAAACGTCGACTAGAAAAAAAGTTCAAAATATCTAGAGAAAATGGCAATTATATTTTATCTTTCAGATCTAAAGTAAAAAAAAAATAATAATTCGAAGTGTAAACTCTCGATTTCTAGAAAAAGAAATGAAATTTCCAAAACTGCTTAAAAATTTGTCATTTTTGATAATTCTATCTCAAAAATTTCGACCTTTTTTCAAAATTTTGATTTTTTTTTCAAAATAACTCGAAATTTTGACGTTTTTTTGTAAATTTTGAACTCTTTTAAGAAAGGTCGACTTTTCAAAGTTTTCACTTCTTTCAAATTCTTATTTTTGTCAATTTTCGATTTTTTCTGAAAATTTTGAGTTTTTAAAAAAGTATTTTGAAAATTTCGACTGCTTTAAAATTTTGTCATTTTTGAAAATTCTATCTTTAAAATTTCGAACTTTTCTCAAAATTTTGATTTTTTTTTCAAAATGTTAAACTATTGACTTTTTATAAATTTTGAACTCTTTTTAAGAAACGCCGACTAGAAAAAAAGGTCAAAATCTCTAGAGAAAATGGCAATTTTATTTTATCTTTCAGATCTTTAGTAAAAAAAAAATAATTCGAATTGTAATCTCTCGATTTCTAGAAAAAAAGATGTAATTTCCAAAAAATACTCGAGATTTATAAAAAAATCTATAATCTGGAATTTAGTTCGAGAGGTTACAATTTTGAATATTTAGAATCAAAATTGGAAATGGCGACATTTTGAATTTATTTAAAGTCAAAATTTAATGAGAAAAAAAATAAAAAGTTAGTATTTTAAGGAAAAAGTCGACATTTGTAAGAAAATATTTTTTCTAATTTCTAGAATTTTTCAAATCCTTTTGGGGAAAATTTTTATTTTTAAAAATGAATAAAATTCTGAAGAAATTATAAGAAAAGTTCAAATTTTGATTATATAAGAAGGAAATTTTCAAAAAAATGAAAATTTTGAAAAAATTTGATAATTTCAAAAATGTCGAAATTTTTAGAAAAATCCAATTTTACAAAAAAAGTAAAAATTAGAAAATGTGCATAAAAGGCCAATTTAAAAAAAGTCGAAATTTTCAAAAAACTTCAAAACTTCGAGAGATTGTCAAAAGTTTGAGCAAAGGTGGAAAATTGTAAACAAGTCAAATATTTCAATATAATCAAATTTATCGAAAAAAAAATCAAAATCTCGAAGTCACAATATTGAGAAAACTTTAACATTCAAAAAAAAGTAAAATTAGAAAAAATTGGAAAATTTGAATTTCAAAGCTTTCAAAATATAACGTTAAAAATAGTTAAAATGGTCGCGAAAGCCAAGATTTTCCAAAAAAAAATCGAAGTCAGTCTTTTCAAAAAGTCTTCATTTTCAGTAAGTGAAAATTTTGAGAAATTGAATTGAGGAATTAAATTATAAAGCCAAAATCCAAAAGTCGAATTTAAAAAAGATCATACACTTTTTTCAAAAATCGAAACTTTTCAAGAAAATCAAATTTTCAAAAGGGAACTGAAATGTTATTAAAAAATTAAATTCCAAAACAAGCAAGATTTGCAAAAAATCAGTCAAAGTTTCAAAAATGGTCAAAATTTTTGAAAATAGGTTAAACATTTGAAAAACTCAAAAACTTCAAAACTTCAAGATAAGTCAAAATATTCAAGAAAGTGTGAAATATTGAAAAGAAAATGTTCCAACATGTTGAAATTTCCAAAAAAGGTAATTTTCAAGCCTGTTGAAATTACAAAAAAAGGAAATTTTTAAACATGTCGAAATTTCCAGAAAAGGAAATTTTTAGTTAAGGTAAGAATAAGTAAAATTAAAAAAAAATTGAAATTTTGTGAGTCGAACGAGAAAAAATCGACAATGTGAAAAAATTAGGTACTTTAAAATGTCGTTCCAAATGAATCAACATTTTCAATAAAAATAGCATTCTTCAAAGAAAACTCAGTATTTTCAAAAACGAATGATCCAAGAATCCTTGCTTTTGGTTCATGTAAGAGGACTGGGTATCAGCTAGTATTGCTCTTATAAATTTAAATCTTAATTTTTATTCTCTGCTTGTCCGCGTCTCCCTAACGCCGGACCCTCGCCCCGATCTAACGACGAGTACTTCCAATCAAATCTAATTTTTAATAATGTTTAATACTAGGAGTGGAATACAAGCTGCAGTTATATTTTTTTAAACATTAGCACCAAGAACTTTGTCCTACATTACAGTGACAAATTATGGTTGAATGAAAAATATTCACCTTGACATTCTTGCATAGAACCGAACAGTATTGATTAACCTCTCCAAAACCTTTGCATCAACTGTGACATTTTGAATGTACGAAATGATGCAAACTAATTTAAAGTGTACCTTTTTTGTTCTACTTAATTTTATTTGTATAAACCCACTGTATCACATTACTATCTTTTTGTTTTCTTTTATTTTTAGTTGATTAACTTTTTTCACCTTTGTTTTTGGCAGCTAACCGAACTGAGATTGCTCGACTTCTTCAGTATTATCCACATAGACCCTCAAAAAATGTCTGCGGTAAAGGCTTGCTTACAATTGCTTCTTAACTTTCTTCAACTAACAACGACCTTAGATTTCTTTCAATTGTGGCTTTTTTTACCACTTAAAAGGAATCTAAGGTGCATGCTACAAATTAACATAAATAACGCTTTGCTTGAATTAGGTATAAGTGTCCAATATATCGTTAGTATTTAAGGTTTTGTGAAGGGTAATATACAGGTCTATTTTTGTTAATTGGATTGAAGGAATTATCTGAGATTTTGAAATGTTTTACATCCCGTTAGAAAAAAGTTATCATTCATGTTGTTATTGGTTTTTTCTTCGCCGGCTAATAAAAACCTGAATGAAATTAGCTTTCGCAAAAAATATACAGCGCCTACAACGATCGTAACATTCTGATGGGATCAAAGAAGGCCGAAACCATTCTATGGTTGTTGATTGTCAATATTTACAACTGTAGCACGTTCGATCGTTCTCTTACAGAACATTTATTTGATATCATGTTTAAGTGTACAATAGTTTTAACGATTTCAATACAGAAATAGCTAATTTAATAAATATTGTATAAAATGATAAGCTCCCTTATTTCTTGGAAACTTATCAGCTGCTGATTGCAGTAAAGTTAAGTTAAAAACCTCCACGTGCTGATCTAATGCAATTGAATTTTTTATGTCTTTATTTGTAGTATTTTTTTAATGCATACATGGATTTTTGGTCAGATTATTTACTCCTTTTTTTTGTAATAAATACGCCTTTTAGTGGATTTATTATTGTATTATTTATGATAATAATATGCAAATTAAGTGGCGATATCTCCAGGAAAGCAAATATACAATTCAAGTGCGTAAGACATTGATAAGAACAATTTTGAAGGTCGACATTATGTATTTATAATGTAACATGTAGGAAGTTAGTTGTGGAGTCAATAACATTTACGTTATTTAAAGTTTTAGTGATAAATACCTAGCGGCCAAAATTCAAAAGCGCAATTTATGAGGAAACTGAACATAAAAACTCGCAATTAAAATTTCTGTTGAAATAAAAACTTTATTAAAAAAAATTTATTTGCATTTTGTGGATGAAGTTGAAATTCGCAGTTATGTATTTTTAATTTAACATGTAGAAAGTTAGTTGTAAAGTCAATTACATTTTCGTTACTAAAAGTTATAATGATAAATATCTAGGGGCCAAAACTCAAAAGCGCTACTTATGAGGAAACTGAACATCAAAACTCGTAACTAAAATTTGCTTTGAAATAAAAACTTAATTAAAAGAAATTTATTTGTAAAAAAGGATCGATCTAAAAGGGAAACAAAAACAAACAAATCAAATTTCGAAAATTTCATTTTTAATTCCGAGTTTTCTCCATAAATTTCAACTTTTCAGAATTCTAAGTTCACGTTTCGAGTTAATGCAATCGAATTTAAACTCGAAATTGTAATTAAGTTAAAATTTTCAAACAAATGAAACTGGCCCCATTTGAAATTTCCTAACAAGTCGATATATTGAGATTAAAGGAAATAAAAAAAAAGACGCAATCACTAAAAAAAGTAGAAATCTTGATCTTAAAGTCAAAATTTTCAGAAAAAAAATGTGGAACTTATGCGAATTCGGAATAGTGAGAAAAAATTTTAATTTAAAAAGAAAAACCCAAAATTTAAAAAACCATATTCCCAAATTAAAGGCGAAATTTTAAAGTCCAGTGATATTAAAAAAATTCAAAATTTTTAGAGGGAGAGTTAGGAATCTCGGAATTGTAGGAGAAGAAAGGCAAACTTGGAGAAAACTGTCTAGATTAGACTCCATATTAAACCGGAAATTTAAAAAGCTTTGCTACTTACGAAGTTTGCTTTCAAAGAACGTGTTGATAGTTCAGATTAATGTCAAATTTTTTAAAACAAATTCCAAATTTTTAGAAAAATGTTCAGGTTTGGGAAAATTGAAATAAAAAAACTCGAAATTAAAAAAAATAATACGATATTATAAAGCCCAAATGTTCGAGTTCAATGATTTAGGAAAAAAATTAAAATTTTCAGGGGAAAAACGAGTCTAATATCGGAATTATTGAAATAATGAGAAATTTCGAAAAAACATTATAAATTGACCTTGATATTTCTAGAAACAGTGAAAGTAGTGAAAATCAATCAGTTTTCAAAAGTCAGCATCGACATTTTTAAGTTAAAATTTGGATAAAACGTAGAAATTTTAAAAAAGAAAATTGGAATTTTGTGTCATTCTACTTCATAGAGTAAATATAAACTAAAAACGACAATAAACAAACTTTCGTGTCGTTGTTATTGGAGTGAGAGGGAAGATGTTTATCAACATGAATTTTGACAGACAATGTTTTTTTGCAATTTTCTCGTTAATTGCAGCTTTGATGAGATTAAATCTAGTGTACATTATGCAGCATAGTGATTAGAAGTAGTACATAGCGTTAATTGTTAGCAAAAAGACTTATTTTTAAAATAATTTGTATACTTCAAAGAAAAGCGTGTTCAAGATCATTATAGAGTAGGATACAGGGTCGTATTCACGTCGACTGCTTTCTAAAATTATCTACTTCAATTAGCCTTCTAGTAAAAAAATTGATATGGATGGAAAAATGCTATATCCAACTAAAAAAAGGGCCATGTTAGTAACAGTTTTTTTTATACAGTGAAGTCCAAAATGGGGATATCGATATGAGATCGGTTAATGGAAAAATCGATTTTTTCAAGTCTCAAGATCGATTTTTTAGATCGATCTCCAATATAGGATCGATCTAATGAACGATTCAAGAATACTAAAAATCGGATCGATTTACCTTAGATGCAGGTCACTGTAAATTTAATGAGAAAATTTTTTTATTTGTTATGAAAGTGTATTTATGTCGTTATGTTATTATCTACTTCCATCTACTAGTAATAGCTGCATTAATAAGCCAACAGATGGCAGCATTAACATTTCTTTTCATTCATTATGTCGTCGACTGAATAGAAAAAATAACTGTGGTACAGTGTTGCCATATATTTGAAGGTAAAATTCCATACATACGCAGTTAAAATTACCACATATTCACAAAAATTACTCTACCTTATTTTACCTGTTACCTGTCTTAAAAACTTTAATTTAGTCGTTGAAAACGTTACACGCCTGTTAATAAACACACTCCAAAACTTGAAAAAAGTTTATTTACTTTTTTTTGAAGTAAAAATTACAAGAGCGTAGAAAGAACATTAATTTGAAAAAAAATTATCACGGAATGTTGACTTTTTCTCCTCTAAATCCCGAGATTAAAGCCAAAATTTCGACTTTAATATCAAAATTTCGAAAAAAAATCTTTTGTAGAAAAAACTAGAAATTTCTAGAAAAAAGTAAAAATTTCAATTTTTAAATCGAAATTTAACGAAATGTTACCAAAGCGTAGAAAGGATATCGATTTTAAAAAAATGTTATTTTAAAAATTTCGACTCTTCTCGAACTTCGACTTTTATTTCAAGTTTTGACTTTTTTTTTCAAATTTCGACTCTTCTCAAAATTTCGAATTTTTTCTGGACATTTCGACTTTTTTATGAAAATTTGAACTTTTTCGAAATGTTACAAAGGCGCAAATGTTATTTTTAGAAATTTCGACTTTTTTTCTCAAATTTGGATGTTAAGCTCGAAATTTCGACTTTTTTCTCGAAATTTCGATTTTTTCTCAAATTTTGACTTTTTTTCTCAAAACTGCGACTTTCTTCTCGAAATATTGACTTTTTTCTCAAATATCGATTTTTTCTCGAAATTTCGTTGTTTGTTTCTCAAATTTCGACTTTTTTTTCAAGATTTTGACCTTAATATCAAAATTTCGAGATTTTTCTCGAAATTTCAACTCACTTTTGACCTTAATATTGAAATTTTGACTGTTTTTCTCGAAATTTCGGCTTTTCTCTCAAATATCTATTTTATTTCTTGAGATTTCGTCTTTTTTTCTCTAAATCTCGACTTTTTTGTCAAATTTCGACTTTTTTCTCGAAATATTTCGAAATTTCGTCTTTTTTATCGAAATTTCGAAGTTTTTCTCAAATTTCGACTTTTTTCTCGAAATTTTGACCTTAGTGTCGAAATTTCGACATTTTTCTCGAAATTTCGACTTCAAGCTCAACACTTCGACTTTTTTTCTCAAAATTTCGATATTTTTCTTAAATTTCGACTTTTTTCTCAAAATTCGACTTTGTTTTGAAAATTTCAACTTTTTCGAAATGTTACAAAGGCATAGAAAGGACATCCATTAAAAAAAATGTTATTTTTAGAAAGTTCGACTTTTTTTCCAAACTTCGATTTTAAGCTCGAAATTTCGACTTTTTTCTCGAAATTCCGACTTTTTTCGAAATTTCGACTTTTTTCTTAAATTTCGACCTTTTTTCTCAAAATTTTGACTTTTTTCTTGACATTTCGACCTTTTTCGTGAAATTTCGTTTGTTTTTTTCAATTTCGACTTTTTTTCGAAATTAAATTTTTTTTCTAAAAATTTCGATTTTTTTCTTGAAATCTCGTTTTTTAACAAATTTCAACTTTTTTCTCAAATTTCTACATTTTTCTCGGCATTTCGACTTACGTTTTTCTCAAATTTCGATTCTTCTTCTCGAAATTTCGAGCTTATAAGGCCGAAGTTTCGATTTTTTCTCAAATTTTGACTTTTTTCTCAAATATCGATTTTTTCTCGAAATTTCGAAATTTTTCTCGAAACTTCGTTTTTTGTTTCTCAAATTTCGACTTTTTTCTCGACATTTTGACCTTAATATCAAAATTTCGAAATTTGTCTCGAAATTTCAACTCACTTTTGACCTAAATATCGAAATTTCAACTTTTCTCGCAAATTTCGATTTTTTCTTGAGATTTCGTCTTTTTCTCGAAATCTCGACTTTTTTCTCAAATTTCGACTTTTTTCTCGAAATCTCGACTTTTTTCTCAAATTTCGACTTTTTTCTCGAAATATTTCGAAATTTCGTCTTTTTTGTCGAAATTTCGAAGTTTTTCTCAAATTTCGACTTTTTTCTCGAAATTTTGACGTTAGTATCGAAATTTCGACATTTTTCTCGAAATTTCGACTTCAAACTCAACACTTCGACTTTTTTTCTCAAAATTTCGATATTTTTTTTAAATTTCGACTTTTTTCTTAAAATTCGACTTTTTCCTGAAAATTATTTCGACTTTGTTTTGAAAATTTCAACTTTTTCGAAATGTTACAAAGACGTAGAAAGGACATCCATTAAAAAAAATGTTATTTTTAGAAAATTCGACTTTTTTCCAAACTTCGATTTTAAGCTTGAAATTTCGATTTTTTTCTCGAAATTTCGATTTTTTTCTTAAATTTCGACTTTTTTTCTCAAAATTTTGACTTTTTTCTTGACATTTCGACCTTTTTCGTGAAATTTAGTTTTTTCTTCTCAAATTTCAACTTTTTTCTCGAAATTTTGACCTCAATATAGAAATTTCGACATTTTTCTAGAAATTTCGACTTTAAAGTTAAAATTTCGACTATTTTTCGAAATTTCTACTTTTCTCTCTCAAAATTTCGATTTTTTTCTCTCAAAATTTCGATTTTTTTCTCGAAATCTCCTCGTTTTACTACAAATTTCAACTTTTTTTCTCAAATTTCGACTCTTCTCGAAATTTCAAGCTTATAAGGTCGAAGTTTCAACTTTTTCTCAAATTTCGACTTTTTTCTCAAATTCCGACTTTTTTCTCGAAATTTTGATCTTAATCACGAAATTTCGATTTAGAACTCGAAATTTCGACTTTTTTTTCGAAATTTCAGCTTTAATCTCAAAATTTCTAAGACAAAGACCAAAATTTGCTAATTAAAAATGGCAATTATTGGTTGCACCCTACTACCAACCGTCAAGATTGTTGGGAAAGAGGAGTGGTGGGACGTAACTGTCGTCTGCCTTATTTAACCATAGAGTGTACTTATTATAGAGCGATTTATTCTCGAAATTTCGAGATTAATCTCGGAATTTTAGAAAAAAAGTAGAAATTTCAAGAAAAAAGTCGTATTTTCGAGAAAAAAGTCGAAATTTTGAGTGTAAAGGCGAAATTTCGGGTTTAAAGGCTTTTGTAAAATGTCGACATTTCAAAATATTGTTTTTTTAATCAATGCCTTTCTACGCTTTTGTAAAACGTGGACTATGAACTTGAAATTTCGAATTTTTTCTAGAAAAATCTACTTTAACCTTGAAATGTCAAGAAGAGTCAAAATTTCGACTTTATCTATGACATTTCCTCAAAACAAGTCGAAATTTGGAGAATAAAGTAGAAATTTGAACCTTAATTTCCAGTTTAAACTTCATATTTCTAAGTATATTTTTAAAAATGAATGCCCTTTCTACATCTTCGTAAAAAACCAAAAATGCATAAATAAAAAACAAAGCAGAAAATAAATATGTATAGGATTTTTCTAATTAGGAATAAATAATTAAAATATAAATATTAGTGTTTAAAATTCAAGAAAAAACTTTCAAAATTAAACTACGCCAATTCGTTATCATTCAATTTTTCTTTTATTAGAAATGTTTAATAATTTCACCAACAAGGCGATTAATCGGAAATCGATCTTTCAACACCCAATTTTATCGGTAATCGATTACTTTTGCTCACGATTCGAATCGATCCAAAAATCGATTATTTTAAAAAGGAATCGACATCCCTAGTCCAAAATTAACGCATTAATTCATTATTTACGTAATTTAAAATTTATGACTAGGTTTATTTTAAATTCTAAAATGAAACTTTTAAAGCATAATTTTATCCTTTTCACTTCAACCTCCTTGAAGTGAGAGTTACCTCTTTGAGATTTTTAAATTCAACGAGAGTGTGCTTGATAGGTCATTTAGAAGGTATTTTAATTATCTATCCAGCAAAGGTTTTTTTGAATTTTATTAATATTCGTTGAGAAAATTAAGTTTGAAAATTTTTAAAATGTGTTTGAAATGTATCTAAATTATGCTCATGTACCAAATATCGATTAAATCTGACTTTTCTAATTGATTTTGTGTCATACTTATTCAATTAAAATGTAGGGGAGACTGGGATATTGTGGACCGCCTTTTCATGTTGGCCAAAAACAGGCAAAAAAATATTCTTTTCTGAAAATTTCAGAGCTTGAATTTGTAGTACAACTAATAATCTCTCTTTGGGTCACAGCAGTTTGGTCAAATTGTATTAAATTATACAACTTATAACAGTTGACACAAAAATTGCATTTTTGCGATTTTGAAAAATGTCGGGTAATTACGGACCACTTTGTAAATCGATTAAAAATGGAAAAATGTAGTAGAAAAACCCTCTTGTTTTTGATTCAGAATGCAGACTGCAGATGCAGCAGATTTATTATGAAAGACAAACAAAGTGAAGTGGAGTGACAAATGGCAATGAAAATCAGTTCGAAACGAAATTATTATTTTACCAAAAAACTATTAGAAATTGCCGAAAAATAGTGCTGTGCTGAAAATTTGCATGAATAATCACTTATATGCATCAAATACACGAAATTAGCTCGTGAAATATAAAGAATTGACTGATCCACAATTCCACGACAAAAGTGGTCCGTAATTCCCCGAAGGTCATTTTTTACAATATGGCAGCATAAGAGTAACACAATACAAACCTCATGCAAAACTTCATGTTCCTCTCGAAGACTCAAAATTCCACGAATATTATGAAGATATTTACCTGAGTTGGTTTTCGAAAAGTCTGGTCAAATTAGATAGAGTAAACTCTGAGTAGTATCCTATTTCTATTTGGTATCGAAGCGAGGTAACGGTTTGTGTACACAAGTCGAGTACTGAAGGGAAAATGATCTTAACATGAGGCGAGCCGACGACAGTTACTTGTAGCCTTCAACCACTATTAGAGAAAAAAATATGAAGCTGGTCCGCAATTCCCCGTGGTCCAGAATACCCCAGTCTCCCCTACTCTTTTTTTCTGATTCGCGGATGGCAAAATATCCAACACGAAGGAAGAAGTAAAAAGGATTTCTTTTTTTACATATCAGAAAAAATTATACTTTAAAATTTTTAAATTTAAAATTACGTCTTTTTTAAGTATAATTTGATAACGCCTCCTTCAACCCCCTTGAAGTGACAGCTACCATTTAAAATTTTTAAATAGAACGAGGACGCTTACTACAACTCATCTGAAAGGATTTTTAATTCTCTATCCAGTAATATAAGATTTTCCGAATTTCTGTAATTTTTTTATTGAAAAATATTAGAATTTTCCTGATATGTAAAAAAGAAACTTTTATTTACTTTTTTTGTGGGTATTTTGCCACTTAGATATCGGAAGAAAATTAAATTAAATAGTTATGATGACACAAAATCAATCAGAAAAGTCAGCCAATGCCCTAAAATTTATTATATAAATCTTTGCCAAGTTGCTGAAAAATAATAATTTAGATTTGCAACGAAAAGGTCTGATTTATTCAAAAAGGTAATATGCTTCAGTATTAGATATTAGTTGCATTAGGCAATATCAATTTAGAAATCTTTGGTTTATTAGTAAATCATTTATACGATGACTATCAGGACAATAATTATGGATTCAATTTATCAAAATTCGTTTTGGAAAAATGTTTTATTTTAAGAATATTTCATGATGTTAAACAGATGAGTTTTTGCAAAAAAAAATATAAAGAAAAGACTTTATTAACAAAGTTCTGATTTATTTGAATAAGCTATTATATTGGGCCAGACAGGTACTGTACAATGTTTTGATTGAGAGAGCGTACCTGCACGATATGTTGCCGACAACATCGACTACAGAAAATAGCCTGCGTGTCGTCTCTAGTTGCAAAAATTCTTTGTTCTACTTAACCATTGGCGAGTCTCCTCTAACCTTCTTCCAAATACTAGCACATTTCAGAAAATTATTAAAAATTCATAAATGCTACTATTACTTGAAACTCTGAAACGAAGAAAGATTAAAAAACACAAAAGAGCAAACTTTTTTGTGTTTTTTAATTTTTCTTGGTTTCGGGGGACAAGATTTCTATTTCAATTTTTGAAGATAACCAAGGACCAGTCTTTTCCACCAAAAAAAAGCTACCATTACTAATAACTAATTAAATACAGTACACAGAATTAAAAAAAAAAATGAATTTTCATTTATTTAAACAATTTAATTTTTCCGAAATAATATGTTGAAAAAATTACTGGAAAAACTACTTAACTATTTTTTCACGTCAAATAGAATTTAAACAAAAAATAGATTGACGTGTTTGCCTCCAAGTTTTGTTCAATTATTTCTGCTTTTCTACTTTTAAATTCATTTTAGCCCTAACTCGCAAAGTACATGTGTATATAAACTTTGCTTAAGCGGAGTTGTTTAATTCGATGTTTAATTGATTCATATTGTTAGGGGGCCGCAAACATCTAGCGGAAATATGTACCGTGTGCGCTTATGTTGGCTGATTAAAGCTTGCAGATGAAATTCATCTCATCTAGCAATATCTCACGCTTGGTACCATGGGGCCAAAACATCGTCAACAATTTGTAACAAAATGTCCGTCATAACTTTGTCCATATGTATATGTTAGTGGGAGTTGCATGCCTCTATGTGTAATTTTAAGGTTACTGCTAATATTTAGCATTTTTTAGATCTCGACATTAAACAATTTTGGAACTGGTCCGATTTTCAATCGTACCTCGACTGTATGCTACTATTTACTATCATAATTTCTTTATTAATGTATCTATTTATTGACTTTATGGTATTTGTCGAAGTAGTTGGTTTCCTTGCCGTTTTTACGGAGGCTATGCTGGGAACCCCCCAGCTAGTAAAAAATTATTACAATAAATCAACAGAGGGTATGAGGTACGTAACTCTTCGGATTAACTTCATCCTTTATCCTTTCTAATTGAATAACTTTTTAGCATCAGTATGGTGATAATGTGGACTTTTGGTGATATATTCAAAACGTTATATTTTCTATTGCGTGACGCTCCGATACAGTTCTGGGTTTGCGGTTCCATGCAAGTTTTCGTGGATCTGCTCATTCTGATTCAAGTGTTTCTGTATCGCGGTAATACAGAGCCCCAGCGAGTAAGACCACACAGAGGCGATTGAGTAGTTATCATTTGGACACACGAAGAGGATATCGGTAAAACCAGAACCAACGTCAACGGCAAATGCGAGGAAAACGACCACGACAACACCGCCTACTTCGCCACGGAAAACTTCATCAACAACGAAAAAGACCAAACAGTGGTCAGTTCCGCCAAAGATGAAGATTCCAACGCTTCCAAGGAAGATTCCGCTAATAATTTAGAAGGGTCTAGCGCTTCCAAGTCCGATCAGTATTCAGGTGAAGGGGACGCGGAACGTTGTCGGGTTGTTAATGCCGTAGTTCATAACGAAGATCGAGTAACTTTTAACGAAAATATTAGTGAGAGCGGTATTTCGGGTACCGTTAGCGATAACGATAACACGGATTTCGATATTGTAAATAGTGAAAATTTGGATAATAGTGAAAACAGTGATATAGGTAGAAAAAGTTGTTCCTTAGAAAAAAGCTCGAAGCAGAATGAGAGCCCAATCTTCCACAGGCATACGTTATGACGTATACTTCTTTTTGCTTGATAGCCTTCCTTTTTTCATAGTATTTCTTTTTTGAAATAATCGTGAGCATTCAACAATGTGAGAACTAGAAATGCCAATGTTATAGGAACTACCAAGCTTTTCTGTTTGAGTACGGAAAACGCAGATTTAACTAATTAAATAACATCATGGGAATCAAGATCTAAAAACAAAATTTAAAGCTGTAAACATCAAAGATGAAAGTTAAAAATAATTTTGTAATAAGTTGATATAGAATGTGGCACTTGATGAAATATTTTAAAATAAGTACATAATTAGTTATCTACTAAGTAAGTAAGAACAGGCCAAAGTGAAATAGATGAAATATTTTAAAATAAGTACATAATTAGTTATCTACTAAGTAAGTAAGAACAGGCCAAAGTGAAATAATGCAGCCCAATGTGCAGAGTGTCTCGGTCCTAATGTTACTAATTTTAAGACAAAAATGAGTGTCATACGAACTATTCATTAAAAAATGGTGTTACTACTTTTTTCAAAATTTTGACTTTTTCTTAAAATTTGACTTCTCTGGAAAATTTTGAATTTTTGTCCATTTTGAAGTATTATAGAAATTTCGCTTTTTTCCAAATTCCAATAATTTTTTTTTTTAGTTTAATCCACTCGCAAAGGGTTACCCCATTATGCTTTCAAAGTACTGCGAGTAGAATGCGTAAACAAGGATAGATGGCGATGAATCGCCTTCTTAAACAAGGATAGGTTGCAATTTTTGGGGAAAATTCCTTTCAGTAAAGAGTTCCATAGCTTGGAAGTTCTATAGAAAAAAGTCTCCATAGACAGAAGTCCTCACTGTGTCAAGCCGGACCGCACAGGAATTTGCTTTTAGCTTTTTTTTTAAATTTCGATCTTTTAGAATTTGATTTTTCAGAAATTTTGACTGGTTTCCTAAAGTTTGCTATTTTCACAAAATGTCATCATTTTTTATCTCAATATTCGATATTTTATATTTCTAGAAATTTCACCTTTTTCCTGATATTCGCCCCTTTTCCCAAAATTTCGACTTTTTCCTCTTAAACTAGTCGCTTTCTTAAAATTCGCTTTTTCCTCAAAATTTATCTTTTCGAAATTTCGATTTTATTTTCAACAGCTTCCTTTTTGGACATTTGTTTCAAAAATCGTTTACTTATTGCAAAAATTCTGCCACTCTTTCTGAATATTTGTTTTTTTCAATATCTGTTACCACAGAATGTTAATATAAATGCCGAGAAAAATATTTTTGGCGATTTTGATAAGATCACTTTTAAATCTTTTACTGAATGTTAAATTTTGAGAATAATGTTTTTAGAAATTGAGATTTTTTCTTCTCAAAATTCGACTTCTTCTGAAAATTTGCGTTTTTCACAGAATTGGACCTTAACAAATTTTTGACTTTTTTCAAATTTTGGACATTTTTCGAGTTTTTGGGAGAGGCTAGGTTTTTATTTTTAATATGCTTTATTGAAAATTCCGACTTCCAAATTTTTTTTCAAAATTATTTGTTTCGAAATTACTACTGTATTCTCAAAATTTCAATTTTTCGCTTAAAATTGAACATTCTTTTGAAAATTTGGAATATTTTCTGTCGATCTTTTTCTCAAAATTGGAATGTACTTTTCAAAAATCGTGAATTTTTTTCGAAAACCGCTTTTTTTTAATAATGGTTTTTTGAAAATTGATATACAAATCTTGTTCCCTGAAACTAAAAAATTTAATAGCGAGTACCTCGCTGAAGATGATAGATTGGCTATCGAAACGCGTTAGAGCAACTGTTCTTATTTTTTAATATTTCTTGGTTTCCGGGGACAAGATTTGTATATCAATTTTTGAAGAGAACCAAGGACCATCTGTTCCACCAAAATGAACTGGTTTTTCTGAATTTTCTTTTTAAATTTGATTCTCTTTAATTTCAACTTGTTCAAAATATCTTATTCTCTAAATTTTGACTTTTATGTCAACATTCGATATTTTTGGTTTTTGGGCAGTTCCATTTAAAACTGAATTTTATTTAAAGATTTCGATTTTTTATAGAATTCGTTTATTTTTCTCAAATTAGATCGACATTTGAATAAAAAACTCAAATTCTGAAAATAATATTTTTAGAAAATTTGAAAAAAAGATTCCTTGTTAATTTCAAGAATATGACAATATTTAAATAAAGTAAAAATTGTAACAGAAATATTTTTGAAAGTTGAAAATTTTCTTACCTAAATTCGTCTTGTTCTGAAAATTAGCCACTTTCTTTACAAAAACTGACTTTTGGAAAGTTCGCCTTTTTTTTGACATTTCCACTTTTTCGAAATTTCGACATTTCTTGGAAGTTCTCTGAAAGATTTTTTCTTAAAGTTAGGCTCCTTCTCGAAATTTTAACTTGACAAAAACCCGTATTTCTACCAAAACATCAAAAACAATGTTGAATTTGACTTTTTACGCTTATTTTTAACCCCTAACTTCTAACTCAGTTTTTCCCAAATCATCAATTTTTTAGGAAAATGAGTCAATTTTCAAGTTTTGTCGTTGAAGTTTGTTGACTTTAAAAAACAGCCCATTGAAGTCTGTTCAAAAACACAAAAAATTAAGAAAATGACCTGTTTTTAGACGCATTTTATCTATTGAAACATCAATTTTTTATGCACACTACCCTATTTTTTATGACTTTTTTAAAAATGTGCATCAGATTTTTTTGCTAAAAATAAGAAAAACTATCCCGTTTTTTTATGATCTCTTAAACATGTGAGCCAGACGTAACAACTGAATCTGTGGTTTTTGTTGAAAAAAAAAAATGCATAGAAAATAGAAAAATGACTAAGAAAACTAAGCATAATAATCTGAGTTAAAAAGTTACACATATTAGACTACTTAAATTAAAAATCGATTAGTTTTCCAAATCTGCATCAAACAAATAAACAAATATCTAGCATTGAATCATAAAAATAGAAGATCAAACTGGTGTGGAAATTTTAAAAATCGAATTCCATAAATATTATCATTTAAAAAATACATTGCTCGCCCATCTTCATCAGATGTAGTTGTCATAATCAATCTTTTATTTTTAAATTTATCAATAAACGATATCATTAATCATTATATTACGGTGATGAAAATCATTATATTATTAACAAAAAATTTTGATAAATAAATGGATAATAATCAATCGAAGTCTTGTACAAAATGTAAAACTGAAAAGACTTTAGAAAGTTAGACTGATGAGTGATTTACAAGTCACTTTTAGAATGGTGATTATCTTGACGTTTTCTGATGTTCAAACTGAAATAGCGTTGCCTAATTTAGTATAATTTTAAATAACACGAGACGTCGACGGTTATTGATTTATATCTTAATCTTGAAAAGGTGAAATAAATAAAAATTGTTCTGAATACCTATGAGAAAGTTTATTAATAATTATTTTAAATAATATGAATTAATAAATAATATATTCTTTCAAGTTATGGATTTACAACCTGGGGATTACTGCAACAAAAAAGGTGTACTTAGAGAGGTACAAAAACAATCAGTGTCAAGATTCAAGCATAGAGAATATATTTTTTGATGGATGTTTTTACCTGTATCCCATGAAAGAACGATAAGCAAGTTCAAATTCCTTTCTTATCTCGGGAGTACTGAATGTGAATGTAGGACTTGGTTCAGTTGCATCCGTAGATCAATACCCATAGTATTGTTACGGGCTTTATTGGTTCGAATTGATTACACGTGATGGATTATACCCACTTTATTATTGAACTCAACTTGGACCACCACAATTGAACAATTAACTCACTTATTATTGACTTCTACTAACTCACTAATTACACTGACTCGAGGGAAAGCTGACCGCCTTTTATAGTTTTGGCCCCCGGCTTCTAGAACTTTTTGGCAGATAAGGCTTACCGTTCCCGAAATTTTTGGAACGCTTATCTGCCATTTGTTTCGTTATCGCGGCCGCTTTCCCCTTATCAGATCCTTCTAGAAACTTTTTTTTATTTACTAAATTATACAATTCTATTCTAAATTCTATTCCATCTATTTACTTGCGTTACAGTATCATAATCACTCCAGTAATCTTCTATTTCTTCATGAGTAATGGTCATCTTTCTTCGATAATGGCCATCTCGTTTTGGATTTTCAATTATGTAAATAGTTGCCTCGGTTTGTTTCAATTCAACTTTGGCCCGAAATATCGGTTGATTTTCTTCAGCTTTCACATAGGCAACTAATTATTACATGCTGTTAACTGTTTTGTTTTTCTTTGCTTGTCTTGTAAATGACGGAAGTCGACCATCAACTGTGTTAAATCCATCTTATCTAAAATAAAATACCTGATATGGTTTTTCGTCATTGTTTTTGCACATACCAAGTCTGCAATTCTGCAAACTACACACCAATAGCACAAGGTCAATGTCAAAGAACACTCAGTCATGATGGTTTTAAGTGTGTGACGTTGAGCATGACCAACCTCACAAAGATATAATATATTTTTACTTGATATTTTGGGTCTCTCTTTGTAAGTTGTAACCAACTCTTTCTCCTGTTAATGTCACCCCGAAGTCTTCTAAGCAATTCCTGTGGTGTCCTTACAGTTGCAAACTTGCAGTTTCGTACCAGATATTTCGTATAACGATGGGAACTCGTTATTTGATGAGAAAATTCTATACAGAACATTACTTTAGGGTTTAATTGCTCTACAAATGACGTCACCATATGTTTGAACATGGTTGGTTTTCGCCATATATTTAATACTTCTTCATTTTACGTGGGCCCAACACCTCTCTCTACTCGACTTCTCTCCGGGGATGATTCCCAATGCTAGGGATGGCAACGATATATCGAGATATATATTTTATATCGATCAATAAGCCAAAATAATCGATATTTTGGTATCGATATATCGTCGTCGATATATTGGAAATATATCGATATTATTTTGAATCTATGGAAATCACACAGGCACAGAGACGAAAAGTGGAAATATCTAGGTCGTGGTAATCATTTTAAAAAAGGTTGAGATTTGCAGTCCGTCTAAATTTTCAAAAAGAGTCAAAATATTCTAAAAAGTGGAAAGGTCCAGAAAAAGAAAAAAAATTAAATTTTTGCAACAGAAATTTAGTAAAAAAGACGAAATTTTCAAATAAATTTAAATTTAGAAAAAAGGTCATTGTGAAAGTCAGTGTTTTACACAAAAGTGAAATTTAAAAAAATTTATCGAAATTTCAAAAAATTATTTTTTCATAACTAGAAAACGCCACCCGTTATAGCAAAGCATAAAATAGTGTGACATGTTGGTAAGGTATTAAAGTTTAAATTTTATAAAGAACAAGCCAAAATGTTGAGAAGTATAAACATTTTTTGAGAAAATATACGAAAAAAATCTAAATTTATTAACAGAAATTATGAAAAAACCACCATGTTTTTTAATAATTTTCTCCGAATTTTGGGTGTAAACCAACATTTAAATTAAAACTCGAATTTCATTTTTGTAGATGTTAGAGTCTTTTTCAAAATTTGCATTTTTTATCAAAACTCGTAGGGAGTTTTTAAACTTGAAACTTTTAAACTTAAAAATTTTGATGTATTAAAAAAATTTTAAATCTCTAATTTAACTCCGAAATATTGAGGTTTTTGTCTAATTTACAAATGAAATTACAAAACTTAAACTATTTCTAAAAATTTTATGAATTTATTGCATATGAACTACAAACTTATTTAAAATGTTAAATTTTTTCAAAAACCTTTTTAAAATGTTTATTTTAATCTCCAAGCTTAAGCTTTTTAGAAATGCTTATCGGATTTTTAAATAGTTGGACTTTAATGATAAAAAACGCCATTGAGTAATGAATATAAAAAAATATACCTTATTTTTATTTTTCT
This sequence comes from Dastarcus helophoroides, assembly GCA_028583605.1. Taxonomy (NCBI): domain Eukaryota; kingdom Metazoa; phylum Arthropoda; class Insecta; order Coleoptera; family Bothrideridae; genus Dastarcus; species Dastarcus helophoroides. The sequence goes on from CM053335.1 coordinate 7,023,565, forward strand.
TTTTATGACAGAATATCTTCTATCCAATATATCGATAAATTGCATTTATCAATATATTTATTTCAATAAATTCTACTATTGATATGTACTGCTCGATATATTGTTCGATATGATATATCCATATATTTATTTTTTCTGCCATCCCTACCCATTGCGCAGGCGTTCGGAATCAGATGTGCATGTAAACATTAGGCTAAAGACACACGAAGCGGCAGCCGACTCGGCATTTGATTCCATCGGATTTTATGGTAGTGAACACACGCAGCGTCCCGCCGAGGCTGTGTCGAGCGTACCCTCGTCCGGACAAGGCGCAGCTAGCGTTTTTATGACTTCAAGCGTACCATCGTCTATACCTGCTTTACGGTGGTGTTCACACGACAAGCGGTTTTTAAGCTGTGAATATTAAGCGTAGTTGTCAAATATTGCTTATGTGCAATTTTTGTGATTTTTTCACACGAGAAATAAATATTCCTCGTGCTTCTTAGTAACTGCATAAATTTAGATAACGAATAGTCACTTTGCAGGGAAGAGGCTCAATAAATAAAAGCAATAGAATAACTAAATGTGTGGGGTTATTACAAGTTGGAAAACGTCTCATGACTGTATCTTGCTTAGATATGTCCCCTTTTATCAAACACATTAATTCATTAAATGAATTTTAAGACATACATAAATAATTAAAAAATTTTGCGACATCGCTCTGAATTGTCCTCATAAATAGAGCATAAAATTGACTTTTTTCTTTGCGTTTCTGAACAACTGGATATTTCCGCATACGAAGTTTCTTTTTTTTATTATTCAAACGACAATGTAGTAAATTGGTTTAAAATTATTAATTCATCGTCAGAATCCATTGCTTCAGAAAAAACTGGCAACATCTTCACTTACACCGCGCGCGTTGGCAGCTTTCAAGACGAGTCGTGTGTTTGCTACAAATTGGTGCCGACTCGGCCGCCGACTCGGCGAAAACCGCTTCGTGTGTCTTTACCCTTAAAGTGCCAGACTCTCAATCTCATAAATTTTATCCTTTTCTATGAAGACAGTTGTTGCTTATGGAGAAAAGAATATAGAAGTATTAAATATAAGGTTTCCGCGCCAATTTAAATAGGTGAATTCTATTTTATCCTACAAAGCGATTATTTTTAAGTGAAATAAACACAACGGCGTGAATATTTTAAGGCAGTTTAAAGAGTCAAATGGCCTATTCAACACGAGTCAATAAGGATCCAAAATGAAAAAGAATCTACTGCCCATGTTCAATTGAAAAGAAAACTGATGGTTCCTCAAGAGTTTTATCGTGTCACAATTGATTTTTCTTATTCAATAATTTCTGAGAAAATTATGGTAACTTTCTTTTTTTTATGAACTTTATATTGACAAGTTTTATTTTTGCTGGTAATTTATTGTTCAACAAATATTTGATGGTAAGCAGTAGTAGTACGCTGTCGATCAAATTAAAACATTACCACCATTTTTTGTTTCTGACAACTTGGGCAAAAAGTAATGGCGAGTGGACGTGCAAACTATTATCCCTCACTGCTCGCCATCAAATATCAGATGAACAATAAATATTAACTGCTTGGAATAATCCAAATGATTTCTAGTTCTCCTATTGTTAAAGAATTTTAATGAAATAAAAGCAACTCATCACATAAAGTAACTTGTTTGCTTTTTAGCCTTTTTGCATTGTATCAGATGAAAATAATAATAAACAGTATAAAGTAATATTTATATTTTGAATTTCAAATTCATAGAAATTAAATCTGCTTATGAAAAATATTTTATACATCGTCAAATAACATCACGATTTACAGCTTTGCTGTAGATATTAAGATTTACTACTTAACTATTAATTTAAAAATGTGAACCAAAAATATTATCTGAATACATGTTTATTTAAGTTTACCTTTGTACCTGAACATATTTTAATCCTAACCTTAATGTGCGTTGATAGTTGAAAATATGTTCTATTAGTCGTCACGTCACAGTGACATTTCGCTGTCGAAAGTTAGGAATGCTGTATCCAAAAAAAAAAGACGTTGCTATGGTGATTGTGTCTTTAAGGACGTAAAATCTTTTATTTTACTGTTGCCTCGATCGTTATTAACAGCCACACATGTTAATTACAGCAACTACACATGTTAATAATGTTTATACAACCTGTATTTAATTGACAAGTTACATAGTTTTGCTCAAGTCTTTACATTAAAAAAGAAAAACTTAGTTTACAGTTCACAATAAGCGAAACCACCTAGATACACTTGGATACAGCTCCACAGAATCGAACCTACAATAGTCCCGAATTGACGTCACACCAATAGACCGTATTTAACCCCCCCTGAAAGGGTTAATGTATTATGTTTTATAAAGCTAGACAGCTCCTAACTATTTATAATTAGTCTTTTTGGTTCTCGTTCAACTAAAATAGTATTTGCTGAAAAAATGAGAAGCAATTTACCATATGAGTTAATTTAGTTCAACTTTCTCTATGTATTGAATAAAAATGGATGTGCAGGGGTCATAATATAGGTTTTATAATTTGTTAAAAATCTCATAACAATATGCTTCCCTTTTTTTAAAGTTACCTCCTTCCAAGTGTCTAAATTGTTCCCTAAAATACCAAGTACATTAATCCTGTGATGAAATTTTGATTGTACTAGTCTTAGTTTATTAGTTAGTGCAGTGTGTTCAAATTGTGCATGTTGTGTAATCAATCTAAACAGTTGGTCACTGTGATAATAATTACTATGTGAATTTGTAACATACTGTAAAAACTTGCTATTTTAATTAGAATTTATTTGTATTATATCCCTCTAGTGCTATTTTTATATATTGTTGCATTGCATTTTAAATTAAATATAATAAAGAAGATGCCTCAAGTAGGATTTAGATCCACCTACTGTATATTGTCAATTTTATTATCATGTAATATACTTATTTAACTTTATTTATTTCAATTGAGTGTTTTAATTGACATTTATGAATGTATGTTTATTCTTATGATTTTTTTTGAAAGGCAGCTTTAGTTCTTCAAAAATTGTTTGGTTTTTATAAGGAGATTGTTTCATGAATAAAATTGCATATATTTTGGACCATTATTTTTATTTGTAAACTGGAGGTAGTGAAATCTAAAATCTTACGATCAAAATAGTTGGTTAAACCAACAGTATGCATCCCGTCACTACTAGCTTTTACAGCTTACACTTGAATTTTTCGACATTTTAACCTCAAAAGGAAAATTTTTGCTCTACTGTCGATTTTAGAATTACCGTTCAGAATTTAATGAAATTGGGGAAAATGGTAGATTATACCGTTGATTGAATATAGTATAGATGGCAGAAGCAATAGACCAAAAGCGTACGCTATTTTTGGACGCTCAGGAGCTCTACTTCAGGACGCATCCACCAAAATAATTGATGGTATTTGCGTCCACTTGATTCTATCCTTGGTCTTCTGCATCCAGTTGTTGAATCTTTTCACCAACAAAGGGACACGGTAAATGCAGTTTCCGACAGCGATGAAAACTAGTGGGGGCAATATTTTGAAATCGTTTAAACTGTAAACCAGATATCATTTCCTTAATGGTTTTGTATTCAATCAACGATTATACTAACATAATCCAGTTAAATTTTTTGAAGAGCTACAGAGAACCAGTAAACATTTATTAACATTTGAAATTTCAAGCTTTTTACATTGAGTCTTATGAGAAACCGGAGATTTTATCATATTTTATAAAAAGTACCGTTTCAGATTTCAATAGAAAGGGAAAAATTGAAGTACAAAACTTGTCCCCTGGAACCAAGAAAGATTAAAAAAAAACAACAAAGGTTGCTCTTACGCGTTTCTACAGCCAAGCTATTATCTTTAGTATCTCTGAAGATTATAGCTTGGCTGTCGAAACGCGTTAGAGCAACTTTTGTTGTATTTTTTAATCTTTCTTGGTTTCAGGGGACAAGTTTTGTATTTCAATTTTTGAAAATAAACAAGGACCAATCCGTTCCACAAAAAAATAAATAAAAAGGGAGGAAACGATGGAAAATGCATATAAGATATTTTAGCTACTTGAAAGTACAGCTTTAGAGCGTGTGATAAAAGTAATTAGCTAATAAATATTGTAAATTTATTTTATATCATACTTTTCCTGTAATAATTGGTTGTTGCAACGTAGTTTTTATTGAAAACAATTCGACGATCCTCCATCGAACGAGTCGCCATGGTTTACTCCCTTTTTAAGGTTATGTGACAGACTTTTCAGGATTGCCCGTCAATTAATTTGCCAATTCAACCTACTGCAGCTTATTCTTGAATATTTTTTCAAGTAACTCCTTTACTTTTTCAATGAAATATTTTTGTTGTTGTGACAATGATTAGGATTAAAACCAAGATTTTGAAAAAAAAAACTAAAAATGTTCTACATAAAAATTGGTTGATAAAAATTAAAGTTTATATTTGGGAAAAAATAACAATTGAAAATGTTAATATAGAATTATAATTTAAAGTCCAAATTTTTGATTTTGAATCTGAATTTCGAATTAGGAAAAAATTGAAATCTCAAAATGAAACAATTTTTCTTAAAAATAAGTCAAGATTTCTGCTAAGAGTGTAGATTTAGTATTTGTAATTGAATTTTAAGAAAAGGATGATAAATTGGAAGTGTAAACCCAAAATTTTGAGAATTCGAAGTTTTTAAGAAAATTTTAATGTAATGTAACGAACAATTCTTAAAATGGTGGGTTTAACATCGAAATTTGGAGAAAGTTTTTTATTAACATCGAAATAAAAAAACAAATTTATTAAATTTCGAATTTTGGCGCCACATGTGTTCCTTGATCTTCGCTTGAATTATAATGTAGAAGTTCGCGTCTACGGAAAATGTTGTTGGAGTGGACTATAAACGTTTTTATCTCGGAATTTTTACTATATTCTTCAAATTTAGGCTTTCTTGAAAATTGAATTGTTTTTTGCATAATACATCGGGTTTTCCTGAAATATCAATTCTATTCTCGAAATACTAAACATTTTGTTTTTAATATTTCAATCTTGTATTTACATTTGTTTGAATCGTGTTTTTTTCTGGAAATATCAACGCTTTTCTCAAAATTTCGATTTTTAATTTGAAAGAGTTTTCTGTCCGTTTTCTAAAGCTGCTTAAAGATTTGCCAATTATTTAGACAAATTTAGAACTTGATATTTTTGATAATATATCGAGTTTTCCTTGAAATATCGAACTTTCTTCCAAAATTTCTGTATGAAATTGAAACTCTGTAGTTATTTCCTGAAATCTGGCATTATTCTCTAAATTTCAGAATTTTGCAATTTCAAGCTCAAGTATCAAATTCAAATTTGCAAATTTTTATCAATGTCGATTTTTTGTGGGCGTTTTTTTTCGAAATTTCGATTATAAATTTGAAGTTTTTCTTTATTCCTTTTCTGAAACTTCTGTACAATAAAAATTCCGACAAATTTTTATTTTATTTATTTCAATTTAGTCTTGGTTCTCAAATTTTCGAGTTTTAAAGTTGACATTTTCGACCTTCTGAAATAATTTGACCTCTGAAATTTCGACTCTAGAAAAATAAATTAACCAAAACTAAGCAGGTTTGCAGTTTCTTTCTCGTAATTTTGAGTTACAATTTGCAGTCCGTGTATACCTTTCGATTTTTTCTACAATTTCCAACTTTTTCAAAATTTTCAGTTCAAACATAAGTCTTTTTTTAACTTTTTTCTTAAAATTTGAACCTTTCTTTAGAAACTTTGAGTTAAAATTAAATTTTTTTCCAAAGTTCCTAGTTTGAAGTGAAAGTTCCTACAGTTTTTTTCTTAGAATGTCAACTTTAAACTTTCAATCTTAGGAATTCTTATTATTTGAGTTCTTTTTAATATTGGTTTCGACTTGTTTCTTAAATTTCGGAATCTGAAGTTAACATTTTAAATTTTCTGTCTGGATTTTTAAAAAAACTTCGATTTTCTTCAATTTCAATTTTGTATCTCAAAATTACAATTTTTTCTTAGAATTTTGATTTCTTCAAAATTTCCACTTTAAACTATCTTAACTTTTTGCGTAATATTGCAACCTTTTCTAAACCTCCACTTACATTGTGCAATTTCGTAATTTTTTTGAACATTTGAATTTAAGTTACAGTTTTTTTTTAGTTTAAATTGAAAGTTTTCTCCGCTTTCTTTCGACTTTAAAATTGCAGTTTAAAGAATGTTTCTTGTTTAAATTTGGAGTTTTTTTTTTTCTACTTGTTTCTGAAATTTTCAAATCTAAAGTTACTTTCTAGCATCTTACAAAAAACTCAAAATTGAAGTTAAAAAACACAGTTTTTTCAAAATTACGAGTTTCAGCTGGAAGTTTGTGCTACTTTCTTTTTAAAAACGTAGAATCCTTAAATAAAACTCAACATTTTAAGCGTCGATACTTTCAGAAAAAAAGTACACGTTAAAATTAAAAAAAAAATCGAATTTTCGAACTTTTTTAAATACTTCCAGGAAATCTAATCATTTCTTTTACTTCTCCCTAAAACCTCCACTTTCTTTTTGAAATTTCCATTTACATTTCGACATCTTTTTTTTTTAATCCGTGTTTAAACTGGATGTTTTTACTACTTTTTTCTAAAACGTCGACCTTCAACTCGCAATTTTGGGACTTTTGCGAAGGTCAGCCGAAAAACAAGTTTCCTCTCAACCAGCGCCAGCATTCATCATACTTCTGGGATACAAAAAATAATTATTGGGTTGTGTTGGTAATTCCCTCAAAATTCCCTACGAATTTCGTAGCTGACCAGGGACGGACTGACTCCAAATTTTGCGACGGGCTACCTTTTTCGGGCGGTCCCTAACTGGGGGTTGTTATTCCATTATTATGCTACCTAACCCTAAACACAGTTCACGAATCGATCGAATACTTCGAGTCTGGGGTTACAAATTTAAAAAAACAGTCAAAATTGCCAAATAGTGCGAAATTCCGAGTTTATAGTAAAAATTTCGGAAAAAAAGGATGAATTAAACGCAAGAATTTTAAGAAGATATTGCACGCTTTTAAGAAATTAAATATATTCGAGAAATTTGAAAACAAAAGTCGAAATTTCGACGTTAAAGACAACATTTTTGCACGAAAATACAAAATCATTAGAAAAAATTAAACTCAAGATTTTGAATAGACTTTTTGAGAAAAAAGTTGACATTAAATTCGAAATTTAAAGAATAGAAAATTAAAGCTCTAAAAATGGTTGAGATCTTTAATGATTTTAGAAATAAGAGTAAAAACCGATGTTTGATTTCTAGAATTTGAATTTTCGAAGAAACAAGTACAAAAAAAATGTTCCCAAAATTTCGAGAAAATAGTTGAAGTTTTGAAATTAACATTGAAATTTCGAAAAAAAAATCTGCAGTTTTCGAGTTTATATTCGTTATTTAAAGAAGACATCGAATTTTTTAGATTGGGGTTGTTTCGAAAAGAAGCCAAAATCTTTACAAAATTTTAAGATCTAATTGTGATTAATCTCCAAATTTTGGACAAACACGTAAGAATTTTTTGGAAGCTTGAAATGAAGTCAAAATTGTGAGCTTATAAATAAAATTTTGGCAAAAATAAACAACAATTGAAGTATTAAACGAATAAACGCAGAATATTCTAAAAAATGAAAATTTCGATAAAATATTCCAAATTTTTTTAATGCGACTTCATAGCTTAAACTCGAGAGATTGATGTTTAAAAGATAAAAATCAAAATGTTTACAAAAAAAATGAAATTTTGAAGTTGAAAACAAAATTTAAGAAGGAAAACAAAAATTGCAATTTAAATATCAAAATTTGAAAAGTCGAAATTTTGCAAAAATTTAAATTATTAATAAAAATGGAATTTTGAGAAAGCAAAGTATTTTCATATTAAAATGAAAATTTGGATAAATTCAACATATCTAGAAAGAGTCTTAATTTTTGAGTTTATAACTAAATTCATGGGGAATTAAAATAAAAAGTACAAACACATAATTTGGAGAATATATCTCTCACAGCAAACTTCTCTGACCTACGCTCTAAGTCTCTGATAGTCCCAGTGTATCACAAAGCGAAAGGGCGTCGGCCATTGGACAGGCCAGTTCGTCACTGCAGCTGACAGTAATTGACTTGTAAACATGCAAAGGCCTCTGTCAAGGGGTCCAGTTGTGAATTAGGCGCAGTTATCTGTTTTTTAACCGCTAAGTTTCGAGACACTGTAAAAAAAATATCCTGGTCTTTTGTCAAAAAAAGTGTTTTTATTTCACGACAATCCTGTCCCCATGCTCTCAAAAGTCACAAGATGTACTCGCCAAATTCAATTGGGAATATTTTTGGTTTCCATCATATTTACCTGATTTTACCTTAAGTGATTTCCATTTGTTACCTTAACTAAAAGCCCACTTCGGTTGTGAGACAGGCGATCAAGTGAAAATGTGGATCAGCAACTGATTACCTCAAATGGACACGTCATGGTTTGTCACCGGATTATTAAATTGTATTCTCGATGTAAAAAAATGGCGACTATGTGGAAAAATAAGTAATATAGGTTTTTAAATAATGTTTTCAAGTTTCTTAATAAATTCTTTTATTTTTAAAAATAGGGAAACTTAGTTCTGGATTAATTTCAAATTTTTTAATCGAGATCCAATTTTCCCAAAATGTTTAATTTGGACTTAACATTTTTTTACTTTTTCTTAAAATATCAACTTAAAAAAATCTTTTTTTTCCAATATTGCCGGTTTCAACCTGTTTACGTTTTGAGTTAACCTTGAAATTGCCTAACAGTTTTCTTTACTAATGTTAGTTGTGAGACAATAGGACCCAATAAAAGATAATAGTCCTTGTAATTAAGTTTACATCTTTGAGTATTTATGGAGATTTTTTTTTTATTCACTTCAGTAAGCCTCACCCGCTGTTGTTTTAGTGTTTGGTAAATAAATTTATTTACCTCTAATCAAATCTTTTGTTTGTTTAATGAGACAGCTCTAATAATTTCCAATCAGGCTCTTTTCTCTGGAACTATCAATTTATACTCCTAAATACGTCATCGCTAATCCTGGTTATTTATTTGCGTAGGACTCGGAATTGATGCTGTAGCGTCGAGATAAAGTTTAATTAGGTGAATTGAAGCAAATAAAGATTTGTTTGCGAACTACTTTTCACAAATAAATGGGCCGCTATGTCTGCGTAGGATATCGGAAAAACACGAAAGCCTTGAAACAATTTACAGTGAACCGAATCTGCTATTTTGAAGTTTTGCTTACTACGGGCAAAAAATCTTCAGACACATGTATTTACAAAACATCCCCATTAAAACCAACTTATTTTCGTCACAACAACATGAAAATTTCAGCTGAATAAATGACTGTTTGCCAAGACGTCTGTCGGAAGGAAAAGAAAGTTATATTTCACGTGATGTTACGTTGAATGTTTCTCTGCTATGATAAATAATCAAGAAACAGTTTTTACTAAGATAACAAATTTGATCATAATTTGTTAGTTCACGTGTCGTGCCCTTATTAAATAGGAAAACTGATTCTTTGTGCCAAAACTTCATTTAAATTTTAATTTTCGCTTGAAATTAAATTTTAATCTCCGAATTTAGATTGCAATCCTATTATACATATTATTTGGCCGATTTTGAATAGCCGAACCTTGAGAAACCTTGGTGTAAAAGTCGAAATTTTGAGATAAAGACGATTTAAAAATCAAGTCAATAGATAAGTGTCAAAATTTAGAAGAAAAAAAAACCATTTTAAGAAAGAAATTTTGAATAAAGTCGAAATATGGAGAATATCAAATTCTGAAATAAAAGCTAGATTTCGAGAAAAAATCCTCCTAGAAGAAACGTATTTTCATTTGATTTCATGAGCCGAACAGAGATAAAGAAACCCAACCCATTTAAATCCATCTCAGAAAAGGTCTAATTTTGAAAAAACGACGAATTTTGGCAAACAAATCAAAATTAAAGTTGATTTAAAAAAATATCGAAATTTCCAAAGAAAAAAAATTTTCGATGAAATTGCCTATATTAAAATTTTGACATATTTCAACATTTCCTAAAAGGATTTTCTATTAAAGCAAAGAGCGAAATTTCGAATAAAAGCGTGTAAGAGTATTTTGAAACAAAAAATGGAAATTTTGAAAAAAGCTTGGAATTTTAAAAAACGTTGAAATAAAAAAAAAGAAATAAACACAAAATATACTTGAAATACTGAAATACAAAACTTGTCCCCTGAAAGCATGAAAGATTAAAAAACACCACAACGGTTGCTCTAACGCGTTTCGACAGCCACGCTATCATCTCCAGAGAGATAAAAACCAAACAAAATATATTTCAGAGGAATCGAAATTTTGAAAAAAGTATAGAACTTTTCAAAAAAGTTTAAATTTAAGAGAAAGTTAAAATTTTGCGAAATAGACAATTTTGAAAAATAAATGGGGTTTTTGAAAAATAAATTGGATTTTTCAAATAAATACGAAATTTACAAAAAAAGGAAAATATCAAGAAGTTAATATTTTGCAAAAATCGAAGTTTGGCAAATAGTCAATTTTTTAAAATCGAAATTTTTAAAATAAATCAAAATTTTGAAAAACAAAGTTTGTTTTTTTAATTTCGACCCCTTTCTAAAATTTCGACTTTTTAATATTTTTTAATATTACATTTTTAAATTTCGACATTTAAAAAAATTGTTTAAGTTGAAAATATTGATCCTTTTTGAATATTTAGATTTTTTTTTTAAAAACGAGACATTTTTAGACACCCAGAGAAAGTCACAATTTTCAAAAAAGTCAAAATTTCGAGAAAAACTTTTTCGATTTTTTTGAAATTGTCCGCTGTTTCTTGAAATTTTGCAATTAAGGATTTTTTAAAAAATACTAGTTTTTTAAATGGTGCCATTTTTAAAAATTTAAACTTTATTTTTAGAAATTTCGGTTTACTCTTTTTAAAAATTTCCCTTTTTATAAATTTCTTCTTTTTTAAAATTTCGACTTTTTTTCAAAGTTTTTTGAATATTTGAAATATGCTTTTTCTTTCTAAATTTCGACAACTTTTAACTTTTCAAAATTTCGTCTCTTTTTAAATATTTCAATCTTTGTCCAAAAATGATTTTTTCAAAATATTTTCGAGTCACATTTTTTCAAAAAGTTGGAATTTTCAAAAAAATCAAAATTTCAAGAAATAGTTAAAAATATGACTTTTTTTGACTTATTTGAAATTTTCCGCTTTTTTTTAAATTTCGCCTTTTTGCAATTTCAGATTTTTTGAAAAATTGCAATTTTTTGAGATTTTGTGATTTTTAAAAAGTTATACTTTTTTGAAATTTTTTACTCTTTTGAAATGTTATTTTCTTAAATTTTAACCTTTTTCAAAGTTTTGTGATTTTAAAAAAATTTATTATTTTTCAAAATTTCTAAAAATTTTATTTTAAAAAATTTTCAAAAAAGTCAAAATTTCGAAAAAACTTTTTTGAATTTGGAATTGTCTGCTTTTTTGCAATTTTGCTTTTGTATCAATTTAAGATTTTTTGAAAAATAATTGCTTTTTTTTAATTGTACTATTTTTTAAGCGTTTTTTGGAAATTTCCGCTTTTTAAAAATTTCGACTTTTTTTTAAATTTCCTTTCCTTTTTTTATAAATTTCGATAAATTTTATCTTTTAAAATCTTCGTCTTTTTTTGAATATTTCGAATTTCTTCCAAAAATGATTTTTTCAAAATGTTTTTGGAAGTAACACTTCAAAAAAGCCGAAATTTTTAGATAAGGCAAAAGTTCAAGAAAGGGATAAAAAAATTTAAATTATTTAAAATTTTTCCCCCTTTCTTGAAAGTTGTCCTTTTTTGCAATTTCAGATTTTTTAAAAATTGTAGTTTTTTTGACATTTTGCAGTTTTTCAAAAGTTATTTTTTTTCGAATTTTTTTACTTTTTTGAAATATATTACTCTTTTAAAATTTGTTTTTTTCTAAATTTTGACTTTTTTCAAATTTTTATGATTTTTTTAAAAATCTCAATATTTTTCAAAATTTTTACAACTTTTATCTTTTAAAAACTTCATCTCTTCAACATTTACATCTTTTCTGAAAATTTTGAGATATCAACATTTACATATTATTCCCAAATTTCCGCTTTTTCCAAATCTCCGATTTTTCCGTTTTTATTTCAAACATTTCTATTCAATTTGACAAGTTTCACTTCCTTTGCAAATTTCCACCATTTTTCAAATCTTTTTTGCTTAATTGAAAAATTGAAAACTTAAACATTTTTATAAATTCTAACTTTTTTGAAAATTTTGTCTAAGGATTTAAGAAAAATTTTATTAATTTTTAAAATTTCTACAAATTTTATCTTTTAAAAAGTTTCAAATAAAGTCTAAATTTGGAAAAGAACTTTTTTTGAATTTTAACTTGTATGCTTTTTCTTGAAATTTTGTTTTTGTTGCAATTTAAGATTTTTTGAAAAATAGTTGTTTTTTTTAAATTGTGCCATTTTTAAAAATTTAAACTTTTTTTTGGAAATTTCTTCTTTTTTAAAATTTCGACTTTTTTTAAATTTTTCTTTCTTTTTTTTCTAAATTTCGACAAATTTTATCTTTTAAAACTTCGTCTCTCTTTGAATATTTCGAATATCTTCCAAAAATGATTTTTACAAATGTTTTCTGGAGTCACACTCTTCAAAAAAGCCGAAATTTTTAGAGAAGGCAAAACTTCAAGAAAGGGTTAAAAATATAACTTTTTTGACTTATTTAAAATTTTCCGCTCTTTGTTGATTTTTTTCCTTATTTGCAACTTCAGAGTTTTTTTAATTGTAGTTTTTTTGATATTTTGCAATTTTTAAAAAATATACCTTTTTCGAAGTTTTTAACTTTTTTGAAATATTTTACTCTTTTGAAATATTCTTTTTTCTAAATTTTAACTTTTGTTTTGTGAATTTAAAAAAAATCTCAATATTTTTCTAAATTTCTACAAACTTTATCTTTTAAAAACTTCGTCTATTCAACATTTCCATCTTTTCTGAAAATTTCGACTTTTTTGAAAATTTCGAGATATCAACTTTTATACAGAGTGGACCATTAGTAATGGTACACAGAGCAACGGTGAATTTTTCAAGTAAAAATAATGTGATTTAGATACATTTACCTTATACCAAAAGTTGATATTAATAGAGATACAGGGTGTCAAAGTTGCAAAAAAAAATTCGATTTTTTCGTATAACTATGGAGTGAATTGTAATGTAGACACGAAATTTGGCACAAGGGGGTTTCTCAAGTCGACAAACTCTAATTTGCTAACATATTACCAACAGCTGATAGGGGGCGCTACCTGCGCTATCCTGCATAATTCTAAATCATCATAACTTTTTTGTGCACCCACGTATATTAATTTTAAATGGATTATTTTATTTCCCCATATTTTTTACGTAAAAAAGGTGTACTTTCTGAAAGTTGACACAAGCAACCGTTTCCAAGATATTTGCCTTTAAAGCTTGACGTGCCTTGGTTTTAAATTATTAAGATATTAAATTTTCGAAGTAGGCTTCAAAAAAAAAGTAATATAAGACAGCTTTGAAACTTATTTATATTAAATATTATTTTGCTGATAATATTATTACCTAAATTTTGAAAATCTCAATAAAGAAAATCCAAAAAATTAAGACGTAATTTATTTTCTAATATAGAGATGTAAGATATGATGTCTGAGTTCGCACAAGAAAATTTTAATAGTCTACGTGGTCAAAGCAGATATTTGGAGATGAATTTCAATAAAAGACAGCCAAATTTTTAATTGTTTACAATCCCTTTACATGAAAAAAAGTGATTTCCCACATACTTATTTTTGAAAATAAATTTTGTTTTTGTATTTTATTTAAATTTGCTTTGGAAATTTAAAAAATATGTGTAATAATAATGTCAGCAGAGTAATATTTGACAAAACTATTTTAGAGTCAGTTTTATTACTTTTATTTTAAAACCTACTGCGAAAAATTCACATTTACATAACTTAAAATAAACGTACTGCAAACTTTGAAGGCAAATGTCTTGAAAACGGTCGCTAGTATCAACATTTAGAAAGTATACCTTTTTTACGTAAAAAATGTAGGAAAATAAAAATATCTATTTAGAATAAGTATACTTAAAGGCACAAAAAAGTTATGATGCTTTAGAATAATACAAGGTCGCTCAGGTGGCGCCCCCTATGAGTTACTGGCAATCTATTAGCAAATTAGAATTTCTTGACCAAAGAAACCCCCCCTATGCCAAATTTCTTGTCTATAGTGAAATGTGTTCATCAGTTATGTGTAAAAATCACAATTTTTTTTTCAACTTTGACACCCTGTATCTCTGTTAATATCAAATTTTGGTATAAGGTAAATGTAGCTAAATCACGTTATTTTTATGCGAAAAATCTACTCTTGCTCTATGTACCATTACTTTTGGTCCACTCTGTATATTATTCCCCAATTTCCGCTTTTTCCAAATTCTCCGCTTTTTCCGATAATTCCGTTTTTTTTCAAAAATTTGATATTTTTCTTAAAATTTGTATTCAAGTTGACAATTTTTACTTCCTTTTTAAATTTTCGCCATTTTTCAAGTCTTTTTTGATTTATTTGAAAACTTTAACATTTCTAAAAATAACAACTTTTTTTTGAAAATTTCGACCCAAAATCTCTTTTTTAAAAAAATGTCCATTATCTTACAAAATTATTTTTTAGGACTGAAATTATTAGAAATTAAACTTTTCTGAAAAATTCCAGCTTTTTGAAAATTTCTTCTTTATTTTCAAAACTTTTTCTGAAAGATTTCACTTTTTTGAACATTTCAACTATTTCAAAATTTGGACTTTTTCTCAAAATTTCAATTTCTAAAAATTTCAAATATTTCGAAATTTCAAGTTTTTCCCCAACATTTTAGTTTTAGCTGTTTTCAAAAAACTTTGACTTTAAACTCAGAAGTTCGTACTTTCCTCAACATTTTAGAGAATCAGCTCGAATTCTTTGATAATTTCGGGTTTTCGGTCAGTATTTTGATTTTTCCCCCCTAAAAATTGCGAGTTTCAGTTATTAACTTTTGTAAATTTTGATTTCAAATCTAAAATTGCAACTTTTAATAAAGATTTTGATTTGGTTCTCAAAATTTTTCCCATAAAGTGTTTTCGATAAATTTAGATATTTCCTCGAAATATTGAATCTTGATTTAAACCTGAAATGTTAATATTTTCTCCTAAAATAGTAGTTCAAATTTTAACATTTTTAATTTCTTTTTATAAGTTTTTTCTGTAAATTTCGACCTAAGACTATAGATTCAAATTTTTCTCTCTAAATTCTCGACTTTTAACTCGAAATTTTGGACTAAAATTCAAAATTTAGATAAAAAAATCGTGGAAACTACAAATCGAATTTTTAGCCTTAATCCCAAAATGTCAATGTTGCACTAAAAATTTCTTTAAAAGTTGTAAGTTAGAAAGCTGATTTTGAACCCGAAATCTAAACTCTTCTACTTAATCTCTACTTAAATCGAGACAAACATTGAGTGATTGAATTTTGAGAGAATATTCAAAATTTTGTAGAAAACTCAATATTTGAATTAAAAAAGGCTCGAATTAAATACTAAAAAAAAGCACATTTGGCGATTAAAGTCGAGATTTGGCAAAAAATTAAAATCTTTAAAAAAATCAGATTTTGAACTGAAAGACAAAATTTTGAGAAAAGATTCCAGAGTTTGGAATTCACATTATACATTTCAGAAGAGTCAATATTTCGATGTTTGCAGCTAACTAAATTTCGAAAAAAAAGCAAATAGTTCTAAAAAGAGCCATAATTTCCAGTTTATAACAGAAATTTGAGGGAAAAAAATAAAAATTGAAATACACACGCAGAATTTTGTGAATAATATCCAACTTTCGAGAACATAACTAAATATATTTAAAAAAAGAATCTTATTATATTGAGTCGAGAGAATGAAATCTAAATGAAACTTAAAAATTTTAATTTTAAATATGGAGTCGAAATTTACGGCAGAAAAATAAAGATTGCAAACTCAAAGCCGATTTTTGGAAAGAGATCCAACTTTTGAAAAAAAAATCGATCTCTTTCCAAAAAAGTCATATTTTTAACTATTTCTTGAAATTTTGATTTTTTGAAAATTCCAACTTTTTAAAAAAATGTGACTCGAAAATATTTTGAGAAAATCATTTTTGGACCAAGATCGAAATATTCAAAAGGTGACGAAATTTTGAAAAGTTAAAAGTTGTCGAAATTTAAAAAATAAAGCCTTTTTCAAATATTCAAAAAACTTTGAAAAAAAGTCGAAATTTTAAAAAAGGGGAAATTAAAAAAAAGGGAAATTTTTAAAAAGAGTAGACCGAAATTTCTAAAAATAAAGTTTAAATTTTTAAAAATGGCACCATTTAAAAAAAACTACTATTTTTCAAATAATACTTAATTGCAAAAAAGGCAAAATTTCAAAACAAAGCGGACAATTTCAAAAAAGTCAAAATAGTTTTTCTCGAAATTTTGACTTTTTTGAAAATTGTGACATTCTTCAAGAATATTTTTTTAAAAAAGCTGGGTGTCTGAAAATGTCTTAAAAAAAAAATCTAAATATTCAAAAGGATCAATATTTTCAATTTAAACATTTTTTAAATGTTGAAATTTAAAAAAAAGTAATATTAAAAAGTCGAAATTTTAAAAAGGGGTCGAAATTAAAAAAAAATTCGATTCTAAAAAATTGACAATTTGCCAAACTTCGATTTTTGCAAAACATTAACTTCTCGATATTTTCCGTTTATGTAAATTTCGAATTTATTTGTAAAATCCCATTTATTTTCCAAAAATCTTATTTATTTTTCAAAATTGTCTATTTCTGAAAATTTTAACTTTTTTTAAATTTAAACTTTTTTGAAAAGTTATATACTTTTTTAAAAATTTCGATTCTTCTAAAATATATTTTGTTTTATTAATTTTTTTTAATTTCAACATTTTTTAAAATTCCGAGCTTTTTTCAAAATTTCCATTTTTTGTTTCAAAATACTTGCTTTTATTCGAAATTTCGCTGTTTTCTGAGAATTTTTGAAGTCCGCCTTTCGAGAAAAATAATTAATAGGAAATACTTTTAGGAAATGTCAACTTCTTCTTGGGAGTTTTTACAATATGTCAAAATTTTAATATAGGCAATTTCATCGAAAAATATTTTTTTTGGAAATTACGACATTTTTTAAATCGACTTTAATTTTGATTGGTTTGCCAAAATTCGTCGTTTTCTCAAAATTAGACTTTTGAGATGGATTTAAATGGGATTAGGTCTCTTATCTCTGTTCGGCTCATGCAATCAAATGAAAATACGTTTTCATCTGGGAGAATTTTTTCTCGAAATCTAGCTTTTATTTCAGAATTTGATATTCTCCATATTTCGACTTTTTTTAGAAATTTCAATTTTTTTCTAAAGATTGGTTTTTTTCTTCTAAATTTTACCATAATTTTCAAAATTCGGCTTTTTCCTGAAGATTTTGACATTGTTAAACCGATTTGTCGATGTTGATTTTATTTTTAAATCACCTTTATCTCAAAATTTCGACCTTTACACCAAGGTTTCTCAAGGTTCGGCTATTCAAAATTTCCTTTTTTATTTTAAAATCCGATCTTTTACTTTCCTGGTAATTGTGACTTTTTTAAAATTCCTCAATTTTTCGTAAAATGTGAATTTTTCTGAAAATTTCGATTTTGTTTAAATTTGAGTTTCCAGAAATTTAGATTTATTTTTTAAATTTGGCCTTTTTATGTTTATGTTTTATGTTTATGTTTTATGTTTCTGAAAATTTCGATTTATTCCTCGAAGCTCGTTTTTTCGAAATCTTAACCTTAGCCTTTTTGCACAAATTTCGACCTTTTTTAATTCGATTTTAGGGATATTGCATGGTTTCTTAAAATTCTCTTTTTTCAAATCTCCACTTTTATCTTAAAATTCGATTATTTGTGTTTCTGGAAATTTAGACTTTTTAAAAATTCTTCAATTTTTCATAAAATCTGACTTTTTTTAATTCAAGTGTCCGGGAAGGTAGACATGTTCCTTAAAATTTGTCTTTTTCCCAATGTTTCGACTTTTATCTCAAGGTTCGATGTTTTATGTTTCTGAAAATATCAATACTTTCCTCGAAACTAGTCTTTTTTTTAAAACTTGACCTTCAATTTTTTTAATCAAATTTTCCGGATATTTTAAGGTTTTGAAACCTTGCCTATTTTTCAAAATTTCCTCTTTTATCCCAAGATGCGGTCTTTTATATTTTTGAAAATTTCGAATTTTGTTAGAAATTAGAAGCTTTTTTAAAATCTGACTTTTTCTAAAAAAATTAATCTAAATCTGCGTATATGGAAATATTTACTTGCTTCGCTTTTTTCTCAATTTTTTTTACCTCAAGGTTCGATATGGAAATTTCGATTCTTTTCCCAGAACACGCCTTTTTTTCTAAAGCTTGATTTCTTTCAAAATTACTTCGTTTTTATTATTATTACTACACGTTTTTTTATTAACTCATTTTCTTGTCTGTGACTAAAAACTAGCCTCAATCGACGTTTGACATTGTGTCTGACAGTTCTACAAATTTTGCAATCGATTTTAGACCCACTTCCCGATGAGCTAGAGACTTGAAACTTTAACCATAGCTTAGAACTGGATGACAATGTAATATTTTAATCCAATCATGATAATTATTGCGCGAATAAAAAATTCGAGAATCAAACTTGACTTAAAATGAACATAACCTATGCAAATTTAGAATTTTCAACTGATGAATAATAACACCATTTTTTACAGATCTCTGCAATAAATTGTAGAATATTCAACGAACTAAAGCAGCCTGCCAATCAAGAGTATTTGGCAAAGTTCTGGGGGTTATTTTGAACGATTATCGGGTGCTTGCTATTGCCATTTTTGAACTATTATTGTCACTGTAGTTCACTATAAAATAAAAATAAAAACTTTTTAAATTAACACGTTTTTTTAAAAGTGACCAAAAAGTATAAAATAATTTCTCCTAGTTCTATATAGATTTATAATCCCATACAGATTCCTACTCCATACAGATGGTCCTGAAAAATTGTGATTATGAATTTTTAATAGCTGTGAGAATATTTGTAAGATTTAAAACAAAAAACGTGGGGCGCAGCAGTAAAACTATTAACCGAATTATTCATGCATCAATTATTATTTATTGCATGTGCCCCACGTTTTTTTGTTTTAAATCTTACAAGTATTTTCATACCTATTAAAAATTCATAATCACAATTTTTCAGGACCATCTGTATGGAGTTAGGAATCTGTATGGGATTATAAATCTGTATGGAACTAGGAGAAATTATTTTATACGTTTTGGTCCGTTTTTAAAAAAATGTGTTAATTTGAAATTTTTTTTCTTTAAATTTTTTAATGTTAGGTCGAAATTTGTTTAAGAAAAAGTAAAAATTTTGCAAAAACTATTTTTGGGAAATATTCCTAAGAACTTATTTGGAAATTCCAGCTTTTTTCTGGAAATTTTAATGTCAAAATTGAGATAAAACGTTAAAATTGTCAGAAAACACTTTTTGGAATATTTTGTCAGAATTTTACTTTTCACGAAATTTCGACACATTTGTCAAATATTCGAATTTTTCCTAAAATTTCGCAATTTATTTACAGTTAATTTATTTTAAATTTTTCCTAAAAACTTAGTCTGGAGCGAATTTGAAAATAATTTTAAGAGTACAGGCGAACGAAGCTCAATGTCTCAGCTCTATTATCAGAAAAGGAAAAACGATATAAGAACTCAGAGAAAAGGTTCTTGAATTGGATTGAATAAGGTCCATTTTAAATTAAATTTGCATATTTTTCCAGACTTAGCAACCAAAGTAATGACGTCATTAAACTTTTTTGTTTCAAAAACATAACCTGTATTTCTGCATATTTAAAAAGACCTAATTTTTCTAAACAAATTTTGTAAAAAAAAATTGGTATCTTTTTTGCTTTAAATGTTATAAGTAATTTTATTGTAAAAAAATAATATCAAAAATTCGTAATTACTACGATTAACACAAATGGCTTCTGTACAAATGAGTACAAAAGAATGCAAACGAATATTTTTGGAGTATAGGTTTTGAAGGGAGTACGATTAACAAAAAAGGAGTATAAAACTTCCTCAAGGAGTAGGATCAGTTTAAACTAGTTTTGGTTAAAACTTTCAACAGTTGTTTGATTATTTCTCAATGGCATTAAAGTCCAGAAGACGGTTTTTTTACCATTTGACTCTTCAATTTTTGCGGCGGCCATATAATCAAAAATAGCATAACTTGAAATGAATTGTCTTTATCGAGATAACTTCCTGTCTATAATAATTTAACACTTTCTCTTTCAACTTCCTTGGAATTTTGTTTTTTTTTTGTTCACAAAAATTGGGATCTGCCTTTTGTATAAGCAGGAAATTAAATTTTTCCTCGGGTTGCTTTTAGCTGAATGTTCACACAATGCGTTATATTTTTATTTGGCCACCTCTACTCTTATTAAACTAATAAAATACACTTTTTAGTGCCTCTGGGATTTTCCGCCCACGCTGTGTGCTTGCTCTTCCAGTTTGGAGGGTGCGTAGGGAAGAAATCGATTGGACGTGAACGAAATGCAATGCGCGAAAAGCAACGTTCGCTTCCTTCAGTCCGTTATTGATAACAGAAGCTGTATGGTGAAATTTTACCCTTCCGTTATCAATGGAAACACCGGACCGGGTAAGTGAACTTCCTAAATTAGCTAATCTAGAAATCTTATCATTTTTAAAATATCACCTAATGTGCATACTGGATCTAATCACATAAGCTTTTCAAAATGTTTTAAACGTTGATAGGAAGTAATAAATGTTATCAGTAGTGCAGATGTCATCCCAATTATTTCGCTCTTTTATTTTTTTGAAATATATTGAGGGCAAAATGTGGCCATAAAACATATTGCATTTACACAACAACGCACTTTTATTAAAATATAAATTTATCTCTCAATGTATTTGTAAGTTAATTAATCATGTACGTTAAATCCATTTTTACAATTTTATCTGTGTATCTTAGTTCACTGAATTTGAATGGATTTATTGAAATCAAGATCCAATATTTTTCATGTCTTTCTTTCTGCCACATCACAACGGTATTTATGCAGCATAAAATTCTTGTTCCTTTTTATCTGTCCCTTTTTTATAGGCCACAGATGAGATCGTTTATCTTAATGCAAGTGGGCGTGGTTTAACCTCCAGATTATCTTTGTTTATGTGACACTCAACTGGCAAAAAACGGGGATATTATTAAACGGGAAGAAAAATGATTGAATGAGAATGATATCTCTCTATGACTTTTATTGATTTCCTCGAGGAGCGGATGCCCCTTTAATAATTAACTTGAAAGGTTTATTGATTTTGATTGACATCTGCTGCATTGTTATGAAACTTTGTTACAATTACGGAGTTGGCAAAGAAATTCATGCTACTATTTTAAGAATATTCACATTATGTATGCATTTATTACGAGTAAAAACGATCGCTTGTTCTTTGAACAATTTATCTTGCTTGCTTTCAAAACATAAAAATTTTTGATTGAAACAATCGAATTAAAATCATTGAACAAATAGCAAAAGGTGGCATTTGAATCTAAGAGCTTAGCTGATTCACTTTGTTTGATCTGTTATCTGTGGTTCTTCATCTTGTGGAATTAATGGTGAATCCCGCAATTCGCTTTGGGGACTACACAATTCAAAATCAAATCGACCTCTTGTGGTGTTCACACGTCAACCAAATCCGGTATTAGCTTTGCATTCTGGATTCTAGATTCATGGTGGGTTTCGTAAAATTATGCCAGCACTTAGGCCACCTTTTCCGGCTCCATTGTGTTATCCCCGTGATTGAGGTGCCCTTGGTCATTCATTCAGCCTCCCAACCTTGTTGAGAAACTGAAGAACGTCCCTCGGATGCGCCTCTCTCAAACTGGCCACACTAGGCCACAAGTCCCCCAGCGTGGATCCTCTGATTAATGCTAGTGCAGGGCAGTGGCACATCACGTGGTCGATACTCTCATCTTTTTCTAAAACACCCTCTACAACTCGGGTCGTTTATAATTCCCATTCTGTGGAGGTGTTTCTAGTGTTTTTAGTCGACAGTAACCTGTCCAAATCCCTACAAGTTTCCTATGGTTATTCCTTGAAAATTGTAAGGATAGTTTTGCCCTTTCCCTACACGTTATTCTAACGAATGCTTGAGTTTGTCGGCATGTTGTTATTGATGCCCATATGGCTTTGTATTTAGATAAATTTCTTCGTTAAGTAGGGATCTTACGGTTGATCTCGCCATGGTTGGTTCTGGTCCAACGAATTGTCCCTTCGAACCCTTCCTCGCCAGTTTGTCAGCGCGTTCGTTTTAGCTTGTAGCTGTATTAGCTTGTAATCAGTTAATTTCTTTTTACAATCGGTTAAATGCAGATCTTGTGATCACAGCAGTCATGACTAGAATAGGGTAGGGTAGGGCGTTCACCCCCCCCCCCTCTAGCTCATACAGCTGAAGGAAAATTTATATTCAACCTAGGACCATTTTTTTTAATTTCCATTCGTCCTTCTTTAAGATATCGAAATTTTGTTCGAAATTTCGACTTATTTCTCAAGATTCGTCTTTTTTCGAAAATTGCTTTTGAAATTTCAAATTTATTCCTAAAATTCGATTTATTTAATCAGAATCCGACTTTCTTAAAATTTTGAATTTTTACCTCAAAATTCACTGTTTTATTTTTTGAAATTGTACCATTTCTCAAAATTCGGTTTTTCCGACAATTTCGACTTTTCTTTAAATTTTGATTTTCTGTAAATTTAGACTTGCTTATCAAGATTTACCTTTTTCCTCAAAATTTGATCGATCTTTTGATAAGAAACTAAAAATATTTATCTGAAAATTTTAATGATGATTTTTTGAAAATTTTATATTTTTTCTAAGAGGACAAAAATTGCGAGAAAATTTTCCCTGCAATTGTTTATAATTGAAATACCACTCACTGGATATTTCAACTTATTTCTCAAAATTTCGACGTTTATGTCAATATTGGACTTTTTGTAACTTAAAGTGGGGCCTGTCTCTGATTCAAGCAGTCAAGAAAAATTTCCAGATATTTTGTTCTCAAAATTCGTCCTTTTTTCAAAATTTCGATAAAATTTGACTCTCTCTGAAGAATTTCGAGTACTCTAAATTTCGACCTTTTTCTCAAAATTTCGATCTTTCTCTTAAAATTTCGAATTTTTTTGAAATTTGTTTTTGTTTTTCAAGAGGAAAAAAATACCGAAATTTCCAGAAAAAAAAACGAATTTGAAAGAATGGAAATTTTGATATTTTTCTCAGAATCCATATTTTTTTCGAAAGCTTGAAATTTATTCTAAAATCCAACCCCATATGTTACCGAAAATCCAAATATTTTTCCTGGAAATTCATCTTTCTTAAAATTTTGCCTTTTTTTCAAGATCCGTTTTTTTCATAAGCGACTATTCCCAAAATTATACCTTTTTCTCAATATTTCAATCTTTTTCTTAAAATTTTATATTTTTTTGAAATGCGTTTTTGCTTTTCCAAAGGAAAAAATATCGAAGTTTCCAAAAAAAAAACGAATTTGAAAGAATCGAAATTTTGATACTTTTCTCAAAATCCGTCTTTTTTTCGAAAATTTGAAATTTATCCTAAAATCCAATCCTGTATGTTACAGGAAATCGAAATATTTTTCCTGGAAATTTATCTTTCTTAAAATTTTGACTTTTTTCCAAGATCCGTTTTTTTCACAAGCGACTATTCTCAAAATTATACCTTTTTCTCAAAATTTAGATCTTTTTCGTTTTTGCTTTCCAACAGAAAAAATATCGAAATTTCCAGAAAAAAAACGAATTTGAAAGAATCGAAATTTTGATATTTTTCTCAAAATCCGTCTCTTTTCGAAAATTTGAAATTTATCCTAAAATCCAATCCTGTATGTTACCGGAAATCTAAATATTTTTCCTGGAAATTTATCTTTCTTAAAATTTTGATTCTTTTCAAGATTCGTTTTTTTAATAAGTGACTATTCCCAAAATTATACCTTTTTCTCAAAATTTCGATCTTTTTCTTAAAATTTCGAATTTTTTTGAAATTCGTTTTTGTTTTTTCAGAGGAAAAAATATTGAAATATCGAAAAAAACGAATTTGAAAGAATCAAAATTTTGATATTTTTCTCTAAATCAGTCTTTTTTTCGAAAATTTTAAATTTATCCTAAAATCCAATCCTGCATGCTACCGGTAATCGGAATATTTTTCCTGGAAATTTATTTTTCTTAAAATTTTGACTTCTTTTCAAGATTCGTTTTTTCATAAGCGGCTATTCCCAAAATTATACCTTTTTCTCAAAATTTCGATCTTTTCCTTAAAATTTCGAATTTTTTTGAAATTCGTTTTTGTTTTTCAAAGGAAAAAATTTCGAAATTTCCAGAAAAAATACGAATTTGAAAGATCAAAATTTTGATATTTTTCTCAAAATCCCTCTTTTTTTCGAAAATTTAAAATTTATCCTAAAACCCAATCTTGTACGTTACCGGAAATCGAAATATTTTTCCTGGAAATTCATCTTTCTTAAAATTTTACTTTTTCAAGATTCGTTTTTTTCATAAGCGACTATTCCCAAAATTATACCTTTTTCTCAAAATGTCTTTCTTAAAATTTCGAATTTTTTTGAAATTGGTTTTTGTTTTTCCAGAGGAAAAAATATCGAAATTACCAGAAAAAAAACGAATTTGAAAGAATCGAAATTTATATATTTTTCTCAAAATCCGTCTTTTTTTCGAAAATTTTATTCTAAAATCCAATCCTGTATGTTGCCGGAAATCTGAATATTTTTCTGAAAATTCATCTGTTTCTTAAAATTTTGACTCTTTTTCAAGATTCTTTTTTTTAAAAAGCGACTGTTCCCAAATTGTACATTTTTCTTAAAATTTGACTTTCTCTAAAAAAATGTCAATCTTTTGCTTCGTTTGGTAGTTTTTTTTAGAAAGTTTCGAGATTTCGTTGGTTTTTTCGAAATTCCCTTAGGTTTATTAAAATGAAGATTTCGATCTTTTAGAATTTGATTTTTTCAAAAATCTTGACTGGTTTCTTAAAGTTTGCCTTTTTCTAGATATTTTTGCCTCAAAATTCGATACTTAATTTTTCTGGAAGTTTCGATTTTTTTCTCTTAAAATTCTATTGTTTGGACTTTTCTTTCAAAAATATTTTTTTTGGCAAAATTCTCAACTTTTCTTAATACGAGTATTTGTATTTTCTAAATTTCGACTTTTTTAAATTCGACTTCAGAAATTTCAACTTCATATTTCACCTTATTTTCGAATTTTCGGTATTTATTACAAAACGCGATGTTTTAGTTTTTGGAACTGTCGACTTTTTCCTCTAAATTGACTTTTCCTTAAAACTTAGTTTTTCTATATATTCGTCTGTTTTCCCTAAATTAGATCGGCATGTCATCAAAAATGAAAAATGTTGAGTACCTCTCTGAATATTACAGCTTGGCTGTCGAAATGCGTTAAAGTAACTTTTGTTGTGTTTTTTAGTCTTTCTTAGTTTCAGGGGACAAGTTCTGTATTTCAATTTGTAAAAATGTTGTGAAAAATATTTTTGGATAATGTCGAAAAAACATATTTCTTGTACATTCAATTTTGTTATTGAAATTGATGTCAAAATTAGAATAAAGAAGTAAAAATTTGGAGACAAACGTTTTTGGAAATTGTGAACAATATTCGATCTTTGTAAATATTTTGGCATTTTTAGAATTTTCAACATTTTCGAGTTTTTTCGAAAAGTTGGGTTCTAAATTTAGTTTTCTAAAAAATCCGACTTTCTCAAAATTTAGTTTTTTCTCAAAAATTGTCGCTTTAAAAATTAAGACTTTATTCTTGAAAGTCTTACTTTTTCCTCTCAAAATTGAACTTTCTCTTTAAAATTCTGAAATTTCTTCTAAAAATTTCGACATTTTTTTGACATTGCGAGACGGTATTTTTTAAAAATTATTATTTTTTTCGAAGACCATTTTAGTATTCGGTTTTTTCTGATTTCTTTTTTCATTTTTAATTTAAATTTAAGACAATTTCGTGCTTCTAAAAATTTTTTCTATTTTCAAAATTTTAACTCGTACTTCAAAATGCGATATTTGATGTTTCTGGAAATCTCCACTGACAGTGGAAAATTTTCTCAAAATTGCAATTTTTTTTGAAAATTGAGTCTTTTTTTCACAAAATTCGACCTTAAAAAATATATTTTTTTCGAATTTTCAAAAATGGCTGAGACTTTCTGGAAGCTGGAGTTTTCATTGTAAATATGATTTTCTAAACACTCCAACTTTTTCCCAAAATAGGTTTTTTTTATCAAAATTCGTCTCTTTCGAAATTATTTTTTAAAATTCCACTTTTGCCTTCTAAAATTAAACTTTTTTTTGGAAACTATTGACTTATCTTAAAAAAATCTCATTTCATGACATTTAGACAATATTTTTCAGGGCTTGGAACCTGAACTGAACCGAAAACCAGAAACCGAAAAAAAACGTTATTTTTGTCGGAACGAAAACTGGAACAGAACCAAAAAAAATAACGATTTCTTTCGGTTCGTTGAGTTGGTATGTACTTAAAATAATTTTTACTTTACCCTACAATTTGGGATTTTTTTAGAAATTTCCTTTTCAAAATTTTACACAGATTTGTCCAACTTTCATCTCAAAATTACGAGTTTACTTTAAGGAACATTTTTTTGAAAGTTGGATTAGAAACTTACAACTTCCACACTTTCTAAGAAATGTTGATTTTATTCACAAAATTTCAAACCAAATTGTATAACTTGAATATTTTTTTTATCAAAATTTTCGGCTCTTTTTTGAAATTTGAACCTTTTTCATCCAAATATTTCTTTTCTTTTCCTAAAATTTCGAGTTTAAAATAAAAATTTTATATGCTGTTGTAAATTTGGACTAAAGCAGTGGAGACTTTCTCATTGAAGCACAGTTTCCTGGCAATGTTATTTGCAAATTCAAATTTTTCCGAAAATTACAACTTTTTCTTCATAACAAACACTCAAAATTTGTTTTTTTTTTCTTAAACTTGGATTTCACCTTTTATAATATGATACCCCTATTTTTTAAAGTAATTAATAAAAATTTCGAGTTTTCTTGAATTTTTTCCTTCAAATTTCACTTTAATTTCAATATGCCACTTTTTTTCTCGAAATTTTAAATTCTAATGATTTTTTTACGATACCAACTTCCTAAAAGTTCCCAACATTCCAGGATTTGGCTTTTTTCTCAAAATTTGCGATAAAATCTCGCTGTCTCTAATTTTTCCTAGAAATTGGAAATTTTTGTCAACATTTCAAGAGAAAAATACAACATTTATGTTCCAATTTAAAGCCGGGATCTTAAAATTGAAGTCGAAGTTTTGAAGGTAAACTTGAAGCGATGACATGTTAGAAAATGTCTAATTTAAACTTCCAATTTTTATCTGGTTTT
This sequence comes from Dastarcus helophoroides, assembly GCA_028583605.1. Lineage (NCBI taxonomy): Eukaryota > Metazoa > Arthropoda > Insecta > Coleoptera > Bothrideridae > Dastarcus > Dastarcus helophoroides. The sequence goes on from CM053335.1 coordinate 7,051,106, forward strand.
GTTTACGCTATATTTGACTTTTTTCTTAAAATTGTAACTTTCTCCTCGAAGCTGCGATTTTTTTTCACATTGTTTTGAATTTAGGCAGCTTTAAAATCAAAATTTAGTTAAGTATTGAATTCGTTTTGTAGATTCGTTCAAAATTTAAAAATTCGTAACTTGGAAAATAAGATTCTTGAAAAAAATTTAAAAAATTCTGGAACGGGCAAATTTTGAAAAATTGTCGAAGTTTTCTCAAAAATACGAACTTTTGAAAAAAAATGGAAATTTCGAAACTTTTAATGAAGCCAGACTCAATTTCGAAAAAAGTCCCAATTTTTAAGATGAAAGGTAAACATTTTCAAAAAAGATTAAAATTTTGAAAAAATTCATAGATTTCAAAAAGTTGCAATTTTGAAAAAATAGAATTTTTCAATAAAGTGAAAATTTTTGGGGGAAAGACGGAATTATCAAAAGAAAAAGTCGAGAAATAGTAAAAAGTTTGAGTTAAAGTGGAAATTTAAAAAAAAAGGTAGAGGTTTTCAAAAAAAAAAAATTCAATATTATCATATTATTAAAAAACCAACATTTTGAAAAAATCGAAATCTTGAGAAAAAAAAACTTTGTATCAAATTTTTTACAAGAAGTAAAAATTTTCAAAAAAAGGATATTTTCCAAAAAAAATTAATTCTGAACAAATTACAGCTTCGAGAAAAAGTCGAAATTTTGAATATAAAGGTCGAACTTTTCAAGAAAAAGTCTACATTCTGAAAAAGGTTCGAAAATATTGAAAATGTCGAAATTTTGAGAAACATTTAATTTTTCGGAAAAACAAAAATGAAAGGAAAATCTAATTTTTCAAAATATGTTTCAGTTTACTACATAAAAGACGAAACTTTGGGAAAAAGTCGAAATTAAAAAAAACTTAGGTTTCAAAAAGGATCAAAACTTTAAGAAATCGTCAAAAGTTAGACCAAGGTGAACATTTGAAAAAACAGGAGAGAAATTTTAAAAAGTCAGTTTTTCAACATCATTAAATATACAGAAGAAATCAAAATTTTGAAGAAAAAAAAACAATTTTGAGTAAAGATCGAAATTATATGTAAACATTTTCAACAGATTCAGAATTTCAGAAAAAGTGGAAGCTAGAAAAAAGAAAGTTTGAATTTCAAAGTTTTCGAAATATAAAGATGAAATGTTAAATCAAAAAACGTTTAAGCATTTTCAATAAAAATTGAAGGCAGACTTTTCAGAAAGTAAACACTTTTAAAAAGTCTGAATTTTGCGAAAAACTGCAAATTGAAAAAGTTGAATAAAAAAAAACAAACACTCGAGAGAGTCGATATTTGCAAAAAGTGAAAACTTTGAAAAAATTCAAATTTTCAAAAAGAATTGAAATGTTTTGAAAAAATCGAACTTAAAACTAGTTAGATTTGCAAATAAAATTAAAATGCGAGGCTGAAGTTTCAGAAATGGTCAATATTTTTACAAAAATAAGATCAAACATTCAAACTTCGAGATCAATTCAAAATATTCAAAAAATTTGAAATGTTCAAAAAATAAAATCTTTAACAAGGACAAAAGTTATAAAAAAGGAAAATGTTCAAAAAAAAAAATCAAAACCAACCAAATAAGACAGATTTTTGAGGAATTTGAAATATTGAAAAAATCAAAATTTTAAAAAGTCGAAATTTTCAAAATCTAGTCAAAATTTCGAAATTTTGGAAATCAAACGAGAAAAGATCGACTTCTGTGAAAAGTGGGTTTTTTTTGTCAAAATTTTTGAAATAAATCAAAATTTTCAATAAAAATTGAATTCTTCAAAAAAGTCAAAATTTTCAAAAAAGTATATAACCAAAGGATCCTTTATCTTTTTTTCACCTAGGCGAAAGCGCGGGTATCAGCTAATTTTTTTTAATGGTTCGGGGTTTTTTTGAAGTTTGAACTCAAAATGAACTCAGAATTCAGAGTTTCAGCATGAAATTTTTAAACTCGAAAAATCGAGAAATATTTTCTTTACATTTTAGGCATTACCAAGAGAGAAAACATTTCCTAAATTATGTTAGAAAATCAATTTTTAAATCAAATAAAAACTTTTAAAAAATTAAAAAATGAGTCACCCGGACCTGAACCGAAAACCGAAAAAAAACCGCTATTTTTGTCGGAACGAAAACCGGAACGGAACCGATATGATTTTTTACCCGGAACAAAAACCGAAAACCGGAATTAAAAAATAGTGGCCCTGATATTTTTCAAAGTCGGAAAGCATAGAATATTTCAAAAATAGCCAAAATTCACAAAAAGAGTCAACATTTGGAGAAAAGGATATAATAATAAAAATGTACATTTTGAAAAAGTTGACAATTTTGGAAGTGAAAAATTTTGAATTGTCAAAATAATAATCATAATCTTGAAAAAAGGCCGAAAATTTAGAGAGTCGAAATTTTCAAAATGTCAGATTTTGAAAAAGAGTGAAGAATAAAAAAAACGTGAACATTTTGAAATGTCCAAATTTCCAAAAATGCGAAATTTCCAAAAGTTTTAACTAAAAAATTTCAAACTTTTGATAATTAAATAATACTCAAAAAAATCGTAATATTCAAAATGGATCAAAAGGTTTAAAAAAAGAAAAACTGTCAAAAAAAACCAAAATCTCAAACAAAGACGAAATGAGAGTCAAAATTTTCAAAAAAAATCAAATTAGAAAAAGGCGAAATGTTGAGAAAAGCGAAAAATTTGGAAAAAAAATGAAATTTTAAAATGTTGCAGATTTCAAAAGATAATGTCTAATATTCAGATATATGATTAAACTTTCGAAATAAGTCGAACTTTTCAATAAATGCGGAAATTTTTAAAAAATTAGTTTTACATTTACTTCCTTCACATACTCACTTTTAGCGACACTCTTGTTTCTAAGTTATCTATATATCTATAGAAAATTTACCTTAATAGTGTAAAATAACAATAATAGTCAAAATTTTAATTACTTAAATGTTCTGAATGTAAGGAACACATTTTATAGCTTCAGTGTAACTTGAACATTTCATTACGAAACTAAATTAAACATCGATTTTATTGTGTATTTGGCGGCCAGACGTAATAATCCTGTAACGAATTTTCCATCTTATTAATTTAATTTACTAAAGTTCTAACAATAATGGATGTAATTCCAAGCCGCAAGTAAAAGTGTAAGGGCTTCGGTCACTGCCAAGGCGTAATTCCAATATTGTTCTTCGTCGCCGTTTCTAAGACTGTGGTCCGAGGTCACCGCATTTCTAAAATTGTGTTGTAACACGTAAATCATTTATCGAAATTAATTCATCAAGATATTGTTTACTATTCACAAAGCCTTACGCATTCGCCTCTGCCAGTACAATAGTTCAAATTTTGTTTTGAAAGCGTATAATTTTTAAGGCAATATTGATTAGTTAACCTTGATGTTATCAGTTGGTAACGCGATGCATTATTAGATATTCTTGTACGAAATTCTTTTTGTTGTTATTAAAATATGATTCGCCCAAACGTAAGCTTAATAGAAATCAGTGAGTGAAAACGTTGTTTTGTAATAGCTGATTAGCAAAGTGCTTAGAAGTTTGCAGAGTTCAAGGAGCATACAAAGTAGTATGAGTAGTGAATATCGCCCTGAATAAATTTAGATAAAATCAAATTTAGTGGTAAGTGGTTTTTTAACCTTTGATATTTCCAGATAGGGGTTTATTTCAACTTAGGGAGTGAAATTCCATTTTATGGTGCATTATTTTTCATAATTATCTTTGTCTTCATGAATAATAAAACGATTAGCAAAGTACGGTATATTCTACTGACTTCGAAATTATTTAGAATAATTAAGTCATTTAATTTAGAAATGGTCAATACAAATGGACCTTGAATTAATTTCTGGCTTGTGGCTCTGTTAAATAGATTTTTAATAAATATTCTTTTTTAAACAGTGCCAGCGTTGCGTTGAATTTTGTGGACAGCGCTTCGCCAAGCAATATACATGGAGAATATCAACTAAAATTAGATGTGTTGATTGGTTTTTCTGTACTTATTCAGGGTCTTAATTATTCTCGGTCCTAACTATTCACGGTCCTCATTATTCACGGTTCTAATCATAAGAAATTACACTTTTATTATAGCATTTATATGTTCGAGTTGGGTCTAGCATTTCGCATGAGTTTTCAAATATTACGTGAATGAATTATTCACGTCGACGATTCGTTAGAAAATGTTTGACTTCCAAAAAGCGTATTAATATAAATATTAAATATAATAAATTAAAGTAAGAAAAAATTAATAAATAAAATATACAAAGTGATACTAAAATTTGGAACAAAATTCATAATAGCGTTAAGTCGAAATTGTTAAAAATGTTAATATTTAAAAAAAGTCGATAGTTTGAGATTGGAAATTTTCAAAAAAACCAAAATTTTTAAAAAATTTGAATTTTTCAGAGCTAAAAATTTTAAAAGTCGAAATTTTCGAAGTTAAAGTTTTGAAAAAACGAAATTTTTATTTTCACAAAAAGACGAAGTTTTCAAAAATAGCCCAATTTGCCAAAAGGTAAAATACTGAAAAAAATTGTAAATTTTGAAAAAAGTAAAAATTTTCAAAAACGAGAAATTTGCAAAAAAGTTCAAATTTTCAAAAAAGTAGTAATTTTCACCAAAAATGTAGAATTTTCCCAAAGAGAAAGTTACAAACAATCGAAATTTCAAAAAAGTCGAAAATTTTAAAAATGTTGAAATTTTCACAAAAGGTCAATATTTTCAAAAAACAAAAATGAAATTAAAAAAAAAAGGTTCAAATCTTCAGAAGCTTCAGAAAAGTCGATAGGTTGCAGAAATCGAAATTTTCAAAAAAATCCAAAATTTCAAAAATGTTTAAATTTTCAAAAGGTCAGTACTTTCAGAAAAAATCCAAATTTAAAAAAAATGTCTCTATAAAAAGACAAAATTTTCAGGAGTTTCAGAAAAGTCGAAATATTAAAAAAAAAACTGTAAATTTCGAAAAAAGTAAACATTTTTAGAAATGGGAATTTGCAAAAAAAATTTTAATTGTCAGAACGCAGAAATCTTCACAAAAATAGCATGTTTCCAAAAGAGCAAATTTACAAGGAATCTAAAAGAAAGTAGAATTTTAAAAAAAAAAAGTCAGAAGTTTGGAGAAACATCGGAACTTCAAAAAAAGGTTGAAATTTTCAGATGCTTCAGTAAAGTCGAAATCTTGGAAGAAGTCTTAATTTTCAAAAAAGTTCAAATTTTCGGAAACGTCCTAATTTTAAGAAAGTCTAAGTTTTAAAATTTTCAATCAAAAACGAAGTTTTTAAAAAAATGTAAATTTTGAAAAAATTAGAAATTTTCGAAATAAGTCGAAAATTTTAAAAATATCCAATTTTCAAAATAGGTCAATAATTAAAAAAAAAATACGAAATTTTCAAAATAAAATCTCAATCTTTAGAGGCTTCACAAAAATCGAAATCCTGAGAAACAGCGTAATTTTTAAAAAAGTTGAAAATGTCAAAAATGTCTAAAATTTCAAAAAAGTCAGTAATTTTTAAAAAAAACCTAAATTAAAAAATTATCAGACAGTAGAAATGTTCACAAAAAAGTAGAATGTTCCCAAAGTGTAAATTTACAAAAATAAAAACGAAATTTTCATAAAAGTAGAATTTTTCAAAAAAAGATCTGAAATTTAAAAGAAAAATCGAAACTGCAAAAAAAGTCAAAATTTTTAGACGCTTCAGAAAAGTCGAGATCTTTGAAAAATTCTAAATTTTCAAAAAAGTTGAAATTTTAAGAAACATCGTAATTTTAAGAAAGTCAAGGTTTCAAAATTTGCAATAAAAATCGAAGCTTTTAAAAAATTGTAGATTTTGAAAAAATTAAAAATGGAAAACAAAAAAGCTTAGATTTTCAAAAAAGGTAGAATTTTCCCAAAGAGAAAATTACAAACAACTGAAATTTCAAAAAATTTCAAAAATAACTAATTTTCACAAAAAGTCAATAATTTCAAAACATGCGAAATTTTCAAAAAAAATCTAAATCCTTAGAACCTTCAGAAAAATCTAAATCTTGAGAGAAATCGTAATTTTTAAAAAAGTTCAAAATGCCAAAAATGTCTAAATTTTTAAAAAATCAGTACTTTAAAAAAAAATTCAAATTTAATAAAATCATCAGAAAGTAGAAATGTTCACAAAAGAGTAGGATGTTCCCAAAGAGTAAATTTACAAAAGAAAAACGAAATTTTCATAAAAGTAGAATCTTTCAAAAAAAAGTGGGTAATTTAAAAGAAAAATCGGAACTCCAAAAAAAGTCGAAATTTTTAAAAGCTTTAGAAAAAAGTCGAAATCTGAAAAACTCAAAATTTTCAAAAAAAGTTGAAATTTTAAGAAACACCGTAATTATAAGAAAGTCAAAGTTTTTAAATTTTCAATAAAAATCGAAGTTTTTAAAAAATTGTGAATTTCGAAAAAATTAAAAATTTCCAAAAAAATGAAAACAAAAAGGTTTAAATTTTTTTAAAAATTAGAATTTTCCCAAAGAGAAAATTACAAACAACTAAAATTTCAAAAAAAATTTTTACAAAAAGTCAATAGTTTCAAAAACGTGCGAAATTTTCAAAAAAAAATCTAAATCTTTAGAGCCTTCAGAAAAATCTAAATCTTGAGAAAAATCGTAATTTTTGAAAAAGTTCAAAAGGCCAAAAATCTGTAAATTTTCAGAAGTTTCAAAAAAGTCGAAATCTTGAAAAAGGTTTAAATTTTAAAAAAGTTCAAATTATAAGAAACACCCTAATTTTAAGAAAGTCAAAGTTTTAAAATTTTCAATAAAAATCGAAGTTTTTAAAAAATTGCAAATTTTGAAAAAATTAAAAACAAAAGGTTTAAATTTTTTTAAAAAAAGTAGAATTTTCCCAAAGAGAAAATTGCAAACAATTGAAATTTCAAAAAAAGTCAAAAATCTCAAAAATATCCTAATTTTCACAAAAAGTCAATAACTTCAAACAAATGCGAAATATTCAAAAAAATCTAAATCTGTAGAACCTTCAGAAAAATTGAAATTTTGAGAAAAATCGTAATTTTTAAAAAAGTTCAAAATGCCAAAAATTGCTAAATTTTCAAAAAAGTCAGTAATTTCAAAAAAATCCAAATATAAAAAAAAGGTCGAACTTCACAAAAAGACGACATTTTTAGGGGTTTCAAAAAAGCGAAATATTGAAAAAGAGTGTAAATTTTGAAAAAGTAAAAATTTTTAAAAACGAGGATTTCCAAAAAAATTTAAATTATTAAAAAGTTAAAAGTTTTATTAAAAAGTAGGATGTTCTCAAAGTGAAAATTTATAAAAAAATCGAAATTATCAAGAAAGTACAAATTTTCAAAAAAAGTCGGAAATTTGAAAGAACAATCGGAACTCCAAAAAAAGTTGAAATTTTCAGAAGTTTCAAAAAAGTCGAAATCTTGGAGAAGGTTCAAATTTTTAAAAAATTGAAATTTTAAGAAACGTCGTAATTTTAAGGAAGTCAAAATTTTCAATAAAAATAGAAGTTTTTAAAAAGGCGAAATTTTCCAAACAAAAGGCGAAATTTACAAATAGTCGAGATGTTACAATTTAGAAGACAAGATTGATAAAAAAACAAAGCTTTGAAAGCCAAAATATTTAAAATAGATCAACATTTTACGAAAAAGTGAAAATTTAAAAAAGTTAAAATGTTTAAAAAAGCGAAATTTTAAAAGAGGTCAATATTTTCCAAAAAATCAAAATATTTAGGATTAATAATTTTCAAAAAGTTAAGGTGCAGTAGAAAAAAATTGAAACAAACTAAATTTTCAAAAAAAGTCTAAATTTTGAAAAAAAAAATAATTTTCAAAAAGATATAACTTTCAAATTTCAAAATTTTCAATAAAGATCAAAATTTTCTAAAACAAGTGGGATTTTTCAAGCAAAAGAAAAAAATTTCAGAAAATCAAAATTTAGAGGAAACGTTAGAATTTACAACAATATTAAAAAAAACACATTTTGAGAGTCAAACCGTTCAAAATAAATCAAAATGTTAAAAAGGTAGAAATTTTAAAAAGTGGAAATTTTGAAAAAAGGCGAACTTTAAAAGAAGTCAAAAGAAGAAAGAAATCAAAAATATTTAGAATTCTTAATTTAAAATAGAAATATCGGGTTGTTCGGAAAGTAATTTCGTTTTTTCTCGACAGAGGATTTAATGGTATTTTTTTGCACTCAACTTCACACTTAAGCCGCATAATCATATGTATTTTGACAGCTGACATAGCAAGACTCGGTTGTGAAAAAATTTGATTAATTCTGCACAGTAGTTTTTGGTTGGTGCCCTTTTAAATATGGAGAGCGATAAGCAGCATTTTCGACATATCTTACTGTTTTACTACAGAAAGGGTAAAAATGCTGTTCAAGCCAGAAAGAAATTGACCGATGTGTATGGAGAAGGTGCGTTGACAGTACGCCAGTGCCAGAATTGGTTCGCTAAATTTCGATCCGGCAATTTTGATGTCGAAGATGCACCACGTTCGGGAAGGCCGGTTGAAGCTGATAAAGACACGATAAAGGCATTAGTTGATGCGAACCGGCGAATAACAACACGTGAGATCGGATTGAGGTTAAATTTATCAAATTCAACAGTTTATGACCACTTGAAAGACCTGGGATTATCCTCGAAGCTCGATGTATGGGTTCCCCATGTTCTCATAGAGAGAAATCTGTGTCGCCGCATTGACGTCTGCGATTCGCTTCTCAAACATCACGAAAATGATCCATTTTTGAAGCGCATCATCACTGGGGACGAAAAATGGGTTGTATACAACAACGTTAAACGCAAGAATTCATGGAGCAAAAAAGATGAACCGGCTCAAACCATTTCCAAAGCCGATATTCACCAAAAAAAGATGATGCTGTTTGTTTAGTGGGATTTTCAAGGAATCGTTTTTTTTTGAGCTTTTACCGAATAACCCAATGATTAATTCGGAAGTCTACTGTCATCAGCTGGACAAACTGAATGATGCACTTCAACAGAAAAGGCCAGAACTAATCAACAGGAAAGGTGTAGTGTTTCACCAAGACAACGCGAGACCTCACACAAGTTTGGTCACTCGCCAAAATCTTTTACAGTTTGAATGGGATACAATGCCATACCCACCATATTCTCCAGGCCTGGCACCATCGGATTATTATTTGTTCCGGTCACTCCAAAATTTTTTTGACGGTTAAACCCTCACCTCAAATGAGGAGGTCAAAAACCACCTCGATCAGTTTTTTGCCAGCAAAGACCAAAAATTTTATGAGCGTGGAATTATGCTACTACCAGAAAGATGGCAAAAGGTGTTGGACCAGAACGGCCAATATATAATTTAATAAAGTATTTGTTTATTATACGAAAACTGTCTTTCATTTCCACAAAAAAAAACGAAATTACTTTCCGAACAACCCAATAGATTTCGAATCTCCTGTCAATTTCGAAGTTCCACTTGAAATTTCCAACCGATTTCTTAAAATTTCGCTTATTTCTCCAAATTTCTTTATTTTTTACAACATAGGGATTTTTTTGAAAATTTCAATCTTTTGAAAATTTCAATCTTCTACAATCTAACTTTCCAGAAATTTTGACTGGTTTCTTAGCATTTGCTTTTTTCTCGAAATCTTGATTTTTATCTCAAAATTCTGTATCTAATATTTCTAGAAGTTTCGACTTTTTCCCTCAAATTCATCTTTTTACCAAAACCTTGACTATTTCTTAAAATAAGTTTTTTTCCTAAAATTTTCCTGTTCATCAAAAATTCCAAATTTCGCCTTTATCCTTAAAATTCCTTTTTTTGGAATGTTCTGTCAAAAATCGTTTTTTTTTTAAATTCCGCTATTTCTCTGAATATTCGTCTTTTTTCGAAATTCTGCTATTTTTCTTAGTATTTGTTTTTTTGTCAGAATATTTCGACTTTTTAAATTAAACTTTCCAAAAATTTCATGTTGTATCTCAAAATTCGCCTTATTTTTGAAATTTCGACTTTCATCTGGCAATATTTTATGTTTCTAGAATAGTAGACTTATTCCTCGAAATTGGCAATTCCTTGAAATTTTTACCTTCTCAAAATTCGTTTATGTTCTCTAATCTCGATCGAAATATTAACAAAAAAGCAAAAATGTTGAGAAAAGCTTAGAGAAGTCAACTTTTTCTGAAAACTGCAAGTATTTTTCACAAAATTCGACCTTTAAAAATTTTGACTTTTTTCGATTTTACAACATTGCAAGTTTTTCCAAAATGAAATTTAATTTTCTGAAAATTCTGACTTTTTCTAAATTTGTCTTTTTAGAAATTATGACTATATTTTCTGAGTTCTACTTCTTCAGTTTCCTTCTCTGGAAATATCGGATATTATCCAGAAATTTTGACCATTTTCTCGCGATTTTGACGGTAGTTTTCGAAATTCATTTTTCTTAATGTTCGGCCTTTACTGTATTTTTTTTTAATTTGACTATGGATTGGCACTTATTTCTCCAAATTCATCTTATTCTGGGAATAATATGTACCTACCTCAAAATTGGAACAAAATTTTAATAAAATGTTATAATTCTGAGAATAATATTTTTAGAATATTTCGAGAAAAAGCTTTCTTGTAGATTTCGATTATGTTAAAATTTAAATAAAATATAATTCTGAAAAAAATATTTTTGAATATTTCAATTTTTTTACACATTCTTTTTTTTGGAAATTTCGACTTTTTTTCAGGAGTCCCAACATTTTTCGACATATTTCGAAAGGTTCGGGTTTTATTTCAAATTCAATGTTTGATTTTTTCTGGAAATTTCGCTCTTTTTCAAAATTAAACTTTAATTTGGAAATTCGATCCCTCAAATTCGTGCAGTAAACTTAGCCGGAAGATTTTCTGGTTTTGTTTTCTTTTGTGCCAATTAATTCTCAAACTAATTGTTGCCCCCCTCTGAACAAAATCCTGCCTACGTCCATGAGGCCACCTGTAATTCACTGCAGATTTATCATATCATTGCCCCCAAAGTTAAAAAAATATAAACATTCGTCCTTGTTTTTTTGACGTTATTGGCGTCTGGTGGCCAATTCAGAATGAATATTTGATTAATTTGACATCCTTTGGGACTTAATATTCCACGACACTGGCCCGTGACTAGAAAAAAATACTGAAAAGGGATCGTGGTAAACAAAACCACTCCTCGAAATGCATGAATGCGTTGATATTAAAAATAAAGTTGCTTACAAAATAAGAAAAACTTTGACCTGTTCAAGTCCACTACTATTTTGGTATTTGAAAAACATCTAACATAAATTATTGTAAAAATCACTTTAAAGAGTTTTTTAATATCCATGGCCACATTTCGTTAATTTTTCTTATCTCGTTAATGACATGCATTTTCAATTTCAAATTATCAATTTAAGCGCAATTTTGCAATAATGTATTTTATTTATTTTTAGGCAAAGCAAAATTATGTCTAGCTTGGCATTTCCCACCAATAGAGCAAGATGAGTGCTAGATCAAAAGATAAAAAGGTAACTTCAATATTCCGAAAGCTTTTCAAATCCTCGAATAAAAATGGCGAAGGTCCAAGCAAGCCGAATCCATCCGGAAGCGGATCGCCCGCTAGACGTCTTCTCAGGGGTTGCAGAGATCAGGTATCACCGGCCGCCCCTCAAGCTTCCCCGGCGTTTGTCTCGAAGGGTAAAAAGGGCGACGAAACGCCTTCGAACAAAACGGTGCGCGCAAGAAGACTGATGAAGGAATTTCGAGACCTTCAACGACTGCAGAACTCCAAAAGTGATCCAGTGTTTACGGTAGAATTAGTTGACGATAATTTGTTCGAATGGCACGTGAAATTGTTTAAAATAGACGTTGATAGTGAGTTAGGTAATGATATGAGGGAAATGGGGATAGGGTTCATTTTGCTACATGTAATATTTCCCGAGAATTTTCCATTCGCTCCTCCTTTTATGCGGGTGATTTCTCCTAGAATAGAGAAAGGTTTTGTGATGGAAGGTGGGGCTATTTGCATGGAATTACTGACACCTAGGGGTTGGGCTAGTGCCTACACGGTGGAAGCGGTTATAATGCAGTTTGCTGCTAGTGTAGTTAAAGGTCAGGGAAGGATACAAAGGAAAAATAAGGGACAAAAAGTGTTCAGTAGACGAACTGCCGAAGAAAGTTTTAGGTCACTTGTTAAAACACACGATAAATACGGGTGGGTTACACCAAGTTTAGCTGATGGTTGAGCCAATTTTTGTACAAATAACACGTAATCTGTCCATGTATTCGAAGATAGTCAATCTCAAAGTTTAAAGGAAAAAAATATTTTTTACAGTAGTCAGTTATAAAAACTCAGCGATGAGCAAGTCAAGAGATTTATGTACTGTAAGCACTTTTTAATGTTTATTAATAACAGGGAAGTAGATTGGATCAGAAATAGTTTTACAATTTTAATGAACAGTACTTCGGTTGATTGACTTCAGCTAGAAAGATTTTTAAAATATTACAAATGTCAACATCATGCAGGTAATTGTTGCTTAGCAAGTTTGTGCAACAATCCATCAATTGAAGTACACAGGAAGGCATCTTATTTCAAATTTATTTAAGCTGTCATATTTTTCAATTTGCTCATTTAGCAACTCATGTGCCAAAAATCTTGTTGCACTGCTTTTAAGCTCATTTTATACAAATACTTTATTATGCTCTAAAAAAAATAACAAAACAGTCACAACATCTATCGCAGCTTAACACAAATATTATAAATGCTTTCAATTTTAAGAATTTATTTTTTTCAGTAGAAACATTTTTATCTACCATAACAAATATAATGTACAGTGTTTATTAATGTGGTAGATATGATTGCAGTAATACATGTTTCAACCGTAAAAAGTACAATAATTTGAAATTGAACCACACGTTACTTGGTTTTATTTTAAACAAATAAAGAAAAGTGGCTACTGGAAAGTCTTGACATATGTCTAGAGTAAAAATAAACGAATAAATAAAATTGCATTTTTAAATTCTTTATAAAAATGGCTCTAACGAAATTAAGATAGAAAACCTCTCAAAAAACAATCCATATTCATAGTTTTTTTTCAAATAAATAAAGTTTTAAGTTACTTCTTTTTTGTACAATTTTCAGCTCGAAAATACGCAACTCTTTGGCATAGTTTAACAAATATATATCTTTTTATATAAGCGAGATGTCAATAAATAAGCAATCGTGAAAACTGAAATTTTGTAAAACCGAAACCTTTCGAAAATAGTCGACATTTTACCACCTCTTACTCGCAGTGATCCAATAAACATGTTTTAGTAATAATTTCGGGTTTTTTCCTGGAATATCTACCTTATTGGCGAAATCTGAAGTTCAAATTTCAAAATTTCAGTTTTTGCTTAATATTTTAAGTATACAATCAAAATTTTTGTTTTTTCAGGGAAAGCTTAATATTTTTTAATAAAGATTCAAAAAATTACAAAGTGTAAAAACACACCCGACGTTTTTAACATTTGATTTGGACATTTTGAACTTTTTCTGGAATTCCTAATATATCGAAAATTGATGATTAAATTTAAATTTTTCGGTCAAAAATGTTAACTTCAAAATTGACGTTTTTCGACGTTACACTTCAAAATTTAGATGTTGTTCCTAAAATTGCGATAGTATGCAGTAAAAATGTTAATTTCGGAAATAATTGAAATAAAAATATTTGGAGACAAACTTAAGATTTCTAGGAAAAAAAATTTCTGGAAAATTCGAAATACTTTAAGGAAATTAAAAAATGTAAAATCCGAAATGTTACACTAAAACTGAAATATTTAATATTTTGAGAAAAATTGTGTTTTTTAAAAACTAAGTTCTTTTCAAATTCTGATTTTTTTTATTTTAATTTAGGATCGACTTTTTCGACTTTAAAATTAAATTTCCCATGTTATTTTCGAAATTAAAAAACAATGTTTTTCCAAATTTAGATATTAAATTCGAACTCTTCAGATATAAATTCCAAGTTTGAATAATAAGTCGAAATGAAGCTGAATTTAGTGGAAAAAAATTGCGATTAAAGTCAAAATGTTTAAAAAAAACTGTGTCAAAGTCAAAATTTTATTGTTAAAATTCCAATTTCGATAAAAATTGGAATATAGAAATAAAAATTGAAATTTAGAGAATAACATTAAAAAGTTGGCGTGTTGGTAACGCGTGATGATCATGCGAAACCACAAGTTTATCTCCTATGCATAATCTCTCAACGCTCCCGAAGAAGTTTTCATTTCAAACATCAAAATTTTAGGGAAAAATTAAATTTTTTCTTAAATTTCGGTCACTTAAATAGTGTCATTTTGAGAAAAATCTTAACATTGTACTTTTTCTTTTAATTTTGATGATCTCTGAAATTTCAGTTTTTTACAAATTTTGGGAGAAGCGCCAGATTTTATTACTTGTAAAGGAATTGCGTATTCAAAAAGGTTTTAAAAAACACTCTTCTAGAGCTTATATCAAGAAATTTTTTTAAAAAAGCCAGAAAGCATGCTGCTTGCTAATTTTTTGGCAAGAAATCTTGCTCTTGCTAAAAGAGCTTTCCGTCTTGCCTTGTTCTTGCTTACAAATGTCACAAATGTCTTGCAGCAAGAACAAGAAAAAGCAAGACAAGAACAAGAAATGTGTGAAGTGGAATGTCGCTTTAATTTGTAAAATTTTTAGGTTCTTAAAGAGCCAAAGTAACGATACTTGTATATTAATGTAAATAATTCAAAATGTTATAAAAATGTCGTGACATCCAGCAGCCACGTTTCTGTTATTGGTATGTTCTACTGCACCATGTAAAGAGAGATATGTTTATATTTTGGTTACATTCCTCGACCAAAAATTGTAAGCAACGATTCAAACTTGTGCGTAATTGTACGCCCTTATAGCGAAATAATAATTAGCTAAAACAATTTTATACTAAAATTATTATTAACTAGAGTCAAGTACAATAAATGTTTTTATAAAATATTCAGTATTTGCCATTTATAACTGTAGTTAATGTATTTTGTTGATAGTTTTTATAAGTGTTTTTGTCTTCCAGTGTGATATTTTATAATAAGTTGAGTTTAGTAATATATATGTAATTGTTATATAAATGAATGTAATGAGTGTTGCTAATATATCATCAATTTTGATATCGTTTATCTTTTTATATTATAGCTTAAGTTTAACCTGCCCAAGTAAGTAAAGGCGTTCCGGTGTTGTATTGCGTGTCCGACATGCAGTCAACCAAAGTTGGGGGCTGCCACATCTGCAATCAAAAGTTTTTAATAAATAATGACATGAATTATTGAAAAAAAATAATGTTTTACCTCGACAGAACCACAAGGTCAATAATAAATCAAGTTTGTGTAATATTATATTAATTTTAAAATGCTAAACAGGCTTTAGACTCCTTCAAAATCTCAAGTAAATAAAACAAATCAATCATTAAATCCTCTTTTAACAATTGAAATACAAATCTTGTCCCCGGAAACCAAGAAAACACAAAGGTTGCTCTTACCCGTTTCGATAGCAAATGTATTTCAATTTTTAAAGATAACCAGGGACCAATCCAGTGGCGGACTAAGCCCGTTAGAGGCTTAGAGGCCCCTTTCCATTTTTGATTCCCCGAAGTAATAGAAGGACTCCGGGGCGGCAAAACTGAATTAGGCCCTCCAGCTTTAAAAAAATGTAGTTTTACAAGCTTTTTATTCAGTTCACATTTGTATGTATAAATAAGTGTTTATGTTTATTTCGTCAAAATCTGGAAAGTGAAATTTAAATTCGCCTTAAATTATTTAGGCTAAATAAACATACATACCAACAATATGGAATGGATAATGGACGAGGAAAATAAAATACGAATCGATCGACAAAAAAAATGATAAAATCAAAGATAGATTTTTTATTTTTTATAGCGTGTTATATATGTTTTCGTGCCTTCAATTTACTGAACTCCTCAATAACTTCTGCGAAATCGATTTCTTTTGAAATTTTTCTTTCTATTGAAAGCACGGCTAGATTAACCAGTCGCTCTTGACCCATTGTAGACCGAAGATAATTTTTAATTAGTTTAAGTTTCGAAAAACTCCTCTCGCATGATGCAACCGAGATGCAAATGGTCAAGAAGTATTGAAGTATAAGCGATATACAGGGTAACGATTCACTGAAGTCCCATTTTATTATAAATTGAAGGATTTCTTGGGCTCTCCATTTGGCAACAACGTCCATACTCGCATCGGTGGCTTTTACATGCCTGCGGTACCTTTTTATTTCTTGGGAAACTTGCTCCTTGTCAAATTCACCATAAATTTGTATCAGATTGTCAACTGCTACAGCCAGAGCGTCATCTGAAACTTCTAGCATACACTTTGTTTCAATAATTTGGGAAATATTATTGATTTGTTTCATGGCCCGGTATAGTGTCGACAATTCTTGTATAAATCGGTCTATGCATTCATA
Source organism: Dastarcus helophoroides (assembly GCA_028583605.1). Taxonomy (NCBI): domain Eukaryota; kingdom Metazoa; phylum Arthropoda; class Insecta; order Coleoptera; family Bothrideridae; genus Dastarcus; species Dastarcus helophoroides. Next base: position 7,067,563 of record CM053335.1, read on the forward strand.
CATTAACTGACGTATTTCTTCTTGAATTGATAATCCAGCATCATGAGCTGATTCATCTGGCATCGTTCTTTTTACCTTCCTTTTTCCTCGTTTCTCGATGTTGATGTCCACGTCATTGCATTTTTTTATGCCAAAAGTTACATCATTGTCTACAATCGTGGTTCGTTCGGTCACTAAATACTCATTCAAGACGTTTAGTTTGGTGATTCCTGTATCTAGAGTCATTTTTGGAGACTGCAAATATTGTTGAACTAAATTTACTTCCTCCAGTATAGAAAACCAGAATTGTATATAGGTTAGAAAGGTAAAATCACAAACAGCCGACAGGAGCAGACTTGCTCTTGATCTTGTATCTAGATTTGCTTTTGTTTGATCTTGAAATAGTTCCAAACTACTCACAATTGTCTCAATGTTTTCTTTTACAACTTTTACTGATTCGTAATGAGCGCTCCAGCGAGTATCCGATAAACGTTTTAAAATTTTTCCAGTTTTCTCTTTCAGAAATTGCCATCTCTGTGTAGATGACGAAAAGAACGAATATAATTTCTCAGCTGTTCCAAAACACGTGACACTGAAAGGAACGCATGCAAATGCATGAACTCCACAAAGATTCAAGGAATGATTAGAACAAGAACTGAACAATGCCTTTGGATTTACTTCTCGAATTTTTCATTGCAACCCTCCATGGACACCTGACATTGACGCGGCACTGTCGTAACCTGGAGCCCTGCAATACGCAATATTCAGTCCATCTTTTTCCAGCTGTTGTTGAACGTCTTTTGACATATCCTCAGCAGTTTTTCCAGATATTAAAAAAAACCAAGAAAGATTTTCGTACTCCCACAATGTCATTCTCTATATGAACGAATCTAATTTGACTCATTTGGTCTATTTTACTTTCGTCAGAAGTGCTGTCAAAGATGATTCCGTAATACTTAGCCTTTTTAATATCTGCAATAATTTTTTGTCTTACATGATTACCCAAACATTGAATAAATTCATTTTGTATTCCTTTTGACCAATAAGATGGTACTCTCCTTGACCCACCAGCAACCTCTTCTAGTTTTAAGCAATGCTCTTTCAACATCGCTAACAGTTGTACTAATTCTATAAAATTTCCCCTTTTTTCCGAAGAAATATCTTCACGGTGGCCTCGGAAGGCAAGATTTTGTTGGGTTAAGAATAGCGTTACATCTAAAAGGCGATGTAAAATGTTTCTCCATTTCTTAGTTTTATCGTTAATGATCTTCAAATTATCTTTATCAATAATTTTATTAAATTTAAAGCCCATTGTCAGCGTTTCCCATTTTTCTAAGTTTGATAGATGTTCATGGGACGATTCATGCTGTGATATTCTTGGATTTAATTTCCACCACTGACAAAAATCAGAGACAAATTTATTAGTGTGATTGTCAGCCTCAGATGCAAATAACCGGCAACAGTACCAATATAATTTCTTTGTTGATGGAGAGTATAGCATCCATTTCCTTAAATATTTAGTCTCGTTTAAATGTGAGTAAAACCACAGCAAAATTAAACAACGATGTTCCCTTAGTGCTTTCACCTGGTCTTTCTACAGATTCAAAAGGTCCGTCCTTGTTTTGAAATATTTCACTGCCCTTTTTGATAATCGAAATTCTGATATGCTCTGGCACAGGTATTGGTCAATGTGCTGCGTCATTGGATGATAAGAACTTTAACTTAGAAGCAACGTAGTCTTCGGCTTCCTCAGTATTTTTCTTTAATTTATTAGTTTTATAGTCCTGTATTTCAGTGTCAGTCATGTCGGAGTTTTTATTAATATCACATTTAATAGACTTTTCAGCTATGTTTGCTGTTTCAATATCAATGATTTGTATATTAGATCCCGATTCAACAGTTTGATTAATTTCTTCAGCAACGCCACTTTTCTTCTCTTCAGAATTCGAAAGGTATTTGGATAAAGATCCAGCAAGCGATTTTGCCTCTTCAGTCTTCGCTTTTTTTAGCTTCCTTTTCTGAGAGCCAGATGGTTGAATCCTTTTCACTAAAAATAATGAGATAAATAAGAAACTTTTATAAAAGATAGCTAAATTACATAGACTAAAAAATTATTATTTGCATAAAAAAACAATATTTTATGTGTTTGTTAAAAGAATATATCTTTAAATCCCTCAATTTTTTTACAATCGTTACAACCGCCAAATGCAGCTCATGCATTTTACAAATGCGCCTTATCTTATTATTAGTGCAGTAAATTAACGATGTCATGAGCAGCGATCGGAATAGGTAGATTATTAAGCTAAACTTCTAGAAACAGACATAAATTGGAAACGTCCTTACAACAATATTTTTATAAGCGGGTGTTCTATTCCCTAATAAACGTGCACTACAAATAAAATAAGGACTACCCACGAAATGCAAGAACTGAAGCAATGTACTCGTAAGTACATATTGAGTAGAAACTATAATTATAATTTCTAGGCTAAATTATACGAAGAATTACTTTTTCCAAATACTCGAAAATGCACTAAGTCAACTCTGAACTCATTTACTTTTATACCGCAACGGATAAGATCGCGTTTATTACTTTACAATTTGAAAAAAGGCTTATCCTTGCTCGAAAATATCAGAATACTAATGAATTATTAAAAATTAATTTAATATATTTCAAATGAGGCCAAAGTTTATTTTTTGACATAAATAGAATGTAAATGTAGGCGTACAAGATTCAATTATTTGTACTACATTTATTCAGGGATTCCTAGGGAAGTACCCGCTACAAAGACGGGAATTCCCCTAGCGTATTGGACGCGTTCAGCAAAGTTAAAAGAATATTAGTACCGCGTAAAAAGCCTAGATGGCTGTAGTGTTTTGATCTTGATGAAATTATGTAGGTACTAAGCACATTTTTTAAGTCTTCCCTGATAGCCAGGCTTTTACTACAATATCTTGAACATCAGTAGTTGCATCAAACTTAACATCAAGTCTATGTTAAGTCCTAATTAAGTAATATTTGCGTCTAAGTTAAAGACAATATGCAGTCGTAAAGTCAAGTTAACTATAAGACTTATAGTGAACTTGCACCAAAAACTTTTGGTTAACTTAACGACAATAACTTGCATATGACGACTTTTACTTAAGTTGTATCAAAATTAACTACCAATTTAAATATTATCCAAGTCTTTGTGTTAACTTGACTTCAAATTCCGTCTCTAGATTGACGTCAAGTTGAGCATTAAGGTGGCTATCAGGGTTATTTAGGATTTGATCAGAGGAACGCGGAGGCATTTGGGGGCCCCCTCAAGACCGGAGGACCGAGGCGGGCCGCCCCTTCCGCCCCCTGTTAGTCCGCCACTAGACCAGTCCGTTATACCAAAATCCTCTTTTGGCAAAAAATCCTAACAGACTTCATGACTAATTTAAACCATCCCATTTCGATTTTTTTTTAATTCTTTTATATTCTTCGAAATTGCGCGCTCTTTTATGAGGAAATGGCAAATAAAAGACTTTTCGCCATAAAAGTGATTATATTTCGGGTAATTTAGCACCACATATACCTTTTTGAATAGAGGAGACTTTTCTCTAGACGTTTTTCTACATTTCCATTTTTTTGTTGAGATTTTTCGCCTTTTTAAATTGGGAGTTTTTTAAATGTGGACTTTTCTTCAAAATTTCTACTTTTTAAAAATTAAGATTTTTCGAAAAATATCTGCATTTTAAAAATTCAACTTCTTTGAAATTTCTACTTTTTTTCAAAACTTCAGTTTTTTGAAAATGTTGTCCTTTTGAAAATGTAGCTTCTTTTAGTAGATTATTTTTTAAAATCCCAACTTTTTTTCCCAAATTTCAGTTTCCTCAAATGTTTTGATTTTTTCTAAATTTTCAACATTTTTCAAAATTTTGGCGTTTTTCGAGTTTCTTGAAAAGTTGGAATTTTTTCCAAATTTCCATTCTATTTCAAAATTTAGCCTTTTAAAATTTTACCCTTATTTTAGAAAATTTCGATTTCTTTGAAAATTGCAATTTTTCCAAATTTCCAATTGACATTTTATACGTTAGATATTTTTTTTACGAAATTTCCGCTCGTTTTGAAAATTCCTACTTTTTTTTGCAAATGTCTGGTTTTTTGAAAAATGTACTTTTTGAATTTCATCTTTTCAAATTTTTGACTTCTTTTCAAATTTTGAGCTTTATAATGTTGCGATTTTTTTTTGAATTCGGCCCTTTTTGAAAATTTTGAATTGAAATTGAAAGTTTCTGAATATTTTTGTTGTTGAAAATTTCTGCTATCCTTCAGAATTTCAACCTTTTTTTGAATGTAAACTATTTTTTAAATTTTGTTTGCAAATGTTAATTTCCTTTTTAATTTCGATTAATTTTGAAAACTTCTTATTTTAACCGTTTATTCAAATTTTCAATTAAAATGTATATTTTTTTCAAATTTAAAATTGTAGGAAACTTAGTAGGTCAAAAATTAGACTTCTTTTAAAAATTCAACATTCTTTAAATATTAATTTTTTTTAAATTTCGACTTTTTGTGCAAATTCAATTTTTTTTCAAAATTTCTCCTTTATAGTTTTTGTGAACATTTGGCCTATCATAAAAATTTCCACCATTTTTGAAAATATTAATCTTTTTTGCCTTCTCAAATTTTTGATCTTTTGTAAATTTAACTTTTTTGATAAATTCGATATTATTGAAAGTTAAATTTTGCTTCTTTGAAAATTTATTTTTTAAATTCATTTTTTTTTAAAAATGACTTCTTTCTATGATTTCCACTTTAGCTTGAAGTTGTACCTCACAAAAATTTCTCTCTCTCTCTCTCTCTCTCTCTCTCTCTCTCTCTCTCTCTCTCTCTCTCATTTTGAGTTTTAAAAATTTCAGATTCAGTTTTAACATAAAATTTTATTAAAAAAGTGATAACTTCGACAAAACCTAAAAATTAAAAGAATTACAAATTTGTTTTATCAAAAAACTTCAACTTTGGACTCAAGATTTTAAAATTTCAAAGGTTATATTTTTTGACATAAATTTTAAAGCTCTAGAAAAGTCGACATTTCAGGATTGAAATCGAAATAAGAAATTTGGTTTTTTTTTCCAAGTTTTTACTTCAATTCATAATAAGGAATTTTTCCAAAAATGTTAGCTTCCTTGTCTTGAAATTCATTTTCTTTCTATTAAAAAAATAAATTCAAAGTTTGAAAACACCAAAAATTTCGTGAGAAAAGTGAAAACTTTCGAATGTTCAAAATTTCTAAAAAAAAGTAATAAATTAAATAAGTTTTTATTAACAGATTTAGCTTTTCTTCGACATTCTAATTTAAATTTACAGTTTTTCAATAAAACATTTTTTTAAAATTATAACAATTTTTCTTGCCAATTCGACTTTTTTTTTATTTCGACATTTTTCTAAGTTTCGAGTTAAAATTCAAAATCTCAATTTCAACTTGGAAATTTTAATAAAACCTCGAACCTCTAAGATTCTATGCGAAAAGGCAAATATTATAAAAAAAGTTAAAATTTTGACAATTTATTATTATTATTATTATTATTATTATTTCTTTAGGGGTCGGTTTTCCCTGGCGCCCTAAATCTTATTGTGCTCCCCACGATTAACTCATATCCTCATGTCCTTTTGAAGAATTCCAGAACTACCTTTATGGGTGTTTCCACTCAGAGACTAAATAGACTGAACATTTCAATGCTGTCTCATGCGTTCAGTTGAAGCTAAAATGCGGGGTAGTGGAGAGCTGCATCCCACTACTCTTGGACATGGCCGGATTAAGTTAAATTTATAAATACGAAACTTGCCGCGTAACGGTTCTAACGATTTAGATGAAACTTTAGAATTAGGGGCTTTTGGACCAATAGGATAATTTTTACAAGTGCTTTTTGGTAAAAGTTCAGGAGAACTATTTTCAAAGACATCTTGGTTTAATAGTAAAATAATTTTCTTTCAATACGCGACGCCTGTGTACAATATTGTTAAGCCGGTGCTGTAAACACGTCATGATTGCAGTGAAATGGCGGCGCGCGCACGCCGGTAATTGAATATTTATATATTTCATTTTTACCTACCCAAAGAATGAAACTCTTGATTTTCCTTCACTAATGTGTTCACTGAACTTTCAACAATGAACCACAATACACTTCCCCATATTTTCAGGCCGTTTTCTAAAAAAAAACCCGATGTTATGTTCGCAACGGTCTGTCAAATAATGAGAGTGCTGGGTTGAGCTAGGCTTCCGCCAGGCTTTCAACTGGCTTCACTGCATACCGTCTTACGTTCAGTCTATTTAGTCTCTGTTTCCACTATTGTCTTTGATTCAGTCACAGCGTTCCCAAAGCCGGAATGTCTATCCCTTGCCAGGACATTCACATAATATGTGTAAAGGAGTTTCTTCTTCCTCCCCACATATTCTACAAGCGGAAGTTTCTTTTACATCAATTGTTGTAAGATATTTCTGTAAATAGTCCAACTGTCGGTCTAACTGTCGACAGTTAACTGTAATGGTTCTCTGGCTCTCTTCTCTGATAGTCCATCAATGAACATCCGCGATTACCTCAGACCATTAACACCCCTCCAGTGAGAGCTGTGTTCTTTCCTTAGTAGTTCCTTTATTACCTCTTTTGCCACTCTGTAAGCAAGCGGACAAGTAGGTTCCGGTCCTACTAGAGGAAAAAAATTTAAAATTTATAAACATTCTGGTTAATTCATTTATTTCTCTAAATTTTGAGTTTCTTTGAAAATTCGAAATTTATCTATATTTTTTAGAATTTGACTGCAAAGTTGAAATTTAGAGTTTCTTTTTTAAGAAATGTTGTTTTCTTTTTCTCAAAACTTACACATGTTTCAAACATTTTTGACCGATATTACTTCTAATCGAATTTAAATTGGAAAAGTTTCTTTGAAAATCCGAAATTTATATTTTTTCAATCTTGAAATTTAAAGTTTGTTCAAGAAATGTTAGTTCTTTTTCTGAAAATTTACATATTTTCAAAAAGTTTTGACCGATTTCTCTTAAAATTTGGTCTCTTTTTTAAATAATTTAAATTTGAAACCAAGAAATTAGAAGTAGTAATTTATAGTCGCAATTTTGAGAAAAGTCAAAATTTTGAAAAAATGAGACGCGAAATTTATGTAAAAGCAATTAGGAAAATTTCCATTCTGTTTACAAAATTTCCATTTTAACTTCGAATATCGGCTTTTTTTCGAAATTTCCCTCGTTTCAAAATTTCTTTTAAAACACTAGGAATTATGAGACGGTGATTGCTAATCAACTTTTTTTTCCAAGTTGTGTTTTTTCCCAAGAAGATATCGATTTTATTATCTAAATTTCGACTATGTTTTTGACCTTTCTAATTTGAACTCAAACTTAATTTGTACATTTTAAGTTTCACTTGAAATTTCCAGGAATTTCCCTAGAAATGAAGAAATTCAAGAGCTATTTTTTGCCATATATCCCTTCTTTGAGTTACTAAGTGAAAGCGAAGACTCCTCACTCTTGGCTTTTTTGCTATATTGTATGTGTTTCGAGAGTAAAAATTTTAAATTACGGAACGAGTCCAGTATATTATTTTTCAGTGTTTTAAATTTAAACTTGAAATGTGGGATTTAATTCTAGAATCTTCAACTTTAAAATAAATAGTTTGACTTTGTCAAATTATAAAGCTTCCGGGGATTTAAAAGTTCTAACTTTGAGAAAAATGTGGGTATTCGGGTTTGGTATCGAGATTTTGAGACAAAACAAAGAAATTTAAGAATTTTTTCAAATGATAACGAAGGCTTTCACGGCCAGAGTCAGTACAGAATATACTTCTTCCAGGATTGGACCGTGTCAAAGAACTACTAAGAAAACTACTAAAACGTTTAGTAGTTCTTTTACACGGTCCAATCCCGGAAGAAGTATATCCTGTAATTTTTCTAAATGTTGAGTTTCTTCTTAAAATTCTTTAGATCTACTAATTTTTAATTATATTTTCTGATATTTCAACTTAAATGCCAAAATTATATTTTAATTTACTTAATCGTCGGATTATTTGATGACCAATTTTGTCTTCCGTACCGAACTCTACTAACTAATTAATTGGAGATGTCATAAAGGGGTAAATTTTTGTGGCAAACTTTTTCAAAGCGTGAAATTGGGTTCAGAGCTTTAGTAAAAAAAAATGATAACAATTATCGAGTACGGTTCTGTCGAAATAATATCTATGGCCACGGATGTCTATGACTTTATGTAACGTCATTTATCAGAAGTCCAATAATGTCAAATTAGTTATAGAAAACTGTAAATATTGCATTAATCCAGTAAAGTAAATGAAAATAAACTATTACAAAGTATTGTTCAACTAAAAAAAATTTAGAATCTTCAAAGGCTCGCTCATATTTATTGTAAACAATCACTTTTCTCGCAATCAAACATGCTCATCAAAGTAAAGGTAAGTTTGAGGTTACATATCGAAAATAAATCATTTATTAAATATTTTGCGCCAACCAAAGCTATTATCAATTTTCAGACTTTAACCGGCAAGGAAATCGAAATAGATATCGAACCGACTGACAAAGTGGAGAGAATTAAGGAAAGGGTTGAGGAAAAAGAAGGCATTCCACCCCAACAGCAAAGACTAATTTTTTCTGGCAAGCAGATGTAAGTTGAATTTTTTGCTTTGCAATGTAGACGCACTCTAACTTTGCAATGTTTCAGGAACGACGAGAAAACGGCACAAGACTACAAAGTGCAAGGAGGTTCCGTCTTGCATTTAGTTTTAGCTCTTAGAGGTGGTCTGTAAATTATTTGATATTGTTTACAAATATTTCCGTTTAACTTATTTCTCGATGAATTTGTATTATGTATTGAATGGTCGTAACTTGAAATAAATAATTTTTATTTTCATTTGGTCTTTCTAAGGGTGAAGTTATTGCAATTAATTTGCTCAGTTCTCATTTGAGGTTGGTGGGGTGAGGTTATCACTGTTTCAACTTTAATTTTCAATGGGTATCACTTAGTTAAAAATGAACAAAAGTGAACTAGTAAATATTTTGTGTCAATTAAACGATGTGGGCTCCAGTGGTATGTAAATTTAAAACGTTTTGTCCAATTTATTAGAATTTATTTTTTAACCTCAAATTTCGAGCAGTCCGACATCTTTTGCATAGTAGTCGAATCATAACTGTTGAATTCATAGAGTGTAGATTGACAGAAACCGAACTTGGAGCACAGTGCGACAGATGGCGCAAAAATACTATGCCAGTGATTCCCAACCAGTATCGAAAATAATTTTTATATAATTTATTTCAGATTTAGGATAGGATTTTTTGTAATAATGGAGGACATTATTTGTAGCAGAAATTTTGTAACAAAAATGTGATAAAATAATATTATTAACATATTTATGAAAAATGCCGAGTTTTTACTCCAAATTGCAAGAAAAAAATCGAGATTTTGTAATCAGGATCCATCTTTTGAGTCTGCAATCTCTCATTTGGCCAAAAATGAAAAATTAAAAGTAATCTGCAACTTCTACAAAATTCGAGGCTTTCTAACAAACAAAAAAAAAGCATAATTTTCAACCTAAACGCGCATTTTTAAGAGAAAAATTACTATTAGCGGCATTTTAACAAAAGTCCCGAATTTAATTTTTATTAATTTATCAATTAAACCCGAAAGTTGAGAAATATCTTAACTTTTCGAATTTACAATAGAAATTGTGGTAATAGTAAACGTTGACAGAACCCAGGATTAAGCAAAAAAATCTAAACTAAAATTGCCACAGCATACGGAAATTTTTAAAAAATTATAAACTTCTAAAAAAAGGGGTATAAATGTCAAACTTAAGGCCTATTTAGAAATCAACTCGAAGGAAAGAGCAATATCTTCAAAAGTAGCCACCCCCAAATTGTCCAAATTTTTACTGGCCTATATCTTACTGTAGAACATTTCATCTTTTACGGTTCCGGTTTAAACTATTTTCCGTTAGAGTACTTTATCAACATTAGATCTCTTTTAGTAACTGGTTGGGGAAGTACTTTTCTAATTACTATTATGGTTAAACAACCGAGTTTAGATTTAGTGTCTGTGAAAATACGAAGTGTGCTGAGCATTTTAATTTTCAACAATCGTTTTTATTTACAGACAATATTGTCGACGAAATCCTAGATGCAAAGATCAGTGAAGTTTTTCCTAAATTGGACATTTCGGATGAATTTTTATCTTCAAAATATTTGGGCTCTGCTGGTGATGTTTTGCCTCTCCAGTTAAAGTATGTTCTTTTAAATGGCCATTTAATAAATCTACTCGATAAGGAGCTGAGAAAAGTCCCAGATGAAATATTAAGTGTACACCAGACCAAGTTAGTCAAAGGATGTCTGAGAAACGTAATGATTGTTGGAATTTTACAAAACATTCTACCAACTTTACCTCATTATGTTAAAACTAAACAAATCAATCAAAACATAGAACAGAACTATTACATTTTAAAACATTCAACTTCTGCATTTTGCAACTTGCTGAGAGAACCAAATATTAGATCAATATTACTACCTCATTCACTGCAAGGTGTTTTGGTGGCTCTTTATCAGTTAAGTTTCTGTCCGGTAAAAAAACCTGTGCCAGACTCTTCTTCTGCAGCCAGATTTATCATGACACCAACGTTCTACAACGAAGTAACTGCAGATCAAAAAATATTTACGACGAAATTAAGAGAACTGGAACAAAATATTCACCCGGCGATTTACATTAAAGAAACAATGAGCTTGTTTCACCAGAACGCCCCTTTCTGGTTCAAGAAGGCGTTATCTGCTATCCTCACTAGAATTATTAAATCGAAAAATGGATTACAAAAAATATCGACAATTCTTCTTGATGGCGTCGACAACGATTCGACAAAAACGTGGAAAATCATCGATATCATTGCTAAGTTAGTTGTCAGCTGCAGAAACAGCTCAGATTTTGAAACAACCATATGTGGACCACTAGTTGGGTTACTGCGATCGCCCAATGCCCAATATGCGGTGGAACAGGTTTTTGCTGGTTGTGTACGAGCTTTGCACGAGGTAGATAGTGAATTGACTAGGAAGATTCTTATGAAGGAAACCTATAAAACTTTCTACTTGCTAATTGAGAAGACTGAGAAACTGGAATCCCCCCAGAAATTAACAGCAGATCTACTGCAATCTATAAGACTGTTAGATTCCTTGTTTTTAAACCAAAGTTGCAGCAGTTCAAATTTACCGATGGGGGAGCTAAAACCATTTGTAAAACTGCTCTTTCGCTTTTACGAAATTGAGAATTCTTCTTTGACCTCAATGAAAGTAGATCTGGGAAACATTCTCGTACATTATTTTAAATATATTTCTAACAAAGAGTTTTCTCGTTTATTGGACAATATCTTGTTCAGATGGCCAGTAGAGGACATACTCGAGGTTAGAGACGATTACGTGTTTATGATAAAAAATTCAGAAATCGTAGTTGAATATTCGGAATTTCCTGTAAAGTATTCCATCAAAAGTAGCGCAGATGCTTTACATAATCTTGTGAAGTCAGAGCTTTCTCTATCGAAAAGATTGTTCAATTATCTGCTCGGATGTCTCTATAACAGCGAACAGTATTTTCCAGCAGACTCAAATACTGAGTTGTTAACTGCGGAAGATATAGGGACAATTTTCGAACAAAAAATTACGATATATCAGATGATTTCCACTTTAGCCGAGGATAAATCTCTTCGTAAAACAATTATCGACAATCCAAGTGAATTGTTGAAATTTGTTCAAAATGTTTTCACCACTAGTATTAAAAATAGCGTACATGAGAAGGTAAATGTTGAATCAGACCAGTTTCAAGTACTCTTTACAACTAGTATGATTCTTCAAGGACTTCTCTCACAAAGTGAGGACGTTAAAATATTTGAATGTTTAATTCAACCTTTAGAAGTTTTATCAAATGGATGTAATGACAAAGAAACTAGAGAACTATTTAAAACATTGTTAAGCATATTGCGTGGTAATAGGGAACCTCGTCAGTTGGGTAGAGACAAGACTTTGGTGGATGAAGCTGTTGAGGATTGCTTCGATGAGTCTTTACCTACGAAAGGTCATGGTTTAATCCAATTGACCAAACTAGTCTTAAGCAAGGATTCCAGTGCGTTGGAACGAAAGCAGTACATACTAAATATCTTCCAGGTAAGCACTCAATTTATTGAATGTTAGCTAGATTTATTGATTTTGATCATCAATCATTCCAAGTTGTATTCGTTTTAGGAAAATCTCAAAAACAAAGACACTTATGTATATTTGGCTGCGATCAAGGGATTGGCAGCTATGGCAGACATTTTCACTGATACTGTCATCAACGTCCTTTGCGACGAGTTTTCTAATTTTCCCAAAGATGATTTCGAAGATGAAAATGAGGTTAGAATGAAACTGGGGGAAGTCCTGGTGCAAACTACAAAAATTCTAGGTAGCCAAATTGTTTTATAAATCTCCCCAGTCTTTGTACGATTTACTTATCTCCTTTTATGTCATTATCTCATTGTAGGAGAAATGGCGCCAAAGTATAAAAGTTTGCTCTTGAACACATTCCTAGTTGGTACCAAGGATGATGATCCTCTTATGCGAGCTTCAAGCCTTTCAAACCTTGGAGAGGTGTGCCGAATATTGGGCTATAAATTAGGAACAATCGTATCAGAGGTACTCAACGTATTCTACTATTTTTTATTTCGCTATTAGTGAATTTTTTATTTTGCAGATTCTGGTTTGCTTTCATGCTATTATAACCACCGATAAAGCAATAGAGGCCAGAAGGGCGGCAGTCACGGTTATAAAACAGTTATTTATTGGATTAGGGAAAGATGTGATTGCTGTACTTCAGGACGACATATTGCCTATTTACAGGACACTGAAGCTGATATATACTTCCGACAGTGACGATGTTATGAGGCTACAGTCGCAACTAGCTTTAGAGGAATTGAATGAGAGTATGAAGGAAATTGTTTTTCCTCAGCCACAAATAAATACAGAAAAGAAAATTTTTGTTTTGAAATGATTATTAATAAAATGAATATTTTCTATTTTACACTTATTGATTTCTGAGTTTCTTGATTGACTTCTGACTTCTTTTTAGGAGTGCACGAGTTCTATTTGAATTTAGTAATTTTTTGTGTAATGGTTTAACGGAAGTATTAGTTATCATTTTATAAAAATTGTTGGTGATAGTTGATGATGGTGATGGAGATTCGACTTCTTTAGTCATCGCGAAAATTGTTGAGTTCCTTGAAGGAGTTCATGAGTTCTATTTGAATTTGGTAATTTTTTGTGTATCTCAAAATTGTTTAAGGGAAGTATTAGTTATCATTTTATAAAAATTGTTGGAGATAGTCGACTTCTTTCGTCCTTGCGAAAATTGTTGACTGATTGGTATCAGCGAATACTTTAATAGGAAACTAAATCTATAACAGGAAAGGAAGTGCCATTTTCAGTATAAAGCCCCTATTTATAGAAAGAAATATGTCAGTTTAAAAATTTAAACTTAACGTTTTTTTTTCTGGAATTTTCAATTTGAACTTCCAAATTTAGAGTTTGGATATGCAATTTTTATTTTATTATTACATGTATGGATTAGAGTTTTAAGGCTCCCCCAGCTCGCTCCGCTTCCGATTCCATCATACTGTTTCCAGCAACTGCAGACTGGCATGATTTTTTTCGTTTAAACTTCGAATTGTCCGCAAATTTATTCTCAGACTGCGTTTTTTGTCGGATTAGCAGAGTCTATAAATAAGAAAATATTTAAAATAGAAAAGTAATAATAATTGGTTCCAAAGTATCATTCTATACAGGGTGTTACAAAAGTCCGGGCCGCTACTTCAGGAGCATATTCTACACATTAAAATATGAAAAATGTTGAAATACATTTTTTTCTTTAAATTGCCTCCTAACGGAGATATGACCATTTAAAGATGGCGCCCCTAAAGTGGTTTTTTTACTACAAAAAGTTAACGGTTAGTAGCAAAATCATGAAATTGGGCAAGCAGTTAAAGAATTGGATTAGGCATATTCTCATGTAACATATTTTTTAAATAAGCAGTAGCGTGGTGTGTAGGGGGTTGCCCGCGATTATTTTTTGCCGTAACTTTTTTGTATTGCAATATTTCGACACAAAAGCGTAAAAAGCAACATTTTTTATACAAAAAAGGTACTCTTTCTCAAAGTCGCTAAAAGTAACCGTTTCCGAGAAAAAGGCGTGCAGTTATTCAGTCGAGACATCAGCAACATTTTTCACTTAACATTTGGGGAGGAATAATAGGGGACTCTATAATTGGACAGTTTTTTTTTACCTCATAGGTTAACAGGAGCATCATATAGACATTTTTTGCAAACAGAGTTACCCGTGTTACTTGAAAATGTTCCACTCATAACAAGACAGCGAATGTGGATAATGCACGATGGGGCACCTGCCCATTTTAGTGCAGTTGCTAGGGAATTTTTGAATAACAACTATCATCAACGATGGATAGGTCGAGGAGGTCCGATATCATGGCCAGCTAGGTCTCCTGACCTCAACCCACTCGATTTCTACTTATGGGGACATCTAAAGCAGATCGTCTACTCCACACCAGTTGACAATATCAATGATCTTCGTGAACGAATTGAAAATGGGTTCAACCAGATTCACAATACACCAGGCATTTGCGAAAGAGTAAGGAGTTCCCTTAGAAGACGAGCCGAGCAATGTATTGCTGCAGGGGGCAGTAATTTCGAACACTTGCTTTGATTTTTTTTTTCTTAATTTTGTACCATTTTTATATCAATGCAGTTAGTAGTGGATAAATTAGAAATTTGCAAAACGAATTCTAATAAATGCAACAATTTTGTTTAAACGCTTTTTTCTCGGAAACGGTTACTTTTAGCGACTTTGAGAAAGAGTACCTTTTTTGTATAAAAAATGTTGCTTTTTACGCTTTTGTGTCGAAATATTGCAATACAAAAAAGTTACGGCAAAAAATAATCGCGGGCAACCCCCTACACACCACGCTACTGCTTATTTAAAAAATATGTTACATGAGAATATGCCTAATCCAATTCTTTAACTGCTTGCCCAATTTCATGATTTTGCTACTAACCGTTAACTTTTTGTAGTAAAAAAACCACTTTAGGGGCGCCATCTTTAAATGGTCATATCTCCGTTAGGAGGCAATTTAAAGAAAAAAATGTATTTCAACATTTTTCATATTTTAATGTGTAGAATATGCTCCTGAAGTAGCGGCCCGGACTTTTGTAACACCCGTATATTGTAGAGTATGTTTAATTATAAAATTATATGAGCTATAACTGGGTTGCCATTTTTTTTGAAATGAAAGAATTTTTTTGCACGTTTTCATAGATTTTTTTTACTGTTTTTCAAATCATCTAAATTGATAGTGCCTTTAAGTGAAAATTTTTAAGAAACGTACATTTTCTTCAAATGATCTATAATATTTTATATTGTGTATTTTTTGTTTTTAACAATAGCTTTCAACCTTTTCGATACTAAAATTATGATGCGATTATATTCGCTTTGGTGTGAGGTTCCCTTCGGACTCGGTCACGAATTTCGCTACGAAGTTTTTGTTACGAATCCGCTGCAAATAAATCGCGTTGGTTTGGGGGAGCCTTTCATTTCCAATTTTTTCAAGATTTTGAATTTTTTCCTGACAACGGTTTTTTTTTGGAAACTTCAATTTTAACTTCCTAGGTTCGGGTTAGTTTAAATCTGCAATATTTATTTTATTATATTATTGTTTATGTTTGTTAATTTCCAGTTGTTTTTTTTGAAATTTTGAATTTTTCTTGAAGTTTGGCCCTAATTTTGAAATTTTAAGCTAGAAAACATATGTAGACATCTTTATTTTATGGAGACTTCTTATTGGAAAGTTTTTACACAAAATTTAGAGTTTGCGCTTTCAACTTTTTCGTATGTAATACATTTTTCTCTTTTTTGAAATTTCGTCCTCAAGTTGAAGTTAAAACTTGAAATTTCGAGAATTTCGAAAATTTAGAAATTAAAATTGAAATGCAAAGACAAAACACGACAATAAGTGGAAAATTCAAATAAAGAAATGTCAAAAATGTGTAGAATAAAAGTCTAAATTTGGAAAACGCACTCGAAATTATTAGAAACATGATTGAAGCCGAAATTTTGAGAAAAAATCGGCTTTTAGGAATTTGACACTAAATCAAAAAATCAAATTTCCGTGAGAAATGTTACTATTTCGAAAAATATTGAAGTTACTCAAAAATTTAGATTCCCAATTGTGATTACAAACCTAAGAAAATATTCGAAGTTTAAAAAAAATATTTCGGAAAGAAACCATATTGCAAAATTGATGTCGAAGTTTTGAAAAAAAAATTAGGAAAGGAAACTCGACATTTTAATTGGAAACGCGATTAAAATTAAAATTAAACGATAAACAAAAAATGGCGAGTTCCAAATCCACTTTGAAATTTTAAAAGTAAGATATTCTCTATTATCTTCTTTGCGAGGTTGCTTTAATTATATTCATTTTTCATTGGCTTTGCTTTGCCTGTTCCACAAATCCAGATGCTCCTTCACATCTTGTTAAGAATTGGCAATCTCATAGGTTGCCCCAAGTAGCGATTGCGTTAGATCTTAATTTGTCAATCGCTATTTGTGACTCAACACTGAGAAACACTTTAAACTATCTTAAGATTTAAACGACGTAAAACTAAATGAAAACAAGATTATTGTAAAGTTTTGAGGTTTCGGTCAGTTCTATTTTCTGCCCGTCGTAAGTTCAGAAAATCCAATATAAACAAACCTTTTCTCTCCGCAATTTCATGTGTTCTGTCTGTCAGAAATAATTCTGACAGTTTACTGTGTTATTTCCTTGGTCGAAATTTTAACTTAGCCTTTTTAGAAAATAGTTTAGTTTGCATCGAATCTTTAGGAAAGCGAAAATTAAAAATAAATTCAGTATTTTTGGAAAAAGATAATTTTTGGTTTGCATTCAAGTTTTTAGAAAAATAAGTAGTAAATTAAAAGTATAAATTCTAAATTTTCAGAAAAGAGTTCCCAAAAATAATTTACCAATTTAAAATGTTGAGTTTGAATTCCAAATGTCAATGTAAATTTTGTTATTTTGAAAAAAAAGCGATATTAGTAAAAATATTCTTGATTCTGCAGTTTGCAATCAAAATTCAAGGAAAAAGCTAATATCGAAATTGACAACGCAAGGAAAAAGCTAATATTGAAATTGAAAACTTCAAATTCAAAAAAGCCTTGGAATTAATTCACAGGTCCACAAAAAAGTGGTGTGTGCTGGGGGACGGACTATGATTTGTTGGTGTATTTTTTCTCGCTGAACAAGAATCTCAAGTCAAAAGCGGAGGCAAATTAGCAAATAATCGAGAAAAACCCAAAAACCCGTTAAAAATATCGTGATTTTTATGGATTTTTTGGGTTCTTCTCGATTATTTGCTTATTGAGCCCAATTTTGACTTCAAGTTCGTGTTCAATGGGAAAAAATATCTCAAAAAAAAAACATAATCCAACCCTCAGTACACAGAACTTTTTTGTGGACTTGTGCACGGGTCCACAAAAAAAAAAGTGGTATGTGCTAGGGGCCGGACTATTTATTTACGCTATTTTTTCCCGCTGAACACGAATCTGAAGTCAGAATTGGGGGTCAACGAGCAAATAACCGAGAAAATCCCAAAAAACCGATAAGTGACGATACTTTTATCGGTTTTTTTCGACTTTTTTTGTGGACCTGTGCACAGGTTCACAAAAAAAAGTGGGTGTGTGCTGGGGGCCGAACTATGATTTTCGGGGGTATTTCTTCCCGCTAAACACCAATTTGAAGTCAAAATTGGGGGTCAAGGAGCAAATAATTGAGAAAAACCCAAAAAACCGATGTCATGTTACTTTTATCAGTTTTTTTGGGGTTTTCTCGATTATTTGCTAATTGACCCCAAATGTTGACTTTAGATTCGTGTTCAGCGGGAAAAATACCCTAGAAAATGATAGTCCGGTTTCCAGCACACATTACTTTTTTTGAGAACCTGTGTTATTAAAGTTGGGTTTAAAAATATTTAAAAAAAAATCGAAATATCAAGATTGAGATAAATTAGACCCATTTTAGTATTATCGAGTCCGATTTGGAAAATATTTTAATTATTATTTTTCAGAAACTTAGAAATTTAAATATTTTTCAAACTGGGCTCAATAGTACTAAAATGAATTTAACTTATGAACATTTCGAGTCAATAAGTATCCAAAATGAAAAAGAAATCAACATTGAGATTAAAATTTTGGCAAAACTACAAATTCCTAGAAAAGAAATCTCAGAATTTGTAATTTTTTTCCAATTTCAAATTTAAAATTCTAAAAAGTGAATATTATTTTAAAAAACCAAAATAGGGAAATAGTAGAAAAATTAAGTGTAAACTAGTAATATTGGGAAAAAATTCGGTAACGCAACTAACAGTGTTATAGAAATTCTCTAAAACTTCTAAAATCGAATTCACGAAAAATATAATTCAAAATTTTTATAAAATTTCAAACCTTTGGCGAAAAATTGAAATTGCAAATTTAAACCCAAAGTTTTGAGTAAAACATCGAAATTTCGACTTTAAAATTGAAATTTCAAACTAAAGGTCGAAATATAAATGAAGAATTTTAGGTTTACTACTAAAATCTTGGAAAATAAATACATAAAATTAAGGTTAAACGGAAAATATTGAGAACACGATATAGATTTTGTAAAAAACTCGAAATTTATGCAAAAAAACGTTCGAGTTTATTTGCGGTAAGAGCCGAAGTTTCGCGTAGAAACCTGGTGAAAGACTAGTTGAAATTTTGGAACACTGAGATCAAAATTTCTAAGAATTTTGGGTTTTAACATTGACATTTTAAACCAAAAGTTAAACTTTTAACAAAAAGAAAGACAAAATTTAAGAAACAAATCGAAATTTTTAAAAATATGAAATTAAAACAAAGTAAAGATTTAAACAAAAATTTGAAAGTTTCAAAAAAGATTTAATTTTTCGAAAAAAAAACTCGAATTCTTCAAAATGGGTCGAAATCCTCAATAGTCAAAACGAGTCGAAATCGTCAAAGGTCAAAATTTTCAGAAGACAAAATTTTCAAGCCAAATTTTTCAAAAAAAAACTGCAATTTCCTACAAAAATTCTAATTACTTACATTTATAAAACTTCCAGATTTATAAAACATTTCAAAATTTCGGCATTTCTCGAAAATGTGGAACTGAACTGTGAAGAATTTTAAAAAAGGCCAAAGTTTTAAAAAAAGTTGAAATTTTCAAATAATGTCCAAATTTTCAAAAAAGAGTATTTTGGGAAAGTTAAAACTTCGAGAGAAAATTGAAAATTTGTGAAATAAGTTCGAGTTTTATCTCGTTTCAAAGCGAAAAAGTTGAAATTTGGATTTTAGACTCTAAACTAAAAGTAAATAAATAAAAATTACTCGGAAACTGGAGTCCAAAATCAAATTTTGACGCGAAAGTGAAATTTCGAGAAAAATGGAAAATCTGAATTTTAAAATCTAATATTTTGGAAAAAGTTCAAAGTTTAAACACAAATTGTAAAGAAAACCAACATTTCTAGAAAAAAAATTAAATTTGTAAATTAAAATTCGAGTTCCATTTCGAAAGAGAAGTTGAGATCTCGGATAGAAATTTTGAAGGAAAGTTGATTTCGAATTAAAGTCGAAATTAAAAAAAAAAGAATAAAAAGTTCGAAATTGCAAGTTTAAAATTGAAAATTTGAAATAAATGTCGAAATTTGCAAAATAATTTCAGTTGCCATCGATTTTGCAGGAAAACAAAATGAAAACTGATAGAGTAAACTTTGATTTTCCATAATTTTGGTGGAACGGACTGGTCCTTGATTATCTTCAAAAATTTGAATAAAAAAATTGTCCCCTGAAACCAAGAAAGATTAAAAATCACAACAAAGATTGCTCTAACGCATTTCGACAGTCCAGCTGTCCTCTTCAGAGAGATACTCTGTCTATCTATCTCTCTGAAGATGACAGCTTGGCTGTTGAAATGCGTTAGAGCAACCTTTGTTGTGTTTTTTAATCTTTCTTGGTTTTAGGAGACAATTTTTTTATTTTAATTTTTAATTTTCCTCAAAAAATCCGAGATTACTTTTCTATAAAAAACAAAAAAATTTGGAACCTTTAAACTTAAATTCCAAATTTCAGTAGAAATTTTAGTGACTTCAAAAAAAAGTTCTTAAGTCTACGATCAAAACCTTAGACAAAAACGATAACTGAAATTAGAAACTAAAAAATTGTAAGAAAAAAATCCCAAATTTCTCGAAAAATCTCGGAGTTTCATTAAAAAAAATGGGATTTAAAATAAACATTTAGCAAAAAAATTAAAAGTTTAAAAGTAACGAGGAAATGTTCAAATAAATCTCCAAATACCTAAAAAAGACATCTCAGAATTTGTAATTTCTTCAGTTTCAACTATAAATCTGGAAAAAAAATCAATATTTCTAGAAAATGTGAACATTTTAAGAAAAATGCGTATCTACTAACTGGTAAAAATTTTGACAAAAAGGTTCAAATTTTTAGAAAAAATCAATCATTTGATGAAAAAAATTGTAAACTTAACTTGGAATGTTGAGTAAAAAATTGAAATTTCGTGTTTAAAATTGATTTTCGAAATGTAAATGGAAGTTTTAAGTTTATAACAGAATTTTCAGGAAAAAAAACTTGAACATTTCAATTTTAAGGAGAAAATGACAAAAGTAAATCGAAAGTTATAAAAAAATTCACAGATTTCGCAATCCTTGCAACCAACGGAGACATTGGAAATGATAACACCAAATAGAAACATAATTAACACTTTATTTAACATACAAGGTTATACAGGGTATTTACAAATTTCAAAGACAACGCTTGGCAGTTGATTCGGAATGATAAATATATACGAATTACGAAAAAAAAAAAAAATAAAAAATGTTTATTTTTCGAATTGCAGACTTTCAAAGTTGTTATGAAAAATAATTTAATTATTAATTTCATAACCTCTTTACCGATCGTGTTGAAATATGAAGCCTTTATTTATTTAGATTATTAAGGCTAGAATCTTAGTGACGTCGACCCTTGTGTTATCCGACATCCCTTGAAATTCGCCACGACAATAATCTTTGTATCTTCGAAGTAGTAAATAATAATAATTACATAAAATATGTATTGATTTACAACAATACGTATTACGTTTAGTTTTTATTTTTTTTATAACTGATTAAAATGTCGTTAAAGCTGAATGTGTTGAAAGTGTTTGCAGATGTGTCTTACACCACATAAATTTTATGGCCCTTCACAGTTTGTTTGAACCCCCTGGTTGGATAAGTAGTACATTTCAGAAATTTGTCATTCCGACAAGTGGTTCTTAAATATAAGTTTAAGAATCATTTTATTGACACTGAATGTGCCTTATTTCCTTTTTGAAAGGCAACGTTACAATGAAGAGACCACAGGGTGCTCGTAAGTAGTAATTGTCTTGAAAGAGTTATTCCTGGCCTTTTCTTCTTGGGATAAAAGTATTTTGTTTTCAGTTTCCTCTTGATCCTAACATTTATTGCCCCGGTCATGTAATTGTTCTTCCTGACAAGAATGTATGGTCTTTGAATTGCATGTCATATTTTTGTTTCTTTGAATGGACTTTTAAATGACCAGCTGCATTCAACTCAATTTGATTTCTTGAAAATGAAGTTAATTTTTTCTGATTTTAATGGAATTTCTAATTACTTCCAAAATAAACTTGTTTCAGTTAATAAATCTTATTTAGATTATTTCGCATTGAGATCAGGATCATCGAAAAAAACATTAGAGGGCAGTTGAATGGCAAATTTATCAATCTTAAAAATTGAGGTTGGTTGTGTGATTATGTTTATCATATTCCAGATCACACGTGAATACGTTTAGATGTGATTTGATTCATATGTTACATTACTTCAAACTCTTTCAAATAAAATTACAATTTTTTAACTAATGCTGAAGTAATGATGTTCGCTTGACACCCTGGATTTAACAATGCTGGAGATTGTTTAAAGTTACTGCACCTATTTCTAATTAAAACTAGAACTGTACTGGTTGTACTGATTGCCATTTTCGCTTTGCATGTTCATTTAATTTTTCCGCTCCTAAAAAATACATAAAATAATTCCCTTTTTTGCCGAAAGCTCTAAAACCTTTATTACAGTTAATTAGTTGTCTTAGACCGGGTTGTGTGATTCTTCTAAATTAAAAAAAGTTTAGGACGGTTGTGACCTGTTCTTTTATTTTAAAGCGGTCTTGCAGCAACTCTATTGCATAATTAATTAATAATAATAATTAGCTGATAATGACAATGATTCAACTACGTCACTTGAATCTCTCTGAATTTGTGGGCTTTTCCGAAATTTAATAATTTCTTCCACAATTTCCAATTCTTTAAATTTTTACATTAAACTTGCAATTCTTGTGTTTTTTTCTTAAAACTTCGGATTTCAAACGGATTCAAAATTTGAACATCAGTCTTGCGAGTCAACCCAAGATATTGCATTAAAAAAATAAATATAGAGTATTTTCTTGAAATTATGACTTTTTCACAAAATTCCTCAACCTTTCAAAATGTCATTTATTTTTCTTAAACTGTCAATAAATATTTACGTTTTATTTAAAATTTTCATGTTAAATAATAAATTCTAAATATTTCTAAAGATTTTGACTTATTTTCGAAATTGTGACCTAAAATATTCTTAAAATTATAAATATATAAACTCGAAAACTCAAGATTTTTTATCGAAATTTTGTAATGTCAACTTTTTTTTCGAAATTTAAGATCCCCTTTTTTATCAAATTATGAGTGGTGGGTTTCCTCAAATTTTAAAATCCCAAAATTCAAACTTACTTTCTACTTTTATTTCCAACACCGATAAAGGTTTCAACCAGTGTTAAAGCTTAAATTTTTTATTTTTAAGGTTTTAAATTTAATCTAGACTCTTTTTTTAAGAACACAAGTCATTTATTTAAAATCTTGACTTTAAATGAAATATTTTAATTTTTTTTCAAATGATCTTGATTTAGTTGCAAAATTTTATCTTTAACCTCAAAATGTTGACATATGTTTTCAAATTTTAGAACATTATGAATTTTTTGAAATCCTGGAATATTTTCCTAAAATTGTCTATTTTTTTACTGTTTTTCTCGCAACTTTTCTCAATTTAAAATTGTGACCTTATTTAGCTATTTTTTTTTATTTTCGACCTTAATATCGAAGTATTCGGGTTGAGATTTCGAGTGAAAACTTGAATATTCAAATATTTTTCTTTCGACTTTTTTCTATTTTTAAGGTTATTTCTGCAATGTTTATCTTTTCTAAATTTACAGTTTCCATTAGCCAAGTTTCTTCCGAAAGATTATTTTTTAAATTGAAATATACTCGTATAACCAAATAGACTACGAAATAATTTAAATTAAAATAATATTAAGGCATCTATGCTCATGGCTTTTGAACGAAATATTTTAGTACAAAGCGAAAACAATGAAATCTTAAAATATATTTATCTACAAGCAAAAATTTGTCAACTTTATTGTAAAAGTAATTTACATTTATTTGAGCCGTAAAAATTATAAGTGCAGATATTTTACCACATTCGTTTACTGAGTACTTCAAGGTTTTCAAAACCTGGTACCTGAATTGGATTTAGGGTAAGAGTTTACAGCATAATCATGGAATTATAACCCCTCAGTTAAGGGCCGCTGACTTGGGTAGCCCGTGTAAACTTCAGAACCTTTAAGTTTGCGCATCTTTACATGCTCACGATACCGCCTACTGTGTTCACTTTTTGTTAGCGGTGTTTTCGTACTTAACTCACTAGATTCTCTATTTTCAATCTCTCGTAAACGTTTTTTACGCTCTCAATATGTCTTACACTTTTCGCTATTTTTCATACTCTTAATATCCATAGCTGATAGCCTTATTCAATGAAACATCACTGTATTAAACGAATATGGTGCTCTGCGGTGAACTGTAAACTTAACATTCTTCCATAGTTTTCATGCCGGCCTCTCGACGCCGAGAGCGCTCGACTGGCGATTCGAGTATGTCCGACCGACCGACACCTTGTTCTCTCAAGCTTGAACGAAAACCCGAAACTTCACCCCATATCTCAACATAAACATTTCCAATGTTAAAATCAAACCTTATCTCGAAATTTCGAAAGAAAAGGCTAACATTTGGTGTAGGAATTTTCAATCGAAAGCGAAAGTTTCATCTTTAACCCCGAAATTAAAAAAAGAAAAACACTCGATATTTTGAATGTGAAATGAAAATTCTGAAAGGAAAGTCAAACTTCACGGGAAGAATAAGCAGCTTGAGATTTGCATCTTTAAAGTTTGGGAAAAATCAAATTCTAACCACGATTTAAAAAAATGGTCATTTTGAGAAAAAATACAAATAAATTGTAAACAGATGGAAATTTAATATCGAAGTTTGAAGAAAAAAATTGAAATTTCAACTTAAGAGTCTAAATTTTAGATATCATAGAAATACAAATTTGGAGTCGAAGTCTAACGTAAAAATTTAAAACAGAAAGTTGAAATTTGAACTTTAAAGTCTATTTATGATTTTATTTAAAACAAAAATAGAAATTTTAAGAAAAATGTGGAGAATTTGAAATTCAGAATCGAATTTAAAAACACTTAAAAAGTAAAAATTTGTAAATCGAAATTGATATAGAAGTTAAACAAAGTTAGAATTTTGGCAAAGTTTGTTAACAATTTAAATTGCATAATAATCTTTAAAAATCGAAAGTGGACACAAACAGTTTGGAAAAAACTCCATATTTGGAGATTATATCCTTTGGAGGAATAATAGAATAAAAAATCTAGCTTCGCCTTTAAATTCCAAAATCCTTGAGATTTAGTCTTGTAATTTCACTTTGGGGTATTTTGAAATTAACTGTTATTTTATTATATATTATTTAAGTTTAGATTTTTATTAACTTACCCCAACCCAACTCTTTGTTATCAATTATTATTTTTTTAAATAATAATTTTACGTCAGGGCTAGCAGGAGCATATTAACACTTTGGACATCCCTGTTCTTTTTTTGTATACTCATATGACTTTCGTATCTGCTAATTATTTTCAGTGAACTTATGTGAAAAAATCATATTTAAAAATTAATTGTACTTGTGTTATTATGTTATAATTTTCATGGTTAGAATTAAAACAAAATTTGTCCAACAAGATTTTACTATCAAAAGTTTAATGTAAAAACACATTTTTTTGGCAAATTCGACAAAGGCGTCAACCTGTGCGAACATGTTAATAATAAGGGATTGTTTACAACTATATACAAAGTCTTTTAAATATAAAACATCCTAAAATGAAATGTACTACAATAAATTATACTTTATCAGAGAATCCATCCCCTGTGGGATCCAATATCCATGGGTAGTTGTTAGGACATTCCATACACGTAAAGAGTCGTAAAGTTTCACCAGGTAATTCTCTGGTGTGAAGTGCACAAGAGTTCGGCAGAGAGCAGTAAGGTTGTCCTTTGATATCGCACTTCTCCTTCCATTCCTGGAAGTCTCTAAGACCATTAAGTTCCGTGGGATTCTGCATCCACTGAATTACTTGGAGATTGGTCACGAAATATACGTCGTTTCTTCCCAACATTTCTTCGATGAATTTGATGAGTTCTTCCTTAAATTCCTTCTTGCTTTTCAACCAGGAAGCGTGGAAGTGAAGACCTAGAGGAGCCCTGTTGCTGTTGAAGTGACGATTGAAGTTATGTCTCAACAAACGCGCGAATTGATCTCCAGTTTGGATGTTGGAGCACGAGTCGACCATATGACAACCGGGTAAGGATTCGTCGAAAGTCGGGTCATCTCTTCTGTCTAATTCGTTCATTACCATTTCCCAAACTGGGTGACTTCTACTGGGGCAGTTATGGGCATTGCCGTTGCACTTGTGAGGCATTCTGAAGTAAAGGGTGTAAGGCCAGATTGGTACTCTGCCGAGAGAGGCTGTGATTGAGGCGTCGTATACGAAGAATTGATCGGCCATCATTTCGAATTGTTTGTTGCCACCGACTCGGAGGTAGGGAGCTCGGACGCCGATGATGGAACCGTCGGAGATGTTTGCGAAACGTTCGATGATTAAACGGGCGCCTGCCATCTCAGCTAACCAATCGTCGTAAGTGCCATGGGTCCAGTAGTTGGGGTCTTCTTTGTGTGTTAAAGAGAAAACTGCGATTTCGTGTCCACGTCTGTGTAGATCTTGAACTGCTGAATAGTTGGTGTACTTGTGGGATACGAAGAATGTACCACGGATTTGGCAGCCGTTGGGATTTGCTCTGAGGCCGTTGAAGATTTCTTCGTATAAGTCGATGTTATCGACGTTTACGGCACCGTTGAATGAAAGGGTGATCATTTGAGGTACGTTAGCTGGTTCCAATGCACCAGGGATTCTCGTTCCGTCGGCAGAGCAGAAACAATCAGGGAGAACACATTGGGTAGGATCACAGTCTGGAGCTCTGTTAGGGTCGGTTTCAACAGCTGAAATGGGTACATTCGTTTTATGTAAATTATATGAGTAGATGCCAAAGTAACTTACTGCATGAATTTTCGTCAGATTCGTCTTTACAGTCAGGTTCTCCATTACAGAAGAGTGATTTATCAATACATTCACCATTACCACATTGGAGTTTGCCATCAGGACATACGGGTTCATCGGTTTTGAATATAGGAAGGATTTTACGAGGCTCTAAAACATTTGATAAATATTTAAGTACTTCACTCATCAAAATTAAATGAAAAAGTACACAAATGGGGTTTCTGACTAAATGTACAAAACTAACGAAGTTACAAGTGTAGTTGATTGGCGTTTTTTATACAAAATATGTACATTACCTTAAAGAAAGTAGATATACAAAGAGAAACTTAAGAAGAATATAAGTAAATAGTAGTATGTGAAATGACAGTAAATGATAGAAACATTTAGCAATTTATCAATGATAGAAAAATGGATAATGAATATTTAAAAGAGGAAATGATGATGTTGATGATTATTTATCTCTTTGATTTTAGGCATTGTATGGGTATATCTGCTTTTAACAAAAAATGATATTTTTTTGGAGTAACCTGCAAGACTGCAATTTCCTGAACTTAACTTGATCATAATCATCCTTAACTATAACATGAAGTTATTTTTATAACTTCAATAACCCCAAAACTCTCCTCTGGGATGTTTTACTTTCAAGAAATTTATTTTGGAATTCGTTCAAATATTATAAAATAATCAGACTTAAGCGGCAAAGAGTTCAAATTTTTCTCATTTTTGTTGACAAAAGGAATGGGGGATATTAAAAATCTTGTGTAAGGTAAACGTTGGCGGATATTTTACCCACCAACGTTTTTACAATTAAAAGCAGTTGCCTGTTTTAGGAACCGTCTTTGGATGTAGCAAAATATATTTTAACGGACTTTTCATCAGGGTGGCAAAACTTCTTTTTGGGGTAACTTATGCTATATTATTTACTTCTTAAATTTTAATTTTGATATGTAATAAAACTTTGGTCAAAATTCTTACATCTTATCATTTGTAGGGTGGGGATTCGCGATTTTCTTATTTTTGTTTATAGAGGCAAACATTGAAAGTTTCCTTACGTATAATACTGGAATAACCAATTTCATGCTTTTCGAAGGAGTCAATATTTTATTGCGTAAGTAATTGATAGAACTAGGTAAACTTTTCCACAAAAGAAGTCCATGGTACATAAGAGCCGTCACCACAATTGTCAGTGATATTAGTAAGGGTGCTAAAAGATTTCAGGTGAAATATTTAAATGCATTATGTTAGTAAATACCCAGAAGAAACACCAGTTTGTTATACAAGAGCATCTACTTTCTTTATTCTTGTGCAATTTAAAAATACTTGAAGCTGTCGGTGTATTTACTGGTCTCAAGATCTGAAGATTTTTGAAGCTAATTTTAAGGCGTTTAGAAATCAAATCCAGTCAATTTAAAACTGAGTGTTCACCAGCTTCAGAAATCTTTTAAAAACCAAGCTTTGCAGTTTCCGTCCTTGTACCATATTCCGCGACCTTTTCTACAGTCCTTCAACCGACGACTTACTCTCGAGTTTATCGCAATTAGTGACTTTGCCTTTCCAGTCACACGTTTGTTTATCGATGTCAAACGCCAATCCACTGGGACACGTGATTTGTTTTAGACCGGACTTAGTACACCTGTACGCCAAAATGGGGACATTTAATTATATGTTTAGTGATTAAGAATCAAAAACCGTACTTCGTTTTACACTTAAAGGTTTAGATAAGGCGAAACCTAATTAAACAACAATGTATGAAAGCAGAAAGTTGAGTACTCGTTGTTGATTCTTCTGTATCGACTTACTTTCTACACGGTCGCAATTTTTTACATTTGTTTTCCAGTCGCAAGTTTGACGGTCGATGTCGAAGGCCAGACCAACCGGACAACGAACTGAGGCCAGTCTTGTTACACCACCACTATCACTATTTCTATCACACCTATGTTACACAAATTAATTTTATATTTTATTAATTACAAACTGTTATATAAAAAAATAAAATATATCTGCTGCAGGATTGAATCCAATGGTTTATTTACTTTGATATCTAATGAGAAATTATGGTAACTTATATCCATGGAAAAAGGAGTAGAGTTTGATATTACTGAAAAGATTCAGCTGGTCGAATAATAAGAAAATGAAAATTACCTGACCACATCCCTGCAGTCCCCTTCTGTAGTTAGCCTAAAATATTCGTCTGCGGGTCTGTTTTCACATAGTTCTTCTGCAGTGGAATCTTGTTCTCCAGCATCTTCTTCTTGGGCCAGAGCTGCAATAAACCAAAACAATTAGTACATACAGAATTATGTTATAAAGCAGAATATAAAAAACTATTTAAGTGATAAATATCACGAAACACGAGGTCCTAAGATTCCAGACGCAGGCGTACTTTTTTGGAATTGGTCAAAAGACTCATTTTTCTAATAATTAATATTCATCAATTTTGGGTATCATTTTTCTATTACTCTGTATTTTCTAAGCCTTTGTTGGTCGTTTGGCAAAATAATTTTGAAACAATTTTTGCAAAGAATGGTTTTTGAGATCGAAAAGTTAGATACATTTTGATAAGGCTCTTCCATTGTGTTATCTCGGCATGTATTTTCTAGGTTTTTATTAATTCAGGTTCAAATTTATCTCTGTTATTGATAAATAATATACCAGTAGTAATAGTTTATAAAATAATAAATTAAAATCAATAAATAAAATAATAGCATATGTTAAAAAGCACACCATTGTAATAGTTTACCAATTACTGTCAATTTAAGTAAATTTTGGGATGACATTACTAATAGTGTGCACTTGATATTTCTAAACATTTATTTTCTGAGAACTTAGATTAATTTTAAAATAATCTTTTGAGCATCATTGAATTCAGAAGCTTGAAAAGGCATTGAAAATAAAAATTGAAGCATTCTCCTTAGACTCGCTTGGAAATATTTCAGAATTTTTAATTTCTAGTAAAGAAACTGTTCCCCCACTAATTTTTCAGTGTTGTATTCTCAATTTTTTTTCAAAATATGTCTTGGGTCAAAAAATATATTATAAGTTAAACGATCTAATTTCTAAAAATGTTATCGTTCAACCGAAGGACCTGAAGTCATCACAAAAAATATTTAGTGTTTAAGAATTTTGAGTTTCTGACAAAAAAAATATATCCATGCAAAAGATTTTTCATTTCTCTAGAATTTTCGCATGCCATCAAAAGAAATACGAAAAAAGGTGTCAAAAGTTTTGCCTTTGGTCAAAGAAAATGCCAAAAAAAACTCCAATTTTTCAATATTCTGGATTACAATCAAAAGAAAATGCGAAATATATCTCCAATTTATCAAAATTCCAATAGAGAATAGATAAATATTTATATTTATTTATCTAAAGTTCGCTCTTTCTTTAGGATCCTAACAAATAAAAAGCGTTGTGCTTAGACATGTCCTAATCTAACCTAATTTGACATAACTACGAACGTGGGGTGATAGTGGCCTGAACGTGTGTCGAATGTGGCTGGGCCTAATATCCAACAGGCTTAATCAATGTATGCATCTTTGTATTTTATCACTTTCCATCTCTTACTCATAAACTAGCATGACCGTCTACAAAAGGAACCCTCTGGGCAAGCTATCGATTTTTAACTTAACTTATCGCTTCCATAAATTTCGGCAAACGATAAGCCTTATCTGTGGGTTTTTTCTAGAAGCCGGGAGCCAAAACTATATAAGGCGGTCTCCTTTCCCTCGAGTCAGTTAGTTGGAGTCAGTGCAGTTAATTAGTGAATTAGTAATTCGAAGTCAATAAGTGAGTTCATTATTCAGTTGTAGTCTTCCAAGTTTAGTTTAGAAATCAAGTGGGTATTATTCAATTCACGTGTTAATCAATTCGAACCTATAGCACGCAACATTATTTTATTTTTTAGGTTGTGTATTTAGTCGCTAGAGGTTTAATTATCGATGTTTCTTCGTTATTCTCTTACAAGTTACAAAGGACAAAAGTAACAATTTAAGATTTCGCAGGGTCCCAAAGAGGGCAGGGCGAGGACAAAATCCTTGGTGCTGGATCTTCTACATACACACCTGTAAGTTTGGAGATATTTTGTTGGAAATAGATTTACGATATAAAAAAAGCCCCGTGGCCCGATTCTGCTCTTGGCGTCCCTGAAATTTCTTCAAACAGCAGCTACGTTAATTCTTACTTTTTCATCGACTTGTTTGTGACTCAATACTTTCTGGGAACTGTCTAAAATTAACATTAAAATTAAAATAAAACTATTAGTTTACAATGAGTCACAAACAAGTTGTTGGTAAATTAAGATCCAATGAAGCAGCTAGTCGTACTGAAAAAATTTCCAATATTTTAACACACGTTGTGGGCATGATTGGCCTCTCTAAAATCTATATCCTGACGTAAATTTACTTTGTAAGAACTCATTGTGGTCACTACTGAAATAAATATTTTTTTTCCAAATTCAATTTCTGAAGGCTGTAATATTGCTATATGCTTTTTTTTTTGTTATATTTCGTTGTAAAGCATTTATGCAACGCTTTTGTTTTTTTTTTTTTGGTAATTATGATAGTTATTTAATACGGACTACGCAATTTACTTTGCTGCGACAATGTACTTCAGACCAAAAATAATATTGGTGATGAGGGTGATTTCAAAACAAAATACTTTTTTGTTTCGGTTTTAGCTATGAGAAAATTTGCACATATTCTATTTCAAATTTGTATTTTTTATTTTATTATTTATTTATTTTTTACAGCAGAAAAAAATAAGAAAGTGTGTTAGATAATTTAAGTGAGCTATGAATTTGTAGGAAAATAGAGGCCTATTAAAATATTTCCACTGAACAAGACTCAAACATATACAAAATATGGAATTTTCTTAAGAAACCTAGTAGCCTTTGGCAGCTTTGCAGCTTCGCAGTAGGTACGTAATAACGAAATAATATTTGCACCAGAGCTAGCGAATGTATTGGTGCAAGGGATCAAAAAAAGTCATGATGTGTACGTATAGTTGTTGCACCCCACACCAAGCTAATACTAAATTGTAGCACGGTAAATATTTATTTATTATTTATTTTTTATACAAATAAACGTGCTTGATTAAAGAAAATATGCAATGTCAAACAAACATTTGTCAAAAGAATATCTAATTATCGAAATGCGTTATTTGTACGTTTGAATTAAATGTTTTTTGAACAGGAAAGCTAGGGGAGGATTTAGCTTGGTTGGGGCTCTGTGCTTCATACTGGTGGAAGCCCATATAAAAATTCATCGAAATAGCAAAGAAGTAAAAATTGAAAGTATATAAATTTGGAACTTTGAGTCCAAGATAAAACAAGAGTTCGATTAGGTATATTTTTTTTTATTAAACTGCAGAAGAAGCATTAATCTCAAAAAAATGTCGAGAAAAAATTAGCACTTCGAGATGAAAGTCGAAATTTGTGAAAATAAAGTAAAAGTTGAAGTGCAAATTAAAAATTTTCAGAAATTCAATTTGGAGAAAAAAGTTAAAAGAAAATCAACAGAAAAAAGTGTAATTTCTTGTTTCTGTTTTGTAACTTAAATGAGATTAAAATTTTGAGTCTAAAATGGGATTGTTGGGAAAAAAAATAATCCAGGAAAAATTCTGAATTTCTTCTGCCACTGACACTTGAATCTTTACTATATCTTATATTATCTATTATTACCGGGATAAAAGACAAGATTGAAAAAAAAGGTATCAAAATTGACATATCATTCTATTTAATTTTTTTTTCAGAAAAACGGCGAAATTTGTTACCATTTTATACAACGCGGTGTAGCAGCAACAATAATTTTAAAATAAAAACATATGAAAGTGCCATCGATAGACTAAATAATCCTCTTTCTATAGAGACTAAATTTGTTTAATTTCATTAAGGCTACTGAAGTAAATGGCATTAAAAAAAATTTTTTTCAATTCGAAATAGATTAAAATCCAGTTTTTGAAAAAAATCAAAAATTCTAGAAAAGCCAAATTCCTAATTTAAAGTCGAAAAATCAAAAAGTTGACTAATATGATACTATATTTTTTTTTTGGTGGAACTTGGACTGGTCCTTGGTTATCTTCAAAAATTGAAATACAACAGAGGTTGCTAGAGCAACCTTTGTTGTGTTTTTCAATCTTTCTTGGTTTCAGGGAACAAAATTTGCATTTCAATTTTCAATATGGATATTAAATAAAATAAAGACAAAAGACCTTATCCAAATATCGTTTACGCTGTAAATTGGAAATAGATGAAAAAATAATCCAATTTAACTACCTCGGCTCGGAAATAACCAGTCACGGGAGGCTCACCAAAGAAGTCCATACACAGACATCTAAGGCGGCAAGGATCTCGGGGTGCCTGAGGGATATTGTCTTCCGCAATAAGTACATGACAAGAGAAAGTAAGATCCGAATATACAAAACCACAGTCCTATAATGACTTATGGGGTGAAAGCAAGATCAGATACAAAAAGAACAACCCAAATAATGAGAACCACAGAAATGAAAACATTAAGAAAAATACATGGGAAGATTCTGAGAGATATGTGTAGAAATGAAGAGATGCAGAGTGACATACAGGACATATATAAATTCACAAGAGACAAAAAAAAATACTGGAACCAGCACATCGAAGGAATGGATGAACATATAATGGTCAAACAAGCGAAGATACAGAAACCAACTGGAAAGAGAACACAAGGAAGACCGATGAAAAGAATGCTAGATATCAGAAGAACAAGAGGCTTGAAGACTAAAAAGGTTGAGATACCTACCTCAGAGAATGACGAAGAAGAAGAAGAAGAAGAAGAAGAAGAAGAAGAAGAAGAAGAAGAAGAAGAAGAAAAGTTAATAATGGAAATTCGAGTGAGGAGAAAAAAAACGACGTTTACAAAAACTGTAAATAAATAGATTATTTAAAAACTACATTTTCGAGACGAATATCTAAAGTTAAATATAAAAGGGGGGAATTATGTAAATTTTGAGGACAGTACAAATGTCTATAAAAAGGCAAAATTTATGAAAAAAAAATAGAAAATATTTTCGAGATTTTTTTAATAAATTTCGGGAGGTTCCTTTTAGTTGTGATGTTTTGTAATAAATCCGAGTGTATGCTTTCATTTTGTATTCGAATTTAAACTAAAAGTTTCAAGACAAAATTAGGATTAAAGTTGAAATTGTCAAAAGAATCTCAAAACCAAACTTTACCAAAATTTGAGAAAAATTTGAAGTTGTAAATTTTTGACAAAAATCGATTTTAGAAACGGAATCTCCATATTTTGAACTTTTGATAAGAAGAGCATACTAAACTTGGGAGGTTCATTTGCAAGCTTGCGTTAAAAAAAAATCTTTTTAACTAATCCCCCACACAATGCCTACATTGTTCTGCTTAATCAAACTGTATAAATTGTTGGCAAAGTTGTTATTGAACTATGATAAGTAATGTCCAAAATTTTCAAAAGATCTAGAGGTTAGTAATAAATCCGACATTTTGGATCTTCCATATTTTAAGATAACTCAATCGAAAATGTTGGTATTTTCTGAAAATGTACACTTCTTTCGAAATATTAATTTTTTTTCTGAAAAGGTAAAGCAGAACTTTGAAAATTTAATTCTTTTTATCGACATTTCGACTTTAAACTCAAAATTTGGTTTTCTTCTGAATATTTCGAAGATTTCTCTAATTATGGATTTTTCCACTTTTTTCTGAAATTCACATTTTCGATTTGAACTTTTTTGTCCCAAAAATTTAATTTATTATTTAAATAAATAAAATTGTTTACTTTTGAAACCTTTTTTGACCCACGACTATAAGGTAATTAAATTTCCCAAAACGGCACCTTACTTTGAACTTGATATTTAGCATTTTTATGAAGATTTTTACTTTAATAATATAGATATATAGACTTTTTTCTCGAAAATTAGATTTAAATTGAAGTTTTCTATTCAAAAATATCGATTTTATATCTGAAATTGGGGGTTTTTAAACTAATGTTGATTTTTGTTTCGAACTTTCAATTTAATCTACAAGTGTCGTCTTTTTTAGGAAATGATAAATTTGCAGGTTCACTATCAATTTATGCTATTTTCCCTAATATTTTGATATTTGTTCAAATTTCGACATTATCTTGACTTTTTTAAATCCAGAGTCTGAATTTTGAAAATCTTATCTTTTCCATCATTTATTTCAAGTTTATTCATTTCCCACTTTTTTCGAAAAATTTCTCTGTAAACTCGAAATTTTATTATTAATTTTAATCAATTAATAGTTTTTTAAAACAACTTCAGCTTTTGTCCAAAAATTTTGGTTTTGCTAATTCATCTCTATTAATTTTTTCCGAAAGTTTGATTACAACATGAAAATTTCAACTATTTCAAGTAATTCTTTTCAAATTTACAACATAATTTTGAAATTTTGCCTTGCATTTCGTTTAAGATCTAAGAATTTGTCTCCAAATTGCAGCTTCATACATTCATTTTTTCTATTTTTCTAAAATTTAGTTGATAAAGGCGAATTTTTAAAAAAATTTGCAGTTTTTTCGAAATCTTGTCTTTAATCCCGAAATTTAGGCCTTCTTCTTCTCAGAATACAAATAATTAAGATTTTGAGTGAATTCCAAAATATTTTTTTCAATTTCGACTGTTTGCAGACATTTTAAAATTATATTCTGAAATTACGATATAGTTTTTGCTCGAAAATGTTTAGCACTTTTATTTAAGTGCAACTTTCTTTAAATTTTGACTTTTGTCTCGAATTTTCGAGTTTCTTAGAATTTCGACATTTTTCTCAAATATGTTTTCTGTAATTTTTGATGACATTCTCAGGCACTAGATTGCGACGAAACGAGCCTATTTATAAGAGCTCTTAGCATAGCACCAACCACAACTCATTTTTTTTCAAAGGAAAATTTTGTTTGATTTTTTAACCTTCGCTATGTAGATTTTAAAAAACGTGTTTAAAAAATTTGAAACCGTTCAGAGCTGAACCGAAAAAGGACCGTTATTTTTGCCGAAATAAAAACCTAAATCGAAATGTTTTTTTGAATTCAGCTAAAACAAAAACCGAAAAAATTAAACTAACGCTAGGAAAACAGTACAAAATCTAGAGTTTTGGTGTTTTTTTGGTTCATGACTTAATGTTAGACTCATGGGGGATGTACGCCCTGCACCACTGCTTGGATTAATTTAGTAGAATGCCTCATATATCTCGCATTATAAAATACTTTTCCGAGTTCTGACTATATCTTAATTACTATTTACCTAAAATTCGAAATTTAATGCAAGCGAGGCTCTTGAATGCTCAGTAATTTATTTACTGGTAATATCATTATTTGACTGACTGCAATTGGCAATCATGCCTCTGAAAAACTGTAATCCTACTTAAATTAGATTACGTTTCCAATTGACGTTATGGAATAAGTTCCAACTCTTCGCGGCTTTCTACTACCCCTTGAATTAAAAAAGTAAATATTTTCGTTTCATTTTATCTCTCATACCAAAAAGCAAGTTAATGCTATAATAAAAAATTAAAACGTAAAGAAATTCATATTATTTAGGAATGCTGTGCTTGTTTTTCGAAGCAAAAAATCAAACCGCTATAGTGTTTAAGAACGCCATCCAAATTCTCGGAACTGGTTAAGAGTTGTGGTCGCCAAGCCTCCTTCTCGAACAAGCAAAGAAATTCATAAACACAAACGAGAATTAATAAATAACAATACAGAAGGTCAAACATTACGATCATTGCAAAATATCTGATATTTCAACGAAGACATTTACATGAGTTTCAGAAACAACGCCGCATCAAATTCATCGACCGTGAACCTTAATTTACATGCACTTTTCAAGCCAATTACTGTAAATGGCTTTTAATTTGATTTATAACTGATTAGCGCTAGCACTGAAGCTTGGTGCGATTGCTGTTGTCGTGGGCTATTCCAAATATTTTTGTTAATTTTGTTAAATAATAAGAGAAAGTTGGTTGCATAATTGAGGACTTGTATTACATGCTTTAAGACTGCATTCTTTGGATTCGATAAATTATTTTTCTTTGGTAGTTTGGCAATAGTTTTGTGATAGTATTCCAAATTATGTTAATGTAGTCATTAGCATAGATAGCACGATATGTTGTGGCATGTTAGTATGCCATCTAAATGTGTTTTTTCATCATGAAGGGTCTTGAGGTTTTAAATAGTTCTATCAGTGCTATATTATGTGCGGTAACGGCTTACTTTGTTTGATACTGCTAAAGTTCATAAAATATGCCACATGGTTTTTTACAACCAAAACCCCTAAAGGGTTACAAAGGTTACTGTGTGACGTAACTTTAATTCTTGTATCATGTATTGGCATCATAGCATTAAATACAAGCGCTCTCAGCGTGACATGCGTTTAGGTATGTTAAACTGAACAAATATTAATTTGCACGTTCGTTCTATTTTATTACAGAACATTTAATTGACATGGTTTTTTTACAATAAAAAATATATCTGGTTCAACCGACTGTGCAACCATGAAAATTTGCGTTTGTTTGAGTGATTTCACAATTTGTTTTTTTCCAGTTCAACAAATTAGTCATATATGCAACGATGCTTCAGCAGCACTTTAATATTCGGTTTATAAAAGGAAATAAGATCGAATTCTCAATAGCGGCCAGCAAACTTGTTTGATGATTTGGCCCTTTGGTGAGATGACCAATTTCCAATAAAGAATGGAATAAATTCTAAAAAAAAATTTTAGAAAGCTCAACAGCTACCACTGGGAGAGGTGACTATTATTGAGGGGTGTCCGAAATCAAGAGTTTTATTATAATATCTACTATTTATAACAGTAATAAGGTAAAAGACCGTTTCAATATTGAATCAGAATGTTCCTAGTATAAACAGATTTATAAGTGAAGGCGATATGTGGTACTGTCAATTGATATGCATGTCATGTAAACGTGTTTGCCTTAGAGAGTTGTGGGTATTGACTGTGCACAGTTTTACAGCTATTCAGGAAGTTTATTGTGATTTAACAGTTATTGAAGTAGATATTTCACTTTTCCATTCTAACTAACCGTTGAAGTCTTCTTGTTGTATTCTATCACTAAATAGTTGATAATAATTAATATTAAGTTCATAATACGGTATATTATTAGTGAAGTATACTTGTAAAAGGCAAGAATTCTTATTTTGATAATAATATAAAATTTCCTGAACAACTTTCAGGGAGACTTCAACGTGAGGTTAAAACACAAACACATCACATGATCGCGGATATTGTCAGTTGATATAATTGACGTTCATTTAATAAACCGGTATATTATTAGTGGAATATACTTGTAAAAGTTAAGAATGCTTATTGCAATAATAGTAAACAATTTCCTGAAAAATTTTCAGGGAGACTGCAACGTGAGGTTAGAACGCAAACACATCACACAACCACAAATATTTTTAGTTGTGGGTAAAAAATGCACGAACTGAATATAGGTTAATATATTTTTCACGCTTCAACAAATATTCGTGTAAAACAAAGGCAGAAAACTGTGTCGCTTTGTGCACTAGTTTCCTTCTAGTGCGTTTTTCACTAATTTATGTAGCGAAACACGTTATATTTCTTAAGACATTATTTACGAACCATAACCAATATGATAATTTGTTCAGGCGTATTTATGATGCTTAAGCCAATAATGTTAGACAGGGCTTTCTAATTATTTGGTTTTAAAATAACTCTTTATAATTGGGTTGCACATTGCGTTGATTTTTACGGGTGAGTTACAATCTTGCTGGTGTTTATGTGTGGTTTTTACGGTGGTTGTGTATTAGGAGCAACATTACGAGAAAAAAGAATGAAAAGCTGCGTTACTTTTTAGAAAAATATCATTTTGTTGCCTTCAAGTTGTACCATCAAATAACAAAAAAAAATATGTATCTAATCTAAAGGCAGATCCACACCAATAAATGTTTATGTTGTACGTTGTATATTTAATGCAACATTCCACTTTACATTTTTATTTGTTTCCCAAAATTTTGATTAGAAACTTATTTGAAAACTATGAAATTCTGAACTCGAAACTGCGAAGACAGTCGAACTTTCTGGACGAATCTAAAAGCAATTTTGAAAATTCGAATAAACGTACCATAATATTCTTTCATCCTTTTTTTAAATTCTTCTGTAAAATCTGTATTTATATTTCTAGATTGCAATATGCGATAAAAAGTGGATTCCACAGACGTTAACCGCAAATGTTGGATCGAGAATAAGCTCTCAAACGCGATCATAAACTGAACCTACTTTTAATAAAGGTCTGTATGACATTTGGTGGCCCAATTGATCCATTAGAATCGAATCTATACCCCAGGATAAAATTTTGTCCAAAATGTATCACGAATTATAACCTTTTTTCCAGCCTTTTTGTGTCAATAAAAAAGATCAAATCCTTTTGTAGGACAGCGTTTCACTTCAAGGATAAAGTTCCAGAAGTTAAACGAGTTAAAGCTCATTCAATGTGGGTCTCCTTGGTTATCTTTAAAAATTGAAATATAAACTTGTCCCCTAAAACCAAGAAAGATTAAGAAGATGATAGCTTTGCTGTCGAAACGCGTTAGAGCAACCTTTGTTGTGTTTTTTAATCTTTCTTGGTTTCAGTGTGTCTCCTTATTGACATACACTTCTTCGTTTTGAGAGCTTGAAGCAAAGAAGCAAACAAGCAAAGAAGCAAAAAGGTAAAGAAGCAAAGAAGTAAAAAATTTATCAACTGCAACTGCAAACGCCTTCGTAAACTGAACCCACATTTAATAAAGGGTGATGTCTGTATGACACTTGGTGGCCCAATTGATCCATTAGAATCGAATCTATACACCAGGGTAAGGTTCTCGAAAATTCTGCCCAAAATGTATCAAGAATTGTAATCTTTTTTTTTCAGCATTTTTGTGTCAATAGAAAAAATCAAATCCTTTTATAAGACAGCGTTCCATTTCAAGGATAACGTTCCAGAAGTTAAACGAG
The DNA here is from genome assembly GCA_028583605.1 of Dastarcus helophoroides. NCBI lineage: Eukaryota > Metazoa > Arthropoda > Insecta > Coleoptera > Bothrideridae > Dastarcus > Dastarcus helophoroides. The sequence continues at coordinate 7,107,156 of CM053335.1, forward strand.
TTAAAGCTCATTTAATGTGGGTATCCTTGGTTATCTTCAAAAATTGAAATATAAAACTTGTCTTATGAAACCAAGAAAGATTAAGAAGATGATAGCTTAGCTGTCGAAATGTGTTAGAGCAACCTTTGTTGTATTTTTTAATCTTTCTTGGTTTCAGTGGGTCTCCTTATTGACATACATTTCTTCGTTTTGAGAGCTTAAAGCAAAGAAACAAACAAGCAAAGAAGCAAAGAAGCAAAAAAGCAAAGAAGCAAAGAAGCAAAGAAGCAAAAAATTTATCAACTGCAAGTTTTGAGCATTTTACGCTACTGGCTTGTAAACGTAATATGTACACTCTTGGTTTTTTGGAAAAAGATGGGGCGATTTAGTTGTTTTTATTTTGGATTATTGTTCTTGAGTTTAAGTCGAAATATTCCTATGAGTCTAAACTTGTTAGTCAAAATCCTTCAAGTAATCGATGTATTTTATATAAAAGACAAATACCATATCACAAAATCTCCCGAACTATTAAACTTACAAATCAAAAATTTGGCAAATAGGTTCCTTCTACGACGTCGATATCCGCTAAGAAAGAAGATCTCGAAATTCAACCCCTAAGAGAGTGAAAATGTTTATGAATTTTACATTTAATAAGCTGGTCGTCGGGTTGCATGTTCCGAATAAACAAATGGTTGTATTTTAAATTGTTTATCCACAGAGATGATTTGTTAGTAAAATTTTGAATTGAATTTTGAATAATTTGACTTATCTCGAAGTTTTAAAGTTTTCGGAAAATTTTGACATTTTTCAAATGTTTGATCTTATTTTTAAAAATGATTCGAAATTTCAACTTTTTTACAAATCTGACTTTATAAACACGATTTTTTCAAAACATATCAAGTTTTTTAAAAATTTGCAATTTTTGAAAGCTTTGATTTTTCTAAACATGGACTCTGTTGAAGTGTTTGATTCTTTGTACATTTAACTTTTTTTAAAATGCTGGGTTTTCCATAAAATTTTGACATGCTGAAAATGATGACTTTCTGAAAGGTGCGACTTCGATTTTTATTAAAAATTTTATCTTTTTTAGGCACTTTGACTTTTTTTTAACTTTTTTTTATATTTTGAAAACTTCGAATTTCAAATTTTCTAATTTTTTAAATTTCCACTTTTTTCAAATGTTAACTTGTTTTATATATCTTAACACTTTCACAATTTAGCCTTTCATTAAGATTTTGATTTATTTTTGAATTTTAAAAAAATGTTTTGCTTTCTTGAACATTTCAACTTTTTTTAACATTTCGACTTTGTATTTTGAAAACTTCGAATTTCAAATTTTCCAATTTTTTAAATTTCCACTTTTCTCAAATGTTAACTTATTTTATAAATCTTAACACTTTCGAAATTTAGCCTTTCTTTAAGATTTCGATTTATTTTTGAATTTTAAAAAAATTTTTTGCTTTCTTGAACATTTCGACTTTTTTTAACACTTCGACTTTATATTGTGAAAACTTTGAATTTCAAATTCTCCAATTTTTTAAATTTCTACTTTTTTCCCATGTTAACTTATTTTATAAATCCTAACACTTTGGAATTTAGCCTTTTTTTATTATTTTGATTTATTTTGGGATTTTTTTAAAAAATTTGACACATTTTTATCTTTTCTCAAAATTGTGCCTTTATTTAAAATTTTGATTTTTTTTCTATAAATTGATTATGTTGAAATATTTTTGAAAACGTCTACATTTTTGTAGAAATTTCCACCTTTTTTCAAACTTTTGGTAACTTTTCGAAGTTTTCATCTTTTTTAAAAATTTCGAATTTTTCAAATATTTCCACTTTTTTTTTCAAATATTTCAACTTCTTAAAGTTTTAATTTCAATGTAGTAAATTGGACTTTTATTTGAAAAATTCACCTTTTCTTATGATGTTCACTTTTTTTTAAAATTTTCACTTCCTTCAAAACCTCATTTTTAAAATGCCAGCTTTGAAACTGACAGTTAATTAAGTCTTGATTTCGTTTTATACAAAATTTAAAAATGTAATCAGATTCTTCAAAAAATTTAAAATTTTCACGAACAAACGAATTTTTAAAAAAGTTGATGTTACAAAAATTCGATGTCTCGAGCAAAAATTCAACATTTTCAAATAAATTCTGAAATAAGTCATAACTTCGAGAAAATGTCGAAATTTTGCTAGACACTTCGAATTTATGTAACTTCTACTCTTTGTTAAATTTGCTTGTTCGTGAAAATTTTTAATTTTTCTGAAGAATCTGATTAAACTGCGAATTTTTAAATGTGCAAATTGAATAAAACGAAATCAAGCCCTAATTAACTTTCAATTTTAAAGCTGGCCTTTTAAGAAAGAGTATTTTTTAAATTTAAATCGAAAAACTTCACAAAAAAGAGTCGAAATTTGGAAATTACGATGATTAAATTGAAATGAATTATTTATTATTATTTTTTAATTATTATTTTTATAACTTTTTTATTACGATGTTTGAATCAAAATGTAAAGGGACACTTTTTTAAATATTTTGTAGTTTCTTCTCTTAATTTCGGCATCATTTCCAAAATTTGCCTTTAAACTAAAAATTTGAAAAAACAGTTCGACTTTAGTCTAGAGATTCTAACTTTAAATATGAAATTTCAACTTTAACTCTCGAGAATAATATTGTTACGGGCTTTATCGGTTCGAATTGATTAACACATTGAATAATACCCACTTTATTACCAAACTAAACTCGGATCACTACAACTGAATAATAACTCATTTATGTACTTCCAACTACTAACTCACTAACTACACTGACTCTAATTGACTCTTAACTAACTGACTCTAGGGAAAGCTGACCGCCTTATGTAGTTTTGGCTCCCGGGTTCTAGAAAAATCACGCAGGTAAGGCTTATTGTTTGCCGAAATTTCTGGAACGCTTATCTGCCGTTGGTTTCGTTATTGCGGCCGCTTTCTCCTTATTAGATCTTTCTAGAAACTTTTCTTCTGCACTAGATTCTATTCTATTTACATTGCGTTACAATATATTTACTATATAATTTTTCTGCAATATTTTATCGGACATTTTCACGTTTATCCATTTGATAAATTAAAAATTTCATTGCTTAAGCGGATATTTTTGGAAAAACTTAAAAAAAAATTACTCAAATTTTCAATTGTGCGCAAAAAATTTTGACTCTAAGCTATAAATTTCACCTAAAAACTTCAAAATCTCTAAAAAGAAAATGTTCATCCACATTTCGATTAAAACAGCGGAAGTGCCAAATTAAAGCCAAAATTTCGAGTTTAAAAATTAAATTTTTAGAAATGAAAAGTATTCATGGAAAGACAAAATAGGCACTGATCAACTGCAAAAATGTTGATAAATTCCTATGAAGAGTGGAGACTGGAAAGACACATCAACAATCAACAATGTCAGCGCTTAAGGCTTATAGGCAACTTTAAATACAATCTTGCGTATTATTCATTACTTAAAAATCGCCTATCCGTAATTGCCCATTTTTACTATCTTAGAAGTTGAATTTAAAAATATCCTCTCTAAGGTGCTCACCTACGTATTAAGGGAAATATCTGTATGAAATGTCATCCTAATCCATTCATCCTTTTAGGCTGCTTGTTGTCTTTCAGTCAATGCTTAGAGATTTATTAAATAGATTACCTATGGACGGACGATAATGAAATCCTATAAATTTATAACCCGGACAAATACATGAGAGCAGACGTCTTTAATGACTGCATCTCCCCCCATTAATTTATTCAAGTTTTTGTAGCGAATATTTTGTGTTTTATACTTTTTTTCTCACTTTAATCTTTAGATTTAATCGTAGATATTTGGATTTTAATCCAAATATCTACGAAAATTGAAATGCAAATCTTGATCCCTGAAATCAAGAAAGATTAAAAGACACAACAAAGGTTGCTCTAACGCGTTTTGATAGCTAAGCTATCATCTTAAGAAAAATACTGAACTGTATCTGAAGATGATAGCTTGGCTATCGAAACGCGTTAGAGCACCCTTTGTTGTGTTTTTTAATCTTTCTTGGTTTCAGGGGACAAGTTTTGTATTTCAATTTTCGTAGATATTTGGATTAAAATCCAAATATCTACGATTAAATCTAAAGATTAAAGTGAGAAAAAAAGTATAAAACACAAAATATTCGCTACAATGTTTAAGTCGAAATGTAAAGGAACAGTTTTATTTAGATATTTTAATATCCAGTTTATAAGTAAATATTTTTGACAGTCCAAAGTCCAAAATTCTTAGCACAATGGGCCCGGAAAGGGTGGCCTAAATGCTGGCCTAAATTTTTAGGCAACCCACAACGAATCCAGAACGAATCCAGTCCAAAATTCTAAATTTTTCAAGCGATATTGATTTTTTTCAAAGATCTACTTTTATTTTTAAAATATTAGGTTTTTACTCAAAAACTTGCTAAAAATTCCACTTCTTTGTTGAAATTTGGTTTTTTTTTTTTGTTAAAACTCCTATTTAAAATCTTAAAAAATTGAAATTCAAAACGCGTTAGAGCAACCTCTGTTGTGTTTTTTAATCTTTTTTGATTTCAGGGGACAACCTTTTTATTTCAATTTTTGAAAATAACCAGTCCGTTCCATCGTAAGTCTTAATTTTTTTCCAAAATTTCCCCTTTATGCGGGTTACACATTTTGTCTTATTCGAGATTTTCATTTGATTTTCGAAATGTTGACTTGATTATTGAATTCCGAGTTTACACTTTCTAACTAAATTTTCAAATAAAGTATAAACTTGTCACTTTTCCTAGTTTATTTTATAGACATTCCCAATTTAATTTGGATTTTTTTTTACAAAATGCTAACACTAAAAGTTTACTATACTTTTCTATTTTTTCTAAAATTATTTGAACCTGAAATGTTTCCCTTTTTTTGCTTATTCCGACTTTGGACCCAAGATTTTGAGAACACGTTTCCTTAATTTCAAATTATTTCTCTAAATTTAGACTTTTTTTCAAAATTTCCATTCCAACTTTTTTTCTGAAGTTTCCACTACTTCTTGATAGAGATTTACCGCGAATATTTATGATTTTTTTTCAATACGTTGACATTTTTTTCAAAATTCTGAATTTACAATTTTAGTTTATAACTTTTATCCTAAATTATTCTCTTTAAATCCAAAATTGCGAATATTTCTCGCGAATTTCGATTTTAATTCCAAAATCTTACTATTTTTTGGACATTTCATGCTTAAACTGATGTTGTTTGGATTTCCTCTTCCAATTTTAATTGAAAAAACTTCTTTAGGCGATTTCAGATAGGGGGGAAACTTACGGTTTCGCGTGACCATCACACCAAGTTGCGTTACCAATATGCTCTAATTTTAACAGTATTATGTTATTATGAGTAATACGTGTAATGGAATTAAAAAAAGCGTGATCGTCAGTGAGGTTTCAGCCCGCGACCTATCAGACCTATGACGCAAATTCTGCCGCCTTAATCAATTAAGCTATAATGACCGTTGATAAGGATTTGAAAATTAAAAAAAGAAACACTCATTTCCTAGTTTTAACTTTTTACTTCTGTCAACAGTTCCTAGACTGTCTAATTTTTTTATATTTTTTTCAAGCATCTGTTTAAAATGGAAATTTTTAATTTGACTAACAGTCAACATTTAGAATTTAAGATTCAAATTTTGATTTAAAGCTCTTAATTTAGATCTTGCTTTTGATTTCGAAACTTCCGAAATAAAGTTGAAATTTCGAACATAACTTCAAAATTTAAAAACTTTTTTATAAATAAATTTTTTTTTTAGAAAAGTGGAGATTTATTTTAAAACTAAGTGAAAATTGACAAAATATTGTACATACAAGGCGATTCGTGTAAGAGTGAAATCCTCACAAACCCGAAATGAAACCCAATTGATCGTTGGTGTCTATGGTCAATAAAAGCAGTAAAATTCAACTTTGAACATTCCCTATTTATTAGAAATATCACAAACATAAAAACGTAAAAGAAGATTAAAGTTATTATTCTTTTTTTGGTGGAACGGACTAGTCCTTGGTTACCTCAAAAATTGAAATACAAATCTTGTCCCCTGAAACAAAGAAAGATTAAAAAACAAAACAAATGTTGCTTTAACGCGTTCTGACAGCCAAGCTATCATCTTCAGAGAGATACTGACATCCAAACTATCATTTTCAGAGATATACTGCATCTCTTTAAAGAGATACTGTATCTCTCTGAAGATGATAGCTTGGCTGTCGAAATGTCTTAGAGCAACCTTTGTTGTGTTTTTTAAACTTTCTTGGTTTCATCTTCAGAGAGATACTGACAGCCAAGCTATCATCTTCAGAGATATACTGTATCTCTTTAAAGAGATACTGTATCTCTCTGAAGATGATAGCTTGGCTGTCGAAACGCCTTAGAGCAACCTTTGTTGTGTTTTTTAATCTTTCTAGGTTTCAGGATACAATATTTGTATTTCAAAATTATTATGCTAAAAGGTGTTAAAATTGTCTTGTTTTATTTTAGACTGGCGAACCTTGACTAAAATTTTGGTCGTTATTTCTGCACTGCGTTACTGTCAAGCATAGTGTCAAAGCTACCTAACATAAATATTACAATTTATTATATACCCCATTCATGATTTTGTATGTTGGGTTGCACTTCGTGCCCGTGGGGTTATATCCTTGCCTCTGTCTAATTTTGAAATCATCAAAATCGAAAAACCGAGGACAGTAAAAACATCGAGGTTAATTAAAAATCCTGAAGTGAATTTCGAGATTGAAAAGAAAATCTTAAGTTTAAACTTAATATTTCTACCAGATTATGTATGATGTTACTAAGATTACAAAGCTCACTAGTAAGGAAGGCCAAAACTGGTCTATAGTTAATTGTGAATATTTTCCACTGTAGTACGTTCGATTGATTAGAAAACATTTAATTGGCATCAAAATTTCTAACAGTTTTTTTTGTCGTCAATTACTAGAGACATTGTCCAAATTTTAATTTTACTCTGAACATTTTGTTCGCTATGGGATTATTAGTTTCCCCCTCTCCCCTTTCTTTACTCGTAAAATGAGAATTACCACTACCAACATACAGACCTTTCTACGTTTCCAATCATTTCAATGAGATAATCCTGTACAATATTCACTAGAAGATCCTTTAGATATTATTTTCATGTGTCAAAACACAAATATGTTTTAGGTGTTTCAATTTCAGTAATGATAATTTATTAACGTCGTAAAGAGAACATTTTCGTAATGTCGAGATTTATGGATAATGGAATTCCTTCGACCGAAAAAATCCCTCAACTCATCTAAGTAATAAGAGTACAAGAGTATAAAGGTAAGAAATAGAGAACTGTTCTCTTAAACAGAGTACATATAGTTACCCAACATGTAAAAGAAATTGATTAAAATGATGAATAGTTCACCAGTGCGGCAACCAACTCTCCTTTATCGTTGTTAAGAACATTTAAATTTATTAATTTATTTAAAAGTACTTTTACATTGCGAAACACAAGAACAAGAATCAACAATACTCTAACTCCCAATTTACAGACATTTACATTCTGAACGATGAAGGCTGCAATCTATAAACGCTTCTCCGAGAACAACTTTTATTTTATCCTGCCATTCACTTGACGATTCTCATGTATTCTTTTAATCATTTAAACTAGGCAAATAAAGATCATTAGGGTAAATCCGTAAATTGAAGATGATTAAAACCGGTTAGCATACTTTAGTCCTATATCTATATTCAAGCCAAGTAGAGAATTTTTAAAAAAGTAAAATTAAAAACTAAACATAGGGACCTAAAAAGCACAATCCAACTACACTGCAGCATTTTTTATTATTTCAATTCCAGCTACTGGCATTGGAAATGTAATAATTCTGAAAGTGGTACTTATATGAAGGAATCCGCAACTACTGGTTTCCTACAAATAAGTAATTTAATAATCAACATACTATGCATTAAAAATTGAGGCAATTATGCTTGTAAGTCTCTAATTGTGAATAAAATTAGACATACGAACCGACATATGCTCAAGGAAAGTATCTTATATAATGGCAGTTCACCAGTTGTGAAATCTGGGACGCAAGTGGTCTATTTTTCAGGAAGTCTCCAAGTACGCCGCTTCCGGCCTGCGCGCGTTTTTCAAGGACTAAATTTTATAAGGACAAAAAAAAAGGACTTACCCAACCCAAGAAACAGCACACAACACAGCCAAATTGCTTTGCTAGCCATGTCGATGTTACGAGCACTAGCCAAGAAGTGGTGGCGGGTTAACTTTATATTTATAGCACGTCCTTTTTAATATGTGCGCATGTGTGTGTACGTCGCTCGATGGCCAATCCTTCTTCTGCTGAATACTGAAAACACTTTCACCGTCATCGACTCTTGCCGTGAACAGGTGATCAAAGACTGGCAACCTTCTCGATAGGTGACTCTACTTATATGTTAATATATTAAAGTTCAGTATTTCCTTTGGCTGGTGCATTGTCGAGTTGTCCAGGCGCCCCACTTAATTCTAGAAGAAATATAAACACATATCGGGGCCAAAAGATTCATTTGCAGCCTGAGCATTTTCCAGATTTGGCTGTTTGGAGGTCGGTGAATATGAACGGAATCATTGGGATTGTAGTGGCATTACAGATTTTTTGTAAACTATTTCTATAGACACTTCATTGCGAATTCGCTCTGGATTTCTTGATGCCTTTTGGAATAAACCATCATGTCGATAATAGTATATTCTACAACAAGTTATGGAATGACTTCTATTCCACATGAGCGAAAAGTTTGTAGCCCGAGCCGCAGGCGAGGGTTACGGTTTCGCGAGTGTGCAATATGCCATTCCAAACGTGTTGTAGACTATACTTTCTCTAACAAAATTATAGAAAAACCCCTAAATGTTCATAAAAATATTCAAAATAGATTACAAATTTGAAACGCGAGACTTTCAAAAAATACCTTAATTGTTACATGTAACCATAGCAACAAAAACAAATTACTTGATATTCCGCCCTAAAATGAACCTAAAAGGCTCCTGATTCGTCGAAAGCCGTGCTAGAATATTAATATTCTAAACGGTATGTAGAATTACAAATATTCTGAACAGGTGCTGGAATGACATTTGTTCCATCACAATTTTTAGTCATAGAATGTGCAGTTTCTCCAATAGTGTTAGAGAAAAATAGTTTATAAAAATCTCTCATGCCACTTCATCTGCTGATTAGAATTTGGCCCAGTATTGATCAACAGAAAAAGTCAATTACCTCAGACATGTGATTCCGGAAGCAAAACCATTTAGTAAACGAAATTTTGCCTCCATCCAGTATTCGTTCCAGACCTATTGTTTTATCCTCTTTTCAAAGTTTAGAAATGGTTTATTTTTTTGGAAAATATTGTTATAAAAATATAAATCTTTTCTCTTTAAAATTTTGGTCGTTTTAGGATTAAAACCCAATCGTAAAAAAATGTCAAAATTTCCTAAACAAGTGTTGGAAATTTTGATATTTTAAGCTCAAAATTTTAACTTTCATCCCCAATTTTGGTGGAACGGACTGGTCCTTGGTTATCTTCAAAAATTAAAATACAAATCTTGTCCCCTGAAACCAAGAAAGATTAAAAAACACAACAAATGTTGGTAATGCGTTTCGGTATCTTCAGAGAGATACTAATCTATCTGAAGATGATAGCTTGGCTATCGAAACGCATTAGAGCAACCTTTGTTGTGTTTTTTAATCATTTTTGGTTTCAAGGGACAAGATTTGCATTTCAAATTTTGGTGAAACGGACTGGTCCTTGATTATATTCAAAATTTGATAAACAAATATTGCCCCTGGAACCAAGAATAATTAAAAAACACAATAACACTTGCTCTAAGGCGTTTTGATAGCCAAGCTTTTATCTTCAGAAAAATATTGTATTTCTCTTAGAGTTAGAGTGTTAGAGCAAGTGTTTGTTTTTATTTTTCCTTGTTTCAAGAAGCAAGATGTCTGTATCAATTTTTCATCTCAAAATTTAATGAAACATAGCAAAATTTTTAAATGTATCCTTTTCCCTCAGTGTGGAGGTGAAAGTCAAAACTTTCAGATTAAAATAAAAAATTTCCAAAATTTTTTTAAAGGGTGATTCATAATTTAGGGTGAAAATTCTCTCAGTAGAAATTTTGAGTTTAAAATTAGCTTCCAACATTTTGAGCTTTGAATCCAAATTTTTGAATTAAAATGGAGATTCCAAGATAATTTCAGATTTAGTTTAAAATTCTGATTGAAAACCAAAAATTGAAATTTAAAACTTTAAATGAATTTTCATTTATTCTTCTTTGGAAATTTTACCAAAAATAACCGAATTTAAATTTTCTTCCTTAAACGTCGAGAATATGTGAATCCATTGCTTCTAAAAGAGATTGAAAAAATCCATTAGTTTAATTTTTACTTTTATTACACAATTCTACTGTCAATTAAATGTTATGCAATGGAACAGCCAAACGTACTGTAGTGGAAATTGAACTTACAGAACATTTAATTATTGTTGATCTAAATCTAAACGCATGCAACCTGTATAATGCAAAAAAGTTACTTCACTACTACTGTCCCTTGTAACTTTGATTATATTTTATGTAATCTTGCGCTAATTTAATTCTAAGTCTTATAGTTTCAGAAGACTTGTCTTATATATGTCTTCAGGAAACTCACTTTAAAAATACAAATTTTAGCTTGCGGGGCTATAAGTGCTATCGCCATGATGATATTTTATAACATCGTGTCAAAGGAGGAGTAGTTTTGTCAAGGATACTCAAAAGAAGTTACTGTAAACATTACTTTAAGCAATAATAATTAAAGTACATTACCCAATTATATTCACTCTATGTAATGTATACTTACCTCATCCTACTTGGTCCTACAACGAAATTGAAAGTCTCATAGATCAACTTCCTAGGCCATTTCTGTTGACTGCTGATTTTAATGCCCATAACAGCCTATGGGGTTCTTTTAATATTGACAAGGTCAGAAAAATCATTGAACAAATACGCGATGATTATAATTTAGTTATTCTCAATTCTGGAACAGGTACATACCTTAATTCAAGAGCAAATTTCTTTTTCGCAATCGACCTTTCCGTTTGCACGAGTGCATTGTCGACTTTCTTCAGGTGGTCAGTGATGGAAAATGAACTTTTTACTGACCATTTTTCTATAATTTTAGATATGCCAGTACAGGACCAAAACCCTGCTAGAGCAAGAAGATGGAAATTGGATAAAGCGAACTGGTCACTATACCAAGAAATAGTTAAGTTACCCGAATACTCAGAAGACGTAGAATCGTACGTATACAAAGTGACAACCGCAATTCTAGAAGCAGCATCAGCTAGTATTCCAATATCTACTTCTGTACCTTCTAAAAAAAAAGAGTTCCATGGTTAAATAAAAGTTTTTTTTCTCAGGCAATTTATCTCAAAAAGAAAGCGCTTAACTATTTCAAAAAACACCCAACAATGCAAAATATGATAGAATTTAAAAGACAAAGAGATAATGCAAGGAAGATTATTAGAAAAAAATAAGAAAATATCCTGGGAAAAGTATACAAATGAATTAAAAGTAAACACGCCTATTGCCGAGGTATGGAATAAAATAAGATACATAGTGGGAAAAAATTTTAATCAAGCATCACCAGTTCTTCAAATAAACGGACACACAATAACTAATAAACAAGATGTCTCAAATGTTTTTGCAGAAGAATTCTATCAAGCTAGTCGAACAGAAAACTATCCACCGGTTTTCATTGCGATAAAGGAAGCAACTGAGCAATTGCCTTTGCAGTATTCTAACCAAGGATCAAGTTCATCGGAATATAATCACACTTTTTTAGTTCAAGAACTGACTCAAGCTTTAGGTAAATGTAAGAAATCTGCAGCTGGACCTGACCATGTACCGTACGATTTCCTAAAATACCTACCCAATAGCGAAATGAAAAATCTGCTAAAGCTATATAATTGCATATGGCAAAACCAAACATACCCTCAAAACTGGAAAGAAACAATAGTCATACCTGTAGCTAAGACAGGAAAAGATCCTCTATCCAGAAAAGTATCGCCCTATATCACTCACCTGCTTCCCCATTGTCTATTTGAAAGAACGGTAAATGCACGCTTGGTATGGATTTTAGAAAAAAAGCAACTAATATCACCACATCAAATGGGATTTAGACGTTATCGTTCGACTACCGACAATATGGTAGCCTTCGAAAATGCCTTTTTCCAACGAAACCATACAATTGCAGTATTATTCGATTTAGAGAAAGCATTTGAATTAACTTGGAGATTTGGAATATTACAAATACTTAATGACTGGGGCTTCGGAGGAAATATGGTGTACTTTATAGAGCAGTTTTTAAAGGATCGGTATTTCAGAGTTAGGGCTCATAACTGCACTTAAGAAAAATATTCTCTTGAAAATGGTGTTCCTCAAGGTTCTACATTAAGCGTAACCCTTTTTGTTATCGCAGTAAATAAATTGATAGATGGAATCAACCCTAACATACGATACAGTCTTTATGTAGATGATTTGACAATATACTACTCCAACTTATTACTCCATGAGCTCGAACATAATCTTCAAGATGCTATAAATCAGATCGCTGCAAATGCCAAGCGACTCGGTTTCCGTTTCTCAAAGGACAAAACAAAAGCAATCCATTTTTGCCGTTTACGAAAGCCACATTATTGTCTTAAAATTGAAAATATAACAATACCTTATAATGCAACAATCAAATTTTAAGGAGTGAAGTTTGACCAGAAGCTTCGATGGTGAGAACACACCAACGAGCTACTAATTAAGTGTAAAAAAGTAATCAATATAACGTTTGGCTGCTTACACTTGGGGCACAGACAGGACCACACTTCTCAGGATATATAAGACTCTTATCTTACCGAAAATAGACTACGGTTGCATTGTATATGGATCAGCATCACCTACAACTCTAACACGATTAGACGTAATCCAAAGTACCGCATGAAGAATAGCCATTGGAGCTTTCCGCACAAGTCCAGTTGAGGTTATACTTTGTGAATCAGGTGTACCACCGCTGCATATAAGAAGAAGACATTTGCTTCTGAATTACGGGGTTAAATTATTAGCACTTGAAGCGCATCCAAACTCAAAAGATTTTCTACCAAATTCGGTTATTGCAGCAAATTTTAAATCTCGACCGATGAACAGCAGGCCCGTTGCGGTATGTTTTAATGAATCGGTACATATTGCACGTTTACAACTTCCGCCTGTCATACCACTAGCAACATATGAAATACCTCCATGGAGAATCTCCTTACCATTCGAACTGACTGCTCAAAATATAAGATTGCACAAATGATATCTTTAAGACTCTATTTTTTAATCTATTAGTTGATTCAAAGAAGCGATATCCTGAAGCGATATATACTGACGGATCTAAGACAGACGAAGGTGTTGGTAGCGCAATTTACCTTAATAATAACAGTCACTATTGGACGTTACCATCATGTGCTAGTATTTTTACCGCTGAACTGTATGCTATATGGCAGGCTCTACTCTTTATTGTTATGTCGCCTGACGCCTTACAATTTATCATTTGTTTAGACTCATATAGTTCCCTAATAGCGATACAAGACCCCTACAGGGAAAATTCCATAGTTTATAAAATTCTATCCCCTCATACAAGAAATAGGTGAAAGTGGAAAATATGTGTCATTTGCCTGGATACCTTCACACCTAGGAATTTATGGAAAGGAAGCTGCTGATCGCGCTGCAAACGTGGTGCTAGAGGAGATGTTATTGACAACATTTCAGTCGCCATAAATGATATAAAGGTCCTTGTAGGAAATTCAGTGAATCAACTATGGCAAGAGGATTGGGAACGCACAACCTCTCAGTTACGTAAAATTAAAGAAAATGTCTCGCCACTACAACTTCCTGCAGGTTTTTCAAGACATAAGGAAATACAGATAACACGCCTAGGAATTGGACATACACACCTTACATCTTCGTATTTAAATAATAACACACAAAAACCGATATGTTCCAATTGCCAAAAACATCTAACCATACGCCATATACTCATTGACTGCACGCTACAGGAAAACAAAAGGCACCTAATAAGTATCCCCCCAACACTACGACAATGTCTCAAAAACGATAAACCCACCCTAGAAAGAACTTTGCGGTTTATAAGATAAATAAACTTACCAGGGAAATTATAGTGAAAATTTTTCAACGGCTAATAGCCACCCAGCTGATGCCGTCACAAAATTAAAAAAAAATTCTAACTCAACTATAATATTTGTAACATCCTTTATATTAAAGCTTCTTCCTGTTCTTTATTTCTTTTTTTTTTTTTGGTGGAACGAACTTGTCCTTGGTTATTTTCAAAAACTGATATACAGATCTTGTCTCCTGAAACCAAGAAAGGTTAAAAAACACAGAGCAACTATTGTTGTGCTTTTTAATCTTTCTTGGTTTTAGGGGACAAGATTTGAATATCAATTTATAAAGATAACCAAGAACAAGTCCGTTTCACTAAAGTTATGGCTTCCCCGTCCACAACTTTAACCACTGCTTTCAGGTATCTACTAAAATTAGATTAATATTTGTTGACATCTACTTCATTAACACATGCCGAAAAAAAAAAAGTTTTTCCCAATTTTATTAACATTAGATTACCATCGTCTAGTGACGAACGAAGTTTCGTACACCGCTAAAAAGGGCAACTATTGTTGTGTTTTTAATCTTTCTTGGTTTCAGGGGACAAGATTCGTTTATCAATTCTTTATTACTTTAATATTTATAGGATGGCCTGGTCGTCTGCAAAAATGGAAAAAAATCGCAGAGTATGCATCAACATTATTTTTTACTAAATCGTAGAGCAAATTTTAATTCAAACCAAAAATATCCACATGCACGTAGTTATTTATTTCTTTTAATGCACTACTTCCAAACATAATTTGTAAGGAAACTGGAGTAAAGATTTCTACTTAATTTGTCCAATTTTTCACAAGTAGTCCAGTCAAGTAGTTAAAAAAAAAGTGAACTTTTCTAACAACCTGCATAGTAAATAACTACTACTTTGAAGAGGCAATTAAAGGGATCACTAGATAATACAAAATTGAGTTTTTGAGGCAAAATGCCTATCATTCTTCTGCTATATTTGTAACGGCTAACCCTATAGAAATTGCATTTCCTTGAGAATAAATAACCAAAACTTACGAAACAACTCTCCAAGATTTGTAAGCCCACAGAAGCACTATTTAGAACATTTTACTCCAAAGAAAATTTATTTACATTTATTTAATAATACTCACAGCCCTTAATTTTGAAGACAAAATTTATTCATTTTAAGAAATCAAGGAGAAGTACCTAAAGTGGTAAATTTTTAGGAAAATTTGCATACAGCTCTATAACTCTACAATTCCTAAGAGACTCACTTAAAACACTAAACTATTAAAGAAACTCACTTGGAACTTCATATTTTAAAGCAACATTTTGTAAATTTTTTATATTTTTAAGTAAACTGTTAGATGTGCTGCCGGTAATATTTTTTGAAAAAAATGGAAATGTGCGAAAAATAAATCTATTTTGTGTCTATTAATTAAAAAATTGGGAATATTGATGTTTCCCAATCTCACAAAGGTGGTATGTTTTTGAAAAACTACAATATAACAAACAAAATTTGGAGAAAAACTCTCTGGAAGAAAGATGTTGTGTTTTGATAACTAGAAAACTATGAAAGTTTGAGAAATGACATTTTAATATTGTTCTTTTTTTTTTAAAGTATAATCCACTCGCAAAGGATAACTCCATTATGCTTTCAAAGCACTGCGACTAGGATGCGAAAACAAGGAAAGATGACAATGAACCGCCTTCTTAAACAAGGATAGGTTGTAATTTTTGGGGAAAATTCCTTTCGGTAACAAGTTCCATAACTTGGAAGTTCTATAGAAAAAAGAGTCTCCGTAGACAGAAGTCCTCACTGTGTCAAGCTGGACCGCACAGGAATTTACTGTCTCCGACTGTCTAGTATGCCTCAAGAATCTTGCCCTTGGGGGGATCAGCCCTATTAGTTCCTGTGAGCATCTCCCATGATAGTACTTGCAGAAAACAGACAAGACACCAACCATCCGCCTGTGCTCTAGTGTTTTAAAAGAATTGGCCAAACTCTCGTTATCAATTAGATGAATCGCTCTTCTTTAACTTGAATCCAAAAGAGCTAAAGTGTGCTTTGGGGCTCAAATCCAAATATGAGAACAGCCTTCTTGTATTGGCCTAACTTGAGCTTTGTATAGAACGATGTTAACGTCAAAATTTTGACATCAAAATGTCAGGAAAACAATGTTAATGTAACTGAAAAAGTTTGCGGAAAAAAGTTAAAATTTTGAAAGAAACGCAAGCATTGTAAAAAATGTTGAATTTAAAAACTTAAGAAATACGTCGAAAATTTTATAATTAATATCTCGAGAAAAGTATCTACATTTTGAGAAAAACCAAATTAAAAAATTTTGGAAATCAGTGAAATTTTGACTATTTAAAATTTTTTGAAAAATAAAAGTTTTCCGATTATGATGCGATATTTTGAAAACAGAATCGTAATTTTGTGTAGGAAATAAACATTTTCAGTTGAAACCAAGCAATGTGAGAGATTTCGATCAAGACAAAAAAGGGCCAAATTTCTAAAGACAGAAAAGTAAAATTTTTTAGAAAACAATGCCTACTAACAATTATTAGTTAACCAGACGACATTGTTGAGGAAAGATGTACCTCTTCAGCTTCCACTGAGAACACTCCAGTTAGAGAACATACCATTTTGTGCATTCTATGTGCTCATATATATTATTGGAATCTATAAACTTCTTTCTGTCATTCTGCGTGTTATTTTATAAATCCCTACCTAAAATTTGTGCTACTGTGTGGTAGCGTTTTTAAAGTGTTCTGGCCAAAATTTCCATTTAATTCCTCCTGCATTTTAACAAATTAAGAGTGTTCTAGAGCAGTATGGATTCCTAAAGCGCATCGCCAACGCCTAATGTCCTCATTGCTTATTTAGTAGATACGTATAACACTCAGTAAACGCCAGAAAAGAAACGGACGAAAGTTAAACTTTCGACTGTCCATTTAAGCAAAATTAGATCATGATATAGATACTTTTAAGCCGTAGAAAACATTTCCAAGTAACAATACGAATATTGAGTTATAACTAATAGGGATGCATTGATAATCTAAGTTCTTTAGAATTGCATTAAAACGAGAGCTACCTAATCTGGTATAGTTTTGTCAATTTCGAAAATATCAACACCAAAATGATATTAAAGAGTTAGATTTCTACGAGATATTTCGTAATAAAGCAAGTCTTCATTTCTTCAAATACCGCCAATTTCAATGATTGCGCAAAATAGCATCACTCAATTTATTATTGCCGGTACGTTGTACGAGTTTCTTATGATTTTAGCTTACATAACAATAGATCGGACTAGAAATTGCAATATTATTTATGCAGAATTTCTCGATTCGTTTGCTCAACATGGATGAAATTGAAAAAAAAAGTGCATGCCTTGGTGTACATTTCTCGCTAGTTTACCTTGTCGTCGATAGATGGTACACAGAGTCTGTGACGCATACGAAGCTGTTGCTCTTTCTGCACGTTTGCCTTGAGAATTTCAAAATAATTAAAATGCAAGGAAAGTACATAATATCAATTCCAGATATTTAAGATTCCTTGACATTTTTGTTTTGCATTCTTTCTCGATTTTCATCATTCTCACTACATGGTGATTTGATTGTAATAGTATTTTTGTTAAAAGAACAGTTGTATGCGTAAGCAAGTTTTTTTGATTTATGTTAAATTATTTGGCAAGAAACCTTTATATTTATTCAGTGGCAACTTCTTAAGAATAAACATCACGACTTGCGTAGATAATCATGTCATCATTCCTTCTTAAATTTGATTTATAACGTGTTTCTGTTAGAGCGAATATTTTTTGCAGTCGTGTGATATAATAACTAAAATATCTATCAACGCAAATCCAGGAACTTGTTTAAACAATAAAACAGTAAGCCGTTATATTTACATAAAATAAAAATTTCTTTTGCATAAGTCAAGGCTGATGGTGGTTAGATGCCTAATCTAACAGTGTATTTAATAAATTCAAAGGATTCTCAATAGCGAGCCAAGTTATCGAATTATTTCTTAATTTCTTCGTAATATTTGCAAGAAACTACGCGAATGTTTAGCTTGCATAATGTTTCCATTATTCTGAAGCAATTCCCCGACACGCCTTCATAATCTGCATAGAAATGTGTTTCTAATTCGCTGATTTAATTATTATAGGGCTGATTGTTGTTAAAACACCATTAATTCATGGCTGTATTATTCACGTGACATCACCATTTGTTGTAAATGAAATATCTTGAATTCTTGCTATGTCATACTATTGTACTATTACATTCAAGATAGACGATATTATAACGCATAAAAATAAAAAATTTAATTCAAAAGTCAAAATTTTCACGAAGCTGTCAAGAGTAAATTTGGCAATTTAAGAAAAAATAAAGATTTATGGATGAAACTTCAAATTTTAAGAATAAATCCTGATTCTAACAAAAGCTGAAAATTTTTTAACAAAATTATAATTCTTTTACAAAATTTTGAGAAAAAGTTGAAACTTCAAGTTTAAATTCGAATTAATGTTCAAATTAAAGCGGTAACTTCTAGAAGAAACATGTCCACGTTCCTGTAAAAAGTGCAGATTTTGGGCCCCATAAGAAAGGTGCGTATTTTATGAAAAGTGCAAGAAAAAGTTCAAAGTTGGAGAAAAAATTAAAATGCATAAAAGCCAATTTTAATTCCAAAATTTTCGGTTGTTTCTCAGCATATTTTCATCAATTTTGTAATCCTTATGTTGACTATTTTATAAATCTAAATATAATAATAAATATAATAATATAATTTAAACGATGAAGTAAAAACATCCGTGACTTGTGTGAACTCAAAATTTTCTTCATGTGTATGAGCCCCCGCGTAAGTTTCGAAAACAAATAAAAATTGCTAAAACGGATTATCGTCGGATCTGAAATGAGAACGTCAATGTCAAAGACAAAATGAAAGAGAAAGTCGACCCCCAAGAAGTACTGAAGTGCTTAAATGAAATGGGTTTCCGCCATATATCCGCACACCACTTGAAAGAGTTTATAATTGATTTAAACAAAGTTATAAACTAAATTTGGATTTTAAAATATAATTACATTTTAAGTTTAAAAAGAGCAATTTTGAGAAAAAAAATGTATATACAACACTGACTGTCTACGGCTGTCGCCGCCTCTCCGTCCCCATTTTCCAATCTCTTCCGTAGTGGCACATATCTTCCCCTAAATTCCTTGCTTCCATAGTTTCGTTGACATCATCTCGCCAGCTCCTTCTTGGTCTTCCTCTTTTCCTTTTTTTCTGGAGGTATCCACTTTAACACTTTTCTTGGTCATCTTCTTTCGTTCATTCTTTTTGTATGTCAAAACCAAGTCAATATCGAGTTTGATCTTCGACTACTTCTTCACAAGAAGTCCCTTTCCATGGCCAGCAATTTTTTCCTATCAGCTTTATCTAGATCCCATACTTCTGCACCATATGTTATAATATTCTTAACGATTGAGTTGTAAATGTTTATTTTAGCTTCTTGCCTGATATTTCTTTCCCTTAGTTTGGAATTGACTGCTTCAATGGTTTTTCTACCCTCCGTTATTCTTCCTTCAATTCCGTCTCTACTATTTCCTTGTTTATTGAAGATGACTCCCACGTATCTAGCTTTGTCGACGTTCCATGCTTTGTTCCATGTTCCAGAGGTAGGTTGCTGTTATTATCACTGCCCACTGTTAGGTGTTCATATTTGTTCAGATTAATTGTAAGTACAACTAGAGTATACTCTTCGTTTAGCTTTTTAACCATATAGCTCAAATTTTGTTCGTCCTCTGCAATCACTATCTGGTCGTCTGCAAAGTACAGGGTATCTAGAGTGTCGTCCCCCACCCGAAGTCCCATGTTTTTACATTTACGTGATATCCAGCCTTTCAAGGATTGGTCTAGGTATATTTTTAATAATGTAGAAGATAAACAACCTCCTTGTCTTAGTCCCTTTGTCGTATTAAAGGACTCGGTCAGTGATGTTCCGATTTCGATTGCCGCATATTTGTAGTAACCC
The DNA here is from genome assembly GCA_028583605.1 of Dastarcus helophoroides. Lineage (NCBI taxonomy): Eukaryota > Metazoa > Arthropoda > Insecta > Coleoptera > Bothrideridae > Dastarcus > Dastarcus helophoroides. The sequence goes on from CM053335.1 coordinate 7,127,349, forward strand.
GAATTAATGATGGTCTTATATCGAGTTTCATCATTGCTTTCCATAATTGGGATACTGGAACACTATCATAAGCTTTTTTTAGGTCTATAAAAGCTATACGGGTCTCTATTTTGCTGAGTTATCTTTTCTAAAGCTATTTTTACAGTAAAAAGGTTGTCTGTCGTAGACCTTCCTGCTCGGAATCCTGGTTGTTGCTCCAGTTGTTTATGTTCAATATCATCTTCTATTAAATTTCTAAGGTCCCAACAATATGTTCTTCCTACAGTACTGCTATTCCTCGGTAATTCTTGGGGTCGTTCTTTGAACCTTTTTTGTGGATGGCTGATATGTATAAAGTTTTCCAATCAGTCGGTGCTTCTTCACCATTTAGGCATCTTTCAAATATAGATTTTAGCATTCTCATAAATTTTTCAGGTCCATATCTTATGAATTCCGGGTATATCCCTTCCGACCCAGAAGATTTTCTTAACTTTGTGCCTTTCACGGTCTGAGCTTCCTGTTCCATTTGAAGCTCTATATGCGTTGAATTATCTATTTGATGCTGTTCTCCTAGGAATTCGTCATGTTACTCTTCCAAAAGCTGTTTGCAGTGGTGTATCCAGTTATCATTTGTTATACCTCCCAAGGTAGGTCCATGTTTTTCTATGTTCTTATCAACTTTATCGTCTTCCAAGCTTCTGAGCTACGGGTTCCTCCTATTTATTTTTTTATGTACTCACATTTTTTCTCCCAAGATTGGTTCTTTATCTTAATAATTAAAATTTGGGAAAAATCAACCTACATTTATAACAAAATAGTTTTAACGTGAAATTTAGAAATAAAAGTTGAAATTTGAGCCTTAACCTCAAAATTTCGGAAAAAGCCATTTATTAGGATTTAGAGTCAGAATTTCGAAAAAGAAATTAAAATCTCTAGGTAGATTTTCTTTGATACAAAATTAGGTTTTAGGGGAAAAAGTTAAAATTAAAAGCTCAAGTTAAAACATTTAAGAAAATATTAAAATTTTAAGACAAAAATCGAAATCTAGCAAAAATCCTCAAATTTTACGGTTTAGAAAGCTATGCTGAAACCATGAAGTTGCAGAGAATTCTTTTGCGAGGACATTTAGAATTTTTCTTACCCATTACCAACATGCTCTAGAGCAGAGTTTTATAACCAAATATTTGTTAATATTAAAAATCACATGTAAAATATCAAATGTGGTAACTTAACAACATAACTTGAATATAAATATACTTCGCATACTTCGTTGGGGGCAGGAGATTTAAGTAATTTGAGTGAGGCTACACAAGTCGTACAATCAAACTTTACTCAAAATATGATTCAAGTTACATTGCACACATTGATCAATGTCACAAGTGTCATTAACCACAGGGTAACAAATGTTTCCAACGCTAAGGATAAATGCATTGCCTGCAGAGTCTTACTGGACTCAGGTTCTCAGTCAAATTTTATAACTACAGAAACGTGTAGATTGATAACCTCAAACCGACACAGGAAAATAAGACAATTGGAGGCATAAACAGCTCTGTATCACACATTTCAGGATTAGTTACAGTGAAATTATCATCACGGGTCACTTCATATGAAACAAATCTTAATTGTTTTGTTTTACCGAAAATCACAGAAAAATTGCCTATGGTCAACATAAACGTGTCATCTTTTGAAATTCCTTCAGGAATCATGTTAGCAGATCCAGATTTTGCAACATCTAACAAAATTGATCTTTTGATTGGAGCTGAAATTTTTTTTTCATGTACTATGTCCCAATAAAATTACATCACATAAAAATAATCCTGTATTACAAAACACACAATTTGGTTGGGTTGTTTCTGGAAGAATGACTCACAATTTAAGACATAATTTAAATGTCACTTCCTGCAATTTAAACATTAACGAAAGGTTAAGCAATCAAATTAAAAAAATTTGGGAATTGGAGAACATAGATTCAAAACCAGTTATGTCAATTAAGGAAGCGAATTGTGAGTTGCATTTTCAAAATAACTTCTCTCGCAATTTATATGGTAGATTTTGTGTCAAATTACCATTTAAGGAGAATTTACATTTATTGGGCAATTCTAGAGATACAGCCGAAAAAAGATTGCTCAATTTAGAAAAACGATTTCAAAAGGATCTCTTATTTAAATTGCAATATAATAATTTTATTCAGGAGTATATCAATCTAAATCATATGTCTTTGTTAAGAAATGATAATTCCACAGTGTTCTACATACCGCACCATGATGTGATAAAGCAAGACAGTTTGACGACCAAATTGCGAGTGGTATTTGATGCCTCAGCTCAGACCAATTCTTGAGTGGCACTAAATTGTACATTAATGACTCATGACTATTTAAAGAGAACTTTTTGAAATAATCACTTATTTTCGACTTCATCCAGTGGTTCTTACAGCTGACAATGAAAAAATGTTTAGACAAATTTAAATTCACGAAGATGATCGCAAGTATCAAAAAATTTTGTGGCGGGAAGACCCAGATCAGAAAATACAAACATACACACTAAACACTGTTACCTATGGTACCACAACAGCACCATTTCTATCAGTAAGATGTTTAAGTCAATTAGCTTTAGAGTACACAACACAATTCCCTGTTGCTGCTGAAGCTATTTGGAGAGACTTCTACGTTGACAATCTTCTTACAGGAGCACAAACATTAGAAGATGCTTCAAACTTTACACAGAGATAACACACATACTAAAATCGAGATGTTTGGAGTTGCGAAAATGGAGATCAAATCGTCCAGAAATTTTCGATCTTACTCTGTCAAATTCAAAAAACTATGTTGTGCCTAATGATAAATTGGAAGGTTTAAAAACTTTAGGGTTAATAGGGGATTCTAACAATGACATTTTTAAATATTCCATAACACAAAATCCAAATCCTATTCACACAAAACGTTCTATACTATCTAGTATTGCTCAGATTTTCGATCCATTGGGATTTTTAGGACCAGTAGTCACGTTAGCCAAATTAGTGATGCAAAGGCTTTAGCAACTTCGTCTAGATTGGGATGAGACATTACCACCAGATATACACAAGCAATGGTCCAACTTACAAAAACAAATACTTACATTAAACAATATTTCTGTACCAAGACAAGTCACTACAATCTCAGAATACACACATCTGAGTCTACATGGATTCTGTGATGCAAGTCAAAGAGCCTACGGTGCTTGCATTTATGTTAGAGCCTCAGGCAAAAACGGAAATGTTGCTGTTAAAATTCTTTGCTCTAAAGGAAGAGTTGCACTACTTAAAACTATAAGTTTGCCAAGGCTAGAATTATGTGCGGCTCAGTTATTATCACATTTAATTACTAAGGTAGTACCCAGTTTTAAAGTATATATTGACAGTTGTTACTTGTGGACAGATTCCACAATCGCATTATGTTGGCTTGCTTCTTCACCAACTGCATGGAAAACATTCATAGCCAACAGAGTGGCCGATATTCAAAGTCACACCAGTAAATACAAGTGGCAATATGCCAAACTGCAGATAATCCTGCTGATATATCCAGAGACCTTAACCCTAACCAACTACTAACCCACAGTTTATGGTGGAACGGACCTAAGTGGCTTTTGCAAGATCGAGAAGACTGGCCTATCACATCAGCTAGCCCCATTCCTGAAGTTGTTTTTAAAAAAAGAAAAAACATAAATGTGGCTACACATCTAATTTCACAAGAGAATGACTTTTTTCTCAGATATTCCTCAGTCACTAAGCTAATACGTATTGCAGCATATCTTCCGCGATTCAATAAAACTGTTCCAAACAAAGGCGCCAAGCTGGTGTTTCAACTTGCGAAGAGATATGAAAAGCGTTAATTTGTCTCATAAGATTAGTTCAAGAACAATCCTTTTCAGAAGATGTTGACTCACTACAAAAGACTGGTACTGTGCCTAGCGGTAGCAAATTGTTGACATTCTCTTCCTTTCTGCACAAAAATGGATTAATACGTGTAGGAGGCGGACTACGACGAGCCAATTTGTCATATGATCAAAAACCTCCTTTAATTCTTCCTTCTTCGCACAAATTCGCAGAACTACTCATCAAGAAAGAACACATATCCTTGTTGCATGATGAACCACAAGCAACTCTGGCAGCCTTAAGACTAAAATTCTGGATTTTATCAAGTCGACAAGCAGTTAAAAAAGTAATCAGAAGATGTATAACTTGCTTTAGACATAAACCAAACACTATATATCCGATTATGGGAGATCTACCAGAGGAAAGAATTACACAATCAAGACCTTTCCTGAACATCGGCGTTAACTATGCGGGACCAATTACTTTGAAGGAAAGCAACAGACGTGGTCGTATTCACACATATCCCTGTTATGTCGCCGTAATTATTTGTCTATCCACAAAGGCAACTCATTTGGAGTTAGTTTCTAGTCTCAGCACAGAAGCCTTCATTGCAGCCTTGAAACGATTTACAGCTCGCCGAGGTAAATGTGCGAACATTTTCTCAGATAACGCAGGTTATTTCATCAAGGCTAACAAGACATTGAAGGAAATGGAAGCGCTTCTCAGTTCAGATAATCACTGAAACCCCGTACAAAGCTACACAGCAAATGAAGGCATTTCTTGGCATTTCATTCCAGCGCGATCCCTCACATTTGGTGGAATTTGGGAAGCTTCAATAAAGTCATTTAAATATCACATGAAGAGAATAACAGGCAACTCTGTATTTACGTTCGAAGAGTATTACACATCTTTAGTAAAAATTGAAGCTTGTCTAAACTCACGTCTCTTAACACCACTTTCAAGCGACCCCAATGATTTATCAGCAGTTACTCCAGCTCATTTTATAATAGGAGACTCTTTTCAAGCCATTCCAGAGCCACATCTTACTAATGAAGTCATCACTTCATTAAAACGGTGGAACCATCTCCAGTTATTATTGCAGCACTTTTGGAAAAGGTGGCCATCGGAGTACCTATGCTACCTACAAGGTCGCTTAAAATGGAAAATGAACAAACCCAATGTCCAAGTTGGTCAGATGGTATTATCAAAAGAAGAAAATCTGCCGACATTAAAGTGGGAACTAGGATGAAGCTATACCCAGGAGAAGACAAAGTAGTGCGCGTGGTTCAAGTAAAAACAGCAAGTGCATCTGTGAAGCGTGCTGTTAACAAACTATGCATTTTGCCATTAGAGGACTAAATAAGCAACAAATTGGCAGATTTCATTGTAGTTATGTTTCACATTTGCTTATGTCCATTGAATGACATTGTTCATTGTTATTTACAACGTATTTCTCATTTTTATTATATTTCATTGCATTGAAAGCAATCTTTCAAGATGGACGGTATGTTCGATATTGTATTGTCATAACAACAAAAATAATAAAAAATATAATTCACTATTAGAAAGAAAGTGTCAATTATTTATTCATCATAAATTATACAGTCCATAAAGAAGAAACCAACTAATTACATACACCCTTATTCTTCGAAATAACAGATGACGATACTAAAAAAGTGTTAAACATTACGTGCAATAAATAAAAAGAGTGCAAGTTAGATTCGTTTTCACACGACTAAAGTATCCAAATAAAAAATATAAAAAGATAGGTCAGTTGGACTGCGTTGATTTTAATATATAATAATATATAATATATTAATATTCCAACTTGTTTACTGGCGTGGTTTCGAACAACACTACGTGGACATTTTTATTTCCCAGAAATTTTTACTTTTGTGGGCAGTCTCCAAGAAAACCCTAATTTTTTTTAAAATTACGATAGTTTCTTGATATGAAATTTTTATTGGCACAACTTGTACGCGCAATAGAAGATACAAAGTCATACACATGATACATGTACTGATAAATGATGAATCTCCATACAAATCCAGGTATTTGTATCCAGTCTAAACATAGCTTAACGTTTAATTTAACTTATTGTCTAGGTCTAGATTTCTTTAATTAAACATTTCTGACACAATAAGCATCATAGAAATTAAAAGTACTAATTGCTTTGTAAATGCACATGGAAATTTCTAATTTGCAGTAGAGACGACCATCGACGTCTTAATTGGGTGACACTGTTAAATACTTTTGAATTTCTCTCCACGGAATGTCGAAACCAATAATGATGATACTCATTCGGCTCACAAGCGTGTTCTTATTGGCGACATTTCCGGAATTTCAAAGCTTGTGGTCGAAATTTGGACGTTTCCACGCGATACCAAATTTCTACAAAATTAGCTCACAGGCCACCTACGGGAAGTCGATTTTTGTTACATTACATTAAAGAATGCAAGCATTGACAAGCGTAAAATAAAAGCAAAATCGAAGGTTAACGTCATACCGATTGAGTATGATCATTAAGCCGGCTACCGGTGTTAACGTTTCTTGATTATAATTACGCGATACATGCGTAAAAAATTGCCACGAGCTTCAAAGCAGCTGCAGGTGCGGTCGACTAAATATTTCAACAGTTTTTGAAAACATTTGATTCAAACTTGTAAGATATGTGAATATAAAATAACCCAATTCACCAATGGCACTGGTCAACATTAGTTTTGTCAGGCGATTTCTAGCAGGTAATGCTGTTTTGACTACCCACCATAAACGAAACTGCACTATTTGTTGACTCTTTTTAAAAGCCCTTTTCTGGTAATTTTGATATTTATTCTCAAAATATGGAGTTCAAATCAACCTTTTTACTGAAATTTCATACAAAAAATTAATATTTTAAATTTGGGTTCTCGAAGCTTCCCCATTGGTTTTTTTCCCGAAATTTGGACATTTCACGGGAAAGCATAAATTGTAAAATTTAAACTTAACCTTGAAATTTTTAATTGTTTTCTTAAATTGTATCTTTATATTCATCTAAATCAGAAGTAGGTAATAACCGTTGGACAAGTTACATTCGACCCACGACGATGTTGAATCCAGTCCGGTGCGTAAATGCAGAAATATGGATTTTTTTCAAATTTTAACTTCTCTCAAAATTGAAAAATTTAGGTTTTTGCAATTATCCTAACATTTTAAATTTTCCATTTTGTTCTCCTAGCTATGAGCATAAAAATTTTTTTCTTGACAATTTTAAGGTTTATTATATGACGTAATGGCGAGGCGAAACCATAAATTTAGATCTGACGATCTGGGAGACTACCCGATTGGATCTCTGCGTTCTATATGACATTCTTCAACAATTCGCCAACCAACCTCCTCAAGTGAGTTCAGTCGTTTGGAATTACTGTTCGGTTTTAAGTGTCCCAATAAAAAAACCAGAGGGCGTTAGATCTGATGATCTGGGACACCACTCAATTGGACCTCTGCGTCCTACATGACATTCTTCAACAATTCGGCGTCAAAAATCCTCAAGTAAATTTAGTCGTGTTGCATTAATTTTCTACTTTAAGTGTGCCAATAAAAAAGACTAAAGGCCTTAGATCTAGCGATCTGGGAGACCACTGAGTTGGACCTTTGAATCCCACATGACAATTTGAAATACTGTATTCTTATTACAGAAAAAATACAGCATTTTAAAAATTCTAAACATTTTTATCAGCATGAAAAATCTCTTTAGAAATACTTTTCTATTTTTTTCAAAATGGCACTTACTTTTAGCTATAATATAGGTATATTTGCCTTTTACATTTGAATAACTGTAATGTTATTACTAATTTATTATCTTCCATTGTTCTAAGTTTTGAAACCTTGCGCAGTACGATATTAAGCTCATCACATTTGATTATTTAAATTACGTAATTGTGCAATTTAACTTCATTTCAGGTTTTATCTAATTGAAATATTTTACATTTGATATTTTTAATCAGCTAAAAGGTCAGGTCGTAATTTAACTTTGTTACCTAATAGGACAAGAGGTAAAACCATGAACACGTTCAAATCGAACGCATATTTTCTACTAGAGAAAGAAAACAGTAAACTTCTAATAAGTCAATGTTAATTTCTATCTTTAAAATTTAAAATTTTCTAAATCGGGGTGGTAAAATATTACCTTGATGGATGCAAAATAAAGGCTTTGAAAACAATATATAGTCCAAGTATTTAGTGATCAAAGACCGGAGGATTACAACATAACTGCGTCAGAGGAGGCTCCATCAATTATATAAGATGAGGTAGAACATGCTGTAAAACTAGCAAAATCTGGAAAAGCTGTAGGACCAGCTGAAGTGCTTTGCCAAATTTTAAAACTCCTAGATGAACGCTCAATCTCTGTCATTAGTGATTTGTTGACGATATGTACAGACCAGGAACTATCCCCCACGGTTAGCCTTTCTCCACCTTTGTGCCTATTCCGAAAAAGCTCCGAGCCTCCAAATGTAACGATCAAAGACTTATAAGTATAATGAGACAAACCTTGAAGTTATTCTTAAGAATCATACATACCAAAATTTATAACAAATGTGAGGCCGAGACTTCGGGTAAACAAATTCGGATTCTGAAACAGAATGGGAACAAGGGAGATCATTTTTGCCCTCAACGTATTGTCGCAAAGATGCCTAGATGTGAACCACCACTTGTACACATGCTTTATACGAGGGTTGTATTTTATGTTTCGGGATTTGGCAACCCTAGTGTTGCAATCTGCCAACTGACAGCTATATCGTAAAGTTGGACATTTTTGAGGTTATACGTACTCAGAAAGTTTTGACATACGAGCGCTATTTGTGTTGTTTACAGTAACTTAAAAGATTCATCTCGGCCCAAAAATGGAATTAAATCGTGAACATTTTCTTGCGATTATTTTTTACAATTTTCGACGTGGACTAACTCAGCAACAGTGCATGGATGAACTTAATTCAATTTTTGGCGATGAAGCTCCATCAAGGACAAGTGTTTATCGATGGTATGGTGAATTCAATCGTGGTGGTAGTTCACTCCAAGACGAATTTCGTGAAGGTCGTCCAAAATCAGTTGTTCCGAAAACCATTGATGCTGTGCGCGAACTGATATTGCAAGATCGTCATGTGACCTATCGTGAGATTGAGACAACCTTAGGCATTAGTGGGACCAGCATACATTCAATATTGCATAAACATTTGACTGTCAACAAAATTTGTTCGCGTTGGATTCCACCCAATTTGTCAATCGCTCAAAAAAAGGCTCGTGTCGATTGGTCGAAAGAAATGCTCAAAAAATACGATCGCGGTGCTTCGAAACACGTCTATGACATCGTGACAGGTGATGAATCATGGATTTACGCGTATGAGCCCGAAAGTAAACAGCAGTCGACTGTATGGGTGTTTCAAGATGAGCCAAATCCAACAAAAGTTGTTCGCGCACGAAGCACTTCCAAGCAAATGGTCGCCTGTTTTTTCGGAAAAACTGGACATGTCGCAACCGTACCACTAGAACAACGCAGAATAGTGAATTCTAAATGGTACACAACCATTTGTTTGCCAGTTGTCTTCCAAGAAATCAGGAAAACCAACCGCCGAAGACGGATCACTCTTCACCACGACAATGCGAGCTCTCACACATCGGCTCAAAGAACTGCATTTTTGAGCACCCAAAACATCGATTTGATGAGTCATCCGTCGTATAGTCCTGATTTGGCACCGAATGACTTCTTTTTATTCCCGTACGTAAAAAACAAACTGAGAGGTCAACGTTTTTCGACACCTGAAGAAGCGGTTACTGCATTCAGAATGCATGTTTTGGAGATACCTCAATCAGAGTGGCAAAAGTGTTTCGACAATTGGTTCAAACGCATGCAAAATGTATAGATCTTCATGGGGAATATTTTGAAAAACAATGAAGTGATTTTCGATGATTAATATTTGTTTTTGTTCTCTAATCCCGAAATATAAAAGGCAACCCTCGTAGATTACACCAAAGATTTTGATAACGTAAAACATGAGAAACTCTTCGATATACTACAGAAACTTAACATCGATTATCATGTCCAAAGAAGGTTTCATCCCTTTACCACATCGGCAAATAAATAAATAATTACGCGATACGTATTTCGCCAGCAGAACTGGCATTTTCAAGCGTACTGATCTAAAAAGATTAGCAAACTGTATCGATTTGAATCTCAATGCAGATGACGTCGATGCATCTTTTGCTAATCTTTTTAGATTAGTACACTTGAAAATGCCAGTTCTGCTGGCGAAATACGTATTGCGTAATTATTTATTTAATTGCCGATGTGGTAAAGGGGTGAAACCTTCTTTGGACTTGATCACAAGCCGCAGTGTTTAGTTCAGTGCTTTAGTAATCGATTATCATGATATAAGGATAATTTTCAATTTATACTGAGGACAAACCGCTAAAGTGAAACACGACAGCACTCTTACTGAGGAACTCAAGATTCAAAAGGGCGCCAGGCAAGGGTATATTCTTTCCCCAATGCTGTTTAACATGTCTTCTGAATGCATTTTTTGGGAAGCGCTGGAAAATGAATCAGCAGGGATAATAGTTAGTGGAAGCCCTATCAGTAACATTAGATACACTGACGAATGTTGCAAGCGACCTAAATGACCTGCAGAGACCGATTGAGAGGATAGCTCTAGTAAGTAAAGACTATGGACTTAAAAGAAATATCAACAAAACAAAAATAATGGTGATAACAAAAAAGAACATTAACATAGATCAGTTGATAACAAGATCGTTGAACAGGTTCGTCAATTTAAATATTTTGGCACCACAATAAATGACCAAACTACACATAGAGAGGACATTCTGTCTAGAATGGGGCAAGCAAGGCAGACATTTATTTAATTGAAAAAACTACTTACAGCCCAAAACCTATCTTTAACTCTGAGGACAACTCTGGTACTTGTGTTAGAGGTATAATTGTATGGCCTAGTGGGGTGGACGTTAAATAAGCAAACGTCAAAAGACTGAAAGCCTTCGAGATGTGGGTCTACAGAAGTTTGTTAAAAAACCCATGGGTTGACCTTGTGACAAACCAACAGGTCTTGGAGGGAATGGACGAAGAACCAGAAGTCCTTTTCACCATTAAATAAGAAAACTAGAGTTTCTGGGATACATCTTGCGTAACCCCAAATATGAAATCATGCAGGGAAAATTGTAGGGTGAAGAAGCGTTGGTTGCTGCAGAATTTCATGGTTCCGAAACCTTCGTGATTGGTTTGGTCTCTCATCCGCTGTGTTATTCCGCATAGTCATCTCCAAGATTCGAATAGCCATGATGGTCAGCAACCTCCGAGGAAGACCCTAAACTCAAGAAGAAGAAGAGAAAATATTACCTGCAGATTTTACTGATTTGGTAATATTTAGAGTTCCCTTACCATAACTGATAACACGAAACCATTATAATTATTCTTGAATACAAACAGAGCCAATAACTTCTAGGACAGGGATCATCAAACCGCGGCTCGCGAGCTGCATGCGACTCTTAAAATACAATTGCCGCTCTTTAAATTTCCCTAAAAAATAAATAAATAAAAGATAAAATGGACAGACACGCAGAAAATGAGTACTTATTTAAGAAGTGATCTACAGAAGTCTATATTTCCAAAAATATTTTTTTAGGAATTTTTACGTTTTGCTTAAATTTTGACAAAAAAGTCATGATTTCAAGAAGTATTTTTCCAACATTTTTGATTGATTTGTATTAACATTAAAAAAAATACATGAAACTTAAAATTTCTAGAAAAATACCAATTTGGGAAGTCGATATTTATAAAAAATATTTTTCTCATGATTTTTACTTTTTTATTTGTAAATTTTCTACAGCCTTGAAATTTCATGAAAAAAAGTTCAATTACTTTTGTGAGAAAAAAAATCTAAATTTGCTGAAACAGCTAATATCAAAGTTCGAAATAAAATGTGAATTTTCCAAAAAAAGTCGAATTTTAAGAAAAAGGAAGAGTTTATTCTTCAAAATTTAAATATTTTCAAATTGGGCCGAAGAAATGTTAAACAAATTCAAAAAAAAACAAAAAGGAAGAGGCTTCGAAAGAATTGAGAAAAAGAAAGAGAAGAAAACCAATTTATCAAAATTCTCAAAAAAGGTAAAATTTTAGGGAAAAAAAACGTCGAATTTTGATAGATTGAAACCCAGAACAAATTTAAAACCTGAAATGTTTAGACAAATTTGAATTGTTTGAAAAATTGTAAAATGCTAAAAAGAAAAATTGCAAAAATAAACTGGAAGCTTAAAAAAAAATTGTCGAACTTTAAAAAAGTCGAAGATTTTTAGAGAAAAAAGAAAAGTCAAATTTTATGAAAAATTTTACGGAAAAAATCAACATTTTAAGGAAAGCTCGAAATTTTGAGAAAACATTTGCAGTTTTACAGAGAAATTTAAATTTTGAGAAGAAATTTGAAATTTTGCCAACAAGATGATTTAAAAGAATCCAAATTTTGGTGATAAATTCGAATTTTAAGAAAAGTGGTAAAATAATTTCGAAAAAAAGAGAATGTCGATAAAAGTTCCAGTTTCGAGAAAAGTATTGAATGTTTAAAAAGATCAAGATTTGCCAGATAAAGTCAAATTTAAAGAAAAAAAATCAAATTTTGAGATTTGAAAATAGATGAATTTCGTTCGAAATAAAACTGAAATTTTCCGAAAAAGCTTAATTTTGAAAAAAAGAGATATTGAAAAATATAACTTTGTCAAAATTCTCAAATAAGCAAAATTTTAGAAAAAGACTTCGAATTTTGACAATATATTGAAATTCGCAAAACAAGTTTAAAAACCTGAAATTTTTAGTCAAATTTTTGTCAAAAATTGTTTTTTTTTTTAAGTTTAATCCACTCGCAAAGGGTAACATCATTATGCTTTCAAAGCACTGCAAGTAGGATGTGGAAACAAGGATAGATGGCGATGAACCACCTTCTTAAACAAGGATAGGTTGTAATTTCTGGGAAAAATTCCTTTCGGTTACAAGTTCCATAACTTGGAAGTTCTATAGAAAAAGGAGTCTTCGTAGACAGAAGTCCTCACTGTGTCAAGCTGGACCGCACAGGAATTTGCTGTCTCCGATTGTCTAGTACGCCTCAAGAATCTTGCCCTTGGGGGGATCAATCCTATTAGTTCCTGCGAGCATTTCCCATGATAGTACTTGTAGAAAAGAGACAAGTCACCAACCATACGCCTGAGCTTTAGCGTTTCGAAAGAATCGGTTAGACTCTCGTCATCAATTTGGCGAATCGCTCTTCTTTGAATTGAATCCAAGAGAGCTAAAGTGTGTTTTGGGGCTGAACTCCAAACATGAGAACAGTATTCTAGTGTTGGCCTAACTTGAGCTTTGTATAGTGGTGTTAATAGCTGATGAGATGTGAAGTACTTTTTAGCTCTAAAAAGAAAGCCTAGCTTCTGAGAGGCGGATGATCCTCCCAAGAGAAGTTAGTGCTCGCATTCACTCCTAGGATAGATAGATTAGATCCTATCGGAAGGATTTTACCGTTCTTTAGTATGTTTGTTGCATTATTCCAAAAAGAAAAATTGTAAAAAATTAAAAGCTTAAAAAAATTGTCGAACTTCTTTTCAGAAGTCGAAGTTTTCCAGGGAAGAAAAAAATAAAACATTTGCAATTTTCGAAAGAAAGTTAAATTTTGAAAGTAAATTAAAATTTGGAGAATAAAGTAAATCGAATGTTGAGAAAATTGGTACAATAATTTCGAAAGAAAAGAAAATGTCGATAAAACTTCCAGTTTCGGGAGAAGTATTGAATTTTAAAAGGTCAAAATTTTCCAGAGAAAGTCAAATTTAAAAAAAAAATAAATTTTGAGATTTGAAAATAGATGAATTTAGTTTGAAATAAAAAATGAAATTTGAAAAAAACGAATTTTAAAAGAGATTTAAAAAAAATGAATTTGTCAAAAGTTCTCAAATTGATAAAATTTAAAAAAACTTTTAATTTTGACAATTGGATTGAAACCCAGAACAAGTTTAAAACCTGAAATTTTTAGACAAATTTAAATTTTGTGAAAAATTGTAAAATTTCGAAAAGAGAAATTGTAAAAAATTGAAAGTTTAGAAAAAATCCTCGAACTTTTAAAGCTTTCCAGAGAAGAAGAAAATAATAAAAAAGCATTTTTCCAGAGAAAGTTAAATTTTGAAAATAATAGAGTTGGTAAATAATTTCGAAAGAAAAGACAATGCTGACACAACTTCCAGTTTCGAGAAAAATATTGAACTTTAAAGAAAGGACAAATTTAAAGAAAAAAATGAGATTAAGCCAAACATTTTGAAAATTAACGAATTTCGCTGAAAAAATCGCAGCTTGCATAAACAATAAAATGTCGAATTTTAAGAGTCGAAATTTCGAAAAAAAACCCATATTTTGATAAACAAGTGTAAATTTGTAGAAAATAAATAAAAGTGTAAATGTTTAGTAAAAGTCAATTTTGAGGATAAGGCCGAAATTTGGTAAAAGAACGAATTTTGAAAGAATGTAGATAATTCTAGAAAAAATTTAGATTAAGGTCAAAAAAAAAGATCGAGATCTTTAAAAACTATTTACTTAACATCTCCAATTACTTCAATTTTTTTATTAAAAAATCGACAAGATGAATTTTTCAGAGATAAGTCGAATCTTCCAGTAAGTCGAATTAGAAAAAAATAATCATTTTCACAAATTATCGAGTTTTGAGAAGAAAGGAAGATTTAGGGTAAAAGTCTCCTTTTAGGAACAAAATAGATATTAAAAAAGAAGACTAATATAGAGAAGAGTTGGAAAAAATCGAAATTGCAAAAAAAAAAGGGCAAATATTGAAGTAAATTTTGAGACATAAAAGGTCTTTTGGGCTAAATATATTATCGTTTGACTGCATGAGTCAGATGGGTCTTTCCCTGTCCCATATCTTGTCTGGTTTATCTAATTTAATTTTGAAATAAAATGTATAGTCAGAAATAAAAATTTGTGGCTTTTTGAAATTCATGAAATCAATTTTTTTATTGCAGCTGGATTTTTCGGCTCAAAAGTTTGCTGACCCCTGTTCTAGGAGAATTATTTTTCTGAAAAATGCCGAAACAGGTTGATTTTCGATTGTAAGGGGCGCACATCTCTTCACATTAATTTCTTCTTTTTTGACTTATTCCCCTTTTTAAAAATCTTAATAGGGAAGGAGGGTTAAATGACACATCCTTTAAAAGATATTTTAATTCTCTACACAACCGTTTTATTTTTTTTTAATTTAACCGATTAGTTGGACATGTATTGTGTAGGTCATTATCTATGATTTAATCTCAATATTCACACATGTAGGCTGTTCAATAACAACCCTACATAACTGACACAAAAATGACGCATAATTCAAAATAGGGACACCTTTACGGTTTGATTAATTTTGTGAACCTTGGACCATTTTTCCAAAGAAAATAATCTTTGGTTTTTCTTGAAACTTCGACATACATATAAATGCAATTTTGGTTTCGACTGAAATCAGAACAGAAGGGGATATTTGGTGAGGGATTTTGCCAAAAATCTATTTTTGATCGGTCTGCATGAAAATACAACATTTTTTTATTGGACTTAGTTCTACGTTTTTCTTCGTTAGCCAATATTCTCAATCACAGGTACTCCAAGCTAAAAAGCAAACATAAACTACAATAAAATGTTTCATTCCTTAGAGCTTTTGAAGAACAGTTTAATAATGATGAACTATTCTACAAATATTGTAAATGTGTTGTCCTTATACCGCATCAAAATTTATATTTCATATTAATATCTACTGACCCTATTTAAAACCAAAAAGTTGTATTGACAATGATAGTTTTAATAATAACACTTGAGAATATTCCAATTTAATAAACACCGAAATCATTTGTACAGTAAAGGCACCATGAAAAAAAAAAGTTATTAACAAATGTGCAATGTAAAGTGTTACTAGACAATAAAACATATTGTATTCAGTTCACTTCGTTATAAAAGATTCAATTTGGACATGTGAGTCCTTCTGGTAACACCTACTTTTTGAATAATTTTATATTTTAAAGCCTTTGTCGCGACAAATTACCAATGATTTGAAGCGACCTTTTATTCATACTCTCATCTTTACCAAATCTTTTAAACACATTATGTAACGACGCAAATATATTCCTTTGGGCAAGCATTTGCCTAGCACTTGCCTCATCAAGGGATGCATTAACTAGAATACTCAAGGACACATCAACCAATTTTCTTTGGGGTGAATGGAGCAAACCAACAAGGTCCTTGAAGTAACCACTTTCACGCAATTTTTTGATATTATCCCTGGATCTTGCGTTGTCCAAATCTGTTTTGATCGCCATTAAAATCTTATATAACTTTTCTGCACTTTTCGTTTTGCCGAAGTTTAGAAGTAGAGTATCGAATGTACTTTCAGTCATAATGTTGCTGGTGGAAGGTATCTTGAGCTCGTCAGTAATTTAGTTGGCTCGAAAACTAGAAACCAGTCATAATTCACCAAAGGATTTTATGTGGAATACTGCTAAAAGTGACGTATAAGTGTCAAAGTATGAGTTTTATGACAGTAGTTTGTTTTTTTGAGTAAAATTATTGTCTGATTTTGATTAAAATGGAAATGCATATAAAACAAAGTCCACTATTTACATTTGAGTTAAAATTTATCAAAATGAATGGTTTGTATTTTTTCGAAGTAGCTTGACCATGACTTTTTATTCTGAAAGCAAACCTTTTTTCAAAGGAATAAAGAAACTTACAGCTATGAAATTGGCCTTTAATACAAGTGGCACATGAAAGAATTTTTTTATACATAGATGAATGGGAAACTCATTAGTATTCAGCGACCATATTAAAAACAATGAGACAGTTGAACGTGCTACCGCTGAAAATATTCACAAACAACAACCATAGACAACTTTTAGTCTTCCTTGGTCTCATCGGTATAGTACGGACGCTGTAAACCCTTTCATTTGGTCATTAATCTGACGAATAAATCATCAAGATCGATTATGTTTTACGAAGAACATTTTTGGTATATGACAATTGAAGCAGTTATTGCTGACAGTTTAACAGCAGATTACGTACGATTTAATGAGGGGCCTTGTATTTAATGGATATCGATTGACACACAACTATACTACAAGAAAGTTACTCACCATTAGTGACCTTTGTGACCTGTTATATCGTATTAACCTGGTTATTATTTGTTACACTCACAAAATATTGGTTGGTACATTTTTTCCCAGCTTTGCTTATTTTTTAGAGTATAATCCATATTAATAAAATTGAAGTGTCTGTCTGTTTTTCCAAAATAACTTTTTTTGGTCTTTTTGTAAGTTCATATGATTCTTTTTACATATTATAAAAAATCATATAGAATTTCTATCTGTTTCTTTGTCTGGATTAATCTCTGACACAGCTAAACCGATTTTGATGAAACTTTCAGGTGGAGTATTTTCTTATACATTTTTGGGCCATTTTTGCTGTTAAAATTCAACTGTGGCAAACACTTTATCTAAGACCAGCTGTCTCCGCGACTTTGTCTGCGCAACATTCAATAACGACATATTTCCAAATTATTTCTTATTTGTTTTTAAGACAATAATAGATTCAAATGTTCGCGCTTCTTATTCAAGTATCGGCTAGAATTACAGGAGGCATGCAATATTATATTATTCATAAACATGGCGGATTAGTTTTCCTTTTTTTCTAAGTGTTATAATCTCAAATAAAATTGTTAGCACAGTTTTACCAGATTAAATGTAGCCTAAAGAGTACTCATAAAAATACTCAACATTTTAGCAAAAATTTCAATAAAATCAACTTAGCAGTTTCCTAGATTAGCCCGGACAAAAGATCAGTCGACACACAGAAAGATAGAAAGATAGAAAGATAGAAAGATAGAAAGATAGAAAGATAGAAAGATAGAAAGATAGAAAGATAGAAAGATAGAAAGATAGAAAGATAGAAAGATAGAAAGATAGAAAGATAGAAAGATAGAAAGATAGAAAGATAGAAAGATAGAAAGATAGAAAGATAGAAAGATAGAAAGATAGAAAGATAGAAAGATAGAAAGATAGAAAGATAGAAAGATAGAAAGATAGAAAGATAGAAAGATAGAAAGATAGAAAGATAGAAAGATAGAAAGATAGAAAGATAGAAAGATAGAAAGATAGAAAGATAGAAAGATAGAAAGATAGAAAGATAGAAAGATAGAAAGATAGAAAGATAGAAAGATAGAAAGATAGAAAGATAGAAAGATAGAAAGATAGAAAGATAGAAAGATAGAAAGATAGAAAGATAGAAAGATAGAAAGATAGAAAGATAGAAAGATAGAAAGATAGAAAGATAGAAAGATAGAAAGATAGAAAGATAGAAAGATAGAAAGATAGAAAGATAGAAAGATAGAAAGACAGAAGGACAGAAAGACAGAAAGACAGAAGGACAGAAAGACAGAAAGACAGAAAGACAGAAAGACAGAAAGACAGAAAGACAGAAAGACAGAAAGAAAGACAGAAAGACAGAAAGAAAGACAGAAAGACAGAAAGACAGAAAGACAGAAAGATAGAAAGACAGAAAGACAGAAGGACACAAATACAGAAAAATAGCAAGACAGAAAGACAAAAAGGCAGAAAGATAGAAACATAGAAAAACAGAAAGACGGAAAGACACAAAGACAGATAGACATGACTTACTTAGACGCTTCAGTTTCATTAATACAGATTAAGTATCATAAAAATTCAAATTAAGATTAAATATTATAAAATTTGTTGCAAAAATCTTCTAAACAGTGACTATTATTGCAAAAATTTTAAACATTACAACTCAACAAAAAAAGGTATCTATACTTTTTTGCACGAGTTAATGTCTAATTTAGGTAGACTACAGAAGCGCGCCCAACATAATTGTTTTCTCTAATTAAGTTGTTAGTAATAGTTAATAGTTAATTTGAAAAATGTTTTATTTATTTTGGGTATTTTACATGAAAAATAGTTCCAAATTTAAAACCGAATTTGCACAGAACCTTAAGTAAGACGTACACCTCACGCCTCACCCTGAGGCAATATGTAAATCAGATCGGTGGCCAACTGGTTCTAGTTATACCAGCGGTTGGATTTTTCTTAAAAAGTGAAACTTGTCTTTTACGCCGAACTGAACCTGCCAAAACACCGAAACACCTTGAAGTGATAACAACTTGAAAATAAAGTAAAAGTGGTTGCGTTGAGTGAAATTCTCAAGTCGTGGATCCAAGGGGCGTCCCCTTGTTGGCACCTTGACCCACATTCATCACTTTCTTCCAACTTTGTCACAAGCAGTTCTGAAAGGAAAACAATTGCTCGGATTCTCTACCTGTTTAAATCGTCTGCAAGTTTAATGAACTTTTGCTACGAGTGAATACCAATATGATTCTTATGACGTATTTAATAGAACAGTGGAATTAACAACAATACTGATAATAATATTAAAAGCTAGTCCAACTATAAAATCAGAAAGAAAAATTCTACCTTTGTTTACGTATTCTTATGATATCAGGCGAGATGTAATGAAATTATGGTCACGATGATATCTGCCACACATATTTCTTCGTGGACTTTATTTATTGATAAAAAATAACAAAAACACGCGAAAATAATTAATGTGTTTTTTCTGAAGAGAAAATTCTAAAATTTCGACTTTATTGAAAATGGAGACATATTTAGGTTCCATTCCTAAATTAAATACGTTAAAAAAATTTGCATAGTTTTAACTTATATTTCGGAATTTAAGACTTAGAAGTTGTCCACTTCTTTAGGAGATTAAACTCGAAATATTGAGAAAAGGAGTCAAAACCATAAAAAATAAAAATTGCAATTCAAATCTGAAGTTTGAAGAAAAATTTGGAAAAACAAAAGGGAAAACTAAATTTATTAATGAAAACTTTCGAGGTTTTTGATTTCTTATAGAAAGTTTTAAATATGATAAATGATAACGAAAAAAAAAGTGAAAAAAAAAATTTCAAAATTGAAGTGGAAATTTTGAGAACCCTTTTTGACTTTGATTTCAAGTTATTTTTAAAATTAATATTTTTCTCAATTAAATTTTAATTTGATTTTATTAATTTCTAGAAAATAATCGAAATTTTGACGAAGAAAAATCAAATAAAAAGTTAAAATTTCTAGTTAAAATCGCACTTAAGAAAACATGCTCAAAGTTTTTAAATTTGGAGCAAAGGATCTAATATTTCAGTATTTATGAAAATTCCAACAATTTTTGGATTGTTAAACTAAAAAAAGGCCGATTGTCTTGTTAAATATCAAGTTATTCTCGAAATCGTGGTTTTTTCTGGGCTTTTGAAAAAAAATCGCACCTTCAGTCACTTCGAAAAGATGTGGAAGTGGAAGTTTTAAAAATTATTTTTTACATTCGATAACTATTTTTTTCGAAAATTCGTCTTCTTGCTTAAACTAAAACTTTCCAAAAAAATAACTAAATATTTATTGAAAAATCTCACAATTTCAACATTAACTCGAAACTTTCAATTTTACTACGTAAAACATTTGAAACCTCAAACAAAAGGTTGAAGATGCGAGTGTTTATTAAAATTCCTAGTTACAACTGCTTTAAGTGTTAAATTAAAAAATTCGACAATTTTTTTAATCTTCATTTTTTCCCTCGAAATGTTTTTAATTTAAATTTGTTTTTATAAATGCTCAGCTTTAAAATGAAAATTTGCGAAAAAATATGAAAATTTTGAAAAAAGGTAATTACAATGAGAAAAGCTTTCTCGACATTTTGAGCTTAACCTAGAAATATTGAGCTCAATTTCTATTTTTGCTAAAAATTTAAGTTTTTAGCTTATACATTTCATTAAATTTTGGAAAAAATTAGAAAGAATATTTAGTTTTGAACTCGAAATTTCGATATTATAATTCAAAATTTTGCTTTTTCAAGAAAACCTGGTGTTGTTTACCTTAAAATATCCAACATTGTTAAACTTGGACATAAAATTTATTTAAAAGTTTTAAAAAAATATTTAGGTTGATCTTTAATTTGGTTGATTTTGATTTTAACTATACCTTCCATTTTTTCTAAAAATTCTAAGTTTGGAGCTATACGTTTTGGATGTAAAAGTAAAATTTTGAAAAAAAAATTAGAATAATTGATTTTAAATTCGAAATTAAGAAATAAGGTTGCTTTTAATTTAGATTGAGCTATATACATTTCGTAAAATTTTAGAAAAGACTAGAATTTGATTTTGTATTCTAAATATCGTAATTAGAATTAAAAGTTTTGCTTTTTTTTAGAAAATCTGGTTTTATTATATTCAGAAACTTATCTAACTTGTTTTGGCCTGCAAACTTCCTTAAAAAAGTCTTCTCATAATTTTGAATTTAATCTCAAAATTTTGACTCTAATTTCGACTGTTTCTAGAATTTTTAAGTTTTTTGCTGTACATTTTTAATCGAACCTTCAAGAAAAAAGTAAAATATTTGATTTGGATCGAAATTTCGAGATTTAGTTGTTATTAATTTCGACTTTTTCTCGAAATTAAAATTCTGAGCTACACATTTCGCGAAATTTGGGAAAATATGTGTAATATTTGATTTCTAATTTAAAATTTCACCAACAAAATTAATAATTTTACTATTTCTCGAAAGTATAATTTTTTTCAACTTACAATATCTAACTTTTTGCCTCCAAAACATTGACGTAAAGTTGGTTTAAAAAATATTCACAAAATGTTGAGTTTAATCTCAAAATTTTAACTTTTATTCGACTCTTTTCAGAAATTCTAAATTTAGAGCTATACATTTTAGCTCTTAAAGTTAAAATTTCAAGACAAAATTAAAATATTTCATCGGGAATTCAAAATTGTAAGAGTAAAATTAGAAATTGGTGTTTTTTTCTGCAAAATCTGATTTTATTTGAAGCAAAATATCAAACTTTTGTCTCCAAAATTTTGACGTGTCATTCGTCTAGTTTCTTTTCTAAAATTTCGACTCGTTTGGAACTTCGACCTTTTCAAGAAATTTTTATTTTTTAAAGTTTCGTCTTTAACGAAATGCTGACTTTTTTTTCGAAATTTCAAGACTGGTTTGTAAAAAATAATAATAGACATGAAATGTGTAACCAGAGAATTTTAAGAAAAATCGAAAACCTGTAGAAAAACTCCGAAATTGTTAAAAAAATTAAGTAAGTAATGTTTTTCTTGTTTGTTTATGTTTCTCTTATAACTGTTTTTCAAAATTTTTAATTTAAGTTAAGAGTTTTATTTTAGTTTAATCCCTAGATGTCAAATTCTAAGGATAGATTTTTATACATTTTATTTTTTGAAATTTACAGTTACATTACCATTAATGTTTAGGGACATTTTTATATATATATATAAATTGTGGATCTATTTTTCAAATTGAAAAGTTCAAATTTAAAATTCCGATTTTTATTTGCTTCCCCAGGATTTTGACTTTCATAAAAATTTTGGAATTGTTTTAGAACTCCTGATTTATTTTTACAAATTTTTACTTTTTTTCGAAGCTTCTACTTTAATCTTAAATTGTCGATACTTTTCGTCGTAATTTAATTTCTATTTGTAGTGTGCCAAATTCATAGAGTGATTTTTTTTAAATATTGCCTTAAATCTCGAAATATAACCTTTCCTCAGAAGTTTTTGTTTTTAATTATGACTATTTCATTTTATAGCTCCGCTTTAAATTAGAATTTTTCTAAATTAATTTCAATCATTTGTAATTTTGATGTTAGTCTTGAATTATCGGTGTTTTTTTTAATTTAATTTATTTGTTGACTTGATGAAAACGAAATTCTCAAATATTGAGTTGAAAGTGCATATTTTTGTTTCTGTTTATTTTATAAATGTGGTTTTTTCTTCAATTTTCTTATATATGAATTTTGAGTTTACACTTTCAATGTGTACTTTTTTTTTGTAAAATATCGACAAATTTTTTTTTAGAAAATCAAGGTCAGCATTCTTAAAAACTTCAAGATTTTTTTTTCAAATTTCGACATTAATATTCAAATTTTGAAACTCCAATTTTAGGGTTTTTCTTGTATAATCCTTTTCTAAATTTAAGTTTCTTTAGACTTCTTATTTTTTGGTTAAAATTATTACTTTAAACTTCAAATAAACTTGGGCTTTCTCAAAAATGTTGACTTTAAATTTCAGATTGTAATGTGTACCGAATTTTTTTAATCTTGAAAATTTTATCAGTAAATGTTGAGTTCTTGTCGAAATTTTGATTTTTTTTTCTCAGTAATATTCTGAGTTTAATATGGAAATTTTAACTTTTTACCCTACCATTGTGATCTTAATCTTATATTTTTTTTAAGTTTAATCCACTCGTAAAGGATAACCCCATTATACTTTCAAAGCACTGCGAGTAGAATGCGGATGGATGGCGATGAACCGCCTTCTTAAACAAGGATAGGTTATAATTTTTGGGGAAAATTCCTTTCGGTAACAAGTTCCATAACTTGGAAGTTCTATAGAAAAAAGAGTCTCCGTAGACAGGAGTCCTCATTGCTGGACCGCACAGAAATTTGCTGTCTCACACTGTCTAGTATGCCTCAAGAACTTGCCCTTGGGGGATCAATCCTATTAGTTCATGCGAGCATCTCCCATGACAGTACTTGTAAAAAAGAGACAAGTCACCAAGCATACGCCTGTGCTTCGAGAGAATTGGTCAGACTCTCGTCATCAATTAGGCGAATCGCTCTTCTTTGAATTGAATCCAAGAGAGCTAAAGTGTGTTTTGAGGCTGGACTCCAAACATGAGAACAGTATTCTAGTGTTGGCCTAACTTAAGCTTTGTATACTGTTAATAACTGATGAGATGTAAAGTACTTTTTAGCTCTAAAAAGAAAGCCTAGCTTCTGAGAGGCGCAATGGCGCGCACATGATCGTCCCAAGAGAAGTTAGTGCTCGCCTTTACTCCCAGGAAAGATAGATTAGATCCCATCGGAAGGATTTTACCGTCCATTAGTATGTTTGCTGCATTATCCTTTGATGTTTTCTTAGAGAAAACCGCGGCCTGAGTTTTTGAAGCGTTGAAGTCGACCAATTTGTTCTTACCCTATTCCAGAATAATCTCGAGATCCCGATTAATCGTATATCTTAGTTATCCTTGTTTAAAACGGTAGTTCACCGCCATGAAAATTCCAACCTTGATTCCCGAAACGCAGAACCTTCTATTCTTCCTAAGGTTGACACTGCCTGAAGTTGTTTTTAGACAACGCACAGTCAGGAAAATTCTCCTCCAGCTCGACACCTCGAAAGCTTCTGGCCTTGATGGTATCCCCGCTATTGTTCTTAAGAACTGCGCTCCAGAGTTGACTCCTGTACTAAGCAAATTGTTTACACTCTCTTAAAACAAAGGTGTATTCCCTAACATCTGGAAATCTGCTAGGGTGCAGCCTGTTTCTAAACCGGGAAAAAGGAATCTGGCTAACAACTATCGCTTTATATTTTTGTTGCCCGTTATATCTAAAGTAATGGAAAAGATTATCAACATCGAGATTCTTAAATATCTGGAGGAGAATAGAATCATCTCGGGCAGGCAATACGGTTTCAGACAACAACGCTCAACTGACGATCCATTGGCATCTGTTACTCATATCTGCAACTCAGCTTTGGAAAAACATGGTGAGGCTAGGATTGTGGCCTTGGATATCTTAAAGGTCTTCGACAGAGTCTGGCACCGATCTCTTCTCGCCAAATTAATATCCTATGGCCTTCCTCCTAAACTCTGGCATTTGATATCCAGTTTTCTCGTTGGATAAGATGCCATTGACGACGACCTGAAGAGATGGCATCTCATCCAAGACATTTGCGATTAATGCAGGGGTGTCTCAGGGATCTGTCCTGCCTCCTTCTCTGTTTCTATTACACATACACGATCTCTTAGCTTCAAGTTCCAAACCGATATACAGTTATGCAGATGATAGTAGCCTGGTGTAATCTTTTTCTTCCGACAAACCATTATCCGTCGCTGCTTCAGAAGGGAACAGTACATACAGATGATTAATCGGGATCTCAAAATCATTCTGGAATGGCGCAAGAAAAATCTAGTCGACTTCAACGCCTCAAAAACTCAAGCCGCGATTTCCTCTAAGAAAACATTAAGAGGTAATGTAATAAACATACTCATGGACGGTAAAATCTTCCCGATGGAATTAAATGTGTCTATCGTAGGAGTAAATGCGAGCACTAACTTCTCTTGTGACGATCATATGCGCATCATTGCCAAATCCGCTTCTCAAAAGCTAGGCTTTTTTTGGAGCTAAAAAGTACTTCACATCTCATCAGTTACTCACACTATACAAAGTTCAAGTTGGGGCAACACTATAATACTGTTCTCATGTTTAAAGTTCAGCTCCAAAACACACTTTAGCTCTTTTGAATTCAATTCAAAGAATTTGCCTAATTGATGACGAGAGTTTGACCGATTCTCTCGAAACACTAAAGCACAGACGGACTGTTGGTGACTATCTCTTTTCTACAAGAGTACTTTCGTGGGAGATGCTCGCATAAACTAATAGGATTGATCCCCCCAAGGGCAAAATTTTTGAGGTATACAAGACAGTCGGAGACGGCAAAGTCCTATGCGATCCAGCTTGACACAGTGAGGACTTCTGTCTACGGAGATTTTTTTCTATAGAACTTTCAAGCTATGGAACTCGTTACCGAACGGAAATTTTCCCAAAAATTACAGATTATCCTTATTTAAGAAGACGGTTCATCTCCATCTATCTTGTTTCTCCATCCTACTTGCAGTGCTTTGAAGGCATAATGGGGTGGCCCTTTGCGAGAGGATTGAACTTAAAAAATATATATATTGCAGTCTCCCACTTGCACTGCTTCAAGGGCATAAAAAGGGTACCTTTGCAAGTAGATTAAAATTTTTTATCAATTTCGAGAGTTTTCCAAAAATTTGCAGTTGAATCTTATTGTTAATTTTGACTTTAATCTCAAAACTTCTACTTTGGTCTCAAAAATTTGACTTTAAACCTCTAATATCGAGAGACTTTTTTTTACTTAAATAAATATCCATTGCAGAGAAAAAAACGTTTAGCAAACTTTAGTAATTGTTTAAAAATTTGCTTTTGAGAAATGTAGCAATTAAATTTATTAATAAATAGTTCTTTAACTTATAATTAGACTTCTGTTGACTAGGTGACTGTTCTGATCAGGGGCATAATAAACATTGCATTTGTAAAATTTGAAAACCTACTAATTGTTGAAGCAGAATTTAAAAAAACAGCTTCGCAGGCTTGGAAAGAGGGGATGCATCATTGACCCCATTCATTAGCAAAAAAAACTACTAAAAATGTTTCATAAGCGCTTTTTTTAGACAATTTGACTGATCAAAGAGATTTTCAAAATTAAAAAATCATATGTAACAATTCAGAACATTTTAATTCCATAAAGATTGCAAATGAAAAAGTATTTACCGCTTATTAGAATCAGTGGTTTATAGAACCACATAGTTTAAAGTAATTACATTTCAAGTTTCGCTTTATGGAATCACCGATTATTAGAATCAAAATAGTCTGGACCAACGCGATTCTATTAAGCGGCAGTTTTTGTTTTGTAAACTACATAGTAAATAAAAAAATTCTTTATTGGTCTGCAAGTCATTTTAGTCATTTTCCCTATTACTACCTAAATAAATTTGTCACCAAGCATGCTCCATTGTTATAGTTTATGGGCACCAAAATTGAATGATATAAAGCACTGATTATATTGTTTTACAAAACTACTTTCATCTTCATTAAGTTGTTGCGTCATGACATTTTAGGACAAATTTATATAATTTCCAGTTTTATGGATTTATGTATTTATGTCACAGTTGGCCAGACTTGGCCATCACTACGTATCCAAAGGTATGATAATTTTGTTTCCTTAAGGTGAAACTAAATGTTAGAATTATAACCCAGCCATCTATGCAACGATCTTACAGTATTAAGGAACTACCAGTGAATGCGACATTTAATAAATGTGATTTACATAATGACACACTTAAAATAAATATTGATTCTGTCTTCATTTAGAGTCAGCAATGTAGTCGTTATTAAGGTAGAGATATGTTGCAATTCATTTTAAACCATCAACCATTCTCTGCTGTATCGAGATTAAATCTAACTGGCCACAAATAATTTTGTAAAATCTTTGCAACATTAATTTATTTAAAATTGTTTCAAAAACACTTTTTGTGTTAAAAATCAATACAGTTATATTTGCTAGTTGTTCAGAAATCCTTCTTGTCCTATTAATAAAAACTATCATGTATTGGGAAAGTCTTCCTTAAATAGGCGTTTACTTAAATGCTTTAATTACTCTACAAGAAAAAATCGTAGAAATCTTTGATTAGTGCTTTCTAAGTATTATATACTTGACATTCTAGTTATAAGGAAAGGAGAGACAATTGAAAACCTTCAACTTTTATTTATATGTCATTGCATTTGCATGTAAGCAATATGAAATTTTTTAAGATGGTCTTTGCCAAATGTTGAACTTTCGTGATTTTTTATGTGGTAAATCGTAACTTTCAAAGTATTCATTAAGATCTTCTCAAAATCAAGACTTTCTCTGTTCGTGGTATCGTTTTACTTTCACTGTCGTTTACTAGCGGTGTGTTATATGTAATTCACCCTTTACAAGAAGGATGTAGATTTCAGTTATTGGAAGTTTTTGATATGTGTTGTCAAAAGTTAAAATATTTTCATATAGGTCTAATTTGATGCAAGTAACACCACTAAGAAGGCTCAAACTTCATTTGTAAGAATGCCATTAACTTTACTAGTAACAGGTCAATCAGATGATTTGCTGGCCAGTTCAAAACATGTACATATCTTTCAACAAAACGTTTTTTAAAAGGGACCCAAGGGACCTCAATGCCTTCATTTTAATTATGAGGAATATTTAGGCAAATCCTTAGATCATATAAGTACACATGGTCTAGGGGCAAATCTCACATCCAGATATTTACGTTTCTAAACGAGGGCGTCATCAACAATGGCTCTATCTAATGATACCTGTTGAAAATAAGCTGTTCTATACACATGTGCCTTATTTCTGAAATGATACAAATTTGTTTGGATGTCATGAGAGTTCAACTTTTATTGACAGATTTCTGGGAAAATGCAAAACTTAAATGTTCAAAACGTTGCCACCGCCGCACATTATGGCGCAACATTACTGTTACATATCCAGGGATATTTTTGAAAGATTTCATAAAAATGTTCTGGGCTATTGGATATTCCTGCAACAGCTTCATAATAATATTGAAAACATAATATGAAAACTACGATCATTACGATGGTTACGCCAACGGAAACGTAAATGATAGGATGTGGATACTGATTTTCTGCTAATGCTTAGTTTACATGATCATATTGACTGAGACACCTTCTAGAACCCCTTCGGTAAAAAACTGAAGGATAATCAACACAGGACTATATCATTTACATTCCAGTATTGCAAGAAAGTGCAAGGTAGTGTACGAAAACGGACAAAAAAGTTTTTAGAGGCTAAAAGCGGTGCAACATTCGTCCTTTTTTTTAATTTTTATTCAACAAGAAACGACTTTTATTTACAACATTCCTGATTAACCGTATCTCAGTCGCATTCTGTCACTGGCGTGTATATTATTCCAAGAACTAATTTATGCAACGAGATTGCTTCGATTTCTTTCAAGGATCGTATTTGGTATAAATTATAATCATTAGTCTATTTTAGGAAACTGAAAGTTTAAGTCTGAGTGAGGAATACAAATTACCCACTTTTGTGTTGTGTTTAAAGTTCAATGTCGTGCGGCGAGCCGTCAAGAAAATGTATTATGATGATTCTTTTTTTTTGTAAGCTTTTTAGAATTACGGCCATCATCTGGAGGAGCGGCGAAACTAGGAAAGGCTGGATAAATAACAATGAATATTATATTAGATGGCTTTGAAATAGTCGGTGACGCAGTCGTAATGGGTAGAAAGATGTGGCGAAATTTTTATTACAATGCATCTCGATGGATTCGAAAGTACATTATGTATATGCAAGTCATTTTGTCGCCAGCGTAGGTCTTTTATTGTAATTTTACATAATTATCATCTGAAATGAGTCAAAGATATTTAAAAATTCAT
Source organism: Dastarcus helophoroides (assembly GCA_028583605.1). Classification (NCBI taxonomy): domain Eukaryota; kingdom Metazoa; phylum Arthropoda; class Insecta; order Coleoptera; family Bothrideridae; genus Dastarcus; species Dastarcus helophoroides. Next base: position 7,156,337 of record CM053335.1, read on the forward strand.
GGAATGATTATACTTATTTTCTGATTAGTTAAAATTTTCTAATTGTTTTTAAAATAACATTGTTATGTGTTAACTATTAATTATAGCTTGACTTGGATTTGATGATAAATTGTGGAAAGTTATATGAAAGATAGAGTAATCATCTATGGGCGTTCTTTTTAATGAGCCTAAAATCTCTTGAGGTTGTACTTGCTAGGGTCAATTTTTGACCCAAAAAAAGTTATTTTTTCTAGTGTCAGTTTGGTTCAAAGTAATAACCAAGCATTCTACATTTTTTGAATAGGACACATTGTATATTAATACAAGGTGTTCTCTTTTTGAAATCTTGGTACTATTTTGAACACAATGTTTATGAAATAGTGATTTTTTCAATCTAAGGGCCGTGGCCTCTTTTAATTAGTTTGAATCGAGCACATTTACCTTACAAAAAAATCAAATTACGTTAAGTGTAATTTTTATTTTATCATGCGATACAGTTAATAAAAATAGTCTTTATTTAAAAACTTTACTTTATTTAAACAGTAATATGTTTTCTTATTAAACTTATCATAAAACTTATATGTGTTTATTTTTTAATTCTCTTAAGGCAAAATTTCGATTATAATCACAAAATTTCGAATTTTTCTACAAATTTTGCAACTTCCAGCGAAAAGTCGCATATTATAATTTTTATTCAAATTCTCAGTTTAAACTACTAATTTTGTTTTTTAATTACGTATGATTTTAAACTAATTAAATCAAAATTTAGGGGTCAAAAATTTGGAAAAACTTATTCTCCTTGCTAGAAAAAATTAGTTTGAAATTAATTTAGAAAAAAAACTGTAAACTTTTAAAATTTAAATGGATAAAGATCAAGAAAGATGTCAACATTTTAAAAAAGGAATCAACATTGAATCAAAATCAAATCTGTTAGCAAAAATTCTGAACATCATCGAGGAGGGATTTGAACAAAAAGAGATAACAGGGTTAGCGTTGGTTGACCTCACAGAGGCTTACGATACCGTTAACCACAGGGCACCCTTAACAAAAACCTACAACACACTAAAGGACTATAATTTCACAAAAATAGTCGAATCACTGTTATCTAATAGGCGGTACTATGTTGTACCCAGTGGAAAGAAGAGTAAGTGGAGAACACAAAGGAATGGAGTGCCTCAGGGGAGTGTGCTGGCACCATCTCTTAAATATCTATACTAATGACCAACCGATACACCATGAGGCGAATCATTTTACATATGCCGACGATTTCGGCATTGCCATACGGGGGAAATCGTTTCAAACCATAGAAACTAAGTTAGAGGAAGCCTGCAAATGATGTCAAGCTACTACAAACAAAACTCGCTAAAACCAAACCCTAGTACAAACCAGGTTTCCGCCTTCCACTTAAACACACATCTGGCTACTAAAAAATTAAACGTAACCTGGAAGGGACACACAGACACCCCACAGTACCCCAGACCGCCCTTTCACGTACAAGTATCACTACCACAAAACCAGCCAGAAATAACCTCCTAAGGAAACTTCTAGGGAGCAAATGAAGAGCGAACCCAAGAGTCCTTAGGACAATAGTGGAAGTTATGTCTTTCTCCACCGCAGAATATACGGGCGCGGTATGGAATAGATTAAAACATGCAAAGCATGTCACTAAGACACTGAACGATACATGCAGAATAATTGCAGGCTGTATGAAACCCACTCCCCCGCCCTTGCTGTATCAAACAGCGGGTTTTGCACCACTGGAACATCGCAGAGACAGTGTGCAGTACGTGGAAAAGTTCAAACAAACCTTTGACAATAGACACCCTCAATATCAACTCACAAGGAGTGAACCGGCTCAAGTCCAAAAGACGCTTTATGAGAACCATCAGATAGAACCCACAAAAACCGATCCTCTACACCAGGGATCGGCAAACTTTTAAACCCAAAGAGCCAGCCGCAACGAAAAAATTGATTTCGTGAATTTCAAAGAGCTACAAATTTTTATTTCTGATTATTGCATTTTATTTCAAAATTAAATCAGATAAATCAGAGAAAATAGCCCAGAGACTGACTCATGTAATCAAACGAAAATACATTTAGCCAAAAAGACCTTTTATTGCTCAAAATATAACCTTTACTTCAAAATTTGGCTTTTTTTCGCAATTTCGACTTTTTTAACTTTTCTCTATATTAGTCTTCTTTTATAATATCTATTTTGTTCCTAAAATTAGACTTTTACTGTACATCTTCCTTTGTTCTCAAGACTCGACAATTTTAATGGTGAGTGCTTCTAACTACCAAGCTGAATAGAATTCAGCGGTTAGGAACAGTAGTCACCAAGAGCATGTAAGTTCGACCCACAAGTGTAGTTCAATGCCGGAAGGGGTATTAGCCCTCGGAGTAGTTGTTTCTTGTGGATCGGGCTTCAAATATTTAAATTTTTAACACAGTATATTTTTAACACAGTAAATTGATGATAAAACGTCTATTCATGTTAAAATTTCTTTATTTTTCTTTTTTATATTTAAAAATTTTTTTTTTTATTTTTAAGTATTTCTTCCTCATTGTTCCCTTTCCATGTTATGCACTGCTGACGAGCTCAAATGAGAGCGAAACATCGATGTCTAGTGCTACAACCTTTTTTATGTATTTTTTATATTTTCCTAATTTGTCAAAAATACAAAATTTTTATTTTTTCCATATCTAATTTTTGGTCTCCTATTTTTCATTATTCCTATTCTATGTAAAATAAACTAAACTCTTAATTTGTAAACTGTCATGAAGTAACGTTTTCAATAAATTTAAATATCACGTAGTCGCATTTCAAAAATTGTTCAGAAAATTGTCAACAAACCATAAAAATTTAAATATTTCCAAACTGGGCCGAAGAAATGTTAAATAAATTGAAAAAAACATAATATTTCCGGTCAATAAGGGTCTACCATGAAGAACTCGACAATTTGTAAAAATGTTTACTTTTTTCTAATTCGTCTTACTGGAAGATTCGACTTATTTCTCAAAAGTTCATCCTATGTGGTTTTTTTATAAAAAAAAAGTAAAAATTTAAAGGAATGGAGATGTTAGGTTTAGTTTTTGAAGATTTCGATCTTCTTTTCAAAGTTTTCTTTTTTGGAAATTTAGATCTACTCTCAAATTTCACTTTTTTTCAAAATACATTTTTTCGACGTTCTAAATTGTCGGTTTTTTTCTAGAACTTTCTACATTCTTTTTTAAATTCGTCCATGTACCAAATTTCCGTATTTTCCCGAAAATTGACTTTTGCTAAGCATTTACTTTTATTTATTGCCTACAAATTTGGACTTGTTGCGCAAAATTCGTTTTTTTCTTTCGAAATTACGACTTTTAAAATTTAACATTTTATTGCTTCTGCAAATTGCGATTTTTTTTGACGAAATTTGTCTACATAATTTTTAAAATGTTTGACTTAATCTCAAAATTTGACTTTCTCTGGGGAATTTTGATCTTCAACACTTCAACACTTTCCTCGAAATTTGTATATTTCTTTCAAAATTCGTCCTCTTTCCAAATATTGACTTTTACAAAACATTGAAACTTTTATGTATTGTTACGTGCGTTATCGGTTCGAATTCATACTCGTGTTAGATTATACCCACTTTATTACTGAACTCAACTTGGATCACCACAATTGACAATTAACTCACTTATTATTGACTTCTACTAACTCATTAATTGCACTGGCTTCTAACCGACTGACTCGAGGGAAAGCTGACCGCCTTTTATAGTTTTGGCCCCCGGCTTCTAGAACTTTTCGGCAGATAAGGCTTATCTTTCCCGAAATTTCTGGAACGCTTATCTGCCATTTGTTTCGTTATCGCGGCCGCTTTCCCCTTATCAGATCCCTCTAGAAACTTTTTTTATTTACTAAATTATACAATTCTATTCTAAATTCTATTCCATCTATTAACATTGCGTTACAGTATTTTCTACAAATTTGAACTTGGTTCGCAAAATTCGGTTTCTTTTTGAAATTTCGACTTTTAAAATTCGACATTTTAGTGTTTTTGCTAGCTGTCATTTTTTCGACGAAATTCGTCAATTTTCAAAATGTTTGACTTAATCTCAAAATTTGATATTCTTCCTTAAAATTTGACTTTTCTTTAAAGTTCAACATTTTTTTAGAGACTGGAAGTTGTATCAACATTACCTTTTCTTTCAAAATTATTTTAGCAATTCTGTCAAAATTCGAATTTATCTGAACATTCGGAGTTTTTTTTAATTCGTATCCTCGAAATTTCCAATTTATTCTCAAAATTTAACTTTCTTTGGAAAAATGCAATTTTTTTATTTTCTTTTTCTCCGAAAAAGTTCGACGTCTGAAAGAGGTCGACAATTTTTTTTAACTTTTAATTTTTTACAATTTCTGTTTTCGAAATTTTACAATTTTTCACAGAATTTAGATTTGTCTATCTCAAGTTTTTAAATTTGTTCTGCGAATTTCAATATATTGTAAAAATTCGAAGTCTTTTTTAAAAATGTTGTGTTTTTTGAGAATTTTTGATGAATTCATTTTTTTCGACATCTATTTTTTCATAATTAAACTTTTTCTGAAAATTTCAATCTCTATTTCGAACGAAATTCATTTATTTTCAAATGTCAAAATTTGATTTTTTTTAAATTTGACTTTCTCTGGGAAATTTTGACCATTTTTTTTAAATTCAATACTTTTCTTGAAACTGAAAATTTTATCGACATTCCCTTTTCTTTCGAAATTCGAATTTATCAGAAAATGTGGACTTTTTTAAATCGTCTTGTTCTCGAAATTTCAAATTTCTTCTCAAAATTTAAATCTCTCTGAAAAATTACAAATTTTTTGTCGAAATTTTGAGCTTTTCTCAAAATTTTGGCTTTTTCTTTAAAATTTTTCCTAAAATTTGACTTTGTTCTTCTTTATTGAAAAACTTCAACAAAATTTAAATCTCTTTTGAAAATTACAAATTTCGAGCTTTTCTTAAAATTTTGACTTTTACCTTGAAATTTTTCCTAAAATTTGACTTTGTTCTTCCTTATTGAAAAACTTCGACTTTTTTAAAGTTCGACAATTAATTTTACACTTTCAGTTTATTTTTACAATTTCTCTTTTTGATTTTTACAGTTTTTGAAAAAATTCAAATTTGTCTAAAAATTTGTTCTGGGTTTCAATCTATTGTCAAAATCCGGCGTTTTTTTCCTAAAATTTTACCTTTTTGTAAAAACACTTAATAAATTCATCTTCTTCGAATTTTTTTCCGTTTTCTCAATTTTTTCAAAAGCTCTTCCTTTTTCTCAATTTTTTCGAAATCTCTTCCTTTTTCTCAAAATTCAGTTTTCTCTTAAAATTTCTGCTCTTATTTCGAATTTTGAGGTTTGCTGTTTTTGTAAATTAATTTTTTTTCACAAAAGTAGTTCATCTTTTTTTCAGGAAATTTCAAGGCTGTAGAAAATTTACAAATAAAAAAGTAAAATCATGGGAAAAATATCTTTTAGAAATTTTGACTTTCCAAATTGGTCTTTTTCTAGAAATTTTAAAATTCATGTGTTTTTTCAAAATGTTAATACAAATCAATCAAAAATTTCGAAAAAATACTTCTTGAAATCATAATTTTTTTGTCAAAATTTAAGCAAAATATAAAAATTCTTAGAAAAATATTTTTGCAAATTTCAGTAGGTCACTTGTTTAATGAGTATTCATTTCTACGTGTCTGTCCACTCTAGTTTTTTTATTTATTTATTTTTTAGGGCAATTTAAGGAGCCGCCATTGTCTTTTAAAAAGCCGCATGCGGCTCGCGAGCCGCACTTTACCGACCTTTGTTCTACACCAAAAACCATCACCAGAAATGAAGCTGGAATGGAGGACCTGGCCTACCGAATGCGTACCTGTGTTGCACACGTCAAGACTAATCTGTCAAAGTCGAAGATGACATACTCTGTGAATGCGGAGAAATCCAGAATATGTCTCATCTAAGATCATGTGGACTATGCTCTTCAAAATGTACCCTTGGTGACTTGTGGCTCGCTAGTACCGAGGCAATAGACGTGGCCAGATTCTGGGCTGAAAATTTGGAAACGTTGGGATCCGGACTCAAAAAAGTAAAGTAATTTAAAAATCTCATCCTTTAACTGAAATGTTTGACTTTAATGGATTTTTTCTCGGAAATTTAATTATAAAACTTTTTTACCGAATTTTTATTCATAAATTAATTTATGAATTCATTATTAAGTTTTTGATTGATTAAAAATGTTACTTGTTAACTAAAAATTTCGACTCTCATAGATCTTATCTTCAGAAATTTCATTGTGAACTTACAATTTCGACTTTTTTAAACTGTTTTTTTAGATCCTTATCAAACTTTTGAATATAAAATCCAAATATTAACTTATTGATTGAATTTGCCTTTGTAAGTAAACTGAAATATGAATTGGAATTTTTCATTTTTCTAATACTTCGAGTTTAAATTTGAATATTTGACTCTAATTTTTGGCACTTTAACTGTCAATCTCAATATTTTGCTGGACACTTTTTTACATTTTCATTCTTTTAACTTATGGTTCTAGCTCTAGTTGTAGTTCCAGTTCCAGTTCTAGTTCTAGTTCCAGTTATAGTTCTAGTTCTAGTTCTAGTTCTAGTTCTAGTTCTAGTTCTGGTTCTAGTTCGAGTTCCAGTTCTAGTTCTAGTTCTTGTTCTAGATTTAGATCTACTGCTAGGTCTAGGTTTTCTTAAAATATAAATAACAAACTTCAAGCAAAACGTCGTGCTTAAAGCTGGAAATTCCAACAAAAATTCGGATATTCGAGATTAGGGCCGAAGCGTTTATATATTTATTTATTTATTTTTCAATAAATTTCCCCACAGTCTTCCCCATTTACAGGGCAATTACTAATACTAATACTAACCTTAATTGCTGACAGTGAAAAAACTTGTCAAATAAATTAAAGAACTAGGTACCTTAGGTCTAAGACTGCAGTATATAATACTAATGACATTTCAATAAATCTCAATTCGTCATTATTAGCTATTGCGTACAATGGATTTCAACGTATTTGTCCTGCAGGCGAATATGTCATAGTTATTTCCCGCTATGGTGTTCGACACGCACATCATATTCTTCAAGGGTGAAAATTTAAAGATATTTGTTCTGCAGTTCGTTCGGGATATAAAGTCACAGAATTTCCTGCATTTGGTCTAGGCACGTTAAAAAAAATCTCACTTAACAACACGGGCAATCCGAGCGTCCATTTACCAGTTGAAGACCGAACATTGCCAAACTAGTCTTTCTTCGATCTTGGAGTAGCTAGAAATCGATTCGTATCGCAAGTTCAGTTTGATCTATGTGCCGTGAAGAATAGTTGTTAAAATTCTTGAAATGGAGAAACTTCACAAATCTTCTTTGAACACCCTCAAGCCTACTTAATTAGGTATGCCTGATGCTGACACCAAATAACAAATGGGTACTCTAATTTGGTACGTACAATGGCCTAATAAAATGTTTTAATCGCATCTACATCATCAAATCCACGACAGTTTCGAACAACAAAACCCAGCGACTTAAGAGCTGAACTCATTTATTATATGCTTCTTGAATGAAAGATGTTCATCAAATAATACACCTACGTCTTTAACTATATGTTACCTGGCAAGTCCTTCCAGCGCAATCATATATTGAAAATCAATCGGGGTGCTGCGCAATGTATAGGATACAACGCTACATTTCCGGATGTTGAAAGTAAGGTCTTTCTTTACACTCCACTCGAGCACAATAGATAGATCTTGCTGCAAATACTCAGAGTCTTGAACGCATTCTACAGTTCTGTATAATTTTAGATCATCAGCATACAGAAGGCATTTCGAGTGTTTTATATTGTCAACAATATCGTAAATATATATATCATAAACAGCAGGGGTCCTAAATTAGAACCTTGCGGTATCCCAGATTTCTGCATGTAGGCTTCAGATTTATATCCATTAACGATAACATGAAGGGAACGATTACTTATGTAAGAGGCTCACTCAACGACCGAAGTAAAAGTCGTAAATTTGAGAGTTATATTGAAATTTAAAAAATATTCAATAGTACAAAGAATAAAACTAAACTTATTAAAAAAAAAATTCAAAGGTTGGAGCATAATTTCGAAATCTCAACTTTTTTTTTAAAGCATTATGTGAATAATTCGAAAATTTTAACTTCTAGGAATTTTAAATGTTCTTGTGAAATCTAGAATTTAAAAACAGAAATTTTGAAAAAAGTTATTCGAGTCCGAAATGGTAAATTATAGATTAATTGTTTGAGCGTAATAGCAAAATTTGAAGATTTTTTGTATGCTTATTAATTTTTACTTCTTATTTAAAAATTCTCTTTTTTTTTCGAACTTACACTCGAATTTTTAAATTTTACGTTTAATTACTCAACAAAAATATACAAGTTTTAAAGTTATTTTTAAAGTTTCGAGGTTTTTCCTCAACATTTTTACTTGAATCTCAAAGTTTCAGTTTCTTCTTGAAGTTTTCAACGTTTTAAATTAATTAGTTAAAATTTTGACAAAGAGTTGACAGCCCAACAAGTTTGAATATTTATCAGATTAGGAGTTTAAAAACCAGAGACCGGTTTGGATCTTATTAGATCTGGGTGGTTTGGCATATCTAACTCGAATGTTGACAAATGTTCCGGCAAGTATAAACCTAGAAATTAATGATCTTCTTACTTATTCCTAGGTATAGTGCCACCTATCACCTATCTGAAAAAGAAACCGAGGAATAGCTCCAAGAAGCGTTTTATAAATAGAATACGATCTGTCTAATGCAACTCAAAACTCTGAAAACTTTTCAAATCTATTGGTCTGAGGACTAAAATAAAGTCTCTGCCTTTTCAGAGTGACCACTTCTGCCAAGCGTCAGTAGGTCAATTGTTGGTAGTTCAGGTGAGTCGCTACTGCACTTTTAGAGGATTGCATTATTGCACTCTAGGTCGCATACTATTTTTATCGAATGTCCCAATTCAAGGTCAACAATATGAGAGTTAATTTAACATTTTAAAATTTTTCTTGGTAAAAATTTAGAGTCCTAATAAAGATCTCGTCTTTTTCCTAAACATTCCCGATTTAAAATTACAATTTTTACACGTTTTCTAAAAAGTTTGACGGTAAGAAACTGAATAGACTTTCTAGAAGTTTTAAATTTGTCTCAAAATGACTTTAATCTCAAAATTTCGATTTTTTTTATTTCTAGTTTAAAAATTACTATCGCGTCTATTTCGTCTATTTTGAATTCAAATTAAAATTCCAGATGCATTTTTATAATTTAAGTATTACGTTTTTTTTATAACAGCTTTTTTTCTCAATATTTCGAATTCCAACTAAAATTGTTTAAATTGTTCTTGACAATTTGATCATTAAATCGAGATTTCGATTTTTTTCTGAAAATTTGGGATCATAATTCTCAATTTTAAGAGAAATCAAAATGGTAATGTTGAATAGAAATCTCCATTTTATAATATTCAAATGTTGATTTCAAAGTCAAAGTTTAGACTTGAATCTCAAAAATTCTATTTTAATCGAGCTTGGTTTTATTACAATCGCGAGCCCAGTATTAAAAAATATTGTAACAAAATGTAATTATATAATTTAGTAAGAAATTTTCTAGAAAATTTGATAATGGACCGCGATAACGAATTATACGGCAGATAAACGCTCCAGTAATTTCCGCCAACGATAAGTCTTATCAGCTCGTTCCTTCTAGAATCCGGACGGGATCTATAAATAGACGGTCCGGTCGGCTTTCCCTTAGTTAGTTAGTCAATGAATAAGTTAGTTAATTAAACAGTATTAGTGAGTTAATTAGTCAGTTGTAGTGTTCCAGTTTGCAAATAAAGAGGTTACAATTCATTTGAACCAATAACGCGCAATAATACTTAAACTTTTTAATAATACAAAATGTCCCAAAATAAAGTACTGAAGGGGGATTTCTGTTTTATTTGAGGGTTCAAGTTATTTTACTGAAAATAACAGCAGTTTCACGCTGGCCAATTTAAAAAATTTCCAAATAATGATTCTCCTTGTACAAAAAATAAGGAAAGTTTCATTTTTAGTGATTTAGGATCAAGAAAAACTTTTCATCAAAAATGACTTTTTCTCGCAAATTCACAAATAAAACGTAAAATTCTGTCTATTTTAGGGCACGAGATATCAAAAAAATATATTTTTTTAAATTATGCTCCATTTCCAACACATCTTATCGGTGAAATTAAAAAAAAATGAGAAACAATATGTTTTTGGTATGTTATTGCGAATTAAAGAGAAAATAATTCGAGTTATCAATCATAAGGTTTTTTGACAACTAAAAGAGAATCATAATGAAAAAAATGCAAAAAAAATCAGGATAGATATTTCCAAATACTTACCTCTTTGTCTTTGTCTTCCAATCTCCATGTGGGGTCAGAAATTCTTTCCTCTTACCCCTTCGGCGCTCTGTTCTTTCTATTAAGAACTTTATCTCCTTTCCTGGTTTCTGTTTGCTTTTTTTTTCGCCTCTCTAGAGATTCAGACCTTCCATGTCTGTCTCTCTTTTTTCTGCAGACTTTACATAGCTGCCCTTTTTGTGCCATTCACTGAAAACACCATCTTCACACGCCTTGTTTTTCTTTCGCCTACTAGTCATTTGACCCAGCCCCGGGGGAAACCCGGGGTTAGTAGACTGCTTTCTGCCTTCTTGTTTTACTCGGTTATCTTCAGTAGTTCCTGCATCTTCTCTATGAAATTGTTAACTTCCTTTGTCGATGCTCCTGAACTGGAAAATTGCATCACCATGTCACACAAAATAATGCTTACCTTTGCTCTTTTGTCTTCTCTTTTTTCCTTCTTGTTTTCGCTCTCTTCTTGTTTATTTGCCTTTCCGTCTTCTCCTTTTTCAGTCTTCTTTTCGTTGTCTTCTTGTTCTGCTATCTTCACCCTAGCTTTACTTGCGTAAGAGACTCCCTCGATTCTCTTCGCAGTATTTATTTTGGTGTTTTTGATTTTTGGTATTGCGGGACAACCGCGATAGCTCGCAGGGTGAGCTCCTTCGCAGTTGGCGCATTTTGTGTCTTCGAAAGTTGGCAAGTCTTCGTCGCATGCTTTTGCCCGCATTTGACGCAGATTGGATCCGCGTGGCAATTCTTCTGCGTGTGTCCGTAGCTCTAGCAGCTGAAACACTGCCCGACGTCTTTTCTTCTCCTGGGGGCCTCTACTTCTATATCTAGGCCGCAGCAGGTTTTTATTTCGTAAATCTTCTTCTCATCTCGGTTTAGCTCAACAAAGACGAGCGGCATTATTGTCCTCTCCTTGCTTCTCTTGTACATCCGAACAACTTTAGTTGGATGAAAACCTTTTTCCTTTAAATCGACTTCAACTTCATCTTCCTTTAGGAAAGTGGGAATTCCTCTCAGTACTACCTTGAGATTTCTTTACTCAGAAAGGGAGTACGTGTGGTACTGAATTTTCTTTTCCTTGAGTTCCTTAACAAGGGCGCGAGTGGGATAGATTTATTTTTATTCCATCCTTGCTCGCTTGTGCCTTGATGTATTCAATTTTATTCGTCTTCATGGTATTCGCGGTTACCGTCCAATTTTTCTGCTCCCGCAGAATAACTGGAGGTACCTATCCTTTTGTTTCACGAGTTTTGTTGTTACTTTTGCTTGGCTTTGCTTGAATAGCCGTTATTTTGAATTCTTCAATCTTTTTGCGCTTTACGCGCTTTTCTGTTTCTTCTCTTTTCTTTTCCATCGCTATACTCTCTGAGTTAGCGACGGAAATACTGACCTCTGACGGACCTTTTACATATTGTTTCTCTGCTTTTCTGACCCATCCTTCGTACATACAGCCTATCAGGCATTTGTTCGACGCCGCCTATGCCATTTAAGTGCATATAAACTTAACTTTTTAGCTTTACCCCCAATATTTTCTATTGAGAAATTAGAGAATTTCCCCAGGATTGCCCCAAGCGCGGGTACGTTGATTGGGTTTATAAACTGTTAATCGCTGGTTACTGGTTGAAACTCTACACTTGGAAATGCTTTCGCATTTCCATGCTTTTTCATTTTTAGATCCCTATTAAGCTTGAGACTTTTTCAAACATATCCTGATATTTTTGCTGCAAATGTGGCAGAAGCTTTATTTTATGCCGAAAACATCTTAACATGATTTTAGAAAGCTGCTTCTCATTTGACTAGAATTAAGAAAAAAAGCTTGAAGATATATTAAATTAAATTAGGAGAAATAAGATATTTTGCATCAATAAAGGGATTGTGGCAATTAGACATTTATATTTCATACGCACCGGAACTCGTCAGTAATTGCAAAACGTCATGATTAAGAGAAGGGTGAAAGTGGGTGAAGAAACAATCGTTTGACCATATCGATATGTTAAAAACTCTTTGCCTGCAGTCATAATTTTCACGTATTAAATTTACACATCAAAAGTCTAATAATCTAATACCGTCAAACCTTTCCAAGTCGAAACACCACGAGTACGAAATTGCATCCTAATTTAGGCAGATTTCCGGCTTTACAAGTACCCATAAATGATGAAAAGCAAACGGGACTCTCAAAATATTCCATTATAGACAGGATTTTGTCTTATAGAGGTCCGACATTGACTGTAACTGATCTGTTTTTTTTAAAGAGTCGCTGTATATTCCTGGCACATTTTCGTCTTGTTTACTTGCTTTGTTTTAAACCCAGTTCTAGGTTTTTAGGAGAAAATATTCTAGCTTTCTATAAATGCGACGCTCGTTATTTGATATTGGTTTTGCGGTCGTGAAACTTTAATTATTTTATTCGTTAAAAGAAATCACTGAACTGTGTTTGAAGCATCTGACTCATCGTAAATTAGAATTTAAATTTTCCCTAATAAATAAGAATCGTTGTGGCACTATATATCAGACACTGAATCAGAAAGGACTATTAGAAATACTTAGGAATTTTGGATGGTAATGTCAAGGTCATTAGTTATTGACAATAGCATTATGTAAGAATGTTTCACACTTTCATATGGAATATTGAGTTATCTGCTAGCTGTTCTTATTTTCATTTTTGGTTGGTTTTGGAAATTCTTGCCAATATCGGTACGATTCAATGCCAGAAATCTTAGCTATTTTTAAAAGTCAAGTTCTAGTGGAGAGGTTAAAGGAAGTAATAAAGAAAAGTCATATTATTTATACTTTTAATTTTTACAAAAATTACATTTTCTTCAAACTGTACATACTCGTACTAGGAGAGCTATGTTACAATCACTTTTTGGCAAACATATGCCGTAGAAGAAATGGAACAGTCTAAGATAATTTTATTATTATAAAAAAACAACAAATAGATCACGCATACAGTCAATGAAAAATAATAATAAATACAGGATGGAACAGCATAGATCACTAACAAAACCCGATTTGCGCCTTCGTAGGCCTAGGGCAACGTATTTAATTGTCCCTTCAATTTAACTAATTTGGGTTGACTTAGAAGAAACCGTCTCCGGTAGGGTCGTTGAGCCATGGGTAGTTATTTGGACAACGCACGCACGTCTGAAGGTTGATCGTTTCCCCGGGCACTTCCTTAGAGGTTAGTTTGCACGAATGCGGCACCCAGCAGTGAGGTTGACCTTCAACGACACAATATTCCTTCCATGGTTCGAAGTTCTTCGATTCTGAGACGGTTCTCGGGTTCTGGATCCATTGAATAACTTGAGTCATCGTCACGAAATAAACATCTTTGTGGTTTGCCAGAATTTCATCGATCCAGAAGAGGAAAGCGTCGAGGAATTCGGGATTGTTCTTTAACCAAGCAGCGTGGAAGTATAACCCGAGAGGAGCCCTGTTTTCTTCGTAGTGTCTGTCAAAGTTGTGATTCAAGAAGTTGTAGAATTGGTCGCCGGTTAGAATATTGGAGCATGAATCAACCATAGCGCAACCGGGTAGGTACTCGTCGTTAGTTGGGTCTTCTCTTCTGTCTAATTCGTTGAGAACCATTTCCCATACGGCGTGGCTTCTAGTTGGGCAGCTTTGTAAGTTGCCGTGACATTTGTGAGGCATGCGGAAGTACATGGTGTAAGGCCATAGTGGTGGATTGCTCAAAGGTGCCGTTATGGTTGAGTCATAGAGGAAAGCTTGTTCTTCCATCATGGTAAATTGATTGTTTCCTCCCACTCGCAAATATGGAGCTCTGACACCGACGACGGTGTTGTCGGTTAAGTTGGCGTATTTCTCAGCGATGATCCTCATGCCAGCCATTTCTTTGGCCCAATCGTCAACTGTGGCATTCGACCAAAATCTTTCATCGTCATTATGACTGGAACAAAAAAATGTGTTATCATAGTTATATACGAGTTAAAAATTTAATTTTATGGGCTCTATTATGGGTACACTTCTAATATTTTGTTATACTTTTAAACCGAGAAGTTATAATTATAATGTAACGAACTGATAGTTTTAAATTAAGGGCGCGGTATGTGAACCCCTTTAATGGAACAAGCCAGACGGTTCTTATCGCGAACTGACTCATGTTTTGATAATCCATTTCAATGAATGTCGAACAGGTGTTGGGTATAAAAATACTCGCTCCTCTTACGTGATTCATTCAGTAATTAGATGTATTTTTGTGGTAAAATCTATTACGTTTTTAATCGAATCTGAACACGTTACAACATTCCCAATACTTCATTTTCTATTTTTATGGATTGGAAACTATTTGTATTTCCACAGTTTAAGTAAATGCAGCTATTTGCGGCTCTAGCGGTGCTCAAGGTTGATGAAAAAACACATAAGTAAACACAATCAAAATGAAACTGATTAGACAACACCGCCAATGATATACATACATAACTAAACGTCACTAAAAAAACTAAACGTCACTAACTAAAATCTGTCTAATTGAAATATTGTTATGTATAAATCAATATAAAATGTTATGCAAATCACATTATTGCTGTTCAAGTTCAAAAAATACTTATTATGAAAATGATATTTGTAGATAAAAATTGTTTCTGTTTAGCCAATGAATCTAAAAACCACTTACGTTATTGAATGTACGGCAATTTCATGACCTTTTCGATGCATTTCCTGTACAGCTGAGTAATTGGTGTATTTGTGTGAAACAAAGAAGGTCGCCTTTATGTCGCAACCGTTGGGATTCTTTCTCTGTCCGTTAAATATCTCTTTGTACAATTCAATGTTATTATTGTTGATGGCATCGTCGAAAGTGATAGTGATCATTTGAGGAACGTCTTTGGCCGGAAGGTCGCCGGGAATGGTAGTCCCATCCTCAGAGCAGAAACAATCTGGAAGTGTACAAACTGATGGATCGCATGGTGGAGCTCTATTGGGATCGTTGTCGATATCTGTAACAATATGATCGATTACATTTCGAGCCATACAATAACTCCACAGCAAAACATATTTCCTTTGTTTAATAAAGTTTTTTGGGTTCTGTAGCCATATTAAAATTGTTGAAAAAAAAATCAGCGCAATCATTCTTTATTTTTAAGTACATTGGACGAGCAGAAGGTGAAAATGAAAATAATGGTGATGAACTGTCATACCAGGATAAGTTGTAATTATCGGGTAAAATTCTACTTGGTTAAGAATTCTAGAGTTTAGAAGTTTTATAAAAGGTGAATGACGATGAACTGTCCTACCAGGATGTTATTATCAGCGAAAATTTTGATACACACGAATTCCAGAGTTTGGAAATTTTACAGAAAAAACTGTCTCCACAGATAAGTCTCTAAAGATAAAAGTTCTCAAAGTGGCAAGTCGGACAACCTAGGAATTTAGTGTCTCCGACTGTCTTGTGTATCTTAAAATTGTTGATGTTGGGGGACAAGAATTATGAGCTCTTATGAACATATCCTATGAACGCAATGCTTGTAGAAAAGGGACAAGTTACCAACCATCGCCTATGCTGCCTGAAGAGACTCGGTCAAAATTTTATCATCAATTAAGTGAATTGCTCTTGAACTGAACCCAAAGATCTCAAGTGTTTTCGGAGCCTAAACATAGGAACCGTACTCCAGTGCTGGTCTAGTTTGGATGACAAAGTTGACAACTAATTTTTCAGTAACTTATACAGATAAATGTAACTAATCCTTTCCATATTTCGTCCCAGAAAGGAACAAAATATCATCTTGGACTTATCCTTAGTAATCTGATGGGTTTGATATAATGCTTATGTTATCGAGTTTTTCTGGACATCTTCTTTCCCGGATGTTTCCAGAATAGATAACAGTGTTGAATTTACTTTAATCAAGAGTTGCTCTCAACCCTTCGACTTAGATTTTATATTGCATAGCAATCAGTCAACGCTTACTCTATTAACTGCTGTTCGAATTAGTTTAAAAGAAGAGAGTTTCGCAAGTGCAAATGTAATCAAAGTTTCCACAACCACAAAATTCGTTTTTACTGATTCTATTTCTAGACAGTGATATGTTTCATTAACCTTGATACAACAAGCCTCTAGGAAACATATTCTAGATTCTCGACCATTGGAACATAATCCATGAAACAACTTTCGCTTTTAATTAAATTATTACTATTATATATTTTATGTGGCGTACAACTCGTGACTTGGAGTGCTTAAAAACAAGTCTGTCTACCTTGTTCGTTAGAAGCAGTTTTTGAAGAGAGATTTCTTGAGAAAGAGATGCTAAAATGTTATGTAACGAAGAAGTGGAATCTTTACCTTTGCTCATCATGTGATTTAAATTATTATTAAAAGAAAGATTAACATGTAAAGTTGCATATAGGAAATGTAATTATGCCACCATTACGCGTACAATATACAAAACTCCATACCAGTCATTTTCTGTGCTCGTGAGACATTTCTGCAATCTACAATTTAAATATTAGTCCAACATTTAAGTTGCTAAAGAAAAAAGGTATCTTGATTAAAATGATTATAATTAATTTAAGTTAGAGTGTCCTAAATACGCAGCTGCGTTGCATACTAAGTAGCCTTCTTGTGAATGATTCAAACACTATGAACAACGGATTACAATGCAACATAATGACTAAGCATCTTTTTTTTTCAATATTTTCTTTAATTTAAGTGCTGTTCTTACATAATTATCCCTTAATAAAATTTCTCAAAGAGTTTCTGATAGAACACTTCATAAATTATAAAATTTTATCTAATTTAACTTGGTTAAACATCTCAGCAATTTTTACCTAAAAATTTTGAAATCTTTTTTTCGCCACATCCTTTGGGTAGATCCTTTTTTTATTCTCGAACTGTATTTTTTACATCTGCCTTAGGAACACTTCTTCAGGAATAAAAAAGGAATTTGTTTCTGAAGAAGCCCCCTACGATGGTGGCCAAAACTTTTTGCCATTCTTTGACACGGTCCAATCCCGGAAGAAAAATAAGTTTTTCAGTTTTAGGTAGAGAATCAATTCTTTTTAAAATTTTCTACCAAATATTTGAGTCATTATGTGAGCACTTACTTCTCTTGGGACGATCATGTGCGCACCATTGTCAAATCCGCCTCTCAGAAGCTAGGCTTTCTTTTTAGAGCTAAAAAGTACTTCATATCTCATCAGCTATTAACACTATACAAAGCTCAAGTTAGGCCAACACTAGAATACTGTTCTCATGTTTGCAGTTCAACCCCAAAACACACTTTAGCTCCATTGGATTCAATTCAAAGAAGAGCGATTTGCCTAATTGATGACGAGTCTTAACCGATTCTCTCGAAACACTAGAGCACAGGCGGATGGTTGGTGACTTATCTCCACTCACAAGTACTTTCGTGAGAGATGCTCGCAGGAACTAATAGGATTGATCCCCCTAAGGGCAAGATTTTTGAGGCGTTCTAGACAGTCGGACACAGCAAATTCCTGTGCGCTCCAGCTTGACGCAAGGGAGACTCTTTTTTCTATAGAACTTCCAAATTATGGAACTTGTTAACGAAAGGAATTTTCTCCAAAAATTATAACCTATCCTTGTTTAAAAAGGCGGTTCATCGCCATCTATCCTTGTTTCCGCATTCTACTCGCAGTGCTTTGAAAGCATAATGGGGTTACCCTTGGCGAGTGGATTAAAATTAAAAAAAAAAAATTTAAGGGAGATAAATAAAAGTAAGCCCTTGGCTAAAAGTGTTTTATTTCATTTTTAGGTTGCCACTAACTTCAGGTGATTTCAATATGGCGATAATGGGAAAATTGCGCTACAACTCGGGAGAAATAAAGTTCAAGTTGTCCTTGAAAAGTGAAACCATCCAAGTCATCAAGCTATACTTTGCAACTGAGAGCCCGGAAGAAATCATTGAAGGATTCACCTTCTAGCATAAAAATGACCTAGAGTGATAACGAGTTGCAGAAGAAATCGCGAACAGGGCGGAATATTTTGAAAAGAAATGACAAAAATCGAAAGATATTTTTCGACGACAATTAAAAACGTTTTGAATTTTGTGAATCAATGAGGAAGCGAGTTAATTCCTGCGAAATTTACTTAAACGGCGTGTTGTTGACCAAATTATTATCTCTCTTTTTTTTTCATATAATCAGAACCCTTAAATAGTTTATCAAAATAGGAACTTGAATATTTTTATAACTGTACTACATCTGAGAAATTAAAAGTTTGGTCTATGTTGGGAAATTTCGTCGGTTGCAAACTTTTTAAACAACGTAACTGCCGACAAATGTTTTCAAAGCTCCTCCGGTTGTTTCAGTTGTTGTGGATACGTTGTCATTTTTTCTTAGAATTCAATTCCTACCTCAGTTTTTGTTGGACTGGTTTATTATTTTTGTATACTTTTTCATTATTATTTTTTAATATTTCTGCTTTTTTTGTCAGACTGGTTGATTAATGAGGTAAAAAAATATAAACTAGATGCGACTATTTTCATATTAGTTTCAATTGTATAGAAATATTTAATATTTGCATAATTTGCAGGCAAATTATGCATCCAAATAATACGTTGGTTGACTTATAAAGTCATAAACAATGTCTTTTAGGGGAGGCAGTTGCGAACCAGTAGCGCCTGGTAAGAGGTCTTTCATGGATCGGTTTACCTCGCTTTTAAAAGGTAGAATACTAATTTTTGTTAATTTTTTTTTCCGTTTGTCTTGTTTATGTTTACTGGAGTATTTTTTTTAAACTAAATATTTTATTTTCCCACGAATGTTATTTTATATCCTTACTAAGCATCTCTTGTCTTCTAGAATTTCAATTTGAAGAATTTTTTAAAACACGTACTCGATAGACAATGAATTATTAATGATTTCGCGGGTGCGCCTCTGAATGTCATCAAGTGCAAATCGACGTTTGTTGCATCCGCGTAAATCATGCAATTCCAATGACTTAAAGCCACGACTTTCCCTTTCTCGACTCCGGAATGCAGATCAATTATTGGCGTTTACGTTGTTGACGATGCTGCTTATCTATAACCGAAGGACCTTGCTAGGTTAACTTTGGTGCGAAAGTCAATATTAAGAAATAACTTTCCTTGTCCCCGTTTACGGGTGCGGCGCCTTGTTGTTTAAATAAACGGCCCACTTTCCTTTAACAAGCCTGCTACCTACAGGCCTCACCAACTATCGAGATTACCCTCCACATCAGTTACATCAGTAGAGATTATATAAAGATGTGAGCAGGCGAATATCCTTTTAGAAACTTTCATAGCATTATTATTAATTTTTTAGCTCGATTAGTTAGATATATAAATAAAAAAAGTTTTTGACAAAACGTGGATTAAAGCACTGGTGGAGAACTTTTTGTAGCTTGTAGGCCCTACAAGGGCCACCAATTGTGTAAGAACGATATCACCTAAAAAATTATCAAATCGGTCCATGTCATTCCTGCACATAACGCCACCTATCGGTCTACAAAAGAAACTATCGTTCAGCTCCAACAAGCGCACTATTTGCAGAAATTGCTTTAAATTTTAAGTCCTAAGAAATTCAAAATTTCTAACCAAATTTCGAAAACCTATAAAATTTTAAATTTTTAGAACTTTTGACTTTTTCTTCTTGAACTTTCTATTTTAAGCTTAGTTGTTTTCAAAATTTAGAATTAAAAGTCAAATTTTATAATTTAAATCTAAGTAGTATCTTTAAATTTCGACTTCATCACAAAATTCCAACATTGCAGTTGAAAATATAAAAATATACCAATGTTAATTTTAAACTTGAAGTTCCAAAAACGAAGTTAATTTTGAAAAAATTCAAATTTCTGAAAAGATATGTAAAAAATAAATTTCTTTGACATATTGAGATTTTTGTCTTTTTCAATTTCTGCTTTTTTTCGAACCTTTCATTTTAATTCCAATTCCAATTCTAATATAACCCACTAAGGATTCCAGAAAAATGTCTGCCTAATAAAAATGTTTTAAGAGCTTCTTTCACATAATATTACTTAACTACCCAACTAAGTATGCATCTGAACGTATTTTTGATCCACCAAATACTTTGACAACTCCTGCTGTGGGGTTTAAGTGTGTGCTTTCATCTTTTTATATTTCAGGTTTTTTTCCAGGTTAATTCTAAGCGAATTTGGCTTGTCGTATCAGGATTTGAGTCACTTACCGCAAGTATTTTCATCGGAACCATCTGCACAATCTTTTTCTCCGTTGCAAAACAATCCACGTTCTATGCAGGCGCCGTCACCACAGGCTAGGTTTCCTTCAGTGCACAAAGGTTCAACGGTAACAAGGAGGGGCTTCGCTTTGCGTTCCTTATTTTTCAATTTGCAGTTTTTCACTGAGTCTTTCCAATCGCAAGTTTGTTTGTCAATATCGAAGTATAAACCTGCTGGACAACGGATAGCTTGAAGCCCCTGAAATAAAACAGAATTTTATGAAATATTTTGGCTCTCACTCATTTTGTTGTTAATTAAAAATAATGATAATAATAAATAAAACAGTTGAATAAGACCGAACATTTGGCATACATTTCAATCTAAATGTGATTTACTTTGTTGCGAATGGAATAACAAATTTAGGTAAATTTGAGCTTTCAGAACAATACAATTGTTGCATTCGAGGAATATTTGTGTAAATAACGCAAAAAAACAGGAACAGAAAGGAACGGTAACTCGTGGTGTAAAGAATTTTAGAGGAAAATCTTTGTTCAATAGAAAATACAAGAAGCAGCAAAAGATAAAAATAGCTTCATATCTTCCTCCATGGATGGTTTTTAATGGTACTATCTTTAATTTTCTTTGATAACTTTCATATTCTCCAATTTTGGTATTAATGTATAATAATTCTTTGTTTACAATAAAATTCTCTGCTTAATGGATACATAATATGTAGGGTGTTCCATTAAAAAAATATATGTTTTGATGAATATCTCAAAAGTGCGATATTCGATTGTTTTCTTGTTTTCGCCAATACAATCGCCATAAAAAATGCCACAACTTTGCACACACCCTTTACACAACCGACATCGTAGTTCCAATAATAAAAGAGTTACCAATGATCTGTACTGAACAGGATGTATAGAGCCTAGCTGACATCAAATTTTCTTAACTAGTACTATCAAAATACAGAAACTTAAATAAGTTTTGCAAAATACAGCAGCAACAAAATACAATAATAAAGTGGAAACTTTAAGAAAACTTTTCGGGATTTCTGAAAAATATATATTTCATAAACCTCGAATTCTTTAAATTGAAATTTCCTCCAAATGTTTCAGAATTTCAAGAAAAAAATTAAAATTGTAGAAAAAATCGAAATCTCTAGCTAAAAGTTTAGATTTAATACGTTTGTTGTTTGTCGTTTGAATTTAAAAAATATGTTCTAGAAATTTTATGTAAGAAATTCACGATGAATGCAAACATTTTGGGAATTCTAAATTCCTTAATAAAACAATTTTCAAAATGTTTAATATAAATTGGAATTTTCGTAATTTAGACTAAAAATTCGAGAAGCTTAAAAATGTTAATTTATAAAAACCACTTTTTTGGAAATCTCTAACTTTTTTGAAAAATTAGAGCTGAACTTCGAAATATCATTTTAAAACTGAAAATTTCAATAGAAATTTAGTAATTTAGTTTCGGTGTTAACAAAAGAATTACAACAAAAAATAAAATATTGTTATAGATAAGAAAATTTTCACAGTGTAAGAGAAATCATTCTTTTTTTTAGGAATCTGGTTTTGCCTCAAAATTGTTTAAATTATCTATCGAAATTCCACTTTTATTGCGACCAACTATTTAAAAGTTACAAAAAAATTACAAATTTCTGCAAGAAAGTAGTAAGTAGACAAAATATTTCTTGAATTTGCTATTTTAAACTTTAGATTACGTACATTTTTTTCTTAATTTCTGATGTTAAAGGCGAAAATTGCTTCGATAGTAAAGACAAAATTTCGAAAAAAAACCTTTAATATTTTTAATTAAGATTAAATTAGGTTAAAGCGAAGTTATCGAAATTATTTTCAAAATTTCGAGAAAAAATGTCAACTATTCCAATGTAAGGAAAAAACATTTTCTAGAAGCTTCACTTTAATTAAAAACTTTGAATTGTAAGTCAGAATTACAACTTACATTTTGGAAATTTAACTTTAAAATTAAAATTAAAAAAAATGTCTGAAATTTTGAAAATATACATTTCTGGATAGAAACTTATGTAAACATCTGGACTTTTTTGTGGGGTCACTTAAAGTCTTAAATTTATTTCCCTCCTCCTACTTCTCTTGAAATTATACACTATCAATGAATGGCGCCGCCACAAATGTTACAAAATGGGTTGAAAACCACCCAATTTTGAACATTTACCTGGAGGTTGGAGAAAAATGGTTATAGAGAATTTTCTCCTATGGTTTTATTATGGTTATTCAAAAACTGCAGATAGATTTTGAACTCATGATCTGAAAACTAGAAACTTGGAACTTTAATTTGCTTTATTCTATCTTCTCTTACGACTATGTTTCTCCAATCTTTTGAAAAATCATCTAAAAGTTTGGTATTTTTTATATAATATAATTTCGGTGACTAGTTATAATTTTGACCAAAAGCAGAGGGTAAATTTTTTTATATTGTATTTGAGCAACTTCCAATAAAAATTATGCCATAGACAAGTGGTTCACCAAATAAGAAAAAGAAGTAAACTTTAAACAACCGCCGATTTCTTTAAAAAATAAATTGACTTAGAAGATCTAGGAATAGTGATGCATAGACGAAAAGTTGACAAAGATTACAATATTTAAATTCGAATTCTTGCTCAGCACAGCTGGCAAACGACTATATGGCTGCTGAACCTTCCATGCCATCACTCAACGACGCCATTAAATGATTAGATCTTAGGTAATATAAATATAATTTATATAGAGAAAGGATTACATCATCACATAAATAATCTCAATCACCTATGTATCATTTTTTAACATCTGAAAGACAATCGATAGTAGTTATTACTGAAAAGATCAATTCACGCACTGAAAATAGCGACTTGTCTAAAGGCACTTTCATGGAAAATGATTCCAAGAGTGGCTCTGAATCCTCCAAGATCAGCTATCTTAAGACATACAAACAGTCAAACAAAGCCACTTCCTGTTTAGTCCAGCTTAGCAAAGTCAGAACTTCAATCTGTGAAAACTTTTTTGTAAGAATTTCCAAACTCTGGAATTTGAAAAGTGATTAAGTTAAATTGACCTGACATTATCACTTTTACGTTCTTTGTTCATTTCATTTTGATCTGCATTGCTTAGAAAATATTGTTGCTTCGAGGTTATATCCTTAATAAGATACTTACTAATTACAACGTGTATATCTCAGAGGGTTACATTTTTTAGAATGTAAGGATTTTTTAGTTACTTGGTGACTTGATGTGAAGTGACGACTAACGGCTACTATTAAAGAAAGTCAAATCCCACTGTCACGTCATAAAAACACAATTATTAAATAAATAATTATATTCCAGAACTAGTATTACCTTAAACAGACCAAGAAAACATAAAGAAAGGAAAAGAGAATCAACCTTACAAAATTGTTCTGAAATGTTTAGGGTAGACAGCATTTTTGAAGTGAAAACTTCTTTAGGCGCGTTGAGCGATTTTGAATAGGGAGTAAACTTATGGTTTCGCAGCACCATCACGCGCGACCATGATGTATGATTTTTTTTTTGGAACGGACTGGTCCTTGGTTATCTTGAACAATTGAAGTGCAAATCTTGTCCCCTGAAAGCAAGAAAGATTAAAAAACACAACAAAGGTTGCTCTAATGCGTTTCGATAGTCAAGCTATCATCTTCAGATAGCTAGATTAGAATCTCTCTTGGCTATCGAAACGCGTTATAGCAACCTTTGTTGTGTTTTTTAATCTTTCTTGGTTTCAGGGGACAAGGTTTTGTATTTGAATTTATGATGTATGAAGATTAGATGCAATATATAAAAAGAGTGTTAAATTTATATGTAAGTCTATTTCATTATCAATAAATATTAGATTCGTTTCCACACAACCACAAACATCTAAACCACAAATCTAAAAAGTAGGACAGCATTTATTTTAAAATATTTCCAATATTCTGACTTGTTTACTAGTGTTGTTTCGAACTACAATACATAGACATTGCTATTTGCTAGTTTTAAGTTTTCACTTCTGTCGGTATTCTGCAAGACTTCCTAATTTTTTTATTAGGATACGTAGAGGAATCAGGACTGAATACAAAACTCGCACCTCTCAAAGAACTGTCTATTTGAAAAAAAATGGTAACTAAGTCGCATAAAAAACTTTAAGGGGTTATTTGGTAGAAAATAAAATGTTCTTAACTTTAATTAATAAACTTTTAACGTAGCTAAAACAGAAAAATTATAATGCTGCAGTAAATATTTCCCTCAAACTATTTCGTTTCTACTTAAGTATAACTTTTTGTTATTAATTGGGTAATTTTAAATGGAGTTGTAGAACATTCAATGTTCTGGTGGAACGGACTGGTCCTAGTAATCTTCAAAAATTCGATTTAATTTAATGTTCTGCCAAAAAATGAGTTTCTAGCTTTTTGGATCGCTTACGGTGACGAACTTAAACCAAAAAACCATTGACCTCTTCTTTTTGAGATAAGCGTTCCATTGGAAAAATAAACAAATTCATTTTATAACTATAAACTAGTAATCTAAATATCAGGTAAAATAATCATTTAGAAAATGATGTTAAATTTCTGTGGATAATTTATGGCGATATCTAATAGATTTTAGATGTGTTTACAAGAAAAAATTAAGAACCAGATTTTAGATATTTGAACCTATTAATGGGGAAAGTCGTTATCATCTACATTCTTTAACAGTTAGAATTTTAATAGTACAAAGCTACCTTTAATAATTATGTCAATTATATGTATGTCTAGGGCCACCGATTCAGAGTTTGGGAGTCAAGCACTCGTTTCGATATTATTTGATTTCGTCAATTTAATACACCCAATCCTCCAACCTGATCTGGAGAAGGGTATATTAGAGATAGTGCATTCCGAGACCGGTACTACCTCAATTCACATTCTAGTTCGTATTTCACTTGCATAGTAACATTTAGAGAAATGTAAAAATTTCGAAAAAAAACCACACAAAGACAATAATAATTGTTTCGAAAATTTCGATATCATTTTTTTTTAGTGGAACGGACTGGTCCTTGGTTATCTTCAAAAATTGAAATACAAAAATTGTCCCCTGAAACCAAGAAAGATTAAAAACACAACAAAGGTGGCTCTAAAGCGCTTCGACAGCCAAGTTTTCATCTTCAGAGAGATACTGAATATAAGTATCTCTCTGAAGATAATAGCTTGGGTATCGAAACGCGTTAGAGCAACCTTTGTTGGGTTTTTTAATCTTTCTTGGTTCCAGGGGACAATCTTTGTATTTGAATTTCGATATCCAATCGATTCTTAATATAAATTTTTAATTTAAGGGTTGAAATTCAGGGAAAAAGTCGAATACAACCAAATTTGAAGTTAAAATTTTAAAATGAAAGTTGAAATTTAAACTGACAATATTCAGACAATTCCTTGTACATTTCTAGTTTTTTATTATCGAACTGTCAAATTTAAATTTGTAACCATTACCCTTTTTTGTCCAAAATTTCAGTCTCTATCTCTCCAATACCAAAGTTCCAAAGTTGTAACCAATCTTAAAGTTTGCCTCGTTTGTGAAGAGTTCATGTCTCCTTGAAATTTCAATGTTTTCTCCAAACGCCGTATTTAATTTGGAATTTTTATTTTTACTATTTTCTTAATATTTCAACGTGAAATTCGAAGTTTTTAGAAATTTTTATGTTAGAAATTTGGATATTTTTAAAATTCTAACTGTTTTCTAAAAATTTGCAATCAAATTTTCTCTTTTTTTCGAAATTTTAGTCTTTATAATCAAAAATTGGAATTTGAAATGGAAATAGATGTTCGTTCCTAAAAATGTCGAGTTAATTTTCCATTTTTATGTAAATTTTCAGTGATTGACCAACTAACTTGACCTCATGCCCAAAATTAAACTGAAAATTTTGACTATGAATCCAAAATATCTAAATTAAAATAGAAGGTGAACTTTCAGAAATTAGAGGCCAAACTTTGTGGTAAAATTGAAAGTTAGAAATTAAAGTTGAAATTTTGAAACTGTTTCCGATTCTTTCACGTTAAAGTCGCCATGTCTCGAAAGAAAGATTCGAAGGCATCTTCCAGACAACCCCAGACCCAGAAAAAGAAGAAAGGTTCTGGTAGTGGCAAAGCCAAGAAGAAGTGGTCCAAAGGGATAAGTTGAATAATCAATTTTTCTTCGACAAAGCTACCTACGAAGGAACAATGGCACTGACAAAAAAGGCCACGAACCAACTGTCGGTAATGTAAAGAGCGATGAAGTGGACGATACTCAGCATCAGTCTGCGGGACAGGAAGAGAAATAAAGATATCCGACAAAGAACTAAAGTCGTAGATATAATAGAACGGATTGCAGAACTGAAATGGCGTTGGGTGGGACACGTGGCTCGACAAGACCAAAGTAAATGGACGTCTAGGGTAACACATTGGCGACCAAGACCAACCAAGCCCAGCGCGGGAAAACCACAAAGAAGATGGCTTGATGATATCAGGTTACAAAATAGGTGGTTTCAGTTAGCATAGAACAGATCAGCATAGAGAAACATGGAAGATGCTTACGTTCGGAAGTGGACAGAAAACGGCTGAGAAAGCTGAGAAGACCTACGATAAGCTGTACAAGGAAGTTCCATCGTACAAACTTATCACACCTTCAGTGGTTTCTGAACTTTTGAAGCTTCGTCGTTCTCGAGCAAGGAGGGTTCTGCAGGAACTCCAACAGAAAGGTTTGATTAGACAAGTTATTAAGCACAGAGCCCAGTTGATCTATACAAGAACTTCAAAGGGTGATGACCAAGTTGCATAATTTTATATTGAAATTTTGAGGTTGGGGTCAAAATTCAGCAAAAAATTTTGTAAATTCAATTTTTTTGAAAAAAAACCAAAATGTCGAGGATCTAATTTTCGACTTTTTCCAAAAAAAACGCGACAAAGCTTAGAATTTTGACAATTAAGTCAAAATTTAGCCAACATTTTCTTGAAATTAAATTAAAATTTTCTACTAAAAGCTAGGTTGTTTGAAAAAAAATGAAATTTTTTGCTTAAAGTCAACCTCTCTGCATACTTCTCAAAAATTTGAGTGTCAGGTTGGGATTTGGTAAATTTTGGCATATTTTTGTTTAAATTTGGAGAATGAAAATTGCCAAATTTGACAAAAATTGAGTTGAATTCAAGTCAAAATTTTGAATTCGTTTACAATAAAAATCAAAAAAAAATTGAAATTACAAAATCAACCTAATAAAATCTAATATTATATTATATATATAATATTTGTCGTCATTTTGACCCAAATAATTACTTATTACCAAAAATATGCTAAAATTTTTCTCTCACAAATTATTTAAAACTAAAAGACAGTTGGACAAATATTACAAGAAAATTAAACGCTGCATCTGATATTTAAAATTTCCGAAAATCTGAAGAAGGATCACGAATAATTATCTTGGCATCGCCACTCCTGTCAGTTTACCCCAAACGTAATACCAAAGTTGGATTTTTAAATAGAATATGCTGTATATTACAACATCTTTGGAATTTGCACAATTTCCTGGATTCGAAAAATATAGTGATTTTTGAGGTAAATTATTATTATTATTTCTCAATTTAGAGGGTTATAACTCATTCTCTTATTCTGACTACTTAACGCCGCAAAAAGTTAAATTACATTACAACAAAAGGTATTTTTTTTATCGTGTGATATTAGTTAATAAAAATGTTTTTGTTTCAAAACTTTATTTTCTTCAATAGCATTATAAAGCTTTTGCGGTTCATAAAAAAATATAATTAATTGACATTTTTTTATAAATAGTGAATTTTGGGTTAAAATTTAATTTTTTAAGGAATTTTGAAAAACAGTTTTAAGCATTTTTAAATTTCTCCCAAATTTCAATCATTTTTTCAAAATTTCTAGTTTTCTGTCGAAATTGTCAAAAAAACGTGATTTTTAGATTAACATTGAAATTTTGAGGAAATGTTGAACTTTGAAGAAAAAAGTAGACATTTTGGTTTTAAAGAAATTTTAGGAAGAAGTAAAATTAAAACTGTTGAAACTAGAATTTTTTCAGTTTCTCTAAATCACCATTTGTCTGTCAAAATCCCAAGTTCAAACTGATTTTTTTGATCCTTGTATTATTTTGAATTCAAATTCGAAATTTCAAGAAAATTTTACTTCATAAATTTCTAGTTTTTTCTAGAAATTTTCACAAGATTTTTTGTAGATTAACATTGAAATTTCAAGAAAATGTTGAACTTTGGAGAAAATACTGTAACGCAATGTAAATAGATAGAATAGAATTTAGAATAGAATTTACTGCGTAAGAAAAGTTTCTAGAAAGATCTGATAAGAGGAAAGCGGCCGCGATAACGAAACAAACGGCAGATAAGTGTTCCAGAAATTTCGGCAAACGATAAGCCTTATCTTCGTGATTTTTCTAGAACCCAGGAGCCAAAACTGTATAGGCGGTCAGCTTTCCCTAGAGTCAGTTAGTTAGAGTCATTCAGTGTAATTAGTGAGTTAGTATTTAGAAGTAAATAAGTGAGTTCATTATGCAGTTGTAGTGTTCCAAGTTTAGTTCAAAAATAAGGTGGGTATTATTCAATTCACATGTTAACAATCTAATCAATTCTAACCGATAAGCCCGTAACAATACTTTTTGATTTTAGGGAAATTTTGGGAACGATTGTTGCTTAAACAATGTAGAACGGAAATTTTTGATTTTTCTCCAAATTTCAATTTTTCTTTAAAAATCTTGATTGAAGCTAATTTTTTGTTTCTAATTTTGAGTTCAAACTCGAAATTTGAAATAAATTGTATTTAACAACTATAGTTTTTTTCGAAATTTTCAAACGAAAACTTTACATCCAAATTTCGACAAAATGCTGAGCTTTGGGGAAAATAGTAGACATTTTTATTCTAAAAACTGAAATACAAATCTTGTCCCCTGAAACCAAGAAAGATTAAGAAACACAACAGAGGTTGCTCTAACGCGCTTCGATAGCCAAGCTATCATCTTCAAAGGGACGAGATTTGTATATCAATTTTTGAAGATAACCAAGGACCAGCCCAATGCAAAAAAAATGATTTTAAATAAATTAAAAAAAGTAAAGTTTAAGCGGTTTAAAAAAGAAATTTTTGAGCTTTACCTAAATTTTAATTTTTCTTTTGAAAGTTCAAGCTGATTTTTTTTTGTTTCGCGTATAATTTCGAAATCAAACTAGAAATTTCAAAAATATTTTATTCCATTTTCTAGTTTTTTCTGAAAATTTTGACAAGAAACCTGTTTCTAGATTAACACCAAAATTTTCAGAAAATGCTAAATCTTCCAGAAAATAGTAGACATTTTGATTTTGAAGAAATTTTAGGAAGAAGTACGATTTAAACAGTTTGAAATAGAAGTTTCAAAGTTACCTCAAATTTCGATTTCGCTTTCAGGATTCCAAGTGGTTTTTGTTTTTCGTTTAATTTGGAATTTGAACTCAAAAGTTTAGGAAGGTTTTCTTAAATTTATAGGTTTTTCTTGAAAATGTGACAGGAATGCTGTTTCTAGATTACCATCGAAATTTCGAGAAACAGCTGAATCTTCTGGGAAATGGTATACAGTTTGGTTTTTAAGAAATTTTAGAAAAAAATAAAGTGTACAGTTTTTTCTTGAAAAGGTAAAAGGAATGCTGTTTCTAGATCAACATCGTCATTTCGAGAAAAGACTGAATTTTCTGGTAAACAGTATACAGTTTGGTTTTAAAAAAATTTAAGGAAAAAGTAAAGTTTAAGTAGACACTTTAAAACAGAAAGTTTTCAAGAGTCTGTCGAAAGTAGAAAAAAATACAATTCATAAAATAAAATTATACCTTTCTGAAATTTCAACTTAAAGTTTTACATTTTGTACATTAAAGTCGAAATTTTGAAGCAAAAGTCGAAATTTATAAACTGTCATAGAAATTGTGAGACTAAAATCGAAATTTCAACTATAAATACAAAATGTTGAGAAAAAGAAGAAATTTTGTGTTTATAGTGGAACTTCCGGCTTTTTGCCCGACATATCGAGATGAAAGTTGAAATTCTGAAAACTGGATATATCTGAAAACTCGATATTTTTAAAATAAAAATTAGAAGCTTCTAGTTTAAACTCAAATCTTCGACCTGCTTCCAAAACTGTCAATTATTTTTAGTTAAAAATGAAGATTTGGAGAGTATGGTCGAAAATTTTAGATTAAAATTCATATTTCGAGAAGCGTCTATACTTTGTCTAAAAATTCAAATCGAATACACCCATGAATATTTATAATCAATTTGGGAAAGTTTGGGAAACAAAGACCGGTTTCTGTCTTATTCGTCAGGTTGGCATGCCCAACTCGAATATTTTTTTGTGGAACGGACTCGTCCTTGGTTTTCTTCAAAAATTGAACTTGTCCCCTGAAACCAAGAAAGATTAAAAAACACAACAAACGTTGTTCTAACGCGTTTCGACACCAAGCTGTCATATTCAGAGAGATACTGAAGAAGGGGATAAGTTCTGTACTTCAGAAAGATACTGAAGTATCTCTCTGAAAAGACAGCTTGGCTGTCGAAACGCGTTAGAGCGTTTGTTGTGTTTTTTAATCTTTCTTGGTTTCAGGGGACAGGTTCTGTATTTCAATTTTTCAGCTCGAATAATGACAAATTTTATGACAAGTAAACACTTTAAAATAAATGGACTCGTCCATATGATTCCTAAGTTCCACTCCACCTATTGATCTATGAAAGAAACTGTAGAATAACTTCAACAAGCATTCTGTAAATGAAATACCATCTAGAATGCAACACGCAACCCTCCAAACGTGTGTATTAGAATCATAGGTAGCTAAACTACCAACAGTTGTCCCATTAATATTTAGCAGAAACGTTCAGTCTGGAAAAGCCCAAACACTATTCTAAAGCACAGAGCAGTAGGTTTTAACATGTCAAGTGCTTTACTTTCACCAATGATTCTAGCAGAAGTGACTAACCCTTTCTATTAATTTAAACGTGTTATGCAACAATTGGGATTTTAATGCCAAGACGGAGAATTTACGAAAAAAAGAAATCTCGCAATAATAAATTGTTTCAAATTTGAACAGCATTCAAGTGACAGTGTTTTCGATAAAAATTATTCAAATAAATTTCCATTCAACGAAAATCAGCAAAGGTAAAAGCATTAGCAAGGATAACTGTATGGGTTGTTAAACTTTGATTGATGAATGGAGACGTTACAAATAGGAAAAGTGCGAATAATTAACC
Organism: Dastarcus helophoroides; assembly: GCA_028583605.1. NCBI lineage: Eukaryota > Metazoa > Arthropoda > Insecta > Coleoptera > Bothrideridae > Dastarcus > Dastarcus helophoroides. The sequence continues at coordinate 7,188,115 of CM053335.1, forward strand.
TGATCAGTTATTTTGCTTCCCGATTAATATGAAGTAATCATTAGGATTCCCTTTCATTGGTATATAAAATTGAGTTTCACTTACGGAAGATGTGCATTGAATGACGTCACGGCAATTATCTCCTTCACCGGCTACTAGACGGAACCATTCACCGGCATCCTTGTCTTTGCAGAGCTCGACCTCGAAGCTTTCTTCTTTTTTTGGTGCTGGCTCATCTTGGCATAACACTGGAAAAAATCTGAGGTTATCAAGGTGAACATAATTCGACTGCTATTACTTTTTTCGTTTTAGCTTTAAGAAATTGTGCAGGCGAGGTCATCAATTGGTGTTTTGTTCCTGTCAACACAAAATCTGAAAGGGATTTACCCCTTTCTGACATTTATTAATTTTTTTCAATGAACAACCATTCGATCTGTTTTAACAATTAGTCGGAACTTCTCGCATTAAAACGAGTCCACAATATAGTTAACGTAACTGAGTATGAAACAGTTTGGAGAGATTGTTTCAAATACAAGAAAAAGATTACTTAAAGATTCTGGATCAGTGGTAGACAATGAAGAAACCATCAAAATCAGTAAACGATATACTTCTTCAAAGAACTACTAAAACTGTTCGCCCACCATCGCGGGAACTTCTTCAGGAACAAAAGGAAAAAGAAAATGAAAAAACCAAATTCAAGACATCAGAGCACGGTATGAGAAAGTTGCCCATACCAGAGGCGAAACTTCTCTTAAAATAAACCATACAATAGCCCAAAAAAAAAATTGATAAGACAGATGAGACATAATTCAGTATATCACTCATACCAGAGGAGAAACTTCACAAAATGCCTCAAAGAAGTTATCGAAAATCATTTGAAGAGCGTCTTTCAGAACAGTTCGAAACCATTTCTAAGAAAATATCAGAGCGTTCTGGCATTTTCTTAAGCAACTATAATGGATTAACGATTTCTCTGTCTACTCATACATTGAAAATTATAACATCATCACGCTTTGCAAATTCATTACATATTGCCAATTAAGATATTGTTTATAATATCCGGTATTTGAATTCAAGTATGAAAGCTTTCAAGCAGCTTACAGTTTATTGCAGTGTAATTATTGAATAAAAATAGACATAAATAACTTTCACTATTTAATATTTTAGTTATAATGCTTGTAAGCCAATATTTCGTGGTGTATTATATTACGTACTAATCGGTAGGCTTTACAATAGAAAAACATTTGCAAGTTACGAAAGTCAATTCTCGTCACATTGGATTTTATTAAACCCACTTTTAACCCATTTAGAACTTGCGTAAATAAATTTAAATACATCGGAGTTAACAATACTAAATTGTGACTACGCCTGGAAAAGTAGGAGTTGGAAGATTATTTCTTGGCATCTTATTGGGTAATTGGTTCTAATGCTTTTTATTTCTTGCAAAATAATTGTTCTCGGGGCTTGGTTCGTATGATAGTTTCCATTCTTTCGTCCACTGCAGCCTTGAAATGACCGGAAAATCAGTTTTTCGAGAAATATATACATTGTGTCCTCATTCTCTCACTACCAACACTTCACCTTGGAGTATTGGTTACACAACCTACTCATAAAATCTGACCCTAGTATGCCCTCGAAAGACTGCGAGTGCGAGGCGGAACGATAGATGGTGATGAATGGAGATTGGAAAAATGTTCGCTTAGCAATAAATCACAAACTTTGCAAATTGTGTAGAAAAAAGAATTGTCATAAATAGAAGTTTTCACCATCTCAGTTGGACTGCACACGAAATTGCTGCCTCCGATATATTTCGGAAGAGTTTCGCCTTTGGTATGGTGGACATACTGAGTAACCGTGCTCTTCAGCCTAAACTTTCTTATCCTTCATACCAATTTTTAATTCAGAAGTGTTTCGGCTCTGGTATGGTGGACATACTGAGTTACCGTGCTCTGATGTTTTGAAATTGGCCTTTTCATTCTTTCATTTTTGCATATTCCCTTATATTTCCCCTTTTTATTTATTGCTTCTTTTCTTTGTTCCTGAAGAAGCCCCCTACGATGGTGGGCGAAACGTCGAACACTTTTAGTAGTTCTTTGACACGGTCCAAACCCGGAAGAAGTATATCATGTTCCGATATGTCTTCAGAATGACGCTTTTAGGAGGATCATAACGATCAACTTTTGGTAACATCCCCCAAATTACTTGTAGAAAAGAGAGAAGCTACTAAGCCAAGTACTCCAGTATTAGTCTAATTTTGGGCTTTATAAAGAATAAGTAAGTGATGCGATGTAAAGTATTTTTTAGTTTGAGAAAGAAAACCCAGATTCTGGGTGACGTCACTGCTTATCCAGAATCCCCAGAATCCCCCTGATATACCTACTTGCCAACCACCAAAATGATCTTATTTTGCTACCATTTTGATTTTTATGCGAAGAATTTAACACCACTAACATGCACTTCGCAATAAGTGGATTGAATAATGAGATTAAACACTGAATTCTCAAATGAGAGTGCCAAAACTTATAGAAAATTTCCCAGAATAAAAGAAATCTAGGAAATTTTAAATCTATTCTAAAGTATTACAAAAAATATTCTAGTGTTCTAAAGTGCTAAGAAAACTCATTTAAACGTGCAATTCTTATTTACACAGTTTCATATCTTTTTAATGTACCAGATTGGAAAGTTTCGTTGTTAAAAGGGCTTCCACTGACAACATTTTGAGCTTCGGCTGGCATATAGCTTCCAAGTTCGCTATTATGAAAAAAATTATACAACATGTTGACCATGTATTAAAGAATTTGACACCAAAAAAACTCTAAAGCATCAGATTAACTATTCAGTACAAGCTATTAGCTTCGACTTCGTCTTTTTGTTTTAGAAGTTTCGGATTAAAACAGGATGTTAAAAAAATAAAGTTTTAACTCGATATTTTAAGAAACAATAAAAAATAAAACCCAAATTTGAGGGAAAAAATGATCAAAATTTTTTACTTTAATTTAGAATTATTGATCTGAATGACTTTGGAAATTTCGTTTAAAAATTCAACTTTTCTAGAAAAAGACGATTTTTTTGAGATGTTTTAGTTAATATTTTTTAGAAACTTCAACTTTTTTCTTCGAAATCGACCTTAAAGGAAATTTTTCTTTAAAAACTTTTTCCCAAAATTTAGACGTTAATTTCCAAATGTCGATCTTTTTCTCGAAATTACACAAAATTGATGAAATCAATATTAAAATTTTAAACTTGGAATTTTGGCAAACCTGCATATTTGACGTTTCCTCGAAAGTTCAAAATTTCTAAAAGTCCAAAGTAATTTACAGATTTTTAATTATAAATTTAGTTTGTTTTTAAAAGTTCTGACTAGCAACTCGAAATTTAAACTTTATCTGAAAATGTTGACTTTTTTGCTGAAATTTGGACTCTTACTTGAGATTTAATTTCGACAATGGAGCAAATATTTTGAGCAGAAATTCGAAATCTTTAAAATGAAAATTTAGAAAAACATTAAATTCTGAACGAAATGCAATTTCAGCTTCTAAATTCGCTTTATCTACAATCAAAAACATAGAGATTTTGAAATTAACGTCAAATTTTGGAGAAAAATGTCAAAATATTAAATTTAATATTGAAATCTTAATATAAAAAAGTCAAAAATTTTCAGTTGCATCGAAAAAGTGCGTAAAGAGTTGAAAGTTTGAGAAAATCTTCAGCCTCATAATAATAATCGAGTTTTATTATATAAACATAATCGAAAGATTTTCGATTTTAAGGCAACAGTTACAAAACAAATAAAATTAAAGTTAACCTTCTGTGGAAAAAAAATGGAAATTCTTTTTTTTTTAAATCGAAAAATCTCTTAATTTCGATAATTAAAGTGTAAATAATCTTAAAAAAGTATTAATTTTGGTGGAACGACTGGTCCTTGGTTATCTTCAAAAATTGAAATACAAAACTTGTCATCTGAAACCAAAAAAGATTAAAAAACACAACAAAGGTTGCTCTAAGTGGAGCAACCATTGTTGTATTTTTTAATCTTTCTTGTTTTCAGGGGATAAGTTTTGTATTTCAATTTTTATAAAAAAGTACATTTCTTTTTAATTCAAAATTATTAACATATGGAACAGAAAAATTTGAACTGGAAATTTTCTGATCAATTTCCGAAACTTCGACCTTAATTTTTTCTCAATATTTTTTTAATCTTTATTTTAAAACTTGCAATTTCTAGGACAAATTAGAAATCTTGCTATTTGAAGGAAAATTTTGAGAGAAAGATCAAAATTTCCGATCTAACATTAGATTCTTAAAAATTCGATATCCTAAAAAATAGAATTTTAAATTAACGATAAACAAGTCAAACTTTGGAACGAAAAATCGAAATTTCGAAGGAAAAAAAGTGAAAATTTTAAAATTAAGGTTAAAATTTTTAGGAAAAGGAGAGAAAAGAAAAACGAGGGATTAAGCTCTAACCTCAATATCTCTATAAACTAAAATTTCCTGATTAGAGTCGACATTTTGGAAGTTTCAGGAAAGAAGTACACATTTTTAGTTTAAACAAGGAGGTTTGGAAAAAAAGTCGAAATTTGCAGGAAACTACAAAATATCTTCTTATTTTGCAAGAGAAGCTTAGCTTCCCTAGCTCCCATGCAAAACAGGCCACTGACTTTATAAAAAGAAATTTTTTATTTTTGGTTGTTTTTTCAAACTTGAACTCCGAATTTTGAGAAAAAACTTCAAATGCATAGACAACTTTGGAAAAACATCGAAATTTAGAAAAGTTCTTAAAAATTTCTTTTCTGGAAATTAGGCTCAAAACTTTATAATTTCTTGAAAAAGTCGAGTTATTGAGAAGGTTTTTGTTAATAAGTAATTAAATTTTCTTGGATTTTTATTTCCAAAATTTATAATCGAAGTCTGGAACGTTTCCTATATTTTTCTTCTAAAATTCACTTTAATTTAATGTTTTTTACAAATTATAAATTCTTTTTCACAGACTGTATACTTTAATCTCCAAATATCGAGTTTTAAGTCGAATTTCAAATTTACAATTTTAAACTTGGAACTTTAATAAAATTCTTTTTTGCTGGCAAATTTAAGTAAAAGTTTTTATAAATTAATTCTGTTTATTATAAGACTGATTCAAAGTTGAGACATTTTTCTAAAAATTGCACCATTTTTTTTGAAATTTAAACTATTTTTTCTACATTTCGAATTAAATTAAAAAAAATTAATTCAACCTCAAAATTTTTAAATCAAAATATAAATGTAAGATTTAAGTAGATATTTTAAGAAATAATCTCAAATATTTGAATTAACACAAAAATTTTGAGTAAAATTTTATGAAAAACGCAATTACAACTTTTAAATAAAAAATTAGAAGTTTAAATTTTGTGGTCAACAAAAAAAAAATCAGTGAAATTTTCAGTCAATATTTTAGAAAAGTAAAAAATTTCCCAATTTATATTTTGTGAGTAGAAAATCAAGTATTTTAGATAAAATGAAATTTTACTCCAAAATTTGAGGTAATAAAACGAAGTATTTAAAACAATTTGGGCGTAAATATGTATGTCAAAATTGGAAGTAATTTTGGAAAACAAAACATTTCATGTTTACTTTCAAAATTTCGCAACATTTCGAAGTTAAACTAGAATATTCCACTTCTTGAAATTTCCACTTTGAAACTCCGAATATTAAGAACTTTGAATTATCGAAATTTTTGCCAACATTTTGAGAACAAATCATCTTAATTTTAATTCCGAAATTTAACAAAAGATAATTTCCAAAAAGTTGAAGAAAAGAGTCGAAATTTCGAAAAACTTAGACTTTTTAAAAAAATCTAGTTTTAAGACAAAGCTCGAAAGTACAAAAGATAGGACAAAGTTTGGAATTTCACGCTTGATATTTCCGAAAGAAAAATGTCCAATATATGGGGTAAGAGTTGAAATCTTAAAGAAATAAAATGAAAAACGAAATTTTTATTTCTAGGCTCAACATTTCTGAAAAAATTTAAATGTTCAGATTATGATCGTACGTTTAAGAGGAATGTCAAAATTTCGAAAAGGAAATTCGAAGTTTGCAAAAAAAAACACTTCTTTTATCCCATAATAACAGCAGCAAATAAATATTTACAGGAGAATTGTTAGTAAATGCAGTTAAAAATAATCTTGTATTCCAAAATAGTGAAGCCTTTAATCAAAATCGATGTTTCACAGCATCTATTATCCGTCAATTGCTTTCAATTTATAGATTAACCTAATTACTATAAATAATCACTTTTTTTCTAATTTGATCCGCCGATAGATATCACTCGCTTTTTTTTCAGTTGAATATCAATCAGTTGGTAAAACTGCATTAAAAAACAAAGGTTTTTTTTATATTGATTGACATTTTCTTCGCCAATTGCTTCTTTCACAAGTCAAGATTTTCAGACAGCTTTCTTGTTGAGGATTGGCAATTTCTTCTTCTTTACAGAGAATAACTAAAAATTGAAATACAAGTCTTTCTTGGTTTCAGGGGACAAGATTTGTATTTCAATTTTTAAAGAGAACCAAGGACCACTCCGTTCCACCAAAAAAAAAAGAAAATAACTAAAAAAAGGAGTTTTTAAGCAAATGTCAAGTTGTAGTTGTCTAGTTCTTGATGCATAAAAAAACAAAAAATGCAGAAAGGTGCAATCTAAATTAAATGCAAAAGAATAACCATATCATCAAAAATTTTGAAACGTGCTTCCAAAAATAATTGTAAAAGTGAACCTTATACCAAAGTTGATTCTTTGAAAAAACAAAACTGTGATGCAAATATTATGAGAAAAACTTGTAAAACGTAGACATATTCCTCTTAGCAAAAGATTCTCCATGAGATCAGCAGCTTACGCCATTGAAATTTCTAAATCTACATTCATCCAAATTTTCAAAAAATAATTGAATCATAATGTGCTGCGTTTCCCCAAGTTTCGTTAAGAACACGTCACTGTATTTATATTACTTTTTTTAAATTACACATATTGGCCCGCAATATTTTTCTTTCATTTTTTTATTTTGGCTCGCTCCCAAAGAAGTTTGTCCATTATTATTCTAGGGAGACTCAGTCAACATTTTATCATCGCATCATCAGTCATTAAGCCAGTTACTATTTTTTTCTCTTTAAATCAGATCCAAGGGTCGGTGTGGGTTTTGGAGCTGAGCTGCAGATTTGGGAATACATACTCTGCGCAATTGGGCCTTACAGAAAGTTATCTGGCGACATATGATGTATTCTTCCCTCGAAAAAATCCCCCCCGGCATTTTAAGACCCTTAAGCGCATTTTGAATCTTGATTTGTCAAAATATTCCAGAATAGATACTAGGAGTACGACCCTATTTTCAACGACATTTCTATAAAAAGACGTCTTTCCGCAAAGTATTTCATGGTAATTGTTCATTATATAAACAGTTTTAATTAGGATCTCACTATAAAAACAATGTGATGTAACTAAAATGTTAAAATAATTAGCTAAGCAAATCTATTAATGTTATCTTCATTTTTAAAACAAAACTGGTAGAAGGACAGCGAATGGAAGCACAGTTAATCAATCCACATTTTTAAAATTCCGATTCTTCAACTGACGTAACCAGCCACGTGATCGAAAATCGGAGAAAATGCTCTTTAATTATAACGTTGCTTTTGTTGATGTTTTTAATTGTCTAATTAAATGTCTTTGTATGGCGAACGTGCAATTAAACCTTTACATGGTGCTAATTAAATTGATCAACTTGTAAAACTACGTTGTTAGGCTGCTCTATTGGTAGAAATTTCAACTGTAGGTGTTCACAGTGAATATCGTGAAAGTGGACTAGTTGATTGCCTTGCATTTTCTCCACTTGATACTTTAGACACAAATGAAATCTTGAAGTCGGCAACGAGAAGCTTTTATTGCTTGTCCAGTGCCGGCGCTTATTAACTTTAAAACAAAAATGTTCGTTGTTAAAATGCAACTGCAAACGGTTCGGAACAAGGGAAAGTCTGCACCGAGATACAGATCTAACAAGATTTCTTTTGTTGTGTTAATAGATATCTATCCTGATGGATGGATATGATAACGTATAACGAACGACAATTTAGGAAAAACAAATCTTACAAAAATTCGAAACTTCAGAATTTCAAGTTTCAACTCGAAATGTTGACCTTTTTTTCGAAATCGCGAAATTTCTTTATTTATTCTGAGGTTTTCAGATTAAAGTAAAAATTTTACTTACAAAATTTTTATACTGTGCATTAGGTTAGGCAACTGATAGTTTCAAACAGTTTCTTTTTTGTTTAGATGCCTCTTATACTGTACATCAACATACCCCTACCAAACACCACTGATAGTTGGCAGCATATTACGTTCAGTAATATCAAATTTTTTTAACCAAAATTTCGACTTTTAGGAATTTCTAAAATCAATTTTTTTAAATTGATGTCCGCTCGACGCCTTCGTAGATAGAAAATTCATCAGTAAGTAAATAAGTACTCCATGTACACTTGACAAATCAAATAGGTAAGTTAAATTATTAATTATATCAACTAAGAGTTAAAATGTTTTATCTCGGGTTACATTAGAGATTCCAGTTGATGGTTTTTTGAAAAAAAAAAATCATCTAGTACTCGTTGCATTGCAGCAACGAGAGGTGCATTGCAAAAGTTCACTGTATGCATAAAAGTGTTTCCAATTACCTTAATTATTCAATTTGCACGGTAGATAAAATTCCTAAGCCAAGGATGACAATGTTACTCATTAAGTCTTCTATAAAAACCGTAATCTTTATTTAAATGTATTGTAATTGGCTATATACCACTGTATCTATGCAGCCTTGACATTTATAACAAGTAACTCTCTAAACACGGATTATTTACCGATAATTCAATAAGGCATTTTACGGGATGTATTCTTTAAATTATCATTTTATGGATTTGAGAGCGTGAAACCGCAACCTGCATATCTGGCATAAACATTGGTTTGTGCAAGAAACTCGGTTGATTATATAATAAATCACATTCTTGGACATACTGCTGGTCATAATCTATTATAAATCGTGTTTTAGCAAATCACGGCACTAATCCAGGTTGAAGAATTTATATGCAGTTTGTGTCGATCGCTACTTATTGATAAAGTAGCTGGATAGCGTTGGTTAGCTATCGAATCATTTGCGATGAATGCAGGGGGGGCCTCAAGAGCCTGACCCACTATGTTCCTCTTACATGTAAAAGTAGCTTCAACTCACAATCCAGTATATAGCTATACCGATAAGAATAACCTGATTCATCCTTTTTCTCCAGAGACTCAATTTTTCTCCAACAAACGTCGCTGCTTCAGCTAAGCTAAGGAAACAGCAGATGCAATACATTAATCGGAATCTCGAGATCATCCTGGAATGGGGGTTGACTTCAATGCATCGAAAACTTCGCCTCTATTTTCTCTAAGAAAACATCAAGGGATATTGCTATCAATATCCTCATGGATAGTAAAATCCTTCCTATGGGATCTCGTTCTAATAGATTTTTTCTCGTTTTTCCTTCAACGCCTCAAAAACTTAGACCGCGGTTTTCTCTAAAAAACACATCGAGGGATAATGCAACAAACATACTCATGGACGCTAAAACTCTCTCGATGGAATTGAATCTGTCTATGCTAGGACTGAATGTGAGCACTAACTTCTCTTGGAAAGACCATGTTAAGTCCGCCTCTCGAAGCTGAGCTTTCTTTTTGGGACTTAGAAGTACTACACACTTCATCAGCTGCTGACTACCTACAAAGCTCAAGTTTGTTGGTCCAGCTTGCTGCTCTTATGTTTGTACTCAAACCCAAAGCACATTTTGGCTCTTTCAGATTGAATTCAAACAAGTGATTCGCCTAATTGATGACGAGAATTCGACGTATTTTCTCGAAACACTAGAGCACAGGCGGATGGTGACTTGTTGTTGCAAGTAATTTCATTGCAACTGCTCGCAGGAATTGATAGATCTGATCCCCTAAAGGCAACATTCTTAAGAAACACAAGACGGTCGTAGAGGGTAAATTCCTGTGCGGTCCAAATTGGCAGTGTCTATGGAGACTCTTTTTTCTAGAGAACTTTAAAGCTCTGGAATTCATTGCCAAACAGAATTTTTCCGACAATAACAATGGGGCACTAAAGGGGCGATCCATCGCCGTCTTCCTTTATTTCCAAATCGTAATCGCAGCGCTCTAAAGGTATAGAGCTGCCTTTTGCGAGTGGATTGAACATAAAAAAAATGTTTGCTGCATATTATCATTTACTAAAGATGGAAGAAAATTCGGCCCATACCGGTAATTTTATCATTACATTTGGGTTCAATAGGTTTATCAAACTATTTGGCACCCTTCACTTTACTATTTATTCGTTTTGCTACATTTACTACAAGTAGCCGAAAAGGCTAAACATGCAAGAGAAATTGTAGGATACCTTATTGTGATGTACCTCATCAAAGCATTTGATTTGGGCAAGGACATTTCATTTTTGATGCGACTATCACCAAAATCCGACAACGGCTCGTGAAGAATATTCTCTTTAGGATTAAATTTTTAAATGCCATAAAGTGTTCCTATGTTCCATTTATTCAGGCATGAATACTACGATCCAACATACATGTTGTAATTTACTTATTCAGGTGCAACAAAGTATAAACACGAGTATTCAAGATTCACACTTCAGGTACGACATATTTCCTTTTAAGTTTTTCTTTTTTTATACATAGTTCAGGCGTTCTGGTACACGGTTTTTATTTAAGTCTATTAAAGCTTTCCTCTTTGAATTTTAATTATTACCGTACAACAAACTCTTTCTATTCAGTGTTTAATTACTGCGATGTAATCACAATATTTTTATGCAGCTTTTTAGCAAAAAGGTGTCACATGTTCTCTATATTCTGGACTTCATTGCTCAACTAAAATAAGTTTTCTGACACAAAGGAAAAAGCAAGCAACAACATAAACGCGAAAAATTTAGTAAACAACGCAGAGGAAAACTCCCTCCTAATATTTACTTCATTGGTCGATTAGATTAGCCGAAATCTTAAAAAACTCAAATTTCATGAAAATATCAAAATTTCCAAATATATTTTTATCCGAATTTTTACTTTGTAAGTTGACAAAATATTCAAATTTTGAGAAAGAAGTAAAGATTTCCAAAAAGTATTTTTCTCAAAATTGCTGCCTCATTTATTATAATTTCGACCCTATTTCTATAGAATAAATGAATTTTGAGAAAAAATTTGAAATTTCTAGTAAAAGATAAATTTGTGGATGAACAAAATTTCTAAAAAGTGTTCCTCACCAGTTGTGTTGTTTTATTTGTGAATTTCGACATACCATTGAAATTCTAAAGAAAAATTTATTCCATTCATCTTTGTTACAATAAGGACTCAATTTAAAGAAAATAAACGAAATCTGAGAAACTTCAAAAAAGAACAAATTTGAGGAAAGGGAAAAATTTTAAAATTATTGTTCTGATGCTTGTTTATTTATTTTTTTCAACTGTGACGTAATTTTGACATTTCAAGAAAAAAAAATTTTACGAAAAATATTTTTTATTAAAATTTCGACCTGAGTAAATAAACATATTGTTAGAAACTGAACATATCAAAGTTCTAGATATAAATTTAAATTTTTAGAAAAAGCTAAATTTTTAGTAAAAATGAAATTTCGAAAAAAGAAACGAATTCATTAAAAAAGACCAACCTTCCCAAAGAAAGCCAAATTTTAAGAATAAAACATCGATTTGGAAATAAGTTGCAATTTCGAGAACACGACAATTTTAAAAACCTGTAATTTTTAGAAAAAGAGAAAAATTATAAAATTCCGACAGTAAAGACAAATTTTGAAAAAAAACTGAAACCTTCGAGAAAGTTATCGAACTTCAGAAAAGTTGAAGTTTCTTAGAAAGGAAAAGAGTCTTATTTTAAGAATGAAGTAAAAAAAGGCTTCAAGGAAATCAAAATTTTGAGGAAAATGAATAAAGCTCAAAAGAAAATCGAAAGAATTTCAAGAATAATTCGAAATTCCGATAAAAATTCCTAATGTTCCCATAGGAAGTCAAATTTTAGAAAAAAAACGTTAAATATTGAAAATAAATTGGAATTTCAAGACCAAGACGAATTAAAGAAAATTCAGCTCTTTCAGAAAAAGTCAAATTTTGAGAAAATTGATATAATAACTTCAAAAGAGAAGACTAGTGTTAGAAACACATACCCAAATCCTAAAGAAACATTCTAAACTTTTAAAAACTCGAAATTTCATTTTTGAGGGAAAAAAGGTGAAATTTCGATATTAAGTGCAATTAAATTAAACATGAATTTTGGCGAAAAACCCAAAATTTGCAAAAACAGCAAAAACAAAACGACAAATTTTGAAATAAAAGTCGTTTCGTTCGAGAAGATAAGACTTTTGAGAAACAAGTCGAATTATCCAGAAAATAAATAAGTCAAAATATTCAGTAAAGGCCAAACCTATTTAAAAATTGAAGACTTGTAAACAAGAAAGCATGAAAAAAGTCAAATTTTTGAGGAAAAAACAGCAATTTAAAACACAGCCGAATAAATCTTATTTTAAAAAAGTCCAAATTTCTAAAAAAATAAGAATTTCAAGAAAATGTCGAAATCTTCAAAACATATTTTTTTTAACATTTCCAAATTATTTTTCACGAAATTTTTATTTTTTTTGCTGAAAAAATCTACTACATTTCTAGAAAAAGCTGATTTTTGGAGAAGCCAATGAAATTGCCAAAAAGTCCAATTAAAACAAAAATTAACACAAAGGTAAACTTAAAATAAAAAAAAATGGTGGTTTCCTAATAAAGCTCAAATTTTGAGCAAAAAGTCTAATTTTGACAATAAAAGCGACATTTAAGAAAGAGACGAATAGAGGGGAGAGTAAAAATGTCAATATTTCGAGCAAAAAAGGAGACTATTGAAATGTTGAGGTAAAATTTTTTTCCGGCTGAGCATATCTTTTCACTTGATTATAATGAAATGGCTGCAATAACTAAGCCTCAAAAAATGTTCTACATTTTATTTTTTATTTAAAAACTAACAAATATTAATCGCGAAATGAAAATCCTAATTTTTATTTTATAGCCGAAACCTTATAAAAAATTAGGCAGTCTGGGTACAACTGACGGAAGTGAAAACTTAAAACTGGAAAAAAAGAGTGGTTGGTTTTCTTCAACTATCAAATTAATTGCAGTATCAATAATTAAAATTTCATTATTTGAGCTTTGCCTTATAGGTCTGATGGGTCGCAGTTGATTAGGCATTTTTTTAAAACTATTACATATCTTATTCATAGTTAGATAATATTATTAACATAAGAGCATGCTGGTAACGCAAATTAGCTTAATGCTAAACTATAATTTTCCCCTATCTAAAATCGCTCAAAGTAGTGTTCATTTCAAAAAAGAATAAAATATTTAAATCTGACACATATCAGACGAAGCCAATTGTTTTATAAAATGAAAAATAGGATTTGTTTCCAAATTTCGAAAAATAAGAAGAAAAAGAAGTTTAAAAGTTTTAATTTTAGGAGTATGGAGAAATAAATGATTGTTCTTGAAATTTTTATTTTTTTTCAAAATTTCCGCTGTATATTTGACATTTTTTAACAGGGTATGGATTTTAACTTTAAAATTTAAAATACATTTATAAATCTAAATTTTTACTTTTGGCAAAAATCTAAAAAAACCAGAATTTTTTGTTTAATATTTGACTTCTTCCTCGCAATTTTAACACTAATCTCAAAAGTTCGATATCCTTCCTTAAAATTTATAAAAATGAGTTAATTCGCATTTTTTTTAAAGAGAAATTATAAAGTTTAAATGTCACAATTTCAGAACTTGTGAAGCTTTTTGGAAATTTCAAGAAAAACTGCAACATTTTGAATTAGAAGTCGAAATAGCAATATTTTTTTTTAATTCTGGAATTTTTCTCTTTCTATTTTTAATTTGAAGAATAGAGTAAAATAAACCTCAAATCTAAAATGAAATTTTCGAGAAAAATACTCTAGTTTTATAAATTGGAAATTTTTAAAATAATAATATATCTGTTGAAATTTCATTTAAAATTTAGTCAAGTTGGAGATATTGCAAAATAAACAAAATTCTAAAAGAAGAAATAAAACTTAAGGGTTGAAAGTACAAAAATTTAAAAAACAAACTCTTGGAAAGGTGCTAGATATTTATATACAAAAAAATTTCTTAGAATTTCGACTAAAATATAAATTTAGACACTTATCTCCGAGTATTAAAATTGGGAGAAAAAATATTACATTTCAAATCCGGGATTAAAAAAAGTTTAAGTTATAAATAATTTGGAATTTATTGCGGAAAATTCAGTTTATAGTTATAAACTCGACATATCGAGAGCAGTTGAAATGTTGTGATGAAAACGAAATATCTGGAGGAAAGGATACAGTTTCAAAAAAAGTCCAAAGTTCGTGTTTAAAGGAGGAATTTTTAACAAAAAGTACAAAATTTTATGAAAGAGTCCTTTTGTAAAAAATATCAAAATTGATATAATTTTTTTTCTGATTCTTCTCAAAGTTGCGTCTTTTTTTAGAAATGTTTTGAGAAAAAAACCAAAATTTTGAGATATTAAAGTTGCAATTGCGAATCAAATATTTCAAAGTGTCTAATAAAAACAATCTCTTTGGACTGCAGTACAAATTTTAAGAAAAACGAAAAAAAATCACATTTTTTTAATCCCCAATGTTAATTTCAAATTTCTAATGTTTTGGGGAAAATGTCAAAAATAATGTGTGGCAAGTAATATGGCAAACTGAAAGGGGGCATTAAAGAGAGAGAAATATTGAAAGACTGTGTGTCATTGACGAATTTGTCTGGTGATTGTAGGCATCGCAAAAAACATAAATCTATATTAAAAAAATTGAAACGTGTGTTTGTCTGTCGACTGTCGACTGATGAATCGATTTTAAAGAAACTTTTACTAAAATGTAAGGTAATTTAGGGGTACCTTTTAGGCCATTTTATTCCAGTTAATCTTGACCTTTTACTTCTAGGAAGTCAATTGTGCTAACAATTTAATTTAAGATTATAATACAGAACACATAAAAGAGAAACCAATTCTTGTATTCTTCTGCGGTGCGAAAAAAGTAATTTTAAACTAAGCATAAAGTGAAGACCTTTCAATTCACCTCTTTATGTTAATAAAGCAAAGGAAAACAATTAATTTGACATTTTTAGATAAAAACAAATTTTAATACGAAATACCCGTAAATCTGAAATAGCAAAAGGTATATTATTGAAATCAAAGGACTAAAGTTCATTTTTCCCATGTTTACTTAACATTGGACTTTCGATAGAGCTCACTAGTGATGGCATAACTTATAAATTCCCAAGAATATACCAAAATATTGTTGGTTCATATTATATTATATCAAAACTGAAAAATTCTGATTTAAAGGCGTCAGGCAAAGAAGGCGGTAAGTCAAAATATAAGTAGTTTTGAGAAAAACGGGTTTTAAGATGTAAATTCTCTACCATTCATTAAAGGACAACGAAAATGTATTACAACTCCTAACTTGATATATTTTTAACATGTGATTCTAACCAAATGAAACGTTACACCACTGTCTAGCAGATAATGCAGGTAACTCATTTTTGGAAAAAATTGACTTATCGCCTTCTTTGCCTAAACCCTTCATTTGCTATGTACCTATTTGCTTGCAAAAAAGAAATAGTGTGTATTAAAGAAACAAATTAAACAAATACAAATCATAAGTACTTAACTAATGCTAATAAATATCGAATAAACTATGAGCGAATATCTACAATTAAAAATTCAAATTCAAAATTTGTTTAGCCAATATTTGTAATAAGCGATAGTATAGTGGTAATATTGATAAAGTAATGTAAAGTTTTGTTACATATATATTTATTGCATTATATAAAGTGTGAAATATCAGGTTATTACCTTTATTATTCAAAAAATTCCCATTAATTAATACCCATAAAATAAATAATTAGGTGGAATTTAAAAGTAATTTAAACTGGTCCAAATAATTAATAAATAATAATTTTGCTAATGTATAAGACTAATGCGACAGCTAATCGATAAACTATGATAACTTATCGTACTGCGTTTCGTGTTAGCATATAAAAAATCTCTGATGAAACTCAATAGCGAAAAGAGTAGAAAAAGAGTAACCCGACTGCATTCCTCAGGTTTACATTTTGTTGCAATAATTTCAGACGGTAGACGAAAGTGAAAATACGGTTTAGTTCTTGTCAAGGACGTTAAAAGAATTTTGTTTACCACTTAACAAGCCTTTGAATTTTATAGCCATTAACGAATGGATTTCAATATTTAAATCAGGTCATCAGAAGTTGAATTTACCCCCTTCTACTTCCATGGGAATCAAGTTATAAATCTTAAAAAGGAAACTAAAAATAATCAAATATTTTCATACTTTTTCCAATTTGTTTTTTTTTTAAGTAAAAGTTTGTGAATGTCCTTATTTTAATAATTAAAGTATAAACGAAAAACTTGATTACACATTAATGCAAATAATAGCTGAAGTAATATTCCTATTTCCTCCTTTCAAATGCATTAATTTCGCTAACGTCATGATGTGGTGAGAAGCTAAAATTCATTAATTTCACATTTTCATTAAATTGGTTACAATAAGTGATATCCGGGAATATCCTTTCCTAGCTATCATCCCTTCCAATATCACAAAAAAAATTTCATATCAAATTTTCATCTTTAGCAACACAACCCCCAATTAAATATCTTAAATTCTGTCCAAAACGAAATCGTTGCGCTTCCAATGAACCCATGGAAGGTACTTACCGGTAGTGGTACAAACCGCAAGAACAAGAAGCGCACTCCTAAGGCGCGCCATCACTATCAACTTAGCACAACACAGCTGAATTCACTTGACAGGCCCTCCGCTTCGTCGCTTATTGCTTTTATAGTCGGCCTACATCTACGATCCCCGTCGATCGACGTCACTTCTGCTAAAGCTGGAGAAGTATTGGCTTCGAACGTTCGCGGTACTCGGTTTTCTTCAAATCGGCTCTTGGACATGGTATGGTTTTTCTTGCGTAGCCAACTTCACGGCCTATGGGAACACTAGAAGCACCACACGTCAGGAAAGGTCAGAGGGTGCCCGAATTTCGGCGATGGGGCTTCAGGTACGCAGGAAGGGAACGACAATGCCATTTTGGAAGTCAGTAGAAATGTAGTCAACACTGAAGGATGAGGATTATGGTTATTTTTAGCTTTTTGGAAATGCCGAGAGCTTCACACGCTGTCCTAACAAAGAATGAAGCCATTAGTTATCTAATACCAAATGGTATTAAAAATTTTAATAATTTTTAGAAGATGAACAAGCCAAGTGACTTAGTTTAATAGTTGAAGAGTTTCATGGTACGAGGAGGTACTGATATCTAGTTAGTCTAGACCGATTCCACGAATAAACAAAAAGTACCTTAGCAACGAACAGTAACTTATTAGAAGTGTCAGCATAAAGTTTCACATCAAAAAGTCAAACCAGATTTGCGCAATAAAATTAAAAAAAAGATGTTGACCGAATTTGTAAAAATCGAAAAATTGGAGTAATGAGCCATCATCAAGGAGTTAAGAGATAATCGAAGATATGCTTAGTACCGTTGGGAATCAATATTCTCCTTATGCGACCGTGAAAAATTGGATTGCAAGCTTCAAAAGAGGTAAATTTTCTGTTGAAAATGAAGAGCTATCGAGAACGCCACTTTATGAGTCCATCCTCCTAGAAAATATCGAAGCAGTTCATGATATGATTTTATCAGCCCCTAGAATTGGATTAAAACGTATATTTGGTAGGTGGTAGACTGCAACTTTCAGTCGTCCGAGGAAGTACCACCGCACGTATCACTAGGAGGCGGTGAAATGATACATCATGTTTCCGTCTCTGACACGTGAGTCGGTTCCTGTTATTCTTCTTTCCTCATCCTGTCCTTTTCCTTATTTCCTTTTTTCATATATTCTGATTTTTTCTCCTAATTATTAATTATTAATTATTAGTAGGTGGTAGACTAGAACATTTAGTCATCGGAGGTAGTACCACCCCACGTATCACTACGAGGCGGTGAAATCAAGCTTACATCATGTTTCCGTCTCTGACACGTGAGTCGATTCCTGTTATTCCTCTTTCCTCATCCTGTACTTTTCCTTATTTCCTTTTTACATCTACCCCGACTTTATCTTCTAATTATTAAAAACAAAGATGATGGATTCTCTTCGTGCAAAAAATTCCGGACGTAAACTACCCTCCCGTTCGGATGTCTGGGTGGAGGGTGTACGAGGGAATCCAAAATCGACGAAAAATTTAAATGTACCACGGGCCAAGTTTCTTTCAAACAATTCATTCAAAATTCAATTCTGTAACATTCGGGGTCTAAACTCAAATCTAAACTCGGTTCACCAACACCTTCAAAATAAAAGACCCCATGTGCCCAAGTCTCCCCATCCATCAATACAATTCATTTGCTTTGCCCTAACTACGACTTGCACACAAAATTTCGACACAAGAGGGGAATTTGTGCTTTTACGCGAAACGACCTGTCCTGTCAACGAAAAGAAGCACTGGAATCTGCTGATCATGATGTGATTTGGCTGAAAATCTGCTCCAAAAGTAATATTCATCTGTTCACTTTATTTATCTCTAAACGATCCCTCATACTTTTGCCATCACTTGTGGATTATCGCAATTAATTGAGGAACCCACAAGAATTCCTGATGTAGATACCCATCAACCTAATCTACTTGACCTTTTCCTTACAAATTCTCCAAATTTGTAAATTGAAACACAGAACTTGTCCCCTGAAACCAAGAAAGATTAAAAAACACAACAAATGTTGCTCTAACGCGTTTCGACAGCCAAGCTGTCATCTTCAGAGAGTAACTAACATCTAATCTTAAAATTAACTCTTATATACTAAAAATATTCACTTCGTGCGTGATCGGCTGCACCCGAACGCGCATCCAATCATACACGTCGTTGTGTCACAATTTCTTATCTATCGACCTTAACTATTTTTAACAGAGATGAATGGCCTAAAGGTCCATCGCAACCATTCATAAGGTTGTTTCCAGCCTTATGGATAGCTAAGCTCTCACATGCATTTAACATATAATTCTTATTAACTACTCTTAACAATTTAATATTGGACCACCGACCTATAATTTATCGAAATGGCTAGTAAAAGAATTCAGCAAATTAGAATTCCAACAACTCAGTTTGTCAGTCAAGAATTCCCAAGAGTTTGTACAGAAAATTCAGAATGAAGAGTTGTTGGAGGGTGAAATGCTGGTTTCTTTTGATGTTTCTTCCCTCTTTCCCAGTGTACCCATATCTCAAACTTTATTATACCTTCGAGATCTGATGGAATCTAATAACCTTTCAGGCAAAATTATTGACGAATATATTTCATTAACGAAAATATGTATGGATCAAAATTATTTCCAAATTAATAACGAATTTTATGAACAACTTGAGGGAGCAGCCATGGGAAATCCTTTGTCACCTTTCATAGCTGAACTCTTCAAGTGAATATTCTTAGTATATAAGGGTTAATTTTAAAATTAGATGTTAGTTTCTCTCTGAAGATGACAGCTTGGCTGTCAAAACGCGTTAGAGCAACCTTTGTTGTGTTTTTAATCTTTCTTGGTTTCAGGGGACAAGTTCTGTATTTCAATTTTTGAAGATAACCAAGGACCAGTCCGTTCCATCAAAAATCCAAATTCGTATAAAATCTCTGTGACATCACCGCTTGGAAATTCGGATCACAAGCTTGTAGCAGCTTCTCGCTCGCTTCATATACCACCTGCTTCCCCGACACAGTCCAGCAGGGTTTGGCACTTCAACTCTACAAACTGGGAAGAATTAAGGGAGTTATTTGCATCTTTTCCATGGCAGGAAGTCTCCTTTAACTGAGACAACCCTGCTTTAGTCGCCGAATCCGTCACTGAAAGTATCCTGATTGGTATGGAATACTCAATTTTCCACTCCCAAAAGAAGTCTGCCTCCAGTAAATCTTGGTTCAGCAAAAAATGTGCTCGGGCTGTCTCCTGCAAAAATCTCGCATATTGCCGTTGGCGAAATAATCCCACAGTCGAGACTCGGACCACATTTGAAGATGCACAAAATACTTGTAAACAGGTTATTGACGAGACAAAAAGTGTTTGCGATCGTAAAATGCACCAGAGGCTTATCAACTGTCCGAATTGTTTCAGGTCCTTTTGGGGATTTGCAAAGTAAATTGGAAATAATTTTACATCTTCAAATTTTTCACTTTTACTTGATGAAAATAGCAACATTGCTACCACCTCCAAGGAAAAGGCTGACATGCTAGCCTTAATGTTTGTTGAAAACTCCAATCTTGATTCTCGAAACGCAGAACCTCCTATTCTTCCTAAGGTTAACACTTCGATGCCTGAAGTTGTTTTGAGACAACGCACAATCAGGAAGATTTTCCTTGAGCTCGACACCTCGAAAGCTTCTGGCCTTAATAGTGTTCCCGCAATTGTTCTTAAGAAGTGCGTCCCAGAGTTGACTCCTGTCCTAAGTAAATTGTTCACACTCTCTTAAAACAAAGGTGTATTCCCTAATATCTGGAAATCTGCTAGGGTGCAGTCTGTCCCTAAAAAGGGAAAAAGGAACCTGGCTAACAACTATCGCCCTATATCTTTGTTATATCTAAAGTGATTGAAAAGGCTATCAACATCGAGATTCTCAAATATCTGAAGAAAAATAGAATCATCTCGGACATGCAATACGGTTTTAAACAACAACGTTCCACTGACGATCTACTGGCATATGTTACTCATATCTATAACTCAGCTATGGAAAAACATAGTGAGGCTAGGATTGTGGCATTGGATATCTCAAAGGCTTTCGACAGAGTCTTGCACCGATCTCTTCTCGTCAAATTAACATCTTATGGTCTTCCGCCTGGACTCTGTCATTTGATATCCAATTTTTTCGCTGACAGATGTCTTCAGGTCGTTGTCGATGGCATTTCATCCGAGGCATTTGCGATTAATGCCTCGGGGATCTGTCCTATATCCTACTATATTTCTGTTACATATAAACGATCTCTTAGCTTCACCTTTCCATCCGATATACAGCTATGCAAATAATAGTAGCCTTGTGTCATCTTTTTCTTCGCCAAACCATTATATATCGCTGCTTGAGATCGCCTAAGGGAACAGCACATACAGACAATTAATTGGGATCTCGAAATCATTCTCGAATGGGGTAAGAAAAATTTGGTCGACTTTAAAAACTGAGGCCGTGGTTTTTTCTAAGAAAATATAAAGGAATAATGCAACAAACATACTAATGGACGGTAAAATCCTTTCCATAGGATCTGATTCATCTATCCTAGGAGTAAATGCGAGCAATAACTTCTCTTGGGACGATCATGTGCGCCCCATTGCCAAATCAGCCTCTCAGAAGCTAGGCTTTTTTTAGAGCTGAAATTACTTCACATCTCATCAGTTACAATATACAAGGCTCAAGTTAGGCCAACACTAGAATACTGTTCTGAAGTTCATCCCCAAAGCACACTTTAGCTCTCTTGGATTCAATGAAATTGACGCCTAATTGATGACGAGAGTTTGTCCGACTCTCTCGAAACACTAGAACGTATGGCGTATGGTTGATGACTTGTTTCTTTTCTACAAGTACTATCATGGAAGATGCTCGCAGGAACTAATAGGGTTGATCCCTCCAAGGGCAAGATTCTTGAGGCATACAAGACAGTCGGAGGCAGCAAATTCCTGTGCAGTCCAGCTTGTCACAGGTGGGACTTCTACCTACGGAGACTTGTTTTTATATGGAACTTCCAAGCTGTGGAACTCGTTACCGAAAGGAATTTCCCCAAAAAGTACAACCTATTCTTGTTTAAGAAAGCGGTTCATCGTCATCTACCCTTGTTTTTGCATCCTACTCGCATTGCTTTGAAGGCATAATGGGGTCACCCTTTGCGAATGGATTAAATTTAAAAAAAAACTGAAGCACTGGACATTTTATATGAACGAGTCCATCATAAAGTCCACGTTCATTTGGATATGAGAAAAATTTCTGCAAAATGTTTGCATCTATAGTAGGCTAAGAATTTTTCAATACATCCTCGTGTGAAAGCAATCACACCTTTCTCTATTTTAAAGTAAATGTTGGAGAAAATAGACATATAGCTGCGATGTCATTAAACTACCGAAATGCAGACAATTCTGCATGGGAACACCTCACTATGTTTGATCAGTAAAAACATCAAAATGTTAGGGTTACTGTACAATCTTGATTTGGAATCCAACGATTACTCTTTGTTTACATACATAAATAACAGTGAGATACAATTTGGAACAACATTTTTGTTAAGTTCGTTTATTGAGCTATTTTAGAGTTAAATAAGCATGCGGATTTTAAAACTGTCGGTAGTTTTCTCCTGCCTCGTCTAGTTTTTTCTCTACACCGTATCCACGTTATCCACTGAGTATCCTATTCTCGATCAAGAGAAAGTACATTTTTGCAAATTTTTTAAAATATATTTAGTGATGATGGAATTATATAGTCCATTACATAAAAGGTTTAATAGAAGTGTCTGGAATTTCTGCCTAAAACGCAACTAAATGGCCTTTTTTATCGGTAACTCAAAGTAAAGATTGAAGTGTGTTCTCCTCCAAAATGGAATTTTATTTGATGAAGTAGAGGTCATTCAGTTTGTTTGCGTAAGCAATATGAAGAGATAAAGAGAGTCACTGATTTGTTGTAATATCATATGCACCAATTGCCTTTTCTGCTTTTTCCTTGGCCAACAACGCGAACATATCAAGGATTTCTGTTTTTTGTGTATGGGCACAAACAGAACTCGTGTCGAACATTGGATGTAGTCGAATTGGCTCCTAAGATGTGAATTGAAACCTGATGATTTAAACATTCTACACCAGCCACTTATCGACAGAAAGTATCTGATATTTCATCTCTGTATATAAAACTGAGCCTCATAAAGCAATTTGTTAAAGCTATTTCAATTGAAGCATATTGTTTCAAGTATCCATTGTGGTATTTCCTGGACTATCAATTGGGAAAAACAAGGCCAGTGTATTTGATGGTCCACAGATTTGGTAGTTCACTAAAAATGAACCTTTTTATCCAAACAGTGGCAAAACTTAAAAATAATGATTTTTCGGCAATCACAAACCTTGTCAGATACTTTGTTGGAAATACACGAGCTCAGACATACATAAAAATTGTCCAGCATCTCTTGGAGTTCTTAAAAATGCCTAGTAACTACATCAGCATCAAATTGCATTTTTTGAATATCCATTTTGCTGACTTCCTGAAAAATTTTAGCGCAATCAATGATAAGCAGGGTGAGGAGCAATTTCACCAAGATTTGAAGATCACGAAGTCAGGATATCAAGGTAGATGGAATGTAAATGTAAACATATATGATGGTTGACTGTTGTTGAAACATCAATCAGACAAGAATGTCCGCACGTTAAACATTCAAGAAAAAGCCATACATACTGGAAAATTTTTACCTTGTATTTTACTTTTAACGCTTTGTAAAAAAATACTATTGGTATCAACACATTTAGCGTGCAGTAAATATTCACATAAGTATAGCCTTTGCACGAACATTATTTGTGAACAGAACTTTATTTTCCTTTTACATCCACATTGTTTATAACTTTTGAGACAAAGACAGGGTATCCTGTAGATTAAAAAGTTAAGGTAATGGACAAAACTTAACATTATTTTTGGATTCAGAGGGCAAAAATTAATCGAAAACAAGTCACAGATCTAAGACAACGAAATTGCTATTCTCCCGTGCATAGACCAGGGTAGAAGCCTTCAAAAGCGATAAAAAATTAAAAAAATTATAGTAGGATGAAACCGATTAGAAAAGAAAGATAATGCAACAAAAATGAAAGAAAAAATAAATTACGGGCGATCTGAAGTCGAGAAGGGGTAGGGGGTGAGTTTTTAAGGGTAAAAAAGGGTTTATCTCGATTTATGACAAAACTACAAATCCTATGGAAAAAGTTAAATGGCAAAGTTGTAGGTAATAAGAAGATCTACAACTTTTGTATTTACACTTTTTGAACATAACCTCAAAATTCACGTGATAAATTTAAAAAGCCAGGTTTATGGTTTTTTATTTTTATCTTTTACAAAAAAAAAAAAATTTTCACGAAATTAAGTGAAAACTTACCTTTTTATATCCTAAAGACTTTTTCCCTTATTTTGACTCAATATCGAGAAAATAACCTAATTTTCAATCGAAAAATCTCACGTTAAAATTTTAGCTTTTTTAAAAAACTCGGTAGGCTTTTTGTTTGTTGAAATGTCTACTTTCTGATGGTGTAAAAAAAATACACTACTATGGTAAATCTTCTAAGAAAATTCAAAAAAACAAAAAGTACTCCAATTCGAAAAATTTTTATTTATCTTTATGTACAATTTTGAGCTATTTGTTAAAATTTATACTTTGATTACTCGAAAAACGTAAGATTCCGTTTTACATTGATAAACAAAAAATTGTAAATCGACATATACTACTATAATTAACAACCAAATAAGTTAACTAAAAGAGGAGAACGCAGTCGTAGAAAGTCCTCGGACAATATTCTAGAGTTCAATTATCAAAACCATACAAAAGTACCATTTTTGCAAGAAAAATTTTTATCTAACGAGAAAAACAAAGGCAAAATAATAAAATCGCTATTGAAAATATTACAGTCACAAGGATTTTCCTGTAAACAAGCAAAAGAAGATGCTGATGCTGACATAATTAAGACCACGATAGAAATTGCCAGAGATACTAATAAAACTATCATTGTTGTGGGTCAAGATATTCATCTTTTGATCCTTTTGAATCAATTAAATTCTAATTATCATGACATTTATTTTCTGAAGCCAGGTTCTGGAAATATAAAAGATCTTTTTTTCACGTCTAATAGTTTCAAATATGATTCCGTCAAAAACATCGTTGCATTTCTGCATTGTTTTTCTGGTTGCGATACAACATCTGGATTTGCCGAAAAAGGAAAGAAAAGTATCGTGAATTCATTAATAGGCGATAAAAATTTATCAAATTTGGCTAATATTTTTTTTAAAAAAGGTGCAAACAAAGAAGATATAAAAAAATAGATTACAATTGATGAAATCTATTTATAAATGTAAAAATGATAATATTACACTAAATCAATTAAGATTTCAAAAATATCAATCAGCAAAAATTAAATCGTCTTTTATATTGGCAAATCTCCCACCCATAGAAGGTGCAGCAGAACAACATTGTTACAGGGCATATTATCAGCCTCAAACTTGGCTGGGAAACGAACTGATAGCAACAGATTGGGGCTGGAAGCAACATCTACGGGGCATTATGCCCAAATTTACAGAAAAAGAATTAATTCCAGACATATTGCTGAAAACTATTTGCTGCAGCTGTGAAACTGGATGCAATAGTTTAAAATGTGGCTGCCGAAAAAATGGTTTAAAATGCACAAATTTATGTTCAAATTGTCTGTTTCTGAAAAATGCGCCAATGTGGTGGAAGAAACCTACGAGGAAGTTAATGATATAGATGAAATTGTGAATGAAGAACCAGTGCAAACTAGAAATGATGTTGGAGACAAAGACGATGATGGTCTTAAAGACTTTGAAGATCTAGTAGAATCGGAAAGGTGTGTTGAATCTAACGATGAAGAAATACCATCAAAGGGACAAAAACTGATGGATAAGTGATTAAAATTGAAGACAAGTTTTGATAAATAAAAAAAATAATTTTCTATGACATAAATGTAATGAGAATTTAAGAAATAAACTTTTTTTACTAAAAACAATAGCTACAGTCATATTTTTTAGATTAAATCCCCTTAAAATCCAATCTTTAATATTTAAAACAACTATGTTTTTTGCAATCTTTATGTTTTTTGGATTTGTAATTTTTTTGTTTATCAATGTAAAATAGAACCTTACGTTTTTCGAGTAATTAAAGTATAAATTTTAACAAATAGCTCAAAATTGTACATAAAGATAAAAAAAATTTCCAATTGGAGTACTTTTCATTTTTTTGAATTTTATTACCATAGTAATGTATCTTTTTTTACACCATCAGAAAGTAGACATTTCAACGAACAAAAAGCCTACCGAGTTTTTTGAAAAAGCTAAAATTTTAATGTGAGATTTTTCGATTGAAAATTAGGGTGCTTTTTCGACATTGAGTCAAAATAAGGTAAAAAAAATAAATATTTTAAATTAAAAAAATTACGGTGTCTTTGAGATATTAAAAGGTAAGTTTTCACCAAATTTTGTAAAAAAAATTTTTTTTTTGTAAAAGATAAAAATAAAAAACCATAAACCTGGTTTTTTTAATTTTTCACGTGAATTTTGAGGTTATGTTAAAAAAATGTGAATACTAAAGTTGTAGATCTTCTTATTACCTACAACTTTGCTATTTAACTTTTTTTCATAGGATTTGTAGTTTCGCCAGAAATTGAGATAAACCGTTTTTTACCCTTAAAATCTCACCCCCTACCCCTTCCCGGCCTCAGATCGCCCGTAATTTATTTTTCCTTTTATTTTTGTTGCATTATCTTTCTTTTCTAATAGGTTTCATTCTACTATAATTTTTTTTTGTTTCTAAAATTATCTACCCTGGACTAGTAATCAATACGGTGGTTCATGATTTTTCACGCCAAAACAAGCGATACATCAATAGGATCAGAAAAAGTGTTAACTAAAATTCTGTCAAACGAATGCAAAAGTATATCAAACATCTCAAAGAAGTAATAAATCATGATAACAATTACGGTTTTCAGTTATTGCGAATTCAAAAATACCATGTTTAATGAATAGCAAATGTTTAATGAATAGCAAAAGTAGCATCAAAATGTTATCATGCTGTTAAGAGTGCTGCCTCAAATTTTAACAGAGAAGTGATAGTACTTTTTGTTAGATTGACTGATTCGTTTCTGAAAAGAATCGTAAATCGAAATAGTTACTGTTCTTGCTAATATGCTTATCATCAGAATTTTCAATCGGTGAAGGGGGTCTAGTCCTACTCCCATTGAGAATAAAAATGGCTCTTAGGAAAAAATGGAATAAAGGTATATAATTATTTCTTGAGTGTCGCACTAGTCATAAAGCAGGTGGTTGATATATTAAAAAAAACTCGATGAAGCCTTCTCTTTAGTTTAAAAATACACAGAGTGTCTCACAATGTCCTTAATTTTAACCACTTACTCGAAAAGCTGTTCGCACTTTTAAATGAAAAACAAAACAATTCATCAATTACTCCTAACATGGCACTGGTGATTTAGTAACAGAACTTCATCAGTCAAGAAACGCTTATCACGTTATAATCTCATCAGGCGCAGATACCACTGGCAAAAAAGGATCACTTACTAATGGTACCAAATTTTTATCTATTATTGGCAACACAATTATTTGTATGTCCATACACTTGAAACTAATATGAATTAATTACATCTAGTTTGCAATTTTTTTTATGACGCAGTTATTATTTCGAAGCATTCAGGTTTATGAAAAATATTCCAACGATGAAATTTCCTAACAAATTCTGAGTAGGTGTGGTGTATTTGCAGGAATACTCTCAAATACCTACTTTTTCGAACTATTTACGGGTTGTGACATCTCCGAAGAAAAAAAGAGGATTATCGGTAAGCAACAAATTGTTTAAAAAATCTTCACCCGCATCACCTGAATGATAGTCACTTGTACCCACTTCTTTGCGACACATTCACTTTTTTCTGCAATTCGTTATCGCTGTAGGCCTATTTCAATCATCTAAATTCTGGGCGCTCAAAGCCAAAAGTATCATTTAATGATTGGCATGTATTCATATTTCAGGCATAACCTAAAGCAATGTTTTATGCATTTGTTTCTCCCAACTTGCAAATTGTGGCGCAGCTGTTGCATTCTTTTTCTGATTGTAAAGTTTTAGGATTATGTCGAATTTTTGAGTTGGTCAAAATTTTTAAATTAAAGTAGAAATTTTGTCTTTAAAGTCCAAACGAGAGTCAAAAGTTTTAGAACAAAGTCGAAATTTTAAGGAAAAACTAGAGATTACAAGAAAAAAATCGAAACTTTTTAATAGTACGTTGCTATTTCGAAATTAAAACCAAAATTTTGGGGCTGAAATCCAAACTTTAGCGTCAGAAATCGATACAAAACCGAATGTTTTTTTGGAAAACGTAGAAAAATTCGATTTGTTTTTAAATATCGAGACAAAACTCAATTTTCTTCAAATTTTGAGGTTTTCTTGCGATAACTGTTTTCTCGAAATTTGAAGAACTTTTAATTTAAACTGTCAAAAACATCTTTTATTTAGGTATATAGGGTTATACATACGAGGTGAAATTTATTTATTTCAGAACTGTCATCGACCAAGAATCGCTGTGAAAACTGCTGAAAACTACCTAAAACGACACAACCACGAGTATACGAAGTCTGTTCAAAAAGTAAGGTGACTATATTTTTATGAAAAAATATTTTTTTATTCATCAACATTTATACTGTTCCCTTTAAAGTAATTCCCCTCAGATACAATGCACTTGTGCCAACGCTTTTTCCAATCTTCAAAGCACTTTTTGGTATAGCCTTGAGCTCGTCTAGCGATGCAGTTTTTATTTCATCAATTGTTACCAATCTTCGTCCTTTCATAGGTCTTTTAAGTTTCGGGAACAGAAAAAAGTTGCAAGGGGCCAAATCCGGTGAATATGGTGGCTGAGGCATGATTGTTGTGTTGTTTTTGGCCAAAAAACCTCTCACAAGCAGCGATGAATGAACAGGTGCATTATCGTGATGCAAAAACTATGAATTATTTTCCCATAATTCCGGACGTTTTTTTCGTATTGCTTCTCGCAAGCGGCGCATAACTTCAAGGTTATGCCCCTTATTGACCGTACGACCTTGAGGTAAAAACTCCTGATGCCCTACGCCATGGTAATCGAAAAAAAACGGTGAACAAAACTTTGACATTGGATCGGACTTGACGTGCTTTTTTCAGTCTTGGCTCTCCTGGGTGCTTCCATTGGGACGATTGGGCTTTGGTTTCGACGTCATATACCCATGATTCGTCACCAGTTATGACCCTTTTGAGCAAATCAGGATCATCACTGTAGTCATTCAAAAGCTCCTGAGCGATGCTCATGCGACGGTTCTTCTGATCAAAATTCAGAAGTTTCGGAACAAACTTCGCTGACACAAGTCTCATGCCAAAACATCCGAAAAAATTGCACGACACGAACCGACTGATATGCCAACATCCTCAGCAACTTCTCTTATGGTAATTCGGCGATTTTCAAAAACAATTTTCTTCACAGCTTCGACGATATCTTCTGTTATTGATGTGCTGGGGTCTCCAGAGCGCGGTTCGTCGTCGGCTTTTTCTCAGCTTCTCGGAAGAGTTTATACCACTTGTAAACATTTTTTTTTACTTCGAGCAGACTCATCGTACGTCACTGTCAACATTTCAAGTGTTTTAGAGCACTTGGTTCCTTTTTTCACACAAAATTTGATACAAATTTTTTGCTCCATTTTTTATAATAATAAAAATCACCGAGTACCTACAACAAAATACGTCTAACCTTTTTATCTGTCAAAAATAAACTAAGTATGCTATGTACTTGAAACTGTGAACATATGTTCGAAACATGTTTACCAACACAACAACAATAATAACAACAACAACAACACCAACAACAATAAATCGATAATCAAATGTACGTTGCCCGCCAAAACTTGAAGTCACCTTGCTTTTTGAACAGACCTCGTACAGGATGGCCCATTCGTTCCATAAGGCATAACTGTCAGGAAAAGTTCTCGTCGAAAAAATGCTGAAACACTCGAATTTGTTTCTAAGGGGGACAACTTTTGACGCAAAAATCATAGCCTAATTTTATCGTGCTATGGGGGGTGCCATCCTTCAAAATTCTTCAAATGGGAATAAGGGTTAAGTGACACATCATTGGAAAGTGTTTTTGATTTTCTTTGCATTGGTAGTTAGTTTTTGAAATTCAGTCAATTCGTTTAGAAGTTACTTAGTGAACCTTATACAGTAAAATCCACATTATTTCTGATAACCGAGGTTCTAATGCACTAAGAAGTTGCAGTAAATCATCTTGATTTCATGCATGCAAAGCTTTCCTAAAGTGTAGCCCGTTCTTTATTGAACCATATAAAAAAATTGTTTTCAACATGAGGACATGACAGTGCCTTGATTCCGTTTTGGTAGCCCACCTGGAATGTCATTGCTATTCTACTGGCATACTGTATTACATTTACTCTTTGTTTACCTCTTTCTTATAGTATAAGTAACTGTTCAATAGTCGAAATCTATGGCGATAACGTGATTTTCACGTTCGTTTGAAGTTCGTTAAACTTGGCCACATTTTATTCAGTACACGTCCAAGTAGAAAGATGCACGACAGTGAAGGAAAGATTTACATACTTGCATACCTTATAAATATTTTAATAGTGGTATGTCTAGTTGCCTTGTAGAGAGTACGCACATTTATTTTCCACGGTATGCTAATAAGAAAAATGATGACATTTTCTTCCATCGCATCACTTTTGCAAGCTATCGCAATATATTTATTACTTTCATAAATTGCAAAGAGAATCATAAAATCTTCTAACCAATACGACGGATATAACTAACTCTGTTTTATTTTAATATGATATAACAAAAATAAAAGAAAATTATTACATAAAAAATTATAATAATTATCTCTGCGTCTGTTTGAAAAAGAAAATTTTTGATGAACAATTTGAGGGACAAAGCCATTGAGCTTTGATTTAATTTAGCTCAGAGGAGAACTATTTCATGTAAAATTTACATATTTGAAACCATTGCCGTTTGCCGTTAAATTGAGAGATTTTCCTAGTTTGGATAAAGCCATTAGATAATTAACTGCATTTAGAACTTGAACTTTTATTTTAGTTTAGTGGGGAGTTTAAACATATCTGTTTGTTTTTTTCAACATTGAACCGTGCATTTCATAGAACTACTCGAGGTATTCGTCTTTTTACCTTCTTTGTCTTAAAGAAAAATTTCTGAAGAGAAGATGCAAAAAGGCGAGAAAAATAATGAGAAGAGCGCGTTCACCTGTTACGTCAACCATCACAAAGGTGAACATCCTCTACTAATTCTGATATAGATCTCGTTGTCATCGTATTTTGGCTTATGATGGAATAAGAGCATCAATTTTAGCCTTAGAAACATGATTATAATTCGAAAATGTTGCGCCTCTAAAGTACTAATTAGTAACCTAGTTTAGAAAAAAGCTCAACAATTTGTATTTCAGATAAAACCAAAGCTTTAATTTAGATGTTAAAATCAAAGGAGTTCTGTTCTTAAAAAAAAATATCGAGAAGACAAAGTTAATGCTTTGGTTTCGACTGATATAATGTTCTAAAAGAATTCAAATTTTTGTGCCTTAGAGATTAGAGGTGCATCATGCTCAAATTGCATAGATGTGGAATTGAAGTTAATGGTTTAATTTTACGTAAAATTGAAATATTTAAGATCCAAATATTTCTGTTTAAAATAGAATTAAAATATCTCTTCGTATTCTAATACCTACGTAATTCAAGGCTCACGATTATTTGGAATATTACAGTTTGGGTTAGTTTACGGAAGTTTTACTATTTTTGTCTCAAAAACACAAATAACATCAGTTTATAGCCTAAGTTCATCATTCAAGGGCAATGCTCGTTTGAATCAGTGAGCTCCTTGTGGGAGAATTTAGTTAATCCTCTAATATAAAACCAGAGTACGATTTTGTATTATAGATACAAAGTTCAAAAACGGCTCTTGAATAATTGACTCTTGATTTCAATTCGTAGTTTGCTACAAAACCAGAAAGTTACTTAAAAAAATGTCACATCCTTATCAGTAGCAAGTAATCAACAATTTATTTTTCCAAAATTCCAAGTTTAAAATTATCTTCTAAGAGACTTGGATTTTCAACTCAATATTTTGATTTTTCTAAAGGTTTTGATTTTGCTTTTAATTTTGATTCAATATGAAAAGTTTTCTGAAAATTTCGACTTTTTTAAATAACACATAATTGATGGACATTCTTTCTAATTTTCAACTTTCTTACCAAAAATTTCTACTTTTATTGACATTTATTAACTCTTTTTGCGAAAGTATCTAATCTTTTAATCTCAAAATTTCAACTTATTTCTCACAATCTCGAATATACACTCAATATTTACTTTTTTTTTATTTCTAATGTTCTACTTGAAAAAATCAGAGTTTTAAGTCGCACTAAGCTAAGGTTTGATTTTCGGTTCGAAATTTTAAGCTTACATTCGACTCTTCATAAATGTATACTTTTTTTTAATTTTGACCAATTTTAGAAATATTCAATTATTTTTCAAAATATCGAGCTTTCGATTTTTTTTACTTAAGATTCTCAAAAATTGATATACAAATTTTGTCCCCTGAAATTAAGAAAAATTAAAAGAAAAACTTTAACGCTTTTCGATAGTCAAGTTACCATCTTCAGAGAAATACTGGTATTTCTATGTTGTTTTTTTTTTATTTTTCTTGATTTTAGGAGACAATATTTGTATATGAATTTTCAAAGACAACCAAAAACAAATGCGCTTTTTTAGGCTTAATGCACTAGCAAAGGGCAACCCCATTATGCTTTCAAAGTACTGCGAGTAGAATGCGGAAACAAGGATAGATGGCGATGAACCGCCTTCTTAAACAAGGATAGGTTGTAATTCTTGACGAAAATTCCGTTCGGTGACGAGTTCCATAACTTGGAAGTTCTATAGGAAAAAGAGTCTCTATTGAAAGAAGTCCTCACTTGTCAAGCTGGACCGCGGAAACAAAGATAGATGACGATGAACGGCCTTCTTAAACAAGAATAGGTTGTAATTTTTGGGGAAAATTCCTTCACATCTTGGAAATTTTATATAAAAAAGAGTCTCCATAGGCAGAAGTCCTCACTGTGCCAAACTGGACTGCACAGGAATTTGCTGCCTCCGACTGTCTTGTATGCTTCAAAAATCTTGCCCTTGGAGGGATCAATCCTATTAGTTCCTGCGGGCATCTCCCATGACAGTACTTGTAAAAAAGAGGCAAGACACCAACCATCCTCTTGTGCTCTAGTGTTTTGAGAGAATCGGTTAAACTCTCGTCATCAATTAGGCGAATAGCTCTTCCTTGAATTGAATCCAAAAAAAATAAATTGTGCTTTGGGGCTGAACTCCAAACATGAGAACAGTATTCTAGTGTTGGCCTAACTTGAGCTTTATAGTGTGAGTAGCTGATGAGATCTGAAGTACTTTTTAGCTCTAAAATAAAGCTGAACTTCTGACAGGTGGATTTGGCAATGGTGCGCATCTTCCCAAGAGAAGTTAGTTCCACCAAAATTAGGATCCTCATTTAAACTCTCAACCTTTTATCGTGAAATGCCAACATTCGATTTTTCGCAATAAAACTAGCTCGCGTAATTTTGAACCAAATCAATTGATATAATATTTTGCATACAGACTCGTTTTCTAGACGATTTGCTCCATTTTAAAATTGCGATTAACTCCAAAATTTGCACTGAGAAACAACAGACATTTCCATCAGAAATATGTGATCACGCTACAGCTCGCAATTCTCCACTGATTTTTGCGACTCTTGTTTCTATCGATTCGAAATTTTTCAGGACAGAGGCCAAATGATTTTGGTAATAAATGTTCAAATAGTTTAATTTTTATTAAAAAAATAATATTGTTTATTGGGGAAAAATCAAACTTAGAAATCAGACGTTTTTACAACTTTCATGCGTTATCGGTTAACTTGCTCCCAAATGCAGTATAACAAGGCAAGAAGTAAGTTCGCTTTAGTTTTTGAGAAAAACCCATTTGACGAAAAGCTTTTTTTTCTATTTCGCAGAATTTGTTTTGTGCCCTTTGATCAAATAATCTGTAATATCAACGATGGCAAAACTATGGTAAGTGTGCCAAAGCTGTCACCGCTTAGAATTGTCATCCCCCAAAAACAATTATCACTGCTGATGTTTAATAATGTGATAAGACTGAAGCGCTAGATACAATACAATAATTCACATTTCCAACTCTTACTTCGTGGAATTCTTCAATATTCATAACTATTAAACTTTATTAACGATTAAAAAGCAACAGATATTAAATATTCCACAATGTTTCGATAAAAATTTGCTAACACCGGACCAGGTTTTGCATTACTGCACCATCGGCGGTTATACCAGCAATTTGTTTTTAGCCGTTGCTATGCTAACCAGCTCCATGGATCACAGACTCCTACGAATATTCGTAGAAGTCAGGAATCAGGAAGGAAGGATTTCTAAAGTTTCTCTAGGCGCATTTAATGATTGTGGATATGGGGTAAACTTATGATTTCGCATTACCATCATGCGTTACCTACATGCTCTACTGTCAACATTAGAGCATGTTGGTATTTTTTTTAAGTTTAATCCACTCGCAAAGGGTAACCCCATTATGCTTTCAAAGCACTGCGAGTAGGATGTGGAAACAAAGATAAATGGCAATGAACCGCCTTCTTAAACAAGGATAGGTTGTAATTTTTGGGAAAATTCCTTTCGGTAACAAGTTCCATGACTTGGAAGTTCTACAGAAAAAAGAGTCTCCGTAGACAGAAGTCCTCACTGTGTCAAACTGGACCGCACAGGAATTTGCTGTCTCCGACTGTCTAATATGCCTCAGGAATCTTGCCCTTGGGGGACCAATCCTATTAGTTCCTGCGAGCATCTTCTATGATAATATTTGTAGAAAAAAAACAAGACACCAACTATACGCCTGTGCTCTAGTGTTTCGAGAGAATCGGTCAGACTCTCGTCATCAATTAGGGGAATTGGTCTTCTTTGAATTGAATCCAAGAGAGCTAAAGTGTGTTTTGGGGCTGAAATCCAAACATGAGAACAGTATTCTAGTGTTGGCCTAACTTGGGCTTTGTATAGTGTAAATAGCTGATGAGATGTGAAGTACTTTTGAGCTCTAAAAAGAAAGCCTAGCTTCTGAGAGGCCGATTTGGCAATGACGCGCACATGATCGTCCCAAGAGAAGTTAGTGCTCGCATTCACTCCTACGATAGATAGATTAGATCCCATTTTAGCGTCCATTAGTATGTTTGTTGCATTATCCCTTGATGTTTTCTTAGAGAAAACCGCGGCCTGAGTTTTTGAAACGTTGAAGTCGACCAAATTGTTCTTACCCCATTCCAGAATAATCCCGAGATCCCGATTAATCGTTTGTATCTGCCGTTCCCTTAGTCGATCTGAAGCAGCGATAGATGGTTTGTGGGAAAGAAAGATGACACAAGGTTACTATCATCTGCGTCGCTGTATATAGGATTGGAAGTTGAAGCTAGGAGATCGTTTATGTGTAACAGAAATAGAGTAGGAGACAGAAGAGGCCCCTGAGGCACCCCTACTTTAATCGCAAATGTCTCGGATGAAATGCCATCGACGACGACCTGAAGAAATCGGTCAGCGAGAAAATTGGATATCAAATGACAGAGTCCAGGAGGCAGCTTATAAGGTGTTAATTTGGCGAGAAGAGATCAGAGATCGAAAGCCTTTGAGATATCCAATGCCACAATCCTAACCTTACCATGTTTTTCCATAGCTGACTTACAGATATGAGTATCATTTGCCAGTAGATCGCCAGTGGAATGTTGTTATCTAAAACCGTATTGCCTGTCGGAGATGATTCTATTTTCCTCCAGGTATTTGGAAATCTTAATGTTGATAACCTTTTCCATCACTTTAGATATAACAGGTAACAAAGATATAGGGCGACAGTTGTTAGCCAGATTCCTTTTTCCCTATTTAGGGACAAGTTGCACCCTAGCAGATTTCCTTTGTGCTTAGGACAGGAGCCAACTCTGGGGCGCACTTCTTAAGAGCGGGAATACCATCAAGGCCAGAAGCTTTCGAGGTGTCGAGCTCAAGGAGAATTTTCCTGATCGTGCGTTGTCTGAAAACAATTTCAGGCATCAAAGTGCCAACCTTAGGAAGAATAGGAGGTTCTGCATTTCGAGAATCAAGATTAGAATTTTCGTCAAACATTAAGGTTAACATGTCAGCCTTTTCCTTGGAGGTAGAAGCAATATTGCTATTTTCATCGAGTAAAGGTGGAAAATTTAAAGATATAAAATTCTTTCCAATCGACTTTGGAAATCCCCAAAAGGACCTGGAACCGTTCGGAGAGTTGATAAGCCTCTGGCGCATTTTACGATTAAAATCACCTTTTGCCTCGTCAATAACCTGTTTACAAGAATTTCGTGCATCTACAAATATGGTTCAAGTCTCGACTGAGGGATTATTTCACCAACGACCAACGATATGTGCGATTTTTGCAGGAAACAGCCAGAGCACATTTTTTACTGAACCGAGATTTACTGGAGGCAGACTTCTTTTGGGAGTGGGGAATTCAGCATTCCATACCAATTAGGATAGTTTCCGTGATAGATTTGACAACTAAGGAAGGGTTGTCTGAGTTAAAGCAGACTTCCTGCCATGGGAAAGATGCAAAAAGATCTCTTAATTCTTCCCAGTTTGCAGAGTTAAAGTGCCAAACCCTACGAGACTGCGTCTGGGACGGAGGTGTATATGAAGCGAGCGAGAGGCTGCTACAAGCTTGTGATCCGAGTTTCCAAGGGGTGATGTCACAGAAATTTTATACGAATTTGGTGAATTTGTAAGAAAAAGTTCGAGTAGATTAGGTTGATGGGTATCTACATCAGGAATTCTTGTGGGTTCCTCAACTAATTGCGATAATCCACAAGCGATGGCGAAAGCCTCTGAAACCCTTCCCGCGTCGGGAAGAAAACCTTTATCTATAGGTGATCAAAGGTTAAGGAGAGATAAGAGAACAGCTGTCTGTATGAGGGATCGTTTGGAGATAAATAAAGTGAACAGATGAGTATTACTTCGCTTTTGGAGCAGATTTTCAGCCAAATCACATCATGATCAGCAGATTCCAGTGCTTCTTCTCGTTGACAGGATAGGTCGCTTCGTGTAAAAGCACAAATTCCCCTCATGTGTAGAAATTTTGTGTGCAAGTTGTAGTTTGGGCAAAGCAAATGAACTATATTGATGGATGCGGAGACTTGGATTTCTGTCAGAGACAGCACATGTGGTCTTTCGTGTTAAAGGTGTTGATGAACCGAGTTTAGATTTGAGTTTAGACCCCGAATGTTACAGAATTGAATTTTGAATGAATTGTTTGAAAGAAACTTGGCCCGTGGTACATTTAAATTTTCCGTCGATTTTGGATTCCCTCGTACACCCTCCACGCGGACATCCGAACGGGAGGGTAGTTTACGTCCGGAATTTTTTGCACGAAGAGAATCCATCATCTTTCTTTTTAATAATTAGAAGATAAAATCAGAATAGATGACAAAAGGAAATAAGGAAAAGGATAGGATAAGATAAGAAGAATAGCGGGAAAATCGAAATAATTTAAAAAGAACGAAAAAATGTACACTACAAGAAAATTTCAGAAAAAAAATAAATTTTTCAGAAAAAATTAGAATTCCTCCAAAACTCGGATTAAAAAATCACTCGAATTAGGGAAAATTACAGAATTCCAGAAATTTAAAAAAAAAATTTTGAATTTACAAAAAAAGGTCAAATAATCCTAGAAGATTGATATTTTTAAGTAAATTAAATGGGAGAAAAGTGGAGATATTCAAAAAACAAATTTTTTAGAAATAAAATCGAAATATTTTTTGGAAATTAGCCTCATGATAACACGAAATGATAAGTTTACCTCCTATCAAAAATCTCTCAATGTGCCTAAGGAGTTTAAACTTAAAAAAATGCGTGGTCGGCAACGGGGCTCGAACCTAGGGTAACACAAGTGATTTTTTGTTATAAAAATGATTATATTTCGGGTAATCATGCACCAAAGCAGTTGGATTTTCCAGATAGAGGAGAACTTTTTAGGATGATACCATTTGCTACATTTTTAGGTTTCGATTAACTCCAAAATTTCTCATTGAAAAACGACTGTCAGCCTGTGTGTACGTGTGTTATCACGATGCAGGTCACAATTCCTAATCGATTTTTACCATTTTTGTTTCTATTCGGAATTTCTTAGATTAGAACCCTACTGATTTAGGAAATGATGGGTCAAACAGTTTAAATTTTATTGAAGAAAAACATAGTTTATTAGTGAAAAATAAAACTTAGGAATCTCAGGATCTGATAAGTTTAATACATATTGTAGGTCCTTTTAAGTACAGTAAAAAACGTATGAGGTAATTCACTTTCATTTTCGAGGAATATTAATTCAGGAAAAGTTTTTTCTTTTTATTTCATAGAAAGTATTTTCTGCTCTTCGATCAAATGATTACGAAATGATGAAGCATGTCAAAGCTGACACGTCAAATTTATTTATTTCAGAACTGTCATTGACCAAGAATCATTGAAAACTGCTAAAAACTAGCTAAAACTATACAACCACGAATATAAGTTATCGAATTGAAATATACTGTAGTATATAACTCTTATGGAAATAGAAGCTGCACAAATTATACATCGACTTTTAGATGACAATTTTGTCTTTAAATCCTCACTGCAAGTTCATTAAACAATGTTTGTTACCAAACAAAACATTTTTATTTACAACCCCTGCAATTTATTGGTCGCATCAAAATTGCAATCTAGCATAATGTATATTTATTATTTAATATATATTTGAGGACAAAAGTATATTTTGATGTGTTAAACTTGACAAACTTTCTGTGTGTCTGCGAAACCTTAAATGTAAACTGTAAAACCAATTTTCGCGGTGGGCACTTTTAGTTTTATCAACGGTTTGCATTATTTCGGCTTTAACTTCAAAACTTCTGCTTTTGTCAAAATTTCTAACTTAAACTTTGAAAATTAAATGTTTTATAGTGAACGGGCTACAGTTGAAAATATTTACAACCAACAACCATAGATCGATTCGGATATTACTTTGGGTCATCGGTAGTGTGTGGTCGCTGTAAACATTTCCAACATATAGCTATTAGACCAAGAGCTGACTACAAATAAAAGGTTAATTACAAACCAACAATTTCCATTATTCAAGTAAAAGAACAGCTTAATAATATGATCTTAGAAAACGTTTAATTTTATAGAAACAATTGCAACTAATAATGATTAAATAGCCTGCGTTAAAAAAAGAACTATCCTCAAAAAGATGTATGAAATCCTCTTTTCTAAATTAATGTTTTAATGTTTTACGTAATTTTGTTATGCTACTGTCATTTAAATAAATGTATCGTTAAATGCCTATAATTATCTAGCTTTGAACGTTTAGCATAAAAATTAATACATAAGCCGTTAATCTTTAAAAAAATTTACATGTAAATTATAACCTATTATTATAGTGTAACACTTCGCTTTTAATTAATGACATAATCGTGGTTTCATCAGCATGTGGTTTAAAGAAATATCACAATCGTGAGGC
Organism: Dastarcus helophoroides; assembly: GCA_028583605.1. Lineage (NCBI taxonomy): Eukaryota > Metazoa > Arthropoda > Insecta > Coleoptera > Bothrideridae > Dastarcus > Dastarcus helophoroides. The sequence goes on from CM053335.1 coordinate 7,227,635, forward strand.
TACAATAGAATATGACTTTATGCACAAATATTAAAAATACTAAGCTACAGATTTGTGTACCCAAAATAATGTTTCATTAACATAATAAATAATTAATAATTGTTTACTGTATCCGTAATAAGCTTTGTTGTTTATCTTCGTAAAAATTACATAACTGATGAAATCACTTTTCTTGAGAGTCAATAATTATTAAAAGTGTTTACCAGAATCCAATTCCGAAATATTTCACTTTGAATTATATTTTACCATTTAGCCATGAATGTGTCGTATCTTTTTTAAACAGGCTGATTATTTTCATACTTTTTTTTATTCATTAAACTTTATTTTTAGACACGAAAAGAATTTGAAGCAACAATTTTTATTTTAATATTATTACATATACTTTGTGTTTTATTTTTGTAAAGTTTTAGAAATTTCCTCACAAAGTAGCAATTTTTTTCAGCTAATATTTCAAGTTGAAATCCTATGTCGACTTTTTCTCAAAATTTTGATTCTTATTTTTTGAAACTTTAATTTCGGACTCACAAATTTAAACCCAAAATGTCGATAATTTTTTCTAAAAAATTGAAGTATTTTATCAAAGTGTATTTCAAATACACAATGTTTCAATTTTTATTTATTCTTCAAAATTTTGATTGCACTCAAAATTTCGATTTACTTTTACTTGAAATGTTGACTTTATTCAAAACTTCAATCTTAACATCAAAATATTGATTTTCATTTTTTTTATTTCCTGAAAATTTTATATAAATCATGGTTCTTTTCGGATATGTTCCGAAAATTCACACTTTCACTTTATACTCCTTTTTCTCAAAATTTTAACTTCAATCCCAAAATCTCACAATCTAGTAATTTTTACTTTTTTCACGAAATCTGATGTATAAACTACAGGCTGTAAATAAAAAGAAGAATAAAGAAGTTACGGGGTGCACACACTGCATATGCACCCTACAGATTCCATTAAAAACTTAAATCTTGTTTAAACTCGAAAGTTTTACTTTTTAAATGTCGACTTGTACGTGAAATTGGGGCATTTTTTTAGAAATTTCGATGTTAAACCAAAATTTGGACCTTTTTCTGGAAATTTTCACAAAAATCTTCATTTTTTTTTGGAAAGTCGAGTTTTGTTTATAATTTCGACTTTTTCTCGCAATTATATGGACTTAAATTAATTTTAGTTTTTTTTTTCTAATTTTAAATTTGAGTTCGATTTTTTTATTTTTAAACTTCAATTTTTTCCTCTGAGTTTTAGCTTTTCTTAAAATGCTGCATGCAAAATTGAAATTTGGATAGTGCTCCCCAAAGCTTTGGTTGAAAACTCGAATTTTGGTGGAACGGACTGGTCTTGGTTATCTTCAGAAATTGACGACACTTCAAAAAAGTATCTTTTAGTATCTCTCTGATACATATATATAGCTTGGCTGTCGAAACGCGTTAGAGCAACCTTTGTTGTGTTTTTTAATCTTTCTTGGTTTCAAAGGACAAGATTTGTATTTCAATTCTTGAAAACTCGAAATTTCGAAATAAACTTATTTTACAAGTTATTCTTAGTTTCTTCTCAAAATTTTGATGTTATTCCTAAAATATCCACTCGAAAGTTAAAATCTGATCTTTATTCGCATTTTTTTTTAATTTTAGAATTTTAGCTTCAAAACGGAAATACCGACTTTCTTTTCGTAATTTGGATTTTAAACTTCAACGTTTTTGCACAACTTTGCTTTAAAGCTTTTCCCCCCAAATTTCGGCATTAAATTTGAAATCTGGCTATTGTCCGAGCTTGCTCCCAAAATTTCAACCACGATTTAAAAATTTGACATTTGGCTTAGAAATTTCGATTTTTTCTAAAATTTAATTTTTTTTCAATAGATTAAATCGAATATTTTTTTCCAAAATTTTTATTTTATAATTCACACCTTGAAATGTTTTTGGAAATTTGCTTTTTTAGTTCCTTTGAATACAAAGGGACTAAAAAAGCAAATTTCCGGCTTTTTTGGCTTAATGGAAGTTTTAGCGTTTTTCTTCTAAAAATGTTAGCCTTAGTCTTAAAATTACAAGCTAAAATATTAGTTTTTTGTAATTTCACAGTTTTTTCTTAAATTATTATTATTTCCTTCAAGATCATGTGCTTAATTTTCTTTCTGTTTCTTAGGCAATTTCTAATGTAAACACCAAAGTTAAAGAGTTCGTGTTTTAATCTTGAAACAGTTTTCTTCTCGAAATTTACAGAAAAAAAATAAACATTATATTTCTAATTTTTTTTTATGTTTCGAGAACACAACTGTTTCAATATTAACATCAGAATACAAGAAAATACCACATTTTCAAGAAAAGAGTAGATATTTTGGTTTTAAAAATATGTTAAAAGAAAGTAAAATTTAAACTTGAAATTTTCCAGTAATAAGTCATACTTCAAAATGTCGATATTTGGAAAAAACACTTAAAATTCATAGAGTAAAAATCACTTTTTCTCAAATTGTAAGTTTAAAGTCTACATTTCGAAATTAAGGTTAAAGTCAAAGTTTAGGACTAAACCCAAAATTTTTACTTTAACGACAAAATTTTGGAAAAAATGTAGAACGATTTACAGTTCATTCCGCGAATTTACGCCTAAACTATGGAGATACAAATTAAAATTATGAGAGTAAAGAGAAAAATATCGTTCGAAATATCGAAACTAGGCTGAAAATTGGGACTGAAAAGTCAATATTTTGAAAAAAAAAAAGTAAAAAGTTCTATTTAAACGACCTACTTCCCAAAATTCTCAGTTTGAATTGGAGATTTACCGAAATTGTGATTCAAATTTTTCCAAAATTTAATTTTTTCTAATAGATTAGATCGAATATGTTTGTCCAAAATTTTTATTTTATAATTCACACCCTGAAATTTATTCGGAAATTTGCTTTTTTAGTGCCTTCGTATTATTTTGGCTTTTTAATCGAAATTTTAGCGTTTTCCTTTTGAAAATTTTAATCTTAGTCTTAAAATTTCAAGCTAAAATATATTTTTTTTTTGTAATTTCACAGTTTTTTTTTTAAATTATTATTATTTCCTTCAAGATCATGTGTTTAATTTTTTTTCTGTTTCTTGGGCAATTTCTAATGTAAACACCAAAGTTAAAGAGTTCGTGTCTTAATCTTGAAACAGCTTTCTTCTCGAAATTTACAGAAAAAAAATAAACATTTATTTCTAATTTTTTTGGACATTTCGAGAAGACAACTGTTTTAATATTAACATCAGAAATCAAGAAAATACCAAATTTTCAAAAAAAACAAAGGTAGATATTTTGGTTTAAAAAATGTTTTAAGAGAAAGTAAAATTTAAACTTGAAATTTTCCAGTAATAAGTCATACTTCAAAATGTCGATATTTGGAGAAAAAACTTAAAAGTCATAGAGTAAAAATCACTTTTTCTCAAATTGTAAGTTTAAAGTTTCCATGTCGAAATTAAGATTAAAGTCAAAGTTTAGGACTCAACCCAAAATTTTTATTTTAACGACATAATTTTGGCAAAAATGCAGAACTTTTTGATTTACAGTTCAACCTGCGAATTTACGCCTAAAATATGGAGATACAAATTAAAATTATGAGATTAAGGAGAAAAATATCGTTCGAAATATCGAAACTAGGCTGAAAATTTGGACTGAAAAGTTAATATTTTGAAAAAAAAAAGTAAATAGTTCTATTTGAACGACTTACTTCACAAAATTCTCAGTTTCAATTGGATATTTACCGAAATTGTGATATTTAAATGGATTTTCTAGGAATTTTGATATTGATTCGAAAATTTTGATTAAAATACTCAAAATTTGAGAGGAGAGGAAAGTAAAAATTTTAAGACAAACTGTCGACTCTTTTCTCAAAAGGGGGACTTAAAGTCAAAATGTCGAACGCAGAGTTAAATATTTAAAAAATATCTAAATCTCAAATTTCAGTTTTTTTTTTTTATTTCGGTTCTGAATTTGACCTTTTAATAAGTTGCTACTATAATCTCTTGAGTAACACGCAAAGAGTTTCTGTAATAAAATTATTACTTATCTCGTGTTTATTTTGCAAAAAATTAAATTCAAAGCAACCTGTTGAAAAAAAGAGATTTTTATTTGATAATTTCAGATTTAAACTTTGCACTTGTTACCGAAAAATCGGGTTTCAACTCACAATTTTTACTTCTTTTTCTAATTTGATTTTTAAACAAAAAATTTAAATTTTTTTTAATGTAAAATAGTTTATCATCTTTTTTACCTCAGAGTTCTTTTTTTCCTAAAATTTTGAGCTTCGTCTCAAAATCTTTCTCAAAACTTCGACTTGTTTCTTCAAAATTCCCGTTTAAATTATAAATTGTTATTCTTTTCCAAAATTTCAACTTTGTACTTAAAATTGAGAAGATTTTGTTTTTATAAATTTAGAAATTTTGGTTATCTAATTTAAAAGTTTTTTATTTTAAAGTTTGCATTTTCGACTCACTTTTTTGGCTTTTCCTTGGAATTTTGAGTGACATTTAAATAAGTTTTATCTAAAATAAATTCGATTCTTATAAAACTAATTTTAAAATAACTTCAAATTAAATACAATAAGAGTCTGAATCAGGAATTTTGAGCAAATCTGCCAAATATTGAGAAAAACTATTACAAAAATCAGTTAAAATGTAAAATCAATCTAAGCCAGGAAAACCTGGAACTAGATCAAGACTAGATAATTCTATTGCCTTTCATGATTTTTAGAGACACTTATTTCAAAACTACCAAGTTTCAACATACACTAACCTGCAAAATACTTTTGAGCGATATTGTATATAAATGCAATTTTCATAAGAAACGGTTTTTGCAGAAATTATATGAGAAGTCGAAATTCAGTATGTTTTTAGACCAAAAATCTAGTTTCGGTCGGTCAAAATTTATATCTTTTATAGACGTGTTGCCCTTCATTTGAAAATTATGGACTTAATTTCAACTTGACCACTTTTTCCCCGAAATTTAAAATTTGGTTTTGTATTGGAAATTTTTCACAAATTTCGAATTTTTTGAAGTGAAAACTTCTTTACGCGCATGGAACGATTTTTGGTAGTGGGAAAACTCATGATTTCGCGTCACCATCACGATAATTTGCATTACCAATATCTAATATTAACAGTATTGGGTAGTTGTAATTAAGACGTTTAATAGATTTTAAAAAAATTAGGAAATTTTAATTTTTAACACTACAATTAATTTGGAAATTAAAAAAACACTCTTTATTTGCTAGTTTTAATTTTTCACTTGTGATTGCAGTTCCAATGACTGCCCATTTATTTTTCAAATTGTAACTTCAATTGTAAAATTTCTACAGTATTTACTTACGCTTTTCAAAAGTAAATATCAGAAACGTTCACGAGAAAGTTATTTTATGCGATGGAGCCAATTCTTAACATTATTACCATAATAAAATATAAAATAAAAATAATAGATAATCAAATAAAATTAAGATGTTGTAGCAAAAACATAGTTTCCTTAGGGTACCTGCCATAATGTAATGACGTACAATGTAACACATTCAAGCTGACAATAAAAAGGATAGTTGGCTTGAAGGAGTCCTCGTGTGAAATTATTTATGTTTAACTCACGTCCAGTGGGTTATTTGAAAATTAGATTCTCAAAAAGCAACCAAGGCGAGCTAGGAAGTGAAATATTTCCTTTCAAATGAAAGTAAAAAGTGCCGTATTTAAGATTCTCTACGCAAACTTAAAACGTGCAAAGTGTTGCGCAGAAATTCGCAAAGCAGCTCTTCTGCTTACGGAATAATTATACAGTTAATTTGTAGTCATGAGAGTAATGGACTGCTACGGACTAAATGCTACAATTTATGTTTGTTGCTAAATATCACTATTTTTCCAGATAGTCTACACTGATAGCAGCCCATTTTCTCTAAAGCTACGAACATCTACAAACATCTGTCAGGCCATTGCGAGGTTTACCTAAAATTGCAGTAATACTCAAAAAATCTTTTTCGATGATACGATTTCCCAAAGTGCCATTCAATAATTCGAGTTGATACTTTTGCATTCCATTCATGGAAGGCGACCTTATTACCATGAATAATCTATTATGTAATTATCGAAAGTAATCTTCTATAACTTTTTATGAAAGTAGTTATTTATTTTTTAAAATACATCACATCAGTTAGTAGCTTTGACTTTGGAAGCCTAGATTACCATACTTTTAGTTTTTGGATTCGAAATCTCCCTTTAATAAATCAAATACAGTCAAACAAGTGAAATTATGTTCTATCGAATACTGAACTAATGATAAGTAAAGGAATTGACACCTTAGCGTATACTCTAGAAGTTAGGCCGTGCTTCTTTTAATCCACTAACCCACTGAATAATCTTGTGTGTTTAACATCTAGTACCATTCAATACCATCGCTTTGAAATGACTTTCAACGTAAATAACATGCTAGATCGTTAGTGCTGATGCTAAAGTTAAAAGCAGATGTCCTTGGTTGTGGAGATGACACTTAAGCAACGAGTTTGTAGAAATTGCTACCCATAATGGTAATAAATTGGGCGATGGTATTTTGCTTTTTTTTCTACTCGCAGAACCTTTGTCGTGGAATGCACAATCGTTTGATGACCTAGAGTGGGAGTACTGGCTCCGTTGCTTTTTATTATGCTAATTTTTACAATTAGCAAAGCAAAAAATTTACACTTTCACTTTTGTCGTATTCTCCAATTAATATATCCTCGGGTACAGGGATAGATAGCAACACCTAGAAGTTTTGTAATGAAGAAAGTTGATAATTGAATTATTTGATTGCTGTAACCTTTACATAGTGTTCTTAGAAGAAAAAAAAACATTTTATTTCTGGAGGGTGGCCGAGGAATTCTGGATTAGAGTTTGGGTGATAATGGCCAGGTATAAAAAAATACTTAGTTACGTAAATTTGAGTTTCAAAATTTGTAATCTTATTTTTGCGACATTCGCATCAATAATGAATCCTTGAACAATGGAGAAGCCATCCTCTGAAATTTTTATGAGAAAACGAGTCGCTATCAGCGGAACACCCTTTAAATTCACTAAAAAATGAAAGGAATGCATTTTTACTTTTATATAAAATGTTTTCTAAAAAATATTTTTTTCCTGTAGAAATTGTATATGTTTAGTGTTGGAGACAATCAAAATTAGACGATCGGCTACTGTTTCAACGAATAAAAATTTGAATCAACATTTTGTGGATTATTGGAGTGGGATTAGAGGTTTCATAGTGAACCCAGAAACTGTCAGATTTTTCTCTTTAAATCTCTCTGTTACGTCAGCTAAAGCCCATAAATATTGCTGAATAACTCCAGAACTGTAAACTTATTATTTCTTACATATATATACATATTCTGCTTGCAATTATTATTTCCAATAATTCCAATTTTCGACGGTGACGACTAGCTGATTCTTTAAGATTGTTATTACTTTCAGAAACCCTTTTGAAAAATTAAAAAATAATTTCAAATTTTTTTAGCATGAAATGCGCGGTTCACAAATTTTAATTACAATGCCATGTCTAAAGTCAACGTTTATTCTTGAATATACAAATACAAAAATAATTGGATTACAACTCGCAGAACAAATTTAGCTTCTTGTGCATCATAAAAGTTCCATCAATTTCATGTTTAGCTGCTCAAGTCAGGCAACTTTTAATTCACGAATTAATTCAAATCCATCTGTTCACTATTCACAACACATCGCATGGTAAATCTTGAATGTATTTATTTTCTTGTTTTTTTTTAAGTTTAATTCATTCGCAAAGGGTAACCCCATTATGCTTTCAAAGCACTGCGAGTAGGATGAGGAAACAAGGATAGATGGCGATGAACCGCCTTCTTAAACAAGGATAGGTTGTAATTTTTGAGGAAAATTGCTTTCGGTAACAAGTTCCATAACTTAGAGGTTCTATAGAAAAAAAGAGACTCCGTAGACAGAAGTCCTCACTGTGTCAAGCTGGACCGCACAGGAATTTGCTGTCTCCAACTGTCTTGTCTGCTTCAAGGATCTTGCCCTTGGGAGGATCAATCCTATTAGTTCCTGCGAGCATCTTCCATGATAGTACTTGTAAAAAAGAGACAAGTCACGAACCATACGCCTGTGCTCTAGTGTTTAGTGAGAATCGGTCAGACTCTCGTCATCAATTAGGCGAATCGCTCTTCTTTGAATTGAATCCAAGAGAGCTAAAGTGTGTTTTGGGGCTGAACTCCAAACATGAGAAGTTAGTCACATGAGTGTAAGCCTAACTTGAGCTTTGTATAGTGTTAATAGCTGATGAGATGTAAAGTACTTTTTAACTCTAAAAAGAAAGCCTAGCTTCTGAGAGACGGATTTGGGAATGGCGCGCACATGATCGTCCCAAGAGAGGTTAGTGTTCGCATTCACTCCTAGGATAGATACATTAGATCCCATCGGAAGGATTTTACCGTCCATTAGTATGTTTGTTGCATTATTCCTTTATATTTTCTTAGAGAAAACCACGGCCTGAGTTTTTGAAGCGTTGAAGTCGACCAAATTGTTCTTACCCCATTCCAGAATAATCTCGAGATCCCGATTAATCGTGTGTATCTGCTGTTCCCTTGTTGATCTGAAGCAGCGATAGATAATGGTTTGTCGGAGAAAAAAGATGACACCAGGTTACTACCATCCACGTAGCTATATATAGGATTGGAAGTTGAAGCTAAGAGATCGTTTATTTGTAACAAAAATAGAGTAGGAGACAGAACAGACCCGTGAGGCACCCAAACGTTAATCGCTAATGTCTCGGATGAGATGCCATCGACGACGACCTGAAGAGATCTGTCAGCGAGAAAATTGGATATCAAATGACAGAATCCAGGAGGAAGACCATAAGATGTTAATTTGGCGAAAAGAGATCGATGCCAGACTCTGTCGAAAGCCTTTGAGATATCCAATGCCACAATCCTAGCCTCACCATGTTTTTCCATAGCTGAGTTACAGATATGAGTAACATATGCCAGTAGATCGCCAGTGCAACGTTGTGGTCTAAAACCGTATTGCCTGTCGGAGATGATTCTATTTTCCTCCAGGTATTTGAGAATCTTAATGTTGATAACCTTTTCCATCACTTTAGATACAACGGGTAACAAAGATATAATGCGATAGTTATTATCCAGATTCCTTTTTCCAGATGTTAGGAAATACACCTTTGTTGTAAGAGAGTGTGAACTCTGGAACGCACTTCTTAAGAACAATAGAGGGAATACCATCAAGGCTATAAGCTTTCGAGGTGTCGAGCTCAAGGAGAATCTTCCTGATTGTGCGTTGTCTGAAAACAACTTCAGGCATCGAAGTGCCAACCTCAGGGAGAATAGGAGGTTCTGCGTTTCGAGAATCAAGATTGGAATTTTCAGCAAACATTAAGGCTAACATATCAGCTTTTTCCTTGGAGGTAGTAGCAATATTGCTATTTTCATCGAGTAAAGGTGGAAAATTTGAAGGTCTAAAATTCTTTCCAATGGACTTCGCAAATCCCCAAAAGGACCTGGACCCGTTCGGACAGTTGATAAGCCTCTGGCGCATTTTACGATCGAAATCACCTTTTGCCTCGTCAATAGCCTGTTTACAAGAACGTCGTGCATCTACAAATATGGTCCGAGTCTCGACTGAGGCATTGTTTCGCCAACGACGATATGCGCGATTTTTGCAGGAGACAGCCCCGAGCACATTTTTTACTGAACCAAGATTTACTGAAGGCAGACTTCTTTTAGGAGTGGGAAATTAAGCATACCAATCAGGATAGTTTCTGTGATGGATTCAGTGACTAAAGAAGGGTTGTCTGAGTTAAAGCAGACTTCTTGCCATGGGAAAGATGCAAAGAAGTCTCTTAATTCTTCCCAGTCTGCGTCAGGGAAGAAGGTGGTATATGAAGCGAGCGAGAGGCTGCTACAACTTTGTGATCCGAATTTTCAAGCGGTGATGTCACAGAGATTTTATACGAATTTGGTGAATTTGAAAGAAAAAGGTTAAGTAGATTAGGTTGATAGGTGTCTACATCAGGAATTCTTGTGGGTTCCTCAATTAATTGCGATAATCCACAAGTGATGGCGAAAGCCTCTGCCACCCTTCCCGCGTCATCAGTTCGGAAAGAAAACCTTAACCAGGGGATGTTGTGTACGTTGAAATCACCGAGAAAGACAACCTCAGCTTTTGGATAATTCGTCTGTAGGTGATCAAAGGTTACAGAGAAATAAGAGAAGAACTGTCTGTATGAGGGATCGCTTGGAGAGAAATAAAGTGAACAAATGGATATTACTTCGTTTTTAGAGCAGATTTTTAGCCAAATCACATCATGATCAGCAGATTCCAGTGCTTCTTCTCGTTGACAGGACAGGTCGCTTCGCGTAAAAGCACAAATTCCCCTCTTGTGTCGAAATTTTGTGTGCAAGTCGTAGTAAGGGCAAAGCAAATGAACTGTACTGACGGATGGGGAGACTTGGGTTTCTGTCAGAGATAGCACATGGGGTCTTTTATTTTGAAGCTGTTGATGAACCGAGTTTAGATTTGAGTTTAGACCTCGAGTGTTACAGAATTGAATTTTTAAAGAATTGTTTAAAAGAAACTTGGTCCGTGGCACATTAAAATTATCCGTCGATTTTGGATTTCCTTGCACACCCTCCACCCGGACATCCGAAGGAAGGTAGTTTACGTCCGGAATTTTTTGCACGAAGAGAATTCATCATCTTTGTTTTTAATGATCAGAAGAAAAAATCAGAGTATATGAAAAAAGGAAATAAGAAAAAGGACAGGATGAGGAAAGAAGAATAACAGGAACCGACTCACATGTCCGAGATGGAAACATGATGTAAGCATCATTTCACCTAGTGATACGTGCGGTGGTACTACCTTGGACGACTGAAAGTTCCAGTCTACCAACTACAAGCAATATGTGAAATGTAGCTCTTAAGGGCGAACGCACACCACCCCATTTTTTTTTCTAATATGGTGTATGACTCATTGGAATTACAATTACAAAGACGAATTTATCGCATTCATCACATTTAATATTTTAAAAGAGGTTGAGGTTTGCATAACAGAAAAATGTTATTGTTAAATTCACCGTAACAATTGCTCAAAATATGCGTCATTTATTTGAGGTCAACCTCGTAATCTGCGACAGGGTTCGTCCCTTACGATACGTAACATTTCCGGAGCTACTGCTCTGATTTCATGTCTTATTCGTTCTTTCAGCTCATGCTATTTGGATTTAAATGTAGAAGTACCTTTGAGATGTCTCCACAAAAAATCCAACGGTAGTAGATGTGGAGACCGTGCTGGCCACTCGATGGTACCTCATTTACCAATCCACCTACCGGATAAAATTCTATTCAGATATTGGCTAACAATAAGAACGTAGTGTACCGGGCCCCACCCTATTGAAGCCATACCTTCTGATCAGTCAAGTTGCGTTCTAAAGGATTTAGGAATAACTATCATAAAATTGGTATTAGCTCGCCCGGGAAAAATTTTGCTCCATTAAGAGTGTCACTCATGGAAAATGGTCCCGCAACTCTTCAAGCAAAAACGTTTAAAGTATATTTCGTACTTATACAAAGTGTTGCCAAAAATATCGGTGAATCTACAATTAAAAAGAATATGTCATACTGCACTTGAAGATCTCATCTTTACTTTAAGGGAAGATCAGACTCCCAAAAACACTGGTTGGGACGGAGTTATAAGATTCTCAACCCCAACAAAAAAGATTGGGAGAAACGAGAAACCGTGGTAAGCCAAGGAAATTTCGTCTGGTTTATAGAAGGATGCGGCATTTGCGGAAGATACGGGGCTGGGACCTGTAGCCAAAGCAAAAATTACAGGAAAAGTATTACAATGGGCGAACATGCATCGGTCTTTAAGACTGTAGTATGGGTCATTCGAGAATGCCCAAATTTCCAAATGAACGTGACGCCTCGTCGCACACTCTACATATGCACGGATAGCCGTGCCCTAGAGCATACCACCAGTTCTACCGTAGTGTGGGACTTTGTGCAAACCCTTAGTAGACTAGGAGAAACTAACAAGGTCACACATGTTTGGGTGCCCTAGCTTAGCAACATACACGGCAACGACGTCGCCGATAAGCTGGCAAGAGGAGGCTCTGCAGAAATTCCAACCGAACAGATCGTAGGCAAAAACATCATATTGACAAACCTCGAACGAGCTTATTTAAACCGATGGAGGAATATAACCACCTGCAGGCAAGCAAGATTGATGATAGATAAACCATTGCAATCAAGGGCTGAAGTACTTATTGCAATGAATAAAAGCAGACTAAGCAAAGCACTAGGTCTGCTCACTGGCCAAGGGCACTAAAGAACACCTGGTTAAACTCAAAGTAGCAGAAAGAGACCAATGTCGACTGTGTGGGACTTATGCAGGGAACAAGTTTACACATTGTGTGTGCTTGACCAAACCTGGTCAACTACAGATGTAATCTAACTGGTAATTACACATTAAGACCAGAAGATCTAGAAGGAATGGGTTTAGATAAGATGAGCTTGGCTGTAAAGGCTGGGATATATAATGCTAACTAAGACTCGAACAAACTTGTGGAAGTTACAAAGGATTTGGAATTTAGGTGACAGGGCCTATAACGGCATAAAAGGTAAAAAAAAGACGAAGTCCCAATTTTAATGAAACCTAGCAGTGACTCACAAACTAGTAATAAAAATAAAAATGATAACAAGATTGATCCGCATCTCAAAAGGTTCGCCATCACTCCCTTAGGAGATACAGCACTTCAAAGTTTCCAACAAATTTGTTTTAAATTTCTACATTTTTGTCGAAATTTCGACTTTATTTCAAAATCTTTTTTAATCTCTCTATCTTTCTCAAAGTCCGTCTTTAAAAAATCCGATTTTTTTTTAATCAAAGTTTCTAAACATTTTAATTTGTTTCCCAAAATTTCGAAATTACATTTCAAAAATTTTACCTTTTGTTGAATAGGGGTATCTTTCACAAGTATTATGATTCACGAGGAACGATCTAGGGGTTGCTCCCCTATGGCTCAAGCAGTCAAGCGTAAATATTTATTCAACAGTGAGGATTTTTTTCTCTAAATTACAACTTTTTTCTTAAAATTTGCCTTTTTCGAAATTTTCACTTCATTCTAAAGATTTGCCTCAAAATTTGAATTTTTCTGGCAAATTTCGATTTTTTAAAAGAAAGTCAACCTTTTTTTTAAATCTAGATTATTTTTAACTATACTTTTTTTTTCAAGAGTGCCGAATTTTTCTCAAATTTCGGTTTTTTTTATTTGGTTTTTCCTTTGATCAAATGGCAAATTTTAACTTGTTTCTCAAAATTTCGACATTTATCTCTAAATTTGACCTTTCGTGGTATGGGGTACCTATTATAAATATTATGGTTTGCCTATATACAGTGACTCACAGCTTAAATGATGCAGTGAGCATACAACAGATAAAACTACTGGCACAAACATACCGAAAGAACTAACCACAAAGAGTTACTAACAGTTATAAACCTTTGCAAATATAGTTCCAACTTTATTGTATGTCAAGCTCTAAAAGTAATGTACCTGACAAAAAATGCAAACAAACGGATGCGCCTATAAAATAGAGCTCACAGCTAAAATGATGCAGTCATTATGCTAACCATAAAATACCATAAATTTGTACTTTATTAGTAATCTAAAGGTCTCTGTTTAGCGACTTTTTTCTTTTATATTGACCACACATTCTCTGTTATATTAATGTTAGATGATAGTGGTGGTGTATTAAGACGCGCCAGACAATTTTGAAATAACCATTCTCGTACATTACACTCTGAAAATTTTGGGTTGCTGTCGTAAAAAAATTGAAAATTCTGTTGGATGTTTAATTTTTCAGCACTTTATTGTACGAACTGTTTTAAAATATTGAAACAGGAATACTAACTCATTCTACCGACAGTAAAGGGTGTTTTGCCGACCCTGACAAAAGACATATGACCCCAAAGCATCACGTGTTGGCCATCCTATTAAGCTGAAAATTTCAAATTCTTAAGTTTTAATCCTTGTTTAGGTTTTCTCTTAAAGTTATCTTCCATCTGATGAAAAAAGGTTAAATTTCGTTTCATCAGCCAATAATACTGACTTCATGCAGATCATTCATTTATTAAAATGCTGCTGAGTGAATTCCATTATTAGCTTTCTTTTGAGGGGTATATTCCGAAATGTTCTCCTATGTAAATTAACTCCCCTCAAAACAGGTCGTATTTTTTTTGTGCAACATTGTTTTTTGATGTCTTTTGAACTTCTATTGTTAACTTTGAGGCACTTAATTTGGGGTTTTTGATGCTTATTCTTGCATCTACCCCCTTGTCGTATTGAGTAAAAATTTTGTTATAAGCTTTTGTTAATTTATTTAAAATCCTATTTTGTTTTAGTATAATGTTTTATAATATGTTAAACTGTTCCTTGACCTTTTTAACCATTTTAGCAATTTTCTATAGTTGTAACCATTATTAAAATGGTTAATCATCATTTGTGACTTCTCAATTGTGGTATGACAGTCCGCATAGCTATTTGTGCCTGTTTTACAAACATTTGGCATAAATAATATGGCACAAAATTAAGATTTACTATTAAAAACATCTAATAATTAGCTAAATTGGAAAAATCTTCCGTAATTCTGATGATATGGGCAAGTGATGCAGCCTGCTTCTTTTAAGCTGTGATGCTGAATTTACCGGTTTCCACAAATTTTTATTTATATTTTGGTTATTGTCAGCATTGTATTCATATCATTCTAGGGGTGAATGATATATTCATACTCCTATTTACTGCAACCAACATTTTCCCCAGTTTTCATTTGCTTATTTTTATATGCCCTTTTATAATAAAATATGATAACTGCATGTAAGTAGGTAAGTGGCTATGAGCCACTATATTTATCCAGGTGAAGAACGGTAGAGCGCTTGTCCACCCTACCTTTATGCCTCTTTTCTTAAAATTTGACTTGTTTGGCAAATTTCGACTTCTTTATATAGAAAGTTAACCTTTTTCTCGAAATCTAGATTTCTTTTCAATCTTCATCTTTTTTTCGTAAATTCCTTATTTTTTAAATTTCAGCTTTTTATAAATGTTTTGATTTTTTTTAATCAGACTTTTTGAAGTAATTGCAATATGTCTCTCAAAATTTCCACATTTATTTTAAAGGTACCTATCTTCAGGCATAGAGAAACTAAGAGTATAGTCTCTGTCCATAGGTATTATTATTTACCTATGACTCATTCAGTGAAGCCAATATATTTATTCATCAGGATTTTCTAAAAAGGTCGAAATTTCGACTTTATTACGAGGAGTCAGCTCTTCTCTCCAAATTTTACCTTTTTATTCGAAATTTAGACCTTTTTTTTCAAATTTCATCTATTTTTCGCAAAATTTCAAATTTTTCTCAAAATTCACCTTTTTGAGAACATTTTCTTTAAAGTTGACTATCTGGAAATTTTGACTTTTATTTCAACCTTTTATGTTTCTCAAATTTCGACTTATTCCCCAATTCTTTTTTTTTCCGAAATTTCACTTTTTCTTAGAATTCATTCTTTTTTCGGAAAAATTTGAACACTGTCAGAAATAAGATAAAGAAAGTGAAAACTCGAAGCAATATTTTTAACAATTTTGAATTTTTTCGTCAAAATTATGACCTTTTTCGGGAAAATTACACTTTTATATTAGAAATTCGACTTCTTCCCTAAAAATAGACCTATTTTTTTTAATAAAAATTTTAATTTTTACCACAATTATTATTTGCCTTGTTCAACTTTCGCATAAGATTGAACTTCTTTTTTGCAAATGTAGACTTTTTCCTCGCCTTTCTAAATATCGCCCTTTTTCTAGAATTTTCGACATTTTGCCAAAATGGGATTTTGCTAAAAATTCTGGTTTTGATTCAAATCTGGATTTACCGAAATTTTAGCTTTTTTCCCAAAATTAGACCGTTTCTCGAAATTACTTTTATTTCAAAATTCAACCTTTTCAGGAACCACGATGGAATGGGATGGCTAAAGATAAAAAGTTTTGTATAATTTTTTTAATGTCTTTTAAATGGTAGAGGTTGGGATATTTATCAGCTCCTTTTGTGAATACTGAAATTGTTATGTTTATCACTTATTATCATGCACAGCTAGGCCGCAATCATTACAAAACGTTAATCATTCCTTATTTAATTACATTAAAAAAAAAAGGAATTGCAATTAAAGGGTACAGGAAAAGGAGACGATAAGTAATTTTTTTTCAAAAATGAGTTGCCTGCATTATCTGCTAGCCAACGGTGTAAAGAATTAGTTTATAAAAATACTAGTGTTGGGCTATTCGAATAAAAATTGTGAGATGTATTCGATTCTACCAAGATCTCGAATACATCCGATTCTTAACTGAAGTATTTGAATACTCCCAGATTCCATGAGTTGAAGTGAGAATATGAATAGAATCGGTTTTGCATCTTGTATTCGAGATCTTAGACATGCATTACTGAATGCGTATTGTATTCAAGATCATTTTTATCCGGGATGGTTGGTTACGCATTATGCTCGCACACTCCTGCATTCGAATATGTATCTAATTTTTAATTTATTGCTTCATCCTTCTCATAACATTATTAAATAACGAAGTGCTTAAGTACTTTTCAAAAACTGGCTCTCAATTTTAATAACGAAATTTAACAATATCAGGAAACACAGTGCCAATATGCGAATCCAATCAAAGTTAAAGATACGTATGAATGTGAACCCTAAAGCTTCAATATTTATTTATATTAAGAAATTTACATATATTCAATTACTGAACTACCAATTACAGGCATAGGTATGGAAGTACTGAAATCGAATAGGCCGCCGAAACAATTTTTCTAGTAGGTATTTTATTATCTCATAATTCGACTCTTTGTATTCGAATACTTATTCGATTCTCAAAATATTCGAATTCAATGTATTCGATTCTGAAAATCGTTCGATTATTCCAACAGTAAAAAATACATCAAGTCTATAATACATTGTCGTTTTCCTTTAATAAAGAAATGGTAGAGAATCTATACCTTAAAACCCCTTTTTCTCAAAACGAATTATTTTGATTTACCGCCTTCTTTGCCTGTATGCACCCTTTCATTGCATTACTTTGGTAAAAAATGTAAAGGGTAGTGTCTGTCACTTTTGGAAAATAAAAACTTCCTCATAGAAAGAAATTAATTACTACTTTTCATTAATTCTGTTAAATTGTATTGTAAAATGTTACGAATTATCTGTAACTTTGGTAATGGTTTAAGCAGAAACTTAATTTTATCTTTTTCTTATGGTCCTCCATCCATGTGCCATGTGTGCAAAATTCGGTTTAAATACATTTGAAAATACATAAGTGTTTTGAAACTTTTGAACACCTTGAATCTTTTTTAATAGAGAATTTCCAGGTACCTGTTCATATGAATCTTTTTACCCAAGAGAAGTGTTTGAAGCTTTGGATGGACAATTTAAAAAGAGAGTTATCAGCCATGACCAACTACAGAAATACAAATTTTATTCGATTGGCAGCCTTATTTGCTAGACCTTAATCCGTGTAATTACTTTCTTTGGGGTTACCTGATGAAGCTTCAAAAATGCTCCAAAAATCATAGACCTCAAAAAATCCGGCGAAAATGAAGTAAAAGTTATTTTAATTATAGTGTGTGAAAGCAGTTTCAAGTTTTAAGAATCGTCTAAGCATCATCTTGATTACTGATGACGGACATTTTGAACATCTATACCAACCACCAAATGTGTATGAGCTTATAATAATAAGAAAAATACAGCTCTAGCACATACTACCACAAAGATATTGATTTTTAAAATCCCATGTAGTAGCTTTTGATTATCCCATAAGATAATTATTAAAATCAATTCGACAAATTGTTATTAAAAATTTATGTTTGTATATATTTACAAAAGTCATGGTGAGTAAGAACACATTAAATACAATTAAAGCATTAAAAGAACATGTAAACTAAGTTGGCCCTATGGATCTACGAAGGCGATCATAATATATCTCGTGCCTTTGGTCACTAACAAGCCTTCATGATAGTGAGTAAGTCTTCCAGGGTGCATCATCATCCATCCGATTTTAGTCTGGGTAACACTACAGTTATATCTTATGAACCTGCAGCCGCCTCCTTCGTAATCTTTCCCTACTTCGTTCAAAGCAATATTTATGGTGTATGTGGAACTATCGTGATGCGGCCGCAAAGAAGGTTGTTCATCAGGCCGATAACGAACGACGAAGTTCATTAAAGATTTAGGGGGATCGTGGAAGTAACCAATGAAAACATGTTCCTGCAGAGGTCTGACATAGCGTTGTAAGAAATACAACCAGTGCCGTTCCCATCCCACTTGATTCATATGAATATCTCTAGTGGGGACAGCCTCATAGCCTCCTTCGAGGCGTTTATCTTGATTGGAACCATCGGACCACTGACCGTAACCCTCCATCATGTTTATTAAGCCACTGCAGAATTTTCTCGAGACGATTGGAAACCAATAAACATCCGGACAAGGCTGAAACAATCAAAATCATACACTATCTTTGTTATTAATCGAAATTTTACAACCCGGTTAGCTACGGTATAACTTAAGTCATAGAGGTCACGAGTGGTGAGGTTAGTTGGTTGTATTATGGATTACATAGCGATATCCATTAAAATCAAGCACCCTCGGCGTGACATGCGTTTAGCTATATTAAACTTAACAAAGAAAATGAAATTGGATTTCAATTGCATCGTAATAAACTTGTATATATTCGTATATACAAGGTTTATTATCTCAGCAGGGAGTAATGCTTCAATTAGCATGTAGCGCAAATGTTTGCGTAATAAACAGTTAAAAGTCAGTTACAAGTCACCCAATGGAGATTTGCTCTCTAGGATACTTATACGACTGACTAGCGGCTTTAAATTGGAAGTGTATACAACCACCGTACCATGCTGACGAGGCCAAGGAAGGCCGAAACTAGTCTATGGTTGCGGTTGTACATATTTTCAATTTTAAGCACGTTTAACTGTTTAATTACAGAACATTTAATTGGTCATTTGTCAAAACTAGATGAAAGTAAAGTCACGCCGAGGACGTTTGTATCTATGGATGTTGCGATGCAACCTGTGATACAAGCTTTGCCTCATCTACGTGAACTTTGCAATTGCAGTCTAATTTTCATTAGATTCTAATGAAATTGGATTTCAATTGCATCGTAATAAACTTGTATATATTCGTATATATTATATATTATCTCAGCATTATTTGTTAAGTTTCAACTTTTTTTAATGCCTACTGCAATGATGCAACCAAAAATACATGAATGAAAGTTATCTCACTACTAATAGCGTTTAGAATCCTTGTTAGTTACATCATACATCTTGGTTGTAAATAATGCCAATTGAACGTTCGACTGTTTCACATTTAATTGAAATCGAAATTTTACCTGCTCGTTATTCTTATCGGGGTTAAAACTTTCCGGATAATCTTCGTGTATGTAGCGTTCTTCCCAATCGACTTCATTTTCGAAAATTTGATACATGTCCGGTTCTGTCCTCGTTATGTCGTATGTCTCTGGATTCACTAGATGACCAAAGTCCACTCGATTGGAAACGAACATGAAAACATTAAGGTTGCGCAGGTTAATACAAAACGACATGTCTGGGTCATAGTCGCCGTGGACGAAACTGATTTGGTTTTTGTCGTATATTTCGAACAATTTAGCATTGACTAAATAGCAGTTGGTTATAAAGGGCACGTTCCATAATCCCCTGAAAAAGAAAAAAGTTATTCGATTTACTTTTAACATCTGTATTAATAGAATTGACTGCGACTTCAAAATAACTTTCTTTTTTGTAACCTCATATCACCTTTTACATACACTGTCAATTTGAAAACGCACCACCTTTAATATTTCAGTTGTTTTATAAAATATGGAATTAGGCAAAAACGTGTCAATTTTATTTTCAAGGGGGACATCTTTTCAGCTGACTTTCAATTAAATTACAACAACCCTTGATCTGGGTGGAGTCAGCGTCTAAAAACTTAAATGGGAAGAGGGGTTGAGCGATATCTCATTTTAAAGTTCGTTCAATTGCCTTTTTAAGTATACCATATACTTGACCTTTCTGTTCAATAGTTTTCGAAAGCTGAACGTTAAAAATAGTCAAAATGTTCAGAAAATCGAATTTTGGGAAAAGTTAAAATTTTGGATAAAATTGAAATTTTGAAAAAATTTCAAACATTTAAAAAAGATCCGAAATTTTAAAATAAGCACTTACTTTTTTCAAAATTTTGGTTAAATAATATTTTGATAATCATAAGAAAGTCGAAATTTTGAGAAAAATTCAACCATCGAAAAAACTGGACGTTTCCAAAATATTTAACATTTTCAAAAATTCTTAATTTGAAACAAAATTCGAAATTTTAAAAATCGAATATTCTAAAAGTCGAACTTTTAGGAAAAAATGAAATTTAAAAAGGCGCCAATTTCAAAAAAATCAAAATTTTGGAAAAATGTCGAAATTAAAAAAAAAAAACGATACATTTAATACGAAAAACAAAATAGTGGCTGTGATAGTAGTAAGTGGGATCGAGTGACTTGTCCGTTAGTAATAAATAAATTCGAAAAGATGACGTTCAAAATACGTATATATTCGCAATAAAGTTTAACGAGGCCCCACACTCGCCGTGCAAACAATAATATTATAAAATTAATATTCCCCCATGGCCAACAAATTGGGTTGTTTAATAGCACCACTTAAATCATAACATCAATTACCTCTCTCACTTACGACCTCAATCCGTCTTGCAAATTTAATAGAGGGAAAGAAATTTTGATCGTCGCGAGGCCAAATTCGCACACTATCGGCCTAATTTGATTTCGCTACGAGTCCAAGATTCAGGTCACACTCGGAGCTATGGCGAACAGGAGGCTGCTGGTTTTGATATTATTATGTCTCACTAGTTCGACGTGTTTAGCGGCCAGAGGCGGCGGCAGAGGGGGTAAGCGGGGGAGGTTAGTGTGGTGGATCGGGTTTAAGTCGATTGTGCTTTTACAGGTAAAGGAAGGGGGAGGAATCACTACTCCCGAATGCCTGTGATTATTCAGCACAGGAATCCCGCCTCCGCCAATTATTACGGCCACAAAGATGTAAGTTTTTTTTTAGGTTTAAACTTATAATTGAATGTTTGTTGTTTAGGGGGCTAAGATTGTAAAAGCCAGTCATTTCGAACTGGAGTATATGTTGGGAAGGAAAATAACGTTTTTTTGTATGGCACAAGGTCAGTTTTTAATATAGTTCCATTAAATCATTTTTGTAAGCATTGAAACATACTGCAGATACTTTTGGATGGAGTCCGAAAGAAAGTTGGCAACTGGCAAAAATTAGACCTAATTATTATTATAGTATTTAATTTACTGTTGAATTAACAAGTATATTATTCATAGGCGACTTTGCCATGTTTTAGTCTCGGTATATTTCAGCTTAATCGTTTGGCAGGCTCTTACATCATAATGATTACGTGTAGTCCTTTGAAATAAATATACATATCTCAGTTAGTAGGCACTGAAATCCTCATTTTATGTTGGCAACAACCAAAGTTATGTTACTTTGGCAGCACTTTGACATTTTTTAATAGTTACTAAGTATTTTGATGTAAGTAACAAAAAAGTTTCCCCTTTAGTGTGCCACTGTAATTTTCTGGCATCTTCATGTATGTCCTTACTTGATCAGTAGAGGCCAAATCGATAACCTTGACATAACGTCAAGGTAGACAGAGAAAAAGTAATAAATTGAAATTATTAATAATCGACATACAGCTAAATAAAAATATTCAACTTAACCTAAAATTCAACAATAAAATGATTAACGCATGTTTTTTTTTAAATATCAAATCTTTCTGATACAAAATAATCTTCTTTTTTATATTAGTAGTTTTTTCAATATCGAATTTTCGAAAAATATAACTTACCTAAATAATAGGAGTAAGAGTTTTCAATTATTAATTGCAGAAAATGAATTGAAAAATATGTTTAAATCTTTAAATAAATAAAAAATACTTTATTGCTCACATGGGAATGATCCCCACCCAGTGTCACCAAGCAGAAGCAACATCAAACATACTTACCATTACATTAAATCAGTTGGCCCACGAAGACTTTTCTATACTGTATATGTACATATATGTTATATGTAATATAACCTAAAATAATTTTGCAGGTTTACCTAGACCAGTCATAACGTGGTTTAAGGATGGGATTGAATTATATGCACACAAATTTTTTCAGGTATAAATACACACATTTAGAGGGTTGCATTATTGCAGTCTAGAGCTCGGTTAGAGCTATTTCACTCTTCCTTCCACAGACCGATAGGTGGCGCTATACTTATAGATTATATTTGGTAACATTTGTAACTTAAGAATGCGTTTAGATTAGACACTTTATTCCGTACATTTCTCTCTAACATAAGTGTCAACTATCCTGAGAGAAGCTATCCAAGACTTATCTACACAGCTAAGAGGAGATAGCTTCTCTCAGGAAAGTTGACACTTACGTCAGCGAAGAAATATATTTTATGTCAGAGAGAAATGTACGCAATAAAGTGTCCAGTATAAATGCACCGTTAGAGTCTATACCGTCGAACACAGCATTTGTCAGATTCAAGTTGAGTATGCCAAACTGACAAGATCAAAACAAAATCGAAACAGGTCACTAGTTCCTAAACTTTGAATCTGATAAGTGTTCAAACCTATTGGTCTATGTGGTACGCATACACATTTTATACATAAGTAATAGAATCTTGCATTACGTAAAAGAAAATCATTGAACCATTAAACTGATCTAAAACAGATTAGAAAAAACCATTTTTCTAAATTGGTGGTATGGGAAAGGTAAGGCAAAGCTCAACGCAGATGGCGCCGCCACAGCATGTTTCGACTGCAACAGATTGTAGTGTCTGTACCTTGGCATTTATTTATACGCTATATGTTTGTTTGATTTGTATTTTTTGCTACTAAAGATATTCGATGTCTTCTCCATATCGCCTCTATAGGAACTAAATATGTTCGATCTTCTACACATCAACACTTAACCATGCTTCATTTAAATATTTGAAAACTGGGTAGTAGAAATTTTCAATAAAATTAATAAACATAAACAAATATTTAATCAGTTTGAGATAAACAGCCCAGTGCTGTAACTAGCTTTCAAAGGAACATGTGCAATGTGTTACATCTAGACCATGGATTATTATTATAGAATAAGGATACTGCACTCCCTGTATTGGCCATGTATGGGCTCGCAAAAGTTGATCTATCAACGGCGCAAAATGTCACAATAGCAATTGCAGCTCAGTTATTTTACTGAAAGACTAGAACAAAAAACCACCTGAAACATTTTTAGATTTCTCCTACGTCATCTTTTTCGTAAAAAATATGAATGAATACACTAAAAATTGGAATTAAAATTAAACGAAATCGGCAAGTTTTGACATTTCTCAACAGCTGTTTAATATCCACATTTATTTACTTCCTTCCTCATTGGTTGTAGAATTTCATTTTTAGTCTCTGATTCCATTACTACTGATATCACGAGAAGAGTTACCTACTATCTAGATGCTTTTTTGACATCGTTTTCTATGATCGTGCACTATCCTGCTTCTATAATCCGTAATCTAGACCATATAAAAATAACAACTGCAGAAAAACGAAACACTGGAAATAAAATAAAAAGTGAAGAATAAAACTGACCTCAACAATCAAGATTTTAGTTAAACATTATCGAAAAAAAGTTAGAACTTGTAAAAAAAATTACATTTTATGACACATATGCATATTGACAATTTTAGGAGAAAAGTAAAAATTAAGAATGTAAAATCAAAATATTTGAATTTTATAGAAACAAATTTTGCAGGTTCAACTTGAAGTTTCGAAAAAAAGAGGACATTTAGGAATAAAAGTGAAAATTTCGAAGTCCGGAAATTTTAGAGCTAAAATAATCTCAACATTATTATATAATCTAACCAATGTCGAAATTTTGGGAAAGTGGAAATCAAGAAAAAGTCGATATTGCGTGATTTATGTCAAAAGTTCGAAAAGAAGTCAAAATGTCCAGAAAGGGTTTAAAAAAGAAATTAAAAAAAATAATAACCATGAAATTTACAAAAAATATTCAAAATTTATATTAAAAAATTACCTTTATAAAAAGCATGTTAGTAAAAAACTTGAGTTTGCGTTCTAAAATTGAGGTCAAAATAATGAAAATAAAATCAGTTTTCAGAAAGTCGAAATATTGAATTTCTAAATGAATTTTTGTCAATGCCACATT
The DNA here is from genome assembly GCA_028583605.1 of Dastarcus helophoroides. Lineage (NCBI taxonomy): Eukaryota > Metazoa > Arthropoda > Insecta > Coleoptera > Bothrideridae > Dastarcus > Dastarcus helophoroides. Next base: position 7,251,984 of record CM053335.1, read on the forward strand.
TTGAAAATGAAAAAATTTCAAATACAAGCCACATTTATGACATATTTTCGAATTTTCGATGTTACAATCTAAATGTTAGGAGAAAATTTAAAATTAAAATAATACTTAAACTTTCGAGATTTTACAAGGAAAAAAAACCGCGCGCAATTATAGATTTAAATCGTAAATTCGAAGGGACATCTAAGTGATCGAAAAATTTAGAACTGTTGTTTTCATGAACATTGGATTTGAAACCAAACAAAAAATTTAGATCTGATAATCTGGAACATTTAAATTTTAAATTAAGACGAAATTTCGAATTTCTAGATTCGAGTAAAAGTGTCGCGTCGAAGGAAAGTTTGAAACTTCAAGATTATATTCGCAACTTCAAATCTTCAAATTCGGAGGTTAAACAAAATATCTACAGTTTAACTCAAATTTGGAACTATTTTTGAAATTTTTAAGTTGAAATCGTAAAATCGAAGGAAGTTCAAATCATTGAAAAATTTAGAATTGCAGGTTCAATTTTAAAAAAAGTTCACTTTTTTCTTCAAATTTATACGTTAAGCTGAAGATATCAGTTTTCGATTCAAAAATGCACCTTTTTTTTCAAAACTTTGATTTTTTAATCAAAAACTATACTTCATTCGAAAACTTCAACTTGTTTTCTGGAACTTTTGATTAAAAATCAAGAGATCTAGATCTAATAAGGTGAAACATTTAAATTTTGAATTCAAGACGATATTTCCAGAAGTGAAAATTTCTAAATTCGAGTGAAAGTTTCAAGGGAAACCTTTAAATTTGAGGATTAAATTCGAAATTTCAAATTTGAAGGTTAAAAATAAAATATCTACAGTTGAAACTCAAATTTGTAGCTATTTTTCGAAATTTTGGGAATTCAAGTTGCAAAAATATGTACTAAACTCTAAAATTCATTGTACCATGAAACGGTTGTCCGGTATCTTAAAATTTTGTTTTTATAAAAAGAAAATTCAAAATTGGAACTATAATGTAAAGTTTGTAAACCAAAAAAAAAGTATTAAAAGACAGCACAATTTGCATTCATTTTTTTAAACTTGTCTGCAATCCTTTTAAAAAGGGAAAAACACAAGCTTGAAATTGTAAAAAAAAATGGAAATTTTGAAACAATGTCTCCGAATTAGTAATAAAAAATGCGAAGAAAAACTCGACACTACAAGATTAAATTTGAAAATTCAAAAAAAGTCAAAATGTACAAAAAATTTAGAGTTTAAAAATCTAAATTTCAAAAAACTAGAAATTTATAGAACAATTTAAATTCAAATTAAAAATTTTACAAAAACTTAGAAATTTTCAATAAGAATTTAAATGTTATAATAAAAATGTTCCTGTAATTGAAATTTTAGGAAAAAAGTTAAATTAAGAATTACAAAAAAAAATTGAAATTTCTTTGTTTTGTTTAGAAAAACAAAAGTTCGGGTTTCATTAAATTAGATTTCGAAATTAAAACCAAAATTGTTAAAATATAGATCTAGTTAAAATTTTTGGAAAGTGCGGAAATGTTGAGATTCTTTTAGAAAAAAAAAAGAATCATAAAAACTTAGTTGAAATACAAAATTTCGAGAAAGCAAAACTAGTCATAAAAAACAAATTGCAATAGCCTTTTAGAATTAATACAATCAAACTCGAAAACTCGAAAAAATAAAGAAATTGGAGACTTCAAATTATGAATAAAGGAGTTTAAATTTCGAAATATTTTTAAGATTTGTTAAAATTTTAAAGACAATAATAAAAAATCAGAGTTTCAAGTTAAAGTAGAAAGTTTAGAGAATAACAAAAGTCCAAAGAAGGTTTCACCCCTTTACCACATCGTTGATTAAATAAATAATTACGGGATACGTATTTCGCCAGCAGAACTGGCATTTTTAAGCATACTAATCTAAAAAGATATATTTACCCTTAACGGAGATAAAGGACCATTGGCGGCCTCCAGTTTATTGAAGGCTATTTGTGGCAGATCAAAATTGCATGCACCAAATGTGTTAAACAATTAGAAATAGGAAAGAAAGCAAAAGACCATCAGTATCAATTTGAATCTCAATGCAGATGACGTCGATGCATCTTTTGCTAATATTTTTAGATTATTACGCTTGAAAATGCCAGTTCTGCTGGCGAAATACTTATCGCGTAATTATTTATTTAATTGCCTATGTGGTAACGGGGTGAAACCTTCTTTGGACTTAAATCACAAGCCACAGTGTTTAGTTCAGTGCTTTAGAGAATAACAAAAGTTGAAATTTCGAATTTAATCTCGAAAAGTTAAGCTTTCTTTTAATAAAAAATTATCGTGGAAATCGCAACTTTTTTCTCAAAATTTCGACTTGCAAAGAAAAATTTTGCATCTCTCAATTTCGATTCCAAAAATTAATCTTTTGCTCCTTTGACTGAGAAAAAAAAGGCAAAATTTTGGAAAAAAAAAACCAAGATTTTGGTTGGGAAATTTTGAAAGAGTTAAAATCTTGAATTAAAAGTCTAAATTTCTGGCTTGAAGTTGAGATTTTAAGAGAAATAGGTGTTTCGAATTTAAACTTAAACTTTGAAAACAGTAAAATTTATAAGTATTTTCTGTAATAATGATTTTAAACACAATTCTTGGATGGAAACCGGTCTTTGGTTTCCAAACGCTGATAAATGTTGAAATCGATTGGTTTATGCATTGCAATAATCGGTGAAATATTTAATTTAAAAAAAATTGATAAGAATGAGAATAATTGGTTCGAAGTATAATTTTTATAAGAAAAACCCTGAAATTTCGGGAAATTTGTGGATATTTCGAGATTAAAATAAGACATTTTGGAGCCAAACTTTACTTTTGAGTTCACAGTCAAAATTTCGGGAAAAAATTTGAAAATTCGAGATTAAAATTGAAGTCAGCATTTCGAAACTATAAACAAAAAGTTAGAAAAAAAGAAAAATTCGAAGACAAATTCGGACTTTAAGGATTAAAGATTTTAAATTTCGAAAAAAATTTCAAAATTTACTTAAAAAATTCTCGACAACTTGGATTAAGTGCAAGAAATTAAAATCTATATTTCGAATAAAGATAATCAAAGTTTATAGTAAAATCATAGTGAAACCAAAATGAAAATTTTTCAGGAAAATAAAATTGCATTTTTCCAAATTTTAAAAAATCAAGAAAATGTGACTGAAATTTCGAAAAAAAATTAATATTTTGAGTTTAGAATTGAAATGTCGATAAAAAATCGATATTTCCAGTTAAAAATATAATAATAGGAAAATTACTGTTGGAACAAATTTGATATTTGTTTACCTTAAATGGGTTACAAGCTCCCATGCAAGCTAGTCCCCGTGCGAGTGCATATCTTGCACCTAGCGGTTATTCATAATCAATTAAAGAAGTAACTGAAGAGGTTCAAGCATTACAATTCAGAATAAATGCTTTAACTACAATGTCGTCATTGCTTGACCCATATATCTTAATAAGTATATAACTCGATCGAAACTTGCTATGATAGCACCACAAGTGGTAAGAAATGGCGGTTACCCTTGCTATTAATCCGGAAGCAAGATTTTCCATGAATGTTTTAAAACTGTTTGTAACATTTTTAGGTACACGAATGGCCGTCCGGTAATGATACATTAAAAAGTAAAATGGAAATCGACCCAACAACTCAAAAAGACGCTGGATACTACGAATGTCAAGCCAATAATAAATACGCCATAGATATTAGAGGCTTTAGGACGGATTATGTGATGGTTACCTACTAAAAGAGAACAGAATCGTTGCCGAAAACGATTATATATTTTATTTTATATGCTGTATCAAACTTTTGTAAAATAAAAAAAAATATGTTCATATTGAACAAAAATATTTGTTGGTTTATTTCAATAAATATTTACAGATATAGCTGTGATATTTTATATTCCAAAAATAATGAGATTTTAGAGCATTTAGACTATTTAATTTACTTGGAAATATGGGGCGGTGTAAAAGTGTCGCGAAAATATGTAAAAGGATCATTCAGATAAAAGACTTACTACGCAACATGCTAGAAAAACTAGAACAAAATACTACCGCTAATAACAAAAGACTATTTTCTAACCTACATTTTATTCTAAACTGCTTTTTCTACTTTGCCAAATCAAAACAATTGAGCAAATTGATATTAATCTACACGAATCGAGGGGAGATAATAGCATAAGTTTATACCAATCAGTTGCATATTGCACATCATCATTTGGCCCATTAAATATGAAACTGCTCGTTGTGTGGATTTTGCTTACGTTATTTTCGTCGAACGTTATTGCCAGAAGAGGAAGAGCAAGGGGCAGAACTAAGTCCAAGGTGAGTCACCGTATATTCGCAATTATTCCGCGCAAATACAAAGTTTCAATAAAAAGAAAGCCCAAGATAGTTAATTTTTAGTCGCATATTTAAAAATGCTTATTTTCGTTTTCAGTTTCAAATTGGGTTGCCCATTACTGGAAAATACAGGGATCCAGAGTCTGATCACTACTATAACAATGCTAACGTAAGTGAACTAGCAAAATTTGATAAAACCACCTGTATTCAAAGTGAAAGCATAATTTATTGAACAAAGAAAAACCAATTTCATAAATATTTCTGAAATAATGCAAGTGCCAGTGAATAGTTATGCGTTTGTCAGACAATTTGCAAATGTTTCAATGAATTTATTTGCTTTAGGGGGCAAAAATTACATTAGCCTCACATTTCGACTATGAATACACCCTGGGACACAAGATAGCGTTTTTATGCGTTGCAAGAGGAAATCCCAGACCGCATATCACGTGGTACAAAGATGGGAACGAAATTTTCACGCATTTATATTTAAATGTGAGTTGACTGCATGAAAACTATATCTAGTTAGTTCAATTAAATTTACCGCGTACATTTAACATAACAAAAAATCTGAAACGGACAGTGTTGGCAACCAAGAGCTAAATGCCTAAATCTTTAGTAATATTCTAAACAAGAAGACTGTATAGCAAGAGAATTAAATCGTATGGGGCGCTGTAGTAAAAAAGTGGATTCGTTGCAGTCCAAAGAATGCGTAATCATCTACGAAGGCAAAACAGTAAGTAGTGATGCGCAGAACATATGGTCCCAATTCTACCTCTAAAGTTTATTCTGTTACGCAGTCTTCTTGATTAGAAGTAATAAAATTAAGAATGACACATTTTCTTTCGTCGCCTAAAAGAAAAATCCATAATACAGAAATATTTACCCATACGATATGATTAATATATAAATAACAAAGTAATCTATGATGAAACGTGGTAAAGATGGAAAAAGATCACATTACGCCCACCCACAGATTTACATTTCGACATTTTTTTGAAATATCTAGTTTAAACTTGAAGTTTTCAAGGTCTTTAACTCTGGAGTTTAACACGTTAACACCGGTGTATATCACCAGTGGTACGGTTGCTAAACCGGTTGTAAAGGAATTTTTATAAATATTTTGAAACTTGGTGCGCTACTGATGTTCCCTTTTGACGACGATAATCAATCTTCTCCACTTCTATACCTAGCCAACCAATAAACAATCTGCATTGCCTATTTCCGTACCAAATCGTAATGATGAGACAGTGAAAGAAGTTTGGAAATAGCATTTAATGCGAATTTTTAAAAAAATGAAAAATTCGAAAAAGAAATCGAAATTTTCAAAACTCAAGAATTAAAAAAACAAGTCGAAACTTTCAAAACAGTCGAAATAAAAAAAAACAAAATTTTCAAAACAGTGAAAATGTTCAAGAAATCCGAATTTTTCAAAAAGAGTCGAGATTTACAAAATAATTCAAAATATCAAGTTTTTCAAAAATGTTCAAATTTTGAAAGTTAATGCTTTGAAAATTGGAAATATTCACAAAGTAGAAATTTTCAAAAAAAGTGAGATGTCCAAAAGTTAAAATTTTCAAAAAAAAGCACATGGAATTTTTCAAAAAAAAATCGAAATTTATAAAAAAGCCAAAATTTCGAGAAAAAGTGCAAATCCTCAAAATCAAAGTTTCGAAAAAAAAACGGAATTTAAATAAAGGACTGAAATTTTTAAAATAAGGCAAATATGGAATAAAAGTAAAAATTTTTATGTCAAAATGTTGAAATGTTGAAATTTTCAGGAACTCGAAATTTTCAGAAGTCGAAATTTTTAAAAATTTGAAAAAGTCGAAATTACGAAAGTCGAAGTTTTTAAAAAGTCAATAATGTCTAAAAAATTCAGATTCAATAATAACGTAGATTTCTTTCAAGTCAAAATTTACAAGTCACAACTTAGTTGGAAAAAGTCAAAATTTTCGAAAAAAAGTCAAAATTTTCAAAAGGTCAAATTTTTCAAAATAGATTTTAAAAAACTCAATATTTTGAAAAAAAGTTGAAATTTAAACAAAGTGGAGGAAATTCAAAAATATCGAACTTCTTTAAGTTAAATTTGGAAAGAGGTTTAAAAGATGAAATTTTTTAAAAAAGTCAAAACATTCTGAAATAGTGCAAATGTTGAAATTTTCAAAAAGTCGAAGTTTTCAAAAACTCAAAAATTTCAATATGTCGAAATTTTTACAAAAAGTAAACATTTTCAAAAAAGTCCGAAAACCGGAACGAAAAAAATAGCGATTCGAAGCCCTGATTTAAAAAAATTCGATATTTTAATATTTCCGCTGTTCTTCAAACCCTTTTCACGAAAATTATGAGAATTTTAAAAATTAATTTTGAAAAGTACAACTTACAAATTTTGATTTTTTTTTCAAAATTCCTACTTTCTCGAAAATTTAACTTTTGTAGATTCTGCCTTAAAGGAAATCTACACTTATTTAATTTGGACTTTTTTAGACTTTCAAGTTTAAACTCAGTATTTTGGGAAGAGGTTAAATTGTGAGAGAAACTAAAAAAATCGTTCAACTTTTTTGCTTGAACGTTCAACATTTCAAAAAAAGGGTGAAATTTTGACGAATTTTTATAAACGAATTTAGTCTGTCTTTTTGAATTTTGACTGCTAAAATTTTAACCTTCTTCTAGAACGTATACAACTTTCTTTCCTTTAAATCCCGACATTGCTCTCGAAGTTTAGAATTAAAACTGAAAATAAAAAAGAACTAAAATGATTTAAATCAAAAGTTTAAAAAAATAGTTAACGCTTTGACTTTAACTCAATTGATCAATTCCATAGAATTTTGTTTAGCATATCTATCGAAATTACTAAATTAGGTGGCGAGAAGTTAAGTCTTCGATAAGAAAAAGTATTCAAAACTTTCGATGAACAGTCTGTTCTAGTTGGTCAACTTTAAGTTCAATGTTTTGTTATTAAAATTTATATTTTACATACTACACCAATATTTGTTTCATATTGTTGCGCGTTATCGGTTCGAATGATTAACCCTTGGTGAATTGTAACCACTTTATTTCCAACTGATTCCGAAACACAACAATTGTAGCTCATTAACACTGCTTAATTATCCAACTTATTCATTAACTTCTAACTAACTTAACTGAATTACTAACTTGACTGAGGGAAAAGTGACCGCCTTATATAGGTCCCGGTGCGGGTTCTAGAAGAATTCGGCAGATAAGACTTATCGTTTGCCGAAATTTCTGCCGTTTGATTTATTATCGCGGCCGCTTTCGCTTATCAAATTTTCTAGAAAATTCCCAAATAAACTTAATAATTACTTTTTGTTACAATATTTTTATTGCAAAAGAAATCGGACTCCGATAATGTATACTTTCTATTCATTATAAATTATAAGTCACATTTCTTCTGATAAATTAATTTATTGAAAAATTTCAGATTCACGAATGGAACGTGGGAACTGACAAAATAAAAAGCAAACTGGAAATCGACCCGGCCACCCAAATGGACGCAGGAGTCTACGAATGCACAGCGGACAATATGTACTCTCTGGACCGCAGATCATTCAAAACAGATTTCAGCATTGTATTTGATTAAATATTTGTGATATAATTTATTGAAATATAAAAGGAAGACTCTCTTACCTTTTTTCGTTATGCACAATATCCATATAATCCGGAGATCTTGCGTAATAACCATCCTTCGTTAGGTCGCCCCAAAAATTGCTCCATGCTTTACCTATGCGTACCAATATGGGGGCTACCACGGTCTGATTTTGTTCTATCAGTAGACGAAGAGTGTGAGGATTATCCAAATGGGCTACCGAATCGACGGAGAAGTAATATTCGCATTTCTTAGAACGAATCAAACCCCTAAAAATTCGTATCAATTAAAGCGGGAGCCGCATACCATCAACTTTTATACTCACAATGACAGATCCCTAGCTCTCCATTCCGAAGTTTCATCTTCAGGTGTTACCTGTTTTACCGACCTATACTTTTTACCATGATTTTCTATAAAATTAGCCACGTGTGATTTATGATATTTCGCCTATAAATCAACCATGATAATTAACCTAGTAAAGACCCCATTTACAAAACCTACCGCATTATGTATGAATAAATGTATCCTACTTTTAGGATATTCCAGTGATGCGATTTTTTGGAGTTGTTCTTCCAAAAATGGCGTCGCATACTCTATAAATAAAGAAACGAGAACAAGCGGCATCTCGGCATCCGATTTGCCCTCTAGATTAAACTGGTTTACTTTGCAGTGTTTGCAGCCTTCGACGGAATTCCAAGCATTCGCCAAATAGTTACTAAGAGAATTTAATAAAATTTTGGAGAATCCGTTCCCGTGGACTATTAGCGGCTCAGTCTGGAACAATGTGTTGACTAATTTGTAACTTTCGGGGCCCTCTTTCCCTTCGACTTTACGAATCTCGATTTCGGCTAAAAAATAACCATCCGCTTGTAAATTTACCAACTTTTTCATTTACTGATTTATTGAATAACGGTTATTTATTTATGTTCCTATTTTTTTAAAAATGCACCAAAAAAAGTTAATAGTTTCTTTTTTTTTTTGAAATTGTGACAATTTTCTCAAAAGTGTCAACTATTAAGTTTTTGTTTATTATTTGTTTAATTAAAATTTCTAGAAAAATGCCACAACTTTGGAAGAAAAAACCTAACTTTTAAAAAAAGTCGAAATTTTGGTAATAGGTAGAATTTGGAAAAAATAGAAATCTTGAAATGTCGATATTTTTGAAAAAAGTAAAAATTTATAAAAAAACTAAATTTCGAGAAAAGGTTAAAATTCTGAAGTACACATTTTGAGAAATAATCGAAATTTTAATAAAAGATACTCGAAATTAAGAAATTGTCTCAAATGCTGAACTATCAAAAAGCCGAAATTTTCGAGAAATCAAAATTTTCAAAAACTCGGTATTTTCGAAAGTCGAATATTTTCAAAAGGCCGCAAATAAAAGAAGAATTTTTCGAAGTAAGTCAAAATTTTGACATTTTTGTGAATTTTGACTATTCAAAAATTTTGACATTTCAAAATCTCAAATTTTTTCAAATTTCCATTTTATCACAGCTTTTAATTTTATTTTAACTTCATAATTTCATCTTTTTCAACCCTTCAAAATGTCCATTTCTTCAAGCTTCCATTTTTATTAAAATTTCGAATTATTTTTTAATTTTCAAAAATTTCGACTTTTTCAAATAGTTCCTTTATTTGAAAAATTCCTTTTTGTTGAAAATTTCGAATTTTTCGAGTTGGAGTTTAGACCTTTTTCCCAAAAAACCCACTTTTTTAATGTAGGTTAGGTACACCTTTTTTCAATTTTTATTTGTTCTCAAAATTTTAACTGGGTTAAAAATCTCGAGTTTTATTTAAACTTCTTTACTTGAGAAATTTTTTATATTCTGACATTTTGTCAAAGTTTTAATTTATTTAATATTAACATTTTTCCCAACATTTTAAGTTTTTCACACACTTTTATAAATCTTGTCTTTTAAAAAAAATCGACTTTCTCTTGAAAATATCGTTTTTTTTGTAACTTGGCTTTTATAAAAGATTTGACTTCTTTATGAAAATTTGAACTTTGATTTACTTGAAATGTTGACTTTTTGTCGTTTTTCATTTTTTCAATATTTCGACTTTTTGTCAATTTTTTTTTTGAATTTTTGACTTATCTTGAAATGTTTATAAAAAATATCGATTTTTTTTAATTTGGTTTTTACGAAAATTACGATTTCTTTGAAAATTTATTAAAAACCTGATTTTTGTGAGAACTCTTACACATTTTAAAAGGTTGATTTTCAAAATTTCGTCATCTTTTTTATATACTTCACTTTTTTTCTCAACATTTTTACTTGTTTTGAAATTTTCGACTCTTTCAAGATTTGAACTTTTTTCAGAATTTCTACTTTTTCTATAAATTTGAATTTTTTGTAAATTTCGCTTTTTTTAGAGAATTCTACTTGTTGTGAAAATTTGGATTTCATTGAAAATTTCGTTTTTTTCGAAGTTTTTTTACATTCCACCTTGAAAATTTCAACATTTTTCAAAATTTCGACTTTTTTGAAAATGTCTACTTTTTCAAACAGCACTTTTTAAACATTTCGTCTATTTTTCAAACGTTTATCGAAGTTTTAAGACTTTTTTATCGACAATTTCAACTTTTTATTAAAATTTAGTTATGTAAATTTGACTTTTCTTCGATTTTTTTTGAAAATTTTCTGTTTTTTGTAAATTTGATTTTTTAATGATTTGACTTTTCTTGAAAATCGACACATTTTAAAAACTTTTTAAAATTTCGACCTTTTTAAAATTCTTGACTTACAAATTAGGATTTTAATATTTCTACTTTTTTGAAAATTTCAATTTTCCTCGAAATCTTATCTATCCTAAAAACTTTTTTAAAAATTTCAAATTATTTGAAAATTATTCCTTCTTTGAAGACTTCGAGCTTTTTCAAGGTTTGGACTTTTTCCAAAAATTTCGACTTTTTTTCAAAATCTCAACTCTCCAAAATTTCTGCCTTTTCTAAAAAAATTTTGCTGAAAATTTGGACACTTCTAAAAATTTTGACTTTTTCGAAACGATAGTTTTCTCTGAATTTAGATGTTTTTGAAAATTTCGACTTTTTCGAAAGTACGAGTTTTCTGAAAACTTCGAATCTTCATAAAATTTCTACTTTTTGAAAATTTCCATTTTTTAAAAGTTGAAGATTTTCTTTTCTAAATTTTGATTTTTTTGCAAATTTCCTTCAAATCTTGATCTATCCTGAAAACTTTTTTGAAAATTTGGAATTATATGAAAGTTATTACTTTTTTGAAGATTTCGACTTTTAAAAAAAATGTTTGTTTACAATTTCAAAATTTCTTAGTTTTGACTTTTTTCAAACGTTGGTGGTTTTCTCTACATTTTGATTTTTTTGAAAATTTTAATTTCTCTCGAAATTACAAGTTTTTGAAAAATTTGAATTTTTCCAAAATCTTTACTTTTCTGAGAATTTCCAGTTTTTTTTAAAAGTTCATGATTTTCTTCTCCCTATTTTGACTTTTTTGCAAATTTCGCCTTTATTTGCAGCATTTTACATTTACTTAATATTTCGACTATTTCAGAAATTTAAATTTTTCTCAAAATTTCTATCTTTTTTTAAAACTTTCACTTTTTAATCCAAAATCTTTTTTTATTTTTACTTTTTCTTTACAGTTTCACCTTTTTTTGAAAATCTCGGCATTTTTTTGAAATTTCGAACTTTTCCTGAAATTTCAACTTTTCTAAATTAAAAAAAAAAGTAAAAATTTGTTGATAAATTCATATTATTTGTTTATTTTTTTTAAAATTGTAAAATTGTCTTTTATAAAAAATTCTTCTTTTTGAAGATTTGAACATCTCGTATTTTTTGAAAATTATTATCTATCTATTTGAACATTTTGTTTAGACTTTTTTAATAATTAATTAATTAATTTCTACTTTTTTAATAATTAATTAATTAATTTCTACTTTTTCAGAAATTTCATTTACTCTGAAAATTTCCTTTTTTTGAAATCCTATTTTTTTATACTAAAATACCGAATGTTTTTTGAAAATTGACTGAAAAATTTATTTTTCAGAAAAAATTGATATTTTCAAGAATTTCAAGTTTTTTAAAAATTTCGAGTTCTTTCCCAAAATTTCCACTTTTTTAAAACTTTCTTTTAACTTCTAATTTTTAAAAATGTCAAATCTCTTAGGTTTAATTTTTCAAATTTTCGATTTTTTTCTCTCTATATTTCAATATTTCTTTGAATATTGTACTTTTTTAAATTTGGATTTCTTTTCTTATGGTATTTTTAGCCTAAATTCCGACGTTTTTTTCATAATTCTGACTTTATCGAAGTTTTGACTTTCTTCAAAATTTTCACTTTTTTAATTCAGACTCAGCTTTTTGGTAAATAATTTTTTTTTAATTCTCTTCCTTCCCCCCACTTCCTACACCTCTCGCCTTCCTACCTCCAACCCTCCCTTCCCCTTCCCCATCTTTTAATTTCAAATTTCAAGAAATTTTTATTTTATTCTTCAAAACTTTTTCTCGAAATTTCGACTTTTTGTCAAACTTTCAAATCTACTGTCAAAATTTCGATATTTTCTTAAAATTCCTCGACTTTTTTATTTTATCGTTTTTAATTTTTTTAGAAATTTCTTAAAAATTTCGAGTTTACTGTCAAAATTTCAATATTTTTTAGAAATCCTATCTTTGATTTCGAAGCGTTTACTGTTTTTCACATAAATTCGGCGATAAACCAGAAATTTTGAAGGTCTGTTCATACAGTTGGAGATTTTTTCTCCAAAATTCAGTTCTTCAAAATTTTCAATCTACATATGAAATATTGACTATTTTTTGATATTTCGCTGTAACATCAAGAAAGATAGATCTTAAAAATCGAATTTTGGAATCAATTTGGAATTTAAAATGAAAGTGAATATTTTCAACTTTTTTTATTGGAAGCTTTCTCTTCTAAATTTAGACTTTTTTGTGGAAATCACTCGTTTAAATCTTGAACTTTTTAACTTTCTTTCATAAAATTTCGATCTTAACTCAGCATTTAGATTTCTAAAAATTTGAAATTTCTTTTGAAATGTTATCGCCTAGCTCAAAACTTAAAGAAAATTGTATTTATAATGCTTAAACGAAGCTTGCAGATCAAAAAAAGGTAGTTTTATAAAAAAACAACTCGAAAAAAACTCGACAATTTAAGTCAAATATCGGAAAAAAGTCTACAAAACATAAAAATTTTGAATTCAAAGTCGAAGTTTCGAAAAAATCGAAATTTAAAAAAAATCGAACTTATCTCCAAGTTTTGGGGGAAAAATTGACGTTTTGTGGTTACAGCCAGGACTAAAAAAATTAGTTAACAATCGAAATTTTCGAAAAAAGGTAATGCTGGAAAGTATAAACTTTAAATTATAACAAAAAACCTACATTACTAAAAAACTTGGAATTTATAAAAAAACGAAATTTCGAAAATAAGATTAATATTTCTAAAAAGAAGTTCAAGTTTGTAATTGAACTTAAAGGAAAAAGGTCGACATGCAAAGTGTAAACTAAAAATGTTGAGAAAACTTTCAAAAAAGCCAATAAATTATGTTTTTTAAATAGAAATTTCGAGTTTAAAAATTAAATTTCGAAAAAGATAAAAAGCTTTCTTTCCAATTTACGATCGAAATTTTAGAAAAAAATATTAAATATTGAAAGTGTTATCTTAATACCATGCAGAAAAAGCCGAAAGGTCAAATTTGAGGAAAAGGTCAAATTTAAGTCTAGTATTTGAATTTAAAGAAAATGTTGAAGTTTCGAAATAAGAACTTCTTTAGATAAACATAATTATTGTAACTTTTGAAATACAAATGAAATTAAAATTGAATGTTTTTAAATACCCCGAAAATATTTTCTAATTTTTCATTTTAAAATTAAAATCTTGAAAGAAAATAAAAATTGAAAGTAAAAACTTGAAATTATGAAACAAATGCTGAGCTCTTGTAAAAATATCCCTCATAATTTATTTAAAATGTATTAGATCCGAAATTCTGAAAAAAGTTCAAATCTCTAGACAGTGAAAATGTTTACAACACAAAAAAAAAGAAAACCAATTATTTAAACTTAATTTTTCAGTTGTATTTATCACCGTCCTTACGTGTAACTTACCTCTAGCGCCGAAAAGATTTTGGAAAATTTCACTTTTGTGATCTAATTTAAAGCTATTCTTTTCCCTGAAATCCTTATCCAAGTAAGCCTTCGTAAAATACAGTTGATCGTCGTCGGTGTCGCTAATTGCGTTCTTATTTAACAATTCTAAAATTTCCGGCATATAACCGATATAAATTCCAGAATTCAGAAACCGTTTCCCATCTTCCACCTCCGGATATTGGGACTTCAGGCTTTCATCTGGCCAACAAGCCCCTTCGGCGCCAAACAAGATTCTAGCTTTTGTATTTTTAAATTTGTCGACTATTTTTTCTAAACTACTTAAAAATATTACATCGTAAGCGTCTGTAAATAATACTATTTTGTCGTTAGCAACTTCTAACGATTTTAAAGCTTCTTTCAAGAGATTTATTTTCCATCCTCCACCGGGATTCTGTACGATGTTTTCGCCTCCTTGCCATTTCTCTCCCATACCCAGGACGATGGGTTTTATGCCATATTCCGTCGCTGTTTGTATGTATCTTTGGTAACCGTCTGTTTGATCGGTGGCAACGGTAAATACTAGAACATTATCTAAAATAAAAAAAAAAGTGTTAGGTCACATCTTTTTTTATTGAAAGAAGATTTCAAAAACAATTTGGCCCAATTTTTATATTTTCAATTATCAGAGGTAACTTTCATGTTTCTGATTTCAGAAATAAGGAATCCTTATGGCGCTGTTTATTTCCAAGGAGCGGGGAATGTTGAAAATCTAAGATTTTGATTCCATTACGAAATATTAGAGAAAATGTAGAAATATCAGAAATCTGTTTAATAAAAACCTTAACATTAACAGACAACGCACAGCAATCATCGCTGAGCCTAGAAGCATGAAACTTTGCATATTAGTTCTCCAAAAAAAAAAAATTTACCTGGAAGTTACAAATATGAAAATTGGTTTTATGCTTCAGTTTATTATAAATAATGTAACGCAATGTAAATAGATGAAATAGGATTTAGAATAGAATTGTAGAATTTAGTAAATAAAAAAAGTTTCTAGAAGGTTCTGATAAGGGAAAAGCGGCCGCAATAACGAAACAAAGGGCAGATAAGCGTTCCAGAAATTTCGGCATTCGATAAGCCTTATCTGCCGAAAATTCTGGAAGATGCGGGCCGAAACTATAAAAAGGCGGTCAGTTTTCCCTCGAGTCAGTCAGTTAGAAGCAAGTGCGATAAGTTGGTTAGCAATTAGTAAATAATTAGTGAGTTACTGTTCAGTTGAAGTGTGCCGAGTTAATTCAGTAATAAAGTGGGTATAATCTAACACGTGTATCAATTCGAACCGATAACGCATGTAACAATAAGTTAGTCGTATGGGCGTTTTTAATAATTTCTCCCCTTAAGAAATAAATTCTGTTTTTAAGGTAACGAATTCGTATTCGAAAGTACAAAATCATGGGAAAATACTAATTAAGTGATGATACTTTGTTCAGAAAACTACCGAAGAAATCATTGAGCGATTTCCTTTTTCGCATAACTACCTGTTGACAACAGTAGCGAATTGCAGAAGAAAACTAATCTTAAATTGTGAACAGTGCGGAATATTTTAAAAAGAAATGTCTACAAGCGACGACGAATCATCTTTCTTTCTTCGTAGATGCAACAACCTTCAAATAGTTCAGGGTTTAAAGGAAATGGTTACTTGAGTATTATATGAAAATGTCGATATTTTGAAGGAAAATATAAATTAAAAAAAGAAAATTTGAAAAGCGGAAACTTTCAAAAAAGTGGGAATTTTAAAAAGTCCAAAATTTAAGAAAGGTGGAACATTTGAAAAAATTCCACTTTGAAAAAATTCTAATTAAACAAATTTTACATTTAATAAAAGTTCGAAATCATAAAAATTAGTTAAATGTAGAAAAATGTTGAATATTTTAAGATAGGCGAAACTCTCAAAAAAGTTGAAATTTCCAAAAATGTTATATGTAATTTTGGAAGAAGCAAAATTTTAAAAGAAACTTAAAAATGAAGCTAAAAAATTTTCACAACATTCCAAGTTCCAAACTTTTGTAAAGGGTCCAGAATTAAAAAAAAAACTTAAAATATCGCGATTCAGATAAATCGAAATTTTCAAAGAGTCAAAATTTTAAAGAAAGGTAAAATTTTCAGAAAAGTTAAAATTTCCAAAAAAGTTGAGGTTTTAAAAAATGTCGAAGTTTTCAGAGAAAGTTATAATTTCCAAAAAGAGTTGGGATTCGCAAAAAAATCAAAATCTAATGAAAAAATGTCAAAATTTTAAGAAAGTCGGAATTTTCAAAAAATTCGAAATTTGAAACACCTAAAATTTTGAAAAATAAACTGGGATTTCAAAAATAATCATTATTTTGAAAAAATATATAGATTTAAAACAAAAACTGGGAAATTTTCAGTGACCTCTAAAATAAAACCGAAATTTTCGAAAAGCCTGGATATTGAAAAAAGTCGAAAATTATCAGAAAATCCGGAATTTTTAAAATAGTAGAAATTTAAGTGTTAACGTTTTGAAAATGGTCACAATTTTGGTTAGTTAAAATTTTGACAAAAAAAAATTGAAAGAGCCACATTATTCTAAGGAGTTGAAATTTTTGATTGAAAACATTCAAAAAAATTCAAACTTTAAAAAAAGTTGTAATTTTCAAAAAGTCAGATTTTAAAAAAGGGCAAAATATTGAAAAAAATCGCCATTTAGGAAAAAAGGTGAAATTTTCGAAGAAAATCAAAAAAAATTTTGAGGGTCACGAAATTTTCTACAAAACTCAGTTTTGCAAAATTTTCCAGAATTTCAAAAATATATCGACCCTTTATTAAAATATCGCGATTTGAAATAAATCAAAATTTTTAAACAAAGTCAACATTTTGAGAAATTTTCCAAAAAGTCAAAATTTTGAAAAATGACGAAATTTTGAAATTTTCGTAAGTTAAACAGTTAATATTTATTAAAAAAATCAAAATTTTGAAAAAGAATGTCAACATTTTAAGAAATTAATGTTGATTTTTTTTTAAAAAATTGACATTTCCAAAAAATTCAAGGATTTTAAAACAATGGAGAGATTTGCAAAAAATTTCGAAACTTAGAAAAGCTAAGTTTTGAAAAGTAGCCTAAATATATAAATCAAAATTATCAGAAAATTCTAAACTTTCAAAAAACTTAGAGAAATTAAAATTTTTGGAAAGTCAAAATTTTCGCTAGTTAAAATTTTCCAGAAAAGTTGAAAAAGTCACTTTTTTTAAAAAGTCGAAATTTTTGATTGAATATTTTCAAAAAAATTAAATTTTGATAAATGTCGACATTTTCAAAATTTATCATGATTTTCAAACGAGCTGAAAAGAACTCGACCTTTTGAAAAAAATTTGTAATTTAGAAAAAAAAATCTGGCGTACATTTTACTTTAATTTTAAAATTAGTGCAAAGAAAACGAAAATTTAAAAACCACGACTTGAAAGAAAATTTTAAAAAGCAGCGGTTTTCAAAAAAATTTCAAAATTTTGCAAAACAGTCCAGAATATTTAAAAAGCTGCGATATTTTTTAAATAAAAAAAAATCAAAATTTTGTAAAAAAGTCCAGAATATTTAAAAAATGTCGAAATTTTAAGGAAATTTAAAAAAATCGAAAGTTTCGAAGCAAAATTAAAAACAAAAAGAATGTTCGAGTGAAAATTTTGAAAAAATTGTCGGATTTTTCCAAATCGAGGTTTTCTAAAGTGCAAAAATGTTTTTAAATTAAATCTAAACTTTTAGAAGTCGAAATTTTCACGAAAAAAGAGAAATTTTCAAAAAACACGTAATTTTCACAAGAGTAGAAATTTTTAGGAAAAGTCAAAACATAAAGAAGTATAAATATTCAAAATAAGTAAAAAAATTTTTAAAAGTCGAAATTTGAAATAGTCGAAGGTCTAAAAAAACCCTAATTTTGACAAGAAGTCGAAATTTTGTAAAACAAATTCTAAACTTTGAAATAAAATCGAAACTTTAAAACCTAACCCAACCTTTCAAAAAAGTAGACATTTTCAAACATTTTCATTGTCAAACTTTTAAAGCAATCCAAAAGTTTCGAAAAATAAGAATAAGAATTGTGAAACATCTAAATACCAGAAAAGAATTTTGGTGGAACGAACTGGTCCTTGGTTATCTTCAAAAATTGAAATGCATAACTTATCCCCTGAAACCAAGAAAGATTAAAAATCACAACAAACGTTGCTCTAATGCGGCTTGACAGCCAAGCTGTCATCTTCAGAAAGATACTCATGTATCTCTCGGAAGATGACAGCTTGGATGGCGAAACACGTTAGAGCAATGTTTGTTGTGTTTTTTAATCTTTCTTGGTTTCAGGGGACAAGTTCTGTATTTCTAGCAGAAAAGAAAAAATCGAAAAAGTCCAAGCTTTAGGTAGTTGAAATTTTGAAAAAAAAAACATTATTGGACAACGCCAAGTTTTAAAAAAGGCGAAATTTTGATATAAAAAGTTCATTCAAAAAACGCGAAATTTTAAAAAGTCAAAATTAAAATATTCTAAATCAATAAAATTAAAATGTTCGAAAAGTCAAATTTTTAAAAAAGGCGAACTTTTTGATAAGCTTAAGATACGAAAATAATCGAAATTTTCAGTAAAGGGAAAGTTTTCAAAATAAAGTCGAAATTTTGAAGAGTAAAAATTTTGAATTAAGTCGACATATTAGAAAAAATCGAAATTTAAAAAGGTAAAAATTTCAAAAATATCGAAATTTAGTGGAACGGATCGGTCCTTGGTTATCTTCAAAAATTGAAATACAGAACTTGTCCCCTGAAATCAAGAAAGATTACTCACTGTATCTCTCTGAAGATGACAGCCTGGCTGTCGAAACGCATTACAGCAACGTTTGTTGTGTTTTTTAATCTTTCTTGGTTTCAGGGGACAAGTTCTGTATTTCAATTCTGACTTATAGTTCAAAAATTAACAAGTTAAAGAAAGTAATGGCCATGACAATCGTGAACCCAGTCGGGTAATATATTAGCTAGCAAATGAACAAAATACGCAAAAGATTTATTTATTGCATTTTTACAAGTAAATCACATTACCTGGGAAAACTTGAGGCAGGTTGTTTATTGCTAATCCAAAATAAAACAACTTTTGATTAGAAATGGCGGACGTCTGCGCATCATAGTAACTGCCATAATTTTAACTTCATTTGCTTTTTTAAACATTCGACTTCCTTATTAAATTATTAACTGAATTAACTAATTATTAAATTAACTGAATTAACTAACGAAAGAAACCGGGAAAATGGTTTTGACAGCAGGTGAATGTTACGAAAATTGTTTATTAGCCTACAGAGTACAAGTACAAAAGTTTCCAGATCAAAGGTACCCAGACAAACACGTTTTTCGGACCGTTAGTAAGATTTCTTGAATTAATCAATAATTGAGATTATCTAGGAAACATGTAAAATAATAAAACCTATCACAGAAAAATAAGAACATAGATTATTTATAATATAGTCAACCAATATATGTAAGTCTAAAGAATTTTTGAAAAAGATACATCGAAAAGCAGAGTTAGTATACGAACAAGTCTTGGGCATCAATATCAATCATGTAAGTCTGAAATGCGCATCAAATGCACCAACATCTATACGGAAGTGATTCTGAAAGGCGATTAGAATTTTATTTATTATTCCATGAAAACGTTGAGAATGAAGCGGATGTTCATGATTCTAATTTAGTCACAGATGAATGCACGTTTCATATCGGTCTTGTTAAACTTAATTCTCATCACTACTATTGCACAGAGAATTAATTTTTTTTTTCGCATTCACACCATCAAATTCATTGAAGCATTAATGTGTTTAGTGGTTACTGTTAATAACGTCATTGAATTTTATTTTTTTGATGGTCCTTTTAATGATCGGATTTTTTTAAATATCTAAATCTGAATTAAAAATATGTTAGAACACATACTTTTAATTGTAGGTTGAGTTAAGTTGTGCTAATTGTAAGTAAAAGAATATTTAAACAGAAAATTCCAAAATAAATGGATTGGAAGACGCGATGCCCATAACTTGCCAGCCAGATCGCCAGACCTGACAGCAGTGGACTTTTTCCTTAAAGAGAATTTAACAGACATTGTATATAACACTTCACTTAACACCTCTAAGAACATGAGAGATCGAACACGACAATACTGTTGATGCAGTCTACATTTTAATAAACGTGTAAGTGTAAAACTTTTGTTTTACACTTTTTCAAATTTGATTGCAACAAAATGATTCCCACATTGAACATTTATAAAAGCTAACTTATGTTAACACTGCTTTATTCTTTATCTTTAGATGATAATAAATTCCGTCCTTTTTTGGTTATCGAATTTCAAAATGGATATTGTCAACCCAGTTCCCCCTCTTATCATTAAAGCAAATAAATCCAGGATACATTTATGCATCCACTTGTTAAGGATAGTAAGAAGAACTTTATTTAATAGTTGGATGCACTTCGCCTAACAAGTGAAAATGCTAAAGCACTGTTAATCTAACTGCTTTAATTCCATAAAACGGGAGTTTCAATTTGACTAATTTCTAATTTAGAAGCTCGTTAGCCACGCAAGCAACATGACAAAAACCGTAATCCTTAATTATCAGAGGTTTTTTTTATCCCCGGTAGCAGTTCCTAAAAATGAAAATGCATTTGCCACAATCGGCACTTGAATAACATTTAACAAAAGAACTTACTGCACTTAAATTTCAAATACGAGGGTAAATCAGATATGAACCGGAATTTGTTTTTAAAAATTTATTGGCGCAAGATACATATATGAGTTATGAACTATTTTCTACATAATCTCCTGATTTTGTTATGCATTTTTCCCAACGGATTGGGAGTTTTTTAATGACATCATCATAAAAAGGAGGGAGGCATGTTTGCAGTCAATTGCGCACAAAACAGCAGCATCCTTGTGGAATGGCTCGTCTCCTAGAGCTTCTTTCAGTGGCCCAAACATATGATAATCGCTTGGTGATAAGTCAGGACTATAAGGGCGGTGTTCTAATGTTGCCTAATGCATTTCCTCTAATTATTGATGTGTCGAATTGGCTGAGTAGGAACCAACATTGTCGTTAAAGAAAATCACATTTCTGAGCGAAAATTCTCGCAGATGTCACGTTTTGCTTCATCCAATAGCTGGCAGTAGTAGGCAGCATTAACCGTACGAGTTCATGCAGAAAATCGACGTGCACAACTTCTTTAAAACAGGGCATCGAATCCCTATTTTTATCGTTTCGGTTTTCGGTTTTCGTTCCGGAAAAAAATCATATCGGTTCCTATCCGGTTTTCGTTCCGGAAAAAAAACCCTCTCGGTTCCTATCTGGTTTTCGCTCCGACAAAAATACCGATTTGTCCGGTTTTCGGTTCAGTTCCAGGCGAATCATTTTTTTAATTGTTTAAAAAAGTTTTTATTTGAATTAAAAATTGATTTTCTAACATAATTTGGGAAATATTCCCTCTCTTTTTAAATGCTGCAGCATATGACTACTCTGGTAATGCTTAAAATTTGAAGAAAATATTCGATTTTTCGAGTTTAAAAATTTTACGCTGTTAATTCTGAATTCTGGGTTCATTTTGAATTGAAACTTCAAGAAAAACCTGAACTTTATTAGAAAGAAAACTAGCTGATACCCGCGCTTTCGCTTAGGTGGAAAAAGAAAAAGGATTCTTTGGTCTGTTTTTAAAAGTTTCCACTTTTCTAAAGAATTCAATTTTTTTTGAAAATTTTGACTTTTTTCAAAATTTTGATATTTTGAATATTGGGGATATATTTTGAGTTTTTTTGAACATTTTTTTTTATAACTTTAGACCTTGTTAAAGATTTTATTTTTTGAAAATTTCAAATTTCTTGAATATCTTGAATTGATCTCAAATTTCGAATGTTTGATTTCATTTCAGACTCGAAATTATAATTTTTTTGCAAATTTAACTAGTTTTAAATTCAATTTTTTCAAAACATTTCAATTTAAAAAATTGAATTTTTTGAAAGTTTTCACTTTTTGTAAATATCGACTCTGTCGAGTGTTCATTTTTTTTATTCGTCTTTTTTTCAAAATTTTGACTTCTCAAAATTCTAACTTTCTAACAGTGATTAGTTTTTAAAAAGTTTGCCTTCAATTTTTATTGAAAATTCTTAAACATTCGACTTTAAAGCATTTCGTCTTAATATTTTGAAAACTTTGAAACTCAAATGTTCTTTTTTTTTAGCTTTTACTTTTTTCAAATTTATTAATCGCAAGACTTTTTCAGTTTGGCCTTTCTTTAAGATTTCAATGTATTTGACAAATTCTAAATTTTTTGAAAATGTTTACACATAATTCCGATCTTTTCTCAAAAATATTAAATTTTTTTTCAAAATTTTGATTTTTTCTGTAAATTTAATGATGTTGAAAAGCTGACTTTTGAAAACTTCTACCTGTTTTTTTTTAATTTTCACCTTGGTTCAACTTTTAACAGTTTCCCAAAGTTTTGATTTTTTTTTTTGAAAACTGAATTTTTTTTTAATTTTCGATTTTTCTCTAAGTTTCGACTGTTATGTAGTAAACTGAACTTTTATTTGAAAAATTAGATTTTTCGGTAATTTTTATTTTTTGAAAACTTATTTCTCAAAATTTCGAAATTTTGAATATTTTCAAGCCTTTTTCAGAATTTAGACTTTTTTGAAAATTTCGACCGTTAATCATCAGAATTTCGACTTTTTCTCGAAGCTGTAACTTTTCCAGAAGTTGATTTTTTTTGGATAATTTCCTTCTTTTTCCAAATTTTGACTTCTTGTAAAAAATTTGACAAACTTTTTTCTTCAAATTTCGATTTTTTTTAAATTTTGTTTTTTTTTATAATATGACTATGTTGAAACATTTATTTTTTGAAAACCTTACCCTTTTTTTTAAATTTCCAATTTAGCTCAAACTGTTTACTATTTTTTGAAGTTTTAACTTTTTTTTTGAGAATTCAGACTTTTCCCAAAATTTTCACTTTTTTGAAAAATTCAATTTTTTTTTCAAAACAGCGATTCTATGAATTTTTTTAATTTTTTCAGTATTTTAACCTTTTTTGGTTTACCTTTTACCATCAAAATTTGGATTTTTTTCGGAGTTAAGTATAGCTTCAATCAAAATTTAAAGTTTTTTTTCGAAAGTTTCATCTTTTTTCAAAAGTTCGACTCTTTCTGAAAACTTCGACATTTTTTTCAAAATTAGCCCGTTCCAGAAATGTTTTAATTTTTTTGAAGAATCTAATTTTCCAATTTACGAATTTTTAAATTTTGAACGAATTCTACAAAATGAATTCAAGACTTAACCAAATTTCGATTTTAAAGCTGCCTAAAGTCAAAGCAATCTGAAAAAAAAAATAGCAGCTTCGGGGCTAAAGTCGAAATTTTGAGAAAAAAGTCAAATATAGCGTAAAGATAAAAATTGGAAGTTTAAATTAGATATTTTCTAACATGTTACTGCTTCAAGTTTACTCACAAAATTTTGACCTCAATTTCAAGATCCTGGGTTTAAATTGGAATATAAATGTTGTATTTTTCTCTTGAAATGTTGACGGAAAGTCCCAATTTCTAGGAAAAATTAGAAATACCGAGATTTTATCGAAAATTTTGAGAAAAAAAAACGAAACCTTGGAATTTTGGGAAGTTTTAGGAAGTCGGCATCGTAAAAAAGTCATTAGAATTTGAGATTTTGAGAAAAAAATTGGCATAATGAAATTAAAGTGCAATTTGAAGGAACAAATTCAAGAAAACTCGAAATTTGTATTAATAACTTCAAAAAAACAAGGGGTATCAGATTATAAAAAGGAAAATCCAAGTTTAACAAAAAAAAACAAATTTTGAGTGTTTGTCCTAAAGAAAAAATTGCAATTTTCAGAAAAATTCGAATTTGAAAATAAAATTGCTAGGAAACTGTGCTTCAATGAAAAAGACTCCACTGCTTTAGTCCAAATTTACAATGGAACATAAAAGTTTTGTCTTAAACTCGAAATTTTAGGAAAAGAAAGAAATATTTCGAGAAAAAGGTCCAAATTTAAAAAAAAAAGTCAAAAATTTTGACAAAAGAACATTAAAGTTATATAAAACTTAAAATTCAATTTGGCTTGCAATTTTGACAATAAAATTAACGTTTTCTTAGAAAGTGTGGCAATTGTAAGTTTCTAATCCAATTTAAAAAAAGTGTTCTTTAAAGTAAACTCGTAATTTTGAGATGAAAATTAAGTTAAAAGTTAAGTTTCATCTGAAACTAAACAACATAGGCCATTATAATCGTATTCGGATACAAACGATTCATCTTAATCATTTGGTGGTCAAAACTTCAATGAAAAACGAAAGTTCATCAGTAATATTTTCTTTTTCCACCATAATTTTGTCTTCATGTGGTACATTTTTCCAAGTTGAACCTTATCGGATGCTTATGCCAAAAACCCTAGAAACTAATGAGAAGCTTATTTGAAACTAAACAGCATATCGCCATCATAATCGTCGTATTCAGATAAAATCAATCCATCTTAATCATTTGGTGATGAAAAATATCATCATTTGGTGATCAAAATTTCAGTGAAAAACGAAATTTCATCAGTAGCATTTACTTTTTCCCTTAACATTTGAGAACCAAGCTTCAACTTATAGTATGTCATGTGGTCTCTCGTTGAAAAGACCATAAATATTAAAAAATTCCAAAATGAAATTTTTTCAATGTTCGAAACATCAATGAGTTGTATGTTGACAAAGTTCAAGCAGATGGTAAAATTCGCGTTAATAGCTCTGTAAAATATCTGAAGGTATTTGTCAAATTTATTCCTTAACACGTTCAGTGCCACCAAGTTGCATACGACCGGTCGATTACAGAACGACACCGACTGTGAATGTTCCAAGTTCCAAACATGCCCCTGATATGTTTACCTCATCAGCATAACACTAACTAAAGTGCCCAAGTAACATGAGTAGGGATGACAGAAAAAATAAATATATCGATATATCATATCGAACAATACATCGAGCAGTACATATCGATAGTAGAACTGATCGAAATAAATATATCGATATATATATATATATATATCGATGTTTTTGATAGAAGATATTCTGTCATAAAAAGAAAAATAAAAATAAGGTATATTTTTTTTGTATTCATGACTCAATGGCATTTTTAATCATTCAAGTCTAAATATTTAAAAACCCAATAAGCTTTTTTAAAAAGCTTGAATTTGGAGTTTAAAATAAACATTTTTAAAAGGTTTTTGGAAAAATTTAACATTTTAAGTAAGTTTGTAGTTCATATGCAATAAATTCATAAAATTTTTAGAAAAAGTTTAAGTTTTGTAATTTCATTTGTAAATTAGACAAAAACCTCAATATTTCGGAGTTAAATTAGAGATTTTGAATTTTTTTAATACAACAAAATTTTTAATTTTAAAAGTTTCAAGCTCAAAAACTCCCTACGAATTTTGATAAAAAATGCAAATTTTGAAAAAGACCCCAAAATCTACAAAAATGAAATTCGAGTTTTAGTTTAAATTTAGGTTTACACCCAAATTTCGGAGAAAATTATTAAAAAACAAGATTGGTGTTTTTTTCATAATTTCTGTTAATGTTTTTCGAGTATTTTCTCAGAAAATTTTTATACTCCTCAACATTTTGGCTTGTTCTTTATAAAATTTAAACTTTAATACCTTACCAACATGTCACACTATTTTATGCTTTGTTATAACGGGTGACGTTTTCTAGTTATGAAAAAATCATTTTTTTAAATTTCGATACATTTTTTAAATTTCGCTTTTGTCTAAAAAACTGATTTTCATAATAATCTTTTTTCTAAATTTAGATTTATTTGCATATTTCGTCTTTTTTACTAAATTTCTGTTGCAAAAATGTTTCTGGATCTTTCCACTTTTTTGAATATTTTGACTCTTTTTGAAAATTTAAACGGACTGCAAATCTCAACCTTTACCAAAATTGTTACCATTTTTGAAAATTCTCGAACTTTTTAAAAATGTTTACAATTTTTTAAAGAATTTAGCTTTTTAAAAGATTTTGAAATAAAAAAAAACTTTAGAAAATATCCAAGCATTTCTAGATTTTTGGTTGAAGATTTTGTTTTTTTTTTAAATTTCGACATTTATAATTTCCATTTTTTCAAAATTACACTTCCTATTTTCAAAATTTCCATTTTTTTCTCAAAATGTTGGCTCCTTTTCAAAATTTTATCTATTCTGAGAATTTTTATATTTTAAAATTTCGACTTTTTCTCAAAATTTTGACGTATTTTGAAAATTTCTTTCTTTTTCAAATTTTTTTGAACATTTTATTTATTTTGAAAATTTTGATTTAAAATTTTAATTTTTTTCGAAAATTCTACTTTATTTTTGAAAAAATTCCAGATGTTTTTTAAATTTTATGTTTTCTCTTAAAATTTCGACCTTTTTGTATCTTTGAAAAACCATTTGAAATTTGTGTGCTGAAAATTTACAAAACGTGGGCTTTCCTAAAATAATTCATATTTTCTCGAAGTAACGACTTTCTGACACTATTTTTTCTCTTTTCTGAAAAATTTTATTCTTCTGAAAAATACGATTTTTTAAAAATGTTGACATTCTCAAAACTTTGACCTTTTAAAAATGTCGACATTTCAAATTTTCCACTATTCCTAAATTTTAAATTTTCTGTAACAATTTCAATTTCAAATTTTTGCCTTTTTTTTCGAAATTTTGACTTTTTTATAAATATCGATTTATTAAAAAAGTTCGACATTTTAAAATTTTTACTGTTTTAAAGTTCTTTTTTTTATCAACATTTCGAATTTTTTTCTCAAAAATGTTTACTTTAATTCTTTATTTTCCTCCAAATTTTGACTTTTTTGTAATAATTTAAAAAAAATCTCCATTTCAAAATTTTCATTTTTTTTCAGATTTTAATTCTTATCAAAATTTTGTTTTAAAATTTTAAATTTTTTGAAAGTTTAGACTGAGAATTTTGATTTTTTGTACATTTTGACGTTCCCGAAATTAACTTTTTGCGTATTTTGACTTAGAAAAAGTCTACTTCATTAAATTTCGACTTTTCTGTATATTATTATTATTTTTTGGAATTTCAGCATTTTTGATGAGTTAGACTCAAAATTTCAACGTTTTTCATATTCAGTGGCGGCTGGTGACTTTTTGACAGGGGGTGCGCAGATGCAAAAATATTAGTAGTTAAGAGTTTAGGTGACTCCAATGTCATAGCAAGGTATTAAATTTAAGAGAAAAAAAAGTGATACAAAAGGTATGATATTTAATAGTATTTTTAATAATTAAATTTAATTAACATCTTATAACCTCCAAAATATTTTTGGGTTATCATCTCTAAATTATTTTCATCGAGTACAAAAAAAAACATTATCGACATTTCTGAGCCCCTTTAAAGTACTCTGTACGGTTGCACGTCGTTACGCCTTTGTTTGGGTTACGTAATTAAAATTGTTTGCTTTCACAGGAATAAAATTATATCACTTTTTCATGAAAACTGCATTTGAAAATAAAATATATTTTATTACAAAGTTCTAATTAAACTCTACAAAAACATTAAAAAAAAATATTTTTTTAAACAAAATCCGCTCTACGATCTTTTAAAGAAATAAAGTGTTCATTACTTTCTCATCAAAATTGTTTAAATCCAAATCTATAAATGAATAATTAGACCCTCGAATGGGTACTGCTATCTCTTTGTGAATAGCGGTACTATTGGCAGTTAGGCCTGTAAGCGGCACAATTAGCAATCACAATCAGATCAGCCGGGACCTACGCATTTAGCATCATAAACGTAAATACACACGCCAAACTCTGACTCGTACTCACCATTTGGCAATATCGCATATGCGCGGAGCGGCGTACCCCGGGCTAGCTTTAACGTGGTGTTCTGTAGTTTATTTCTCCGTATTCCGTGGAGACCGTTGATAGGCATCGCACGGCAGCCACGCTAGGTGCATAATTCAGCGCGCACCAACTTATTTAAATTTCCTTATAATATTTTATATGTATAATGGAATCAAACGTTGGTATATTTTATTCCAAGTCATTCACAAGTATTATTAGTTAATTAGTATGTCATTATTTTGTGTTTAAAAAGGTGATAAATCCAAGTCTTTTACATTAAACAGAAAAGAATAGATCGCTCATTTCACGAGACCAGCCGCCACTGTTCATATTTCAACTTTTTCTGAAAATTTAGACTTTTTGAAAATTCTAGCATTTCACAATAATATATCTACTTCTATTTTTAAAATATCCTCTTTTTCAGAATTTTTACTGTTCCAAAATTGTGACTTATTTTTAAAATTTCATTTTTTTCTTAGAAATTTCACCTTTTTTAAAAGTATGATTTTGATTAAGAAGCCCCACTTATTTCGAAATTTTGACTCTCTTCAAAAGATATAATTTTTTTGAAAATTTCAGATTTTAAAATTTTTCTTAAAATTGGTAGTTTAAACTTATAGAAACTGAAAATTACAGATTTAAATTTGAAGTATTGATAAGAATTAAAATATTACACTGAATAGAACAATTATAATTTCAGGTTTAATTTCGTATTTTATTTTAAGACTTACATTTTTAACTAGAAATCAACTTTTTCTAGAAAAACCCAAGTATAACTTCTGATTTCTAAATTTCAAAAAAACATTCTTCCATATCTTAAGAAAAAGGTTTAATAGATTTTCAATATCCAGTAAAATTGTGTAAACATTTAATGCTAATCAATTTCAATGTCGACAAAAATTCTAGCTGAAATTGGCTTTAGGAAAAAAACAAGTTCGATTTTAGAGCAGAAATTTCGAAAAAAAAAACAAAAAAATTGTTTGGATAGAAACAAAATAAAAATAAAATGACTTCTAAGGTCGAAATCTTTAAAAAAATGTCGAAATAAAAAAATAGGTTAAACATCAAAAGTTGGAAATTAAAATTAGGAATTTTTGAAAAGCTTTCAATACATGTTTCCTCTCAACAATTTGACCTTATTTTCAGAATTTTGGCTTTAAGCTAGAATATTAGGGGATTCTACTTTTTTTTGTTGGAATTTTGACCTTAAAATTTAAAATAGCAAGGTTTCAACCGAAATTTTGAAAAAAAGTTTCTATTTTAACTCGACTGCTGAAGAATTAAATGTACTCAAAACAGTTTCAGAAAAGTACCAAATTTTAAGAGAAACTCGGCATCCAGTTTTAATGTTTAAAGAGAAATAGTTCCAAGTTAAAAACTTCACCCCCGAAGTTTTGGGATCCTATAAAAAAGAAACGAAAGTTTTACTTCTAACCTCAAAACCTCAAAAATAATTTGGCCTTGGTAATAAAAAGTTTGGGAATTGCTGTTATATGTAATGCGGTACTTCGGAATTTCTAGAAAAAATCAAAAAAACAAGATAACTCTAAATCATATTTTTTTAAATAAATTGTTTCCTTTGTGTTTACACCTTTTTTTTTTATTTCTACACGTTTCTTATGACAAGAAACATAATTCGACAAATGATGACCTAGATATTGCCATTTTTCGTCCCTGTACCTGTGTGATTTCGATATATTCAAAATAATATCGACATATTTCCAATATATCGACGACGATATATCGATACCAAAATATCGATTATATTGGCTTATTTTTCGATATAAAATATATATCGATATATCGTTGCCATCCCTAAACACGAGCCTTCCTCTAACATGATGCACATGACGCATCGGTGCGTCGTCCGTACTGCTGAAAACTCATACATGACGCACCGGTGCGTCATCAGTACTGAACGTGTTAAAAACAGAGATATGTGAATAAAAACTTCACCATTGAAATAAACCATACGACTGAACACCAAAATAAAAATTGGCAACTTTCAGTTTTTTTTTAAATCTCAGGAATGAGATTGTTTCAAATCTGTTATAATCCCCTATAAACCCCTTAAACTAGCGGCAAGTTTGCTCCCTAGATCCGGCGCTGACTCTGCATTTTTTCATTATAAGTAACATAATAATTATAAAAAAGAAAAATTTTTATTTTTATCAAAATGTTAGAACATCCTTATCATAATGAAATTATTATCACATAAAAAGGTTATTGGTCGAGGTGACCGAATTTTATCCGGAATGCTTTTTCATTATTTGATGTCCTCAAAAAAATTTATCGTAATATTATATAGACAACTTATTTATTATTTTTAATTTTTACTAAATAACAAATTTAATAAAAACTGAACTAATTTGAACTGGAGCGTTAGAGAGAGTTAATATTATTCTCACTCTTACTCCTGCATTTCAATTAGGAAATTATAAATACATGCCGCATAATTCTAAAAATGCAAATTTAAAGACCATCTGTCCATTACATCATAATTATTAATGGAATAGTGTAATAGCGACATTAATCAAGAATGAACTGCTCTCATTTCAATTCTTATCAAGTTGACAGAGAATTTTTAATCTGCTATCAAACTTCCGCTTGTCTTTACTCTGCATCAATTTAGGTTTGAAATAAGAACCGGCAAAAATGGACAAAAATAGAACAGATGTAAAATGTAATTAAACTCATAACATAAACAAATAGCTGGGATACGTGACTGAAACTAATACATATAAACCTTAAATATCTTACTGCCTTTTGGACTTATGTATTAATTAAAGTGTGGATTAAATTGGTTTAATTACATAATAGTGTCTTAAAAACATTGCATAGGATGCATTTTTCTCACTTTTATTAGGTATTATTATTATAAACAAGAGTCCAATAAACCTACAAGCATTCAAGTACTTACCGTCGTCATCTATACTTAAAACTCCGCCAAATAAATAGGAACACAAAAGGATTATAAATAACTGCATTTTAATAACTAATTTTACGTGCAAACTTCATAAATAAACAAATTGTTCAACAAATCATTCTCAATAAGCGATATGTATGGCACTCATGATACGTATATGGCACGACACTGAAACTAACACTAAATAAAGCAGAATCGTAAGATTCCTAACTCCTTCCTCTGAAACGGAGAAGGATAGATAGACTACAAGCAGCAGTATATATGTAATACATATATAATGAACAGCAGTTCTTTTATATTCTATGGTTCGCTCCAAGGCATATTTTCGCCAATACGGTCGAGATTGATCTCTTGATTACGTCAACTGAGAGAACAAAGCTCCCTGTGACGGATGTCACATTAAATTCCGCTAAGGCTAAGTTCACACAAGTATTCTATTGGTTATTATAATGCATATCACAAGACTGGTGACTCTATTTAAAAACGTTTGTAAATGCAAGTGATGTTAACACTGAATGAGCATAACAAAATGGAATAAAGATTTAAAAATACTATTTTAATTCATTATACAGCCTGTCCGCCAAGCATTCAGTAATGACTGAAGTTGTGAAAAATATTTAAAAGGCAATTCCTCCTCTTTTCCCAAGCTTTGAAAAATTAAACTATGATGAAGTATACAGGGTGTTTAATTTTTCTTGTACGAATTTTTGTAACTTTGACTTTTTGAAAAACTGACCTGTTCCCATAAAACTTCAATTTTTTTTTAAACAATCTAACACTAAATTTCTAAAATTTTAAACGATTTGCCTAAAACATATTTAAAAGTTAACTAAACATCGACATGAAGTTGTGAAAAATATTTAAAAGGCAATTCCTCCTCTTTTCCCAAGTTTTAAAAAATTAAACTATGATGAAGTATACAGGATGTTTAATTTTTCTTGTATGAATTTTTGTAACTTTGACTTTTTGAAAAACTAACCTGTTCCCATAAAACTTCATTTTTTTTAAACAATCTAACACTAAATTTCTAAAATTTTAAACGAATTGCCTAAACATATTTAAAAGTTAACTAAACATCGATTTTAAAACTGGTGTTTTAAAAAGGAGTATTTGTCGAGTTTCAGGTGAAAAATTTAAAAAAGCAACCGACATTACCGAAATGAAGTTTAAATGTTTAAAAGTTAACTAAACATCGATTTTAAAACTGGTGTTTTAAAAAGGAGTATTTGTCGAGTTTCAGGTGAAAAATTTAAAAAAGCAACCGACATTTAGAAAATCTAAATGGAAGTTTTAAAAAAAAAGCACAAATCCAAATCCTGGCTTTAATTTAGAAAATTTCGATATTTAAATCAAAATGTGGAAGAACATGTTTTTAGACATTTTGAAGTTTCTTCTCAAAACGTCGACATCATTTCTAAATTTTAACTTTAAACTTAAAATTTCGGGACATAGTTTTGTAGAAATTCAAAAGATTTTTTGACCTTAACCCCTATATTTCGACGTGAGTCTAGAAATTTTAACTTTAAATACGAAAATCAATGCAAGTAGAATGCAACCTAGACTACAAATTCATGCAGCCCTCCAGGCGTGTATAGTGAATCATAGGTAGCTGAACTACCAACAGTTGAAACACTGCCACCTAGGGAAGCGGTTGCTCTCTAGGAAAGTTCCGAGAATTCTAATGCACAGAACAATAGGTTTGAACATTTATTAGATTCGAAGTTTGGAAACCAAAGACCGGTTTCGATCTTGTTAGATCTCATCAGTTTGGTATATCCAACTGGAATGCTAACAAATATTCCGATAAGTAAGTGCTACAGAATTCACAGACGTAAAGCGTGTGACTCTTACTACTACCACCTATTGGTTCATAGAGAAACTATGGCCATCGCCAACAATGTCGTATGCAAGTAGAATGCAACATGACGAGATCTAACAAGATCGAAACCGGTCTTTGGTTTCCAAACTTCGATTCTAATAAATGTCCAAACCTATTGGTCTGTGCATTAGAATACGAAAATCAACTTTAAACTCTAAATTTCGAGAATAGTTTTTTTATTATACAATAATTTTCTTTAACGTTTTATCTGGCATGTTTACCTTAATAGAAAATTTTTAATTGTAATGTTGAAATTTAAAAAAAAACCAAAAAAAATTAACTTGGCGCTTATTAGTCTAGGTCAGGGGTCGGCAAACCGCGGCTCGCGAGCCGCATGCGGCTCTTTTAAAAGAACATTGCGGCTCTTTAAACTCCCCTAAAAAAATAAATAAATAAAAGCTACAGCGAACAGACATGCAGACACTCATTGAACAAGTGACCTCCAAAAGTCGACATTTCCAAAAATACTTTTCTAGGAATTTTTACGTTTTATTTAAATTTTGACAAAAAGTTAGGATTTCAAGAAGTATTTTTCCAAAATTTTTGATTGATTTGAATTAACAGTCTGAGAAAAAACATGAAATTTGAAATTTCTAGAAAAAGACCAAGTTGGAGAGTCGAAATTTCTAAAAAATATTTTTCTCATGATTTTTACTTTTTTATTAGTAAATTTTTAACAACCTTGAGATTTCGTGAAAAAAGGTGAATTACTTTTTGTGAGAAAAAAAAATCTAAATTTACAGAAACGGCAAATATCAAAGTTCTATTTCTAGAAAAAGCCGAATTTTGAGAAAAAGTGATTTAGAAAAAATTGAGAAAAAGAAAGAGATTTCGAAAAAATTGAAAAAAGTAAGAGATTTGGAAAAATATAAATTTATCAAAAGTTCTCAATAAAAGGTAGAATTGTATTTAAAAAAAACCGTAGAATTTCGACAATAGACAATAGACAATAGACCCAGGACAATTTAAAAACCTGAAATTTTTGGACAATTTTTAATTTTTTGAAATATAGTAAAATTTCGAAAAGTGAAATTGTAAAAATTGATTGGAAGCTTAGAAAAAATTATCGTTCTCTAAAAAAAGTCCAAGTTTTTCAGTGAAGAGGAAAAAATTCTAATTTTAGGAAGAATTTCATGGAAATAGTCTAGAACAGTCCGAAATTTCGATAAAAATTGCAATTTTCCCGAGAAAGCTAAATTTTCAGAATAAATTTCGAGACAAAAGACGAATTAAAAAAAAACTGCAAATTTTTAGATAAAGAGAAGTGTTGAACTTTAAAAAAAAGTCAACATTTCCCAGAAAAAGTCGAATTTTAAGAAAAAGGAAGAGTTTTCAAAAAACAATTGGGAAAAATGAAGAGATAAAAAAAATGAATTTGTCTAATTAGGAAAAAAGAAAAAATTCGGAAAAAAAATGAATTTATCGAAAGCTCTAAAAAAGGCAAATTTTAGCAAAAAACATCGAATTTTGACAAAAGATTGAAACCCAAAACAAATTTAAAACCTGAAATTTGTAAAAAATTTTAAATTTTTTAAAAAATTGCAAAATTCGGAAAGAGAAATTGTGAGAATAAACTGGAAGCTTAGAAAAAATTGTTGAAATTTACAAAAGTCGTTTTTCAGAGAAGAAGAAAAAAGTCAAATTTTAGGAAAAATTTCCAGGAAAAAGTCAAAATATTAAGAAAAGTTTTAAATTTCGACAAAAAATTTACAATTTTCCAAAGAAAGTTAAATTTTAAGAATCAGTTTTAAATTTCAAAAAGAAGACGATTTTAAAAAATCCAAATTTTCAGTAAATTCGAATTTCGAAACAATTTATAGAATAATTTCGAAATAAAAGTTCAAGAAAATGCCGAGAAAAGTGTTTTCACTTAACAAAAAGGCCAACATTTCTGGGAAAAAGCCAAATTTTCAGAAAAAGGAAAAGATTTCGAATAGAAATTGGGAAAAACGAAGAGATTAAAAAAAATGAATTTGTCCAAAAATGAGGACAAAATTTCAGAAAAAAACGTCGAATTTCGTAAATATATTGAAACCCAAAACAAATTTAAAAACCTGAAATTTTTAGATGAAAAAGAAATTGTAAAAATAAACTGAAAGTGTCGGTCTTTAAAAGAATCGAAGTTTTTCAGAGAAGCAGAAAAAAGTCAAATTTTAGGAAATTTCTCAAGGTAAAGGTCAATCAACATTTTAAGAAAAGTTCCAAATTTCAATAAGCATTTGCAATTTTCCGGAGAAAAATAAATTTGAAATTTCGAAAACAACACGAATTAAAAAAAATTAAAAATTTTCAGCTAAATCGAATTTTGAGAAAATTGGTAAAATAATTTTGAAAGGAAAGAGAATGTTGATAAAACTTCCATCAAGAAGTATTAAACTTTAAAAAAGGTAAAAATTTCCCAGAGAAAGTCAAATTTTAAGAAAAAAAATCAAATGTTAAAATTTGAAAATAGATGAATTTCGTTCGAAATAAAAGTTGATATTACCGGAAAAATACGAATTTTGAAAAAAGAGATTCCGAAAAATATAAATTCTCAAAAAAGCAAAATTTTAGAAAAAAAAACGTTGAATTTTGACAATAGATTGTAACCCAGAACAAATTGAAAACGTGAAATGTTTAGACAAATTTGAATTTTGTGAAAAATTGTAAAAACTCGAAA
The DNA here is from genome assembly GCA_028583605.1 of Dastarcus helophoroides. Classification (NCBI taxonomy): domain Eukaryota; kingdom Metazoa; phylum Arthropoda; class Insecta; order Coleoptera; family Bothrideridae; genus Dastarcus; species Dastarcus helophoroides. Next base: position 7,287,370 of record CM053335.1, read on the forward strand.
AGAGAAATTGTAAAAAAATGAAAGCTTCGAAAAAATTGTCGTAGTTTAAAAAGTCGAAGTTTTTCAGAGAGGTAGAAAATAAATAATTTGCAATTTTTCAGAGAAAATTAAATTTTGAGAATAAATTTGAAATTTCGAGAACAAGACGAATAAAAAGAAAACTTCAAATTTTCAGAAAAATTTGAATTTTGAGAAAATTGGTAAAATAATTTCTAAATAAGAAGGAATGTCGATAAAACTTCCAGTTTCGAGAAAAGTGTTAAACTTTAAAAATAGGTCAAAATTTCCCAGAGAAAGTCAAATTTTAGGAACAAAATCACATTTTTAGATAGTCAAACATTGTGAAAATGCATGAATTTCGTCTATAAAATCGCAGCTTGCAGAAACATAATAAAATGTCGAATTTTCAGTTAGAAGTTGGAATTTCGGAAACACCTAATTTTGCGAAATGGGTCGAAATTTCCATAAAATAAATAAAAGTTTAAAGTTCAGTAAAGGTCAATATTTGGGGGAAATGATGAAATTTGAAAAAGGAACGTAATTTAAAAAGAATAGAAATTTTGAGAGAAAAGTCGAAATTTAGAACAAAGTCAAAAAAATGTAATTTTGGAGAAAAGTCAAATTTAAGAATAGATCTAAATTTCGAAAAACGAAAATTTGAGAAGAAGGTCGAAATATTCAAAAACTTTTTATTTAACATCTCCAAATTATTACTTCAAATTTTTACTTTTTTTTTATTAAAAAATCGACAAAAGATGCATTTTTGAGATATAAATAAGTCGAATCTTTCAGTAAGTCGAATTAGAAAAAAGTAAACATTTTCTCTGATTGTCGAGTTTTGACAATAAGGGAAGATTTAGGGTAAAAAATTTAATTTTAAGAACAAAATACATAGTTAAAAAAAGAATAAAGAGAAGAACTAAAAAAAATCGGATTTACGAGAAAAAGGCAAATTTTTAAATAAAGCTCTAAATTTTGAGAAATAAAAAGTCTTTTGGGCTGTATATGTTTTTGTTTGACTACATCAGTTAGAGGTATCTCCCTGTCCCATATTTCATCTGATTTATCTGATTTAAATTTGAAATAAAATGTAAAATCAGAAGTAAAAATTTGTGGCTCTTTGAAATTCACGAAACCAATTTTCTTAGTGCAGTTGGCTCTTTTGGCTTAAAAGTTTGCCGACCCCTGGTCTAGGTAAAAGTCGAGATTTGTAAACATAATTTTTAAAATCTTGTGATTACTACTTTTTTCAAAACAAATTAATTCATATCAGAAGTTTTCAACTTCGAAAAGCGAAATAAAAATATAAAAATCCAAATAAGGTCGAAATTTTAAATAAGAAAAATTGAAAATTCGAAGTTTTCTCTCCCAAAGTTTTCAAATAAAAATCAGAAACTTCTTTGAACTTGTTTCGATTTTTCTGTTTCTGAATTTTGACAATTCCCTAGAAATTGTAAGAAGTTAAAAATGAAAGAAAAGTTTAAATTGTTTTTTAAAATTTTAATGTTTGTCGTTAAATACCGACTTATTCTCAACTTTTCGATTTTAATGTTGAAAATTAAACAAAAACTTTAGAAATCCCCAGTTGAAATCTAAAATTAGGAAAACATCGAAATATCTGACAAAAATCCGAAATATTTCTCAAACTAATTTCAGTTTTTTGTTAAAATTTTAACTCTTTCTTGTCGAATGTAAACTCTAAATGTTAAAGTCGAAATTTCTATCTGCAATTATAAATTGGAACTTTTTACGAAAAACTTATTAGGCCTGCGAATGAAAATCTACACAAATTTTCGATTTTATGAAGAAACATTTTACTATAAACTTAAAATTTCGAGAAAAAACTCCAAAATGTCTAAAAAAAATCCTTCCGCCGATTTAAACATTGGAAGTGCCAAATTAAAGGCAAAACTTCGAGTTTCAAACTTAAATGTTTATATTAATACAGGATATACTTCTTCCGGGATTAGACCGTGTCAAAGAGCTACTAAAAGTGTTCGACGTTTCGCCCACCATCGTAGGGGGCTTCTTCAGGAACAAAGAAAAGAAAAATAAATGAAAAGAGAAATATAAGAGAATATGCAAAAATGAAAGAATAAAAAGAGAAATATAAGGGAATATGCAAAAATGAAAGAATGAAAAGGCCAATTTCAAAACATCAGAGCACGGTAACTCAATATGTCCACCATACCAGAGGCTAAACTCTTCTGAATTGAAAATTGGCACAAAGGAACAGAAAGTTTAGACAGAAGAGCACGGTCCATATTAAAAAAGAATAATTAAAAAGACAACATATGAACTGATCGCCTATAAAAATTTGGATAAATTCGTGTGAAGACAAATTCATTAACGATGTCAGACTCTCGACGCGTATAGGCAACTTTAAATAACATTGCGTGTATTATTCATTTTATACATTTCAGGTGGTTTTAATGCTAATTTTTACTACCTTAGAGTCTGCATTTTGATGCTCACCTAGGTATTGTGGGGAACACCTGTGCGAAATTTCATGTTCCTAGATTTACCAGTTTAGCCAGCGCGTTGTATGTCATTCAGTGCTTAGAGATTTATTAAGTAAATTTCTAAATCCAAATGTTATAGCGCATTTCGGTTGCTCTTTAAATCTGGATTTTTCTTATTATAAGTTATAGTCGTTTGAACTCTTTCTCCAATCAAAATACAAGGAGCATTCACAATTTGAATGTGTGTGGTGAAAGATTATCATTCACATTTCGACTTTTACTAGAAAATATCCAGGTTAGAAGCCAAAATTTAGAAAAATTAGAGAGAAAAAAAATCATAAACAAGTCCACATTTTTAATTAAAGCCACAATTTAGAAAAATATTAAAGGTTCGAAAAGAAATTTAAAGAATCGAATTTTTATGAAAATTTCCTGATGGAAACTTTTTTATTTTTACATTTTAAACTGAAACATTGGAGGTGTTTTCAATTTTTCCTCGAAATATTGAGTTTTTACTGGAAATTTCGTTTCAAAATTCAAAATTGCTTTTTATAAATTCTGAGATAAAGGTTTTGAATCGAAATTTCGAGATTGAAGTTAAAAATGCCGCAATCTTAACTTGCCATTTCTGATTAGTTCTACAATTTCTGGAACTAACATTCGAAACTTAGACTTTATTTAAAACAATTGACTCGTTTTCTCAAAATTTCGAAATTAATCCTTAATGGTTTACTTTTTTCATTCAAAATATACAAGAACATTGATCCTTATGCACAGTTTGGCGTTGTGGGGTATCGAGTTACGTGAATTTTATTAATCTTGTGCTGAATTTATTTTTTGGCCATCTGGCAACATTGATTTCAACGATTATTTTTGCAAAAAAAATTAGAATTTAGAAAAATTAAAAAAGTAAAAATCATTAAGTACAGAACAAAAATGAGGAACATTTTGTCATAAACAAAATTTTCCTGTCACTGTAGCGTAAATAATTCTTCGTGATTTTAGATTTTGAAAAAGCTATTTCTTCATTCATTTGGCGTCACCGGCAGCGTTTGCATTTTTTTAAATATTTGATACAAGTAAAGACAGGTTGAAAAATGAATTCTCTGGTGCCCACCCCAGAATACTAGGTTACCAACCCAAAAATAAAACCCCGATATTTTATGATATCATAATACAGTTATACTTCGCACTACGGGATTCCAGGGATAAAAAGGTGTGCTTTGTGAAAAAGTGACTCGACGCAATATCATAAAATAATATCATAAAGTACCTCTCTGGCCATAAATACTGCCAGATTGGACCCCCTAACTCTAACTTCGGTAATTCTAGTTTCAATTTAAAATTTTTGGAAAAAAAAACAGAAAATTTTTACAAAAAGTTCACATTATAGAAAGAGAGAAAAAAATGAATTTTAAGTCGGCATTTTGGGGCAAAAAAGGAAATCTTTGTGTTAGACCAAAATTTTGAGAGAAGAGTTGTTAAATTTTCAAGAATATCAAAATTGGCAAAGAAAAAAAATACTGATAAAAATGTCGAATGTCGAACTTCAAAGTTTAAAAAATTTCCTGAATAAATTAAATTTGGAAAAAAACTGAATTTACCAACAATATTTTCCTCAGAATTTTACTTTATTTAAATTTTAATATAATCGAAAAGTTTTTTTTCTGAAATATTCCAAACATATTATTCTAGAAATTATGACGTTTTATTAATATTTTGTTCCGATTTTGAAAAAATTAATCGAATTTTAAGAAAAAGTCAAAATTTGGAGGAGGTAGAAATTTCCAGAAACAAAACTTCAAATTTTGGGGTATATCCTGTTCCGAGAATAAAACGAATTTAGAGAAACAAGTGGAAATCTTTTTTTTTTGGTGGAACAGACTTGTCCTTGGTTATGTTCCAAAGCTAATATACAAATCTTGTCCCCTGAAACCAAAAAATATTAAAAAATACAACAGAAATTGCTCTAACTCGTTTCAATAGCGAAGCTATCACCTTCAGAAAGATACTAATATGAGATACTGTATCTCTCCCGATAGCTTTGCTATCGGAACACGTTACAACAACTTTTGTTGTATTTTTTATCTTTCTTGGTTTCAGAGGACAAGATTTGTATAACAAGTGGAAGTCCACAAAGTTAAATTAAAAAATATCAGAAAAAACTGAACATTAATAAAAACGAATTTCGAAAAATACTGTCAAAATCTCAAGAAAATGATCGACATTTCTAGAAAATATTCAACTTTCCAAGAAAAGGAAATGAAGGGCGGAAAAAGTAGAATTCAGAAAAAGTTATAATTTCGAGAAAAGGTCAAAATTTTCAGAAAATCAAATTTTCTTCTGAAAAAATTTGAAAACTGTCGAAAATTCGAAAAAAGACAAAATTTTCAAAGGTCAAATATTGTGAAAAAAAAGCCGAATTTCAAAAAAAAGTCGAATTTAAAAAAAAATCGCAATTTGGCAAAAATATTCTTTTCGAAATATTTACTTTTTTATTTAAATGTTACCATAATATTTAAATTTCGGTAAAGAAATTCAATTTTTTTTACTAAATACAAAAATATTTTCTCAACATGGTTGCTTTTTTATTAACATTTCATATTCCATTCCGATCAAAGTTAGAGAATTTCGGGGAAAAAGTCTGCAATTTCAGAAACATAAAATATTTCGAGATAGAAGTCGAAATGTCAAAAATAAGGAAAATTTTGAGATAGGTGCAATTTGAAATTTCCGGAAAGTGTAATTTTAAAAAGTCGAAATATATAAAAAAAAGAATATTAAGAAAAATAGCAGAATTTCGAAACGACATGAATACGTATTGAGAAAAATGGCTAAATTTCGAAAAAAAACGGTTTTTAAAATTTCGAATATTTAATGATAAGGAAACTTTTAAGAAAAAGACAGATTTGAAGAAGAAAAGTCAAGATTTCGATAAAAAGACGAACTTCAAACAGAGAGTCGAAACCTTCAGAAATATTTATTATCAAATTTTGAGATATAAAGTTAAGATTTCAAAAAAAAAGCAAACTCTAAGAAACTAGTCAAAATTTTTGGAAAATTAGATTCTATAAGATTGAAATTTTCATAAAAATCCAAATATTAAGGAAAATAAAGAAATTTGTAGAAATAGGCGAAATTTTGAGAAATCGGCAAACTTCAAAATTGAGAGGAAATTCGAAATTTTTCAAAGAATATCGAAAAAATTGAAAATTGCGCAGAGAAAGTTGACATGATGAAAGTTAAATTTTGATAAAAAAGGTTTAATTTTGAAAATGTTTGTTTTCAAAAGGACAAATTTTGAAGAAAAAATCAAAATTTTCAGATAAAAACAAACTTGGACGAAAATATTGGGATTTTTGGGAACATAAAGGATTGAATTTGAAATAAAATCAAAATTTCTAGAAAAGAACCAATTTTGAGAAAATTATTGACATTTCGAAAAAAATCACAAAAGCAAAAACAGATTTCGAAAAAAATTTGAAAGTTCGAGAAAAACATCGAAATTTAAAAAAAAATTAAATTTTATAAAAATTCGAAATTTGTCGGAGACAGAAATTTTTTTTTAAAAAAATCACGAAATGTGAAAAAAATTAAAATTATCGACAAATGTCGAAATTTCAAGAAAAGTACGAATTCTGAAGAAAAAATGGAAATTTCAATTGAATATAAATTTTCGGCGGCTTTAAGAGCCAGGGGGGCCCTACCCTGCCCTTTTCTAGATACGCCTATGAATATACATAGTTTTAGCTACACAACTTGTATCATCTATGTTAAATATGGCAATAGATCGTTTGAATTTTTTTTAATAATTCAATTTGATTGAAGACGATCTGTAAACTTAAATTGCAAGTTTAATCGTACGTCGTCCGTTAAGTACAATTTACGTATAACTCATCGGCTGTACTTAACAAATTTGGATATTATAACATCAAAATTTTAAAAAATAAAACAGCAAAGACGTAATTTTCACTTTAAAGTAAAAAATTAACAAAAGTAAAAGCTGAAACTGTAAAAAATTCAAAATTAAAAAAATTGAATTAAATCCTTAAAATATTGAGAATCAGTTAAAATTTTGAGGTTAAATTCAAAATATTTGAAAGAAAATGAATCTATAAATATTTAGAAAAAGTCAGTTTTTTTAAAAATTGGAAATTTATTTAATAATTTTTTCGACTTTTCGACTCTTAAGTGGAAGTGGTAGCGAAAAATATCCTTTGCAGAAAAATCTGATGTTATAGAAAATATTTAAATAATTAAGTTAAATATGAAGAAGAAATCTAAATTTAGCGTTTGTATTGAAAAATGTAGTTTTACATGATAGCGTAAAATAGAATACTATTTAAAAAAACTGAAATTAAATAGTGAGTCATTATTTAGAAAATAAAATGAAAATCGTTCTGAAATGACATTTTGATCATGAAATCAAAATTTTAGGGGAAAAAGTCAGAACTGCATTTCAAATCGCAATTTAGAAAAATATCACAGTTTTGATTAAAAAATGGGGCTTTAACAAATTTTCAGGTTAAAAATTGAAACTTCGAAAAAACCTAGAGGCGTCGAAGAAACTCGAAATCTCTTAAAAAAGTCGAAAATTTTACTTACGTGAAAAATGTCGGAAGAAATTGAAAGTGTAAAATTTATGAAATTTTAGATTTAATAAGGAAATCAAAATTTCTAGATTCACATTTTGAAAAGATGCACACAGAAGAAAATTCCTAATTTACAAATCATTTTTTGATTTAAATAATTTAAATTTAGTTTTAAATAGGAAATCAAAACACGTCCAAAAAAGTGTTAAACGTTTTTATAGAGAAAAATGGAAAATTAAAGTTATTTAATAATTAGTTAATTAATGCAGCAATCAAAATGAACACTTCTCGCTGAAAATCTTTTGGGATAATTTTATTTAAAGCAACATTCCACAAATGGATTATCGAAATCATCATGTCAAGTTTAAATTATCTTTATTTCGTACATTTATCCGTCATCATTTTTCAGAAAAATTTTTCTAGAAAAAAATTGTAGATACGCAAATGACAATGACAACATAATACAACTCAGAATGCAGGTTCTGGGTAATTTAAATTAAATTTTTACTGCCCAATAAATTTAGTATTTTTTTGGACACAACTAAAAACAAGAAAACACTAAATAAACATTTTAATTCATAAGTTATATATAAATTGCAATTTATACTTATGAATGAACAGCTGAGCTAGACCTACTTTCTGTAATAGAACCATTGAATGATATTCCAATATAAACGAGATATGTAATTGGTAATTGTACAAAAATCTGCCAATAGGAAAAGGTTGATATAACAACAACTGGCAAAACAAAGTCTGTCTCTATAAATCTATGTCAAGAGAAAATTTATGTCATTTTATAATATTGTTTTCCTTGTATTTTTATTAATACATTTTTTGAGGTTCAAAACATAAATTGAATAAATGATACTATAAAAATCTTGTACGCTGAAACCAAGAAAGATTAAAAAAACATAACAACAGTTGCTCTAACGCGTTTCGATAGCCGAGCTATCAGAGAAATATTAACTTGGCTATCGAAACGCGTTAGAGCAATTGTTGTTGTGTCTTTTAATCTTTCTTGGTTTCAGGGGACAAGATTTGTATATCATCATCGGTGGACCAGTCCGTTCCACCAAAAAAACAACAATAAAATAAAAAAAAATTGAATAATCTATTTAATTTGATGATTCATTTAAAACTAAAAAATACTTTCCTTGTTGCATCTCTTAGGTGTTTAAAAAAAATAAAAATAATCGTATTAACAAAATACTTACTTACCTAATGGTGCTTGTAGAGAAGAAGCTACCTCATTATTGCCCGAAGAGTACAACTTGCTAGAATTTGCTTGGGGTACACACGACTCAACACCATCGTTAGAACAAACGTTTACTTCAGCCCATACTAAAACTGCATATACACTTTTAGAGCACAAATAGGAAATGGAATTCTACTAAATAAACCTAACATAATCAAATATTACTATACCTTTCTGAACTTCGATTAGGTAAATTAGCAAAATGATTTTCTCACATCGAATGCATATCATGTTTACAGCAAGAACTTCTATTTGGAAATGATATGACACGCTCTAACGTTAAGACAAAGTAAAAGTGACATAAGAAACCAATCGAGGGAAAAATTCGACGATTGAATTGAATTTAAGTGAACAATATAAAGATGTTGCAATACTATAATTTCCGTAAACTGTGTTTAATCATATTTACAAAAAAATAGGAATGAACTACATTTAAAGGCGAGACATTCATTATAGTTCGTAACTCTGCGGTTTCATCTTTGAGTGAAATCATTCTATTACTCCAACATTTAAATTTTAAACCAAAAACCGTGTCAAAAACTTATACAAGTTGATCACATAACTTCGAGCCATCGGTCATTCTATTATTCTGTAAGTAGGACAACTCAAAATTTTTAGAAGGCGATCGATTTCCATCGATTTGTATATAAAGAAAAATAGAACGTAATATATCATATATCTACATGATTAAACTCTATGCCAATTATTATTAAAAACTTTAGTTAATTAGCACGCTATCCGCTATGCAATTACCTTATGGATAAAAAAGTATTCTTGACTTTTACTCCAATACGAGTGATATTAAAATTTAATTTCTCAGTTATGTATATGGGCTCAAGTGAACCGTTTCAATTATAGAAAGTATTAATAAGTTTCTCCCATTTTTCTTTGCAGGCAAGGTAACAACCGCGAAACGAAATTTAATAAATGAACTGTAAAATCGCCCTACTAAGCGATAATATTAATTTCAACAACATCGATCCAATAATTTTTTTGCGTTAACGCTTCAGCTCGCCGCCGATGCGGAAATAAAAATAAACCTAAATCGAGTTAAGTACCTATGGCTTCAACTCGGCGGCGTCTTATTAAATTAGTTAAATAAATGGGATTATTACTTTTTCAAATAAAAAAAGCTTTCTTTAGTTTGAATCTGTACGACCCAGTTCACGAAATGCCTCCGAAAAACGATCCAGAAATCCTAGCCTTACGTAAAGAATTGGAAGAATTATACAATAATTTGAAGGTAGGGGTTTAGCAACTCATGTTGTAAAGTGCGAATTGATTCTACTCATTGAAAAATTCGCCAACGGGCTTCTAAATTTTGTCTTTATTTTTAAAATCATTTTTAGGAAGAACAGAAGAAACAGGCCGATGCGACGTTGGAAAGTGCCTGCAATGGCATCTCGGATGCACCCAGAATAAAATTAATGACCAAGAAATTGATGAAAGGTCACTTAAATAAAGTGAATTCGGTCCACTACAGCGGTGATAATAGACACTGCGTCACAGGATCTTTAGACGGGAAACTTATTATTTGGGACACCTATACGGGAAACAAAATGCAAATTATCCCACTCCGATCCGCTTGGGTAATGAGCGTGGCTTATGCGAGTTCTGGTAATTTTGTAGGTAAGTTATTCAACAAAATAGAGCCACTACAATAGCGCAAATTTTGAAAAAAAAATCGAAGTTTTAAAATAAACACCATAATTAATTGGCGAAACTAACGAGATTCCAAATTCTCGGATTAGTTTACGAATTAGAATATAGTCTTTGGATTTTTCCAGAGTGACTGCTTCTGCTAAACATCAACTCTATTTAGTTCAGCTATCTATCATCTACTACACACGTTTAAATGGTTATTGCAGTCTAGATTGTGTTCGATTCTCTTAATTATTCTTAAACAAAATTCCTTGGAAGGGTATAACAGGATAAGCATAGGAAATCCCAGGAGCCAAATGTGATGAATGTTATATCGATCAGTAGGTCACCTATCTGTAATAATATTCATATTTTTGGCCGCCTATCTCTTACTGTCTTTGAGTAATTTTTAAAAATGCCCTTTTTGCAGAGCATTTCTTAAACTTTGTTTTCTCCGTAAGTAATAAAGCTAGAAAGATGATTCAAAAACCAAATTGTAGACAATAATATGACAAATATTGTACATGTGTATTTAAATTATATTGCGCAATAATGTATGTTTTTTTTAATAGAAATATTTTTCCATTGCAATTTTTTTAAGTTTGAGCAGAGTGACCACTTTCTTAAAATTATCAGAGATTGCTATTAGTATTAAGAATAGCTGGTATAAATTTTATTGAAATTGGGTGGCTGAAACATGTTGAAAAAAAATTGTTTTTGTTACCTAGAGCCCTAGTTGATCGCAAATTATAGGAATCTAATGCAATTTTTTTTAGGTTCCGGTAAAGTAACCATCTTTTAAAAATTACCAACAGTTGCTATTAGTATACAAATTACCTGGTATAAGTTTTATTAAAATAGAATGGCTGCAACCTGCTAAAAAAATAATTTTTATTTCCTAGAGCATTGGTTGATTGCAAATTATAGGTATTTCTAATACATATTTTTTAGGTTTCGGCAGAGTAATCACTTTATAAAAATTCTCAAAAATAGTAACTAGTAAACAGATAATATGATATAAATTTCGTGAAAATCAAACAGCTGCAACATAATAGCTTTATGTTACCTATGTTCCTATTTCAAAGCTTCCACATATTACTTCACTAGACAAATAGTATCAAATTTTTGCAATCAAATAGTTGTTTCAAACGAAATATTTTACTATTCCATTTTGGTTTTAAGCCTATATCTCGGCAGGAACTGATCAATAATCATACCATCTTTGCAGTTAAAAAATTACACCACATTACCCAAGAATTGATGTTGATTTTCGTTGGCACACATATTCGCCATCAGAAAAGTTCCAGTAATGAGTACTAGCGAAAATCTTATTCTGCTCAGAAAAAGGTACCTATATGTAAGCCATTTACAATTTGTTGTTCTGATGGCAACATTGCGAATATTTTGGGACCGTTTTGTGGCGAACAAAATGATTCTCCAATTATGAGAACTGCTTTAGAGGATTCGCAAGGCCTAAAAACGTTATTGCAAAGAGGTGACATACCTATTTCTAATTGCACGCGGATTCCGTGATGTTAAAGATCAAATAAAAAACGAAGGATATTTACCCTTGATGCCAGTGTTCAAAGGCAAAAGAAATCAGTTAACAACTAAAGAATATAACAGTTGCCAAGATTAAGATGGGTCGTCGAAAATGTTGACGGATCGATTGGTCAAAAGCATAAATTTTTACGTCATACAATGACCAATAAAATGCTATCGAAAGTAAAACCTCTTTGTAGGAATGTGGGATTTTTGCACAACAGGTTTGGGAAGCATTTAAATCTGATACTGATTTAGCTGACGAAATCATCGTTTATATGAATGGCAAAATAACTACATTAAACACTTTGAGCACGGAGGTTGAAAATCAACACAGGAACAGAAGAAAATAATGGATTTCCCCGAACTAGGTGAACATGAGTTTAAAATATTATTCACGAGTTCCGACCAATTATCTTAGGCAGCTTCATATCCGCCGGGCTAATTGGAGATCAAGAAAGTTTCTCAAATAGAATACAATGTACAAAAGAACCACCAAATATACTGAAAGCAGAAGTGAAATCACGGCATAAAAATAGCGAGACTTATAATTTCTAAATTGATTATATTCCAAATGGAAAAAGTTACACTAACGTCAAACGCTATACTTGTGATTGTTCAAACGGCAATGGAACAATAGTAATATTAAGCAAAATATGCGCTAAAGACAATATATCTGTGGTCATTAATTCAGATAATGATAATGATTAATTTAAAATAAAGATTATTTCAAATCGAATATACTTTTTATTTATTTCTATTCGAAACCTATAATTTAGATCAACCAGGGCTCTAGGTAAAAATACTTTCTTTTTGCAGGTTGCAGCCTTCCTATTTTTAAGAAACTTACACCAGTCAATCTTTATACTAATAGAAATTTTCAGTAATTTTACGAAAATGGTTACTCTGCCGAAACCTAAAATCAAAGGTATTAGACGCCTATAATTGGCGATCAAGCAGGACTCTACGTAACAATTTTTTTTTTTTCAACAAGTTGCAGCCACCCGATTTTAATTAAACTTATACCAATTATTCTTTTTACTAGTAGCAATTTTTGATAATTTTAAAAAAGTGGTCACTCTGCTGGAACTGAAAAAAAATTGCAATGGAAAAAATATTTCCATTAAAAAAACATATATTATTGCGCAATATACTTTAGATACATACGCACAATATTTGTCATAATATTGTCTACAATTTGGTTTTTGAATCATCTTTCTAGCTTTATTACTTACGGAGAAAAAAAAGTTTAAAAAATGCTCTGCAAAAAGGGTATTTTTTTAAATTACTCAAAGACAGTAAAAGATAGGCGGCCAAAACTATGGAAATATTATTACAGATAGGTGACCTACTGATCGATATACCATTCATCACATTTGGCTCCTGGGGCAGATTTCTTATGCTTATCCTGCTATAACCTTTCGAGAAATTAAATATTTACATTGGATATTACAAAATTAATGAAAATGAAGTTACTAGAAAAGAATGATCCAAACCTTAAGCTTAAAGTCCAAATATAAAACATTGGGTTTTCCAATTTACACCCCTAAAAATCTCAAATAACAGTTCAAAGAAAAGTTGCAATCACAAAATTTGAAAAAAGTTTAACTTTTCAAAAACTCATCATTAATTCAAAAAAAATCGTGGTTAATTTAGAAATTTTGAGAAAAGTCTCGAAATTTCCATCAGCAAGAAGTAGGAATTTTGGGGGCTTAAGCCCTTCCTTGAGCATATTTGACATCACATATTTCAAAGTCAAAATGAACTATAAGCAAAATATAAAAAATAAAACATTTTATAGTTAACCAGAAAGTTGACTGCAGCGACAAATACTTTGATTAGCAAAAAAATAAAAAACCATTTCACTTTGACGACAAAAATATGGGTCAACTTCATAATTTTCGTTATGAAGATCTGCAAGAAAAGTTTAGAGTGGAAATTTCAAATTTAGAGCCGAAATTTCAAAAAAAAAGCCCAAAGCGAAAGTATGAGTATCGAGAAAAATGTCGAAATTATAATTTTTTCTCGAATTTCGACTTGAATGTCGCAGTTTCGCGTACTAAACTTGAAATTTAAAAAATCAGTTTCAAATTCGAAATATTAAGAAAACTCAAAATTTTGATTTTTTTTTCTAATTTTCATTTTAAACTCGGAATTTCGACTTTAAACCAATTTTGGATTTTTTTCATTTTTTTCAAAATTTCTAGAAAAACCAGGTGTTTTTAATGAATTTATTTTTTCAAAATTTTCGGCACACGATGCGACGGACGTAAATTTAATGCTCGTGTGACCTCAGCCTTAATCAGTCGGGAACATTTTTTCAGCTTGCGGCGGCATGGATAATATGTGCACGGTATACGACTTAAATAACAGAGATGCCTCTGGCGCGGTGAAAATGGTGAGGGAACTGGCCGGATACGATGGATTTTTAAGTTCGTGTCGTTTTTTGGACGATAAAACCATCATCACTGGTTCAGGCGATATGAAAATGTAATATTTCTATTGGAAGATTTAAGAAAACAATTTCACTTCTTTTTGTCGCAGATGTAAATGGAACTTAGAAACTGGTCAAAAATTGGCCGACTTTATCGCCCACAACGGTGATGTGGTATCAATTAGTCTTTCGCCCGATCAGAAATTTTTCGTCACAGGAAGCGTCGATAAGACTTGTCGGCTGTGGGATGTGCGAGAAGATAAGCCGAAACAGACGTTTTTTGGGCATGAAGCTGACGTTAATTCAGTATGCGTAAGTAGAGGTACAACTCCTAAAATCCTCGATGATGAAGCATCGATTAAAAATAAAATAAAAGATCGATACCTTGAACATCAGTGTTGAAGAAGGATGTATCAACGTTTTTTCGATGTTTTTAAATATATCTTAATCCGAATATTCGTTTAAAGAAAAATTTGGAGATCCATGTAAAAATTTTGGGAACTTATTTTACACAAATTTTTATGTTTGCCAAAATTCTGGTTTTTTGGTTGCTTAGTAGGAAATTTTGAGCAAAAGTCGAAATTTTACGATGAAAAGATCAGCATTTTCAGAAAAAGTCTACATTTTGAATCAGTCCTAACTTCAATCAAGGTAAATTTATGAAAGAAAATTTCTAAAAATGTCACCTTTAATCTAAACTATTTTTAAGAATTATGAACTTCCGAAGCATAAAATTGAATATTTGTGGTTTTATACATATACTTTTAAGTTTCTTCATGAAATTTTCAATTCTCCAACTTCGCGTTTCAACCTTAAATTTTGAAAAATTTATCATTTTGACAAGAAGTCTATATTTTGGCTTTAAAGTAAAAATTAGGAATTTTGGAAAAATAACATTACCGAAACACCACATCTATTAACAAAAACTTCACGACCTTTTTAAAAATTTGAAGTATAGTCTTAATTTTGAAATTAAGGCTGAAATTTTGAGAATCTGTTTTTAAAATGAGAAACATTTTTATTTTTTAATTTCGAGTTTTTGTTGGAAATTTTAGTTTAATTTAGAGAAAAAATAAATCAACATTTTTAGATAAAGTTAAAATGTCGAGCCAAAGCGAATTGATTATTGATGATTTAGTATATTTTCGACATTGTTTATGTTAAAATTTGAAATTTTTCTCCTTGATTATGGTTTAAAAAAATAATAGCATTTTTAAATTCGAACCTCCAAATTTGGATTAATTGTGGCTTTCGTAAAAAAAATTCCCTTCAGTCAATGCTATTCTACACTACACTTTTGTCCATAAGAAAAATCAATAAAATTATTCTTAAAAACTGAGGAGAAACCATTACTTATTAAATTTGGCAACCAAACAAAAGCTACAGCTACATACAACTGAAAAATAGTTGTTTCGATATTGTTAGATGAAAATTTCAATTCTAAAATGAAATTTTCGGCATTTTTGCCGTTGGCTTTTTTATTTAATTTTTATTACTTCTTTGTTAAAATTCCAACTTTAAACTCGCAATTTTTATTTTTGGAAATCTCATGTTTAATCTCTGAATTGAAACAAAATTTATTCAGATTTTTTGTTAATAATTTATGGTCCAATAGTCGAAAATTTGGAACTTTTTCCTAAATTTTTTTTGTCTTCAAGATAAATTTTGGTGGAACAGAGTGATCCTTGGTTATGTTCAAAAATTGAAATGCAAATTTTGTCCCCTGAAACTAAGAAAGAAATAAAAACACAACAGAGGTTGCTCTAACGCTTTTTTATAGCCAAATTATTATCTTCAGAGAGATACTGAAGATGATAGATTGGCTATCAAAACGCGTTACAGCAACCTTCGTTATGTTTTTTAATCTACTTTTGTATTTGTATTTCAATTTCTCAAGATAAATATTCAAATTTTTTTTAGAGCTAATAACTTCCGTTTCAAAATTTTGATTGTAACTCGAAAACTTCGGATTTTGTGTAAATTGTTACTTTTAACTAAAAATTTGAATATTTTCTATAAAATTTTATTTATTTTTTTAAAAATTTTGATCCCAAATTGTCAACATTTGTCTTAAAAATCTTCAAATTTTTTAAAATAAATTATGAGTTTTCCTCGCTGCCATTATTTCTTAAAATGCGTAATTTCCATTTCTCCTTCGCCCTTTTTTTTAAATTTTGACTTTTTTTGCAAAATTCGACACCAGCTAGAAAAGTTTGTCGAAATTTTGGGTGTAAACCAAAAAACTTGAAATTTCCATTTTTTTTAAATATGTGGACCCATTACCAAATATCCTGTCTTAATCTCGAAAATTCGAACCTTTCCAAATTTCGATTCTGCTTTAATTTTGTTCTAAATTTAATTTTTTTTGAAATTTTTATTACTTCAACCTTAAAATTCCAACTTTAAACTTGCAAATTTTATTTTTCGAAATCTCTTTAATCTTTGAGTTGAAACAAAAGTTATTGAGATTTTTTTAAATAATTTATTGTCGAGTGGTCGAAAATTTCGATCTTTTCCTTAAAATTCCGTGTTCACACTTCTTTCAATTTTTTGTCTTGAACTGAAACTGAAACTCCAACTGAAATATTCGACCTTTTATTAAACTAGAGACTTTTTTTCAAAATTTTCAATGTAAACTGGAAAATTAGGGAAATTTTTAAACTTAAAACTTGTACATATTCGAATAATTTTTATTTATTTTTATTTTGAAAATTTTAATCTAAAAATAACATTTTTAGATTAAAAATAGATTATATAGAAATTTTATATTTTTCTCAATATATGGACTTTTTTCTTAAAATGCAACCTCAATATTTCCTCCGCCATTCTGTAGATGTTAATTTTTTTCTAAATTTCGACACTAATCAGAAAATATCCATCCTTTTTTCGAAATTTTCTGTAAACTAGAAAACTAGAATTTAAACTCAAAATTTCGACTTTTTCCAGATTTGGACTCGAAATTTCTTCAATACAATAATGTGGTATAAATCACAATTTGGTTTTTAAAAGTTCAAATTTTATCCCAAAACCCCGACTTCAAATTTTCAATTTTTATTTTTTTTCCTGGATTTCTATTACGAACTCGAAATTTCGACTTTTTCTAAAAATGCTGAGTTCATATTTTCGAATTCTGACGTACATTTGTAAATTTTAACTTCAGTTTGAAAACTAGAAAAATATTTGAAATTTTGGGCAAAAGTCTAAATATCTAAAAAAATGTTTACCGATTTTGGTTTTATCTTTGTTCTCAAATAAAAATTTTCGACTCAAATTTCGAAATTTCCTCTCTCAGCATTTTTTTTAAGTTTAATTCACTCGCAAAGGGCAACCCCACCATGCCCGCAAAGCACCGCAAACAGGATGCGGAAACAAGGATAGATGGTGATGAACTGCCTTCTTAAACAAGAATAGGTTATATATTTTTTGGGGAAAATTCCTTTTGGTAATGCGTTCCATAGCTTGGAAATTGTATAGAAAAAAGAGTCCCGTAGAAGAAGTCCTCACTGTGTCATGCTGGACCGCACAGGAATTTGCTGTCTCCGACTGTCTTGAATGCCTCAAGAATCTTGCCCTTGAGGGGATCAATCCTATTACTTTCTGCGAGCATTTTCCATGATAGTACTTGTAAAAAAGAGGCAGGTCACCAACCACCCGCCTGTGCTCTAGTGTTTCGAGAGAATAGGTCAAACTCTCATCATCAATTAGGCGAATCACTCTTCTTTGAATTGAATCCAAAAGAGCTAAAGTGTGCTTTGGAGTTGAACTCCAAACATGAGAACAGTATTCTAGTGTTGGCCTAACTTGAGCTTTGTATAGTGTGAGTAGTTGATGAGATGTAAAGTTCTTTTTTGCCCTAAAAAGAAAGCCTAGCTTCTGAGAGGCGGATTTGGCAATGGCGCACACATGATCGTCCCAAGAGAAGATAGTGCTCGCATTCACTCCTAGAATAGATAGATTAGATCCCGTCGGAAGGATTTTACCGTCCATTAGTATGCTTGTTGCATTATTCCTTGATGTTTTCTTAGAGAAAACCGCGGCCTGAGGTTTTGAAGCGTTGAAGTCGACCAAATTTTTCTTATCCCATTCCAGAATAATTTCGAGATCCCAATTAATCATCTGTAACTGCTGTTTCCTTAGTAAACCTGAAGCAGCGACGGATAATGGTTTGTCGGAGGAAAAAGATGACAAAAGGCCACTATCATCTGCTTAGCTGTAAATAGGATTGGAAATTGAAGCTAAGAGGTCGTTTATGTGTAGCAGGAACAGAATAGGAGACAGGATATACCCCTGAGGCACCCCTGCATTAATCGCAAATGTCTTGGATAAGATTCGATTCTTCTACAAATTTATTCTTTTTTCCCACATTTACACTTTCATTCTTTTCTTAAATTCGAGATGTCTACAAAATATATAACTTCATGTGGGTTCTACTCTTATACTCAAACGAAAAATTCGAATTAAGTTTCGACTTTCTCAAAATTTACCATAGTTTCTTTCCTTTCCTTTTCAAATTTTTGGAGTAAATTCGAGCTATTTTTTAAAGTCAAAGTTTTATTTCGAAATTTGGGTATTAATATGGAAATTTTGAGAAAAGTTTCTTGACAAATATCAAATAATTCAGAAACGCGGAAAATTTAAGTGAAATTCGTAAATTACAATTTGAGAATAATAAAGCCAGTGTCGTTTAAGAATGTAGATTATTCGTTGTTTGTTGTTAATTGACTTATTTGCTTAAAAAAATAGCAGGTAATAGATTTATGGATCATTAATCCACGTTATGGAAAGAAATAATGGGTAAAAATTTGTTTCCCATTAGTTAGGCCATATTAGTTCTTGCCAATCTGCGTCATTATCTGCTTAGGGCGAATGATAAACGCCTCTGTCGAGATATCAAGTCGTGGAAATATCTATTAAGTTTATTGTGAATAAGCGGCGTCATGTTAGGGGGGTTATGGTTCGATTTGTCCCCCTTTAAAAATGTCAAGTAACAATTTCTTTTGTTTTTTTGCCTTCCCTTCCAACTAGTAAAATTAATGACACTATGACTAAGATACCATTAGTTTGCAGCCTTGCACATAGACAAAAATTAATTTGAGAAGTTGAAAGACTTTCATTATTAAATTTTTTTTTCAGTTTCATCCGAATGGGTATGGCTTTATAACTGGATCCGAAGATAAATCGGCCAGATTATTTGATATTAGAAGTGACCAACAATTAGCGGTATATAAACCACCAACGCCAAATAGCGGTTTCACTTCTTGCGGATTGTCTGTTAGCGGAAGGATACTGCTTTGCGGTTCTGATGACAATAATGTACACATGTGGGATACCCTTAAAAACCAGCATAACGGTGAGAGTTAATTAAATTTTTTGTTTTCATTCATGTTTTATTGGTTTTTCTTCGCCAGTTAATCCTTCCACACAATTCTAGATTTTCAGTAACCTTCTGCTAAGGATTGGATTTGTTAAGGTTACTAAAAATATAGAATTGTGGAAGGAGTAACTGGCGAAGAAAAAGCCAATAAAACATGAATGAAAATAATACTACTTCACAAAGAAGATACAAAGAATATATAAATTTTTTGTTGTTAAAACTTAATTTGCTGCTTATTATTTATCATCAAATTTAATAGTTAAGGATCGAGGTCTAATTTCAGAGGGTTTTACATGTAGAATTATTTTAGGTACACTTTCAGGACATGAAAACAGAATAACCTCCTTATCGGTGGCACCCAATGGAATTGCTGTTGTAACATGTAGCTGGGATCAACAAGTTCGAGTTTGGGGCTAAAAGCTGCAAAGTTATACTTATAATAAATATAATTCTAAACATTTTTTAACATTCTCTATTAAATTTATTGCATTTTAATAAACCATTTGTCAACAAAAAGTAAAATGTTATATCTTATATTTAAAAATAAAAATACTTACCAGTAACAGTTAATGATCAAATTTATTATCCTCAAGATGTCAAAATCATATAAAACGTTTCAATGCATTTACATTTAGTAAATATGAGCGATGGGGTATTTAGCATTGAAATAAAAAAAGGAATAACACTTTAGATACAAAACAACTACTTAAAAAAGAAATATATTACATAAAATAAAAATCACAGAAAAATTTCTTCTAATTAAATAAAACTTGGTCTTTGAATATGTAAATGTAATATATACATCGATATAAAGAAATAAATTTGGAATAAGCACAATTAATACATATATTCAACAACAGATATGTTTTGAACATGAATACATTCAAATTAACCTCGAGCAGAGGTAATTTTAAACAGAAGCGCATTTAATGTAATTGCTCCCCTTTCTTTGGTACTCCATTCGAGTGGTTCTCGGGAAATAGAATAAGCTCCAGGTTTGACTAGAAGTTGAAAAGCAACTTGTACCTCTCTATTGTCTAGTTTACACGTGGCAATCTCGCAATTTTGCAGAGATGGATAAAACACCACTTGTACGTCATCCTCTTTTAAACATACCAGATTTCCATACTGAGCTTGTCCTAGAAACATGCTTGAAATAATTGAAAATGTATATAATAATAATATATATAAATATTAGAAAAGCGTTTCTCAACCTAAGGGTCGTGATCAGATATAAATAATTGCAATCTGTACAAAAATAAGACCTGTTAGAAAAAGTTTGTTTATTATCAAGTGTTACATAATTATACTAGCTGATACACGCGTCTTCGTTCGCATGAAAGAAAAGTAAGAATTCTTCGATCACTTTTTTGGAAATTCCCACTTTTTTTGAAGAATTCGATTTTTATTGGGAATGTAGAATTATGCATTTTGAAGATTTCGACATTTTAGAATATCAACTTTTTCAGAATGTCGACATTTTCTTATTCGACTGTCAAAATGTCAACTTTTTTTCGAAACTTGAACTTAATTTGGAAAATTTGGACTTTCGAACTTTTTGCTTTTTTTGGAAATTCCAGCTTTAAATTAATGATTTTTGGGTATACTTTAATTTTCTTTTTTGGAAACTATATAATTTCTGTTTTTGTTAAATAATTTCTTGTTTGAAAATTTGCTTTTTAATAGTTTGAATTTTTAATATTTATCACATTTTTGCCCTTATTTTTGAAAATTTTTACCTTTTTTCAAACGTCCCATCTTGTTATTAAACATTTTTGTAACGTTTTTTAAAATTTTGATTCGAAATTTCACTTTTTTTGCAAACCTGACTGTTTTTAAATCCGAATTTTATAGAACATTTCCATTCCAAATTCGATTTTTTTTTTCAAAATTTCAGCTTTTCCTCGTTTCGACTTTCTGAAAATAGCGATTTTTTTTAATCTGACTTTTTTAAACATTTCGACTTTATATTTCGAAAAGTTCGAATTTCCAATTTTCCATTTTTTTATTATTTCCACTTTTTCCACAGTTTAGCTTAATTTGCAAATATCACTCTTTCACAATTTTAACTATAAGACTTTGATTTATTTTCTTATTTTTTAAAAATTTTGATACAAAATTTTGGTTTCTCAGAATCTTGGGTTTTTTTCAAAATTTTGATTTTTTGTAAGTCTGATTCTGTTAAAATATTGCTTTTTTGAAACGGCTTTTTTTTAATTTCCATTTTTTCAAATTTTTTATTATTTCTCGAAGTTTTGACATCCTTTGAAAATTTCCACTTTTTTTAAAAAGTTTCGAATTGTATGTGGCAAATTGGTTTTTTGTTTAACAATTTAGAAAATTCGACTTTTTTCGACAATTTTCCCTTTTTAGAAAAACTGGATTTTTCTTACAATTTCGATTTTTTGAATTTTCTAACTTTTTCTTAGAATGTTTACTTTTTTTGAAAATGTCAACCTTTTGTCATCAAATTTCGGCTTTTTTTTAGGATATGATTTTTCCAAAATTTAAACTTTTTTCAAAATTTTTATTTTTTGTGATCATTTCGACTTTTCTTCAAAAATTTTTACTTTTTTTCGAAGTTTCGACTTTTCTTTAGAAAATAATATTTTTATTTGAAAAATTTGACTTTTCTTAAAAACTCACTTTTTCAAAATTTGGATTTTTCTCAAAATTTCGATTGTTAAAATGTTCGAACTTTTTTCAAAATTTTCAGTTTTCTGAAAAGGTTAACCTTTCGTCATCAAATTTCGACTTGTTGCTTTAGATGTTCGGAATTTAATAGTTTTCAATATTTCAATTTTTTGTGAAAATTTCGACTTTTTCTCGAAGTTTCGATAATAAATTGGCTATTACCTGAAACTTCGTCTGCGTATTTCACTGAATAATTAGAATTTAACAAAAAAACTGTCCAAAATTAAAAAGAATTTTTAAATTTCTTGAATTGACAGATCAATCTAAGTATTTGTTTTAATGTTTTAATTTGTCTGCAATAGATAGTGCTGTCGATCAAATATGTTTTCTTATTTATGAAATTAGTTTAGATAAACGTAACAAAGCTAATTTAATCAGCTATGCACAGCTTTAAAGAATTCATGCATATGGCAGTATTTTCTTTTGACTAAAGGGTTTATCAAACCTTATAAGTATCGTCAAATTTGAAAAGAAAAGCTCTATCCAAATACACGAAATTATTCTGTAAATTCTATTTCAAATAATAAAATTTTATTTCATGAAGTTTTAAAAACACCCTATACAAAGTTGGATAAACGAAACATTTGACAAAAGAACAAAACAAAATTGACGGATTACTAAAATATAGAAGAACCGATAAAACATGGTAATCTAGCAACTGTCACCGCAGACAAAGAAGCCGAGAGGAGCCGCGTTATAATGCTGTCAAACTATCAGACCATTTATTTTCTCTAAAAGATACCTACGTGCAAGTTACATTAGGTTTGAACCCTCGTCGCTAGATGAAAAACCGTCGTTGTGTTGCCAAGCTTTGCATTGAACTACAGAGAAAATGAATGATGGCGAGACGAGAAAATCGAGAAAGTGCGCGAGATCTGGCAACACTGAAGCGGACAAACAGACAGACAAGCACACTTTGGCATTTATTATATTTTTAGGTGTCACACCATAAAAAACGTTAGGAAAACGTATTAGATTCTATGCATACCTTTTGTTAGAGGTTGGCCTTTATCTAAAATATGTCTAACGTTTCCCAGTTTGGTTGGATAAAAGGCTGTGTGCCATTTTTCCGTCGATCCGTTCGCCAAGACGCTGCTAAGCGGTAATTTCACCCAACCTAACAGAAAATTGTCTTACAATCTCGATTCAATGTCAATGTAAAGTAAAAGATACCTAATAAATTTGTGTCTTTTTCACCCTCCGGTTGTTTCAGTTTTAAACAATTAGCGCAATAGCAAGTTGTATCTTCCGACGAGAAAAAAACATCTGCAAAATGAAGTCAAATAATTATGTAATTAAAAAAAACGAATATAATAAAAATCTGATTAAGTAGACAGCTTGCCTGGCAAGAGAATTCGTTTTCTTAATTTTTCACACTCCCCCATATACAAACAGAAGGTATTCTTCGGTGGAGTCAACGGACTATTTCGAATATTGGAACTACATGATGGCACAACGTTCGTACTTATGGCGGGTATCGGCAAGCTTAAATTATTATCAGATCTTTCCTTTTCGCAACTTTCCAAATCTGCCTTTTCGCAATCCGTAACTGTTGAAGAGGTTTGTTCTTGAGCAGAAATCTCGTTCAATATACGTATCTAACAAAATACGATTATGGTAAAATCTCGAGTAGTAACGCATCGCATTAATGTACCTGTTGACATTGGCCGTATAAATCGAATATGGCGTAAATTTGCTGTCCTCGGGGAAAACCGCAGGTTAACAATTCTTGTTCCAAATTGTTAATGACGATTTTTAAATGTCCCGTATTCGTTAACGCCACTTCCACCACATCTCCTACAGATAAATTATCCAAAGCTTGTCCGTAATTAGAGCGAGTCTTCAATAAAGTAAAACGATCAGCTTTAGGTCATTATGAAACGAAAAACTTACCTTAACTCCATTAATTAAAAGCCAGTCGTTAGCCACTACACAACATGGCGGTTTCAAAGATAAAGCGTTAACAGGTAGATTCAGTCTTTCGGGCACACCAGCTACCAAACCGACCATCATAGAAGAGTGCCATTTGGATTCGGTTTGTTCCAATATCACTTTAACCGAATCGCCATTGTTTAAAGCTGGTTGAACGATCACAATTCCTTGATTATAAGAAGCTACTCTTCTGGCTGCCGTCTTGCCTTCTAACAACTCTATATTTCTACCATGACTATCATGGAATTCATAAATAATGCTAGACAAAGAAGTCTTCAATTCAACTTCTTTCGATTCAATCATTTCACATGGAGTTTGCTCCTGGTCTCTCAATAACTCCAAGCTGTCTTGAAGTCTTAAACTATTCAAGGGAGAAAGGAGACTTTTATGACTCGTCACTGTTACAGCCGAACAGGAGCCTTTTACATTTACCACTACGTGAAGATTATCCGGCAAAGTTGGTAGCATAAGAGGTAATTCCTCCCCGTTTATCAGCATTTTTACGTTATCTTGAGTTTTTAAAATGGCAATCCTATCATCCAAGCTGAGCCAATTCAGACTGGGCGTAAATAATTGAATCAGTTTATTCTTGTAACACAATTCGTTTCCTAAAACCCAAATCAAAATTGGAAAAGTTTGGAACGAAATCACACTTTTGGTACATTCAATCGCTTAGCTAAAAAAATACACCAGGGAGAGGGCCTCAACATGGCAACAAACACCAAAAAATTCGAATTTTTACATAAACATTGAAATTTTGAGATAAAAATTGAAATTTTGAGGATAAAAGATAATAATTTCCGGAAAATTGAACTTTAAATAAAGGTTGACATTTTCAAAAAAAGCTGAATTGTGTGAAAAAGGTTTACATTTGAAAAAAATTGGAGTTTTAAAGAGAAAATTGAAATTTCAAAAGAAAAAAGTCAAAATTTCGAGATGTCTAAATTTAGAGAAGACGAAATTTTCCAATGAAAACCAGGTACAAGGACAAATTTCGCAATGGAGCCAAAAATTCAAGAAAAAAGTGTAACAACATTCTAGAAAACATTGAAATTTCCAAAGAATTCAAAATTTAGATAAAAAAAATCGACCTTTGCGAAAAATCGAAAGAAGGGCAAATTTTGAGAAAAAAGTCGAAATTTCTCTAGAAAAAATGAAGTTTAAAATAAAGTCGAAATTTCGAAGAAGTCAAAATATTAAAAAAAGACGAAATTTCCAGAAAAAATCGATTTTCAGAAACAAAATTTTTAAACAAAACACTTTTTGCGAATTTATTTTTTATTTAAATGTTGTACCTCATCTGGAAGCTCCGAAGAAAGTCAAAATTATTGAAATTTCCAGAAAAAGCGAATTTTCCTGAAAAAAGTCGATGTATGAAAAGAAAACATTTTTATTTTTTTTTTTTTATTTAAATTTTGCACATAATCTCTATATTTCTACTCAGTTTCGAAGAAAATATGACGAATTTTGAAAAAATTAATCTTTGATGAAAATATTTTTAGCAAATTTTTTATTTTTAGACATAAAATCTGCAAATTTGGAAAAAATTACATTTTCCAAATTTTTTTCTCGAAACTTTTACCTGGTTTTTAAAAATTTCTAGAATTCGATTTTTGAAAAAAAATTCAAAATTTCTAAAACAAGATATTTTGAAAAACTATATCTTCGGGATCACTATCATCTCTTGATAGCTCCGATAAATGAACCGCGTTTTTATGAAAACTTAACGACGTTTATTAACTCTGACACTGACATCACCGAGATGCAATTTCTTTGTACAAAAACTACAAACTATACGACGATCTGACTAATTTTTACACTAAAAACTTACAATAGCTAGCACTATAGATTTAGAGAAAATAAACAATTTGGAAATTTAAATTAAGACGGAGGTATTTTGTGCGAACTGTATTTCTTTATTTAAAATTTTGTACTTAAACTAAAAATTTTGAGGAAAAAAGTAAAAATTTCCAAAGTCTAATAATTTTGAAAAAAAAATAATTTTGGGAAAGTCTATCTAAAAAAATTTGATTCTTCAGGAAAAATCAAAAGTTTAATAAATATTTTTCGCGGAATTTTTACTTTTTTATTTAAATTTTGCATATAACCTTAACATTTCAAGAAAAAAATGAAATATACAAAGTATTTATCTCTAATTTTTTACTTGATTTTTAAAATATCTGCTTAATTATACAAAAAACCAAATTTGAAAAAAAAAGAACAAATTTTGAAAATTTCGAGAAAAACATCAATTTGTAGACAAATGTTGAAATTCGAAAAATGAGGAATTTTAAAAGAAAAAGTCAACAGGTCAAGAAAAAAGTATAATGTTCGACAAGTCGAACGAGCAAGCTTTGTTTTCAGGCGCAGACGCCATGATGCTACCAAACACCAAAATAATGTGATTCCTATTTTAAAAAAAGAAAAACAATTTTTTAACGCAGAAAGATTAAAATTCTACACGGAGTGTTGGCTGACATCCACTCGTCAAAAGAAGTTATTGAGAAATTTTTATATATCTAAAATAAGTTATAGAGTTGTGGTGTGGTCTTCCATTTAAAAAAAAATGTCAGTTGGTTCTTTTTAATAGCTAACGATTGAATTAGATGAGAAAATTAACAGTACCTGAAATATAGCAAGCATCCTGTGGCATGACATTGTTGTTACCCATAGAATTTGGTCCTGTCGAGGTTAATCCAATTTCCAATGTGCCGGCTAAATGCGGCGTCAGACCCGTTATGGCAATTTCGAAATATTCATCTTGTGTTAAAGATGTCGCACTATACACCACAGACTGAGTGAAATCATCAGCTCTTGTCGCAACTCGTCCAGAATCGCCTAAAGTCACTCCTTTACCATGATACTCGGAAAATCTACAAAAGAATTCTCTTATTCGCAAGAAATATTTTAATATCGATAAATCTAACAAATCTAAAATCATTTTCGATTTTTGATCAAAAAATCGAAAACCATTTTACACTTGTCGATAAAAAAGGACTAACCTATGTAAATCAGATTCAACCGGAGGTTGAAGGCCGCTGGCAACCTGTAAAGAAGCGGACGTGTCGGAGCGAGGACAGATGTCCTGAACCGTCGACACCAAAGGATTTGCAGAAGAAGCACAACTGATGCTAACTCGGGCGCATTGTCCATACAAATCGACCACGGCATAAATTGTACTGTGGGGTACACGGCAAGCTTCTCCTTGAGGTATACCGTCCCGATAAAAGACCAAGGATTTATCGGCCATCCGTTTAACGCCCAATCTGGTGCCGGAGGAAATGGTGTCCAAGTCACAGGGATAATTGTTTTGAATGGTTTTTCCGTTTTCCATCACTGATGACCCGCTGAGCATCCATGTGTCTCTGCACAAGTCGGTAGCGGTACTGGGAAGTTCGATATCGTCCGGTCGGACGGCCGTTACGCCTGATAAACGTATTTTTAAAATAACGAAAATTACATTGAATTGGTTTTTCTTTACCCAATTCGATACTTCCGGACCATCTATCGACGATGGTATCTAAGGAAATTTCAAAGAGTTCGCCGTCTCGCAGAGGTCTATTGGAAAACACGATGGCGTCATTGAATTCCGCTAACGGTCTAGGCCTTAAAGCCGTTAAACCGTTGTTTGCAATTCTCGCATTTTTACCATGTATATGATGAAACTTCAAATCACTAAGAAATTATTGTATTAAATAACATGTTAACCTTTGATATAATCTAACCAGGGCCGGCTCTAGGGATTTATCCACCTTGGGCAAGGTACCATTTTGCCGCCCCTGAATGTATAAAAATTATGCTTTTTAAAATGACTGAATTTATTACTTTGTTAAAATAAAAATGTTTCTTCTTTTTCTTCGAGTAAAATTAAATATGTAACACTCCACAAAATTAAGGGTACAACAAATTACAAGTTTCGAATCGGAATTGTGAAACAGAAAATTAAAATGTTAAGAAAAAAAGGAAACTTTCGAAAAAATCAAAATCTCTTGAAGGAAACGAAAAGTTTAATCGAAATAAAACATTTAAGAGGAAGTTCAAAGTTTAAAATCAAAGTTCAAAAATAAGATCAAAATTTTGAGATTAAAATAGACATTTGGAAAAATATCTAAACACTTCTAGAAATTTGTTTCGAAACTGTTTTATCCCATAAATTATACTTTTATATTTTGTTAAAGAAAATAAAAAAACATTTTCAATAATCTGTAAAGTTAGCAGAGAATTTTATGTACTTTTCTTTTGAATTGTGAGGCTACTTAAATCTTAAAATGCAAATACTTACAAAGCCTACCTACCCCCGGAGCTGACCCTTATTCTAATTTACCTATAAAGAGTTGTATTGGACAGACTAGAATTCAAGGTATCCGGTGATCCATAGTCGAATATGTCAACGATGGAAGCTTCGACCGCTTGTCCGTACAAGTCTGCAAAGTGGGTCTATAAAAAATTACAACAAAAAGAATCATCCGTTACCTATAACGCCGAATATTTTTTCGGGGACATTGGAAGCTGCAACTCCTTGATCAACACCATTTACGAAAAAGTGCAACAACCCACTCTCCTTCCTAACTACACCTACTCTATCCCCCACTTGCAAACGATCCAAATTGACACCGTACTGTTCCAAAATAATGGTACCGTTGTGCATGATGCCGCTGCCGGTCATCATCCACGTCCCCGACCTCACATTCGTCATAGTAAATGGAAATTCCAAATCCACGGGGCTGTGCGTGGTGACACCAATCTCAATACTCCCAGCCCATTTGGTAACAACACGATCCAACCTAACCTCGAACAATTCTCCGGTTTTTACTGGGCGAGCGGTCAAGACGACGCCGTTGTTGAAATCATCGACGGCGTTCGGCCGATGCGCCGTCCTACCGTTGTTGATGACTTGGGCGTGCGAGCCGCAATTTGGATGAAAAGTCAACCGATCGTAGTAATCTGGCAACGGTTGGGTTTCCGTCAATTCGCCTTGCTGTTCCCTGGTGTTCTTTCGTGTTATCAAATTTTGCTCCTCCCGCTCGTCCCTTTCCACTATCGATACCTAATTATCTGTTTAATTGCGATTCAAAACTAACAAATATTTTTACCTTTATTGTCATGCCGTAGAGGTCAATGACGCCCCAGACTGTAGCTGGCACCCTTTGAGCTGCGACACCCTGATCGAGACCATTGATAAAATAATGCAAATCACCGTTGGGTTTTCGCATCATGCCAACTCTGTCGCCTTCGCTAAGTTCATCCAAATTAAAATCACCATACTCTCTTCTAGTACCTTTACCATTGGTTAATATGCCACAACCAGACATCATGATGGTTCCGCTACGCATGTTCGTCATAGTGGCAGGAAAAACTAACGTCGTGGGATTATGAGTTGTTATTCCCATCTGACAGGATGGAGAAAATTTCATTTCAGTAAAAATATTGACAAGTTTATTGGTCTGGTACCTAATCTAATTTATGTTTACTACCAAAGTCTAAACCACATAGCCTACCTTTTTAAGATTCAATTTTTTTAAAACAATGAGAATTCTTCCCAAGGCTCACCTCAATGCTCCCACTCCATTTATCAACTAATCGGTCAATTCTTATTTCAAATAATTCAGAGTCTTTTAGTGCTCGATGGGTCATAACCACACCATTGTTAAATTCGTCTAAAGGCCTTTTTCTTTCTGCTGATCTATTGCCATTTGAAAGTTTGACTAGAGACCCGCAACGATCGTGAAATCTTATTTTATCCGCTCTGGGTAGTTCCTCACGTAAACTTAAACTACGATGTGAAAATTTTCAAAAAAATATTCAGAATTAATCATCAAAGTGCTACCTAACATTCATATCCATTCGTATATCAAGGCTATTACTGCTGCTTAAACTGAGTTCACTTAAATCTCCCCCTAAAGTGACATTTAAAATATCGTTGTCAATAGCTAGAACTGAACTTCCGCTCAGACAGTCATCGTTGTTGTGTTCTCTTAAGATGGGGTTGGTAATAGTAACCTGAACGCATTTGCCATAAAGATCAACGATACCATACACCACTGAAGGCAAACCTTCCACAGCAACTCCCTGAGATTCTCCATTTATATAAAATATTAGATCACCCTTTAAAATACTTTTTCTTAGGTGTGCTGTAACATATTAAGCAGAGATTATTACCTCCAAAGTCCTCATAAGGCCAATTCTGTCTTCCTGATTTAACTTATCTAAATCCATACCATAACCTTCTACTATACAAGCACCATTTTTGTATATGGATGAAGCAGACATTATCTGGAAATATAACAATTGATTTGCGCCCCACTTGAATAACGTTAAAAGCACCAAGAATTCCCAAATAAATTTACCCATGATCCGCTTTGAAGTCTGGAAGCACTGGGGGGAAATTCGAAGTGTAAAGGGTCACACTCAACGACACCAATTTCTAAGCTACCCGACCAGGAATTAACCTACAATAAACATTTGCTTACATATCAGAACCCCATTATGGCAATAACACAAAAGGCAACCAAACAGTTTCATTATAAGAGTTTGTCATTATAAACAACATTTAAATAAATATAAACAAGCAAGGCGATAAGGCATATAAGTATGTGGGATAAGGAATCCATTCGTTATAGAGGAACATGTACTTGGTACATGCAAATGTACTTCGTCACTTTGTTGCAGAAATTTTTGGATAGCTCAATAACCGTGAATAATATGAATACATGTTATACCTTTCGATCTATTTTGATTTCAAATAACACATCATTTACTAGAGGTTCTGCGGTAATAACTAGACCATGGTCGAAATCGCTATCGTTCCTAATTGCCGTACAATTTTCGTTCGATAACGTTATCCTCTCTCCACAGCGGTAATGAAAATATGCCATTTTTATTATATAAAAAGTCAGATATGCTCCATTTCATTCATTCTTATGTATTTTAATTGATATTTCAAATGAATTGCAAATTTTAATTGAATCCGTTCGATTCAAAGTAAACAATTTAAGACTTGTCAACATTTGTCAGTGTCAAACGCGAGCAACCATAGAAAAACTTTTAAACAGGAGAATAGTTACCTCATGAGTTGGAACAAAATTACAACCACCGCTCAGTGTGGTTGATCGCAGAACTAAGATAGTTAAATTGTGAATGTACAGGTATTTCAAAATCAACGGAGCCGCAGTGATAGATTCGTTACAAAAACCTCAATACAATTATTTCAAGTCTCCAACAATTTTCAAGCTGCACAGTTTTGAAATTTTGCGAAAAATATTCCTATATGAAGCCAGTTTTCTTACATTTATGAATAGGTTCTGAAAACAAAATTAAGTGTTTTCTTCGCTTGAAATTAGCAAAATTTGAAATTAATTTTGAACGGCCTGTATAATATCTCTGAACCGTTTTAAGCATGTTTAGGTAGCCCACCAATTTAGCTAATGATTGTGCAAGAAATAAAATCTAATCCTTTAAGTTGGGTGGAACGGACTGGTCCTTTGTTATCTTCAAAAATTGAAATAAAGAACTTGTCCCCTGAAACCAAGAAAGATTAAAAAACACAACAAACGTTGCTTTAACACGTTTCGACAGCCAAGCTGTCATCTTCAGAGAGATATCTCTTTTAGAGAGATATTTTCTTGGTTTCAGGGGACAAGTTCTGTATTTCAATTTTTTAATCCTTTAAGGTCAAATCAAAGGTTTAAATCAACATTTTGTGGAGAATAGTAAATTTAAGTATGGAGAAAACTAATAAAACTCCTATTCAAATGATAGGTGGAATTTCAAAAAACATAAAATTTATAGGTTATAATTTAAAAAACGACGTTATCATCTGCTCAGGGCGTTGATTCTCAGGGCCTACAAAATATTTTGTTTTATGGAAACTCTTTTTAAATTGTTGAGCTGGGCTGGGGTAATTTCGCAAAGTTACAAAAGATAAGAAGCGTGCCTTTTTCCTTAACGGAGATATCGAACCAGAACGTACTAATGTCGGAGTCAATGTGCTTGATTGCAAAAGCTCAACCCATAAAATTATAATGCGCAAGACTCAGTTGAAGATCAGAATTTAATCATTTTACCAGAATGTGATCAACTTAATCAACTGCGTTATTCTATATTCTATGAATCAAATAACCTACAAAACCAAAGACGTCAAAAATTATCAAAAACATTGAATTATATCAAATTCAAAATAAAACATTTTGTTTTGTATAATTGTTGTGATTTTTATCATTTATTAATACATTGAAAATTATTGCAACGTAAAAATAAATGATCGAATTCTAAAACTAAACTAACCTCAAAAGCTAAATATTTTGAAAAAATGAAGGAAACTTTCGTGTTACCAAACTTTGAAAATTTGCTGTAAGTGAACTTTTTAGAGCTCTCATAAATATTATTTCTAAATTTATTTTAGTGACACGGCAACATCTCTTGCAGAAAAAGTGGTTGTTGTATCCATCATTGGAAAATCGCCATTTAACGCCCATGGACTGAAACTAAAATGTATTGGAAGATACTTCATCTCAAACAGTAAACGAAACAAAGACGTGAGTCTTTCGCCTTCAGCAACATTTATTTTTAGCCATCTTATGCTTTACAGTGTTCGATCGAGGGATATTTAGATGAAACCAAGCAAGTCTTATACTTACACGTGTATAGCATGTTGGACGCTGAGGCACTGGTGACATATTACAAAGATTTTGCTGAACGATGTGATACAGAACGAAAATGTAATGACTTCCTCGCTGTTAATGATGATATAAAAAGCAGTTTCGCAAAGTGCCTATTGCTTTTACTGAATATAAGTCATATTATTATTTTATCTCATCCTGGCTCTACATTTGATACAAATTACATCCAATATTTTAAAGCGGTTTCGTCTTTAAGGTTTGTCTTTGACTAAGTTTTAATGTGAGGTTTTAATTTTTTACTATTGCAGTCAGAAACTGAGTAATAAAATAAGTAATTGTTTAGAATCTGTGGATGGTATTAGTGAGGATTGGATAACTAATGGGCGACCATGCTTACCTCGAATGCTTTTCTATTTTGAGAAATGTCCCAAAAATGTAACTAATATTAAGAAAGTGGAACATAATTTGGAAGACAAAATATATCATATTTTAAAAAAGACTAGAATAGTCAATCCTGCTGGGTGAGATTTCTGATAACCATTTCATAATAGTGAACATTATTAGTAATTGTGCAATTTTTAGTAATTCACTTTTTGCAATTCCCCTGAATCAAGAATTTGTTTACATTTCGAATGAACCACCGCTGGATCGCTTGGGTGATGTTGTCAAGGGACTTATACGAGACTGCCAGTCTGGAGGGGTTTTACCGATAAATCCGCCATTTTCCAACGAATTGGACGCGGATAGAAGCTTTCATAAGTTTCTACAAGTTCACATAAAACAAGCCAAGCATAAAGGCTTCAACGATACGGTGTCTCAGAGGCACATGAGTGCACCCCCTTGTCCTTTTGAAGTATGACTAAATACTATAATGTAATGATTCTAGAATATTTAATGTTGCAGTTACCTTCGTTAAAGCATTGGGTGGTGGTGGTAAAGCTGCTCTATGATTTGATTATGACGAAAAAATTGGTTACTTCTTTGTGTACAGACACGAGGTTTTCTGAGCAACGTTGTCGTAAAGTGTCACCATTGGCGTTTGCCCAATATCAGGAAGGTCTTCCGTTGCATTACGGGAAAGCTGAACATGAAGCGCGACTGACGCTAGCTTTAAATTTATTCAGAACTCAAGCTCGAGGCCCGATGTATCATCAGCAAGCTGCACAATTAAAAGCAGATTGCTTGGCCCATTGGGAAAATGGAAGACAACAATGCGAAGTGGCTTCTATGACTGGAAACCCTTGCAAGTTGCCCAAACATTCCGTCGATCAGGAGCACTTGAGCGGTGTGGTTTATAAAGGTAAGATTCCGTTAGTCCAGTCAATAAATGGAATATTGTCACATCTTTTAAACCCTCAGCATATCTTAAAAATAATTCAAAGATTTTTTGTGAATCTCAAGTTTAAACTCTAGTTTTGTTCAAGTGTTGACTTTAAACTCAACATTTTTGAAACAATATGATTTGAATCATTCAATTTCAACTTTTTTAACTAGAATTTTTTACTGTTTGTCAAAAAATTAAGTAAAAATTTCAATAAATGTTTTATCTATAAATTTCAATTTTTTTTCTCAATTCAATGTTTAAAAATTTCAGATCTTTACAATTATCAAAAATAAAATGTTTTCATGTTGACAATTTCAATAACAAAATTACAATTTGAAGTTTTTCTCAAATTTTTCAGTTTAAACTTGAAATTTATTACCATCACTCCGTTTTAATTTTATAATTTCCATCGACTTTAGGTATTTTATGTTTAAATTTAAAAGTGATGCAATTTTAGCTTTAAAATTTCCATTTTTTCTCGAAATTTCGTCTTTTAGATTGTTTGGGTTTAAATTAGAAAGCTCTATATTTTAATATGAGTGTTGAGTTTAAAGTTAAATTTTTAAATTTTTTCCCTACATTTGCAGTTTAAAATCTAAATTTTGAACTAAAATTCAACATTTCTTGAAAAAGGGCAAAATATCAGGTTTTAAATAAAACAACACATATGCGCTTGATTTTATCAACTATTTTACAAAACGAAAGAATTTTGAATCTTAATTTATCCTGCTATTAATATAATTAGCAGGATAGGTGAAAAATAGAATAAAAAAAAACATTAAACATCGATTCATTGATGTTTTCAAAACCTCGATGATTCTTTTCCATCCTCAGATACTCTAGCATTAACCCTTTTGCAGCTGTTTGCGATTGCGGAAGGAAGATAGGAAACAGAGAAGATCCATATACTGCCAAACAAGCGAATTACGTTTTCTACCATCAAATAGCCAAAGAATGTCAATGTTCGAAGTTGGAAAGGGTATCCTTTCCAGTTTTTGAACCATCAATTACAGAATATAAAGCTGCGACATTGCACGATAATCCTGAAGAAGCTCTTTCCGTTTTATCCGAACATAGCGGAGAACTCACTCCTGATATGGAACGAGGTTTAATCAGGCAACCGAGTACTACAGAATACCTTCCTGGAATGCTCACTTTGAATTCGCCTCCAGGGTTGCTACCGGTATTTTCCAGCTGGTCTTTGGTAATAACTTACGCACAAATGTTTTTCCTAAGTAATGTTAAAACGCAACAGATCTGTGAAGGCATGAAGTGGACAGTTTGTAACATTGGTTACATTGTATCTTTGGTTCTGATTCTTCACAATAATTCCTTCAATTAGTATGTGTAGTAAAAATGTTGTAAAATATAGTCAAAAGTCAGTTACACCTTATTCAATGGAATTCACGTCTCTTAAGTATATACTTGACTGACTTATGGCTATAAGTTGGTAGAATTACCCTACTGATGAGGCCAAGAAAGGCCAAAGTGGTCTATAATTGGTTGTTAATATTTTCAACTTGTAATACATTCAACAGTTTTATTGCAGAACATGTATTTGACATTATTTGTTAACTTTAATACACCAAAACGCATGTCACGCCGAGGGCACTTTGTATTTTATTAATGTAAATCCATAATTCAAGAATTAAAGTTACCTATTACAGTAACTTTTCGTAACCTTGGTTATGTTAAGAAGTGGGGGTGCGTCATCGACCAAATTATAACGTTACTTCCCTCTTACTATTCCATGTTTCACTCAAAACCACCAATCCTACTTATATTTGAGCCCAGATTAAAGTAACCGCATATCATTGTGTTAACTGTTCCCCTCTGCTGGTCATCACAAACATGTTGTGTTATAACTAAATATTAGAAGATAATCTCTCATCAGTATTATTTTTAGGTGTGTTTAGGGCCATCGTCTTTATACAGTCACAATCTGGGTTTATCTGAAACCTTCCATCCGGGCTTTTTAAGTTCAACAAATTACCTGCTACCATGGGACGTGACCGTTTATTCTAAGAGCAAAAGCAATTGGCCTCAGCTCAGCAAGTATTCCAACCGGGGGCGTCGGGGTAGACCTGCTGGCGGTTCTCCCCAATTTACCGTGAAGGTTTTCATTGGTGTCGAATACGAGTGTCCTTCCGGCCATCGTTTCATGTTATCCGCTCCCGATAAAGTACTCAAAGCGACTCCAGGAAGCATAGTTAAAGATACAGGCCATCGTATAGCTGAATCAGATATGCCTCTGTATTATCCTTGCGCTTGTAGAGCCGGAAAGGTGGCGCAGTTGATGCGATTGCACGTGGTCACACCCAAAGCCCCAGTTCATTGCACTTTGAACCCCAAGGTGAGCTTTTTTGAATAATTGAGGTCGTCGGATTATAGTTAGTTAATTTTCAGGTCCAGCCAGCTTCTGGGGCTCCTATTTTTATTTGTACGGTGGATGGTCCAACAAAATTGACCCAATCATCTTATTGGGTCATGAGATTGCCTTACGTTTATGAAGCTGACAAAGAGCATTACTCGCAGAATTATACAGCTAGACTGTTACAAGGCGTTTTTGGTGTTAATGAAGTTAATGAAGAACAATAAATATTAAAAATTTACTCGTTGCATTGTATTTTATTTGAGCAAACAATTTTTTAATATCTATGCAGTGCCAGACTAGCTTTTAAAGACCCTGTACAACGTGATTTAGATCTTTCAAAAATAATAACTATAGAAAAACGAGACAGTAGAAATAAACTAAATGATGTGGACTCGAAAAGACCTTCACAATCGGTGGTTAAAAATTATCGAAAAAAAATTGAAACTTCTAAGAAAATTGACGTTTATAATCGAAATTGAAAACTAAAAGCGAATAATTCGAAATTTACAGAAACAAATATTGAAAACAACATATTTTGGGATTAAAGTCGAAATGTCGAAGTAAAAATAGTTGAAATGTGCAGAAATTTGAAAGTTAAAAGGAAACTTCCAAATTTGTCATTTGAAGGAACTGGAAATTTTGCTAAAGTGAAAATCAAGAGAAAAGTTTACATTTCAAAGTTTCAGTTCAAATTTCAAAAAGAAATCAAAATATCCAAAAAATTTAGACTTTAAGCAGGGGTGGGCAACATCTGTCCTGCGGCCTTCTTTTTCAACTTCTCTTAAAATTGCAAAATTTCCATTTTATCCCGACATTTTGAATTTAAGTATGAATTTTTTTACAAAAATGCTTACAAAATTTGAGTTATATTCTAGAAATAATGTTCTTCGCCAAATTTTCAGTTTAAAATAGAATTGTTATTTTGATCTAATTTGGACCTTAAAAATGTCTATTTGTCGTTTGTATGTTTTCCTTTAAATGTGGACATTCAAGTCATCAAAATTTGATCTTTTTTCAAATAGTTTGACCACAATTCCATTTTTTCGACAATAATCTTTTTCTTTTCAAAGGAATGTCACAATTTTAATAAACATTTCAACAGTTTCTCAAACATTTGACAGCCGAAGTATCAATTTCGACTAATTCTGGCCAAAAAACTTAGTTTCAACCTCGGTTTCGATCCGAATTTTGGTCAGGCAAATTTCAAGTTTGAACGGCGAATTCTCAAAAAAATGAAAAATTTGAGGAAATTTTAAAACTAAAATTTTGGAAAGATTATACTAAAATTTTCAAGTTTAAACTGAAAATGTATAGAAAAAGTTGAAATCAAAACCTTTAGAAACTTTGAAAACCTAAATCAAAATTTCCGAAAAAACATTTCGAGTTTTAAGGCGAAATTTTAGAAAAAAAAACATTAAATATTGTAGGTTTAAAACTCTAGAATTTAAAAAAAACTCAACATTCCGAAAAGAACTCGTAATTTTTATAATACAATTTCCAGTTTCTGCTCAAATTTTCAACGTTAATCTCCAAATTCAATATCAAACCCAATGTTCGAAATTTTTTGTTTTTGAATTTAAAAAAATCTTGAAATTTATCTAAAATAATAATTTCCAAAATCCCCCCACTTTAAGAACCAAATATTATTTAATTTAAACTGGAATATTCAAATCTTTGCTTAAAATTTTCTCTCGAAATCTTAGAATTTCTAAAAAAAGAAAGAAAAAATGTTGAGAACATTTTTATTAATTAACTTATTTCTTTCAAACTTGGAATTCATTTTGAAAATTCAGAAAGTTTATTTATTTGCAGCTATTTTGACTTTAACGAAATATTAACTCCTTGTTATTTTCGAAATTTATAGTATTATTTCTAAAATTAGTCTTTTTGTCTCAAAATTTGGTGCTTAAAAACGAAATTTGGAAAAAATAAATAAATTTCCCGATTATAATGGAAATTTTATCCAGTGCTTTAAATTTCTTTTTTCAGAAACTAAGTATCAAGGAAATTTAGAAAACAGCAGATGAGCAGTGGCTATTTATTTAATATATTATTTTGTGAGGGAAGCATCAGATTTAATGTAAATTTTGACCAGTTTAAATATGTTTTGGTTTTGGTTTCGTCGAAGATAGAACACCGGTTGAAATTCAGTTTTGGTTTCGATTAAAAATCTAGTTTTCATCAGGTTCTAATTTTTTCAAATTCGCTTAAATCTTGAGTTAATAAATTAGAGATTAAAAAAAATGTAATGGAAAAGTCGAGATTTGAAAATTGCTACTAGGTTGATCTTAATCTTATGCCTGAAAAATTATTGTTCTTAAAGAAAAATAAATATGTTGAGTTTGATGTTGAGCTCTTGGTCATTTTCTAGTATATAATTTTAAGAAATTATCTTATTTGAAGTTAAAATATCTAGAAAAGTCAAAAATTCAAGTATAAGCTTGTGGCATGCACAATTTTGATTTTACGAATAATTTTTTATTATCCGCCCTGCGACATGAAACGAAAAGTTTTGTTGGCCCGTTGACGAAAAAACCCTGATTTAAAGAGTAAATTAAAAAAAAAACAGAAAATTATATTTACAAAAAAAAGGAAAACCAAATTTTTACAAATATATTGAAAATTACTGGAAACATTTTTGTAAAGACATTACATGGAAAAATTTATAGCAGACAGAAGTATCATTTGGGTCTTTGACAAATTCCATTTCTGCATGTTAGGTCTGGTCTGCACAACCTTAGCGGACCGGATTCAACCAAAACACATGACTCGTTTTCACCTAAAAATGGTAAACTACCCTAAATTTAAATTGCTACGATGTAGACTTAACAGTTACCTAATAATCTGATACAGATTTGGCAACAACCACACTCGCTGGGTGATTTTATTTCCCCTGGCCTACAAACGACTGGGTTTGTGCATTTCACATTTCTGCAGTAATTGAGGCCACATGTAATGCATTCTGTGGTATGTAAGTATGATGACAAAAGGTGAACTAAAACACTTAAAATGAAAAATATATTACACATGACCTAAAGTTCCGGCCAACTCTAGTAAGTTACTTATTTAAAGAAAGTGCTTTTCAGTGTTGTCAACAATTTATTAGAATTTTTGCGATATCTAAAGTAGTATGTATTTTTTTATACAATGAAAGTATTTTCCATTAATTTTTATTTAATTCTTAAATATTTGTTAAGTATGACGATGAACTTAAACAATAGTTTATTGACGCAAGTTTTCTGTCTTCCTTACATTACCTTTTTAGATATTATCTGTTTTTTAGTTTTACGTGTATATTATCGCAAAATTAGTAATAGGTTTTGGGCAATTATTTTAATGTAGCTAATCGCACGTTGGAAGTTTCTTCCTATTTTTTTTTGTTTAGATATTTTTGACAAAAATATCATTTTGCATTTGTTAACCTTTAACTGTGGACAAGGAGTCCCACAGACCCCTTGGGTTCTGTGATTTTTGAGAATCAATACATCTCGTGGCAGCCTGCGCCTCAGAGTTTCAGTAGATTCGAATTTAGTTACCAAAAGGCGGGTGTAAAAACAAATTGTGTATTCGATGTGTTTTAGATAAGATATGCCTATTCTGGCTGGGTCTGTGAGACCCCATGTTCAATGTTCAAAGCCATTCTGTAAAGAATGCCAATAATTTTAGTAATATTGTTCGATGGTTTTTTTTTCTTAATAGTTTAGAGGCAACTTTTTTATTTTTTTAGTTGATTTTTAATGGACTTTAAGAAAAACCTAGATTTTTATTGCTTTTATATAAAAAAAGTTTAACAAAATTACTCCAATTGATCTCATGTCAAATAAGATTTAACATTTCATGTTAAGGAATTTTTGCTAATTTATAGTTCCTCACTATAAAAGTTGAATTTTTATATTGTCATTTAAGTACTGTTTTTTGCCATCCCCAGTTTGTCAATTTTATTAGTATTTGCAGTCAAAATTTTTTCTCAAGTATAGGAGTCTGTAAGACCCCATGTTCAGGCTAGTGATATTAAAATGAAATATCCACACTTAAGGGTTAATCACCCTGTGTAATAGCAAATGCTACTTAAAAAAAAATAATATTTTCTAAGATAAGGATAGACTAAAATCATCTGCATCATAAAAAAAATAATAAATAATGCTAGTGCGTCTTTGTGCCAAAAACATTTTTGTTATTAAAAAAATGATATCTTAAGGTACTCGCCCTGTATAGTATTGAAACTAAAACTAAATATAATTTTTAAATACTTTATTGTTAAAAAAATAATTATTGCAATAATTTGTTAGCGTCTTTGGCATTTTCGATTCTTACATACCAAACCCGGTCTGCATACCGCTCTTGGGGGTGAACCTCGTAGGATTAGACAGAAATCACCTTCATCTGAAATAATTGCGATATATCAAAAAACACAAATACATAGAAGACCAAAAAGTAAATTAACTTACTTAAAAGTGTAACGCATATTTGACAGCAACCGCAAAATCCTGGTCTTTTCACTTGATTTCTTCCACATTTAATTGGTTTGCATTTGACCTTTGTGCACTGATTAGGAGCACACACAATAGACTCGCTTTCCTGTGTACATATTATTACATAGCACACGAGAACCCCAAAAAAGAAAAGTTTACCAAACATATTTATCAATACAATTTCTTAAAAGATCAAAATATTACTTTATAAAAAAAATGAAGTGAAATATATCTTCTGGTAAATCACTTTTATATCAAAAAGTGCAAACAAAAATTCCCCGCTTTACGTCAGAGTAATTATTTACCGCACGTCATTGTCATTATGTAGCGAATATTCTTTTGAAATACAAATCTTGTCCCCTGAAATCAAGAAAGATTAAAAAACATAACAAAGGTTGCTCTAACGCGTTTCGATAGCCAAACCATCATCTTCATTGTTCATTGTTCATGTTTTTTTCTAAAAATACGATCTACTAATCGCAGACTTCTATTGTTTAATACCATTTTGATCAGTATTTTCTACCAAATTTAAATATGTAGAAATATACAGGGTGTTTCCTTAAAAAAGGCAACGTCAGTAAACCTTTGCGCATATGTTTACCCTGTAGAATAAAAAATAATCTTAAAATGTACCTCAAATGCTAGTGTGTCTTGATGCCAAAAACATTTCTGTTATTAAAAAAATGGTGGCCCTGCATAGTATTGCAACTAAAACTAAATATAATTTTTAAATACTTTATTGTTAACAAAATAATTATTGCAATAATTTGTTAGCGTCTTTGGCATTTTCGATTCTTACATACCAAACCCGGTCTGCATACCGCTCTTGGAGGTGAACCTCGTAGGACTAGACAGAAATCACCTTCATCTGAAATAATTGCGATATATCAAAAAACACAAATACATAGAAGACCAAAAAGTAAATTAACTTACTCAAAAGAGTAACGCATATTTGACAGCAACCGCAAAATCCTGGTCTTTTCACTTGATTTCTTCTACATTTAATTGGTTTGCATTTGACCTTTGCGCACTGATTAGGAGCACACTCAATAGACTCGCTTTCCTGTGTACATATTATTACATAGCACACGAGAACCCCAAAAAAGAAAAGTTTACCAAACATATTTATCAATACAATTTCTTAAAAGATCAAAATATTACTTTTAAAAAAAATGAAGTGAAATATATCTTCTGGTAAATCACTTTTATATCAAAAAGTGTAAACAAAAATTCCCCGCTTTACGTCAGAGTAATTATTTACCGCACATCATTGTCATTATGTAGCGAATATTCTTTTGAAATACAAATCTTGTCCCCTGAAATCAAGAAAGATTAAAAAACATAACAAAGGTTGCTCTAACGCGTTTCGATAGCCAAACCATCATCTTCAAATTATCTCTCTGAAGATGATAGTGTTGTGATCTTCGATGAAGGAATTAAACTTCTTTTATTGTTGAACTTAGTTATTTTAATTGGTCCCCAAAAGTACTTATAATTTTACATGAAGTATAAAAGTGGATGATTCTGAATGATCTTAATGTATAATGAAATAATGAAAATTAATTAATGATTCCCGGCCAGAGTTTTGCATATTCTTACAGCAAAACTCTTATCGGCGTTTGGTAGATAAAAAGCCGTTGGAAACTTTCATACGCGACACTCGTGGAGTGATAAAGTTATATAATAACATTTCTTTGAATCTAATCAAATTATTAGCTCTAATTTTTTTATTCGCAAAATTTGGCAATTACGAACCAGAAAAAAAAGTAATAAAAATGTTATCAATAACATGTTTAGCACAAAAGTATTGAATTATATTAAATGATGAAAATAGAAAAAAATAGATTTTACGGCTGTAATATACAGGGTAGCATACCAACAATAGCTTGGCTATCGAGACGCGTTAGAGCAACCTTTGTTGTGTTTTTTAATCTTTCTTGGTCTCAGGGGGCAAGATTTGTATTTCAATTTTTAAAGATAACCAAGGACCAGTCCGTTATTTTTACCAGTTACCAAAATGAAAAAAATAAAAGAAACGAATACATAAAAATAATTAATGTATACTCTTATATTTTCTTGAAATTTTGATAATTTAACAAAATTCCGAGTTGAAATTCAAAAATCTAAATTATTTTCTTCAATTTTACGTCTCTGTAAGCACATAATCGATTTCATTAGTTTATTTTTTAAATTCCTCGGACGTATAAACAATTTTTTGCCGAATTCTGGTGTTTTTTCTCAAAAAATGTTTTACTTTTAATTCATAAATTTTCTATACATTGCAACGTTTTTCTAAATTTCGATTATTTTTAGAAATTTTCTAAATATCAACTTCTTTTGTAAAATTCTTTCAACTTTCTTTTAATGTTTGATTCAAATTCAACATTTCAACTTTTTCAGAGATTTCTCTCTTTTGATAAACATATTTATACGCATTTTGACATTATTTTCAAAATATTCATTTTAGTTTAAAAATATAAACTTTTTTTTTAAATTCAAGTTTGGACTTTTAATTTTCCTTTTATTTAAACGAAATTTTCATTTGAAATTCCAACTTTTGATGCTTTTAAGACTTAATTTTTATTTAATATTTTGAAATAATTTAGAAATATCAACATTTTTACTTTTCCATTTTGACTTTAAAATCGAAATTTCTAAAAAAATGATTTTATAAATTTCGTTTTTCTTATAATTTTCAGTTAAGCTAAAAATATTTTTTATGATGTTCGCGTTTTTTTTTGTTTAAAATTTTAATTTTTTCCAAAGATCTTTATTTTACAATTTTAGTTTTTTTTTAATTTCTTTTCTAAATTTTTCGCTTTGCACTAAAAATTGTGTGCTTTAATTTTTTCAAATTTTAATTCTAGTAACGAAATTTCTATTTTAAAAAAAATTCTAGTTTAAACCCAACATTTTTGCTTCATCAGAAAATTTTCGGTTTTTTCTCAATATTTAAATTTTTTCTAAATATTTCGGTAAACTCAACATTTTTAGTTTAAAAAAAAATTGACTTTACCTCCGAAGCTTCTGGATTTTGTTTGACAAAGTTCTTTTCTTTTTTTATCCTTTTAATTTTTCATCCAAATTTCCGCTTTTCCTGAAAATTTTTAGATTCACCCTTTTCCTTCTAAAATAAATTTAAAGTTTCGACAAAAATCGAAATTACAAATTAAAATGGAAGCTTCTATTGAAATTTTTTTATTTCGTCTTTAATATCTAATATTCCTAATTTTGTTTTTGATCTGAAATTTGAGGCTGTTCCGAAAAGTTCAAAAATCACGTATTTTGAAAAAAATACTGGATAATTCTAATTTTTTTTCAAAATGTCGAGATACACTACATTTGAAAGATTTATATATTGAGACTGAAGTTGAACTTGAGAGTTCCAAATTATAGTTCAAATTTCGAAAGTAAAAAACCAGCACTAAGTAAAAGACCAAGACGTTTATTGATCTAACAACTCAAGTTTTTCTTTAAATTTTGCAATATTGCTCATTTCGAAGAAGTTTATGTCTCTAACA
Source organism: Dastarcus helophoroides (assembly GCA_028583605.1). Classification (NCBI taxonomy): domain Eukaryota; kingdom Metazoa; phylum Arthropoda; class Insecta; order Coleoptera; family Bothrideridae; genus Dastarcus; species Dastarcus helophoroides. The sequence continues at coordinate 7,331,605 of CM053335.1, forward strand.
TAAAAAAAGGGGGGGAGTTGGACCCTCCCCGAAAGAAAATCCTGGCTACGTGCCTGAGGCCAGCACAACTAAAATATTCGCAAAGTTGTATTACTTCCGGTAATACCGAAAGTTGACACCAACTTCGTTATTTTAAAAAAGATACCCTATAGATCTTTGCATTTTTGGATTTTATTTGATATTTTAGGGCCACTTTGGATAACAAACATTGTTCTTAAAATTTATCGTTTTTGAGATAATTAGATATTTATAAAAAATTTGACAGATTCAAGGTCCCACTAACTTCTTCGTATCATTCTCCAGAAACCAGATATTTTTTTCATATTTGATACGTGACTAGAACACATACGAAGCTATCTTGCACAACTTTCATAAGTTCAATTCAAAAAAAACTGTTTTTGTCCTTTTTTGATAAATAAGCTATTTATTCTTTTTATAATACCTGTGAAAGTGCAATAAACTTGTTAAATTAAATCACCTTCTACAATGAACACAAACACAATAGAGCATTACACATTACACGCACATTATAATGAGGATAACAAAATGGATTCAGTTTTATTTCGTTTATTAATTTAAATCGAGAATAAATAATTAAGCAGAATTATTCAAAGTTTCTGACAGGTTCCTCTTCGACATACCAATCCTTCTCTACATTCAATTGGTCTTGGTGTTCCAATAATTGCTAAGCATGGTCCACCTTCATCTGCGAAAAAAATTATTAAGTTTTACATTTTTGGCAAATACATGTGCCCTTGAATAAATTTTATATATTTAATATCAATTAAATATTATTACCACTTATGGTAACACATCGAAGACAACATCCACAACTGCCTGGTCTGATTTCTTGATTTTTGTTACAAGAAACGGGTTGACATGTTACATTTCTGCAAGGATCTGGTGGACATACTATCAAAGCAGAAACTAGGGTTGTTTGAATCAGAAGAAAGGCAGACAACACTGCCAATGAAATCAAAGTTGCTTTGTGCATTTTAAAATGAAAACGTTCAACTTTAAATGTTTACTCACTGTAGCTTCGGCCTTTTTATATAGATTTAATGAGAAACATACAAACAAGACTTAAGTCATGTATATTCACAGTAATGCACCTTAACAACAAAGCTATACAAATAAAAATATTGCATATGCATTAGCCGCTACCTTGGAAAAAATTTAAAAATATTAACGTGTAAACGTTAAGTAAACACACAATTTCAGATATGTATACGTGCAATATATCATAATTACTCGCAAACCACTGAAAATATGAACTAGCAAAACTAGCAAAAGGAATATTCACCGCCCTTCAGATTGTTCCCTTCAGATAATTCCAATAATTCAGATAACTTCGCAGCGCAGAATAATATTCCAGATATTTATTTTCAAGGGGATCATGGTATCATTGTCTTTTCAGAAGTAGAATAAAAAGACTTATTATTATGAATGTCATTATCATGAGTGTAATTTTCTCTGAAGCAAGCCCAATAAAGTAATTCTATAATCGATAAAAATTTCCAGACTTGCTTGTATTTTTTATACCCGAATTATATTTACGAAGACATCATGGTTTAATCTGCTGATTTTTTTTTTAAATCGTTCATAGATATAAAAGAAGTAAACAAATTTCTCTAATCGCATCATTGTACAAATAGATAAAAAATACACGTTTGGCGATTAATCATATATAAAAGCCGTCAAGTGCCCGTTAAAATCATAGTTATCGAATAACTTTCTACAACAACAATGAAATCCTACGCAGTTGTCTTAATTTTGGTTTTGGCCTTCGTCAGCATCCAACAGGCCACAGTTAATGCTGCGATCTATTGTGGACAGAATCCTTGCGAAGGAAAAATTTGCGAGCCGGTTTCTTGTAGTCCCGATCAAATAATTACAGAAGGAGAATGTGGTTGCTGTCAACGTTGTGTTACTATTATCGGTAAGTGATTTTCTGATAAGTTATTATTTTGGCCAATGTATGAGAAGAAACAGGGGCGGATTTAAGGGTCTATAACAAGTGCTATAGCATAGGAGTCTTACCAAAGTGGATGACTTCTTTTTTTTTGGCCTTATAAATATTTTGGCCACGACAGGTTTTTTTGCTAATCGAAATTAATATGTTTTATCACATTTTTGTAGTACACTGGCTCCCATCAGTGCATGGGGCTCCCAACACGTTTGATCTGCTCCTGAAAGAAAAAATTAATTTTCGAATTGTCTCGAAATTTGTTACTATTTTTATGAATTGAAAAATAAGATGATTTAATAGTTTTTATCATCGATAACAACGTTTTCAATAACGTCATCTCTATTTGTTAAGCTTGAAATAAAAATGATTCTAAAGGCGGCTACACACGCTCATGTATACTTGAACGATATACTTGTACAAGTTTCTTGCTCAAGTATACATGAGCGTTTTAAGTTAATATTGCACAAGTATTTTAACTTGTATTAGTGATATGAAAATGTTTGAATTTCTATACTTGCGCAAGTAGACTTAAGCGTGTGTAGAAGAAGCAGTGAGATTTGTGCAAGTTTAAACTAGTTTGGGTACATAGCGTATTGTAGTCATTCGTTGATGACATGATGCACTTGAGTAAATCTATTCAATTGTTCACGTGTGGCTGTCGAGTATATTTGAACAGTAAACTTATACAACTTTACCGTTCAAGTATACATCAGCTTGTGTAACCGCCTTATTTGCAAAAAGCATGAAATTTCGAAACAAATGTTTTCATTTATTCTCAAAATTTCCATTATATTTATCGAAGTGTGGCTGCTTTTCTTCAAATTGCGAGTTTCATCTTGAATTGTAAATTTTTTCATTCAAAAATTAAACTTTTTTCTTAAGGTCGAGATTTTTATTGATTTTTGTCATAAGATAATCGAAATTTTTGTATTTCAATTTTTTTGACTAAATTTTGGCCTTTTTAGTCTTTAGCAACATGTTTATCTTTTCTCAAAATTTCGATTTAAGTCAATTTCTTTTATGCAGAATTTTCCGCCAGGTTTCTAATTTTGTTTCAAGTTTTGATTTTTTTTCAAAATTTCTACTTTTTTTTAAATTTTGACTGTCTCACATTTTTAATTTTTGTATCAAATTTTTACCCTTCGAAATTAGACTTTCACTTTAAAAAATTTTAAACTTCTCAAAATCAGGATTTCCTAATTTGACTTTCTTAAAATGTCAACTTTTTCCTCAAAATGTTGACTTTTCTCGAAATCTTGAGTTGGATCTTAAAATTTCGATTTATTTTCCTCTAAAATTCAATAATTTTACCAAAATATCTAATTTGTTCTCGAAATGTTAACACAGTTTCACAAAATGTGGATTTTGTAACAAAATATATTAACTTTTTTCTCAAATTTCCACCTTTTCTGAAAATTATAATTTTTTTCTGCTACAATATTTTTCATCAACATTTTCCATATCTTTGTTGAATTTTTCAAAGTCTACATTTTCCCAAAAGTTCAGCTTTATTCCCAAAATGTCAATCCCTTTTTTTTGAAAACTTCAACCTATTCCCCAGATTTTCGACTTTATTATAAAAATATCGATTTTTCTCTAAATATTAGCCGTGTACCCGATCAAATTACATTTTAGGAACCATTAGATTTTTCTCAAACGTTAAGGTTTGGGTAACTTTCTCTACGCATACCATCCTTTTCTCCTCGTGTGTTTTGAATCTTTTTCTTCCCTGGCCGATATTTCTATTTTGATTCATCAAAACCCTTGAATCTGTCAAATTATGGTTACAACAACGTCATGTTTTATCCACCTTGTTCGTTCTGCAGCAGAATGAGGTCTCTCAGTTTTCCAGTTTTACCGCCACATGGCCGCACAGATAAGAAATGCGATAAGCAAAATAAAAACCGCCGCGCCGCAGCGAGGATATGTCAAACAGTCAAAAAGATGAGCTAAAGCCATATACTTTCAGTATATGGTTAACGTGTACAGGCAGCTTTAAATCCGGTGGTGTGTATTATTTATTGCCTATTTTTTTAGGGTTCCATGCCCATTTTTAGGCCCTTGGAAGTTGAATTCTTTCTTAGTGCTCACCTACGTTATACGTAACCTTCGTGTGCAAAATCTCATTCTTGTAGAGTCACCCGTTTAGGCTGTGCGTTGCCTGTCATTCAGTGTTAAAATTTTATTAAATATATTTCGACCTTTTCAGAATTTGGACCTTTTTCTCAAAATTAGGACGTAATGAAATTTCAGTTTTCTCAATAGGTTTATCTCAAAACTTTCTCGGTCTCAGTCTCAACTGTTATGTTCAAATTTCGATTTTAGGATTTTCTTTCTTTATCAAAATTCCTTTTTTTGTTTGGAAATTTTAGCTTTCTTAAAATAGAAATTCATTTTTTTTTTCACTTTGATTTCAATATTTCGATATATTTTGAAAAATGTCTATTTTTCTAAGAAAACGCTAGGACTGAAAATTTCCAATCGTTTCTTATAGTTACAACAAAATTAGAAAAATATTAGAAAATTTGAGGAGTGTGAAAATTTTGAATTTTAAGAAAAAGTTGGAAATATCGATATCAATTTCGAAATTTCGATAAAGTGAACAAATTTTGAAAACAAAGAAATGTCGGAATTAGGAAACGGAAATTAAAAAATAGAATCCTCTATTTGGAATTTGTTAATTTCAACTTTTTCGTCGAAATTTTGGATTTTTCGAGTTGAAATTTTAGGAAGAGAAAATTGAATTTAAAAGTCGTGAAGAAAAAATCGAAAATTAAAAGAAAGAGAAGATATTAAAGTAGAATTTTTTGAACTAAAAATAAAAATTTTGAGTCCAGACCGAAGTATTGGGGAAAAATCAAAACATTTTCGGAGAATTTTGAAATTTTTTAAAAATATTTCAAGTTTAAACTTTAAATTTCCAAAAACAAATAGTCAAAGTTTTTTCAATAATATTGCAATTTTAGAAAAGAAAATATGAAAAGGCACAATTTGAAATTTGAAGAAAAAGTGTAAATTTCGAATTTATAGAATCATTTCTTAGAAACTTTGATCTTAAAGTTTATAGTCAAAATAGTAGAAAAAGGATAAAAATTTAATCTCAGAGAAAGAGAGAAAAAAATCGAAATTTATTTAAAAAAATTAAGTTTTAAATTTAAAATTTCGAAAAATTTGGATTTTAGGGAAAAAAGTTGAGATTTTAAAATTAAAGTGAAATTTCAAAAATAGGGTTAAAACATCTCCAAAAATATGAAATGTTGAGGACAATATTGAAGTAACACCTCAATGGTAAGAAACGTACAATTTTCGAAAAAAATCAGAATTATTGAAAAGGATGAATTTTGGCTCAAAGTCGAATATTAAAATAAAAGAAAGAAGAGCTGAAATTGTAAAGTTACAAAAAAACAATTTAGAATAAACATAAAAATGCCTAAATAAAGTTTAAAAAAAAGTTCGAATGTACAAAGTTTCCGAATTTACACCCAAACTTTGGAAAAAATTATAAATTTCGAAAATAAAATCAAAATTACTAGCAAGGCAAAATTTTCATTTTCAAGTCTAAAATTGGGAACAAAAAAGTAAAAATTGAAATTAGAATCTCTAATTTTTCAGGGAAAGATCGAAATTTGGAAATTATAATGCTACATTTAAAAAAAAGTGAAAAACTTTTGAAAAACTTAAAATGTTTACCTTAAAATCGAAACATTTAGAAAAAACAAAAATCGCAAGTTTAAAAATGTAATTTTGTGAAAAAAGAACCATTGCAGACATATAGCGCCACTTCAAGAATACATTTTTTTTTTTAATATAAAAACTGCGAAGAGATATGCATACCGTTTTGCTGCAAAAAAATAAATTATTACATTAACTTTCATTCAGCGGAAAAAGCGCTTAATTGTGGACCACCCCAGGTGGCAAAAGTTCTAGGTACGTCACTCTCTAGTAGGAACGTATTTAAGAAGAAGAAACTGTTTCTTACGTGGGTTGGATCAAATTATTCTGTATTTTGTAAATCAAATAAATATCTGATTAAGTAAATGGGGTTCCATTTTTATCAACGCACTACCGGAGACTTCATACGACTCTGGATATAAAGAGATTCGATTCTTTTTACATTTTAGGGATATTTCAGGAGCTGTTTAAAATAATTTAATTTGGAAAAGCCCTGCAACTGGAGCACTCATTTTTTTTGTATTTCTAATAGTTTCCTATATTCTAATAGTGAACGAGCTTAAGTAAAAACAAATACTTGTATTAGAGAAGGTAAATGTCTAGGGGCGCTAGGACATGAAGTTTGGAAACCACTGGTTTGGATTATCAGTCAAAAAAATTGACGTATATTCATTTTTACTTTTGGTGCAATTAGCTCAGTTAGTTAAGGCTCTCTCGCAAAATTATAATCAAAGGTTTTATTACCTATGCCTATGTGGACCAAGTTTTGTATTATAAATCCTTTTATCAAATTCGTTATTTTAATTAAATTAGATAAACATTAATATTTTGATGATAAACATGATATACATAATATAAATTAAGAAAACATAAATATTTATTTTTAAGATGTTAAAGTTGATTAAAACAGGAAGTAAAGATACAAAGACAATGTAAAAATATGATAAACTCAGCTTCGAAAATATTTTTTGTTCAATTCATATTAGTATTGGAATTTTTATTTCTTTGAATAATCTTAAGCACCTTAATTTTATTTTTATTTTTTCAGATGAAGGAGGTCCTTGTTCTGAGCTAATTGGTGGCCCACCAAAACCAACACAATGTAGAGAAGGTCTTGTTTGTCTTCGCGGGAAATGTCAAAAATTATAAATTTTTGAACTGGTGTTTTGAATTTTAATAAACGAAATTGCAGTACACTTGCTTTTTTTTAGAAATTCCCTGTTTTTATTTTTTATAAAAACTAAACATTTTTTTTATAATTTATTTGAGAAACAATTTATTTCTAAATCAACAATATTTATATTTTTTGAGTACCAGGTCTGCATTTTCCTGAAGTATGACATAGAAGACCATTGGCACATTTAACCGTTGTAGAAAATTCACCCAATGGATCAGGCTGCGTGGAACTACAGTCTTCATCAATTCCTACAAAATAATTAATTATAGATAATTTGAAAAACCTTTAAGTCATATGTTTCTGCAACGAAAATATTTAAGTGAAATGATCCATACCAATTAATTTCTTGCAATATTTGCAACAAAGGCAGTACCCCCCTCTCTCATAAATATATCCTTCTTTATGGCAAGGTTCTGCAGGAGGACAAGTAACTTTGGCACAGTCTTCCTTGCGGCACTGAGTTGTAAAAGCATAGCCGACGAAGAATAACAAGAAGAATATTTTTATTAGAAACATTCTACAGTTCGAGTGAATCACTGAAGATAGCCAACAAAATATACTGATTGTCATTTTATATTTAATTTTGTTATGTCAAAGGACAAAGGTTCCTTTTGATAAAGAATATTTTTGATTTGATCAACAAAATAAATTGTATAAATATTCATAACTAAGCATTAAACTAAAAATACACAATTATACATATACGAGGAAATATCAAATATTAACCAGCATTCTTCCCCAAATTTAAGAGATAACTTATTCAACTTCTTCTATGGATTCTGTCGGAAACAGAACAAAATAGATTAAATGTTCTGTAAAGTTCCATGATGTTCTGTAAAAGTTGAATGTGCTACGGTGCTGTGCAATCCATAATACAAGAATAAAAGTTACTCCACTACTAGTGACCTTTTTACCTTACTTAACTCGAACACAACTAGTTGTAATTCTCAGCAATATTGGCTTCAATTAGTATCTTGTTAGATTCGTGTTCCTCCTCCATAATTTAAACACCAATAAAGGTAGCGACACACAAATTATAACGATAATAAAAGGTAACACAAACTTCAAAATATTAATTGAACGAATGTTAAAACAGGTAACGATTTATCGATTTATTGAACAGGAATATCGAATTAACAATCCACTTCCGCCAGGCCCGAGTGACGCTGGGAGAGTATCGCCGCAGCCGGGACAAACTGAGATTGGAATTCTTTCCTGGTGATTGGCGCCACGTAATATAAATAATGCGGGCCAACTCTGGTTGCTTACAATCTAGCAAAAATGTTCCTCGTGTTGAGGCCAAAAAGAAATTCTGAGAGTTTCCAGTCACCAGTGTTTTTTTTTTTGTTTGAAAATTTTGATTTTTCCTAAAATTTATTTTAAAATTGAGTCGAGAAAGATTAAATATTTTTCTTGAAATTTTTACTTTATTGTGAAACTGGAATTTTTTAAAATGAACTTCGAAAAATGTTCTCGAGTTTTTTTTAAATTTCTCAAATTGTACAGGACTAGTCTTATTAAATGAACCCCCCCCTTATTTTCGTGTTTAACAAATGTTTTGAAGATTTGAAAATGCAATCCTACCTAGTTTTACCTGTTTTTTAATTTTTTTATAAAAAGTGTATTTTGGTGTAGATAACAAGGTTAATCAATAAATTGACTGTTTTTTCTTATGGAACAACCTATAATTGGGTTCTGAAAAACCATCAGAATCCAAAAATGTAAAAATGTATAGGGTGTTTCATAAGAAAAAACAAACTTGATTCGCCCTGTATACATACCCCGAAATACCTCTTTTACAGAAAATTAAAAAAATTTAGATAAGGCTATGCAGGGCTGCTTTTAAAAAATTCTGAAAAATCAAGAATAAAGAAAATAAAGGGGGGTCCATTTAATAAGAGTACAGATTAAAAAAATATATAAAATAATCGATCTTGAATTTTTGTGTCAAACTTATTTTGATAAATTTCGCTGGAAGGTTCTAGTTTCTGAAACATTTTTTTTCTGAAACTTGTTAATTCTGGAAAAACTGTTAATTTGAAATTAAAATTTTTAGACGAAATTTAAACAAGAGAGAAATCGAATTTAAAAAAAAATCAATTTCAGATTTAAAAATACACGTTTCCTTAAAAACGATCTTTAGAAATTTTGAATTTAGTCTAGAAAATTCCCCAAATTTTATAGATAAGTTTTTTCCATTTCAAAACTAATATGTTTATTTTAAATGTTCGACTTTTTGTTTCGACTTAGAATATAGACTTGAAATTAGAAATTAAAAAAATTTCCAAAACTGACACCTAAAAGTACGAGTTTTTTTCAAACATTTTTGACGTTTCCTAAAATTTCAACTTTATTTCAAAATTTGGTCCAGAAAGGTTGAATTTTTTTGGAATGTTTACTTTTTTATGAAACTGCAATTTTCTAAAATAAATTTTGAAATTTTTTCAAGATCTTTTTAGTTTCATGTTTTTTTCAAGCTTTGCAATTTAAAACATATCAAAAATTCGATCCTCTTGAATTTTTATCTAAAACGTTTTACGAACAGTTCTAGTTTCTAAAATATGTTTTTCTAAGTAAACCTTATGGAAATTAATTTTAGAAAAATTCATAATTTTTAATTTGAATTTTCAGATTAATGACGAAATTAAAAAAGAAAAATAGAAATGAAAAGAACTCAATGTTCGTTTTTAAAATACATTTTTTTCTTAAATATTCTTTAAAAATATTGCAATTAGTGTAGAAAATTTTCCAAATTTTATAAATAATTTTTTTCCATTTCTTAACTAATATGTTTATTTTAAATATTTGACTGTTTTCCGACTAGATTCAATATTTTGGAAGGTTTTCTTCGAATGTAAACTTAAAATTAGAAATTAAAAATTTTCTACGAAATCTGGAAAAAAATTCTAATTTTCGAGAACCACTGTCAACTACTAAACTTTCTTTCCTAACTTTGTTCATATTTTTTGTTTTCAAAATTTTCCTTTCGACTAAGCATTCTGTAATTATTTCTGTTTTTTACAAAATCTTTATGAATTTTTGCTATTTTCTTTATTTGCCATTTCTACATGGCTTAAATTCAAAATTTTTATTTCTGATGTCAGGCTTATTGTCAATATTCAGCTGGAATTTTGAAATTATCTTGACTATGATCACAAGAAAAGTTGAAATAAGGTAAATTAATTAAAATGTTTGTAAAAAAGTCTGAGGTTACAGCTAATTACACGATAAAAGTCGAAACTTCAGAAAAAATCATTTTGAGAAAAATTCGAGTTTAGTTACAAAAAAATTCGAAATTGAAATTTTGGGTGTAATCTCAAAAGGTTCGAAATTTCTAGAAAAACAACTTAAAGAAGAAAGAACGATAAATTTACAGTCGAAATTTTAAGAAAATAAACTAAAACGTAGAGCAAAACTAAATTCATACGAAAATATTCAAAATAATTTTTTTTGATATTGTCTTTTTGGTTTTAAAGTGCAAATCTTCAATTTATTTAAAAAATGGTGACATTTTAATTTTTACGAGGCAATTTTAATTTCATCTCAAAAATTTTGACTTTAATTAATTGCGAAAAGTCTCAGTGGCGGACTAACAGGGGGGCGGAAGGGGCGGCCCGCCCCGGCCCTCCGGTCTTGGGGGGCCCTCAAATGCCTCCGCGTTCCCCTGGTCAAATCCTAAATAACCCTGATAGCCACCTTAATGCTCAACTTGACGTCAATCTAGAGACGCAATTTGAAGTCAAGTTAATACAAAGACTTGGATAATAGTTCAGTTGGTAGTTAATTTTGATACAACTTAAGTAAAAGTCGTTATATGCAAGTTATTGTCGTTAAGTTAACCAAAAGTTTTTGCTATAAGTTCACTATAAGTCTTGTAGTTAACTTGACTTCAAATTACGACTGCATATTGTCTTTAACTTAGATGCGAATATTACTTAATTACGACTTAACATAAACTTGATGTTAAGTTTGATGCAACTACTGATGTCCAAGATTTTGTAGTAAAAGCCTGGCTAGCAGGGAAGACTTTAACAATGAGATTAGTACCTACATAATTTCATCAAGATCATAACACTACAGCCATCTAGACTTTTTACGCGGTACTACTTTTCTTTTAAGTTTGCTGAACACGTCCAATACACTGGGGGAATTCCCGTCTTTGTAGCGGGAACTTCCCCAGGAATTCCTAAATGAATGAATTACAAATAATTCACTCTTGTACGCCTACATTTACATTCTATTTACGTCAAAAAATAAACATTGGCCTTATTTAAAATATATTAAATTTCGTTACGTTGATATTTAATAGTTTATTAGTGTGTTCTGATATTTTCGCGAACGGATAAGCCTATTTTCAAATTGTAAAGTAATAAACGCGATCTTATCCGTTCAAAGTAATTTCATTAAACAGTGAATAGTGTTTTTAATTTTTGTTGCGGTATAAAAGTAAATGAGTTCAGAGTTGATTTAGTGCATTTTCGAGTATTTGGAAAAAGTAAGTAATTTTTCATATAATTTGGCCTAGAAATTATAATTGTAGTTTCTAGTCAATATGCACTTACGAGTACATTGCTTCAGTTCTTGCATTTCGCGAGTAGTCATTTTATTTGTAGTGCACGTTTATTAGGGAATAGAACACCCGCTTATCAAAATATTGTTGTAAGGATGTTTCCAACTTATGTCTGTTTCTAGAAGTTTAGCTAAATAGTCTACCTATTCCGATCGCTGCTCATGACATCGTTAATTTACTGCACTAATAATAAGATAGGGCGCATTTGTAAAATGCATGAGCTGCATTTGGCGGTTGTAACGATTGTAAAAAAGTGAGGGAATTTAAAAATATGTTCTTTTAACCAACACGTCAAATATTGTTTTTTATGCAAATAATAATTTTTTAGTCTATGAAATTTAGCTATCTTTTATAAAAGTTTCTTATTTATATCATTATTTTTAGTGAAAAGGATTCAACCATCTGGCTCTCAGACAAGAAAGCTAAAAAAAGCGAAGACTGAAGAGGCAAAATCGCTTGCTGGATCTTTATCCAGATACCTTTCGAATTCTGAAGAGAAGAAAAGTGGCGTTGCCGAAGAGATTAATCAAACTGTTGTATCGGGATCTAATATACAAATCATTGATATTGAAACAGCAAACACAGCTGAAGTCTATTAAATGTGATATTAACAAAAACTCCGACGTGACTGACACTGAAATACAGGGCTATAAAACTAATAAATTAAAGAAAAATACTGAGGAAGCCGAAGACTACGTTGGTTCTAAGTTAAAAGTTCTTATCATCCAATGATGCTGCACATTGGCCAATACCTGTGCCAGAGCATATCAGAATTTCGATTATCAAAAAGAGCAGTGAAATATTTCAAAACAAGGACGGACCTTTTGAATCTGTAGAAAGACCAGGTGAGTGCACTAAGGGAATACATCATTGTTTAACTTTGCCGTGGTTTTACTCACATTTAAACGAGACTAAATATTTAAGAAAATGGATGCTATATTCTCCATTAACAAAGAAATTATATTGTTACTGCTGCCGGTTATTTGCATCTGAGGGTGACAATCACATTAATAAATGTGTCTCTGGTTTTTGTCAGTGGTGGAAATTAAATCCAAGAATATCACAGCATGAATCGTCTCATGAACATCTATCAAACTTAGAAAAATGGAAAACGTTGACAATGGGCTTGAAATTTAATTAAATTATTGATAAGATAATTTGAAGATTATTGACGATGATACTAAGAAATGGAGAAACATTTTACATCGCCTTTTTGATGTAACGCTATTGTTAGCCCAACAAAATCTTGCCTCCGAGGCCACCGTGAAGATATTTCTTCGGAAAACAGGGGAAATTTTCTAGAATTAGTACAACTGTGCGAAATATGATCCGTGTTGAAAGAGCATTGCTTAAAACTAGAAGAAGCTGCTGGTGGGTCAAAGAGAGTACCATCTTATTTGTCAAAAGGAATACAAAATGAATTTATTCAATGTTTAGGTAATCATGTAAGGCAAAAAGTTGTTGCAGATATTAAAAAGGCTAAGTATTTCGGAATCATTTTTGACAGCACTCCTGACGAAAGTAAAATAGACCAAATGAGTCAAATCATTAGATTCGTTCATATAGAGAATGACATTGGGGAAGTACGAAAATCTTTCTTGGTATTTTTTTAATGTCTGGAAAAACTGCTCAGGATATGTCAAAAGACATTCAGCAACAGCTGAAAAAAGATGGACTATTCATTCCCTGAATCTTTGTGGAGTTCATGCATTTACATGCGTTCCTTCCAGTTTCACGTGTTTTGGAACAGTAGAGAAATTATATTCGTTCTTTTCGTCATCTACACAGAGATGGCAATTTCTGAAGGAGAAAACTGGAAAAAATTTAAAACGTTTATCGTATACTCGCTGGAGCGCTCATCACGAGTCAGTAAAAGTTGTAAAAGAAAACATAGAGAGAATTGTGAGTAGTTTGGTACATTTTCAAGATCCAACAAAAGCAAATCTAGATACAAGATCAGGAGCAAGTCTGCTCCTACCGGCTGTCTGTGATTTTACCTTTTTAAGCTATATACAATTTTGGCTTTCTATACTGGAGGAAGTAAATTTAGTTCAACAATATTTGCAGTCTCCAAAAATGACTCTAGATACAGGAATCACCAAACTAAACGTCTTGAATGAGTATTTAGTGACCGAACGAACCACGATTGTAGACAATGATGTAACTTTTGGCATAAAAAAATGCAATGACATGGACGATGCCAGATGAATCACCTCATGATGCTGGATTATCAATTCAAGAAGAAATACGTCAGTTAATGTATGAATGCATAGACCGATTTATACAAGAATTGTCGACACTATACCGGGCCATGAAACAAATCAATAATATTTTCCAAATTATTGAAACAAAGTGTATGCTAGAAGTTTCAGATGACGCTCTGGCTGTAGCAGTTGACAATCTGATACAAATTTATGGTGAATTTGACAAGGAGCAAATTTCCCAAGAAATAAAAAGTTACCGCAGGCATGTAAAAGCCGCCGATACGAGTATGGACGTTGCTGCCAAATGGAGAGCCCAAGAAATCCTTCAATTTATAATAAAATGGGACTTCAGAGTGAATCGTTACCCTGTATATCGCTTATACTTCAATACTTCTTGACCATTTGCATCTCGGTTGCATCATGCGAGAGGAGTTTTTCGAAACTTAAACTAATTAAAAATTATCTTCGATCTACAATGGGTCAAGAGCGACTGGTTAATCTAGCCGTGCTTTCAATAGAAAGAAAAATTTCAAAAGAAATCGATTTCACAGAAGTAATTGAGGAGTTCAGTAAATTGAAGGCACGAAAACACATATAACACGCTACAAAAAATAAAAAATCTATCTTTGATTTATTTTATCTAATTTTTTTTGTCGATCGATTCGTATTTTATTTTCCTCGCCCATATCCATTCCATATTGTAGGTATGTATGTTTATTTAGCCTAAATAATTTAAGTCGAATTTAAATTTCACTTGCCAGATTTTGACGAAATAAACATAAACACTTATTTATACTTATAAATGTGAACTGAATAAAAAGCTTGTAAAACTACATTTTTTTTAAAGCTGCGGGGCCTAATTCAGCTTTGTCGCACCGGGCATCTGACGGGCTTAGTGCGCCACTGAAAAGTCTAAGTTTTGAGAAAAGAGGGAAATCCGTAAAAAAACAAGGTAAAATAAACATTTTTAGTTTAGGTCATAATTACGTCTACGTTTGAAATTTAAGAAAAACATTAGCAAGTGTAATTTTGAGAGAAGTTGCACATTTTTAAGAGGTAAGTTTTTTAAAAACTTTCCACTTTTTTCGTTTCTCTGTCGATTTTAAAATGTCTGCTCTAGTGCCAAAAATTCGAGAATAAATACCACGTTCAAAGGAATGGTGGGAGGTGAGAAGGGTTAGAGTGGAAATCATTTCTGCCAAATAACTCCTGAAATGTAGGCAACATATTAATCATCAAAACCCAACCTAAATACCATTATTATTTTGATTTGTTGTCGGTTGTTTGAAGAGTATAGTAGAACTCCGTTGATTCGACCTCGGGTGACTCTCTGGATGATCTGATTGTTCATCTCGGTACTACATAAAATTAATATTTTTGAATTTACCATATAGCTTATGTTTTTTTTTCTACGTAAATTTTGTAAATAAAAGGTGCTTTTGAACTGTCTAAAGCACATTGAAAAACACCTGCAACTCCATCCGTTTTGATATCAATGATCATAAAAATAGTGCGGAAAGCATTTAGTCCTATTATTTCTGCCAAACAACCCCTGAAATATAGGCAAACATTAATCATATTTTACGCGTGAAGCGTGAAATGAACAATAGCAGAACGACCTGCTCTTATGCTCATTTATCTGAAATGGACTATAAGCAACCCAAAAAGCACCTTTATATTCATAGCGCCATCAAGGCGCTGATTGCAAAAGTTATAAGTAATAGGAATCTTTTATTTGAGACACTTGTAAACAGAGACCGTTCTCTATGGTGCAGATACAATCTATTAAATAAGCTACTACAACTCAGATGTCGCGGCAATTTAAAATTTATACATTACATGAGATAAAACTTTGTTGTCGGAAGGAGACGAAGCGTCACGACCCAACCATAACAAAATACTCGGCTGGATTCAATCCATTCAAGCATTGTTTGGTTTTAGTGGTTAGGGGAAAGGTGTTTTATTAATTTAATTTAATTCGTTTCGCGAGGAACGCGGAAAGTGCCAGCAATTTCGCAATTTTAATATGCTCCAGAAGGACCTATTTAAAAACTAGTATGGGATGAATTTAAATTAAGGTGGTAGCGTAGGTGTCTGGTGTGTAGTGTTTATAAGTTTATTAGTGAAGCCGGAATATTTTAAAACTGCAAAAAGTATGTTATATCTTATTACTATATTTTTATAATCTTATTATTTAATATAAATTTAGAATATGGTTGGCAATCCGCATTTTAAATTTTTGAAAAATTCTATATGCAAGAATATATATTTTTTTTCAATGTAGCCAATAAAATTTTCTATGGTTTCTCAGGTGCGCTTTTTTTTAAAATTCAATGTTAAACAGTGATGTCATAATAGCATCATTCAGTACAGCATCCGCTCACATTCTTTTAGCACCTCGGATTTCCATATTGAAAGTTGGTGGTGCATTTGCGGTAAATTCTAAATTACGAATTTATTGCGGTTCCGGTAGTTACTAATGCAAACCACACGTCTCTTTTCTTTAATAATTATGAACGTTTACGACTTGTTGGTAGGAGGGTTGTTTCCTAAAAAATGTTACTCTCTAAACCGCAGAATTTCAGAAGGAAGCATAAAAAACGTATGGCTTTAAACATTTTCAATTTTATTTTTCACATTGATTATTTTTCTGCAAAAGTTTCGTTTTACAATGACAAGAGTAATACATTTAATGTTATCTAATTCCATGCAACTTCTATTTTATTATTTATTATTTAAATTTGAGTCCGTTGGTTTAGATAGGGTGGCAAATTTTCCCCTTTGGTTCGTATAGTATATCCGAGAGGTTTTCTGTGAATTAAACCCTTTTTGCGGTCATTGAATTTTTAAAATAAGTATTGCCCATAGAATTGCCTCTCAGTGAAGCTAGTCCTGGCTACGCCCATGATCGCGTCGCACGTTTTAGGCAAACTAGAATTTCGTAAAGTAGTAAATATTTAGGAAATTGTAACAAGTGATCCCTTGATAGGCTAATATTAACTTTGAGTTTAAAAATAACTCCATTTTGGTGTCGTAATATCTAAACGAACGAATGAAAGACATTTTATAAATTTATATTATAAGTCTTGTTGTAAGTTTCAAAAAGAAAATTGTCCCTAAACCCTTTTGTTTTGGTTCAAGGTTCATATTAAAAATTGTTCGGCAGTTACGTTCATTTCAATTCTTATTATAATTATGATGTTTTGTTTCTTTATCACATTGGTGATAAGTGATAACGACGCGGTGCCTAAAAATTTATGTTGACAAATAAGAATTACACATCGTATCAAAATGCTGGGCCGGATTACAATTTTTAGGTCTGAAATATTGAAAAACTCAAATTTGCAGTAATGTAATTGATAACGTAATCTTTTTCGCAAAGTTGCCAGTTCACATTTTCAGTTTTTCTTTTTTTTTAAACTAAACTTTTAACTTAAACCCAGAATTTCTTCATATTGAAATTTCAATTTTAAAATTTGTCTCCAAATTTGCAATTTTTTCTCGAATCTTTCATTTTTTTTCTCCATGTTTGAACTGTTGCCATTTTTTCTGCCATTTCAACTTTTAAACTCCAAAAATCGAGAAAATAATTTTATAAATTTCAAATTTTTTATCGATTTTTTAACATTGGAAATGTTTATGTTGAGATATGGGGTGAAGTTTCGGGTTTTCGTTCAAGCTTGAAGAACAAGGTGTCGGTCGGTCGGACATACTCGGATCGCCAGTCGAGCGCTCTCGGCGTCGAGAGGCCCACATAAAAACTATGAGAGAATGTTAAGTTTACAGTTCACCGCAGTGCACCATATTCGTTTAACCCAGTGACGTTTCATTGGATAAGGCTATCAGCTATGGATATTAAGAGTATGAAAAATAGCGAAAAGTGTAAGACATATTGAGAGCGTAAAAAACGTTTACGAGAGATTGAAAATAGAGAATCTAGTGAGTTAAGTACGAAAACACCACTAACAAAAACTGAACACAGTAGGCGGTATTGTGAGCATGTAAAGATGCGCAAACTTAAAAGTTCTGAAGTTTACACGGGTTATCCAAGTCAGCGGCCCTTTAGTGAGGGGTTATAATTCCATTATTATGCTGTAAACTCTTACCCTAAATCCAATTCACGTACTGTCTTGAAGTACTCAGTAAACGAATGTGGTAAAATATCTGCACTTATAATTTTTACGGCTCAAATAAATGTAAATTACTTTTACAATAAAGTTG
Organism: Dastarcus helophoroides; assembly: GCA_028583605.1. NCBI lineage: Eukaryota > Metazoa > Arthropoda > Insecta > Coleoptera > Bothrideridae > Dastarcus > Dastarcus helophoroides. Next base: position 7,349,418 of record CM053335.1, read on the forward strand.
ACAACGTTTTGCTTGTAGATTAAATATATTTTAATATTTCATTGTTTTCGCTTTGTATTAAAATATTTCTTTCAAGAACCATGAGCATAGATGCCTTAATATTATTTTGATTTAAATTATTTCGTAGTCTATTTGGTTATACGAGTATATTTCAATTTTAAAAATAATCTTTCAGAAGAAACTTGGCTAATGGAAATTGTAAATTTAGAAAAGATAAACATTGCAGAAATAACCTTAAAAATAGAAAAAAGTAGAAAGAAAAATATTTGAATATTCAAGTTTTCACTCGAAATCTCAAGTCGAATACTTCGATATTAATGTCGAAAATAAAAAAAAATAGCTAAATAAGGCCAAAATTTTGAATTCAGAAAAGTTGCGAGAAAAATAGTAAAAAAAATAGACAATTTTAGGAAAATATTCCAGGATTTCAAAAAATTCATAATGTTCTAAAATTTCAAAACATAGGTCAACATTTTGAGGTTAAAGATAAAACTTTGCAACTAAATCAAAATCATTTGAAAAAAATTAAAATATTTCATTTAAAGTCAAGATTTTAAATAAATGAGTTGTGTTCTTAAAAAAAAGAGTCTTGATTAAATTTAAAACCTTAAAAATATAAAATTAAAGCTTTAACACTGGTTGAAACCTTTATTGTAAGAGTAGAAAGTAAAGTTTAAATTTTGGGATTTTAAAATTTGAGGCAACCCACCACTCATGATTTAATAAAAAAGGGGGTCTTAAATTTCGAAAAAAAAGTTGACGTTTCAAAATTTCGATAAAAAATCTTGAGTTTTCGATTTTATATATTTGTAATTTAAAGAATTTTTTAGGCTGAGGTCAAAATTTCGAAAATAAGTCAAAATCTTTAGAAATATTTAGAATTTATTATTTAACATAAAAATTTTAAACAAAACATAAATATTTATTGACAGTTCAATTAAAATAAATGACATTTTGAAAGGTTGAGGAATTTTGTAAAAAAGTCATAATTTCAAGAAAATACGATATATTTATTTTTTTAATGCAACAACTTGGGTTAGACTCGCAAGACTGATGTTCAAATTTTGAATCCGTTTGAAATCCGAAGTTTTAAGAAAAAACACAAAAATTGCAAGTTTGATGTAAAAATTTAAAAAAGACGAAATTGTGGAAAAAATTTATTAAATTTCGGAAAAGTCCAAAATTTGTGTTTATAATTATTTTGAAAGCATAAACGCATAATTTTGTAAAGAAGAGTAAAAATTTGGAGAGAGTACTTCAAATCTATTTTTGACAAATTTTCGACATTTTGAGTTTCGTTCAAATGAAAAAGTCAATAAGTTGACAATGAAAATTTTTTATGAACGTAAATCCCAAAGAAATTATCAGTGATTGACAACTGCAAGGTTTTAATACATTTGAATTGCTATCATAACAAACTTTCTGATGGAAAATTCTCATTTTTTGGATGTAGAATGGAAATTGTTACTGCTCTAGACTGTTTTATAAATTTGTGTATCTTAGTAATTCAAATCATCGTAAAAACGTGAAAGAAAATAGATTTCTGGAGGATTTTCTTTAGATTAGAAAATTTTAACCTCGCTGGATAAATAAGACGTCAAAATTACCCTTGAGGGATCAACCAAAATAATCAATAAGTAATCGAGTGCCGGGTTCGCTACGTCCTCTTCTAAAAAAAAAGTAGAGCACACTTGATACATTTGAACATCCGATAAAACTGTAACTGACATAAATTGAAATGTATTATTATTAAACGGCGCGAGTATAATTAAATACCATATATGTTGCTAAATTAAAGCCCTTATCGCTTCCCATTTTCGTTTTTAGATTCATCTAAGTGTTCAGTTCATTACGACAAGCGTATTTTTGATATTAAGAAATTTCATTATCTTTGCGATTCTGTGGAGGGAGATTCAAGTGACGTTATTGAATCATTGTCAGTATCAGCTAATTATTATTATTAATTAATTATGCAAGATCGCTTTAAAATAAAAGAACAGGTCCAACTGTCCTAAACATTTTTTAATTCACAAAAACCACACAACCCGGTCTAAGACAACTAATTAACTGTATTAAAGGTTTTAGAGCTTTCGGCAAAAAAAAGGGAATTAATTTTATTTATTCCCATAATAGCCGAAAAATTAAACGATCATGCAAAGCGAAAATGGCAATCAGTACAACCAGTACAGCTCTAGTTTTAATTAGAAATAGGTGCAGTAACTTTAAACAATGTCCAGCGTTGTTAAATCCAGGGTGTCGAGCTAACATCATTACTTCAGCATTAGTTAAAAAATTGTAATTTTCTTTAAAAGAGTTTGAAGAAATGTACCATATGAATCAAATCACATCTAAACGAATTCACGCGTGATCTGGAGTAAGATAAACAAAATCACAGAACCAACCTCAATTTTTAAGATTGATAAATTTGCCATTCAACTGCCCTCTAATGTTTTTTTCGATGATCCTGATTTCAATGCGAAATAATCTAAATAGATTTATTAACTGAAACAAGTGTGTAGTATGAGGTGCCGTTCAGGACATAATAATTTTTTATGAATATTTAATAAATCAAACAATTTATATTAAATTTGAAATTATATATTATTTCTTTCTTGCAGTATATTTAATTTTAATGAATATGGATATTTTAATCTTCTGTTAAAAATTTTATATAAATATTCTTAAATATCTCTTATAAAGATTTTATGTGATTTCAAAAATATTTATATAAAGTGTGATATATCAAACCACCGTAGCGGGCGCTAGAAGCGCTGGAACTTAAATTAAGGTTTGAAACTTTTTTTATTTTATTATTTATTTATTTATTATTATTTTGTTATTATTATTATTATTATTATTATTAGCAGCATGCTGTCACTTTTTATGTCAGATTTTAGTGCTATTGATAAATATGTAAATATAATCAAGATTCAGGTGGCGACAACGAAAAATAAAATTGATATATAAATAATACCATACTCCATGCCCGATTCGTGCGGCTACTATCGCCTCTCACGGTCGTTTCATGTATCGCAGTTTATATAAATATTTTTAAAACCACAAAAAACTTTCATATAAAATATTTAAATAGATTTATGTAAAATTTCTCTCAGGAGAATATAAATATTCATTTTTACAGAAATGAAGTATATTTCAAGAACGAAACTATATATAATTTAAAATTTTACATATATTGTTTGATTTATTAAATATTCATGAAAAATAATTATGTTGTGAACGGCGCCTCATAGTGTACTGTTCCTTCGAATATTTAACAACAATCAATTTAAATACCCGAATAGTGATCGACATCGGCAGTTCAGATTTCTAGCCCAATATTCGGAATGCAGTAGACCCGTCTAAAAATGTTTGGAAGGTGTTATCGGAAAATCAATTTTGGCGAACTGTAGAGTACTTCTCCCTTATAGTCCGAAACTTTTTGAAAGAGAGCATCTTGTAATTTGAATAATTACATATAAAAATGATGAGATAAAATCTATACTTAAGATTATACATTATTAAACTTCACGAATTAAGCAACAACAAAATAATAATAATAAATAACACAAGGTTTATTACAGAATTAACGTAATACGTATTGTTGTAAATCAATACATATTTTATATAATTATTATTATTTACTACTTCGAAGATACATAGATAATTGTCGTGGTGAATTACAAGGGATGTCGGATAAAACAAGGGTCTTCGTCACTAAGATTCTAGCCTTAATAATCTAAATAAATAAAGGTTTCATATTTCAACACGATCGGTAAAGAGGTTATGAAATGATTAATTAAATTATTTTTTGTAACAACTTTGAAAGTCTGCAATTCGAAAAGTAAACATTTTTTATTAATTTTTTTTGTAATTCGTATTTATTTATCATTCCGAATCAACTTCCAACGTTGTCTTTGAAATTTGTAAATACCCTGTATAACCTTGTATGTTAAATAAAGTGTTAATTATGTTTCTATTTGGTGTTATCATTTCCAATGTCTCCGTTGGTTGCAAGGATTGCGAAATCTGTGAATTTTTTCTTAAAAGTTCCGGTTTAACCTATTTTTTTAGGTTTAGCTCGATTTTTTTTATTATAGGTTAATTTCAACTTGTTCACAATCTTACTCAACTCAAAACGTCGATTTTGGTTTTCAATTAAACGTAATTTTTTTGAAGTAAAAACTTCTTTAGGCGCGCTATGCGACTAAAATTAGGGAAAAAAATGCATGGAATTGCCATATATATGTAATATACTTATATATTGCCAAAAAAGGCCAAAATGGGCGATTTGAACTACTTAAACTACTAGTCGATTGCTCTACCACTGCGCCACTCCAGACATTAATGACAATTCTTAAAACCTTTCCAACACTCGGATAATCCGACATCTGGTAATCCGGCACCCGCTGATCTGGGTGAAATAATAAAAAAGAAAAATTGGGCGCGGGGGAGGGGGCAAAATGAAAATATGAAGAAGAAAAATGGGGCGATGAAAAATGCGGGGTGGGGGATAAAAATGGGGGGCACCATAAAAATATATAAAAAAGAAAAATTAGAGGGAGGGAGCAAAATTAAAATATATAAAAAAGAAAACTTGGGGAGCATATGGAGGGAGGCGAGTGGATGTTAGTCGCCGCCCTATTTGTACTTCTCAACTGAGAGAAACCGCTGAAAGTTTGGAAAAAGAGTTTTTTTGAAATATCTTGAAATTTGTTATTCTCATTTGAGCTCGTCAGCATAGTTTTAAGTTTTCACTTCTGTCGGCAGTCCCCACAACTGCCCAATTTTTTGTCTAAAATCTCTTAAATATGGCCCTAAAATAAAAGATTCTTTTAAAATTTTGATTAATTTAGCAAATTTCAATTATATTAAGAAATTTTGACTTTTTGCAATAAGCAAATTCGATTTACTTTCGAAATATTCCCTTTTTTTTGAAAATTTAAAGTTTTCCCTCGAAAGTTTTACTTTTTTTTGGCTAAAGTTCCACTTTTAATTTGGAATTTATCAACTTTTTATGGTTCCTTCCTGAATTATTTTTCGAAACATTTATTTTTTTCAGTAAAATTCCCTTTTCTATTGAAATGTTGATTCGTTCAGTTAATACCTCAAAAGCACTTTTTTTCCACAAAACTTGGACTTGAAGATTAAAATTTCGAATTTTTATCCAATTATGACTTTTTTTGAATTATTTTACGAAATATTTTTTTGCATTAAAATTGGATTTTCTATTAAAATGTTGATTTTTCTTAAAATTTACTCTTGAATATACTTTTTTTTCCACAAGATTTCGACCTTAGGTTTGAAATTTCCATTTTTTCCAGTTATAACTTTTTTGATTTTTTTTTTTCCAATAAAATCGATTTTCTATCGAAATGTTGACTTATTTCAATTAATACCTACTTCAAATACTTTAGACCCACAAACTTTCGACTTGAAACTTGAAATTTCGATATTTTCTTTTAATTCATTTCTGAATTATGTTCCTTTAAAATTATTTTTTCGATAAATTTCTAAAATCTTTTCTTAAATATGGACTTTCAATTCCAGATTTAAAAAAAATTTAATTAATTCAGTAAATTTCAATCTTTCGAAATTTTGACTTTTCAATAAGTAATTTCAATTTTTTTTCGAAATTTTACTTACCTTTAAAAATTTAAGATTTTGCCTCGAAAATTTTCCTGTTTTTGGCTAAAGTTTGACTTAAATTCGAAATTTCCCGATTTTTTATAATTCCTTTCTGAATTATTTTTTGAAACATTTTTCATTGTTTTCTTTTTTCAGTAAAATTCTATTTTTTGTTGAAATGTCAATTCGTTCATTCAATTAATATAATACCCTAAATGTAGTTATTTCTACAAAATAATTTGAAGTTTAAAATTTCGATTGTTTTTCCAATTTATGACTTTTTTTAATTTATTTTTCGAAATATTTTTCAAAGTATTTTTTTGAAAATTAGATTTTCTATTAAAAATGTTGATTTTTTTTTAAGTTAACTTCGAATATACTTTTTTCCACCAAATTTTGACTTTAAATTTGAAATTTCGATTTTTCTTCCAATTACGAGTTCTTGTTCAATTATTTTTTTGGAACTTTTTTTCAATAAAACTCGATTTTCTATTGAAATGTTGACTCTTTCAATTAAAATACTCATATGTACTTTCTTCCCACAAACTTTCCACTTTAAATTTGAATACTGGAAATTATTTGTTCTTCCAATTTCGACTTGTTTGTGAATTGTTTCCTTTCAACATTCTTTTTTCGATGTTTTCTATCTGAAATATTCACCTTTTCCAGTTTAGCCTCCAAGTTGTTGTTTCCTTTTGATATTAAATTAGAAACTTTCTTTTTGAATAGATTTTATTTCTCAAACTTCGTCCTTCCTAAAAAAAATTTTTAGATTTTTTATTTTTCAAATTTGACTCGAAATTTCAAGCTTAAATTAAACATTTTGACAAAAAAATCGAAATTGTTTTAAAACTGAAAATTTAAGCTTTCGTTTCGAAATTTCATCTTTGGTTCCTATATTTGGACGTTTCAGTTCGAATTTCACTAATGATGTCGAACATTTCAGTTTAAAGTCGAAAGTTTAAAGTTAAAATATCCACGTTTTGCTTTGAAGGACGAAATGCCCATGATTTATTTTTGGCATTGAAGTTTATCTCAATAATTAAATTCAAACTGAATATACATTTTATTATCTAGATGTCAATTTTGAAATCCAATTTTAAGTTCCTTAAGTTTAAATTTCGAGATTAAAGTCAAAAGTTTGACAAAAATAAACTTTCGAGCTTGTATTTGAAGCTGCAAATTGGTTTTGTACATTTCATCTCTAAATTCTTAAGTTACGAGATTAAAGTCGGCAACAGGTCGAGATTTCCAAAAAAGAAATTCTGAAATTTTGAAATTTTCGGATATTTGATTTTAATCTCAAAATGTTTACTGGAGACTTCGAGTTTGTATTTTAAATTTTAAGAAAAAATCGATGTCTAGTTTGAACTAAAAAATTGAAACTAAGTCAAAATAGAGACATATTTCTTGACAAATCCCAAGTTGTCTGTCAAGATGTCTTCAAAGTTGAAAGTTAAAAAAAATCAGCCGCCTTGTAAATTAGGGTTCCGTACCAATTACTGGAGTGAACCAGTCAATAGATCAGTCAAATTAGATCATTTTTACTTATGTGTGACTTTGAGATTTTATCCAAATTTTCTTGTGTAACAACTGAAAAATACAAAACTTGCCTGATTTAAAATACACACTTTGATCTATCTAGGAAGATATATATCCTCTATAATACATTGATGACCTGATAAATAGTTTCTTCTGATAATTTTTCTTTACATAACTAAATTCCATGTGATAGGTAAACATGAAATCTTATCAGAAGGGCATATTTGTTTTTCTTTGGGAACATTTATATAAATAATAAATACAGGGTGTTACAAAAGTCCGGGCCGCTACTTCAGGAGCATATTCTACACATTAAAATATGAAAAATGTTGAAATACATTTTTTTCTTTAAATTGCTTTAAATTGATTTTTCTTCTAAGTGAGACATTTCTCAAAAACTCATTTTAAAATTTTCGACCAATTTGTAAAATTTCGAATTTTTCTATAGATTTGGACTCTTATTTGAAAATTTCACCTTTTTTTTAAAGGTTCGAACTGTTTTCAAAATATTATTTATAATTTTTTTGAACATTTCTAATTAAATCTTCAACTTAAAAAAAATAGTTTTTATTTTAAATTTGAACTATTTAAAATTTCGATTTTTTCAAAAATTTTACCTTTTCAAAATTTCAGCCTATTTGATATTACGAATTTTTTGAGTTTCCTCCAATATTCAAAAATTTAGCTTCTTTCAAAATTTAATTAAAAATTCTGCAATTTATTTTAAATGTCGATATTTTTCCAGAATTTTGCCTTTTTTCATTCGCAAAATTACTGAAAATGTCGACTATTTAAAAAATTTAATCTTTTTTCTGAAATATTAACTTTTTCAAAATCGTTATTTTCTTTTGGAAATTTGACTTTCTATGAAAATTTCGAAATTTTCAAAATTCCCACTTTTTTCAAAATTTTGGCTTTTTTGATAACTTGGGCTTTATTTTTTATAACTGGTGATTTTTTTTTCTTTTTAAATTTAAATTTTTTCGAATTATTATTATATTTATTATTATCTTAAAATAAATATTACTCCTAGTAACAAAAATTTTGATTTTTAAAACTGTGCGAAGCTTTAAAACAAATTTCGAAAAAAAACTTGCAGTTTATGTACAAATAAATGATTAAAATTTAAGTTTTAATCTCAAAATATTGACTTCAAGCATTAAATTGTTGATTAATTTTTTTGCAACATTTTGATTGTTTTTATTTTCTAAATTTTGAGACTTTCTTGAAATGTTGAGTCTTTTTCTCGAAAATTTCAATAATTCCCACTTTAAAAGTCGAAATGTTAAGAATATTTTTGACAATTAATTTATTTTTAAAAATTGTTCTTTTTTCTTTGATTCCTAAATTGTTATTTTTTTCAAAAATTTTGTATACAAATAAGAAATTTCAATTTTTCCTAGAAATATTGCCTGCTTTTCTTCAAAATTTGCTCTTATTCATTAAATTTGAACTTTACAATTTTAAGAATAAATTTAGCATTTTTAGAAAAATTGGAAATTTTGATTCAGAATTTTCTTTGGTCCTATAGTAGTAGTTATTTTTTAGAGAAAATCAAATTGCAAAAAATTTACAAGGTTTAATTTTTCTTGAAGTTTCAAATATTTTTCTCAAAGTTTTCTTATTTTTATGCAAATATGGAGTCTATTTTCTCCAAATTTATCTATATAAATAAAACAACAGTCGTGTTAGTTACACCATTTATAACTCCAGAACGGCTGAACGGATTTTTATGTTCTTTGCTTTGTTGGATTTGCCTCGGCTTCGAATAGCAGAATAAAGACTAAAATATTGAAAAAATGAACGTTTTATAAGGAATCCATGTACAGCGCCATCTCTAATTCATAACAGGAACATGACAGAAATGTACCGCAAGCTACAATAACCGTAAATGTGTTGTAATCAGTTTCCAGTAGATGGCAGTGTATCTGTTTTGATTATCACCCGTTTTTAGCGGTTTTTCGCGTAGGATTCACCTGGAAACGGGCGACCGTGTTAAATATTTTAATGTAAAATTTCATTCAGCTAATGAGTTAACACAATATTTCTTAATTCTGAGGTGGTACTAAGTTCGCCAGGGCCTGTAAATACTTAATAATTTTCACTTTCTTATCAAAATTACAAAATAAAAGTAGCTTTAAAATATTAACATTTCGTGAAAGACAACATTTCTAGCAAAAGGCGGAATTTAAAAAAATTCCTTTGTATAAAATGTTTACAAAAAAACACAAATTTCGTGAGAAAAAAAATCAAAATTACTTAGAGAAAATTGAAATTTAGGAAAACATTTGAAATATCTTTAAAAAAAGGTTGAAATTGAAATTTTACGGAAATAATCCAAGACTCGGTCACTCTTTCATTTTAGAAAAATATCGAAATGCGAAAGGAGATGAAAATTAAATTTTTTATTAAAATTTCTTGTTTTTTCCAAAATGTTAACACTTTTATAAAAGTTTCAGGGTTTTTTGCTAAACATTTTTATCAAAGTTAGAACATAAAATGAACTATGAAATATCAAAGTCTAGCGAAAACACTTGACAGTTTTAAAGCAAATTAGAGGAACATAAAAAAATCTGGAGAGGTTGAAATTTCCAGAAGAAATTTTAAGGACAAAATTTTCAGAAAAAATAGGAATTTATAACAAATTTCTTTTTACAAAATATCTAGGAAAAATGGAAACTTTATAGCAAAAAAAACTAAAATGTTTTTAAATAAATCGAAATATATAGAAGCAACTCAAAATTTTTATACAAAAAAGTTGAAATTGAACTCCAGTATTCGCTATTAATTTTTATTAAAGAAATATTAAAAACACTTGACAGTTTTAAAGCAAATTAGAGGAACATAAAAAAATCTGGAGAGGTTGAAATTTCCAGAAGAAATTTTAAGGACAAAATTTTCAGAAAAAATAGGAATTTATAACAAATTTCTTTTTACAAAATATCTAGGAAAAATGGAAACTTTATAGCAAAAAAAAATAAAATGTTTTTAAATAAATCGAAATATATAGAAGCAACTCAAAATTTTTATACAAAAAAGTTGAAATTGAACTCCAGTATTCGCTATTAATTTTTTTTAAAGAAATATTAAAATGCAAGAAGAGTTTGATTTAGATGTTATTTTGAAATTTTAATTATTTTCTCAAAATTTTTACAAAAATTTGAAAAAAATATTAAAATAGATTTTAAAATCCCGTAACTTCGTAAATGAAACTTGACATTTCTATAAAAAGAAATCAGAGAAAATTTAAAATCTCTACAAAAAATGGTTGAAGGAAAAGTCTTCGGAAAATTTTAAGAAAAAACTCGTAAGCGAAATTGGGGGTGCTGCAGTTCCACAGTGCCTATACGCGAGCCGCCACTGGTCAGGGCCCGCTCTAGAGGACAGTCATTTTGAACTCTTCTCCGGGGAGGCAAATTTTAATGGCATATGGCTGCGTAAGTTATAAAAAAAATCAAGTTTCTAGGAAGACATGAAAGAACCATCGAATATTTCGTAATTTGAATTTAGAATTTTTTTGGTTAAATTTCGGACCATTAAAGTCAACATTTTCAAAATGTTCAATCACTCGAAAAATGGACTTCTTTTCAAAAATGTTTTTAAACTGTAAATTTTGACTTTTAAAATCGAAGTTTCGGTTTTGTTTAAATTTTTTTTTTCAAATGTAGAATGAAACTCAAAATTTTATGACTGAAATAGAACTGAAATTCAAAGTTTGGAGATGAAAATTAAAACTACTATTTTGATCTATATTTGATGTGATATTTTAAAAGTGATAAGTTCAAACTAAAAAAAAAAATCCAAGTAAAATTTACTTTCAATATTTTCTTCAAATTTCGCCTTTGTTTTGTAATTTGAATTTCTCTGGACCGGTGTTACGCAGGTCAGGCTTCAACTCTTTTGCAAGTCGGCCCTTTGTTGACGGAATCTCGCTTTATGCGTTATGTCCTTTCATTTAATACATCACAAGCCACACCCATCTTCATTCTCTACTCTTTCTTAGACCACATACCATCCAAAACTGTTAAGTCACTTCTGGTCTAGAATCCCTCTGATACATCTACACTTTTGTTAAAGTTTCGATTTTAAATTCAAACTTTTACTTCATAGATGCAACTTTTTGCGAGTTTTACATAAAATGTAATAATGAAGAAGCAATTCTTTTCAAACTAAGAAGTTTGAAAAAGTCGATTTCTACAAAAAATGTGAATTATGAAATTTAAATTGGGAATTTTGAAAAAAAAATATCCGAAATATAAGAAAAAAATCGATTTAAAACATACGAGTTTTAATTCAATTCAAAACTAGAAAAAGACTAAATTTTGAAAGCAAGTATAACAAATTTGATAAAAATTCAAAATTTCAAAAAAAGCCTAGTTATTTTATGTAGCAGAACATTTCTGAAATTTAAGGTTTACTCCCGAAATGTTGACTTAATCGAAATGTTGACTTAAATAAAGAATTTCGTCCTCAAATTTAAATATACAACTTTCTTCTCCAAATTTCAATTTTAAACAAAAAAAATTTAAAAGCCCGAAATAAAAAGGAAGAAAGAAAATGGTATAAAAAAGAATCTAGATTTGTCGAAATAATGATTTCTTCCTCGAAATGTTTAACAGAAAAATCGAAGTTTCCAGAATAAAGTCTACATTTCAAAAAAAAAGCATTTAATTTTCAAACAATTTAAAATTACAAAATTTCGAGGTTAAATCAGAACAGTCTAACTTTTTTTAATGAAAATTCTGACTTTAGGGCCGACATCCTCTTGAACTGCAAAATTTTTGCAGAAAAATTTAGATTTTGAGTTTAAAGTCGATATTTCGTCGTCCGGACTTGGACTTGGAATTTCTAGAAGTAAAAGTTTCGAAAAAGAAATCTGGAAATTTCGATGCTAAGAATTGTTGCTACCAAAGTCAGAATTTCGATGTCAAATCGAGCTTTTTTGTCAAAAATTCAATTTTTTAACTCTAAATTCGCTCCATCTTTAAAAAATTCTTTCTCCAATGTTCAACTTTTAAATTCGAAACCTAAAAATATCTAAATCTAGAAAAAAATGTTGAATTTAAACTCGACGTTTTACTAACTTTCTGAATAATTTTTTTAATTGGTTTGCAATATTTCATATTTAAACTGGATTTTTGCTTTTTTCCTAAAATTTCGACATCAAACTCGAAACGTTGATTTTTCTGTAACTTTTTTTTACTTAAACCTGTACGTTTGACTTTCAACCAAATTTCAAAATATAAATCAAAAAAGACCTCAATTTGTATTTTGTGCGGGATATTATTTGGTCCTCTTAAATATTTTGGGGTATTTCGTTCGGAATATAAAAAAACCGTTTAGAGCACATTTTTTTAGTTCTTATATTTATTTTGACAACCATTTTTTTTGGTCATCAAAAATATTCTGTTTCTTGGTAATTTTTAGGATCTTGATTTTATACCTTGCCCAAGGCTCTTTGAAATCTAACTGCGGCACTGGTTTACATCGAATACAAATTTTAGAAATATTATTTAAGCTTTCGGGATATAAGTTTGGACTTACTAACTATTCCGTATCGTAAGAAATATCCTATATCAATTTTCATCTAAATCGTTTCAGAGATTGAGCCCTGAAAAGCGCAATAATTGGTTTTTTTGTAAAAAAAATTTGGTATGTGAAAAGTTACTGTAAAAATGTGAAGGCACCGCTATCTTAATTATATACACGTGTGCATTAATGGACAAACATTAACACAATTAGAATAAAAATTCACATGTAAATCATAGTCAGTGAATCACTAGGCCGAAAATATGAAGAATGAACCTTGAAAGCAAATATAAGTCTCTTTAATCGAAATTTTTATGCTACTGCATTTGCGAATACATTCATATACCATTTTCCGTACGATAATTGGTTTTCGTTTCGTGATCCCGAGCTTTTAATCTTCATTAAGGACATTCCCCGTAAACGTAAACGAACACCAAAATCGGTTTCGCTTAGCTTTCCTCGCATGTTCATTTATCAAAAAGCATTTCGGGACAACACGACACATAAAACGTCAAATTATGTCAGTTGGTTTTCTCCCAATTAGCGATTATTTTGTTAATATGTGCTCCCATTAACTTGATATCGAGGATTTAATATTTGAAATGGATGGATTGATTGAAAGAGACACGCGAGCTGATAAAAACCGGTAAAATAGCGACACATTACTTTAATTAGAATATGTTGTTGGTAGTCTCACGCGAAAAGTGATTTTTTACAATATTTGTACGCTTCGTAGGTCGTAATCACATTTCCTATTTAGACTTTTTTATCGCCCGTGTTTCCTATTGTTAAATAACCGATTTAGTCGATCGAAATAGCAAAATTATTCTATAAATCAGGTTCGAATGTTTTTAATGTATTGAAAAGTGTTTATTCAAACATCGTGGACTTTTTAATATTTATTGTCAATATATTTTATGAGTTTTGAAAAATGTTTGAAAAGAAATATAAATTCCAGGTATTTTATAGTTAGATTAAATAACTGACATAGTTGTCAGTGAGAGACGTATTGTTGCTCACATTGTTCAATCTTCCCCATACCCAAACACCAACCCTCCTTTTAGTCGATGCAGCTGTTACACATCACCAGTATTAAAAGTGAATATTTAAAAAGCGGAAGAAATAGTTCCCATCTCCTTTTAGTTCTATTTTATTTACTTATATTTTATTTGAAATCGACTATTTTACGTAAATGTTTACCTTTGTTGAGGAGTTGGATACCTACTGAAGCCGAATTTCTTCGCCTTCTGTTTCAATTTAGTCCGAAACCAAAACTTATTTAAACTTCTTAAAATTTATATTATTCTTTATACCAGGGCTTCCTAACCAGTGGGGTGCGCCTAGGGAGGCGTAGAGAGATCATAAGCCCGATGTTTTTGGACATTTTATATTTTATTTTTCATTTATTATTTCTTTGTTCCTGTAGAAGCTCCCTACGATGGTGGGCGAAACGTCGAACACTTTTAGTAGTTTTTTGACACGGTCCAATTCCGGAAGAAGTATATCCTGTACTGACTTTGGCCGTGGAAGCCTTCGTTATCATCTTAAAGAAAAATGGTGCATATCATTTATTCTCGATCGTTGTTCAAGTTTTGACAATCCCAATTTGTAGCGCCCCACCTGCGACCCCTCTAAAGATTATATTTTCTTTAACTATATGACCCAAGTAAAAATAGAAAATGTCGCTTTGTTTTAAATTTTACTTTTTAAAAACTTCGATATTTTTGAAGATTTCAACTTTCTACGAAAATGCGAGTATTTAGAAAATTTCGCTCTCTAACAATTTTAATATTCTTTTGAAAATGTCGACTCTTCAAAATTTAGGTTTTCGTGAAAATTTTGATTTTCTTTTGAAAATTTTGACTTCTTTAAAAATTTGACATTTTTCTTCAAAATTTCGATCTGCTTAAGATTTTTCTTTTAAAATTTTTCGTTCAAAATTTCAAAATTTTTACTTTTATGAAAATTTCGATTTACATTTCAATTTTTTAAACGTTTCGGCATTTTTCCAAACAAATTGTTCAAAAGTTTCCACAGTTTTTAAAATAAATTTTTTTCGAAAACGTCGGTTTTTTTTGAAAGCTTATTTTTAACCTTTATTTCAAAATTTTGACTTCTTCAGAAATTTGGATTTTTTTTTAATAGGTTTTACAACATTTTTTTAAATTTCAACCCCTTTTCAAGTTTTCTCATTTTTTTAACTTCGACCGTTTTTAAAAAGATCGACTTTTTGGAAAATTACCAAGATTTTTTGAAATTCTTTTTGACAATTTCAACTATCCCTTAAGTATGTTTTTTTTATTTTTTTTTATTTCAAACATTTTTCAAAATTTCCACTTATTTGTAGAGTTTCATGTTTTTTTTCGATTCTGACCTTATTGAAAATTTCGAATCTATTCATTCATTATCAGCTCTGTCACCTAACAGTCCATTCAAAAAGTCTATAGGATGACACATAGATGGCGTTACTAGAATTTTTTCCATATGATTTTTATTTAGCACTAACCTTCAAACGATACGTGTAAAAATTTGACAGCAATCTAACTATTGATTCGTGAGTTATAGCATTTTGTGTGAAGCAACTTTTGTTATTGAAAAAAAATGGAAAAAAGTGAATTTCGAGTTTTGATAAAGCATTGCTTTTTGATGAAAAAAATACAGTGGAAACCAAACAATGGCTTGATAAACGTTATCCGAACTCTGCTCCATCGAGACAAATGGTAGAGAAGTGGATTGCTGAATTTAAACGTGGTCCTACCAGCACAAATGATGCAGAGCGCAGTGGATTCCCAAATGAGGCTGTTATTCCAGAAAACATCAAAAAATCCACAAATTGATTATGACAGATCGCAAATTGAAGGTGCACGAGCTAGCTGACATTGTAAAGATATCAGATGGTAGTGTTTTTACCATTTTACACGAACATTTGGGGATGCGAAAGCTCTGTGCAAAGTGGGTGCCGCGTGAGCTCACATTCGACCAAAAACGACAATGAATCGATGCTTCAGAAGAGTGTTTGGCGCTGTTAAACCTCAATAAAATGGAATGTGACAATGGATGAGACATGACTTCACTATTACACACCAGAATCCAAAAGACAGTCGGCCGAGTGGGCAGCAGTCGACGAACCGAATCCAAAGCGAGCAAAGACGCAACAGTCGGCCGGTAAGGTGATGGCTTCTGTATTTTGGGATGCGAACGGAATAATATTCATCTCCAAAAAGGAACCACCACATCGACTATTGCTGTGCACTTTTGGATCGATTGAAGGCTGAAATCGCAAAGAAACTGTCACATTTGCAAAAGAAAAAAGTGTTGTTTCACCAAGACAATGCACCGTGTCACAAATCGATTAAAACGATGGCAAAATTGAATGAATTGGGCTTCGAATTGCTTACCCACCCACCGTATTGTCCACATTTAACCCCCAGCGGCTTTTTCCTGTTTTCAGATCTCAAGAGAATGCTCGCTGGAAAGAAATTAAAGTCCAATGATGAAGTAATCGCTAAAATTGAGGCCTATTTTGACGAGAAAGAGAAATCGTACTTTAAAAGTGGTATCGAAAAGTTGGAAAATCGCTATACTCGTTGTATCGCCCTCGAAGGCAACTATGTTGAATAATAAAATCGAGTTTTGTGAAAATTTTGTTTTTTTCTTACTTATCCTACGGACTTATTGAATGACCGGGTAGATTCCAAATCCATTGTAACTTCCACAAATCAAATTTTTTTTATCTCTATATTTTGTCAAAAAGTCAGTATTTTAAAACTTAGAATTTTTTTGTATGTTTCGCTATTTTACCAAATTTTCATTTTCTCTTAAATCTCGACCTTTTCTGAAATTGGTGACTGAAAATTTCGATTTTTCGAAAATCATTACATTTTTTAGAATCACAATTTTTTGAAAATTAGTACGACTGTTAATTGAAAATTTCGATTTTTCAAATTCAGAAATCTTCCGTTTTTCAAATGCTTTCCTTTTTTTAAAATTTTAAATTATTTCTAAAATTTTGACTTTTTTTCGAAAATCTTGACTTTTTCCAAATTTACAACTTTATTTTTTAAATTAGCACCCCTTTTTTTGAAAATTTCAATCTGGATATCTTTCCAAAATTTCGACTCTACACGTTTTTTTTTTTGACTTAATATGTTCGAATTTTAAATTTTCGCCCTTTTTCAAAATTTATTTATTAATTTAGTTTAAAAACGCTAAAAATTTGACCGCCTATTAAAAATTTCAATAATTTTAAAAAATTAGTCTCTTTTTCAAAAATCAATTTTTCCAAAAATTTGAAATTTTTCCTAAACTCCGTTTTCAAAAAAACGATATTTCTTTTTCAAAATTTCAATTATTTGAATGTTTTGATATTTTTTTTAAATTTTAACTTTTTTGAAAATTATAGTGCGCCTAGAAAAATTTTCAAAATTCGATATTTTGTACTACTTTGCTTTTTTTTGAATATTTCGATTTTTTTTTATAAATTTTTGCTTGGATTTTTGAAAATTGGTTTTTTTCAAAATTTTTCTTTTTTGAATTTTGTTACTATTTTCAATTTTTGTAAAAGGTTCAAGATTTTTCAAAATTTTTTTTTTTTAATTTTAACATTTTATGAAAATTTCAACATTTTCAAAAATTAATTTTTGTTACAAATTTCAATATTCTTTTCAAAATTCATCTGTTTTTCAGTTTTAATTTTTTTCAAAAATTTAGAATCCTCCGTTTTTTTAAAAACGGAATTTCTTTTTGAAAATTTCGCAATTATTTCAAATTTTTGATGTTATTGAAATTTGTCTTTTTAAAAATTTCGACTTTTTTAGAAATTGGACGTCTACAGAAATTTTTCAAATTCGATCGATATTTTTTAAAACTTTGCCTTTGAAGTTTCGACTTCTCCTATATTTTGGCTTGATTTTTCAAAATTGGTTTTCAAAAATTTTACTTTTTCCAATTTTTTAGTACGTTTGATTTTTTAAAAGTCCGGTTTTTTCACAATTTGACATTTTTTGGATAACCTAAATTTGAACTCCTATGACAATTTCAACATTTTTCAAAATTTATTTATTTTTTTGAAAGTTTCAAATCTTTAAAATTTTGACTATTTACTACAAATTGCAATATTTTTTAAAAATACATGTTTTTCAAATTTTAATTTTTTTCAAAAATTTGGAATTTTCTGAAAATTTTGTTCTTTAAAGAACGTTGGAATTGTTTTTTGAAAATTTTGCAGTTATTTATATTTTTGATATCTTTTGAAAATTTTTACTTTTTGAAAATATTGATTTTTTAAAAAATTAAGTATATGGCGCTTAGAAAAAATTTCAAAATTCAACATTTTTTAAATTTCGGCTTGAATTTTTCAAAATTGTTTTCCCAAAACTTTACTTTTTTCAACTTTTTCACTGTCTTCTAATTATTAAAAAAATTCCAAGTTTTTTTCATAATTTGACATTTTTTGAAGAACTTACATGTTTTTTGAAAATTTTAATTTTTTATGGAAATTTCAAAAAAATTTTACATTTGGACTTTTTAATTTTCGAATTTTCTCAATTTTTTTTTGAAATACATGTTTTTTCAAAATTTAAATTTTTTCAAAAATTTGGAATCTTCTGAAAATTTTGTTCTTTAAAAAACGTTGGAATTTCTTTTTGAAGATTTTGCAATTATTTTATATTTTTGATATTTTTTGAAAATTTTGACTTTTTGAAAATGTTGATTTTTTTTTTAAAATTAAATATATGGCGCCTAGAAAAATTTTCAAAATACAATATTTTTTAAAACTTCACCTTTTTTATAAACTTTGACTTTTTAATTTCGGCTTGAATTTTTCAAAATTGTTTTCCCAAAACTTTACTTTTTTCAACTTTTTCACTGTCTTCTACTTTTTAAAAAAGTTCCAAGTTTCAAAATTTGACATCTTTCGAAGAACCTAAATGTTTTTTGGAACTTTTAGTTTTTTATGGAAATTTCAAAAACATTTTACATTTGGACTTTTTAATTTTCTTATTTTCTCAATTTTCTTTTTCAAAATTTTGGTCATTTTAAAATTTCGAGATTTTTAAAATACTTTTTTTTCAAATTCCAAAATTGTAATTTTCTGAACTTCTCGTTTTTGAATTGAAAATTTCGAATTTTTTTGACAATTTCTCTTTTTTTTGAATTTTGACTTTCAAAATGTCAACTTTTTAAAAATTTAGATTTTTCAAATCGAGATATTTTTTCAAAATTTCATCCATTTTTGAAATTGTTGACTATTTTTCAAAATTTCGATTTTTTAAAAGAATCCTGACTTTCAAAATTACATTTTTTTAATTTAAAACTTAAAAATTTTTGACTTCTTTGAAAATTTCGTTTTTTTAGTAAAAAAATTAATTTTTTTTTAAATTTTTGACATCTTTTCAAAATTTTGTCTTTTTGATATTTTTAAGTATTTATCAACATTTCAACCATTTTCGAAACTCTAACTTTCGTCAAAATTGCGATTTATTTTTAATTTCAATTTAAAAAAAATTGTCTTTACAATTTTGATTTTTTTGAAACTTAGTTCGACCCCAAAAATTTCGACTATTTGAAAATTTCGATTTTTTAAAAATATTGACATTTTTTTAAAAACTTCACCTTTTCCGAAATTTTTGACTATTTTTCAATATTTCGACCTTTTTAAATATTACAATTTTTTTTCAGAAATTCAAAATTTTTGTTGTTGATTATTTAATTATCTATATTAATTAATTTTTGGAGTAAACATTAAAGTTTTAATTTATTAGATTATATTTTTAATTGCGAAATAAATGTCATGAATTTTTTTTATTGTAGCAGTGAATAATTCGGGTTTTATCCCAAAAATTTATTCAAAATTTCATTTTTGGTGGAAATTTTTTCTTAGTCTTAGTTTAAGCTAACAAATTTTGCATTTTTCTCCCAAAATTTCAAGTTAACACTTTTATTTTTCGTTTTTTTTTGGTTTTCCTTTGTTTTTGAAATGTGGACAGTCATTTAAAATTTTCGAATTTTTTTACAAAACTTCGAGTTCTCAGTGACATGTTTACATTTTATTTAAACTAAAAACTGGAAAAAATATTTGACTTAAAATCAAAATTTAAGAATTTTTTCCCATTATTTCGACTTTGGAATTTCAAATCACTTCATTTTTTCGAGATTTCAAATTTAAATTTTAAAAATTTTTCACAAATTTGAATGTTTTTTTGGAAGTTTCGAACATTTCCGAAATGTCGACTTTTTACTCTCGAAATGTTGACTTTTATTTTAAGAAAAAAGTTCACATTTAGAAAGAACAGAAATTATAAAAATAAATTAAATAAAATTTTAATACGAAATTTCGCTAAAAAAGGTCTAGGTTTTGAAAAATATTTGTAATTTATTAAAAAAGTTTAAAAAGTTCAACGTAAACTTAGAAATTTAATAAAATATCGACTAACTATTAAACTTTTTGCTCACAAATTTCTAGAAAAGTCGAAATTTAAGATTAAAAATTTAAGTCAAAATTTTTTCATTTCATTTTTTTGTTAAAATTTTCACTTTTTCTTAAATTTAACCGGTTTTCATCGAAATGTGAAATTTAAACTTAAATCTTCCTTTCGATTTTTTGTACAACTTCCACTTTGCGTTTTTCTTTTTATATTTGTATGCATTACTGCCGAGTTCAAATAAGAACAAAACATTGATGTTGTTGTTTTAAACTTCTCACTTTTAACATATTACATTTTTCTATATATTTTTTGTCCTAACATTATTTCTTTTTGTTTCGACTATCTTAGGTTCAAATTTTAAATAAATATTTTTATTACAATATTAAAGTTTTTTTCTCTATATTTCATATTTTTTTTCAAATTTTTTAAGTTAATACTTAAAAATTAAATTTTTTCCTAAAATTTTAACTTTTAACTGAAATTTCACATTAAATCTCGGAATTCGTTTTATACATTTGAAGGTTTTTTCAACTTTTGAATGTTTTCTTAACATTTGAAAGATTTTATAAAAATTACTGGTCTAAACTTGAAGATTAAACTCGGTTGAGTTGAAATTTCGACCGAAGCCAAAACTAAGTCTCTTGACTGATGGGGTCGAGGGGGAATGTCTTTTGGATTTTTATGTCACACTGCCACAGTTCTATCTATTCAGTGAATTTTTGTTGTGAATATGTTGTACTTTTATTGATTCGCAAAGACGACCCGAGAATGTGCTCGAAATACATCTGTAGACGACCAGATATTTATTTAGTGGAACCGTTTCGTTGTTTCGTCTAAATGTCTAAATTTAAAAGTTATCTGTATTTTGAACCTTTATTGCATCAGCGGCAATCCGTACATTACACTGTTTTGTATTCTAAAATATTCAGCTTTAAAACTAGGTACTATTTTTAAATGTTGGTTGGAGTTTTTTCAACCTGATAATGTTAAACATCGCGAAATAATTCCCCAAGAAATGAAAAATAGAAATTGTTTCTTCTTAGTTAAAGGTTAAAAAAAATCATTAGAGAGTAAAGAAAGTTGGTATAATTTTTCTTTCTGGTTGTCTCGGCGCCTGGTATGTTTTTTTATGAAAAAATTGGCACAACTCATTGTATATTTATTCTTTGCATAAAAATTTACTTTATTTGTACTCTAATTAAAATTTTTGTTTCAGAACCTGAGACAAGTCCAAAATGTCAAATTACCTCGCCTGTGTTATTATTTTTAGGATCATTTTTCCAATTTTAATTGCGATAAGTAAGTATTATACCCGATAAGAAAATTGGGTCTATTTATATTAGTAAATATAAATCAGATACGTCTGTTGTAATTATCTAGTGAATAACTAGCCCATATATAGTATAAGTGCTTGGTACTTATAAAACGAATCCTATCAAAAATGAAGATCTACGTAGACCCAGACGGATATTATGCAATATCGTATTTAAATGTAACCTAATTTACATTTAATAATTACAATTCTATTGATAACCTACGGTCTACTGTTATTAGTAAACGAAAATTGATAAAACGATGAGGTCATTTTTAATTATAGCAAATAACATTCACCAGGGTTTAAAGATTCTAAAGGTTGGAAATAAAAATAATATACATATACATAATTATAAGATAAACTGGTTTTAGAATTTGTAGTTTTGATAGAATGGTAGGCGATTTATTAGACTATCCATATGCCATTTTAATATTATTTTATGTCACACATTACACCGTACAGCTTTGTATCGAATTAATTATACAGAAGTAACCAAATAACAGGTATTTTTTAAGCAAAAATATTTTAACAACTGCCTGTTTTAAAACAAGATTTCTTACGTTTTTTAATACTCATTTATAAACAGATGAATTTTTGTTTGTGGTTTGGTTGATAAGTTACTTTTTACCTATGTATTTGCTTAACAAAGTTATTTGCATATTGTATATCATCCAACGTTGTAAGTGGAGACGAAAATCTGAAAACTTACAATTTCAACCTAAGTCGAAATTTTAGTTTGAATTTTTTCCCGAAATTTTCGGTTCTTTAAAATTTGGACTTTTTTTTTCGAGATTACCCGAAATATTTTTTTCTTATA
Organism: Dastarcus helophoroides; assembly: GCA_028583605.1. Classification (NCBI taxonomy): domain Eukaryota; kingdom Metazoa; phylum Arthropoda; class Insecta; order Coleoptera; family Bothrideridae; genus Dastarcus; species Dastarcus helophoroides. Next base: position 7,371,673 of record CM053335.1, read on the forward strand.
AGTAAAAAATTTAAAACGAGTCACTTCAGTGAACCGAAAACCGGAAAAAAGCGTTATTTTTGTCGGAATGGAAACCTAAACTCAACCGATGTAAATTTTTGCCGGAACGAAAATCGAAAACCAGAACGAAAAAAATAATGGTTCGAAGCCCTGATTCAAATCGGCACTACTTGGCGCTCGAAATGAAGTTTCAAAGAAAGGAGATATCAAAAAGCAGCGGGACAGAAATAACTAATTACTAATTTATTTTGTTAATCATTGTTCTGTAGAAGCACGATTATCTTGCTTCATTAGTCACACGGAGATGTATGGGTCCGACAAATGTAACTTGAAGGGTCCATTACATTATCCAAATAAAGGTGAGGTTTCTTAAGTTCCACGCCCTACAACGTTGATAAAAGGTTATTGACAGTGTTACTATGAGTTTATCGGATCGTCTTTATGAATGGACCGTTCCTCCATTGATCGACCTTGCAGACCAAATGACTATCTGGCGTATTGTATCACTTTTTCGCCAATTTTATGGAATAATCGATACGACACAATAAAAAGTAAATGTCGGTCAACGACGAAGAGAGTTTCGCGAATTTACCATCGCATGTTCCATTTTAAAAGCTGAAAATGTAAAAGAGGGCTCGTTAAAAGTTGTAATCACGTAACACCACCCTGATTATAAAGTTATCATAAAAATTTAATGAGGTCGAGTTGGGTGGTAGTAAATATTAGAAATATAAATCACAAAAATTTATTATTAACGGGATGTTTTCTTCGATAAAATATACATGATTTATTTAAAGAGTTTGTTTCAAAAATAGCGTTACATCTGCCGATACAGCCCGTAAAATCTTTTTAGTTCTGTCGAAACAAATAGCAATTGTAAGCAGTATTTTGGCAAGCATATCCGCATCTATTTGTATGTAACCCAATTCCATTTTGACGCTCTAATTCTGACGTATAGGGGTGGGTGGTGGCATTTCAACCTCGTAGCTAAAAGGGAGAGTCTTTAGTCTTCTTCACATCATGTTAATAAAGGCGTCCACACCCTTTATGAAGCAAGGCTACGTCACGACATAAGCCTACCGGATTATTCCGCGAAAAGGATTTAGCAAAAACTAATTTATTTCTTTGAAACAATGAATTAGACTAACAACTTCGTAATGAAAATCAAGTTTTAATTTCCCTATTTCTAGGGGATGTACCTTTTTAAACTACAGTGCTGTAAAAGTATTATAGGGTGAAATAATCAACCAATTTTAGTTTATTAAGAAATGGCAATTTTAAAGCGATTGCGATTTTAATACTTTTTTCGCACTTTAGGTGGTTCACTATCAGCTTTCCATTCTGACAATTGACAATGGTAATCTCTTAACATTGTAAAGATTTCCATTCATTCCTTTATAAAACAAAGTATCATAAGCAACGGAAAAGCTTAATTAAACGAGGGATCTTTAAAACATAGAAGTATTCACTAAAAAAAAAACTTTAAACACTGACTGACAACAACGCACTGACTTGGTGGGTCGAGAAACATGAAATTTTGCACCAGAGTTCCCTATATAATATCCATAAGTGAACACTAAGAAGGGATTGTTCGAAATACGGCCCATAAGGGGGTGAAAATGTGTGTCAAGTTTTACATGTGGTGGATCAGAGGGTTTCATGCTCCAAACAAATAAAACGAATGATTATATTTGAAGTTGTCTAGCTCTAGGAAAATATTTTGTTCTCTTTATTATTAATCATTTGTTCATTATATACTTATTTATTTCCACTTTCTCTATTTGTCCATGAAGCTATCAATAAAAAACAATTTTTTTTTGGTGGAACAGACTGGTCCATGGTTATTTTCACAAATTCATATACAAATCTTGTCCAAGTCGGAGAGATCTTTCCGCTGTCGATAAGAAATCCTTTCAGACATACAACTAGTAAATACATAATTGTTGTTATAAAAATTATATGACCCATACCTAATGATTCATCAAATAAATGTTTTTTTTTGTCAAATTTCTATTTTATTTATTTGCGTCTTATTCATTTTTAGGTGCAGCAATTCGACCATGTGTTATGTCAGGACTCTACCTAATAATTTTACTAATTATGCCCTTCATACAAGTGCCAACAATCGCGACTATGAAAGGTGGGACGGGCCTATTTTTTAAGTGCTTAACCGCCTTTTCTATAATAATGGTGCTCTGCCAAGTAGCATTCCAGATCGTGCTTTTTTCGATGCCTCCTTATGGCCACATATTGACTGTAAGTACACTATAGATTCTGATGTTTATTTATCTAACTGATATCTTGTTTTAGACATATCCAGAATTAGAACTGATCCTTAGGCATTTTGGTTTCGTCAGACTGAATATACCGATTCAATATATAGCGCTATGGGTCAGCCCCGAAGTTTTGATGTTACTCACGGTAGTTTGTTTTTACATTGTCTCGGTGAAACTAACGAATGAAGAGACAGACGAAGAAACTGAAGTAGTGAAGCCTGTTAGCCAACAATTTAAGAGCAGCACATCACGATTATTAATTTCTTTAGGTATACACTCTGTCCAATAAGAACGTTCCTCGATTTTATAAAAACTATTCAAGGTTCGAGGTTTATTTTTTTAACAGAAGGTACATTAAAAAATCTTCGTAATACATCATCCAATCCCCACCGCTTTTGGGAATAGCCTGGCACCTTTTGGACATGCTTTCTACCAGTTTTTCAGCATATCCCACGGATAATGAGCGCCATGTCTCCGATTTTTCACTTAAGGGTGAACACATGTTCTTGCAGACTTCCTCTTCACAAAACTCCAAATATTTTTCATTGAATTTGCATCGGAGACTGTGAAGGTCAATCTAAAGTTGTGATGCCAGGAGGTTCGAGGCGACTCTGATGTTTTGGATCATTATTCGCCTGTAAAATCCAGTCTGCGCCTTTGGCACCAAACATCTGCTCAGTAGACTTTAGAAGACCACGCTTTTAAATATTTGCTATTTTATGAGCATCTAAATTATTGGTAAAGAGTTCTAAACACCCAAAACCGTGCTCAGAGAAACCCACTTTCATTGGATGTTTGATGATTCGCCGAAGCACTCGCTCACCGGCAGTAGATCAAGCATACTTTATGGGAGCCCATGAACAAAACGACGCTTCGTTAGAAAAAAAATTACATTTGACCAATCGCGGTCGAAATTCACGGCAGCTCAGGCCTTCCGGTTTTTCCTGTAGCTCTCCGAAAGCATCGGTTTTTGCCTCGTGCTCCGATATTGCATGCTTTCCTCAGCCAAACACTCTCTGATGGTATATATGCTGACATCAATTCCTCTCTTAGCTAGCTTGGCTTTGGTTTCAATTAACTGTAGAGTAGGCTTGCACTTAAGCAGTTGTAGAACGACTTTATCCTGCTGTTTTGTCGTCACTCGCGATCGGGAAGATTGTCGACAGTTTTGATGGCTTTATAGCATTCAACCCACCTCTTCACGAATGTCTACGACTTTTTTAAATATTTACAGCCGCATTGTAAAGATATGCGTGGATCTTTTGGATGAAAACACAAAAAGACAGCTTCGAAACACTTAGCATCTACAGCACCCATTTTATTTTCATTTCTTTGATAGTTCGAGAGTTCGAGCGATAGCAAAACAATTTCACATCCACGACGTAGCAATCGAATGCACCTTCCCGCCAAATCGTTAATAGTTTTTGAAATATCGAGGAATGTTTCTTCTTGAACCAACTATGTGGTTACTAAAATGTAAGTGAAAGAAGCTGTTTAGAATAATGTTTACTTCTTTTAGGAAGGTACCTGGTTCTTAGCTCATTGTGTTTATCAGCAGTTTTAAGACCTTCTGTGATTGGCGGATTTTATTTTTTAATTTTTCTCGGCGTAGCCACTTGGTGGGCGTCTTACAAATCACTAGGAAGAGGTTTTGCACTTCTTCTTATTGGTATGGTGCCAATCTTAGGGGTACATCTGTTGACTTTCTACACGTATCAATTCGAAAACGTACATCACGCTATCCCACCGAACAGTACATACTCTAGGTACAAAGATATGATTGATATAAGTGATAATTTTTAAATTGTAAACCTAATTTTAGGTATTTAGGATTTAGAACCCTCGTGGAATTCGAAAAACATGAAAGTGGATTCATTACTTTTTCGATAGCGGAAGAAGAATGGGCTTCCTTTGCTCTACCGTTCATTTTATACACAACCTACACTTTGATGGTTCTGGAGTGTGTTGCCATTTTAAAAGGAAAGGTAAAAATACCCAATTAACTTTCTTCCACATTATAACATGTCTGGTTCTACACATTCTTGTCCTTTTTTACTACAACATCTAACATACTGTTAATAACCGATTTCTAGCTGGACGACAAGGAAAATACATTTTCTTCGCGTCTGGAAGGCAGCTTTAAAAGCTCATTAACGCGAACTATGACCCAAAGGTTCTCGAATAGAACCTTGCTGCGTTCTAGCACTACTAAACGTCGGTGGCAAAGCGCTACTCGCAAAGTCCGAGTAAGCTAATGCCGCTATGGGTGTTTTCACGTTGTAAAGCACCATTTACTTTGCTTAAAGCACATTCATCACGCTCCGTTTTCTATATACTTCTTGTACAATATATACATACATGTACTTATGATTTTAATCGCATACCTTTCTCGCTCATGCTTAGCTTTAAATGTTTTTAGGACCGATCAAGACGCAAAAGGAACTCGTCTCTCGCAGAAAGTGTACGTATTTTCTACTTTCTTATCTGCTACATGTAGTATTGATTGATATGCAGGTTAGAACAAAGTATGGAACCAAGCAAATACTTTTATAACGGAAATAGATGAAATTTCCAGGTTCGCCCAATGACAAATAACACATCTGCGATTTTTGTTATCGATTTTCCTTGTATCTTCATTTCGTTGATTTTTTATTGGCGTTTTCTTCGCCAGTTACAATCTATAAGAGTTTGCCAATCCTTAACAAAAGAATCGAAAATCTGTATTTGTGAATAAAGCAATTGGTGAAGAAAAAGCCAATAAAAAATGAATGAAATGTTATTGTAGTACTTCCAACTCAACTGGAAGTATCTAAAATTTATTTTATTTAAAGGGAGCATCAGGTTTTTGCAAATTACATGTCTTATTTTTTTTGTAGAATTTCTCCATATTTGCTATGTATCAGTACTTATAAAAATGGGAAAATTTAGGGTCTCATTTAAATAAAAGAAGTTAGGAATACTTCTAGTTAAACTGAAAGCACAGTAACAAGAAAAAAAAATGTCGCAGATGCGTTAGTTGTCATTACATTAATCTGCAAGTTTTGATTTAAAGATATTTGTTTGGTTCTATACTTTATCCCAACCCTGTTTGTTGGTTCTGACGCTTTCGGGCTTTATAAGGCGATTGACATTAATATTAATTTTTATGCTTTATAATTAAATACAAGTTCTTAATAATGCAATGTTCAGGGTGTCTCAGGCATAATGTCATTAATTTTAGCTACGTATTCGGAAGGCTTAGCGAAAATAGAAAATTGGCCATAAATATGATTCGACCTTTTACAATAGAGCAAATCAACTCATAAACTATTCCTAACAAGGTGCTACTGGTTGCAAAAATGGTTTACAGCTTCATAGGTCAACAGAACCTTATCATATTATCATCTACTCACCGAATGCAGTTATAAGATAGAGCGATTCGCTGTAAGCGAAGTTCGTAATAAATGATAAATGTTTACATTAGTAACATCGAAGATGGTTGTACATTGTTTTATTAATTATGATAATAGAATGGAAATGAAAATTATATATCAATCGAAAGGTGCAGCGTCACAGATATACAGAAACAAATAATCATGCTTGTATGTGGCCGCTAAGGCAAGTAAAATAAATTGAGTTTACAGACACAACTGGTCAAGATGCTAGATCTTAATTTATTTACATGTTTGATCCTCTTGTACAAGACATTATTAGATAATGCGCGAATGCGACACAAATGCATATCAACTCCTTTTTGCAATTGCAAGAAATAAAACATTGTTTAGGTATAAAATGTCGATATGGATGAGGATCTTTTTCATCGCCATCATATACACTAAATTAATTTTAGCTTCACTGAGCCCAGTTTGGAAAATGCATGAAATGTGAAAACATCCAAATTATTGACATAAAAATTTGATAGTTATTTTTTCAAAAAATTAAAATTGTGAAAAGTTAAAATTTCCAAAAGAGCTGGAATTTCCAAAACAAAAAAATATCAAAAAAACTCGGAATTTTCGAAAAAGACGCATTTTTTTATAGAAAATTTATATAAAAAGCGAAATTTCGAGAAAAATCGAAACTTTATAATACGAAATTTTTTAAAAAGGCGATTTTTTTATAGAAAAGCCAAATTTGTCAAAAGTTAATGTGTTGGGAAAAAGTCGAAAATTTCAAAATATGTTGAAATTAAAAAATAATTGGTGATAATTTTCAAAAAAATCTAAATCCCGAAATTTTCAGTAAAAAGTCTAAATTAAAAAAATAAAAATTTCCAAAACTCGAATTTAAAGCAGCCAAATTTATAAAGAAGTGGAAATTTGGATACAAAATTGGCATTCTGAAAGAGTCGAAATTCTTAAAATGTCAAAAAAGTCAAAATCTTGATAAAAAGTCGAAGTTTCTAAAAGAAAATAAGTCTAAATTTTTAAGAAAATCAAAACTGTCGCAAAGTCAAAATTTTCAACAAAAAAAAACCTAACATTTTCATAAAAGCTCAATTTTTCAGATGAAGTAGAACCTTTCAAGGTAAAATTCTTAAAACAACAAATGAAAAACTCAAAAAAAATACAAAATTAAAGAAAGTGGAAATGTTTAAATTCAAAATTTAAAAAAAAGTTCACATTTTGATAGTTCAAATTTTCAAATAACTAAATTTTTAAATAAAGTCCAAAATTTTCAGTACAATAGTAATTTTTAATATGTAATTATACAAACACTTAAAACTTCCAGAAAAAGTCAAAATTATGAAAAAATTCACACTTCAAAAATCGAAATTTAAAAAAGTAGTCGAAATTTTGAGTTTCAATATTCTCAAAATAAGAAAAAATGTTGGGCAAACGCCGAACTTTTGAAAATTCTGGAGATTTCGAAATTTTAAAATAAAATTTTAAAAAAAGGCAACAATTTTAAAAACCTATAATTAAAAAAACGCGGATTTTTCTAAAAAGTTGTTTTTTGATAAAAGAATTTAGATTTATCAAAAGAAGAATTTTTCAAGAAACAGTCGAAGTCGAATTTTTTAGAAACGTCAAATTTAAAAAATAATCTAAATTTCTAGAAAGTCAAAATTTTGAAACAAAGTCGAAATTTTCAGAAAAAAAAACGAAATTCTCAGAAATAGTTAAAATTTGACAAGTAGTCGAAATTTTGAGAAAAGTAACAATTTCAAAATAATAGAACATTTCAAAAAAAGTAGAATTTTTTTCAAAATGTCGAAACTGAGAAAATCTCGAAGTTTTGAACCAAAAAATCAAAATGTTGATTAAAAAAATGGTTGTAGAATTTGCTTCAGTTGGAACTTGAAATTTTAAGTAAGAATGGGCTTTCAAAATCTTTTGAAAAAATCTAAAGTTTGAGTTAAGAGAAATTTAAGAAGAAATCCAAGTTTACAGAAATTTACAAAAGAAATCTAAATTTTGAGATTAAACAGTCAATGTGCTGAGTTTTAAATCGTAAATTAAAAAATAAAAAAGTAAACATTGAAACTGCAGACTCGAATAAGTCAAAATTTTGAGATTAAAAAAAATTTAGAGGAAAACTAAATAATCTGTACAAAATCTAAATTTCGAGTGAAATTTCTGGAAAACAACGAAATTTAAAAATTAATAAAGAAATGAAAAAAAGATTACTGATTATGTGTAGTGTACGACAATTAACATCAATTTAAGAATACGTTTGAATTGAATTTTCAAGGAACACATAAATATTGTTAAGGAAAAATAAACACTTTAGATACGGTAAAAATGTTTAAAGAATCAAAATCTCTAGAAAAAGTCAAGGAAAACCAAACAAAAAAAAGTCAAAACAGATTTTAAAATTTATAAATTTTGAGAAAGAGTTCTATAGTTTCGATTTTAAAATAATATTTTTGATCAAAGGATTTCTAAAAATGAACTTGAAATTTTTTCTAAAAAATACCTACGCATTTTGCAGTTTAAAGTTTAATTGTTTGAGAAAAATTAAAAACCTTTAGATGTTAACCCAAAATTTTGAAGAAAAGTTGAAATTTCCAGAAAAAGTTTATTAAAAATGCAGAAAAAGATGCATATGTTTTATGGACTGCAAATATACTTCTTCTTTTGGTGCCTATCCGTTCCGGATGTTGGCGGTTATTCTGGCTTGCTCTTGTAATTTTGTTGACGGCTGTTCGAAAGAGCTAGCTAGTTGTTAGCGAAAACCATGTTCTCAAGTTCTTTAACCAAGAAATTTTCCTGCGACCTGAACCTTGTTTGCCTGGTATTTTTCCCTGTAGTATTTGCTGTAGTAAACCATATCTCCTTTCATTCCTCATTATGTGGCCCAGAAATTTGTTAAATTATATTAAATAGATATCCCATCAAATGTACTGTAAATATTGTACATTAAAATTTGGGGGGCTCATTTTGCAAAAAAAACTGCATATCAATATCAACATTTTAATGAAAAAGCATATAATTCGCTCCCCACTAATCAACAACAAAATTTATGTAGTTATTTCGTTGCATAATTATATTTGTATTTTCATGCATTTGAAACTGATATGAAAATAATTGCATCTATTTTACTTTTTTGTTATTTATTGTTTTGTTAATCGATATGACAAAAAGTAAAGCAGGAATTCTAAAAAATAAATGCACGTAAAATCTTGTAAAAATAAACCTATTTAAATAAAATTTCATTTCTAAAAAGTAAATAATGATGCGACGTACTCAAAAAAGTAATATCTAATGCTCAAGCAGCATATTACACGTTTTTCGGAAGTTAGATTGTTGTTTATAAAAAAATATGCCGATGGAATTTCCTAACAAGCCCAAAGTCCGAGTAGGTGCAGTGCACTTACAAGAATACTAAGGTGCCTATTTTTCCGAACTATTTGAGCGTTGTAGAGTCTATAAGAAAAAAAAGTTGAATAGTCCATAAATAACACATGATTAAAAAAATTTCCGTTGGTGTCACTAGATTCTCTCATTAATTTACAAAACTCAAAATGTTTGTTAGTGATCATCGGAAAATATCTCTGGAGTATTAGACACTTTATAATAGTTGAACCCATTTCTTCCCGTTTTTTTTACCATTCTTCTGCAATTCGTTATTCCTATCAATCGATTTTCCCCATCCAACAATTTTCGTGGCCAAAACTATCATTTAATTACGTGCAGTTTCATCTTTCAAACAAAGTTGAGTAATAAGTAATCGTTTGTTTTTCCCGATTGCGCAGCTGTCAAATTCTTTTTAATTGACGATTAGCGATGTCAAAGCCGATTGGAGTCAGCGAGGACCCGAAAAGAGGTCAAAATTATGATTTTAAAATACTTACTTTCCAGTCTAAGTGTACCCAATACAAATTTAAGCATGGATTTTATCATTTTTCTCTATTTTCTAGTAAAAATAATGACATTGTGATTGAGACGTCTTTCATATGACTATTGGAAAGTTTACATAAGCCATCTAAATGGCGTAGAAAGAAGATCAAGTTCACCAATAAACCCCCACCCCCTCCTACAGGTCTAATTGGAAGTCGCAAAGAAATTGTCCAAAAAACTCCGAAAAATTAAATTAAGAGTTACATTTTTCACTCCACTCGAAATTTTGCGTTCAAACTTTTAATCTTTGCCTTCTTTCTCCTTTTTCTATTTAGACTTAGTCGAAATTTTGAAAAATAGTAAAATATTCAAGTTGAACGTCGAAATGTTTACTTCAGTGGCAAAATTTGACCCTTAACTTCAAAATTTTGCCTTGGCAGCGAAATCTACATTTTTTATACAAATAGCTTGATTTACCAAATTCTGCATCTTTTACATTTTTTTTTAAATGTCGACTTTAACTTCGAAATTAGATATTTTTGCCCTTGCTATCAAAAAATAACACAGGACCTGTGAGGGGTCGCGTTGTGGTCTTAAGTGATAAGAGTTTATTGTGCTGTGAAATCGTGAAACAATGTCCATTATAATCAACTTTGTTCTTATGAACGTCTGCAAATTGCACTGTTTTGTGGAGCTTACCATAGCGGCTATGTTGTAAACTTTCTTAATTGTAGACTGCTAATAAAATTTATACATATTTGTTTTTAAGGTTAAATGAAAACATTGCACATATCATCATCTATTTGTATCATCACATGGTGCAGTTATAACGCGTTTTTATGCATTTTCCTACTTACTTTTCTAATTAATATCCGTGAGAATTGTCTTATGTAATAGCAGCTGTTTTAAATTATCATATTAAAATTTTTAGTTACTGCAAGGAGCATCGGAAAAACGAAGAAAACCGTATACGATAAAAAAAGACGAAGGTACGGAAATGTCGGCCGAGCCGGGCCTGAGTAGAACTGGCTTACAAGGTAATCAAACAGAAGACATACCTATGAACACTCTCGGTGCGGGTAAGACACAAAGTTGCATATTCGAAATTCGTAGAACATTATATAATGCTTCTGGTAAAGAAATTACAATTGCTTCTAATGTAGATAATTATTTGATCTTTTCGCACACTTAATATTGTTCAACAGTCTTCAGTTATTACGGTGTCAGAAATATTCACATTTGTTGGGCGTTTAGACCACAGGGTGTTCATCCAAAATGTCAAGCTTAAGGTCGGAATTTCTAATTTAGTAATATAATAATAAGTAATAAGTTGAAATTTCTACTCAATTCCATCATATTTATGTCAGTCTAGAAAATTTTTGAGTTTAATCTCAACATTTCGACCTTAAACCTGAATTTCGGGGCCTAACTTTCGAAAAAAAGTCTAATTTCCGTTTTAAACTCGAAATTTTTAAGTTAATTTGGAGTTTGAAGATTGAAGTCAAAGCGTTTCGGACCCCTTTCTCCGCCCATCATCAGGAAAAGTGGCTACTTAACAAACACAACTGCTTATATGCAAAATGCGTTTAGATATTTACAAGTTAGAGCTCTGGACACAAATTCACATTTTTCTCTAGATTCTGCGGACGACGAATCACCTTTGTCATGGATGGAAAGCGCTATCCATGCCCTCGATGCTTTATTACAAATTATAATCAAGTCATCGTACATCGGGACTAACATAGTCATGATGGTTAGTAAATTGATGTAATATTGATTCCTCATTAAACATTCCTCCTGATTTTTAGGCATGGGCCATAACCTACTTGAGCTGGATAACCTTCGTCCTTCTCCTCTGGGCCAACATAATATGGCTTTTGCCAAACCAGAGGCAAGCTATGCTGAGATGCAGCCCTTTCTTGGTGCTATACGCTTGGTTCCTCTTAATCGTCGGCTACATCTACTCTTTGGACTTGACTGACACGGAAATGCCCATTTTCCATGAACATCTAGAAGAAGTCGGTTTCGTGAGGGTTACTGAAAGCCCTTGTACACATTTAATAGTGAAATGCCTCTTCACTAGCATGTTTTGGATAACTCTCAGGCAGTACCTCCAAGAAGCTTTAGCGAAGAGGCAGACCAGCGCTCTGGCCGATATGGTGGCTCCACTCCAAATTACAGTTTCAACGGCTGCAGGTGAGTTGACCCACAAAATAGGTACTCTGTACAGGGGCGTTTCTACCGCTGTCGTATAGCATGTCCAACACAGGCAGCCAAGCTTTCGGTCAGAAAACCTAAAAATTTTAATTCACCAAGGCAATGAATTTTGGAAATTTTCTTTTTATTTGAATAGTAAGGACGATATTTTAAGTTGGTAGCTAGTAGGTACATTCACTCCCTTCCCTGCCTCTATAGGCATGTAACCAGGGGAGAGACCAAGCAGTCTTCAGTCCCCTCTGAAATCCTTAGTAGATAACAGTAATATGCGTTCATAAAATAAATTTTTGTAAAATTTTACCTTATAACTCCTTTCCTATTAAACTTTGCATCTCAACTTTTCTAGATATTTTGATATTTTTGAAAATTTACATTAAAGATCACCAAAAGATTGAATAATTAGACAGATCAAACAAATTAGTCAATAGTTCTTCTTTTAACAACAAATCACAGCAGAGTTATTAATTTAAATACCTCTCAAATCTTGAATATGTTTTAAGAGATTTTTTTAAATGTCACCTTTATAAATTCCAACTTATTTAAATTTGATTTGTTTTACAACTTTTACTTTTTTAAAAATTTAGATTTTTCGAAAAATGTGTTTTTTTTTTAAATTTGCATGTGCACATTTTGGCTTTTTTCAAAACTTTGATTACACAGGTCCACAAAAAAACTGGTGTGCATTGGGAGCCGAACTATGATTTTCTGGGGTATTTTTTTCCGCTGAACACGAATCTGAAGTCAAAATTGGGGGTCAATGAGCAAATAATCGAAAAAAAAAACAAAAAAAAAACGACAAAAGTATCGTGACTTTCATCGGTTTTTTATGTTTTCTGTGTGCTGAACTATAATATTATGGAGGTATTTTTTTCCGCTGAACTCGAATCTTAAGTAAAAGTCCAAAAAACCGATTAAAATATCGTGACTTTTATCGGTTTTTCTCTTAGCCTTAAGTGTTCCAAATTTTGAAGTTTATTATTTCACGATTTAGATATCACTATCACTAAAATTTAGTGAACATGTAAATAAAAAGTTTTAGGTGGAGGCGCCAGGTATCGATCCTGGTACCTCTCGCATGCTAAGCGAGCACTTTTTTCTCATAAGTCAAAGTTTACTCTGTCAGCGGTTATTGTTTGCTAAAATTTCGTTTATAGACGCGGATTTACCTTGTTAAAGTTTTAATATTTTAAGTTTAATTAAACCCATATTTCAAGCCTTTTTTAACTATCAACTTTACGTACGTTACAAAACTTTCTGGAGATTTTGATTGTTTTTAAATTTAAATATTAATCTCGAAGTGACGCGTCTTATTTCACAAAAGTTGTAAAATTTTCGGCTGGGACCCTGATTCCATACTTGATCAGAAAAAAAAAACTATTTAGTATGTCCAAATTGTAATAAATACGCAGGCGGCTGAAAATTTAGGAACGTCCCTGACTTTGTGTTGCCTACTATACATGTATTAGACAAAATAAAAGTTTTTCCTACCACCTACCACCAATACAAACCGTGTGTATTTGTTTATCTACTGCGGGATTGAATTGTGTCCAAGAAGAATAGTTTTGTCTTTTTCCTTTCCTGGGAAACCTCGGCGGAAATCGACGGCTCCCATGCTCTGGAGTGCCGCTGCAACATTTCCTAGAAGGATAACTGGGAAAAGATGCATCCTACTTAAAATAAAATGAGTGGTGGGAACTAGTTTTATCTTGTTTCTCCATTCCTGACTCGTTACTTAATTTTTGTCTCCATGTAATAAGATGTCTTAGGGGATGTAAGACAGACGGAAGCTGTTAGCAAAGTGCACAAATTCGGTGAGAGTTTAAGGAAAACTTTAACCATGTTATGGATTTGGATAGTCGTAATAACGCTTTTCGCCGTGGCTGTAACCGGAAACAAAATGAATTGCTTCAGAGTCATAAATATGGCTCTCTTTTTATTCTTCATTCTGACTTTCCAGGTATAGGCTTTGAATTGTCCAATTTGTTTTTACTGATTAACATTATCCATAGATTTCGTACTCGGCATGGCGAAAAATGATGTTTGGATTCTGGTGGACTGTTATTATTTACTCCATGTCCATTCTGGTTATGTTGTACACGTACCAGTTTGATAATTTCCCAACGTATTGGTCCTATCTACATATTTCCCCGACTGTGTAAGTATTTTAATGTAATTTAATTAAGGTCTCCATTTTCGACACAGTCGATACTACGCGCAAATTTAATTAGGATTTTTTTCAAATTTTTATTTAAATCCGTATGTAAACTGAAAAATTGAAATTTCGGCCAGGTTTTTTGACCTAAACCAGAACCGGTCGGTCTATAATTTTTATTTTTTAAAACATCTTCCGGATTTATAGCATTTACTTACAATTTTTGTTTTACTTTTCAATATTAGTAATTAGTACGCGATAATTTTTTTTCGAATATTATATACCCTGCTTTAAAGAATTTGTTGTTATTATGATCCTCGAGCAGTAAAAACGTGGCTCGTAAGGCGGAAAATTTGGAGACCCTTGTTTTATATAGTGAACACTGTGTTTTCAACACAACAATTAGAATAAAAATTTACTAATTTATGACTTTGTTCGAGATCATTTTATTGGCCCAAAGAACTCTCCCTTATGTTTCGATTTGGAGAAATAATAATGAATTTCGCTTGCAGCCAATCTGATATCGGTTTGGAAAAGTATCAAACCAAGGACTTGTTTCTGAAGCTGTTCACTCCTACTTTCTTTATAATAGTGACTATAATCCAACTAAAATACTTCCACAAGGACTTCTTGGTAATGTCGGATATTTCTAAGCCCGATTCCACGGTAGCCGTTCGGTCTCCAGGACTAGCGCCGCCACCCCCATCGGCTTCCCCGGCATCGCCGGACCAAGATCATTCCTTCAAATTTAATATATCAGAACTAGGAAGTGAGTAAACATGGTACATGTTAGTGATTTAAGTTACTGGATTACTCTCGTTTTTCGGTTCTAGATATGTCCACCACCGAATTGAAGGCGGTATACGCTGACTACAAGGAGAAATATTTTCGACTGGTGGATGTTGTCTTTACCATTTTGGAAATACATATGCCGAAATTCGTGCTTTTATGCGCCATGTTCCAAAGTATTTACGATATATGCGTCGTGCATGTCATCGATGTCATTTTCCTAACTATGGCTTTCGCTATGGGAAGGAGAGCACAAAATACGGCGATTTTCACGAATTCTATATTGAGTTCTCTTCTAATATTATGCCGGATGATTTTCCAAATTCAATATATAGATCCGACTGCGTGGAATGTTGATTGTCCTGTAAGTGTTTTTTTTTAAATATATTAATCAAACAATAAAAACAGTAGGAGTTCAATGTTACAAGTTTAAGATCACATATTTAATGCTTCTATTTTTTTAACAACAGAGGTCTGCAGGTAGCTAACCAATTTTAGAAAAAATTCTAAATCAGTAGTTCCCAAATATTCTAGCGCCCGCTTTGCAAATTACTTAACATAAATTTATCTTTGATAAACAAACATGTTTGCAAAAATATTACCTATGGCTCACTATGAAATATCAAATGTTATTAGGTGCATTAGACGTCGTTCTATAAAAATTACTACCTAAAGTCAACTTATATGGATATTGGGACATAATTTAAAAAAGATTTTTTTATTGTAATTAATTATCAGTGTTTTTTAACTGGACTACATATCTAAGGGTTTTTGGGCAGAAGAAATTTATTTATAATCTTTATTTTGCTCTAATGTCCCTTCCGGATTGTCAAGCTTACAAGTTTTATCACAGTTTTACCCATTTTGTTTGAAAAAGACATTTTAATAATTAATCCTTTTATTTTAATAGCTACAAAACCAGTTAACAGTTTCTTAAGTTTTACCCACCAGAATAGCGGTACAAAAAATTCTAATACAATGTGGAATGAAAAAAAAAATAACATTTCAGAAAAAAAACGTCATCCGCTTTTGATTTTAATCACAAATCTCACAAAAACAAAGTCTAGGCTTTCAGTAAGAAATAGAACTTTGAAATCTGATAGCCGTTGAGAGAAATTAAAAATTCCAGAAAAACTCGAAATTTCCATTTTAAACTTGAAATTTCTAAATTTTTTTCCACAATTTACAAGTTTTATCTGCAAATTTTAACCTCAATATTTCGATTTACATCTCTTTTTCTCAAAATGTCAACTTTAAATTTTGACTTTATACTTACTACAATGTTAAATATTTGAGTTTAAAGTCGAAATTTCATTGAGAAGTTTGATTATTCAGGAGATAATTTAATTAATTTAGTTCAGTGCAGCTTGATAATTTGGAAATCCCAGAGTGAGACTCGAATTTACGACATTGTTCAAGCTTGAAATTTCAACAATATTTTCAGAATATTGTCAACTTTCACCACTAAAAATTTAGATATTTCCAAACTGAAAGAAACCGAAATTCGGTCGATCTCTAAAAATTATGCACAATTTGTTCACACCAAAAATAAACTTTGTATATGTATGCAATAATCTGAGGTCACCAATTGTTGTTACTGGTAAATACTTTCCAGCCTCTTCCGGGAGAAAACGCATCAGAAATCGAACCGGCGAACAATGTTGAATTCTTAGGCTTCCAAAAAATCACCGAAGACAAGCCTCTTCTCTATCTTATACGCTGGAACGTAATCTATTTACTTTCCGTCACCTTGTGGATCGTCATAGTAATCCGTCAGACCAAATACAGGGTGGCGCGCGGAATATTGTCCCATAGCGTGATTCTCGTCTTCCCCGATGTTACCGCCAAAGACTCCAATAGAGACTTATTAACTTTCGTTAAATATATACTTAATTACGGCTTTTACAGATTTGGAGTAGAGGTGAGGAGTTTTCGCAATTTAATTCATCAATTTACGAAACTGCCAAATTTCAGATGAGCCTCATAATGTCCGTTACGTTGATAGGGGTCAGAATGGACATGTACGCGGTATTCCATGCCATGTGGTTGTGTGTCTTATTCAGCTTAAAGCGGAAAACGCTGGGAAAAATTTGGAATTTGTATTTGGCCTTTACGGCGATGTGTTTGCCCTGGCAATATCTAATGGTGTTGGGGCCTCCCCCAACTTTTTGCTTTAGTAAGTATTCTTTGTTAATTTCATTTTTAAGTTATCCAATATTGGATTATTTTCGATATTAGATTATTTGTGGGCGGACACATTAGTTCTGCAACAATTGCAAGATTGGGCATTTTTGATGAATCCGAAGCAGCCTCCGCAAGCGGCGAAGATCATTTTCGATTACATACTGCTCCTGTTTTTATATAGGCAAGCAGCTGTATTCGCCATTGAACGCAAATACAGGGACAAGGATTATCCTGGGGGATCGAATGCGTCGATAATACATTTAGCAGAGGAACCGGAGTTCATTAACCCGATGCCAGATTACATTACTTATATAAGGTTAGTAAAGTTACAGAAAATACAGTAAAACTTCTTTTAACGGTCACCCTTCAGTAGCCTTAAATTTTTTTTATATACTAATTTTTTTGTTCTATTCCTGAAAACGACCATGCAATTTTTAACGATCGTTATTAAGAAGATTTACTCCAGTTAAATTGTTTAATAACTTTCCACATTCCAGATCTTATTTGGATGCCATCAAACGAGTAGTAATGCTAGGATTTATGTGGTTAAGTTTAGCGATTATGTTTCTCGCTGGTACCAACAGAGTTAACGTATTTTCCATTGGATACCTCATTGGGGCTTATATATTTTTATGGCAAGGAAGTGATTTATACCTAAGACCTATACCGACGATTATAAAGGGGTATGTGTTTCAATTTTTAGTTTTTAATGTTTCTACAGGGGCCAATTCCTTCACAAGCTGGTAGCTTGAAAAATGTAATTTTTCAAAGGGCGGAGAGGGGAAGTGAAGAAGAGAGAGATAGAGAGGGGGGGGGGGGGAATTAAAAAGCCGTAGTCTAATTTTTTTAAAGAAAGTCATTTTCAAATAAGTTCAAATAAAAAAAATCAAAATTTTCGAGAAAACTAAAATCGTTTAAAAGTCGAAATTTGGAGGTAGAAATTTCGAGAAAAATTACCAATTTTGAAAAAAGTCGAAATTTCTAGTTAATAGATAGTGGGGCTTTTGATAAAAGTAGGAATTTAAAATAAGTCAAAACTTTGAGCAAAAGTAGTATTTTAAAAAAAGCTCGATGTTTTCAAACAAATATTCAAAAAAATCAAGTTTTTCATCAAAAAGTACAAATTTTAAAAAAGGCGAAATGCTAAATTTTAAAGCTATGCAACTAAAAGTTAAAATTTTCCAAAAAAAAGAGAATTTTTTAGATGTAGTCGAAATATACAAAAAAGTCAAAATTTTGGGAAAAACGAACTTTTGAAAAAACTCCAAATTATCGCAGAATGTCAAAGTTTTGAAAAAAAGTCAAAATTTTGAAAAAAATCAAAATTTTGCCATAATTTGAAATCTAGAAGTCGATTTTTTCAAGTTTTTGCAAATACAATATGTTTAAAAAAAATTAAAATGTTTAAAAATTGTCAACTTCTCAACAGTGGAAATTTTCAGAACTGTCTAATTCTAAAAAATATATTTTTTCAAAAAAATTCGAATCTTTCAAAGAAAATCAAATTTTCAAGTCAATTTTAAAGAAAGAATCTAAATGTTTAGGGAAAAATCGAAATTTTCACAAAGCTTGAAACTCCGCGAAAATGTAGAAACTTTAGTCGATATGTGTAAATTTTGAGAAAGACGAAACTTTCAAAAACGAGAGTTTTAAAAGGAATCTAGACGTTTGAAAAGTCTAAAACAAAAAGGTCTACATTTCCAGAGAAAAAAACTTATCTTTGAAAAAAAAAGTTTAAATTGTCAAAAAAGGTCAAAATGTTGGAATTTTTAAAAATATCTAAACATTCAAATGAATCTAAACATTCAAAACAGATTAAAGTTTAAAAAAGTCAATATTTTGAGAAAAAATCAAATTAGTTTTAAATTAGTGAACATTTTGAAAGTCGAAAATTTTAAAAATAGTCTAATTAATTGAAAAAAAAATTATGAAAGAAGCCGAAATTTTCAATAAAGGTCGAAATTTTCATAATCCTATTTTTTTTATCAGTAAAAGTTTTAAAGCAGAGAGGAAAAGTAAATTTTTTGAGTAGAGAATTTTAAAAGTGAAAACCACTGAAAAGTCAACTATCAAATGTTTCCTTTAACAAATGTTCGTGTTTCCAAATTATTAGTATCCTTTTTAACTAATTTCCTCTCCTCCAAATTATGTTTGTGTTTTAAAATTAGTAACCCATGGGATAGCAGTAAAAAAAATAAACAATATTTGATCAACTTCTCAAAAAAGTACCATAATTTAATAATCGCTGCTCTAGGCTGCTTGACTATCCTTTTGACCGATCTTCTAATATTAACTTATTTTATTATTATATTATTTATCGTATTATGATAAACGTGGTTAACCGAATTATACCATTGTGGTCATATTGTACTCATAATTTTTATTACCTTATTACCGTGTTGCTTAATTCTGACATACATTAAACTGGATGTAGGTGTATTGAATATTGTATAATTATATAATTTCTAATTTACTCGTAGATGGAACAAATTAATTACCTATAACGTCTGCGTTATCTTATCGAAAACTATCCTGCAAATAGTCGGTTGCATATTTGTGGAAGAACTTCACGGGAAAGCTTGTTGGGCTGTGCAAATATTCGCCATAGGTTGCGTCAAGAGATTCCACCCCAAACAAGATGTCGTTGTTGACGACGACGACCTTTGTACGGTACCCCCTGAGTACGTGGGACTCGTATGGGACGGCCTTTTGTTTGCGTGCCTTATAATTCAGCGTCGACTTTTCAACAGTTTCAACTTCTTCCACGTCGTTAATGAAACGAAAGCGTCAAGGATTTTATCATCGAGAGGTTGTGTGAACGAAATAATCGATCGATGATTAAAAATGATTTATTACAGGAGGCGATCTCATTGAAGAGCTGAGAAAGAAGCTCATCAACGATCAAGCTGAAAACGAGAAGCAGGTTTTGGAAAAAATAAAGAACAAAATGGAGCGAATAAAGGCCAGCCAGAAAAAGCTTCAAGGAACATTCAAGAAAACCACAACTCACCACGAGTGTAAGTATGCTAATTTAAAGATGGTCTACGTAAACGTAGCAAATTACGTAAAAATTCTCAACTTTTTAATAGCGCCCACTCCAATGGCTCGTTCCTCGTCAGTCTCTTCGTGTACTTCGGGCGGTTCCCAGCACACTTCCCCGGCGGGTTATCACACCCCCATAGAGGAAGACGATCACCCTCCTTTGACCCCTCGCAGCTCCTTGTTGCGACAACAAGCACCTTCCCCTTATTCTGCCGTCATGACCGTCTCTCTGGACGCGTATCTCGAGCCTAAAAAGCTCTCGTTCAGCTCTCCGTCGAATTCCGAAATTAATCCCCGTCCCCCGTCGCCCGACGACAGTTATCCCGTGTTTTCCCCACCGCCTTATGACGCGGCCCCACCTTACGCCGAAATCGCGTCTTCGATGGGGCGACCTGTAGTACGCAGGCAGAGTAGCGTGGGACCTCCTTGGATGCAAGGGAGCTTCGTTACGCCTAGACATAGCATTATGTCGTACTCGTCGAGATCCGCTATGAGCCATCACGAATGTAAATTGAAAAAAAATAAGTCTTCAGCCGTGTATATCGAGCTTTTTATATCTTAGCACACTCGATTGTACAGATGCACTTGATGTCTACAAGAAATATACGGTACTAGTTTTCCCTGTTTCACAAGTTTCTTGAAAATTAATGAAACTCTACATTAGATCATCTATTACCTGAAGGTGATATAATTATTGTCTTTTGAATTCGTCAATACTTGGCAACTCCCTATGACTTGCTCAGTTATTTACAAATTATCCCCGGAATTTGACTGAATTACCGTCTACAGAATCCGGTATCATTGTTTCAAGGGTTCGTAGTTTATAGCTACCTCTAGCCTTTATTTTTTCCCTTAGAAATATAGGAATAAGTAGATTTTATTTTTCTTTACTAAATAAGGTAGTAAGTTAATTACTTCTATTACTATACTAGTGGATGCTTTTGAAGCTGAATTCACAGGACTCAGAAACAGAGAGAAATACGAGCCAGCTCGGAGAAAATCTACTCTTCGAGGTATTTAGCTTTTTAGAAAATCATCACATTCTCTCTAATGAAACCTAATGTAGCTTCATTTAGGTGAAGGTGATAAATTAATAACAGCTGCGGTAATAGTTCACTTTTTAGGACATTAATATCCTCTTACTTTCTATATCTGTGTAATCATCAAAGCTTTCGCTGTCGGGATAGATCCATCTGAATTTCGTGAGGCAGAAAACTGCTTCTTTTCACATTGTTACACTATCTTTCTGGTTATTATTTTTTGGTTTGTTGCTTTTTGTTCATTTAGAAACCAGAAACTTCTTAAGATGGTAAAGTTAAAACGCACAGTGAATAGCTCTAATTACTTGTAAACATTCGACAGATGTCTCAAACCTATGAGTTAATTTCTTCAGTTGCGTATCTCTCTCTAATAGCTTCTATTAAACATCTACTAATTGTCTTTACACTTTTAATTTCACAGTCCGTTACAATATTATGACTGAGACACTCTGTATATAACATTATTATTAGGGATCCGTAAAAAGTGGTTGATCATAGTTATAAATCTGAGCTCTACTGTTACAAAAGTAAAGTCAAAAAACTAGTTACCTTCTTTTTTATTAAAGTAATGCCCAAATGGACGAGAAGTAAATGGTTTTGACACCAAGAATTATCTCATCAGTGACCCAACATAACAAAAAATTGCTGCCGACCCAAGTTTTTATAATTAAACATTTTTTGGCAGACTTACTAGGTTGAAAATATTATCCTTATCATTTACTATAATTTTATTCTTGCAATATAATCCGCAGCACGTTTTCAATTAAAATTACGTTCAGATTATTTTACATTGGCTTACTAATCGGTGCGGAATTGTTAATATGGCCTTCATGATGAAGTAGAGCACATGATCAAATGCTTTAAACATATTTAAATACACTGCAATGTTTTTAGTTATCCAAGAAAGTAGATAATACGCCACTTTAGCAGTATCCAAAACAACTGCACTCATTTTGCCTTCTTCCAAAACTAAATTTTTTGAAACACATTTTCTGTTCCGAAGATTGCCCTGGCACGACGAGGCTATTGCAGTTGTTAAATTGTCAACTGATTATCGATACTTATCAGAAAAAATATCTTAAAAACTAGAAATGATCTCGTAAATGTAAAACGGTCAGGATGTACATATTTTATCCTGCTTTATTTTTGCTTTTTTATAGATTCAATGTTTGGCTCTCCCGTAAGAAGAAGAAAAACCCCTAAATATTATAAGCAGGGTAATTGTTTTTGATCAATTTTTGAATTTGACGGATAATGTAGAGCCAAATAATAATTGTGGTATTTGATAACAATGGTTGTAGGTCATCGTTTTTGCATGTTTCATATTCTCTAATCAACTCTATGTTTAAACTTCTCATATTGCATGCCCATCAGTCCATCTTGTTACGAATTTGGGACAATGGAATTCGTAAGTTTCATTTTCTATGTGCTTGACTGTGTCTAAGAATTACTATGCATCTGTTTGTCTATTTAACATTAATGAAAAAAATCTTTATATAATTGGTAGCATGGTTAGGATGTAGTATTTGCATGCTTTTTGGTTATTGACCACGTTTACATGATACTCTTAAACCTACACTTCTGTAATAAATTTGTTATTTCAATCAAACTAATTTTGTTCCTCTGGATATGTAGTAAAAGTTTTCTTGACCGAAAACTAAGTTGTCTGCTCTGGAAGGTGCCTAGAAATAGGTGTCCAAAGTGGTGATAACAAAACTTGATGGATAATAATATCGATATTATAAAATTAAATTTAGTAAAATTTAAATTTTGTAAAAAAATCCCGAAAATAAAAAAAAATTATCTTCGAATAATCGTCCAAATTTTTATTTTAATTTCAATCAATATTTTGACATTTTTTTCAAATCGAGAATGAAATTTTATCTGGAAATTTCGATTTTTTCTGAAAATTTTCATTTTTTTTCTAAGCAATTATTTTTTTTTGTGGAATACACTGATTATTGGTTATCTTCAAAAATTGTTACACAAATCTTGTCCCCTGAAATCAAGAATGATTAAAAAACACAAAACTCGCCCTAAAGCGTTTCGATGGCCAAGCTAGTCATAATTTCGAGACGTAGCTGTCGTCATTAGAGAAATACTCGGTATTTCTGCATCAAAAATTGACATATAAATCTTATCCCTTGAAACCAAGAAAGATTAAATAACACAACAACAAGATATACTTCTTCCGGGATTGGACCGTGTCAAAGAACTACTAAAAGTGTTCTACAACAACACTTGCTCTGACGCGTTTCGATAGCCAAGCTATCATCGTCAGAGAAATACTCAGTATTTTTCTATAATCATCAGAGAATTACTCAGTATATAAGGGTACAAGGGGGCATGTTTCGGGGGACAAGATTTGTATGTCAATTTTTTAATCAACTGTTTCTCAAAATTTCATCGTGGAATGTCGAATTTAAAGATAAGAGAAGTACATTTTTACTCAAATTTTACGTGCGAAGTTGAAAGTTGAGTTTAAGGTTTAAAACTGAACTTTAAATTTGAAATTTGAAGTAAATTCGAAATTTTGAGAAGAAAATAAGGAAAACCAAATTTCAAAAAATGGTCGCATTATAAAAGAAAACTGAGAATTAAAAGTGGATTTGAATTTTTCTAAAACTTGATTTTAATGTCAATCTATATTTTGACATTTTTTTTAATTCCGAATTTTTCAGTAATGAAATTTTATCTGGAAATTTCGATTTTCTTTGAACATTTTAATCTTGTTTTAGATCACTTTCTTTCAAAATTTTCATTGAATTTAAATACAAAAGTTTGACATTATACTCAAATTTCAGAAACCAAGTTGAAAACTGAGTTCAAGTCTAAAACTGAACTCTAAAGATGAAATGTTAGCAAAAAAATTGAAGATCTGAAATTTAGATTTCCAGAAAATCTTGTAAATTATAGAAAAACCTTTAAATAGAAATGGATAATTTCGGGGTTTTTTTGAAATTTTCTTTTTATTGTCAGACTTTTTATTTATGTCTGCAAATTTGGACTTTGTTCTAAAAATGTTAATTTTTTGCGAGAAGTTTCAAGGTTTTCTCAAAATTTTAGAAAAAATTTCTAAGAAATGACTGCCGAAAGATCTTTCTCGAAATTTTGATTTCAATATCGCAATATAGAACCTCAACTTTTTAATTTAAATTTCGACTCTTCTTCTAAAAATTTTGTCTTTTTTCCTGATGTTTCGGCTGCAACCGCTATACTTTTTTGGTATATTGAAAATTTCAGAGGCGAGATTGAGTTGAAGTTGAAAATTCGACTCTTTGTTCAAATCATGTGGAAAAAAAATCTGATAAACTTTAAATGTTGAGACAAAAATAGCAATTCTAAAAGAACTGTAGTTTAATCTTGAAATTTTTATTTTTCTACAAATTTCGACTTTTTTCTGAAATTTCAAATTTAACCTCCAAACTTCAACAACACTTTGAGCGTCGAAAATTATATTTTAAAATATAAAGAAATAAACATTTCAAATTGAACTTAGCGTTTTAAAAAAAATTACCGAAACTTAAAAAAAAGAAATTTGGGAAAGATTTTTGTAAATGTTTTGATTTAGAAATCTTTACGAAATTTCTAGAAAGAAAGAGAAGTGTTAATTTCAAGAAAATTGTTACTTTAAAAAAATCTCACAACTGAATAAAAATATATTTTTAAAAATCTTCAGGTTTTTCTAAAATTGATTTTTTTTCTTCGACTTTTAATATATCAAAGAACATCGAAGTGTGATTATTATCGATGTTAACATCGATCATCGATGTCAAACATGTATGTTTAGTCTCTCAATGTCGATGTTTTGTGAACATTAACCGCCCCTAATCCAGAAAAAAGGAACAATCTTATCTGCTAGAAATAACAGGTTTTTTTTATGAAATAACACTACATTATGCATGTCGTCATGTAAACGATTCTTTTGGGGCTAATCATTCGTAAAAACATACCCTAACTGGATTGAATTTCTCAGCTATTCGATCCGGAGACTACTTTATGTTCGATGACTTGGACGACGCCGAATTAGATCTACTCGAGGATAAGAAGGAGGAAGAAGAACCAACCAAAGACAAAAAGAAAAACTTAAGCAGCGTAAGTGTTACAGAGCCCAAAAGAACGATTTCCGAAAAATGCCATTTTAAAATCATAATAATTATCGTCTTATAGCTGATATCATCGATCATGAGAACGGACGTAAAAACAACTCTAGGTATAAAAAGGCGCGCTACGGAACCCAACGTGGGAACCCAATTGCCGCAACAACAACAGCCCCCACTACCATTATCTGCCCCTCCCTCAGTGAGTGACTAATCCCATAACAAGCATCGCATCTAACAGCATCCCCTAGCTTTAGCTTACACGCAATTACACATTGACGAATTACACGATTAAATTAAGTCATACAAATTACACATAAATCCACGGCTTGCTTAATTTTCCATTGGTTAATTTAGTAGTAAAACCACCCACTTAATCAAATCTTCCTCATCCCTAACGTACATAGTCAATGTAACATATAGTTGAACGTTAGCACCCGAGACGACTGTGGTGCCGTTGAGTCGTTTTATCTTTGTAGCATAGAAAAATAACAAATATTTTCTGTTCAACTTATTTGATGTGCCAACATTCGCACAGTTCGCCGTTTTAATTTGCGAACGTTTCAGCTGGCCGGCGCTCCAAAGTCCACATCGGAAGATACCGAGCCTCAACCGAGTACGAGCAAAGAAGAAGATGCTGGCGATTACTTAAAAGATATAGAAGAAGAAGAAGGTGAGTAGCTTCTGCCATCGAGATCACGACCCATCGAACTCTTCGAATTGAATCATTTATTTTTATCATTTAAAAACGCCTTAAGTAGTGTTCTTTATTTTGGACATTTTCCAATTTCTTTGATCTCGAATCTGAAGTATAGTCATATTATAGAAAAAATAATTCCTTAAAGTTTGAGCCTTTTACGATAGAGATAACTCGTGCCACTGAGCCATAAAAAGTTAATTATAAAATGCAATACTTTTTCCCATGTCTTTTTTCTCATAAATGTAGGAAAAAATAATTTACTTTATGCTTGACTATTTTGTTAAAGGCCCTCAAATTGTTAAGGTTTTTTTATGAAATATAACGGCCCTTGGTGGCCGAACACGACTTCGTCTCCGTAAATTTCATAAGCGGCAAAATTTGTTGACTTTAAGGCTGACTTTGAAAAAAAGAAAAAGAAAACGAATTCTAGACAAAAGTCGAAATTTTAGATCAAAATTGAAAATTTTGAGAAAAACGTTAGATTTTCAAAACATTCGGAGAAAAAAATCAAGTTTTGAATCAAAATTTTGAGCAAAAAACCAGCTTAAAAAAGATCAAATAAAAAAATGAGAAATTTTCACAAAAAATACGATTTAGTGAAAATCATCTAAATCTCCAGAAAAAAACTTAAATAAAAAGATAATATTCCTCAGAGAAACTCAACTTTTTAGGAATATTCAGATTTTGATAACAAAGTCACTGATTCCAAAAGATGATTTTTGAGCAAAAAAAGTCGTAATTTTGATTAAAAAAAATACGAATTTGGAGGAAAAAGTGAAAATGTGTGAAATATAAAGGGGTGAATTTTAAAAGAAACGAAATATTGGGAAAAAGCAAATTTGGCGAAACATCGTTTCCATAAATTCAAATTTAAAAAGCTGATTTTCAGAAAAAGCAGAAATTTTACAAAAGGTGAGAAATTTTAAAAAAAGACCAATTTTGAGAAAAAAGTCTCGAAATTTTAAAGTAAATCAAAATTTTAAAAACAGTCGCAATATTGCAAGAAAGTCTTCTGAATTAATATTTTTAAATAAAGGGTTGACTATTGGAAATAAAATGAACATTTCAATAAAGACCTGTAGAATTTTTTTTTTCATTTCAAGATTTAGATCGATCGCAAGCGCGGATTTCAAATTAGGTTTCGAATCAGAAATCAACTTCAAATCGCACATGCACAAATTCCTGCCCTTTCATAGAAATGCGTTCATGTCAATGCACGAAATATTTGAATATAATAAGTGCGCCTCGAACCAAATAAGTTTGGGAACCACTGTTTTAGACTATATCTTCAAAATAAAAAATCGTATGTTTATTATGAGTTGTTTTTATTTGTTACAAAGTTAAAAAAGTGGTTTAAGGTGTTTAAACAATATTCCATTCAATTGCAGATAAGGATCCTCTTCATAAGAAGCTGTGGGTGGGCATTGTACTAATCGCTAATATCATCGAAAGCTCAATGATTAGCATGATTATGGCGCTAAACAAGCACACCAAGGATTACAACTACGTAACTAAGATACTGAGCAAAGAGAAAAAATTATTAAAGGTAAAGAGCTAATGATAACACGAACTCTTCTCAGTGTTAATTGTTTAGGAACGCACCAATTACGACGTAGGTATAAGAGTTGGTAAATACGAAGTTTGGCAACCTTTGGAGTCATATCAGACGCTGTTGAAAAAAGCACAGTAAGTTCTTTAAAATAAATTAGTTCTGTTGTGAAACGAGTTCAGCTGTTGCATCGAATTTATGGGTGTTTCTTATTTAACGTGTGTATAGGATGAATGAGAAAGCTCAAAGGGACTCTACTGCCGATAAATTATCGACATGCAGCGATCAAAGTGACACAAAGGCATTAGCCACATCTTTACCTCGATCTTCACCTTCGGGCAGGTACTACACACTTTTAGTTGACCATTTTTAATGAAAGTAATACTGTAGTCACTTGCTCATAATAATGCATAGTGCGTATTTAACGGATCAAGTGGCTTTATGATTAATCATTTGCATCGATTACGATACCATGTATACTTTCATTTGAAATTAAATCGAAATATTTCGATAGCTGCTTAAATTCTACAGCTATGAACTTTCTCGAGTAAATAATAATAACATTTAATTAAAAGATGAGTAAATAAAAACACACGACAGTGCTCAAGTATTGAAATGTTTCGATTGGGCGATATCGTGAAAGTATTCGGAATGTATCGAGTAGTGTAGAATGGCTGTATGTTGGCTGTAGGCGCAAGGGCAGTGTGCTCACGGTCCCAGAAATACGAATTCTCGCCCCCAGCTTGGAACGTGGATTAGACTTAGACAGCATCCAGGACTCGAGGTAAAAGAGAGCACAGCCTATGGTGTCGGTTATAGCTTTTGCCTGCACGGCTGCATTTTGCTTGTATGATTTCCTCTTTCATTTTAGCTTACCATAGTAAGGGACAATGGACTCATGATCGTATTTTATTTAATAATTTCTTTGTCTTTGAAATAAATAACATGATTACTTAAAAAATAGACATTCATCACTCTTGGTCTCAAATTTCGTATACACTACTACATCCATCCGTAGTTATTAATTTTAAAAGCACAGTTTTTATAAATTTCTTCTTTCTTCTATTCTCAGGTTTGGTAATTAATATTCACGAACTCAAAAATTCATACACCGTAATACATTTTGCAATAAAATTTGCATGATGTAGGCTATTTTAAAATATTCATTATTTAAGACATTTATTCCACTTTTTAGCATTCTTCTTGTATTCGATGTCGCTAGCCTATAAAGTAAAAACAATGATAGTTTTGCCCAAAATAATCCATTATTTCCAATAATTTTATAGTTATATTTAAAATCACTGATTATATCCTGAGACCGGAATGATATGTACAAAGTATTTTGGGAAAATTTAGCTACTAGCTGGTCCGCTGAACTTGGTACTGCTTCAGAATTAATAAATATTATATTAACTTATTAGCTGAATTAAATTTTACATTAAAGTATTTAATACGCTCGCACACGCGATGCGGCAAAGTTCTGGGCCCATTTTCGACTGAATCCTAGCGTTAAAAACGGGCCCTAATCAAAAGAGATACAGCGCCATCTATTCGAAACTGGTTGCAACACGTTTACAGTTAATGTACAGTAGACTCCCGCTAAAGTACAAGACTGGATCGACCGTTAAAGTTGCTACTCCCCTACCATTGTGGAAAAATGTATATGTTGTATTGCTCCTTGTGCGGTTGAGTGGGTTATTTAAAAATGGCGCTAAAACTCGGAAGTCTAATTCGTCCTTCGAAAATAGAGAGGGGGAATATCCGCGCAACTTTAGCGATCGTATCTTGTCAACTTTAGCGGGAGTCGACTGTAGGTTGCAATATATTTCTGCCATGTTCCTATTATGACTCAGAGAGGGCGCTGTACACGGATTCCTTATTAAAAAAATGTTCGTGAATTTTTTCGATATTTTAGTAGTTTTTCTGCTATTCGAGGCCGAGACAAATCCAAAGCAAAGATCATAAAAACCCATCCAGCCATTCATGGCTTTGTTTTATATTAATTTAGATTTTCTAGCAAATATGAGGAAATATTATTGTATTTTCCAATATTACTGACCTTTAAGTTTAACAATAAAAATATTCTTAAACGGGAATTTACATTTAATTTAATAATCTTTACATAAAAATGTTTTGTTACATGACGAATCGTCCTTTATTCTAACAGGCGGCCCAACCTTTAAATAGTTCTGAAAAAATAGGCACTTGAGTATTCCTGTAAATACAAATTCCATCGTTGGCACATTGGCACAACAACCTAACTGCTGATAAATGTTTAATACGCTTCGAAATTAAATAATCCAGCCCTTTGAACATTAAACATTATTTTTGTGGATGTGTCCTTTAATTTTTTCTAGGATTCCTCATTTACTTTGTGTTAAACCGGTTAATTATTTTGATACACATTTAACATCAATTATTTTTTAAAATTCCTGTTGTGTTCTATTTTATTATTTTAAACAATTAATTAAAGAAAACAAAAAGGTAAAATTTGTAGATTCAATTTTAGAATGTTTCTTGAGCTTAATCCAAAAGTTGTAATTTAGAGAAAATAAAATTCCGAGAAAAAGTTGAGATTTGATAAAATAATGTTTAGAATCTTGAAAGTTTTGTTTTTTTTTTTCAGAAATTTTAATTTTGGAAATTGAAGTTTCCGATTTTTCGATTTTAAGGATTGAAATTTAAAAAAAAATTAAGCTTAAACCTAACATTCCCAAATAAAGTTGAAAGAAAAATCGAATATTCTTAGCTTTCTTTTTCGTTACAAAAAACTTGGAAATTTCTAAAAGACATTTTTTTGTTGAAATTTCAGGTTTTCGACTTCTTTCCCGAAATTAGATTTCGAAACTGAAATTTTAAGAAATTTTGGAACTTAACCTGAAACTTCGACCTTCTGCCAAACTGTTCAATCGAAACTTAAGATTTAAACTCCAAATTTCTTTTACTCTAAATATTTGCGTTACAAATCGAAAAATCGAATTTTATCTCAACATTTTTTCAACTTCTTTGATTTCGATTTTTGTCCCAACGTTTCGATTTTATCCTCGCATTTAGTTTTAAAATTAACATTAAAAAAATAGAAATTTTTACTTTTTTGAAACAGAAAAGAAATCGAAGTTAAAACAACAGAAAAATTGCTGACAATCTCCAATTTTTTCGTAATTTTGACTTTCCCCTCTCGAAGCTTGATTTGAAATTAAAATTTAAAACACGAAATTTTTATATTTTTCTAAACATTTGGAATCTTAAATAGAAGTACATTCATATTAATGGGTATTTTCTTCTCCAGTTTCTGTCAATTAATATGAATGGGAATTTACACAAAAAGATGCAGAAAACATCTGAATATTCAAAATTTGGGAGAAAAACTGAAAATTTGCAGAAGTATAAAAGGGTGAATCTTTTAAGAGAAATTCCAATTCTTGTAAAAAACGTAAATTTTGAGAAACAATCCGTTTCCAGAAGTTCGGATTTAAAAAAGTTGATTTTCGGAAATAACCGAATTAGTAGAAAACGAAAGAAATTTCCAAATATTGACCAATTTTCAAAGGAAAAAACGAAATATCAAAGGAAAAAATCAAAATATCGAAAAAAGTCGAAATTTCCAGAGAAAGTCAGATCTGATATTAAAACATAAAAGTGGTAAATAAATGGTTTACTAATGAGAATAAAATCAACATTTCAAAAAAAGAGTTTAGGAAAATTTTTAAAATTTATAGAACAAGAGTTATAACGTTCCCACAAAATATTGTTACGGGCTTATCGGTTCGATTGATTACACCTATCGAATAAGACCCACTTTATTACTGAACTCAACTTGATCACCACAATTGACAATTAACTCACTTCTACTAACTCGCTAATTACACTCACTCTAACTGACTGACTCGAGGGAAAGCTGACCGCCTTTTTATAGTTTTGGCCCCCGGCTTCCAGACTTTTCGGCAGATAAGGCTTATCGAATGCCGAAATTTCTGGAACGCTTATCTGCCGTTTGTTTCGTTATCGCGGCCGCTTTCCCCTTATCAGAACCTTCTAGAAACTTTTTTTTTATTTACTAAATTTTACAATTCTATTCTAAATCCTATTTCATCTATTTACATTGCGTTACAATATTTTTTTCGGTATTTTTACTTTTTTCTTTAAAGGTTTGACCTATTTTCTTGAAAATAAAAAAGGAATTATAAAGAAAAAATTTGAAATTTCGATTAACAGAAAACGTTGGAATTTTGGGATAATAGTCAATTTTTCCAGAAGAAGTCGAAGTTGACATTTTAATTTTAAGTAAAAAAATATAGTTAGAAAAAAGTTGAATTTCCCAACAGAAAGCCAAATTTTGAGAATAAAATTTCAAATTTTCAAAGAGTTGAAATTTTGAAATTAGGCCTATTTTTGAGGATCGAATTTCGAGCATTCGAGTTTAAGAAACATCAGATTTTGAAAAAAGTGAGACATTTTCAAAAAGACGTACTTTAGAAAACAAACTTTAATTTCAAGAAAAAGGCCGAATTTAATAATAAAGATAATACCTACTTCTTAGGGAAAGTCAGCTTTTAAGAAAAAATGTTCAAAAAAAGACGGTTTTTTTTTGAGGAAAAAAGTCGAAAAATTCAATTTAAAAAAAATACGAATTTCGAATAAAAAGGGGAAACTTGCAGAAATATAAAAGGTTGAATTTTAAAAGAAATCTCGAAATATTGGGAAAAAGGAAATCATTTGTTTCTCAAAAAGTGAGAAACAAATGGTTTCCAGAAATTCGCATTTAAAAAGATTATTTTTAGAAAAGACCGAATTTTTATTAAAGGAAACAAATTTTGAAAAAAGACTAATTTTGAAAAGAAAATTAAAATTTCGAAGTAAGTCGAAATTTCGTGAGAAAGCCTTTGAATTCGGTAACATTTTTAAATAAAGGATAAATGTTTGACTTAATTGTTGCCATTTTAAGAAAATTAAATTCCAAGCAAAAGTGGAGATTTCGACTATTTTTGAACATTTTTTCTGTTTCTTGGGATTACGACTTTTATCCCAAACTTTCTGTAATCTAGATTTAAAACTCGAAATGTTCAGATTTTTCTTACAATTTGGAATTTAAATTCACCAGTTGCTTGTCAATCAATATAGGAATTAACTCAGCGTCGCAAAGAAGATACAGAGGATATCTAGAATATTCGAAATTTTAAATGTGTTTCTTGAAATGTCAATTTAATAATTATGAAATTTCAACTTAATGTTCAAATTAAAAAGTAATAATTTCAAGTTAAACTTACAAGTCTGAATAAATCGAGGTTTTGAAAAAAAATCCAAATGTTTAAATGTCTAATGCAAGAATAAGTTTCTAAAAATTTTGGAAATCTAAAAATTTCGTTACCATTTTTTTTTTCGAAGTTTCAAATTAAATTTCAAAATTTAGATCTTACATTTGAGATATCCACCATTTTCTGAAAATTTCGGCTTTAATTTCCAAATTTCATCTTCAAAATTGAATTTCTTTTTTCTACTAAGCTATTGTTCGTCAGATTATTTTCAAAAGTCAGCAGTTTTCATTTATATCTAAATAACAGTTTAAATATTTTCTAAACTGGACTCGATAATGCTAAAATGAATTGAGTATATTTAAAATTAACAAACATTCTTAAGAAAGACATAATTGTGGAAAAAATAAACCGAAATTTCCAAACTTTCCTGATCGGCTTCCCGATTTATAATATGTACGATATACATATGCCATGGATACAATTCCAGAAGATACGGAGTTCTTAAAACATGATAAAAATAATTGAAAAAATATTGTGTTTCGGATTTTTCTTTTATTTAAATTTATTATAAGTATTTATAAAAAAACCTGTTTCATGTTAAACAAAATTCTTATCTGAAATTGTCGGTAAGAACTATGTGTAACATCGATAATTTTGGAAGAAACTTGTTAATAGTAGAAACTATTAATGTTTGGTAAACACTACTTGTAGCGTGACCACATACAGGTTAACGGACAGATGTGTTTCAATGGCGAATTTCGAAGTTAATGACAATTTTAAAATGTAACAAATAATATCATCGTCTAGGAAAACTGTGTTCTATCCGAAACTTATATTATAACCGTTTTGGAGCAAACATTTTCCAGATATAACGAGTTTCATGACGATAACTCGAGTTTTTGGCATTTCTCGATAATAAACAAAAACCACTGACGGCCGTGGTTTGTAATAGGCAAAATAAAGCAGATATTTATAAATTTTATAAACACTCAAAAATCTATAAGTGTTAGTTGATTACAATTAAATTGATTCATCTTACAACAAGGATTTGTTTGTTATGTCAGTAATAACCAATGTGTAAATTGCATAAATTTCGGTCTCTATTTATGATCATATTAAAGTAAAACCTAAGGATAAAGCTATCATTGCGCATTTCAAAATACGTATTACCATCCTAAAACTCTTCTAGCTACGAAATGTCGAAATACGACATATTAGCTGTATACGAAACGGATGAGTTGTCCTCAGAAGATCAACCAACGATTATACGGCTACTGGTGGCTGTTTGGGAACTGATACTGAGCAAATCAGAATTTTTCTGCTTTTTCATGATATTCTTGAACCAAATCAAGTCGGCCACGTTTCTTTCCATACCACTGCCCCTAATGGTCTTCCTTTGGGGCACTTTAACATCGCCTAGACCATCGAAAACCTTCTGGATATCTATAATCGCTTATACTGAGGTAAGAAGTTTAATGGCTATTGATTTATTTTCCACTTGATTTTGAATGATTTCAGGTCGTCGTATTTATCAAGTGCATCTTCCAATTTGAATTCATTCCTTGGAATAGGCATCAAGACATAATAAAGGATTCGTTTTATCCGCCTAGAATTTTAGGCGTGGAAAGGAAGCCACATTTTGCAGTTTGGGATTTACTGCTCCTTCTAGTCGTCTATTTTCACAGGTTTAATTGCAATTTTTAAAAATATGGGTTTTTTACGCTCTTTTTTAGGTACATGCTAAAGAATATGGGGCTTTGGAAGTCTACTTTCATCAGGGATACTCCTACACTTCCAGGCGATTACAAAATGACCAAAGATGGTAAACTGGAACCTCTAATTCACGACATCGGTGTCACCGAATCGGCCAGGTAAGTGCCTTAAGTGACTAAACTCAAAGAAATGTAATATATTTTTGGACCACAGTAATTCTCATTTCCTGATCCTACTAGCCAATTATAGTAAATACTTAAGGTGAAGCATCTGCTGTGATATAACCTATACATTGCAGTATTCGGGAATTTGATGAAAAACCAATTTCCAATAACTCGAATAAACCCAATAACCATTGGAATTATTTCTAGGGCTCTTAGACTTGCCCATATGACAAATATTTTATTTCGTGGGATTACCTTAAATCTACTGGATGATCGTTTTCAGGATATATATAAAAGACGAAAAGTTTCCTTCGACAGGTATCCCCATTTCTTACTCCTTGTAAAGCCGTAGCCAGGAATTTTCTTCGAAAGCTCAGATCCCATACGTACCTTTTATAACTCCCTTTTTTTGTCATTTCACCCCTTCGCTTCGAAAGTCCTTCGAGAGAAGGAGTAACTGGGCAAATGCCCAGGAGCCCAAGTCTCATGGGCCTAAACTCAAAATTTCGAGAAAATGATTTTTATTTTTAATATGTTACTCTTATTCTGGAAGTTCTGAATATTCTTGCCGACATTCGAGTTTACACTTTAAAAAAAATTGATGATAAATCCAAAATTTTGACTGTTGCTTTTAAAATTTTGATTTTTTCACGAAATTTCCGATTTAGACTAAAATAATTTAAGATTTTTGTATAAATTTCTTTTTTTTTTCTAGAATTTTCAATATTCATTAAACTTTTCTCTAAATGTCTAGATTAAACCCAGAATTTTACTATTTTTTAATTGTTATGGAAAGCTTGAATTTCCCTATAAATCCCTGTACCCCTTCAATTTTATTTTTTTCTCAAAATACAATTCCAAACAACATTTCCGCTCCTAATGGATTTTCGGATTTATCAAAAAGTCATTTTAAGATTTCGATTTTCAAACGCGAAATTGAAAGGTTTTTCCAACGTTTGACTGCAACCGTTGTTGTTGTGTTTATTAATCTTTTCTGGTTTTAGGGGACAAGATTTGTACTTCAATTTTCGACTGGGATTCTTCAAAATTTTTATTTTTTTAAAATTTTCACTTTAATCTAAAAAGGTAAAGTTTTTTTGGAATTT
Source organism: Dastarcus helophoroides (assembly GCA_028583605.1). NCBI lineage: Eukaryota > Metazoa > Arthropoda > Insecta > Coleoptera > Bothrideridae > Dastarcus > Dastarcus helophoroides. The sequence goes on from CM053335.1 coordinate 7,407,222, forward strand.
TTGGTAAAAGTTCTTTTATAAATTTCTAGCTTTTTTTGAATTTTTGACTTTAATCTCAAAATTCCGACATTTTTCTCGTAACTTTTTTCTGTTAATTTTGAGTTGACATTTTTCGGGCCACGAATTTGCGATGCGTAGGATCATTGCTATCGAAAACAAAATTATTTTATATATTTAAAGCTATTTTAACCTTCAAATCGGAAAAAATGGCCAAATTTGGAAAAAGTTGAATGGGATTTAAGAGTAAAATTTTGAAGAAACTCGGCCGTACTTGTAATTTCATTCAAATCTGGTTTAACTTCCAAATTTTTAAAAAAGTTTTGAACAAAAAAACAAAAATGTGTTCCTTAAATTACAACTGTGTCTCGATCATTCTAAATTTAATTTCTTGAAGTTCAAGAAAAAAGCTTTGACTGAAATGTTAGACCCTAAAAAATATTTAATAATAGTAATATTAAACATCATGCCCAGCACATTAAAAAAACAGCAGCACTTTAAAATTTTTAGGGTTTCTTTGGAATACTTTGTGGTTGAAAAGTTTTAGTCATTCTATTCATTATTTGCAAAGTTATGCCACGTTAAGGAAATATCTTAGATTGAGCCATTTTTACCTCTATTTGAATCAATTTTCTCATACTAATTTTTTCTTCAAATATCAACAGCTCAAAGTTAAAAATAACTTTAATCGACGATTACTCAACAAAAAATCATCGTACAAGGTTCGGAAAAGATCAAATTAAAGATTATTAAATTTTCTAGAAGAACTTTAAGATACGAGCACTGAAAAAACTTTTTGGAAATCCGTGGACCTTTATAAAGGCGAATGAAAGCTCAATGATTACTTAAAAACTACTGATACTAAGAATTTTGATTTTAAGATTCGAAAATTAGACTCTTGAAGCTTCAAACTTTATTTTTCTCTGCGACCATTTCTGAAACTGAAAAATTTGGGATTGGAAGACGATCGAACCACTTCCATGATCTAGTGACCTGCCTAACAATGAAGAATAATGCAAATTATTCAGAGGATTAATTGTATTCCCGCAATTTATTCTTCTTTTTTTTGAGTTTCAAAGGGTTTGAAATTCCCCCAATTCCTGGCTACGTACCTGATCCTTTCCTTAAAAATTCCCTAACTAATGTTTGCTTACTTTTATCGATAGTTCTACCTGTTGTATCGATATTTCATTTTTTAGCGAAAACAACGCACAATCGCTCCCCACTGAAAAAACTGACGATAAAAAAGATGAAGAAGATCGTAAATCCGATGACGGCAACAAGGATAAAGATGATAAAAGCAAAGGATCTTCGGCAGCGGAAGATCTCGCCGATGATGAAGAAGCTACCATTGTATCAGTATCTATTAGTTTTGTCGGAGCTGCAGCTGTAACTCAAGTACTCAAAACAACGTAAGGGAAAAATGCGAAAGAAGTTTCCAGATTTGTCCTATATATCTGTTGATTTCAGACTGATGAAATACTCGGGAGAGATCATTGAATTTTTCAAACAAATAGTACATCCATCGTCGCGTGTCGCCACCGACGTGTACGCCTACATGTTCCTTTGCGATTTCATCAACTTTTTTGTTATTTTGTTTGGGTACAGCTCATTTGGGGTAAGTCTTGCTGCTTTGTAATTACCTTTGGTACGAGAATTCCCTTGAGAGACAATGTTTATCTTATAAAGTAAAAAGTAACTACTGACTTTTGTAACGTTAGCTGCATCGTAAATATAGTGCCACAAGCTCAAGAGAGCCTTGGGTAGAAGTACGTTGTTTGTGATTGCAGCAATAATTACTTCAATTAGCTTGTAGCAAAAATTTTCTCATAGTATAAAAAATCAGTTATAAGTTAATTCAATGGAATTCACGTCTGACTAACGGCTGTAAGTTGGAAATGTTTACGACTGTTTCCAACTGATGATGTCCAGGAAGATACTGGTCTCTGGTTGTAAATATTTTCAACTGTACCATGTTCGGCTGCTTCATTACAGAACATTTAATTGACACAATGAGTAATAAAAATAAATTTCAGTCTCAACAAGGCGATGGTGGAGTGGCTTCATATTTGGAAGAAAACAGGGTGCCCGTACTATTTTTACTCATGTTAATTCTACAGTTTGTGTTGATTATTGTGGATAGAGGTATCTACTTGAGGAAGCATATCATAGGAAAAATCATATTTCAATTTTTACAAATCGTCATACTGCACATTTGGCTCTTCATTTTGTACCCCATTATCACAGAAAGGTAAGTGTCCTATGAATTTTCGTAAAACACTCTAATCAATTGCGTCATATTCAGGAACTTCAACTCTGCGCTACCTCCCCAGATATACTACATGGTGAAATGCTTCTATTTACTATTTTCCGCCCATCAAATTATGTCCGGGTACCCAACGAGGATTTTGGGCAATTTCCTATGCAAAGGTTACAATTACTTAAATATGTTCCTATTCAAAGGCTTCATGCTGTTGCCATTTTTATTCGAATTGAGAACGATAATGGACTGGATGTGGACCGATACTTCCATGACTGTCTTGGATTGGATAAAGATGGAAGATATTTATGCTCATATCTTTCAAGTCAAGGTAATTTACTCAAAAAGTTGCGACGTCATTACTGCCGTGTTTGTTGTGGTGTGTAAGTTGAAATACAAAACTTGTCCCCTAAAACCAAGAAACCAAAAAAGATTAAGTTTTTTAATCCTTCTTGGTTTTAGGGGACAAGTTTTGTATTTCAATTTTTTAAGATCACCAAGGGACACTTCGTTCCACCAAAAAACAGTGGTGTGTAAGGTTTGCGTTCCAAAAAAAAAGCGTATCAAATTTAAAGTGTCATAAAGCTGTTTTAAAGTTTATATTTTAACAGTTTACTGAATATAGAGATTGTCCATTTTAAAAGTTTGCACTCTGGTTTCTCGAGAACTGCTAAGAATTTCTAAAAACCCTAAAACAGATTTAAGATTTTGACTTTTCTCTAAAATTTTAGGCTTAAATCTGGATATTCCGAATTTGTTCTAGGAAGGAATTTAACAGTTGATATTTTAGTTAAAAAAGTAGAATATTCCAGGTAAAACCCAAATTTTGACATTGCGGTCGTTACGGTTTCGAAAGTAGATTTAAATTGAAATTATTTCCCAAAATATATCCAATATAAATTAGCAATTTCCATTTTTTTTTCGGGACAAACCTAATCTCGACTTTTTTCAGATTTTCTCGAGTTTAAAAATCAAAATGTTTTTTTCTGAAATATTTCACTTTTTTCTGGGAAAATATTAACTTTATAATTTGAAATTTTGGAGTTATTTGTGAAAACTTTTGATTTAAACGCAAAAATTTCTTTCTTTCCTCGAATTTTTATGTTAAATCTAGCTTTTTTAGCGAATACCTATTAATTTAAATTGGAATTTTTTTAATTTTTCTCTAAAATTTTAACCTAGAAACGGAAAGTTCATTTTTATCGTTTTATCCCAAAATTTTAAGTTTCTTTTAGAAAATTTTAGAGGTTATAATTACGTTTTTCCTAAAACTCTTCACCTTATCTCTCAAAATTGGATTTTTTAAAATTTTTTCTCTTAAATGTTGACCTAGAAATGAAAAGTTCATTTTTGTCGTTTTATCCCAAAATTTTAATTTTTTTTTTGGAAAATTATAATTACGTTTTTTCTAAAACTCTTCGTATTCTCTCAAAATTTACATTCATTTTAATTAAAAATGTTGAAGTTTTGATCAACATATTTACTTCTATGTCAAAATTTCAAGTTTAAACACGAAATTTTATTTATTTAGTTATTTTTTTTAAGTTTCAATTGGAAATTTCTAAAAAGAATATAATATTTGAGAAAAATTCAAAATTTCCAGTCGCGGTCAAAACTTTGAATGAATAAACTGAATTATTGATGCATTTTTTTTTTTAATTTCAACCTAGATCTTCAATTCCGATTTTCTTTAAAATTTTCGAAAAAAAGTTGAAGCAAAGTCCAAACTTCAAGAAAAAATCATCATTTCTAAAATAAAATATAGGTTTTAATTTTGAAGTCAAAATATTAGACAAAAAATTGCAAAGGGAATTTTGAAAAAGGTCACATTTTCAGGAAAAAAATTATTAACAAAAACTATTAAAAAGTCTTCCTTATCTGCAAATTTTGAACGATACTTCCTGAAGAAATTGAATATTTGCTTTGAAGGACAATCTTTTTAAAATAAGGTATAAGCTAGGCTTTCTTTTTAGAGCTAAAAAGTAGGTACTTCACATCTCATCAGTTATTAACACTATACAAAGCTCAGGTTAGGCCAACACTGGAATACTGTTCTCACATTTGGAGTTCAGCCTCAAAATACACTTTAGCTCTCTTAGATTCAATTTAAAGAAGAGCGATTCGCCTAGTTGATGACGAGAGTCTGACCGATTCTCTCGAAACACTAGAGCACAGGCGTATGGTTGGTGACTTGTCTCTTTTCTACAAGTAGTATCATGGAAGATGCTCGCAGGAACTAATAGGATTGATCCCTCCAAGGGTAAGATTCTTGAGGCGTACTAGACAGTCTGAGACAGCTAATTCCTGTGCGGTTCAGCTTGACACAGTGAGGACTTCTGTCTACGGAGACTCTTTTTTCTATAGAACTTCCAAGTTATGGAACTTGTTACCAAAAGGAATTTTCCCCAAAAATTACAACCTATCCTTGTTTAAGAAAGCGGTTCATCGCCATCTATCCTTGTTTCCGCATCCTACTCGCAGTGCTTTGAAAGCATAATGGGGTTACCTTTTACGAGTGGATTAAACTTAAAAAAAAAAGATACATTTTGGGGTTTGTTCTCGAAATTCGATTGATTTCTTGAAATGTTGAGTTTAACATTCTTTTCTGTTTTATGCTTTAATTCGAAACTTAAAAAATAAATTCAAATTTCAAAAAAAAATATGAAAATGTTTAGGTAGTCCAAATTTCGAAACGAAGTGAACACTTTGAAAGGAAAACCAAAATTATTTAAAAAATTCTGAGATACATAAACCTTCAAATTTTGAGTAATCTACAAATTCTAAACATTTCATAAAATAATGGAATATTTAAAATGTTTACTAAATTCTAAGTTTGAACTTGATACTCTAAAATAAAAAAAATATTTTTATAAATCTTAAAATTCAGTAAGGTCGAAATTTTTAATAAAACAAAGTCGCAGTTTCGAAAAACATTAATTTGTTTAAAAAAATCCTCATCTTTTCGAGTTTAACCTTAAAATATTGCCGTTTTTCTTGAATTTATGGATATAATTTAAAGAAAATTTAAGCGAGATCTTAGATTAAAAATTAAAACTTAGTTTCGAAAAAATCTAACATCGAAATTTCTAACGGTGCGTTTACATTAGTCACTTTATTCCGTACATTTCTCTCTGACATAAGTGTCAACTATCCTGAGAGAAGCTATCTCCTTCCCGCTGTGTAGATAAGTCTCGGATAGCTTCTCTCAGGATAATCGCTACTTATATCAGAGAGAACTGTACGGAATAAAGTGTATAATCTAAACGCGCCCTTAGTAAAGCCAAAAATTCTAATAAAAACTCCAAATTTTAAGAATTTATTCTATACAAATCACTAGATTTTCTAAATGTTGATTTTTTTGTCAAGATTACAAATTTAACCTGCAATTTTCTTTTTTTTTAATATCGACTTTAAACCCGAAATCTATGCTTTTTCCTTTTGACTTGGTTTCCTCATATTTTGACCTTAATCTCGAAATTTGAATTTCGTTCTTGAAATGTTCAGAAATCTTTAAACTAAGGGAATAATGTTATTATAAATTTCCACTTTTTCAAGACCTTTTCCATTTATAGGCCACACCTTAAAAAAAAACTGTACATTTCCAATTTCTGCTTTAAATATTTAGTTTTCGATTGAAATAATAGGATCTTCAGTCTGAATTTGGGACTAGGAAAGGCACAAAACTTCGTTCAGTTTTCAGACTCTTTATTACTGTTGCTGCAGTTACAAGAAATATATTTTCAAATATTTCGATAACTTGCAACATTTTCTACACCTTTTTTTAAGGTCAGTTTTACTGTATAATTGGTTTGGTAAAACTACGCACAATGCCAATCTTGATTTAACTCAACAAATATGGCTGTCGTGACGTATCACTTTTATTTAAATTCTATAACGCATTGACGAGGACAATTAAATTTTTAAATTATATTTCAGTGTGCGCGTTATGTAGAATCTGAATATCCGACGGAACGAGGTCAGAAAAGAACACCTGCAGTGAAATACATTCAAGGCTTCTTTTTATTGGGCCTGATAATCGCCATCATTTGGTTCCCTCTTGTATTTTTCTCATTAGGGAACGCTGTAGGAGAACCCAATATTCCATATGATGTTACTTTAGAATTAAAAATAGGAACCTACCAGCCTGTATATCAAATGTCAGCGCAGAGCAGCTCAATCGAGAGTCTCACCGATGATGAGTTAAATTCGATACTTTTAGCGTATAGTAATAAGAGGGACGCTGTTAGTTTCCTGTCGTATTATACCGGGGCTGACATTGCCGTGGCCACCTTGAGTCTCGATTCTGCGGTGTTGTGGAGCATTTCGCCTCCAGATCGAAAGCGGATGATCGAAGAATTCAACTCGAGTAAGTTAGCTATAAATTCGTCATAAATTTCTTTACAGTTTCCTGGTGTCTGATTTAGATTACTCTGTACAAGTCCGCATGAATTACAAGGTGTCCCACAAGACCAGCAAGGCTGAAGATTCCGGAATTATACAGGATGGCATAGAACTAAGTGTAGGCACGAGTGCTGAAATGGAGAAATTTAGATCGGATTTCATAGCGATGTTGAACTCGACGGATAACAATATGACCGTCCATTTGCCCGGTTTGTTGCCCAAGTTTATCAAGGTGACGAACAGGGGCACCGCCAAACTTTTGGGCTATTTTATGGATCCCACTAAAGGTACGTTTGCTACAATCGTTTGACTCAGGTGCCTCCAAATTATCGTGACCAGCAGTCACAGCGTATCGACAAAGTTCATCAAAATCTCTTACAATTTAGCAGAGTTGTGCGACTGTAATATACAAAATGTTGTTTTTTGTTTTGTGTGCTCAGTACAAGACACGGCGAATATATTTTGCTTTAATGAGATAAAACGGCATACTAAGAAATATTTCCATTTTTTTTGCATACCTGCTTAATTTTCCATAAAATTTGGAAGCACATTTTGCAGCGACCGATCCCCAGACCCTCGTTGCTATCCAAAGGTATAAGCCACCACTGTTATTCGGCAAAATATCTTTAATTAAAATTACGTTATAAAAACGTTTTGCTATTGCTTTAAAAACACTAGTGAAGTCAATGTGGTCCAGAGCAAAATTTGGAGACACTTGAGTTAATTTACCCTCATTCGAATATTCTTCAGACGGGTTTTTGTGTAGATGGAACACCACAATTCGGCCGTAATATAACTTTAAGAAAAAATAATTCTCAAGATGGGAACGTAGAATGGTGGAGTATTCAGGAGGAGTGCGACGATGTAGATTACATTAGATATTTATCGAAATTGCCGCGCATAAATTGTCAATCTATAATACTTTATCTGTTCAACGATAAAATTTTCCCGTCTACGTTGGAGAAGTTTACAGGAGGAGGGTAAGTTTGCTTTGAAATTATCAAAGTCCCTCGTTAAGACCGTGTCGCACATGATTGCATTTCTAGCGTTTGTCATTGTGAGGTCCAGATTTTACATTAGTGGTTTTAGTTAAAAACAAAATAAATGGAGCAGATATTTCAAGTTCTAAGCATCCTTAATCAGTTGATTCTTCGTTTAATAATCAATTATTGCCCCTACTCCACGGATATTAGAAGGATAGTCGACTCCTTATCTCGTGACATCGTGTTTAGTGGGATTGCTACTGCTCCATCAGCAGTTGAGAAAATTTCAAAATTATCGATTTCAGTTAGTCATTTCTTAGTACAGGTTTTTTATGAAAAAAAGTGGAGCATCGTAGATGCTACTACAAATATTTCGGGTAGCCTTCTAAGCTAAAATTGTTCAATTTAAAATATGTTATCTTAGAGTATTTTCTGACTATGTGATTGATAAGCGATTTATTGCATGGGATTTATCGCACCGATATTGCATGACAACAGAATACATCGTTTTGAGTGAGACGTTTTTAGACATGTGCGATGAAGTAAAAACGATCGCCACGACGCAACGATATTGCGTTGCACGCGAACTTCCTTCAGACATCGCGCCTTTAGAGCGGGAGCGGTAATTTTTATCGCACGACATTTGACGAGACATGCAAGCAAATTCGCGCTTTCAGACGATGTGCGATATCACATCGATTCATGATATAATATAAGACTGGTAATGTAACCCGCTGTATCTCACTATTGCGATAAGTGAGAGTAAAACCGGAGACAATTGAAAAGAGAACACCATATGAAGGGGAGACAGTGAAGGGCTGCCTGGAGTAGATTAAAAGCAATGCTTTCTTATGCAAATATTGATACTTTATGCAATTTTTCTGTTTTATATTTATATTTTGATTACAAAATGGACAAGAATTGTTTTTGTCTATGTGCAACAGTGGTTATAAAAGCTGTCATGAAAAAGTGTCGTTGTTTCGAGTGCCTAAGGACAAAGTTGATGTATGGAGGCGAAAAATCCCTCGAAATAACCCGCTGTTGTCAACTCGAGATTTTGTGTGCGAAAAACATTTTAGTGCAGATTTTGTTTTAAGAGAAATAAACAATGAGCTGTGGAGAATACGTATTTCTTAATAAACTTAATCAGTTTCTATTGAATGAATATCTTATGCCCAAAGTAATTTACACATAAAATTATTTTTGCATATTTAAGAAAGAAAAATGATATTAATAGACACACGAGACGTTTAGTTTATCAGGGTCCGGCGTATGTATAGAACATTAGCTATAATTTTTTTTAAAATGTTTATAGAAAAAATGTCAGATAAACTTTTTTGGTTAATTATTTGTCACTTTCCAGAGATTTTGATTTTGTTTTCTTAGCTTTTATTTTGTGGCTTTGGTAAATAATTTTTGCGTTTTCAAATGACACCTGCATTTTTTATTTGCTCTTTTCAAAAAATTTTAACTTTCTGCATTCTGTAACATCAAATTTATAGGGATTAGATTCGGAGAATTTCAAGAAATCATAATTTTACCGATTTTTATCATTCAATTTTAATATTATTTTTAAAGAAATCTAAGTACTAAAATGAAATCGTTACCAAAAACGTACATAGATATACTGGCAAAATTTTCATTTTAATTACTAATGCATGTTTAAAAATACTATTAAATTATTTAATATGAGAATCGGTAAAATTATGAAATTATTATATTTTCTCGAACTGTTTCACTTCTAAACCCTGTAAGATTTACGGTCACCAAATACAGAAAGATATGCAAATTGTAAAAAAGCAAACAAAAAGTACGGATGTCATTTGAAATTTCAAAGTTCGTTACCGTAGCAATGAAATAAAATCTGGGAAAAAGAAATTAAGGTCAGCAAAATTTGGCAAATAATTAACCAAAAAAGTTTATTAAAAATATTTTGTTCTAACATTTTTTTTAAAGTTACAGCCAATATTCCAGACATACGTCGGACGGTGCCGTATATTTTGCATATAGTTACGCCAGTTCTTAAACATCTTACTGTCTATCTCTCTCTAAGCCGCCAGTCTCCCGATTACGTTCCACATTTCGCCTCTCGTCGGAGTACCTTATACATTATCACGCATCGATTTGACTCAGGTTCCGTTCCCCCTAGTTGTCAATTTACTGTTTGTGCTGTTTTAATCAGTTTAGAGAGCCTCTAGGGAGAGTGGTGAACGATATTCGCTGAGGCACACAATTCACGTATGGTTTAGAATTGTATAACGAAGGTACAACGCTGGGAACGCTATAAGTGTGCTGAAATACAGTAGAAATTCATAAATTGCCACCAGGAGCATGAGACAATTTTGCTGATTTTTTTATCGATAAATGTATTTTAATTAAATATCTGTAACATATTAATCTACTTTAAAAATGATTTTAAGACATATTTTCTAAGGGTCAGATTGCCCTCAGAGTCTACAAAATTTGAAGACCGCTACCTGTACAGAGAAATGGCACATTTGGTAATCCATACCGCAAAGGGTCTAATTTTTCAATAGAAGCGATTTTAGAAGATGCGTTTAATATTATGAATGTAGGGGCTTGCAGTAATTTAGCATTTTTTATATAATCCCGTTAGTGAGACTTACGAAAATTTGTTAAAACAGAAGGTATACCATAGCTGAATACGGTAACACGTTGGTCCAAATTCATGTTTGTCATTTTCTAAGATAGCATGTTTGCGCTATGGATGATGATATGTATTCACTGAATGAGAATTCACGTGGTAAAGAGTCGAAAACGTTAAGATTAAAGAATCAAAGAAATGCAATTATGTACTACGCAATGTATATAATATCTAAATAGAAACGTAATGTGTAAATAATTCAACCTCCATCACCCTATATTAATGATCGTAGTTTTCATTAAAAAAAATACAATCAAAGGTACGTAATTATTGTACTGTATTAATGATTTTTTATGTAAGACTGTGAACTTTAAAGCTCTTTCTCATTTTGTTTGTACTATATGTTTTTTAAGCTTCATAGCCGTGCTTACTTTTTGTTTGTGCTTGCAGTATAATTGGGCTTTACACCACTCTAGTGCTAGTGGCGTCTCGCTTTTTGCGAGGCGTTATTGCTGGTCAAATGTTTAAAATTATGTACGAAGAATTACCATATGTGGATCGTATGCTCCAACTTTGCTTGGATATTTATTTGGTCCGGGAAGCAGGCGAGCTCATTATGGAAGAAGATCTATTCGCCAAATTGCTATTCTTATTCCGATCCCCGGAGACGCTCATTCGATGGACGAGGCCGCCCGAAGAGGCCCCCAGCGACGAAGAAGTCGATTAGACAGACGTTGTACAGTCGAACGCGAATTTTTTGTACTGATTTTACAAGTCTGCTTAGGTTAAGTAGATAGCAACAATTTTTTGTATGTGCGCGCATATATTTTTTTAATGCGATTTGTAGCGGGATATATGTATTTTTGGATTTTTTAAATTTTAAACATTTTTTAAAGTTAAATGTTTGATAAATCATATCAATTCTATTTTGTTTCTCTATAGGACAATAAATGACAATATTTCCCCAACCCCTCTGTATATATATTTAAAAAAACTATTTAGATGTTAAATGTATGTATACTTTTAAATTGTATATAACTGTAGCTAATTTATTGTATGCAATTTTATTATTTGTCAGTAATTTTTTTAAGTTTGCATAAATTGTGTTACATAATGCAAAGGGAATATTTTAAATATTCTTATGCAGGGGCTCCGTGCCCTAACGCTAAAAATTAAACGGTCATTGAGTTAATTGAGCACAACCTGTAGCAACAAATTCTGGTCCAAAGAGGACATGAATAGTAAGCAGGAAAACCTCCATAATGAATTTTTTGTAGAATCTAGGAGTTCACTATAGGGAGGTTTGAGTGTATGTAATTACACCTTTTCATTATAATTTTACATAAAATTGCAAATGTAAATGAAATTTTGAAATAAAATTCGAAATTTTATCAGAATTAAAATTTATGAAAAAACTGATATTCAGAAAAAATAGTTTGCAGCAACTAGAACTCTCAAGCTTTAAACTGAAAACCTTTATAAAAAGTTCTTGAATACAATTTAAAAAAGTTTTTCAGCAAATTTCGAAGTTTTTCTAAAATTTAAAATTTTTTTTTAGATTTGAAGTTTCAACCTCAGATTGTTATCTTTCAGTTATTCCTAATTAAAGTGTTAATTTTGAAATCAAACTTTTCAGAAAATGTTGGTATGTATATTTAAAATGTCCTAAAGATTGATTTTTAAATAGAAATTTTAACTAATAATTGATTGAGAATTAAAAATTTAAAATCATACTTAAGCTAAATTAAAAATTTGGGGAAAATCCAAATTTATGAAAAAAACAATTTGATATTTTTTGATACTTGAAAATTTCGAATCTGAAACTTGAGATTTTAAACAAAATTTGGGAAAAAGTGTAAGCTTGACAGTTCAAGAAAAAGTTCTTATTATTTTTTAAGAAAATTGTAAAAATTGAAAATTTTAAGATTAGACTGAAAATAATTAATATTTCTGGAAAAACCCCAGAATTTAAAAAAGTATTTGTTTGGAAATTTCTATTTTTCCTAAAAGCTCTTCTTGTTTCTTAAATCTAAAGTTTACAATTTAGATTTTTATTTTGTGTTCAAAATTTCCTGTAATAGTGGAATTTTTCCAAGATTGAATTTATAGGCTTTAAGTTCAAATTATGTTCCTTAATAGGTATAACAATAAAGTGATTATTGTATGATTAAAGTCAAAAAGGCGAAACAATCTTCGAAATTTGGAAAAAAAATTGATGTTTTGGGAATGATTTTTTAAATAAAATTAGGAAACATAGAAATTTCAAATTTAAGCTGGAAATTTTCAGAAAAAGGTGGAAATTGCACGAAAATACAAAAAATGTAAAAAAATAAATTTCGAATTTCTTCTGGAATTTCTCCGAAAACAGGCAATATAATAACATTTTAGAGTTTAGAAGTGACATTTGTAGGGAAAAAAATCGAAACTTAAAATTAAAAATCGAAACTAATATTGAATTGCTTATTTTCAAAGTTGCAATATTTTTAAAATTATATTTTTTTCTTCAAAATTCCAATGCAACCCAAGCACTTGGAAGGTTGAACCGCCTTTGAATACATGATTGATACCTGCTTTCTGGAGTCAAAGATAAGATTTCTGGAATTTTATACATACTTCATGAGTTAGGGCAGTAAATGATATGAAGGCTAAATATAATTATGTTAGCAACAAAATATTCCCTTTGTTATAAAACCGAATGTTGTACATATGCCAAAATGTTTTCGTAGATCAATAAAGTGCATGCACGACTATCTACGCGCTACTTAACGTTGCAATTTTCGTGAATTTTAGCATCATGAGTTTGTATACGACGATTGTCTTCGTCGCGTCTCGAATGATGAGAGGCATGTTCGCCGAACAATGCTTTAAGATCATGTTCGAAGACATGCCCAACGTTGACAGAATGCTCCAACTTTGCCTCGATATCTACTTAGTGAGAGAATCGAGGGAATTCAACTTGGAAGAAGATCTTTTCGCCAAACTAGTGTTCCTGTTCCGATCGCCGGAAACGCTTATAAAATGGACTAGACCCAACGAAGAAATCGACGAAGACGAGGATGAAGATAACGAGTGAATTTGTGATTTTTTGCACTTTTTATCTACCAGTTTCGTAATGTTTAGAGAAACAAAATATTTGAACTCTTTTTACATATCTATAATTTGCACAAATTTATTGAGCACCAAATAGGATTAAGAAAAAACATATATCCTTAAAATCATGTTAATAATTTCTACAATATTAATAATCGGTGCGAATTAAGTTAATGCGCTTTTTTTGTATAATGTGAATTTAATGTACGAAATTTCATGACATGCTGCCTCTATTTAATTTAAATAGCGTAGTTTTTTAAAGGAATTCAAGCCTAGGTATAAAATATTTTAAAGTAATTGTTCCAGTTAAAAATCTGTTAACAAAGTGCACCATAAAATTTATGAACATAATGTGAACTATTTTTGTAACGTCACGAACCTAGTCACATACTATACTGTCTCAGGTAATGTAAAATATGTTTCCATATTTGATAATTGTGTTTGTATATTTGTTGTGTGACCTTATTTATATCAATAATATGCTTCCGTGTTACATTAACTAATGTAAAAATAATTGGTCATTTTATATTTGATGTGGAAATTATTTTAAAATGCTGATATTTTTCCTATCCAATCTATTTCATTTTTTTTTTACAATATTTACTAGTGTAAAGGTTTTATTTTTAAAAATTGAATGTGTTTTATGTTTTTCAATGTGGCTATTTTCATAATATAAATAAAACCAAGGTTTAATTTTTAAGCTTTTATTGTTATCTATTCCTGTAGCTTAATATTTAACAAATTACGCAAAAACTACGACCAGGATCCTATTTATGTAAAGTGCAGGGCCGTGCCATGCTATGATGCAAAGAGGCAATTGAATCGGGCGTCATAAGCAGCTGAATCGAAATTTAATTTGATTTAATTAAAAGTTTTCCATATCGGTTTATGTCAAGGGTGGGCAAATTCTGCTCCGAGCACTGCATGCAGTTCTTCGTTGAGTTGAGTGCTACTCCCGTTGAAATTGTAATGTTCTTTTATTTATTGAGAAATTTTTTTATAACTCTTGATGATTTGATTTTCATGAAAAAGAAAAAAAACCTAAAAAAAAGATTGATAGTTTTTTCACAACTCAACATTTTAATTTTTTTTCTCAAAATTCTGAGTTTATATTTTAAAATTCCTATCATTTTCGAGACTAACCAAGAAATTTCTAAAAGAAATCGAAATCTGAAAAATGTCTGAAATTGTTGAGATCAAAGATGGACAATATTAAAAAAATTATTAGAAATTTAGAGCAAAAGTTGATATTTGGAAAATGTTACACCTTTTCAAAAAAGAAAGTCGAAAATTTGAAAAATGGTTGGAAAGTTTTAATAAACTTACCGAGAAAATAGATTAACAATTTGTGGAGCAATATGACAATTCGAAGAAAACATCAAAATTTTGAAAAAAAAAATTAATTTTTTTTAGAAAAATGAAATTTTAAAACATCTTCAAAACTAAAAAATTCCACAAAATGTAAATATTTTAATAAGCTCAAAAGTTCTAAAAAAAATAAAACTTCAAACACTGAGAGAATAAATCAAATTTTTTAATATCCTGCAAAATTTAAAAAAAATTGGAAATTACTAAAATAAATGGTGAATTTTTTTAAGTTGAGATTTCACGATAAAATCGAAAATCTTAGAACAGTCGAAATTTCCCTAAAAAGTAAACTAGGAAAATAAAAATTCTGAACAAAATTTGAAATATTCAAAAAAAACCCAAAATCCCGAGAAAGGTCAAAATTTGTAAATATTCGAACCTTATATTCAAACTTCAAAAAAAAATCGAAATTGAAACAAAAAGTAAATATCTTTCTAAATAATTTGGAAATTAAAAAATTCAGAGAAAAAGAAATTTTGATTGCAAGCCGAATATTATTTAAAAAATAAATAGGAAAAAGTTAAGGCTTAGAACTCAGTATTTTGAAGTTAAAGTTTAGGTTTCCAAAAGGTGATATTCTCGAAAAAATAAAATTTCGAGTATAAAATCAAAATTTTGAAGGAAAAAAGTAAAATTGTGAATTTAAATTTGAATTTTTGAGAGAAATTAAAAGTTTCGCAAAAAGTGGAATCTTTAGTAAACTTTTAGTTGAAAAATAAATAAAATTTTCGGAAAAACACAAAACCTTAAAATAGTCTAAATTTTCGATTTAACGTGTTAGAAAAACGGAAAAAGTGAATTTTATGAAAAGTCGACGTTTCGAGACAGGATCTTGAAAAAAGCAAAGAAAAAGTCAATAAAACATGAAAAGAAAAAAAGCGTGAATATTAAAAAAAGGTACAAATTGCGTAAAGAAAATCAAATTTCAAGGATGCAGGCTAATCTGTTAGTATAAAACATGGATATTTACAGATGCGAAAGGAAATTTATATCTTATCACTGGCATAACACTTTGTTTCCCTTCAGAATTGTTGGTTTGTACGGCGTTTACTTCTTGGTTCTATTCAGGATAATGAGGAACACTTTGTTTTCGAATTTGATGGCGCAAATTTGGTATAGAGACATACCGTATCCTGATAGAATACATCAACTGATGAACAACATTTACTTGATGCGATCTCTTCGCATGTACAGGATGGAAGAAATTATGTTTTCTAAGCTACTGTTTTTGATCAGATCGGGAGAACTGTTGATTAAATATACACGATTTCCGGGATCCGTATACAATCCCAATTTTATTTTTGATGAAAGTAAGTAGAACGATATTTTCGGTTCGTAACCGTTAATATCTACACAACTAATTATTAAAATTGAACATTCAAACTTATTTTACGTAAAATAAAGTAAAACTATAATTTAACTTAACATGACTTTCTTTCAGCACCAACTAAAAGAAGAACTCTTCCTGATTCACGGAGTATTTCCCTCAGGGAACCCAGAGATTAAATATATTTTTATATGTATTAGGTTTTAAGTTGCCAATGTAACTATATTTAATGTAACAATTTTTTATTATGTATACATATATCTACAGTTTACAATAAAGTATAGATTTATTTATTTTAATTCAATTGTAAAAAATGGATGTTATAAAGTCACAAATATTTAGCTTATAAAATATAAACTAATGAATTCTTCTTAGGATGAAGTTCCTAAGACTTTTACACATAATGCTTACTTTGATTAAGACTCTCTCTTTGGACCACGATCTGAAATTCATAATATAAATTAATAAAAGAGAAGCACTCATAAAATTTAAAAATTTTCTACAAATTGTCTTTTTTCTTCAATTTTGTGTTTAAACTCAAACTTAAAAAACTGAAAATTTCAGTGTAAATTGGCAATTTTTATAAAAATTTGACTATATGACATTTTGCGAGAGACATATTTTATGTCATTTTGCTTAAAAGGGGCCTAGTATTGACCCCCGCGCCCAATACCTACAACGTAAGGGGCCTCGGTCCAAGGAATTTTCTCGGTGGGCCTAACATCTGGTCAGCTTATCAGCCTAAGGCAATCACGAAAATACATTAACGTGGATCAGACAAGAGAGCAAGGAAATTTTTAAACTTAGACAAAAAGCCGCTTATATGAACAATTGCGCCGTAGTAAAGCACCTTACAACAATTATTATTATCATAAGAAACAATAATTCTACTTGTTGAATATTCGCGAGAAGGATAATTCTCCAAGATATACTATTAGACGAACATCTTTTTTTTTAAGTTTAAACCACTCGCAAAGGGTAACCCCATTATGCTTTCAAAGCACTGCGAGTAGGATGCGGAAACAAGGATAGATGGCGATGAACCGCCTTCTTAAACCAGGATAGGTTCTAATTTTTGTGAAAAATTCCTTTCGATAACAAGTTCCATAACTTGGAAGTTCTATAGAAAAAAAGAGTCTCCGTAGACAGAAGTCCTCACTGTGTCAAGCTGGACCGCACATGAATTTGCTGTCTCCGACTACCTAGTGCACCTCAAGAATCTTGCCCTTGGAGGGATCAATCCTATTAGTTTCTGCGAGCATCTTCCATGATAGTACTTGTAGAAAAGAGATAAGTCACCAACCATACGCCTGTGCTCTAGTGTTTCGAGAGAATCGGTCAGACTCTCGTCATCAATTAGGCGAATCGCTCTTCTTTGAATTGAATCCAAGAGAGCTAAAGTGTGTTTTGGAGCTAAACTCCAAACATGACAACAGTATTGGCTAGTGTTGGCCTAACTTGAGCTTTGTATAGTGTTAATAGCTAATGAGATGTAAAGTACTTTTTAGCTCTAAAAAGAAATCGTAGCTTCTGAGAGGCGGATTTGGCAATGGCGCGCACATGATCGTCCCAAGAGAAATTAGTGCTGCATTCACTCCTAGGATAGATAGATTAGATTCCATCGGAATTATTTTACCGTCCATTAGTATGTTTATTGCATTATCCCTTGACGTTTTCTTAGAGGATACCGCGGCCTGAGTTTTTGAAGCGTTGAAGTCGACCAAATTGTTCTTACCCCATTCCAGAATAATCTCGAGATCCCGATTAATCGTCTGTATCTGCTGTTCCTTCAGTGGATCTGAAGCAGCGATAGATAATGGTTTGTCGGAGAAAAAAGATAACATAAGGTTACTATCATCTGCGTAGCTGTATATAGGATTGGAAGTTGAAGCTAAGAGATCGTTAATGTGTAACATTAATAAAGTAGGAGACAGAGCCTCTGAGGCACCCCTGCGTTAATCGCAAATGTCTCGGATGAGATACCATCGACGACGACCTGAAGAGATCTGACAGCGAGAAAATTGGATATCAAATGACAGAGTCCAGGAGGAAGACCATAAGATGTTAACTTGGCGAGGAGAGATCGGTGCCAGACTCTGTCGAAAGCCTTTGAGATATCCAATGCCACAATCCTAGCCTCACCACGTTTTTCCATAGCTGAGTTACAGATATGAGTAATATATGCCAGTAGATGGCCAGTGGAACATTGTTGTCTAAAACCGTATTGCCTGTCGGAGATGATTCTATTTTCCTCCAGATATTTGAGAATCTCGATGTTGATAACTTTTTCCATCACTTTAGATATAACGGGTAACAAAGATATAGGGCGATAGTTGTTAGCCAGATTCCTTTTTCCCTTGTTAGGGACGGGCTGCATTCTAGCAGATTTCCAGATGTTAGGGAATACACCTTTGTTGTAAGAGGGTGTGAACAATTTGCTTAGGAGATGAGTCAACTCTGGGGCGCACTTCTTAAGAACAATAGCGGGAATACCATCAAGGCCAGAAGCTTTCGAGGTGTCGCCAGCTCAAGGAGAATCTTCCTGATTGTGCGTTGTCTGAAAACAACTTCAGGCATCGAAGTGCCAACTATAGGAAGAATAGGAGGTTCTGCGTTTCGAGAATCAATATTGAAATTTTCAGCAAACATTAAGGCTAACATGTCAGCCTTTTCCTTGGAGGTAGTAGCAATATTGCTATTTTCATCGAGTAAAGGTGGAAAATTTGAAGATGTAAAATTCTTTCCAATCGACTTTGCAAATCCTCAAAAGGACCTGGAACCGTTCGGACAGTTGATAAGCCTCTGGCGCATTTTACGATCAAAATCACCTTTTGCCTCGCCAATAATCTGTTTACAAGAATTTCGTGCATCTACAAATATGGTCCGAGTCTCGACTGAGGGATTATTTCGCCAACGACGATATGCGCGACTTTTGCAGGAGACGGCCCGACCACATTTAGCTAGCTCTGACAAAGTAAAGCCTTATGACCATTCTGGCTAAACGAAGAATAATGTAATAGTTAAAACGTAAAAGTTTTGGATTTTTTCTAAACAATGAAGGGGTGACTCTCTAAAAATATATACTTCGCATCTTTTGCCAGGTTGCAACCAAGCCAGTTTGTATGCTATAAAAGGTGATCATAAAATGGTTGACCTGCTTCTACAGCTTCACGTCGTGTTTCTATAACTCGTTGAAGATGCCTTTTGCCTTCTATAAACAACATTGCTTCGTGGTATGAAAAAGGAAACACCTCTTTGATGGGCTGACACGCTTGCAAAGTGACGTGAATTGTGTTACATCTCTCAGCTCCCCCTAAAACGTTCATTTTAAATTAAAAAGTCTTATATTGTCTTTAAACAATTAGTGTACCTGTGGTGGGATCGAAAACTTCTACAAAAATAACAATCTGGACATACTGTAAAGTGCTATATACGACGGCAGCGTCCATATGAATTAAGGAATAAACCGAGATAGGTCTGTGAAAAGTTACATTACCAATCGTGAATATTTTGGGTCTATGTTTACAAAAACGATATCCCACGATCCATCCTAAGTCTACAGCGTGTCTCATCAGAAATCCCCCAAATACGTTATTGTGCAGATTCCTGTCTTCCGGTTGCGAAAATAATGATTTAGACAATTTACAAATGTTCATGGGCACAAAATTCCGAGGTAGTTTTGTCTCTCGTATAGAACTACCGACATTTAATTTTAAATTTTTCAAGTATAGTTCGTGAATCAGTAATTGTTCTTCAGAAGTAGGAATAGTTTTGAATACTTCTTTCGAAGATGTCTAAAATTTTCAGTAGCTCACACACCAAGAGCTCCTAGTGATTCTACCTTGTGAATACTGGAAGGAGGATGTTGTACCTCGTAAAGAATGGTGTCAAAAAGCATCTAGAGAGTAAGCCCTGCTGTCTTGTTGTATCAGGAGAGATGAGATTCCACTACTAGTAAACGAAGTAAATATGTTTATCATAATGGCTAGTGCCAGAATAGTCGATTTAGTTTAATCTAAATGTTATTTCTAATTGTTTTTACAAAAATAATGGAAGTGAAATCGAAAAATGTTTCAGGTGTCTTATAATCTTTCAAGACGATGGCTAAGCTGCAATTGCTATTATTATATTATCATGCGCTTTAAATATCTGACAATTGACAAATGAATGTCAATGAGAGGGAGAGAAATAGTCGAAGCGGAGCCTCCTTCTAGACACTTTTTGGTCTAGTTTCGTATGTCATATAATACTGAGTGCAGCATTCTTCTTCTAGTATCTATGTTCTACTTACCTTAATTCTTCTCTCTTTTCGTTTACCTCCACCATTGAATATGTGCTGTTCGTATTTATTTGCGGGGTTTAATGGATTAACGATGGCAGCACCCTTATTAATTGCGTTTCTAGCGGCAATAAGAAACAGAGCTCGAGTGATCTTATTCCACTGCCCATGCATATTTTGTTCCAGCCAAACAACTACTTCCATAGAAGAAACACCAACCCAACTAACATGTCCAGAAAGTTTCACATCGAGAGTAGGCTAAAGAGTAATATCGATTACTAGGTGTCCATTTTTGGACCTCACCATTGGGGACCTCCAGTAAGTGTAAATGACCACGTAGGTCACCGGATACTAAAGAGCCTGAGGTTTTAAAGCGTAGTTTTATTGTCACGTGTCACTTCATCCGAAATTTGAAGAGTTTTATTTTATTTTTCGTTTCTTTCGATTTTTCTAAACCTCAACCTCAAATGTTTACCATTTTTCTACGATGTTGACTTTTACCTCGAAACTTTTAGAAAGTAAACATTTTTAATCTTCAAGCACAAATGCAATGCAACCCTAAAGGTTATAAAGGTCATGGTATAGAGTAACTTTATTTAGCACGTTCGTACTGTTTCATTATATAACTTTTATTTTATATTTATTATTAACATTTTCATTTTTTTCTTGAAATTTTTATTTTTTTTCTCAAAATCTCCAATTTGTATTTTTTTGTCCTCTAATAATGCGCCTTATTTAAAATCATCAACAAAAGCTAAAAAGAGCAATTTGAAAATAAGACAAAATAATCAAAATCGATGATTTTGTAGAAATTCATCTAAACAAATTTAGAAAAATGAGAAATTTTAAATTAAACATTTCGATAGCATTCTGTAAAAATATTTTTTATAAGGTTTCGTCTGATAAATTTCTATTTATTTTTGAAATTTGAAGTTTCAATTTATTTTCTTAATTTTTTAATTATATAAATTTGTCGTTTCTGTCAAATTTTTGCTTAAAATTTCAACCTTAAATCAAGTTTTTCGATCTTTAAACTCAGATTTTCGTTGCGCCTGAAATGGGAAACTAAAAATGTTAATTTCGAGAGATAATTTGAAGTTTCGAGATGAAAATTGCAATTTATACACGATACAAGAGCGGGTAAAAACTCGAAATATTTGAAAAAGCCCAAAATGAGAAAAATTGGACATTTTTGATATTTGGATTCTGAATTTACGATTTTAATTTTTTATTTTTTACATACATTTTCAAACTTTCGAGTTTAGTTCAAACATTTCTTAAACAAAATATTTTCTAAAATGTTGGCATAAACTCGAATGTTCGAGATAAAAGTAGAAGTTTAAGAATATATTAAAATTTGAAGTCGCCCTTTTCGACTTTTCGGGAAACATTTAAATTTAAAAAAAAAACAAATAATTAGAAATTTTGTGGAAGCATTTAACATTTCTCTCTTTTAGAAATTTCGAACATTTCCGAATATTTTTATTTTTGTCTCTAAACTTTAAAACTGAACTTAAAGTTTTTCTGAAATTGTTATCATGAAGTGAAAGTTTAAGTCGAAATTTCGAATGGAAATATCTAGATACAATTGGAATTTCCATAAATCTTTAGCATTCGAAGAAATAACTTGAAATTTAAGGAAAAATATACGTACAGGATATACTTCTTCCGGGATTGGACCACGTCAAAGAACTACTAAAAGTGTTCGATGTTTTGCCCACCATCATAGGGGGCTTCTTCAGGAACAAAGAAAAGAAACAATAAATAAAAAGAGAAATATAAGGGAATATGCAAAAATAAAAAAGGCCAATTTCAAAACATCAGAGCACGGTAACTCAGTATGTCCACCATACTCTTCTGAATTGAAAATTGGTACAAAGGATAAGAAAGTTTAGACAGAAGAGCACGGTAACTCAGTATGTCCATTATACCAGAGGCTAAACTCTTCTGAGAGGAAAGAGGGAAAGGGAAACTTTATATACCATTCGTCTGCGCGATCACTCCCGAAGATTTCCGATGGTTGGTTTCCAGATGGAGGAAAGCATGTAACCGTCGTCTCTGTTGAAGTTTTTGGGGAATTCTTGGATTTTAATAACCTCGCGTATCTTTTTATTATAGTAATTGGGAATATTGGATATAATTGAAATATTATCAAAGAGAATCTTATGTCCGGTCTCATGTTGATGTTCCGAATTGGCTGACTGCGAAAATAAACCAGACCTAAGACATCTTTGGTTCTTGGATATTCGCGTCTTAAATGATCGCCCCGTTTCTCTGATGTACACTGAACCACAATAACAAGGAACCCTGTACACACCATTAGAACAAAAGGCTGAAATGTATCTTTGGGAGATGGGAGGAGCTGCTAGATTTTTGAGGATGATGAAAAAATGGGTTTGATGTTGTGTTTTCTCAAAAATTTTTCGATTTGATCTGTTACTCCGTGAACATAAGGAAGAAAGGCTTTAGAAGAAATTATTGAATTTTGTGAAGGACGAGGGGTAGGGTGAAGATGTCGTTTAATGACAATTTCAATGCCGTGCGATTTGTAACCATTGTTGCGGAGGTTGAAACGAATTTTGTTCAACTCTTCTGAAAGATTTATCGATTGTGAAATTATAACAGCTCGTAAAACCAGTGAATTATGACAGAACCTTTTTGGGACGGGTGATGATGGGATTCTGCATGCAAATAACGATTAGTATGGGCGGGTTTTCGATAAACAGAATGAGAAACGCGACCGTTTGGTAAATGGGTGACCAGTATGTCAAGAAAGGGAGGAGAACCGTTGTTTTCGATTTCCATAGTGAAGCTATGTTCCTGAAGAAGCCCCCTACGATGGTGGGCGAAAAACGTCGAACACTTTTAATAGCTCTTTGACACGGTCCAATCCCGGAAGAAATATATCCTGTACTGACTCTGGACGTGGAAGCCTTCGTTATCATATTCGAAAAATATTCGTTTCGGTAAAAATGCAGAGAGCAAAAAAAATTCAGAAAATAAAAATTTCGAATTAAAATTGAAAATTAAGAATAAAGTGATATTTCAAGGTATTTTTTGAGGAATTTCTACTTTTCCCTCTAATGCTAGATTAACATTTTCATTCTTTTTATTGTCTGTAAATTTTCCATTTGCAACTTACATTTTTAGTCCTTAAATTTAAATCTAGTATTTTATTTCCATAACTTTTTAAATAAATGTATCCAGATATTTAAGTTTGAATTCATACTTAAGGGGCTGAAGTTAAAGTCTTAAGGATAAATAAAATTTTTTAGTTAAAAGTTCAAGTTTTGAAATTAAACTTAAAGAGATTAAAATATAAATTTCAACAATAAATTTCAAGGACCACCACCACAATGTTGAATAAAGAATGAATCAAAATAAACAGCATTTTAATTCTCCAGGAAAAAATTCATTTAATCTTCTTGGGCGAAGCTAGGTCATCTAACCTGGAGGGGCTAAAGACTTCCTTCTGATTAGTCTTTGTTTGCCTATTTACTTTTTCAATGCAGAATCTTCTAGCATGAAATGCGTTTTGTTCTATTTTTTCTGCAACCCTTTTATTTAGAAATTACGAGGTTTCTCTAAAAATGTTAACTTTTTGTCATAATTTTGAATTTTTCTGGAGATTTTTACCTTTTGCTTCTAAATTACTTGGCCTTGACAAATTGTGCGGAAAAAAGCGTCTACCTTGCAAAGGGTCGAGTAATGCTGATTTTTTTTTCATGTTGTTTGAAGTAAAGTGGAGGTAAAAAAACCAAGATTTCGACATTGAAAGCAATCCTCAAAAAAGATTAAAATTTCGTACTTTTTTTAGTTTTTTGAGAATAACTCTTTTTCTAAGTGATATGTAGCCTAACGATAGTTTATTATTTTTTATTTACAAAGAGCACAAAATGATCTACAATTTGGTGTATGAAGTTTTTTTTCTAAACTCAATAGCAAGCGAGCTATGAATACTTCAAGTGAAAAAAAAATTTCAAAATAAGACCTATAATACATTTTTATTAGTTGTAAAATAGTAGACAACATTAATGACTGACTGTTAAAATAAACTATATTTTTTGTTAGAGATTTACTTTTCACCCTTTCATTGATTTAAACTGTCCAGGGGTGGAAAATTTTTTCTGTACTCTGCTGGAAGACTCAAATGTAGAAGAGATTTTCATATTTCACTATTCTTCTATTATGCCAAAAGTATCGTCCTCTTCATTATCATTGTTAAACACTCCGGGGACCTTTGTACAAGACTGTTTACCGAAGTAGTTGCAGATTAGAAAACACTTCAGTCACGATTTCCTGCAGCTGCAGGATCTGCTGCAGACTTTTTTACAGATGCCTGAAATTAACTTGACTAATAAGCTGGATTCTTCAAGGTTGTAACGGATTAGGACTTGATTGCTATGTTTCCAGTTTCCATCACCATTCTACAGGATCTTTTGTAACCCCCAACCAGTTTTGAACTTGATAAGTCCGGAATGAATGGCGATTGGCGGCAATAGTGCTAAGTTCAATTTATTTATGGAGGCAGACTTGACAAAGTTGTGATAACTTAGATCATCGGGTGTTTAGATACCTATATCATATCCATATATGATATAGCTGCAAAGAATCTTTCTCCAGCCCAACTATTTTGGCAAGAGCGTGTATCAACCTGTGAAACATTTTTAAATTTGGCTACCTCTTAAGCATAGAGGCAATTTGTCTCATACATATATTGTGACATCAGTGTCCTTCACCATTCTTGGTACTTTTGTACAGTATTATCTCAATATCTCAGTCATGGAATTATTTCGTTTCCAGATGAATTAGTGCAGAAGAAATCATACGTGGAGTACCACAAATTTCCAAATTTGATGCCTTCAAATGTTTAACACATTTCAGCGATGTGGAACCAGCGCAGAATGTTGACTTTGTTTTAGAAAAATTTAAATGAATTGTTATACTTTGTTTAGTACAATTTTAAGAAACTGTCTTTTTCCAAAGTTCCGCAACTCAAGCAAAATTGAGTTTAGAAAAAAATACTGAATCTCAATTTATAAACTCGAAATATTTATCATTCTTATTGAACCATTAATATCGACTTTAAATTCGAAAACGCTTCCATTTTTCCATTTTTTTATATAAATTTTAACTCAGACTAGTTAGAATCATTGTTTTCTTTCTAAAGTTTCGACTTTTAACTCGATTAAAATTCAAAATGTTGATAAAATAAAAGTTATAATTATAAATTTAAAATCGAAATTTTAGCTTTAATTCTAAAATTTTGAAGTCTAGGAATGTAATTGGAAATTTTAGCATAAAGTTAAAAGTCTAATATTGAGTTTGAAATACAGAGGGAATTTTTAAATAGTTCATTACAGCCGAGTATGTCATAAACGAACAAGAAATGCATACTTTCTTAAGGAGCTTTGGACTATAATTTTGTTCATTTTATGCGGAGTTCGTTATATCCGAAGTTGACCTTATTAATCTTTTCTAATTAATCTGTATCTATAGTAATATCGACAAAATTACGAGAAAAAGCCGGAATTTCTCCGAAAATTTATAAGTTTTAAGATATATTTCAAAATTCAATCAAGAATGAACTTAAAATTTATTGTTATTGCCTAAACGTCGATACTGAAGTCCAACTTTACAGTAAGTCAAAATAATGTCAATATTCATTGTACTTGTTACTTTTTATATATACTACGTGTTTTAAAAGGTCTTCAAGTGTATGGATGGTGGGTGAACAGGTGTGACGATGTTCAAATAATTTGGGGGGGGGGGCTAATTAAGCTTTTGGGGGAGCTTAGCTCCCAATTCAACCTTCAGCTGCGCCCATGCATCTATTTATTAAATACCGGTGCTATTGTAGTTTTTTTTATGTGCATAGCAGTGGCGGCTGGTCTTAAAGAGCGCAAGAGCGCGCGCTCCTCGTAAAATAAGGGATCTATTCTTGTAAAAGACTTGGATTTATCACATTTTTGAACACAAAATAATGATTTACTAATTAATTAATAATACTTGTGAGTGACTTGGAATAAAGTAAGCAAACGTTTTATTCCATTATATTGTATATTATGAGGAAATTGAAATACATTGGTGCGCGCAGAATTATGCACCTAGCGTGGCTGCCGTGCGATGCCTATCAACGGCCTCCACGGGATACGGACAAATAAACTACAGAACACCACGTTAAAGCTAGCCCGGGGAACGCCGCACCCCGCAAATGGTGAGTACGAGACAGAGTTTGGAGTGTGTATTTACGGTTTATGATGCTAGATGCGTAGGTGCCGACTGATCTGATTGCGATTGCTAATTGTCCGCTTACAGGCCAAACTGCCAATAGTACCGCTATTCATAAAAAGATAGCAGTACCCATTCTATTTATTTTTTTATTTAAACAATTTTGATAAGAAAGTAATGAACACTTTATTCCTTTAAAAGATCGTACAGCGAATTTTATTTAAAAAAAAATTTTTTTTGTGTTTTTGTAAAGTTTAATTAGAACTTTGTAATAAAATACATTTTATCTTCAAATGCAGTTTTCATGAAAACTTGATATAATTTTATTCCTATGAAAGCAAACAATTTTAATTAAATAACCTAGAGCCGCAACGAGGTGCAACGGTACAGTGTACCGGGGCTCAGAAATGTCGATAATGTTTTTTTTGTACTCGATGAATATAATTTAGAGATAACCCAAAAATATTTTGGAGGTTATAAGATGTTAATTAAATTTAATTCGTAAAAATACTAATAAACATTACACCTTTTGTATCACTTTTGTATCTCTTAAATTTAATACCTTGCTATGGTACTGGAGTCACCTAAAGTGTTAGCTACTAATATTTTTGCACCTGCGCACCCCCTGTAAAAAAGTCACCAGCCGCCACTGGTGCATAGCTCATCAACAACAGCTTAGGTAGCTATGCCGTAATTTAACCGACATTAACCGACATAGTTCTTAATAAGAGAGATCCCAATAGAGAGGGTCGAAAAATGGGTACCTTGCATAACAAGCTTAACTTGTTTAGCAAGCGGAGGTACCTTTGGCACATAATCTGTAAAATCAATTTGATCAACCAAGACAGTAACCAAAGTGTAAGGCAAGGGGAGGTTCTTTGGCAAGTCTAACACAAAAATATGTTTTTCAGCAACCATTACTGAAAGTTATAATTGTTCAATGATAAATTATAAGCTACCCAATCAACTAACCAGCAAATATATCCATATCTTCTAGAAGTCTGCTCACTCTTAACTGTCCCAAAAATGTTGTGTACTTATCCTGAAGTACTTGCTCCGTAGATAACGGGATGATTCCTACTAGAAAACTATCCTGCATGGATCTAGGCGGAAGATGCTGCAATTTTGGTGTATATTTCATTAAATATTCCCGACTGGAAGGTATGGGACGATAACCCGCTTCAACGCCAAACTTTATTCTCAAACGGTTACTAACTAAAATGTTATAATGATAAGGAGGCGATTTTGTTGTAATAAAAAAAATTACGTTCTTGAATTGTAGGATAAGTGGGGTCTTTCACTTGACTGGTCGTATTTGTAGCTTGAGCTAATCTTCGACAATTCAGCCAATTTTTGGACCTGAAAATTGATACGTTTAAACCATTTCTATCAAAAATAAAATTTTTATTTCACGATTGAAATACTAAAAATAAGAAAAATTATATATTGCGTTAGAAGCTGGTAACGTATTATTTTTATATTAAGTTATAAATCAAAATTACTGAATTTGCTCACCTTAGATATCTTATTAAAATAAAACTATTAAAATATTGAGTATACTTTCGACAATTCATATGTGGTTATATGTTATCCCTTTGAAATAGTTAGTTGAGATAGGAGACAGTTTAAGCGATTTTTTAGTACATCTTTTAAGATTTTCTTACGTATACCCGCAGTGACTTTTCTCAATGACAGTGCCATATAAAATGTTTAATTTTGTAAATTGGTATTTTATAATTCATAGAAATATACGTAGCTTCATAAATAAATTCATTTATACAGGGGCTTTGATTATAAAAAGGTCGAAATTTAGAAGTACTTTCGAGAAATAGGAAATGTGGAGAAACATTTTAAAGTTTCTTCTCGAAATGTGGACATCATTTTCAAATTTTGACTTTCAATTAAAAATTTCGTAAAACTTTTGCAGAAATTAACCATTTTATGACCTTGATCCCAGCATTACGACTTTAGTTTAGAAATTTTAACTTTAGATACGAAATGTCTACTTTATAAATTAAAAAAATAATTCATAAAAAGACAAAATATGAACCGATCACCTGCAAAAATTTAAATACATTTGTGCAAATACATCAACGATATCAGCTCTTAAAGCTTATAAGCAACTTTAAATACAATCTTAGGTATTATTTATTACATAAAAATCGCCTATCCGTTAATGTCCATGTTTACTATCTTAGAGGCTGAACTTTGAAAAATCCTTTCTTAGTGCTTACCTACGTATTAGGGGGAAGGCCTGTAAGAAATTTCATGCTCCTATACCTATTCATTTAGGCCGTTTGTTGTCTGTCGGTCAGTGCTTGCAGATTTATCAAATAGATAAATTTGCATTATACAAAGTGTTGCGTTTTTTTAGAATCAGTCAGCTTTAAATTTTTAAGTAGAATACCACAATTATTTTATCATTTCTAAATTCTTCTGAAAATGTTACACTATTTTAAATAACCTGAAGGGTATTTAAAAAATATGACCCAATTACTCCTATTCTTTTGCATCTTAGATTAGCAACAGTCAATGCATTACATCTAATGAAATTCTGACATACATAAATTTGTATTATTTTCCCTCCACACAGAATTATGAAGAATTTTTGAGGCTGAATTGATGAAATTCTACAAAAAATCTGGCAACGCTGTCGTGAGTAGTTCGTTCTAATCGTAGTTATCTCAACGGTAGACAACAACAAATGTGACCGACTTGACGTTTCAAATTCGGATTACAAAAAATTTGCATCTGTAGGTGAAAACTGACTCAATGTTTAACGCAAACCGTAAATTACTATCGGACAAATTTTAAAAAGGTCCCGCAGAAGTCTAAAATGCAAAATGGCAGCAGCGAATGGTGACGGTGACTATATTTCAAAATACTCCGCGGATAGAAGTGATTGGGTGCCCCTTTCTCTAACTCTAGTCGAATATCCTAAAGGTATGTTTCACGTTACATAAATACGTTCTGTCAGTTTTACTAGATTCTAACTGTGACGTTTTTACATTTCAGGGGATTTGGTTGGAAAGTTTTTAGCATTTATTAGCTTGGCCCCATTCGGTGTAGGAGCAGGCTTTGTTAGTTTAATACTTTTTAGGCGAGATTTACACACAGTGCGTAACTGTTATTAGGATTGTCATGCAGTTTGATATATGTCAATATTTTCAGATCACGTTTTTCCTGGGGACTCTTTTCTCAGAAGGTTTCAATTACTTTCTTAAGCATACAATATGTGAGGAGAGGCCTTTAAGGAGAAATGATTTATATACTGAATATGGCATGCCCTCTTCACATGCCCAATTTGTGTGGTTTTTTGCCACATATATTATTTATTTTGTATTTATAAGGTATCAATTAAGTGATAGAAATATCTGTGTTAAATAACATGAAATTTCTTTACAGGCTGCACCACATGAACAATAATACAATAATTGAGAATGTATCAAAGTTTTTGATAATTGCTTCTTCTGTAACGATGGCTGTTTTAGTGTGTATAAGTAGGATATATTTACAGTATCACACTCTGTCCCAAGTACTTTGTGGGGCTGTGGTTGGCATTTTATTTGCAACTTTTTGGTTTGCTCTTACCTATTTCGTGTTCACACCTTTGTTTCCTCAAGTTGTATCTTGGTAAGTTTATTTTGTTTATCCACAAATGTGATTTTGTTAAACAACAAATTTTAATATGATTTTGTTTATCAATTAATTATCTTTAGGAAACTGTCGGAAATTCTGCTCTTACGAGATACAACTCTTATACCAAATGTGTTATGGTTTGAGTACACAAACACTCGACAGGAAGTTCGAGCTAGAAGTAGAAAACTGGTGAGCATGAAATCCCAATGACATCTACTGAACAACGGTTTAAACTTGAGTTTACCCTTTGGACTGATGAGGTATTTTCGGACATACATCCATTGGCCCAGAAAGCGGTAATTTTTCACTTTAAACTGTTGCTCTTGTAAAAACAATCAAAGACTAATACGCGTAATATCGGCAAATCGTAATTTTGTAAATAAAACGAGGAGATATTTTTTTGATATTTTTCGAAATACTCCTTTGAAATTTAAACTATTAATACTTGGATATTGCATTTAGTGAACTCAGTTGATTGTACAATTTACTAAATTTTGATCATGTTTATATTCAATTTAGATCTAATCAATTGATTCGCACATTGTGCCCAAAAATTGCATTAAAAAAGACAAAAATTGAAATTTTCGAGTCTATAAGCAAATAATTTGTGAGACATTTAAAGACTTTCGTATTTTTAAATGCTATAATTTAAGTGTTAATCTATTTGTTGTTATAATCTAATTAGATCAGCGATTTTCAAATTATTTTTTGTACCATTTGTTGTTACTGGGGACATGTTTTCATTAATTCAGAATTCTTCTTTTTTTATCTAAATTTCTATTTTAATTCCAAATGTTTTTCTTGGATCTCTACATTTTTTATCAGTGTTAGGTCAAAATGTTATCATTTAATTGGATAAAAATCGCAATTTTTATTTTTTCCGTTCATCTCAAACTTTTCTCTTTAATCTGAAATCTTAAAATATCTAGTAATGAAGAGCTTCAAAGTTTGAATTCGAAATTTACAAAGAAAAACGTCAAAACAGTTCATTAGCTGTCGAATTTGTTTCCAAAATTTCGAATTTGGTTTGGAAATTTCTTGTTCCCTAGAAATTACGAATTTATTTATGACTTTTTCATTATTAGTTGTAATTTTAAGAAAAAATAATTTAAAAAACGGAAAATTTGACCTTGAACTCGAAATTTTGACATAAAAACTTGAAAATGCAACTTTCATTATAAGGTTCTCTTTATTCGGGAAATTCCGAATTTCAAATAATTTAAATAACATGAGAACTTTCAAGTATCGAGTGGAAATTTAAAAAAATTGATGTTGGCAACCTTCCTTATTATGTAGCCATTTTTTCATTCATTGGAAAGCATATAACGTTCCACTTCAAAAGGTTTATCATCTTTGGTACACATGTCACAGTTTGAGTAACGCTGATTTTGATTCATTGAATTTTTGAGAAGTGATATGGTTTAATTGGTTTTGTTGTTGGAAAGTGAATTTTCTTTTTGTCTTACCTCTTGTTCCCGCTAAAATTAAATAATTTGAACTGATGGCAATTTCTATGCTTAAATTATGTTAGTAAACAACTTGAGGTAATAAAAAGAACTGATATTTCAACTAGTTTAATAAGCATAAATAAGAATGGGTATGGGTTGTAAATATAATATTTTGTTTTGTAGACTAATTGGCCCCTTGTTCCTTTAATATTCTCTTAAGCTTCCTTTTTTTTATAAAACAATGTTACTATTTATATTTTTGTGAATTTATTACCTTGGCAACTTAATGTAGTTTTAGTATGTTTATGCAATAATATATTAGGATGTGGAAATTACAAATTATTTTCTACTTGAAAATAGTTTAAACAGTTGTTTTGAGTTAACATTTTTAGTTTCAAATTTTATTTAAAATATTTTTTCGCAGTCATCTGTATTACTGGCAAATTAAGAGAGCATTTGACAATTTTAAACCTTAACTTGTTCTCTAAAAATGAAAAACGCACAATTACAGCTCGAAATTATGTAAAAACATAGTTGTTTTTGTTGTTTGTATGTTTATAAAAATAAGCGTTTGATGGAAATTTTATTATCTTAATAAAGATATAATATTTTATTGCTCATTTGTTTTTCTTCGCCTTTTTGGGTTGACTGGTCCCCGGGAGAGATTCGTTGGATGGTTTACTCAGAATATAATCTTGTGGTGACTCATTCTCTTCTTTTATGTTGGGAAGCGACGGAGAAGATGGTTTCTATAAAAAAAATTGTTGTAAATGTGTTAATTATTCCGTAGTCGTAAGTATACAGGGGCATTTTCGTCTGATGGAACAGAAATAACGCCAGAACAGAAATCGCCTTCTTCTTGAATGTTAGGCAGCGACGGGCACGATTTTTTCTATAAAGAAATATTTAAAACGGTTTGGACACATCACTTTCTCGAATTCAATTACATCGTTAAAATCAATCGAGCGGAAAATTAAATGAATTACCTCCAATAAATTTGTGCGGGGAGATCTTTTCAAATACGAAAAGTCTGGAGTTTTCCCGACTAATTTTTTAGTGACATCATCAGTGTCCATCTGGCCGGAAGCGATATCCTCTGCATTATCATCTTTTTCCAGTTCAGGGAAAAGTGCCACAAGCGGCGCTTTTCCTTTGGCATTGGGATCGATCACTTGAATTTCCTTATTTTCCGTTTCACCAACTTTTTTTACATTCGATTTATTCACTCCTAGTCCCACGAAAACCGAATCTTTAAACGCCAATGGTACTTGCTGATCATCGTACGTGGAACAACCTGGATAAATATTGTTTACTTCCTAGAAACTTCAAATGAGCTTAATCCCAAAGGACATCCGAGGACCTACCAAATTCTCTCCATGCTCAGCTGTTGTAACGGTATTTACGGCTTTGCGAACTACGATAATTTTCTTGTTTCTTCCTTCTTTCGGCGTGGCATTTCCTTCCATTGGTAAGGAAAGGTAACTTTTATTTCATTTTGAAACTTTTTCAAAATTTGACAAAACATTACTAATGTCAATCACTCTGCGTTTGAAAAAAGAGGAATCTATCGAAGCTTACCCCCAATACGTCAACATTTAATATATGTTTTGTGTCTTTTAACCCTTTTGTGATACAAACGGGCCCGCGGTCTGTGAAACAGCATCGAATATTTATCGCTATTTTTAAGTTCTTTGATTACTTGCTCAAAAATGATTTATTTATTGTTATGATATTTATCTAGAAAAGTTAATTGCACAACTTTGCATAGTTTCGCTCCACCAATCAAAAATAGAAATCCAGAATAATCGAAGTATATTTATTTATTGATTCTTTCCGTAATATATAAACAATATAAAGTTATACTGCATTATTATTTTTCAAAATCAGTAAAAACAAAAAAAAAATTAATGTATTTAGCAGACTATACTTATTTTCTGTATGGTATTTAGTGATTGGTCAAATAAGCTAACTGATTAAAATATTCATTTATTAATTTACGGATTCAATTCTTGACATCCTGGAATTATTTTATATGAACAACTTATTAGAGAACAGAATTTCCGGAAATCTTATTAATCCATATTTTATATTAAAATATATCAGGAGGTAAAACCCAAAAATAAGATCTGAGTTTGAAAATAAAGTCGAAATTTTAGTATTAGAATTGAAATTTTGAGAAATTATGTTAAGATTTATAAGAAAATTCTATAATTCTAGATTTAAGTAGAAATATTGCAAATGTTTAAACCTTACCCAAAAAAGCTTAAACTTGGAATTTTGATACAAACTCAGCTTGCATCTTTTCATTTAAGATTTTTAAAAATTTGAAATTTTAAAATTACTTACAAAAAACGTAAATTTTTGTTTGAAATTTTGACATCGGCTGGTAATTTGAATTTTTTCAAAAGATACTGACTTTTTTTGCTCAAAATTTTGACTTTTTTGATTGAAATTATGAGTTAAAAGTAATTAAAAAAATAAAAGCTCGCAATTACAAAAAAAAACGTCAAAATTAAAAAAGAATTAAAAAGTTACGTTGAAAATAATTCTCAAAACTCCCAGTTCAGTCTCGAAATTTTAATTTTAAATTTAACTGTTTTCTTTTTTCTAAAATGTCAAGGTCTTATTAAAAATTTAGAATTTGACTTCCGTTTTTCGAAATTTCAACTTTTTCCTGTAATTTCTAGCTAGATTAAACCCTACCTTTGTCTTTTTTTATTAAAATTTTAAATTCCATTCTTAGAATGTAAACTTTAATCTCAAAGCTTCTACTTTCATTTCTAAATCTCAAATGTTAGCTAGAAAGTTTTATGTTTTTTTCAATTTATTTAACATTTCTTCGGCCCAGTTTGGAAATATTTAAATTTTTTTTTTATGGTTTGTTGACAATTTTCTAAACAATTTTTGAAATGCGACTACGTGATATTTAAATTTATTAAAAACGTCACTTCATGACAGTTTACAAATTAAGAGGTTAGTTTATTTTACATAGAATAGAAATAATGAAAAATAGGAGACCAAAAATTAGATATGAAAAAAAATAAAAATTTTTGATTTTTTGATAATTTAGGAAATATAAAAATACATAAAAAAGGTTGTAGCACTGGACATCGATGTTTCGCTCTCATTTGAGCTCGTCAGCAGTGCATAACATGGAAAGGGAACAATGAGGAAGAAATGCTTAAAAATAAAAAATTTTTTTAAAAAATATAAAATAGAAAAATAAAGAAATTTTAACATGAATAGACGTTTCATCATCAATTTCCTGTGTTAAAAATTTAAATATTTGAAGCCCGATCCACAAGAAACAACTACTCCGAGGGCTAAAAGAAAAAAAAGAAAAAAAAAAGTTTTAGCTGCACGAGGGACCCAAAAGAAAAAAACGGGAATTTCGCCATAACTTCTTTATTTCTTAATATTTTTACACCAAATTTTGATCCCCTCCAATGTATCCTTCCTTGATCACAACGCACCTCTGCAAATGGTCATTCCATTGTTCAAAACATTTTTTAAATTCACTTATCGGGTTGTTCTTTAGGCCTTCCAGCGATTTTTGTTTTACCTCCACAGTGGCAGAAGGCTTTCATCTCCTGTCCTTTGCAAATCTGGGGAACAAAAAGAAATCACAGAGGGCTAGATGCGGTAAGTAGGGGGGTAGACAATTGATGTCATACCGTTTTTGGTCAAAAACTGCTTTATGAAAAGAGCGGTGTGGGCCTGCCCTTTTCTTGCGGATTTTTTGTAGGTATTAATCGTTACTGTAGAGAGGCGTGTGGAGGTATCTACTACTATCAATGATGACCAAGAGTTATTTTGGAAGTTTCGTATGGATACTCTCCCTTAATCTTTTCAGAACCTTCAAGTAGAACTTCCGGATGACAGTTTTACCTGGGGAACGTACTCCGCATGGACAACACCTCTGCAGTTGAAGAAACAAATGAGCATTGTCTTGATGTTTGACTTCACTTGGTGAGCTTTTGGGGCGAGGAGAGCCAGGGGTTTTCCACTGGTTTCTTTACGGATCGTATCTATAGCACCACGATTCATTACCAGTAATCACCCTGGAAAGGAGTTCAGAGTCCTCTTTTAGCTGATATTGAAATTCAAAACATGCCTGAAGTCGACGCTCCTTTTGCTCGCCTGTGAGAAGGCGAGGGACAAATTGGCTGCAACTATTCTCATGTGCAAATCTTCGGATAAAATCCTCTGAATTAAACACCATAATATCCCAAATATCTCACAAAGTTGATCAATGTTTCGGCGATGGTCTTCACGATCGAGAGCATTGATTTTGTGGACGTGTTCGTCATTTCTTGATATTAAGCCACGTCCTGAACGAGGTTGGTCTTCAATTGACATTTTTTTCATTTTTGAAACGTGGAAACCACTCGTTGACTCTGGTTTTACTTAGGGCAGCATCCCCATAAGCAAGCTTAAGGATTACAATAATTTCCGCGGCCGATTTCCCCAACAGGAAACAACATTTCTCAGCCGCGCATTGCTCTCAATTGGCCATCATTTTTCAAAATTGTAACTAAAGCCAAAAATACAAACCGAAAGTCAAAACCCACAATGTGAAAAGTTGAAATTTAACATTAAAGTTAACCGTCAACTAAAAATTTCTATTAAAAGTCGGAAGTTTCTGAGAAATTTTTTGAATTTAAAATTTTAAAAATACAAACATATATTTCAAAAAAATTAACACTTGCAGGAAGTCATCGTTTTGAGTTTTGAGTCGAAAATTAGAAATAAAAAAGTAGAAACTGAAAATGTATACACGAAATTCTTAAAATTTCGCATTAAGCTACATTTTCGAGATTAAAAGATAACAAAATTCCATCAGTTTACGAAAACATTTTTTGTCGAATCTGTAAGAAAAAATTTAATGTTCACATAAAAAAAAACTGAAACGTTTAGAGAAAATTTCGAATTCAAATTTGTAATTTGGAAAAGGAAATATCTAGATTATAGTTAACATTTGGAAAAACATTTAGAATCTTTAAAAAAGGTCCAAATTGCGAATAAAACAAAATACATATCTTTCGAAAAAATCCTCATCTAATTGAACAGCTAAAGAGAAACCATGCGAAACTTGAAACTAAATTTGAATCAGGCTACTTAAGTAAGAACTTATTTTTCCTTAAAATCATGGTCTCGCATAATCCTCAAATATTTTAAAATTTCTTTGATTTTGAGAAATCCGTCACATAGTGGCAACGTTGCGTAAAGTTCTATGAACCGAATACAGTTTTCTACACTCCCGGAATTTCTGCATATAATTCTATGGCTTACGTTTATGTCAATTTTGAATTGTCAAACTTGCCCTGTTTATTTTTATTGACATTTGCCGTTGTTTTTTGAGGTCGTAACCGAAATGAATCAATAAGAAATAATAATGCAGTAACAATCGTTAGCATAACCGCGAACATGGATTTCAACATGAAAAAAATTGTAAAAGATGCTGGTGCTGCACTGAGCCGGGTAGTTCAGGTGAGTTTACTCGTCGCCATTATCGCAAAAAATTAACATTTTGGCGTAATCAGTTAACAGAGGAGAAACTTGGAACTTCAGAGAAGACTGAACTAGATGCCCATTTTGAAAATCTATGGAGTAGGGCGGAAAACACCAAGAATTGGACGGAAAAAATTGTGAGAGACACTGAAGCCGTTTTGATACCGAACCCAGGCAACAGAATCGAAGATTTCATTTATGAGAAGATAGAAAAAAAGAAACCGGCCCGCCTTAGTAATTTGGAGTATTTAGGATTGGACATGATAGAAGCTGGAAATGTATTCGGTCCTGGTACCGGCTATGGCAGTTGTCTTATCAAAGTTGGGCAATGGGAGCAGAAATTGGGACAGATTGAACGAGATTTTATAGGATCTGCTGGGATGTGTTTTACGCAGCCATTGAGAAAATTTCTGGATACTGAAATGAAAACCATCACAAAAGAAAAGAATTTATTGGAAACTAAAAGGTTTGTGTGTTATCAATAAATTTAAATAGCAGTTTTAATACAATAAATGTGTGCGATATTGTATTTAAAAAAATCTCCACCAACCAAGTGCAAATTTTACTTAACGCAAGTAGTGTTCTGTATTATCAGATGTTTTTACAGGTTTGATGGGAGAGCTCTGATATACATATAAATTATTACAAGTTTAAATAAATTCTGGTTTCTGCCAAAAATTTAGTTTCGATCAGTCTCTAAGATGAATCCAATTCTCATGTTTCAGTTCAGCTAAAATTCTATTTTTAGTCTGTCTCTACAATTTTACTTGTTTTTGATCTAAAATTTGACTTTTTCATACTTTTTATTAAAATTTTAAGTTTAAACCTAATTTTTTATAGAAATTCTGAGTTTCTAATTTTAATTTTCTTTTTTTTATAATTCTAAGTTTATACCGTCAGATTTCATTTTTTTCTGTAAACTCGAATATTCCAGATTTAAAAAAAAATTATATTATGTTATTCATATTTTTTTGAAAGTTTTTGGGAGATATTTTTTTAATTATCGGAACAAGTTAAAAGGGTCGATCATTTATTTCCAATGCATGTTACATTTTCCAGGTAATTTATTCAGAGCATGATAATCAACTAAATATTCGATAAAAAAAATAATGGACGCTCGATAAATGAAATGAATGCTTGCTATAAAATTTTGGTACTTGTCAAAATAAGGGTTCAATAAAAATTATAGACACTCCTTACAAAAATAATTGCTTTATGTATGAAATTCATATGGTTGAACATTAACAAATATTTGATAAAAATAATATAGACTCGATAAACAAATTCAAATTGTTTCTTAAATTAACAGATATTCGTTAAAAAATTATCAATGTTTGATCAATTTAAGTCCAGTGCCAAATTTTAATGCTTCCTAAATCTATTTAATAAATCTAAGGACTAACAGACAATGTGCAGTCTAAATGGGTGGGTCTAGGAGCATGAAATTTCATACAGATGGTTTCCATAATATGTAGGTGAGCACTAAAATCCGATTTTTCAAAATTCAGTCTCTAAGATAGTAGAAATGGGCATTAGAAAATAAGCAATTTTTATGTAATGAATACAAGCGATTGCATTTAAAGTTGTCCAAACATTTTATGAGCTGACATCATTGATCAATTTGTCTCTACACAAATTTATCCAAATTTTTCCAAGTGATCAGTGGCCTATTTTCTCTTTTTACGGATTCTTTTCTTTTAGTTTCTAAACATTAAGTTTTAAACTCGAAATTTGGCTGTAATTTGATACTTGGGATGTTTATATTGAAATGTGGAGGAACATGTTTTTTAGATATTTTGAGTTTCTTCCTGAAATTTTCAGTTTATAGTCAACATTTTCTGCACACAATCGAAACTTTTCACTTTGTACTTTTTTTTCAAAATTCCTATTTACATTTGAAACTCGAAAATTCCTTTAAATTTCGACTTTTTTTTTGAAACTTTTCAGTTTAAACTTGAAGAACAATTCTTTTTAGAGTGTTACTTTAAAATGGACATTTTTTCTCAAATTCATTTTATACAATTATTCAAAAAAATAAAAAAATGTCAAGAACAGGCAAATTTTGCAAAAAATCGAAGTTACAAAAATGCCAAGTTTCGAGAATAAAAAAAATTGAAAAACAGAAATTTTCAGTTAAAATTTCGAAAAAACAAAATTTTGAAAAATGGACAAAATTTCAGAATTTTCAAAAAAAGGTCAAAATTTTTAGAAAAATGTAAACATTTTGTTAAAGTCGACATTTTCAAAAAATTGAGGCATTTAAAAAAAGTGGCGAATTTTTTAAAATAATTCAAAATTTAAAAAAAAAGCAAAAAGTAGACTAAAAGTTCGAAAACATTCAAATTTAAAAAAAAAACGTCAAGATTTCAACAAACAAAATTAAAAATTTTGAGTCAAATTTTCAGAATTGTGACAAGCCTAAATACTGAAGAAAAACCAATGTTATCAAAATTTTCAAAGAAAAGTCGAAATTTTTGTTAATGATGGTTTTCGAAAAAAGTTAAAAATTGTTTAAAGTAAGTTTTTGATTGAAAATTTTCATAAAACATTAGCAAATTTAAATAAATATAGAGATTAAAAAAAATACCATCATTTTGACCAAAATTTGGCAAATTTACAGAAAAATTCGAAATTTTGCAAAATGGTCCAAAAATTTTTAAAAAGAGTCGAAATTTCAAGAAAGTTGAAATCGTTCCAAAAAAATCGAAACTCAGAATTTTGAAAAAACTGGAATATTTTGAAAAGGGCAACATTTTCAAAAAGAGTTTAGACGAAACCTTTATTATAGAATTTCTAAAAAATAGTTGAGATTGTCAAGAAAACTCTTAAATTATTTTAGAAGTATTGACTTTAATATTTGCGAAATGTCGACCCTAAGTTGGAAATTTCTTTGTCAACATATTGAGTGTTAATTTGAATTTAAAAATTTTATACTCATATTGAAAGCCCTGTTTTAGTAGATTAATTATTTATTTCGAAATTTCATCAAAACTGGACATTTCAAATATAGTCTTGAAAGTGCTATGAAAAATACTAAATTGAAACGTGTGGGGGAATTTAAAAAAAATAACATATAGTAGTTTAATGAGAATGTTAAAGCATATTGGCGTACTTAAGTACAAGACACATTTAACATTTCTTTGATTAATATATATATTTTTTTAGGTTGGATTTGGATGCTTGTAAGAACAGAGTGAGAAAAGCCAGATCAATGTTAGGCCTGCCACCTGTAAGTAAGATTTGAGTTTTGAATGCCATGCAATGATAACTTAATTGTAATCATAGAAAAGCCACCAAAGTTTCATTGTTTATTTTTAAAATTTTTTTTTGTATTTTCCAAAATATTTTTAATTCTTAGTGGTGAAATTGTTCGATATTCATAACTCATAAGCTTAATAAATATACAATGAATATGAAAATGCACTATGTATCGAAAATCTTAGGATTTTCCGAACCGGTTTCGTTTTACTGCATCATTGACCGATTATATCGTAGTGGAATTCCCATATTTATTTTTTGTATTCTTTCCTTAACGTTAAGTTAAAATTGTTGGACATAATTCATCACATAAATTATAAACCTAAGTTTATTGCGTCAATTTATTTTCATGCAAACTAGAAAGATGGAGTCCCACCAGAAATAATTTTGGAACAGGTACTGTAATGTAGTAATGAGAAAGTTGTAGTACACACTTGTAGATAAAAATGTTGGTCAAATAATTAAACTGGGTAATGTGGGGATTTTAAAACAACCCAATGACCATGCCCAAGTGGTAACTATTATGCTGCAAAAAACTGCCAACCTAATTAATTCCGTCTTTGATCATCAATGCTTAAGCATGGAAACTAATTTTTTCTCCTCCTTGTTACTTCAAGATATTAAATATTGTTACAGCGCATAAAACCTCTATTTTTATTTTAACATTGATTTACCCCTTCAAGGCTGAGCGTGATTTGCGAGTCGCCCAATCGGAGTTCGATCGACAGGCTGAAATCACCAAATTGCTCCTCGAAGGCATTAGCAGCTCCCATGCCGCCCATTTACGATGCCTCCACGAATTCGTGGAGACCCAAGCCAGATTCTATTCCCAATGCACCACCATCATGACCGATCTGCAAAGAGAACTGTCCAGGTGAGAGTACCAAATTTCTTGATGCGATAGATTTGTGCCGTTTTGCATGGAAATGAATGTTTCAGCGCTATCAAACCGGGACCCGTGTTGAGAATAAACAGCGAAGATCTCGAACCCCTAGCACCTAAAAACACTCGTAACTCCTCCGCCGCTTTCTCTAACATTTCCATCAGCTTAGATGAAGCTCCAGACATAACACAAGTTTAATTTCTTTTGCTGTAGCCTACTGATAAGCTTTATTACGTTAATTTTATTTTAACAACTAAAATACATTCCTATTAATAGCATGCATGCTCTATATGAAGATTTTAATCATGTTTTCAATTAAAATTTACTAATACTAATACTCTTGATATATAACAATATACTTCCTGCAGTTCTCTCGTTATCTATCTTAATATAAAACAAATACTTTATTCTTAAATGTAGTTTATATGCTTTTGATTGAAAATTTATTAGTTTCTAGTAATATATGCTGATTTTTAGACATATCGTATAAAATAAATCAAACCAGTAAATATACAGTTTGGTGCAAATGAAAGGAATCAATTTATTATTTTGTGAATTGACGACTTTGATCAAAAAAATAAGACACTTTTTACTTTTAAAAGTGCGTTCGCTGAGATATTTCTTTTACATGTGACGTCCTTTATGTGAAAATGATGTCTTGACCATTTTTTTAAATACTAATTTGATAGAATTATTGAAACATAGCCGATGCTGGAAAAATTTAAATTGAAGATTGAAAACTAGAAATTTGGGGCTTTAATTTAGTTTGCTTTTTATTTTTACGTTTTTATCAAAGTTACAACCTTTCGAAAGTCACCTACAAATTTGGTTTTGTTTATATCCCTTAATTTCTGTGATTTGTGCATCTCGCCGCAACTTTACATTTACAAAATAATAAATGCAATTGCTTTGATGTGTGCCTTACTGAATGTATATACTACACATTTAATTACCTTTTTGTAAAAAGTACAGAATTGATTATTGAATTTGTAGCTGTAAGTTATTTTTGAAACGGTCGAATGTGGAAATGACATTTTCAGCAAGTTTCTTCATTTTTATTTTGTTTTGCACCAGCAGTTTATCCTCAATGTCTGACAGCGATCCCAATGCTTCTCCAAATCCTATTAATAATGAAGAAAGCGCATCACTGTATGGTTTCAAAAGAGCTCGAGTTGTGTGTGATTATGAAGCTAAAGATGATACAGAGCTCGATCTGCTAGCTGATGAGGTAATAAATAAAATTCTCCTTAATGTCTGGTAGTTGCCTGTTTTGTCTTGTAATATTTTAATTTAATTCATATATGTAATACATATTAGAGACTGACCGTAAATTTTAACAAGTTTAATAAGTGTCTGTTGCAGTTTAAACCGAAATTCTGTTCTGGTTGCAGCTGGTCTAATAAAAATTTGCAAAAATTTACGTGATACCCTCAGATTTAGTGCATATTTCCTTGACTGAATTAAAACAAATAAAAGAAGTGATGTCTCCTGCCTTCTATAAGTTGAAAAATATCATCTTTAGATTTCAGTTCTACGTTCAATTGTAATGCATTTAAAAAAATACCATTTTTGTTTTATTATTACAACATACCTACCTTACGTAGAGTTAAGAGGTTTCTTACGTTGGTCCACATTAATAATGAAATTTTTAGAGTAAAATTTAAATTTTGTTTTTGAAGTTAAAATGTTGCAAAAACAAGTTTGAAACCAAAGTTAAAAATTTGAGAAATTGTTCCAAATGTATTTGAAATTATTCAAATTTTTAAACACTGCTTAAATGGGTTCAGAAAGTTCAGATTTTAAGAAAATCTAAAATTTCGCCTAACTGAGATGAAATTTTCAGAAAAATATCAAACTTTCAGTTTTCGATCAAAATTTTGGAGGAAAAAATAAAAAAATTTTAATTTAAATCGAAAGGTCAATAATTGGAGAATTTACTCGCAATGTATTTTTTTCAAATCAAATCTCGCGTTTGGACCCTGTCAGAAATTTCAGTTTTAAGAAAAACTTCAATTTATAAAATAAATTACAAGATTTGACTTGAAATTTCTGATATATTAATGGTCACCAGGCTATTTTGATTTGAACATGAAGCAATTTCAGTAGTTAATATTGATAAAAACTGTATAATCTTAAATTGTTAAATATTTTACATACATGAGATAATTTATTGCTTTATGGTAACACTGATATAAATTCGACATTTATAGGTGGTACTAGTGCAGGAATTACCGAATGGCCCCAATGAAGATTATTACCTTGGCAAAAGGGGACTTCAGGCCGGAAAGGTTCCAAAAGTATTCCTGGAAATATTGTCTTAGTCTTCCTCCACTTAATATATCTAGAAAATGTCTTCTTATTGGGAGTAAAATTGTTTTAAAAGTCTTAAATTTAGTTAACATGATATACATTCCTTGCCATATTATAATCTCTTCGTGAAATTCATAAAATTGGTATAATTGTGCCATACTCATATTATTATTTGGAATGCTTATAAGTAATATTAAACCAAAGAATAGGGCAATATTTCTAGTGCAGAATATAAATTATGTTACTCTTCATTATTGTATATAAACATTATCAGGTATTTTTAATATGTTGCCACATTAATAATGAAAATTATCCAAATAACCATGACATTTTGTGTTCAGTATATTTGCTACCAAATACTCCTTTTTATTCTTGCTGTTGTTAATTCACTGTTGCAATAAACATAGTCAATAATTGTTCAATTATATCGAATTCTGCCTTAACGAAGGCTTATTATGTAATTATTTAGCGAGTAAGTAGTTGATAGCTTATAAAATTGTATTATTGTTAATCTGGATCCAGTTGTTAATTAAAATAAAATTGAAAATACATTTTTTTAAGTTTTTCATTGCAGTGTGCCAAAACTTCGGTTATTTATCTATAAAATGGGGACTTCAACTAGAATAAATTCCCTAGAACTAAATGTTTTTGCAAAATTCTCAAGTTT
Source organism: Dastarcus helophoroides (assembly GCA_028583605.1). Lineage (NCBI taxonomy): Eukaryota > Metazoa > Arthropoda > Insecta > Coleoptera > Bothrideridae > Dastarcus > Dastarcus helophoroides. Next base: position 7,451,479 of record CM053335.1, read on the forward strand.
GATTTTTGTTCATTTTACCACATTTTAGGGCATGTTTTCTTCTATAAAGGGGTGGGAACTAAACCCCAAAATTTTTTTTCCAAATGAAATGAAATTTTCAAGTCCTAAGAAAGTAACTCATCGACAAGTATCTTGAAACTCGGGCACAGGTATATTTATAAAAAATATATGTAAAGATCAGTGTCAGCAATTAATATTAACAAATAATTACGTAATTCTTGCAGGCAAAATATGTATTGTAAACTCTGGTAATTGTACGGTTTCGGGTCTTCTTGTTTTCCCAACTTTTCTTGGTAAAATTACTTTCCTTATGTCTTTAGCTTCCCATTTCTCCAAAAATTTTCTTTCAGAAACTGTTCATTTTCAACTTATGCCCTTTTTTACTTTGCCGCATTCAACGACTAAATTTACCCTTTCTGCGATTCCTATACACCACAAACATCATGCATATCTCTCATCGGCTCAATAAGGCCGAAACCGCTTTCATATCAACTATTCTACACAAATAACCTTCCAACATACTAACTACAAAACATATACACATCAGGAAAGTCAAACACTGTCCATAGGGAGAATGTTAATAAGAGATTTAACATTGAGAGCTAATAGTGGGATAGAGAGGCGGAGCCTTGTATTCTCCTACATCGGTGTAAAAAATTCAACGCAGAGCGCAGCGATCAGTGCTGGTGGAGATTTCAGTAGTACATCATAGCTTCTAACGTGTTTGGTTACGGGATTACTACTGGCAGGCAACAATTTTATTAAAATTTGCGTACCACATGCTGTTTGTTTTTTATTCCGTTGATTTAATCAACGTCTGAGGCAAAATAAAACTGATATTCTTTGATAACCAAAATAAACGAGATTTCCTAAACAAAATAAATAATAACTCTAATGAAGAATATAACATAATAACTCTTTAAATATTACAATATAAGGAGTTCAAATAGGCCGCCGGACTGTGCTAAACAATATTTCAGTCAGTTGTAAAACTCTCGACGAGTTTTTTCTAACATCTAAACTGGAAGATACGAGCATGCTGCGTCAAAGTAGGGGAATACGTTCAGCGGCCGTAGAAAACTATGGAAGGGACAATTCTTAGCGTTTTACATGGACAATGAAAAATCTTCCTTATCTGTATACTAACCTTGTGTGGAAATGCCGCTGCGAATAGTAAAAACGACACAAATGAACTTCCAACTTGCTAACCTCACGTGGAAATTCGTTCTAAGTTGGATACGTGGGTATTAGAATACTTGAAATAAAAGCGGTTTCGGGCTTATTGAGCCGATGAGAGAAATCCATGATGTTTGCGGTGTATAGGAAGCACAGAAAGGGTAAATTTAGTCGTTGAATGCGGCAAAGTAAAAAAAGGGCATAAGTTGAAAACGAACAGTTTCTGAAAGAAAATTTTTGGAGAAATGGGAAGCTAAAGACGTTAGAAAAGTAATTTTACCAAGAAAAGTTAGGAAAACCAGAAGACCCGAAACCGTACAATGACCCAAACTTTTTTGCTGAATACTGAATCTATAAAAAATACTCAGAAATTACATCACATTTTTTATTATCTTAAACAAAATACATCTGAAAAACATCTACTTCTTCTTAGATACACCAACAGTGCGTCCACGACGTCCAGTTGTCTTTGTGTGCTGTCCACGCACACGGAGACCCCAGTAGTGACGCATACCTCTGTGGGCACGAATTTTCTTCATGCGTTCCAAATCTTCACGAAGTTTGGAATCTAGAGAAGCTGATGTTAACTGTAAATAGAAGTTTAATTTAACACACATACTATATTTAATTTCTTTTTTAATTGTTTGGCCAATTAAAAAAAACTTTGTACTTTCATCTAGTCCAATTTGTTTTATCCACTATTATTTGACTTAATTTTTATATTTAATAAAATAGTTTAAAATAATTCATCAGAATATTACACTTATCATTCTAGGGCAAAATTAGTGATCACAACTTTCTTAATTTACTAAAAAAAATATTAATAGTTTTCCAAAACTCAAAACTGGGAAAGTAAAAATAGCAATAAATGTTCCACCAAATTAAAAAGACCAAAAATTGCCAACAAATGCTTCAAGGACTTCACTTGAGGCAGAGGTGAAAAAGCCATTCCACATATGCCAGCATTTTATAGGTCATTTCAATAATTTAATGAATATACTTTAGCACATGCTACCAACTGTATCAAAATGTATTTCTGATGCAGTCGTTTAAATGTGCTCTGAATTATAACCAATGGACACTGATGTATGTTTTCGTGTCACTTTACTTTATTTATAAGATGGAGAGAGAGGTAGTAATTACTTGAGCAGACATCAAAATAGGGTAGATAAGACAATAATCTGCCATCACAACAATTTTATTTTGTCCAACAAACTTATTTAATGAAATATATCTTTTTTTTTTCTTTAATCAGCATTATGTAGTAAAAACAGATGTTTTTCTATGCGAGTAGTCTGCTATATTTACAGTCAATGACAAAAAAGGTAGGAAAGATTAAAGTATGTGACCAAATATTGTACTACTTTTTAAAGTTGCCAGTTGCTGGCACATTACCCTATAAACATTCTCATCTAACATATGAAACTAAATTTTTCCTTTAATAATGTTAGCAGTTGTGCATGTTTTACGAAAAACCGCTGATAATAATGAAAACCAGTCATTACTACAAACGAACTGTTTAAAAGATGTTTACTTTTTCATAAAAGTACCCTTATTTGTTGATTATCTATCTTAAAACTGAAACATTTGGAAATTTAGCTACAAAATAATTTTTTTCCAACACTATTATAGAAACTGCACATTCTATGACAAAAAATTGTGATGGAACAAATGTCATTCCAGCACCCATTCAGAATATTTGTAATTCTACACACCCTTTAGAATATTATTATTCTCACAGGGCTTTCGACGAATCAGAAGCTGTTTAGTTTCATTTTAAGGCGGAATATCAAGTAATTTGTAGTTGTTGCTATGGTTACATCTAACAATAAAAGTATTTATTGAAAGTCTCACGTTTCAAATTTGTAATCTATTTTGAAGATTTTTATGAACATTTAGGGGTTTTTCTATAATCTTGTTAGAGAAAGTATAGTCTACAACACCTTTGGAATGGCATATTCCACACTCGCGAAACCGTAACCCTCGTCTGCGGCTCAGACTACAAACTTTTCGCTTGTATGGAATATGCGCCATTCCACAACTTGTTGAATAATATACTATTAAATTTCCTACCTTTTCGTATCACAACTTTAACCAAACTTCGGAGGCACTTATTTCCTACTACAGCAGAACCCAGTTGTAATGAATATGCAAGGAACCAACAAAAGCTCTAATAATTATAAGCAACACTTTTTTTAAATATAAACAAGGAAACGGAATTCCTTCATTATATTCAGGATTGTTGGGGTCTACTGCATTTGTACCAAAATATCCAAATGTTTCAAATACAGGATATGTTAGAGTGGCTCTATGAAAATCATACAATGTGTATTATAAATGTTAATCCATACAACCACATTTGAAAAAGGAAAAATCGTTCTAGTAACATTCTTTAATTAAAAATTGATCCAGATTCTCTAACACTCAGTGCCATATCACAGTACTCACCTGACTGTATTTACCATCGATGATGTCCTTTTGTCTGTTCAAGAACCAGTCTGGAATTTTATATTGACGAGGGTTGGACATAATCGTAATGATTTTTTCAACTTCCTCTTCAGAACATTCACCAGCACGTTTGTCTAGGTCAACATCGGCCTTTTTCAAAACAATGTTGGCGTATCTCCTACCAACACCCTTAATGGATGTGAGGGCGAACATAACTTTACGTTTGCCATCGATATTCGTACCAAGGATACGAAGAATGTGTTGAAATTTCTCCGGTATTACCAAAGACTGAAAACATAATAGAAATATAGGTTAGAATAAGTACAAAGATGATTATTAGGAGATTTGAGGACTAAATTACAAAAATATATCGAAGGGATGTAAGCCAAGATATTATTTTTGATCATTTTTAAATTTCAGTTAAAGATGATTAATATAAACGCGGATAATCTTGAAAATTAAATCGACTCACCATTTTGACAGGCTACGAAACCGCCTTGAGAACTAAAAAGAGAGAAAGAAATATAAAGGTGACATATGTCAACAGTGACTATCTTGGTATTTGTGCCCGGTGCTGTTGGTACCTCTGAGAGCATAGAATAGGTCACAAAAGAAAGCTATCACAACATTTGTGTCAATATATATGTTTTATGGTGTCAACATGGATGAATTTTCACTCGTAACTATTTTATTTTTACAAATTTTGGTAAAATTATGATATTTAATGAAATGCTGATTGCAGTGATACATATATTACTTTGGAAAAATTTACTACATAATTTTATTCCATTGCTTCCTAAGAGATATAGAGAAAGTATTTCTATTGTCCTCTTCTTCTGTGGTTTTAGAATCTAGTGACTTTTTGTCTTTTATTTTAAATAAGTTTGAGAAAATTTAATGCAGATAAATAACTACAAAACAAAATACGATACATGGAAAAATTTCCATTTATCCATTTAAAGCGTTTTAAAAAGCTTTTATGTTGTTTTTGATTTTGTTCAAATGGTAACATATTTTGCACGCAGTTGATTGACGTCTATTTTTTATATGTATTATTCAAGAAAAACTTCCAAATCTTCCAGTAAATAATGACGAATTATTGTTATATTTGTAAAAATTCAGATCCGAACGTTCCTCATCACAGGTAAACCCACATACGTATACAATAACATAACGTGAGATGCATATTTATATGTCATACAGAGTGATTCCTAAAAAATAAGAAATCTTGAATCTGAAAGTACTCCATTCAAAGATATGACGATTGAATTAAGGTTGCCAGGTGTCCGAATTTCGCCCGGACCGTTCGGTAATTATTAAGTAAAATGTTCGTGTCCGGGAAATAGATTTGTTTGGTAATTTAGAGTTGGCTGAGAAATAACCTTTTCCATTTGGTCGACAAAAATAATTTTTGAATGGAAATATGAAATGAAGATCTTTTTTTTTTTTGTTGTGAGGAATTATTATGGACGCTCTAAGGACCTTTTTTATTTGGTAGTCGAATGCTGGCAATCTGGCAACACTAGGTTGAACGAACATGCCTTTATGCTTGAACAAAAATCTAGCCTATATTAAACATGTATCGTAAAATCAAAGCTAACTAACCTTAGGAAGTGATCTGTTTTGCATATTTACCACCACAGATTGGTGTCTTATCCTTATTATTCTTGGCCACTTTTATTTTACATTCTCAACTTTGTTTATTTATTGCTTGTTAAATTTATTATTTTTGTTGAGCCCTCAGCTTTGAAACAAGCTGCAAATTTCTGAGACTATTACTTTGGATTAATCCTAAGTCTGGATAGTGTGAGGAACTGTGAAATAATTAAAAATATAGTAAACATCTCGTAAGGTGTTGCTCCGATTAAATTTTTTGTGCTAGCATAACTTCTTCAAAGAAATTTGAGGATAAGAATAGAATTAAGAATTGAATATTGAGTAATGTATCAAATTTATGCTGCTTTAAAATACAAGGAGGGTATTTTAATTGGCAAAACTGTAGACTATCTAATTTTTTACAAATGGTATAATATTAAGGAAATTATTTAAGAAACACCAGCAAAAATTTATTTTAATCATTAATAATTAAATACAAATGAAATGAATTTCCAAATATCTTGATAACGAAGAGATTGAAATGTGTTACTTCTGCAAATACAAATATTGTTTCAAATTTTTAATTCCTTATGAATCACTTTGTATAATTAACTTAATAATTGACTTTTGAAAGTATTTAAATAAAAAGGATAATTCGATATTAAAATATTATTTTTATAGATTTCCCACCGATCCTGTTGTTAGAAAAAGTTGGCTGAAAATGCTTAAATTAGAGGAAGATGATATCTTCAAATCCACTCAAGTGTGTGCTAAACATTTCGAAGCAAATTGTTATGCAAGAACTGATTGGCGACAAAGACCTGCTCTACTTCGTGGTAGTGTGCCAACGCTCAATTTGCGACGTAATAAAAAAAAGTGGGCCATTTTCAGTTAAAGACTAGTATTTGATATAGTAAGGTACATATTTTCTAGGTTGCACAAGATGAACGAAGGCGAAGCACCTATAATCTCCTTAATGAAACATTTGGTCACCACTGAAAATTTGGACTATGATGAAAATATGACGAATAAATACTTATCAGGAATATGCAAACAAGTTAATCGAGATGCAATAATGCCCGTAGTTCATAATAACATCGATTATGAATAATGAATAATCGTGTGAATAATAAACCAATTCTATTAACAGAACATGGAAAATCTTACCAAGCGACAATAATAGTACCACAATGTGTAGAAGAATCAATAGGAGTATGTAGAACTGATCAAGAGACAATGACATTTTCCAAAGTAAATGAAGATCATGACTATTGTATGAATATTTACAAAATGCACGATTCTAGTAAGTAGAACTCAAGTGACTTATGCTACAGTAATTCAGTGTTCTTTAAATCTTTAGCCGAAAGTATTCTCCAGCCACGACAGTTAATCAAAGAAACCTTTGATACCCCTGAAAATTCAAAGCGACATTATGATAATCTAATGAGAAAATATTCAATTCTGCAGAGAAAAATGAAAGCTATGTCAACAGAAAATTACAGACTGCGACAAAGAATAGTGAAGTTAAAAAAAGTCATCGGACAGCTCTCTACGATAACATAATTACATTAATGTTAAATAAAACTATAATTAATATGGCTTATCTTATTTTTAGGACTGAAGTTTCAGTTTTGATCGGTTTTGCCCCATAAAGTAGTTTTGGTCATGGTTACTGCTTTGGCTCCAAATCAACCACAATTTCAAATTTATATTCAGAATATTTAGACAAAAGTTAAGTGTTGAAAAAAGTTGAAACCTTTTAAATTCGAGATTAAACTTGAAATTTCGATTTTAACATTTGGAGTGAAAACTTTCAAAAAAATTCAAATATTCAGTAAAGTTTAACAGTTATAAAGCAAATTAAAGATGAAACTCGATCTTTTAAACTTGATGAGCCTAAATTTTAGTCAAGCCCAGATCCAATAAGTGTGGGGCCCAATTAGATTTTCTCTCAAGGCCCCCTTTTTTGTTTTAGGTTTGGCCTAGCTGCTAGCAGAAATAGAATAATGTTTGTGCTGCTAGAGTTCATGTGTAAGAAAAAATCAAAAATTTTCTTTCCAGCTTCAAAATCCATTCTTTCCTTGAATTTTTTTTTTCGAAATTTCGACTTATTTCTCAAATTTCCTAATTTTGTTACAAAATTTGTCTTTTTTTTTAAATTTTGCATTTCATAAAATTTTACCTCTTTATCAAACATGACTATTCAAATTTTTATTTTCTGGAAGTTAGACTTTAATTCCCAAATTTCAGCTTGTTTATTAAAATTTGCCTTTTCCTCAAAATTTAGTCCATATTTTGATAAAAAAATTATATTTTTTTGAAATTTAAATAAAATACTTCAAAAAAAGCTGGCTTTCCGGAAAATTTCAAATTTTTACTACAAGATTAAAAAATTCTCAACATTTTTATTAACATTTTGATCTAATTTAGAGAGTAAGCATTTTCAGTACCATTAAACATAACATTTTAGGATAAAAGTGGAAATTTGTTGAAAAAGACAAATATTAAGAAAAATTACCGAATTTCGAAATAAATAAACGATTTTTGGAAACAAAAGTTGAAAAAGTAGAATTTTGACTATAAAATCGAAATTTCGAAAAGGTCGAATTCTGAAGAAAAGGCAAATTTTAGGAAAAATACTATTTTAAGAGAAAAAGTAAAAGTTTTGAGAAAAAACGAATTTTCCAAGAAAATAACCAAAAATTTTCTTTCCAGCTTCAAAATCCATTCTTTCCTTGAAATTTTTTTTTCGAAATTTCGACTTATTTCTCAAATTGCCCAATTTTTTTACAAAATTTGTCTTTTTTTTTAATTTTGCATTTCATAAAATTTTACCTCTTATCAAACATGACTATCAAAATTTCAAATTTTTATTTTCCGAAATTTCGCCATTTCTGGAAATTAGACTTTAATTCCCAAATTTCAGATTGTTTATTAAAATTTGCCTTTTCCTCAAAATTTAGTCTATCTTCTGATAAAAAAAGTATATTTTTTTGAAATTTAAATAAAATACTTTGATAAAAGGTGGCTTTCTGGAAAATTTCAAATTTTTACTAAAAGATTAAAAAATTCTCAACATTTTTATTAACATTTCGATGTAATTTAGAGAGTAAGCATTTTCAGAACCATTAAACATAACACTAGGATAAAAGTGGAAAGTTGTTGAAAAAGACAAATATTAAGAAAAATTGCCGAATTTTGAAATAAATAAACGATTTTTGGAAACAAAATTTCAAAAAGTAGAATTTTGACTATAAAATCGAAATTTCGAAAAGGTGGAATTCTGAAGAAAATGCAAATTTTAGGAAAAATACTATTTTAAGAGAAAAAGTAAAAATTTTGGGAAAAAAAGACAAATTTACCAAGAAAATATTAAATATGGGATGAGATAAAATTCAAAATTTCATGAAAAAGAAACCAGTCGAAATTTCCAAAAAATCAGATGCTAAATTTTCAGAGCCAAATGTTTAGAAAATTATAGAAATTAAAAAAAAGAAATTCCAAAAAGGGCAAAACATTCAAAATGTAGTTTTTCGGAAATTTTAACTGAAGTATTGTTTTATTTATTTAATAAAACAAAATTGTTTTGATTTTTTCTGGAAATTCCAAAGTTGAAATTTTGGAAAGTAGTAAACTTTTCAAGTTTAAACTGAAAATTTTCAGAAATTTGAAGAAATAGCTTGAAATTTATAATAAAAATATGCTCCATTTTTGTTTCATTAAAATTTAAACACGGAAATTTGGGAAACAATCCAAATAAGAAAAAAATTAGTTATTTCAAAAAATTAATTGTAAACCGAAATTTTGAGAAAAAAGTAGATATTTCGAATTTGAATTCGAAATTTCTAGAAAGGAGACGGAAATTTTAGAATAACAATCGAAATTTTGAGAAACCAAATCAAAATTTCTAGAAAAAAATCGACATTCCTATTTTTGAATCGATATTTCGGTTTTAATCTGCAAATTTAATTGAAGAAATGTCGAATTTTCGAATCTAAAATTTTTAAGTTATAACTTGAGATTAGACAGTCTTCTTACAAGGACTGATTTTATGGGTGTCTTGGTCATAATTTAATTCATGTTAAACACTAGTAAAAGCCAAAAGCTATATTTTATTATAAATTAGTTTAAAAACATAGAAAAGTATAACTATGCTTTCTTCTTTTTTGTAGGCAACGTGTCATAAACAACTTTACGTTTTTTGGAGTTTTTTGATAACTCTTGACTTTGACAACTGTGCACTTCAAAAAAATTCCTAACAATTTTTCGTTTGATATCACACAAACACAAAGGGAAACTGACATCGACGTCTTTCACTAGAAGTTCAATTAAACTCTCACTACTATTTTCTGATATGACAGTCTCGTGGGAAAAATGTTCACAGTGAAGCACCATGCAGAGTACTTCAAAACACGGCTGCTTCAAACCAGTATTCTGGTTTATGGAACTCAAATACATTTTCGCTTTATGCACCATTTGGTCCCCGGGAAGGTTTTCTTGGACCAAAAAAGCACCACAGGTGGCGCAAAGATTTCCTCTCAGAACGGCACTCGTAAGACTGCTGGCGAGATGAAACAATTTATTGAAGTCAATGCTGGAAATGCTCAAATAGAATTCCTCGATAGGAAAAGTGGCAATTTCCATTGGCGTGCAATCTTCAGGGGAAGTTGATGCACTAGCAACATCGCTAAGTAAACCGATATCGTTGGATTTTCTATCAGTTTCGCAAAAATCGAACACGGAGTCATCACTGAGGTAGCTCCTCCGTTTGAAATCCGCCGCATATTGGGTTACTGATATGTCCCTAATGGCGCCCAGACATTGATGCGGTGTCGGGGATTTCCCTTCCCTTTTCAAAACTTGAGAATATACACTTTCGATGGCGTCTTGAGTGAACCGATGCCCGAAAACATAATCGAATCCGTTCTTCAGTAGCAATTCTGCCACATCAGCGAACGACAACGTCGCCAAGGCAATGGCGCGATTTAGCAGCTTCAAACGACCATCGAAGGTTATTTCGTGGAAGAGGTGCACTATCTGGTGGAGAAATATGAATTTGATGTCGCAATTCTTGGACGTGATGGACATCTCGTGGTTTTTCGAGGCGATTAAAGAGAACCATTTGTCTACCAAGCGAACGAAAGCAGCTGTGGTGAGAGCTTTTCTCTCGAGGATGTCATTGGCTGCTGCCGTTTCCAACGCGACTGCAGTTTCTGAAGAGAAAACATTAATCGCCCCTTTTAGCGTCTCAGATTGAGATGGGTAAACGTCTTCTTGGGATAAGTGATCCAAGCTTTTTTGCACGTTAGCATGCGTCCTTTCGTAATCCCAAAGAGCTTGAACGTAACGCCCTTCGACTAGATCCGTTGGAAGTTTCTCTGCTTCAACGTAGGCTTGCGGTAGGCGAATCTTCATTTTCAAAAACGAAGCTTTCAAATTCTTTAAGATGTGACATACGTCGGGAATCACGTAGATGTTACGGCCGCTGAAACGGAACGAGTTGGTAAAACTTTGACTGTTGATGTTTATGTCCAAAGAATGTAATAAATGTTTGTTCGTCTCGTTCAGATTAATGGATAATGCGACAACTTGAAGCCCGGTTTTCTCAATGACGTCAATGCATTGAATCATGAATTCTTTTACACTGTTTCGATCAGTTGATTCTATGGGTGTCAAATGGCAACCAATCACTTGCTTCCAGGGCCTCATAACTCCTCTAATTAACACAGTAATTATTTTTTGATCTAGACCATTTTCCGTGAAATTTAGCGTCGTTTCGTCGTAGGATAGCACGCAAAACCTGTCGGAATCGTCCATATCTTTCACTTTATTATTCAAAAGTTCCAAAACGTCGTAAAACAATCCAAAATCGAGATTCAAATCCTGCACCTTTTTACAAAGCGTGCTGTACGAAAGCAAAGGATATCCGGTGCTGCGCAGGAAATTGTAGCCGTGAATCGACAGGGCATATCGAAATTTTAGTGCCATAATTGTGCTTTCCTTGGACCATTCGTGTACGCGACCATGTTGAAGTAGTTGGATTTGGCACGGATCTAAAAACGATCGCAATCTATTGTTCAAAAATTCGACGTTTTCCCGTAATTTTTCGTTTTCTTCTTTAACTCGCTGGACCTCGGTTTTGGTCTCGCGCAAACGTTCCTTGAGTTTTTTGTTTTCGCGCAGTAATGCAAGGTTGGTATCGAGCTGGAATAATTGTTTACAGTTAGTTTTGTTTGACAAGACTACAATTAATGAAACAATTTGTTACTGATCAATGAAAATGTATATTTACAAACGTATTAAGGGGGGATAGGTTTAGGACCTCATTTTCTTTAATGACTGTCATGCAAATTTTTGACAGATAAGGAGTGCAGGTAGTTTAACTAGAACATTTTATACATATTCTGAAGTATATCTTGTAATTTTTATGAAATATTTTCTCAGAAAATACGGAAGATATCAGCTGTTATGCATTGTGGGGTACTATTAGACTTAGTTGTTTGTGTACATTCTGGGGGCCATGGTTTTTTTATCTGAATTCAGTAGGGTTTCAAATTTACTTTTAGGATACATTTCTCTTCTATATGAACCTAACTTTTTCCTAAAAATTGAAAATTGCCTTTCTTTACAGGTGTTTAAACAAAATAGAAAAAAAAACATTATTTTTTATAACTTTTTTGCGAAATCCTCACTTAATCGTTGATAACATTCGAACGAATTGAAATTTTTATTTGAAACCATGGGAACATGTAAAAACATGTAAAACCATTCAAAAGAATGGTTTTACTAACATTTATGGAATGAAAATCAGTTTTTTAAATTCTCTAAACCTATTGCCCCCTTAAGTAAGGGATATTGAATCCTTACTTTACTTTCCTTAACGTCTAAAAAATGGACTTCATTTTCTGAATCTCCCGAATCTTTTAGTTCAGCTTTTACTTTTCCCATTTCGAATTCACATGAATTTGTCAACGACTCTTCGTTTTGGTCATCGATTGAATTTGAATTTTCTTCCAAGAGGAAAACGATATTCCCTTCAAAATATTCTGAAGGGTAGGATTTATCCTTGCTTACCTAAAATATACACTGTTCTGTACTCAAATAATTATGTACGCAAAAAAATAATTTTCTTACCTCGGTTAAATGTCGTGAAAACTCTGTTTCCTTGACGTTCGTGTTGCTTAATCTCTTTTTACCCTTCTAGAAAAAATAATATTTAATTAATGTCACTAAAAAACCACATTCGCTGTCACAAAAATAAACAGGAGTATATTCTATTTCAAAAATATTTAAGTTAAAATTTTAACTAATTTTCTCAAAATTATATCTTTTCTGCAAAATTGTTTTAATCAGATTTAGATTTTTTCGGACACTTCGACTTTCTTCTTGAAATTTTTTCTTCTCTCAAAACAATTGTTTAATAAAAATCTTATTTTTTTTTAAATTTCAAATTTTTTTCTTGAAATTTCAACTTTCCTGTAAACAATTCTTTAAAATATATTTTAAAACTTTTCATGAATTTTTATTTTTACTTTTCGAAATACCGACTTTTCTTTAAAAGAAAATATTCGTTTTTTAGTGTTATATGATGCTTAATAAGATTATTGAAATTGAAAATAATTAAAGATTTAAATTTACTTCACTCTAAAAAGGTTAAATTTTCCATCAATAAATTCGAATATTCATGATTTATCAAAATTTGAAGTTTAACTTTGGAATTTTCAGTTTTGTAACTCTGAACCCAAAATTCGAGAAAAATAAGTCATAATTTTCCGAACAATTTTTAATTTCAAGATTGAAGTCAAAATGATAAAAAAAAGCATAACAATTTTACATTTAAATCAAGAATCAAAAAAACATGTCAAAATTTCGAATCAAAATCAAATCAACATATTCAAAAACTTTTCAAAATTTCAACTATTTCTAGAAATTTTGAGGTTTAAAACTGGCTGCATAAGCATGGAATTCTGGTTAGATTCCCGAATCAGGAATGCATTTTTGGGCTTCGGAATGAACGCATTTCATAGGAAACGTAAAACCTAACCGAGAATCCGTTCGTATGCGATCAGCGAGTTCCAAACCTGAATTCTTGATTCGGAAACCTTATCAGGATTCCGTGCGTTGAGACCGGCCTTAAAAAGAAATCTTTCGAATATGTTGTTTCTAAAAATCTCGACTTCAATCTTGAGATCATTATTTTAAAAAAACGACTTTTTTTAAAACTTTCGGCTTTAAACGTAGAAATGTTAGATTTTTTCTCAAATCTTTGACTTTGAAATCGAAGTTTTTCCAGAAATTTTAAGCTTCAAATGAAATTTCGGGCTTAAATGTCGGAATTTTTCAAATTTTATATCGAAATCTCGAGATAGAAGTCAATTTGAGAATAAACTCGAATTTTTAAGAACTTTTTCGAAATGTTGAGTTTTCTTAAAATTCTGAGTTAAACCTGCAATTTTAAACTTTTTCATTAAAAACGTCGCCTTAAATATCGAAATGAATTCAAAATTTAGATTTGAACCCATGTCTCGACTTTTCCCTTGAAATAACAAATTTAAATTCGAAATTTTGTTTCAAAAATCAGTTTCTTCAATTTACTTTAATTTTGTTTGACTATTTTCTCAAGATTCCGTGTTTACATTTTTGAACTCAAATATTTTAGAATATCTTTTTTATAAAATTCACCTCCGTCTGGGGCAGATGGAGGGTGGATCGAGTAGCTTTGCAACTGTCACTGCTGGTCCCAAGCCCGGATAAATAAGGAGGGTTGGTAGACCAGATTAGCAACCTATCCACCATAAAAAGAAATGTATGTTCAAAGAACCACGCATAGCCTCGGAAATAGGACTGTTACATGGATAACAACCTGGCAACGTACTAGGACAAAGAGATAAAAAAACAAAAATGTACTTAGACTTGGGACCATGCAACAATAAGAACCAAGAAATACTAGCGAAAATCACAGAAAAAAGTATAGATATATGCAGTATCTCTGAAGTAAAGAAAAAGAGCAAAGGAATTCTCTTGGTTAATAACCACATACTTGTCTGCAGTGGGAAATCGAAAAGCGAAAGAGCCAAGGGAGGTGTAGGAATACTGTTACACGTTAAATTTCAACCATATATTAAAGACCTAGATTATATCAATGAATCACTGCTGTTTCTGAACATTTCGAATTTTTTTTGTAGAATCTGATCTAAATTGCGGATTTTGAAAGTGTTGAACGAATTGTATAAAAAGAATTCGAGGCTTAATTTAATTTCGATTTTAAAGCTTTCACTTTAAAAAGTAGTATTTTTCTGATCTCTGAACTGAAAAGTCCAAATTTAGAAGAATTTTCAAGTTTCAAATCTAAAAAAAATTTTGAATAAGCACAAATTTCGAGTAAAAATGCAAAATTATTTAAATTATTCTTCGTTTCTTATTCCTTGCATAAGATAGCCGCTTGTTGTAAGGTGGTTTTCATATAAATTTTAACACCCTCTCTAATATCTTTAGGGGTTGAATTAAAAAAACCTTCCTTAGCGAATATCTACGTCATATAATTATAACAGTTGTGTTTAACTGTCTAGTCTGAGTCTGGCTTTATGAATGTTATTGTGTAAATAAATTTTTAGACCAACGCTAGGCTGTCGTTAAATTTCTGGAACGTCTATCGTGCTTCTAAAGCTCTTGTGCAAGATTCTTACTTTGTTTAACGATTCCTCCGCTAATGGATCAAACGGATCGAATATCGTCGGTATGGCGTTAGGTTTCAATTTCCTCCAGCCATCGGCCCTGCGCTTTTCAAACTGTGATTCTTCAAAATGTTTCTGAAATACCGAATATTTTAATGTAAAGCATTTAAAATAAAATAAAGTACCTCGCACAAACGAGAACCTCTCGTTGGAGCCCAATCCGCTCTATTAACATTTTCAATCCATTTCTGCCTTCGATCTTCGTCTGCAGGAAACGAATAAAGTTTGAAGCCTTTCTCAGACCTGTTGCTACAATTTGGAGCTACGCAACAAGGCATTCCTTCTTGTTCTGCGATGCCAATTGACATTTAGTGCTATAAGGAAAAGTTAATAAACTAGCATACAAAATAATTAAAATATTTCACGAGCGTCAACCGCTACTTCGTTTGCGGAATTTCAAATATGGAAAAATTTTTTGATTTATAAGAATGTTTGACAACCTCAGGCAATTGATGAGAGATTACGTCATTTAATTTTGGAAAAATCCTGTGGTGAATTTTTTACAAATATTTATGTTACAGTCACTTATCAACTGTGAAAACATCGGAACGGAATCGCCTTAAGAAAAAATCAGAAACTCCGTTAATCCGACCTCGGATAGTTCAACTTTTCGGATAACTCGACCTTCATCTTGGGAATACAAAAAATTAAAATTTTTAATTTGTAGCTTGTTAATCTTTTTTTTTTAACTGAAATACAAATCTTGTCCCATGAGGCCAAGAAAGATTAAAAAACACAACAAAGGTTGCTTTAACGCGTTTCGATAGTCAAGCTATCATCTTCAGAGAGATATCTATTTTTAAGCAAAATGTTGTGGATTCTAAATTTTATAATTCCGAATTAACATTTTTAAATTCGTAAATTGATAACAATTTTTCATAAACTAAGTTTTTTTACAAAAAGTTTTTTTCTCGAAATGTGTCTTTTAAAGTCAAAAACCCGATATGCTGAAATTTTGTGATTAAAGTCAAATCTCGTAAGTAATGAAGGTCGAAATTTATTGATTAAGGTTAACATTTTCTGATTAAGGTGAACTTTTTTTTTCTTTTTTTTCAAAGTTTTCACCTTAGAACTCAAAATTTCGAGAAAACTCCACAGTTTGAAATTAAAGTCCAAATTTTGATTCTTAAGTTGAAATTTTAGAAAAACGTAAAAATTTAAATTTCAAACTAAACATATTGACAGAATACCCGAAGTTTAAACAAAAACCAGAGATTTTAAGAAACTTCTGACATTTTCGATTTTAAAAATTTGAAGTTACTAATAGCGTGGGTCAAATTCCAAGCTATAAAAAAATCAGTCTTAAACAAAAATTTTGAACAAATTCAGGTTTCTTTGAAAGTTTCTATCAAAATGAAAGCATTCTTTATGAAAAAAAGCAAACTTTGGATTTTGATTTTAAAATTTTTAAAAACTTATCGAAAATTCATGTTTAAACTTGACATTTACAAACTCGAAAATTTATAGAAAACAAAATTATAAATTTCTAGTTTTTCTTGAAATGTTTTAGATAAATAGAGCCAACCTTTGTTGTGTTTTTTAATTTCTCTTGATTTCAGGGGACAAGATTTTGTATTTCAATTTTGGGGATAAACATGGACCAGTCCGTCCCACCAAAAAAAAAAAAAATCATTTAAATTGCACATTTTAGTTTTTTTTTTCTAAAATGTCCACTTCCAATACGAAATGTGGTATTTTTCCAAAAACTATGATATTTTTTTTTGATATTTACGCTTTAATCTCGAAATTCAAATGTTTAAAAACTTTTTACTCAAAATTAATAAAAAAAAGTTGAAATCTTAAGAAATGTTTATGAATTTAGTTTTGTTTATTCGAACTTTGATCTTAGATTTAATCGAAATTTAGATTTGTTTCTGAAATTGTGCAATTGTTTCCTCTAAATTTGGCATTTTTCCTCAAAATATCGAATTGAAACACGAAAGTAAAAAATGTGTCAAGGTTTAACTTACAATTTTAAGAAAATTTGGAAAAAACCTCGAAATTTATGTAAAAAAAGTCCAAAGTTTTCATTTTAATCATAACATTTTGACTTACAACTCGAGTGTTCGAGTATTTTCTCGAAATTTAAAATCCTTACTATAGGCCGGAATTTAGCAAATTAAAACTTCTTTTTGATCTTAAATTTTGGACAAAATCCTGAAATTCTTTTTTCATTCTATCTATTCATTATTCGACCTTTTTCACCTTTGAGGCTCGCCTAAAATTTTTAACTTCAAAATTCGGAATTTTGTTTTGAAGTTCAAAATTTAGATTTTTCCTAACATTGGATTATTTTTCTTTCTTTTCAAAATTTTATCTTTAATTCTGAATTACAAGCTTTTTTTAAATTGCGAAATTTTTTCATAATTCTAGGTTTTTTTTAAAAGAAATTCGATCTATTTTTCAAGCTTTGAAACAAATCCATACCACTGTCATCTCAAAATTTTTTTTCTTTTAATCTTTCTTTCTTTCAAACTTTAATATTTTTCTAAAATTTAAATTAGGAAGTCACCATTTGTATATTTTCTAAGAAATATTGACTTTATATATTTAAAACTTCAACCTGAATCGAAATTTGAATTTAAATTTTTTCCCTAAATTTCCATTTATTTCTTGAAATTTGGAGTTTTGTTTCGAGATTACCGAAAATATTCTATCTTTTAAATAAAAAATTTAAAATGAGTACTCGGAGCTGAACCGAAAACCAGAAACAACCATTATTTTTGTTGGAACGTAAACCGGAACTGAACTGATGTAATTATTGTTCGGAACGAAAAAAATAGCGGTTCGAAGCCCTGGTTTTATTAAATATACTCTCTAGGGGACAGCAAATTATACATAAAAATCCTGCACCTTCAAAAGAAAAGTTTGGGGCATCCATTCAGATAAAAGTTTTTAAAAAGTATAATTTAAAGAGGGATATTTTACCCTTTTTCAAACCGAATAGGTTCTCTTCAATAACATGCCCAACAAAACGATCACAGAAATAAAATATACAATTTAAGTATTCCAGTAACAACTTTTATTCATATAACAATCAAGTCCAAGGTAGATAATTACAAAACATTGCAGTGCCAATTACAAAGTAGCTCAAAAAATACAATGATACACATTTCTCCTTTATGGTTATATCTTTGCCCAACATAAATTTGCCATACTTTCCCTCTTCAAGGTATGGATATCGTTTCACAAAGAAAAATGACACATACCAATACAATACTGGACTAGCCGAAAACAACATCCTTGTACTCACTTGAATATGAATGCAAAATAAGCAAAGAATTGCCAAGAAACTGATATGTACTACAAATACAATTAAAGAAGGAAAATCGTCTAAACTCTTCGTTTTCTGGATTTTTGTCTTGGTGACATCCAAATTGAATAAAAGCTGTAAATTCCGCGGGAAATTATTCCGTAAGTATCGCGCAGAACACGTTATTGCTAAGAATAACGCTGGAGAAGCTAATAAAAAATTTGGTATTTGTTTTATTTCATAGTATCTTAAAAAGCCAACATCCCAGTAATGCTTCTGAACGTAAGAATACGCTAACGGTAATTTATCAAAACACCATGTTTGATTATGAAGTGAAAAAGACCCAGGTAATATTAATTCATGTTCTTTGGCATAGGAAACGACAACATTATCTAATTCATTGTGAAATGTTGCACAGAACCTTCTATAACAATAAATTTGGTAGCAGACAAATGGAGTAAACGATAAAAGGAGGTATGGAACAGCATTTAAAATAATAAGTAAACTCTGCCGAACTTTCTTTAACCAATGACCTGCTTTAAAAATTTCTTGTACAATAATACTCACAAATACATACATTAAAAATCCAATGTTCAAGATACCATTTGATCTCGCTAATGTACCAAAAGCCAAAGGTAATACATACATAACACATTTTAAATTTATCGAAATGCCTCGACTCACGAAATAAGCATACAACTTTAGACAGTACAGCATACTTTTGAAAGTTAAATAGCAATATAAACCTTCCGAATAAGGAGCTGAGAAAAATATAGATGCTGGATTAACACAAAATAAAAGGGCGGAAATCGAAGCTATTTTTTTGCCAAATAAACGATCAGTTAACTCGAAAAGAGTGCGAGTTGTCTCTACAAATAGGAACGTATTGAAAATCAGGAACACAACAAGTAAAATGCTTTCATCACTTAGAATTGCCCCAAACGTGAAAAATAGGGGAAAAGAAATTAATCTAACTAATAAGGGTAATAGAGGGAAAAAAGCAGTGACATTTTCGTAGGTGTAACCGTAGAGAGCTATATGCATAAAATACTGCGCATCCCATCGTAGAAAGCCTCCAAAGAAATATTCAACGATCCTATCACCAACTGTGGTTGTTCTGATTCTCTTCGGGTAGATAAATACATGAGCATCATGGTCTGGTATTAAAAAATTAAACAGGATCTGTAGCACAATTACTGTTACTCTCGAGATAAATGAGATCTTGGTAATTTGCGATATCATTCTTTTTTCACGAGAACTAAAAATAAACACAATTTAACAGTATGTAACAATATGTACTACTGATTAATATAACCTTTACCTATCATTTCACTTACAATAACTTGTTATTTTTGACTTAATGGTATTAAAAATATTTCAACGTTATATAGGGCAGTAATGAAGTGAATTTATTAAAATATAACATGGTACAAAATAACAATAAGATAAAATCGAGAACCAACCATAGAAATCACATTTTTCACATTTTCACAACACAACTTATAAAAACAAAACAGATTAGGGAATTCTATGATTTATGAATAACCTAGAATATTGATCATAGAATAAAATGCTGCAAGATACGATGCGGTAGAGTTGAATATTGCGTACATATCGCAGCGCCACCGTAGCCATGCTGCCAAATGTTGCAAAATTTGTTACCATTTTTTTAAGATTTGGAGATTCTAGAATCAATTTTCAGTGTATATCCATGGATTCACTTGGGCCACTTTGGCACAAACGCCTCAATTAATTATATATCATAACTTCATAACTATTTACCCGATATGTCATATTTTTAATTTGTGCTATTAAAAAAACTAAAGAAGCGAAAGAAATTGATCGAGTATGTATGACGCTCTTGAAAGACACTTGGCAAATAAAGTATGATTTATTACAACCTCAACTCAGAGTTTTTACCTCCTAGGCCCTAAGCGATGTCCCATTTAACTGCCTTTCAACTCGATCCAAATGAACGTTACCATTTATTGTCCACAAAACGGGATGCATGTTTCTCCGTAATACTCATTTATTAAAAAAATAATAATAGAAATGAACACAGCTCAAAAAATAAATATTCGAGTATTTCCGTAATTACGCTGTACGTTTTCTAAAAAATTAACTGTTTTTTTTGGCCTATGTTGGGTATTTCGCCGTTGACACATTTTTTATAAGAGCGTCTATAAAAAATGTATCCGGAATTCACAGGTTGTCGCCATAACCTTAAAGCCGATAAATCTTTAATGAAATAATCGGCAGTTTGTGCAATTAACATTAATTTTATGGATGAGTCGTTATAAAAAATATAAATATATAAAAATAATTGTCATACATTTAAATTTGTTATAACGACGTATCCACAAAATTAATGTTCAATGATTTTTGGCCGAAACCGAAACAGAATTTCGGCGGTGTCGACCGAAATCAAAACCGAAACTTATAAAAATTACATTTATACACATCTATGTTTAAATTTCGTAGAAAAATTGTATTGTCACATTATTTTCTATTTTCTATTATATTATTTTCCATTGTAAAATAATGAAAGCTTTGAGAAATTAGGCAGGATTTATTTAAAACATATTTTAGAAATTTTTAAACATTCTTTAATGATACATTCATTTAATAATAATAATATAGAAGTATTAAAATTCAAAAAACTTGAACTCGAAATTTCACATGAAATTTAAAATATTTACACTCCTTTCAATTCTTAATCCAAATTGTAAAAATAAGGGTCAAAATTCCAAGTTTGACAATTCGTAATCTAATTGCTGGAACAATTAAACTTTGAATTTTCTGAAAATATTAAAATCTCAAGATTAAGGTCCACATTTGTAAAAATAATCCAAATTTTGAAATAGAAACGAAAATTTGAAAGAATAAAACTTGATATTTTTCTAAAAAATATGTTAAAGAAAATTCGAAATTTCGAACAACATAAAAAAATTATTTTTTTGAGAAAAAATTTTAGGTTTTAATAAATCACTTGGATGTTTTGAGCTTTCCTAAAAATGTTCAATTAATAAAAATATAAGTTTATTCTTCAAAACCAAAGATTTAAAGATGAAGTCGGTTGAAATGACCAAATTTTTAAAAAACTCGAAATTTCGAATCCAATTTGAAATCTCTAAATTTTTCTTAAATTTGAAGACAAAATTGCGAACAAAATTAGAAACAAATGCGAACAAATGCAAAATTTCAAATTTAGCTTTGAAATTCGAAAAGCTTCGACATTTTTTGAAGTTGAATAAAAACAATAACGCTTTAAATAAGAATTTAATTGTTTAGCCACTAAATTCTAAAAATTAAAACCTTACTTTCAAAAAGGAGACGCAAAATTGTGTTTGTTTAAGTTTAAAGAAAAACAAATTAATTAACAAATTATCTGTTAACATTTCCAGTTTATCATGAAATATTATGTTCGGTGGACATTTCAAGAAAAAATTCAGGTATAAAATCAGTATTTTGTGATTAATATATGAAATTTTTGGGAATTTTTTGACAAACATTTCGAGATTTTCTCCAAAATGATAATCTTTGAAAATTTCAAGGTTAACATTGAAATTTTGCTTTATTTTCAATTTCCAATTTTAAGTTTTATTAGTGAATTTTTCTTTGATTTGTCATAAAAGTATCAATTGTTTAGTTGTTGGTAAAAACCATTAACAAGCTTTTTAAAATTTGCGACACGACTAGGATGATATTTAATAAATCTCAAGAAAAATTTACATTTAACATTGAAATATTTAAAAAAAATTTCTTATAAATTTCAATTTTTTGCCAAAACCTACTTTCTTTGCGAAATCTTGTATTAAAGTTCGAATTTTATTTTCATTTATTTCCTCTAATCTGAAGCTTTTTCTCAAAATGTAGAGATTGAAAGCTTTTATTCAAAAATTTCCATTTTCAAAGTATTAAGATTAAAAAATCAGCTAAGAGCGAGTAGAACTCGAACAATTAGGTTCCGTATCAATAACTGCAGTAAAATTCAATAGACCAAATGAAATTAGTTTTTATTTATGTATATATTAAAATCAAATTTTCTTGTGCGGTAATTGAAAAATACACAATTTTTAAAATTGAAACTTAACATTTGAAATTCTGAATTTTTAATTTTGCTTAAAATTTAATTTCTTTTAATTCCGAGTTTGTTTTGAAATTTGTTCTTTTGGCGTTCAAAATTCTTAACATTGAAAATTTTAGCTTAACATTTTATAAGGTTGGTGGAACAGACTGGTGCTTGGTTATCTTCAAAAATTAACAGAACTTGTCCCCTGAAACCAAGAAAGATTAAAAAACACAACAAACGTTGCTCTAACGCGTTTCGACGGCCAAGCTGTCATTTTCAGAGAGATATACAAACGTTGCTCTAACGCGTGTTGACAGCCAGCTGTCATCTTCAGAGTATCTCTCTGAAGATGACAGCTTGGCTGTCGAAATCCGTTAGAGCAACGTTTGTTGTGTTTTTTAATCTTTTTTGGTTTCAGGGGACAAGTTCTGTATTTCAATTTTTTAACATTTTACATTTTTTTGAAAGATAAATAGTTAGTTGTGAAAATCAGGGGTTTGTTTTTGGGTAGGTGCATTTCAAAGTAAAAAATAAGGATGAATATTCTCTCGTAACAAAAGTGAGTGTGATTTTGTCAGATATTTTACTAAAATGTCAACGAAAATGTCTAAAGTTTTATCCCCAAAAAACTCGCTAAGAACGATTTTGCAATTAATAGGAATGACCAATAATAAAATTCAACATTTTAAATGACTTTTGCGTTAATTGAAACCTGAAATGTTAGAGATTGACTTTGGTCGCCATCTGTAGGGAATTTGATTAACTGCAATCTTCAAAATGGCGCCTGAAATTACAATTATGCTTGCTTATGAATGACCTCCGTCTCTGTAAAATACATTGTTTCATGAAATGAAAACTATCTATGGTTTAATAATGAGGTTAGGCATTTAATAAATTCCTTTCTTTTTTATTTTAGTATGTAGATTATATTTTTGTTCATTTTAGAATATCGTAGCAATGCTTTTATTAAAATTGAATTTTAGAGTTAGTTTTAAATTAAGTCTTTTAATTAGGAATGTTCACTGTAGTGCAAACAATAAAAGAATAAATAATTTTGACAACATTCCAGGTCCAATTTCTTTTCCAATTATAGGAACGCTTTATCACTATGTGCCATTAGTAGGTAAGAGCTAATAAAAAAATTTAAAAAAATTCAAATTGTCTCCCGAAAATAAATACTTCTTCTTCCTTCGTTTTTAGGTGCCTTATCTATTGGACTATTTAGCCGTAGATTAGAATTAACTACTGTATGATAGACAATAGTTCATAAGTTACTTATGCATTTCTGTGATTACGTGCACTAAGGCTAGTCACACATGAACGTTTTTTAATGGTTAATGAAGCGATCGAATTTGATTAAAAAATGTATTTCGCTATTAAAGTATTTTGATGAAACATTTTAAAATAATGGCACCAAAGTGCAAATTTTTGTTTCTGTTTTTTTAATTTCATTTGATCCACTGATGTTTTTTTTCAAGTCCGATAATAATTGGTCTGCTGTTTGTTAGTTTGTTGGATTATATTTTTTCTAAATTAATCGCTAAATGAATCAAACATGTTTTATGAAAGAACATTTGCATTCTATCGGCATTTGGTTAGATATGGTTGTTATTATTTTTTCATTATGTAGATGTTTTTGTAATCTTATCTATTTATTCAACGCTGAAGCACACGCTGTATGTATACTGATAGTAAAATTTGCGTTTTTTGATTTTTTAAAAAGTTCAATTAATTGATCATAATATACTTTGTGTTTTTAAGAATTTTCTACACGAAAAATGGATTTTTCACTATGTTTGTTTTTCTTCTTTCTAGTTTTGTGATAGCTATTTACCTCTTCTTGTTTTTTCTATATGTATGCTCTATGATATTACTATAATTTGTTCTGTCTAGTATTCTTCTCTCTTTGCTATTACCCTTTCTTCTTTATGCGGTCTTCTTATATCAGGTGTTCAAATGGAATAGTCATTTGGTTTGCTTTGAAAATGTTATATGCCTTTAGAGTATATCTTAGATAGGTTATTAATTATTGAGAACTGCAAGGTTTTAATTCATTTGAACTACTGCCGTGACAACCTACAGATGGAAAACCCTAGCGATTTATATCAAGTTACTCAGATTTTAAACGACTCCATGTTTTATGAATTTGTGTATCTCATTAATTGAAACCACACTTTCGGTAAAGAAAATAACTTTCTAAAGTATTTTCTTTTGCTTTAGACAATTTTAACCTCTTTACCTAAATGGGACGTCAAAGGGACACGACCGATCAGCCAAAGCGATCAATAAATAATCCCATGCCTTTTTGGCTACGTCCTTTCCTAACAAAAAATGACAATTCACTTGAACACCCGATATATTTGCCACTTCTTTTTCTTTCTGATTTTCTTAATGTTTTTTGTTATTAAGGAGTACCTTAGCTTTGAACCAGCATTGTAAACTTTTTAGCTACATTTGTTTTGTTTAGTTTTTTTGGGTCGCCTGTGTTCTGTGTCGCACTTTAAATTTCAGATCAGTAGTTATTAATTTTCTACCTGAAAATGGGTTTTACCGATTACATCAGCTTTGAAACTGTTATTGACTTTTTGGGCACCAACAAATGCGTTAAAAAATAATCATTGAAGATGTAAATCAAGATTTTATTATTTATTACACCCATTTTATTTGGCTTCTGCGCCTTTTTAATATTGTCAATTGTCCTTAAAAGGAAAATTAAATGCAGCTGCAAATTTCTAACATGTAATAATAAATTTTGTTAGACGAAGAACTAACAAAACGTTTTGGTTTAGGTTCGTACAAATTCGATCGCCTGCATATTAATGGAATGAAAAAATATGAAAAATATGGGGAAATTGTTAGGGAACAGATTGTGCCAGGGCTCAATATTGTTTGGCTCTTCAACCCAGATGATATCGAAGCGATGTTTCGCAATGAAGGAAAATATCCTCAAAGAAGAAGTCATCTGGCCCTACAAAAATACAGAATGGATAAACCAAACATTTACAACACAGGCGGGCTATTACCAACGTAAGTTGATAATTGGTCACAATTTTTTTAACCAGCATTGCTTTAAAACTTTAAACACACCCGAAAATTAGGACCTTTCTCACGATTTTCCAAAAAAAATTGAGCTCTTTTACAATAATTGGTAGTAATAAATAATTAAGCCGCGTTATCTCTTCCGAAGAGACGATTGGAAGACGGTCCTCGGTCGACGGCAACGGCAGGTTGAAATGGTAGAAGTTAGTAAGTGGTAGACTGGAACTTTCAGTCGTCCGAGGTAGTACCACCCCGCGTATCACTAGAAGGCGGTGAAATGGTGCTTACATCATGTTTCTGTTTCTGACACGTGAGTCGGTTTCTGCTATTCTTCTTTCCTCATCCTGTCCTTTTCCTTATTTCCTTTTTTCATCTACTCTGCTTTTTTCTTCTAATTATTAAAAACAAAGATGATGGATTCTCTTCGTGCAAAAAATTTCGGACGTAAACTACCCTCCCTTTGGATGTCCGGGTGGAGGGTGTACGACGGAATCCAAAATCGACGGAAAATTTGAATGTACCACGGGCCAAGTTTCTTTCAAACAATTCATTCAAAATTCAATTCTGTAACATTCGGGGTTTAAAATCAAATCTAAACTCGGTTCATCAACTCCTTCAAAATGAAAGGCCCCATGTGCTGTCTCTGACAGAAACCTAAGTCTCCCCATCCATCAATACAGTTCATTTGCTTTGCCCTAACTACGACTTGCACACAAAATTTCGACACAAGTGCGGAATTTGTGCTTTTACGTGAAGCGACCTGTCCTGTCAACGAGAAGAAGCACTGGAATCTGCTGATCACGATGTAATTTGGCTGAAAATCTGCTCCAAAAACGAAGTAATATTCATTTGTCCACTTTATTTGTCTCCAAACGATCCTTCATACAGACAGCTCTTCTCTTATCTCTCCGTAACCTTTGATCACCTACACACGAATTATCCAAAAGCTGAGGTTGTCTTTCTCGGTGACTTCAACGTACACAACATCCCCTGGTTAAGGTTTTCTTCCCGAACTGACGACGCGGGAAAAGTGGCAGAGGCTTTCGCCATCACTTGTGGACTAGCGCAATTAGTTGAGGAACCCACAAGAATTCCTGATGTAGATACCCATCAACCTAATCTACTCTACCTTTTCCTTACAAATTCACCAAATTCGTATAAAATCTCTGTGACATCACCTCTTGGAAATTCGAATCACAAGCTTGTAGCAGCCTCTCGCTCGCTTCATATACCACCTCCTTCCCAGACGCAGTCCTGTAGGGTTTGGCACTTTAACTCTGCAAACTGGGAAGAATTAAAAGACTTCTTTGCATCTTTCCCATGGTAGGAAGTCTGCTTTAACTCAGACAACCCTTCCTTAGTCGCCGAATCCACCACGGAAACTATCCTGATTGGTATGGAATGCTCAATTCCCCACTCCCAAAAGAAGTCTGCCTCAAGTAAATCTTGGTTCAATAAAAAATGTACTCGGGCTGTCCGCTCCAAAAATTGCGCATATCGTCGTTGGCGAAATAATCCCTCAGTCGAGACTCGGAGATGCACGAAATTCTTGTAAACAGGTTATTGATGAGGCAAAAGGTGATTTCGATCGTAAAATGCGCCAGAGGCTTATCAACTGTCCGAACGGTTCCAAGTTCTTTTGGGGATTTTCAAA
The DNA here is from genome assembly GCA_028583605.1 of Dastarcus helophoroides. Lineage (NCBI taxonomy): Eukaryota > Metazoa > Arthropoda > Insecta > Coleoptera > Bothrideridae > Dastarcus > Dastarcus helophoroides. The sequence continues at coordinate 7,478,451 of CM053335.1, forward strand.
GTCGATTGGAAAGAATTTTACACCTTCAAATTTTCCACCTTTACTCGATGAAAATAGCAATATTGTTACTACCTCCAAGGAAAAAGCTGACATGTTAGCCTTAATGTTTGCTGAAAATTCCAATCTTGATTCTCGAAACGCAGAACCTCCTATTCTTCCTAAGCTTGGCACTTCGATGCCTGAAGTTGTTTTCAGACAACGCACAATCAGGAAGATTCTTCTTGAGCTCGACACCTCGAAAGCTTCTAACCATGATGGTATTCCCGCTATTGTTCTTAAGAAGTGCGCCCCAGAGTTGACTCCTATCCTAAGCAAATTGTTCATACTCTCTTACAACAAAGGGGTATTTCTTAACATCTGGGAATTTGCTAGAGTGCAGTCTGTCCCTAAAAAGGGAAAAAGGAATCTAGCTAATAACTATTGCCCTATATATTTGTTACCCGTTATATCTAAAGTGATGGAAAAGGTTATCAACATCGAGACTCTCAAATATCTGGAGGAAAATGGAATCATCTCCGACAGGCAATACGGTTATAGACAACAACGTTCCACTGGCGATCTACTGGCATATGTTACCCATATCTGTACCTCAGCTATGGAAAAACATGGTGAGGCTAGGATTGTGGCACTGACTATCTCCAAGGCTTTCGACAGAGTCTGGCACCGATCTCTTCTCGCCAAATTAACATCTTACGGTCTTCCTCTTGGACTCTGTCATTTGATATCCAATTTTTTCGCTGACAGATCTCTTCAGGTCGTCGTCGATGGCATCTCATCCGAGACATTCGCGATTAACGTGGGGGTGTCTCAGGGGTGGGTTCTGTCTCCTACACTATTTCTGTTACACATTAACGATCTCTTCGCTTCAACTTCTAATCCTATATACAGCTACGCAGATGATAGTAACCTTGTGTCATCTTTTTTCTCCGACAAACCATTATCTATCGCTGCTTCAGATCGAATAAGGGAACAGCAGATACAGACGATTAATCGGAATCTCGAGATTATTCTGGAATGGGGTAAGAACAATTTGGTCGACTTCAACACTTCAAAAACTCAGGCCGCGGTTTTCTCTAAGAAAACATCAAGGGATAATGCAACAAACCTACTAATGGACGGTAAAATCCTTCCGATGGGATCTAATCTATCCTAGGAGTGAATGCGAACACTAACTTCTCTTGGGACAATAATGTGCGCGCCGTTGCCAAATCCGCCCCTCAGAAGCTATGCTTTCTTTTTAGAGCTAAAAAGTACTTCACATCTCATCAACTATTAACACTATACAAAGCTCAAGTTAGGCCAACACTAGAATACTGTTCTCATGTTTGGAGTTCAGCCCCAAAACACACTTTAGCTCTCTTGGATTCAATTCAAAGAAGAGCGATTCGCCTAATTGATGACGAGAGTCTGACCGATTTTCTCGAAACACTAGAGCACAGGTGTATGGTTGGCGACTTGTCTCTTTTCTACAAGTGCTATTATGGAAGATGCTTTCAGGGACTAATACGATTGATCCCCCCAAGGGCAAGATTCTTGAGGCGTACTAGACACTCGGAGACAGTAAATTCCTGTGCAGTCCAGCTTGACACAGTGAGGACTTCTGTCTACGGAGACTCGTTTTTCTATAGAACTTCCAAGTTATGGAACTTGTTACCGAAAGGAATTTTCCCCAAAAATTACAACCTATCCTTGTTTAAGAAGGCGGTTCATCGCCATCTATCCTTGTTTCCGCATTCTACTTGCACTGCTTTGAAAGCATAATGGGGTTACCCCTTGCGAGTGGATTAAACTTAAAAAAAAAAACTTCAGCTCTAGATAGGGTTATCAGCTGTCCTAATTTGGGTGGAATATTTCCGATTTTTTAATTATTTGTCCTGTGTTCTGCTTAACTTGCAAATATTTCTGGTTTTTGACAGTTCAAGCTTCATGGCTGTCAACTAAATTTACAATTTTTAAAAGTTTCCGATTTCTTGGACGACGATAATCGGCATTTTTTTTAGTGGAAAAAGAGTTATTTATTAGTGTACTCCTTGCTTTAATTTGAAAACTAGACAATTCTATTCGACATTAAAATACAACAAACAGTAAATGGCTCCAAAGCAAAGAATATAATTACTTATTTGTTGTTTTTATGGTCAATTAGAACATTTACAATAAGGATTTGTCTTACATTTATAATGAAATGAAATTTGCTCGTGAATCTGCCTATTTAAAATACCAAAGTACTCATATTAATAGAGACTAAAATAAATTTTGCAAATTTTCAGTTAGTATCAAAACTAGCCACTATTATATTAAACTTACCTAAAATTCCCATTTTAACCATAATAAGTAGATAGTTTGCTAGTTTCTAAACTCTCAACTGATTATCTGCTATTTTGCTGGAAACGGCTGATTCCTTCAAAATAGCAGCTTCGTTAGTTATTTTGAAAACAAACTGGTTATTTTCAAAACTAACCAAGTATCCATTTTAGCCATAACATATATATGTATGTTATTTATCAATGAAGTTTCGAGATTACTTCCATTGTGAATATTTAAATACTCGTCGAAATTCGCCTCTCCATTAAATATAAGGCCTTAGGACCCTAGGCTTCTTCTACTTGGAACCAGTAATTAGCAATAATTGCGTCTAATATTGCTAACTGCCGATGTGCTGAATTTAAAAATTTGATCGTCGTCCTACTATTGTGTATTTTGGTCAACTGAAAATTCGTGTTTTTTTCCAGAAACGGACCAGAATGGTACAGAATCAGAAAAGCTTTCCAGAAAGGCTTAAGCAGTCCAACTTCAGTGCAAAACTTTATTAAAGGATCCAACGACGTCATTCAAGAGTGGATAGATAGGTTGCTCACTTTAAAAAAAGAAAAATCTCTCGACTATCTACCTGAGTTGTCCAGACTATTCCTAGAACGTACGTCTTTAGTCTAACGTTTTTAACAACTTTAAAGCATACCTTGCTAAACCTAGTATTCTGAGGGGATGATTTTATATTTTCAGTGACGTGTTTCGCCATTCTGGACCTCAGACTGGACAGTTTCTCCCGTCAAGAATTAAAACCCTCTTCCAGATCTTCGAAATTGATTCGATCTGCTTTGGTAACCAACAGTTGTATTTTGAAGACTGATAATGGTCTACAATTGTGGAAAAAATTCAACACGCCTTTGTATAGAAAACTGAAAAAAGCCCAAGTGTTTATGGAGGAGTAAGATGGAATAAATAGTTGGATTTCTTTTAATTTGAAGTTTTGTTCTCCCAGCGTTGCTATAGATCTGCTTTCGTTAAAAATGTCCTTGTTTAGTGAAAAAGATAGCAATTCGAGCTTAACTTTACTGGAAAGCTATCTTCAGTCGCCAGAGTTGGATTTTAAGGATATTATTGGGATGGTTTGCGATTTTCTTCTAGCTGGCATCGATACGGTAAGAGAAATTGAATTCTCACTAGACTAAAACTTCCTACTGGCCGAAATTTTTGGAAAAGTCTTATCAGTTATCATTTTTTAGATTCCTGAAACGCGTCGTCGTATTTTTTGAATTAATATTAACGTTAATCTTTTTGTTTGTCAGGAAAATGTTGTGTTTTAGACCACATACACTACAAGTTTTATATTTTATCATTTGGCACAAAACCATAGAGTACAAGAAGCATTATATGAAGAATCGAGAAAGTTGCTTGCAAGTCCTCACTGCCCTGTCACCAAAGATATGCTTAAAGATGCCCAATATGCGAAGGCAGTACTTAAGGAGTCGCTTAGACTTCGCCCTATCTCCGTCGGCATTGGGCGCGTTATGGATAAAGAGGTTGAATTTTCAAACTTCGCGGTCCCACCTGGAGTAAGTAGCAAATGATTTATTACCACCGTGGCGTTTTAATTCAAGTAAACTTCTCTTTAAAATACATTATTTCATCACATGAGTTTGATGTTACTTTTGCTAATCATCAGTTAATTTTATGTAAATACAGAGAAACCTGGATAAGGGGAAACTTAAGAAAAGACGTTCCCAGTTATCCAGTTTCATTGTTGTGCCTCGTAAAAGAGATACATTGTATCGTTTTTTTTTCTGGGGGATAATACCGAGCTGACTGATGGGAGGACGTACACCATAAAGTAGGACGTACGTTTTCTTCCAAAAATCTAATTTAATGTGGAGATTATTAATTTTTCTTAGAATTTCTACTTTAGCCTTACAATTCTGACTTATTCCCAGTTTAAATGAAATACATAAATAATGCCTATTTCATTAGCCCCTTAGTAGTATTTTTCTCACATGCTTGCTCGATGTTACTTACAAGTGCGAAGAACGAACTTCAATTTACAATTTTTTAAGATTTCGTGATTTGTAATTTGAAGATTACATTTAATATTTCCTTTTTAAGGTGCTTACACTATGTACTAACAGAAGTATTTTATATTTCAGACCGTCGTTGTTAGTCAAAATCAGATATCATGCCGCCTTGAAAAGTATTTCCCAAAAGCTAACGAATTCATTCCTGAACGTTGGCTAAAGCAGGATCCTCTTTATCAACAGCCTCATCCATATTTAGTGTTGCCGTTCGGACATGGATCCAGATCTTGCATCGCCAGGAGGTTGGCTGAACAGAATATGCTTGTTTTACTACTGAAGGTTGGCTTTTGGTTTCGCTCATCTTTTCAATTCAGAATGAAACTATTAAGGTTATCTTCTATTTTCAGATATCCAGAAATTACAAGATCTCGTGGAATGGCAAAAAGACATTGGATTCAAGATCTCTACTTATTAATAAACCTGAAGGTCCGATAAGATTGAATTTTATTAAAAGATGATTTGTCATATCAAGAGACAATTTTCTAAAGAGAATATTTTATATGCAATTTTAAATTATGTACTAGGAAATGAAATTATATTATTAAATTGTATTTTTTAAATTAATGAATATTTCAATTAATAGAAGTTTTTTTCTCTAAAATTTTCTTTTGGCGTGGTTTAGTAAATGAGTGTGATACATCAGGTAAGTTTGGAACAATTGCAGTAGGAAAACATACAGTGGTAACCCTCCTTAAAATATATAAATTAATGAAATCTTTTAAAATATTTAAAGACATTAAAAATGAAAAATTTTAAAATTGTATATACCTCGATCTGACTGGTTGGGGTATGCGGTATCATATTATTAATTAAATTATTTTCCAAATTTCCACTTTCTTTTTAATTAAAACTGTTTAAACTTCAAATTTTTTTAAAATTTTGACTAACACTTGAAATGTTGGTAAATATTTTATATATTAATCGAGTTATTTTCTCGAAATTTTGATTTCAAAACCGATTTTTACGACAAAATTTCCACTAATTATTTGGGAGTTCTTATGATATTATTACATTTCTCGAATTTTTGTGTTTAAGCTTATTACCTTGGTTTCGACTTACTTGAAATTTGCAATTCAAATTTGATTTTTTTTAGTATTTCCATAAAATCTCAAATATTCTGCAATAGTTTTCAATTATTTAGTTGTAAACCGAATATTTGAAATTGTTGTTTTTTTGATATTTGAAATCGAAAAGTTCGTAATTTATCTTATAAATTTCAAGTTAGCAACGCCCAGCTATTTCAAGAAAAATTTAGACTAAAATTTTTACTCTAACCTTAGAAAGTGCAAACATTCAGAATAATTTTAAATCCGTTTTGTTTTCCAAAACAATCATATTTATCCGATTTTGGAACCTTAACCGATTAAAGTTGAGAATTACAATAAACCCCGAATTCTAATAATTTATTATACTACAATTTACAAAATTTAATTCAACTACAAGTTGATTTCGAAATGTTGATTTTATTTTCAAAATTTCGAACTGAATCTGCAATTTTAATTGTTTCCTTATTACTTCTAAGTTTTTCCCAGTAGGATTTTAAGAACTATTATTAGCGTCTTAGAAAAAATTATACATGAAAACCGTCATCCCTCAAAATACCAAATTGATTTTTTTTATCATGAGATTTTTTTTAATAATTACAAGCGCATTTAATTTGCACATCTGTTTCCTAAAATTTCGACTTTTATCTCAAATTATCTTTATAAATTTCAATTTTTTAATTGCCGCTTTACTTTTAAAATTCCGAGTTTTCAAAAGTTGGGTTTTCATTTAAATTTTTAATCCAAAATATGAACAAGTTTCGGGCATTTTGACTTTACTCATAAAATTTCAGTTATTTGGTTTTGGAGCATATTAAACATTTGTCGGCAGTCAAGTTTTCTTTTATGAATTTCCTAACAAAGATAAAGCATTTAACTTCTCAGGATATGTGCTGTGTACTTATAAGAATACTTGAGTATCTGTTTCTCCTAAATTTTGGTATGTGGTAGACTGGAACTTTCAGTCGTCCGAGGTAGTACCACCCCACGTATCACTAGGAGGCGGTGAATGTTTCCGTCTCTGACAGGTGAGTCGGTTTCTGCTATTCTTCTTTCCTCATCCTATCCTTTTCCTTATTTAATTTTTTCATCTGCTCTGATTTTTTTCTTCTAATTATTAAAAACAAAGATAATGGATTCTCTTCGTGCAAAAAATTCCGGACATAAACTACCCTTCCGTTCGCATGTCCGGGTGGAGGGTGTATGAGGGAATCCGAAATCGACGGAAAATTTGAATGTACCACGGGCCAAGTTTCTTTCAAACAATTCATTCAAAATTCAATTCTGTAACATTCGGGGTCTAAACTCAAATCTAAACTCGGTTCATCAACATCTTCAAAATGAAAGACCCCATGTGCTGTGTTTGACAGAAACCCAAGTCTCCCCATCCATCAGTACAGTCCATTTGCTTTTCCCTAACTACGATTTGCCCACAAAATTTCGACACAAGAGGGGAATTTGTGCTTTTACGCAAAGCGACCTGTCCTGTCAACGGGAAGAAGCACTGGAATCTGCTGATCATGATGTGATTTGGCTGAAAATCTGCTCCAAAAACGAAGTAATATTCATTTGTTCACTTTATTTGTCTCCAAACGATCCCTCATACCGACAGATCTTCTCTTATCTCTCCGTAACCCTTGATCACCTATAAACGAATTATCCAAAAGCTGGTTAAGGTTTTTTTCCCGAACTGACCACGCGGGAAGTGTGGCAGAGGCTTTCGCCATCACTTGTGGACTATCGCAATTAGTTGAGGATCCCACAAGAATTCCTGATGTAGATACCCATTAACCTAATCTACTCGACCTTTTCCTTACAAATTCACCAAATTCGTATAAAATCTCTGTGACATCACCGCTTCAGAATTCGGATCACAAGCTTGTAGCAGCCTCTCGCTCACTTTATATACCACCTCCTTCCCAGACGCAGTCCCGTAGGGTTTGGCACTTTAAGTCTGCAAACTGGGAAGAATTAAGAGACTTCTTTGCATCTTTCCCATAGCAGGAAGTCTGCTTTAACTCAGGCAACTCTTCCTTAGTCGCCGAATCCATCACGGAAACTATCCTGATTGGTATGGAATGCTCAATTTCCCACTCCCAAAAGAAGTCTGCCTCGAGTAAGTCTTGGTTCAGTAAAAAATGTGCTCGGGCTGTCTCCTGCAAATATCGCGCATATTGTCGTTGGCGAAATAGTCCCTCAGTCGAGACTCAAATCATATTTGTAGATGCACGAAATTCTTGTAAACAGGTTATTGACGTGGCAAAAGGTGATTTCGGTCGTAAAATGCGCCAGAGGCTTATCACTGTCCGAACGGTTCCAGGTCCTTTTGGGGATTTGCAAAGTCGATTGGAAAGAATTTTACACCTTCAAATTTTCCACCTTTACTTGATAAAAATAGCAATATTGCTACTACCTCCAAGGAAAAGGCTGACATGTTAGCCATAATGTTTGCTGAAAATTCCAATCTTGATTCTCGAAAGGCAGAATCTCCTATTCTTCCTGAGGTTGGAACTTCGGTGCCTGAAGTTGTTTTCAGACAACGCACAATCAGGAAGGTTCTCCTTGAGCTCGACACCTCGAAAGCTTCTGGCCTTAATGGTATTCCCGCTATTGTTCTAAAGAAGTGCGCCCCAGAGTTGACCCCTGTCCTAAGCAAATTGTTTAAACTCTCTTACAACAAAGGTGTATTCCCTAAAATCTGGAAATCTGCTAGAGTGCAGCCTGTCCATAAAAAAGGAAAAAGGAATGTGGCTAACAACTATCGCCCTATATCTTTGTTACCCGTTATATCTAAAGTGATGGAAAAGGTTACCAACATCAAGATTCTAAAATATCTGGAGGAAAATAGAATCATCTCCGACAGGCAATACGGTTTTAGACAACAACGTTCCACTGGTGATCTACTGGCATATATTACTCATATCTGTAACGCATTGAGGCTAGGATTGTGGCATTGGATATTCAAAGGCTTTCGACAGAGTCTAGTACCGATTTCTTCTCGCCAAATTAACATTATATGGTCTTCCTCCTGGACTCTGTCATTTGATATTCAATTTTCTGGCTGACAGATCTCTTCAGGTCGTCGTCGATGGCATCTCATCCAAGACATTTGCGATTAACGCAGGGGTACCTCAGGGGTCTGTTCTGTCTTTTACTCTATTTCTGTTACACATAAACGATCTCTTAGCTTTAACTTCCAACCCTATATACAGCTACGCAGATGATAGTAGCCTTGTGTCACCTTTTTTCTTCGACAAATCATTATCTATCGCTGCTTCAGATCGACTAAGGGAACAGCAGATACAGACGATTAATCGGGATCTCGAGATTATTTTGGAATAGGGTAAGAACAATCTGGTCGACTTCAACGCTTCAAAAACTCAGGCCTCGGTTTTCTCTAAGAAAACATCAAGGGATAATGCAACAAACATACTAATGGACGGTAAAATCCTTCCGATGGGATCTAATCTATCTATCCTAGGAGTGAATGCGAGCACTAACTTTTCTTGGGACGATCATGTGCCCGCCATTGCCAAATTAGCCTCTCAGAAGCTAGGCTTTCTTTTTAGAGCTAAAAAGTACTTCACATCTCATCAGCTATTAACACTATACAAAGCTCAAGATAGGCCAACACTAAAATACTGTTCTCATGTTTGGAGTTCAGCCCCAAAATACACTTTAGCTCTCTTGGATTCAATTCAAAGAAGAGCGATTCGCCTAATTGATGACGAGAGTCTGACCGATTCTCACGAAACCCTAGAGCACAGGCGTATAGTTGGTGACTTGTCTCTTTTCTACAAGTAATATTATGGAAGATGCTCGCAGGAACTAATAGGATTAATCCCCCCCAAGGGCAAGATTCTTGAGGCGTACTAGAGAGTCGGAGACAGTAAATTACTGTGCGGTCCAGTTTGGCACATTGAGGACTTCTGTCTATGGAACTCTTTTTTCTATGGAACTTGTTACTGAAAGAAATTTTCCCCAAAAATTACAACCTGTTCCTGTTTAAGAAGGCGGTTCATCGCCATCTATCCTTGTTTCCGCATCCTACTCGCAGTGCTTTGAAAGCATAATGGGGTTACCCGTTGCGAGTGGATTAAACTTAAAAAAAAATATGCTCATTTTTTATTGCACTGAATTGGGGATTAATTATAACATACCAATTTGTATTAAAATTTTGGATTCAATTGTAAAATATCAACTATTTTTCTTAAACTTCAAATTTGAATTCAAATTTTCTTCCTTCTCGAAATTCGCAGTTCAAACTTTAATTTTTCTTCATAAACTTAAAGTCTTTCTCGAAATTGTGACGATATCGAATGTTTGAATTCGAAAATTCAAGAATAAACTCAAATTTTTAAGAATCTGTTGCAAATAAACTGCGCATTTTTTCCAAGTTTCGAATTCCTTTTGAATATTCTGAATTTAAACCTGAAATGACTGTCTAAAATAGCAGTTTTGACTTTTCTTAAAATTTAGGATTTAAATTTGAATTTTATTTTAAAATTTGATTATGTAACTAAATGTTTTCTTCAAATTTGATTTATTCTTTACGAATTTTTAAAACTCGAGGTAGTTTTAATAATTTATAATTTTATACTTTAGTTCTTCTTAAAAGTTTCTACTTTTTCTGAAAATTTCTATTTTAATACCTTTAAAAATTTAAACTTAGATGTTTAAGTAGTACAAATACTGCTTTAATTTGCAGATGTTATGTTAATAAAAAAAAATAGGAGGTGTTGCATGAATCTGTTGCACCCGTATAGTGTTCTCTATTTAGTTGTTGAGGAACCATTTATAATAAATTATAGTTTCTCCACACCAAATTTAAATTTTAATTAAAAGCTCTGCTTTCAAGATATTTATTTAAGAAGGATTATGTTCTTAAAAATGTTACATAAAAAGCAAAAAGAAATGATACACTTACAACTTTATTAATAGCGAACTTGGTGATATTTATAAAAATTTGTTAAACCAAATAACAATTTAATCTTTCGTTAAATTATACTAAATAAAGATTACATAAAGTTTAAAAATATATTACACAATTCATTCAATGTTAATAACAAAAAAGTTTGATTTTCAGAAGTAAAAATTACCTTTTTTACTTTTTTTTACTCCTGTAAGTAAAACATTTTACAATTTTTATATACTGCAAGTTCTGAACAGTTTAGGAACTTTAACAATATAAATTTAGAAGAATAGATAGAATATTAAAGTTCTCATCAGCGGCTCTCAATCCGTATTTTAGATGGTGGTCCCTTTTAAATCGACTTTTTATTTAAAAAAAGAGACCGATGTAATAATAAATTTAACGCACCCGTTAACTGTGATGCATATACTTAAATTACCGAGAAAAAATATACAAACAATTGGAAAAAGCAATTGAAATCTATCCTAGCCAATTAAATTTATTATTCTAGCGAATATCCAGTTGACACCATTTAAAGCGCTGGTGGATAAGGTCCAGTTTTGATAATCGGTAATGCAGATGGGTAAGGCCCAGTTTTTACGATGGGCAACGCTGGAGGATAAGGCCCAGATTTAACGATCGGCAAAGCCGGGGCGTATGGGGCCTTGACGATGGGTACCGCTGGCGGGTAAGGAGCAGTTTTAACGATTGGTAGTGCTGCTGGATAAGGGGCGGTTTTAACAATTGGTAATGCGGCAGGATAGGGGGCAGTTTTAATGATTGGTAGTGACGGGGGGTAAGGTGCTGTCTTAATAACTGGGATTGCTGGCGGGTAAGGAGCGGTTTTAACGATTGGAATAGCTGGCGGATAGGGGGCAGTTTTAACGATTGGTATTGCAGGTGGATAGGGTGCTGTCTTGACAATTGGAATTGCTGGTGGATAAGGAGCAGTTTTGACAATTGGTAGTGCAGGTGGGTAGGGAGCAGTTTTAACAACAGGGATCGCTGGTGGGTAAGGAGCAGTCTTAACAATTGGTAAAGCGGGTGGATAGGGCGCTGTTTTAATAATAGGTGTAGGCTCGATTAGGGGTAAAGCTGCTGGGTATGGTCCTGTCTTTACTATTGGTATCGCTGGTGGATAAGGCCCAGTCTTCACTAATGGAACTGCGGGTGGATATGGAGCTGTTTTAACCACGGGTAGTGCTGGTGGGTAGGGGACGGTTTTAACAATTGGTACAGCTGCTGGATAAGGCGCAGTTTTCACCACAGGGATGATAGGCTCTGGAACTTTCACAATTGGTATTGCTGGTGGGTATGGACCAGTTTTCACGATAGGAATGATGGGTTCCGCCGGGGGGTACGGCCCGAAGAATTCTCCTTTGACAGAGAACGCTGTCACAAGCAATATGGCTGTTATTCGAATCTGTAAAATAATCTTATTGCAATAACAACCCATACAGTTAATATGTTTGGTATATGCATATGTTATACAAGTTGAATATTTTTTTGTTTATCGATTAGTGTCAGTCCATTAAATGAGTGATTATAAATTCTATTTTTTCGAAATTTGGTGCTACTTTTTAAACATCTGTTTGTTATAAGTCATTGAAAAAATCGAAAAATTAAATCTTAGAATTTTTTTCGGATCAATTTTCATAGTAACAGGAAGTGGGACAAATTGGGAAGGTCGCAAACTAAAACCAAAGGATCAAAATTTTCAAAATTTAAATCAAAGAGTTTCTGATAAACTATTATAAGGAATAGTCGTGTGTCTTTAATAATTTGCACAAAATTGCTTATAACATTTTCTGTTACCAACGTGAGATGATAACTAATCCGATGCTGACATAAATTATTTATATAACTGTTGCACTAATTCATTTGCATTTATCTAGAAAATTATCAACGTCAGAAGTGGTTAAATGAAATCCTTGTTAGAGCAATTTTAAAGGACTTATAGAAAATGCTTTAAAATTTTCAAAACCATTCTTTCATTTTCTGTACGATCATTTTTTACCAAGTTATTGTTTACCAAGGGCAAAAATGACTTTCTAGTTTTGAACGCAGCAAAAAAAAATCTTATAGGGATTGCAAACCAGTTAAGAGAACTAAATTTTCTACAAAAGCTTTATGAAGGGATCATTGGAAAAATTACTAAAATCTGTAAACATGCTTAAAGATAAACAAAATTTGGACACATTTTCAGTTCATGTTTAGTACACAATTTCTGACGCTAAAAAATTTTAAACTCAAGACTTGAAAACTTGAATCTAGGAGCTTCTTTTTATTTTTTTCTGTCACAATTTTGCTTCCAGTTAGAGTTTTAAAAATCACCTAAAATTTTGGGACTTTTTTTATATCCGTTAATTCCTGTTCCTAGTGTACTACATTTGACTATAAGAAAATTTTAAATTTAATCTTGAATCAGTTGTGGAAATGTCGAGAAAAAACTATAAAGTTTTGTGAAAGAATTAACATGTCTAAAAAACATCTAAAAATTTGGATTTCAATATAAAGTAGTAGAATGAAAAATTCTTCGAATGATAAAGCAAAGGAAAACTTTTGCTTGCAATTTGCTAAAGTGCGTAAATCTGTGATAACACACATCTGTCAATAACGGTAAATATTAAATCACTTACCATTGTGATAAACTGCCGTTAAAGAGAACGCACAAGCGAAATTATATAGGCTTGGAATACCCCCGGGGCCCTAAACTAGTAACTGATATTTTTGAAAGTATTTTTTACTTACTTTTTAATGGTGGAATAATTTCATTGAACATGTTTATTGCTTTCACTAATTTCAAGTGTAAGAAATCCATTAAAAGTCCCTAATTTCTTTAAAATGACAAATTTAAAGCATCAGGTTGTTAGTCGTAATAACTTGGACGTTTCAGTTACAATAAGCGATTACATTTCGTTAAGAAGCATTTAGTACGGCATAAAAAGTGAAAAGAAATGGTCTTAGTTTTCAGGATTTTCTTTTTGAATAATTTATACAATAAAAGTCTTGTATCCTAGACAGTACTGATTGTTAGTTACATTGATCAAAGGCAGTTTTATAGTGTCCTTATTAATATAAAAATACAAAGTGTATTTGTCTGTTTGTCTGTTTTTCACGGTTCAATTACTGAAGTAATTTTGACGAAAATTGGTATAGACATTCCTTACGTTGCGGAAGAGTTAGTAGGCTACTTCTTATCTCAAGCTTAAAAAAGCTTAAATGACCTTAATAACCTCTTTATGTGATATGCACAACCATAAGGCAACAGCATCAACTCTGTGATGTTACTTTAATAGTGGTTTCTCTCCTAAGCTTCTGAACTATTACCATAAAAGTAGATATCTGTGTTATCGATTTCAGTAATATTACGTTACCAGCTTGCAGTTTGAACTAAAAATTAATGTAAAATTTCATTTAAATGTAAATTTTTTTTAAAACTTCCACTCAGTTGTATTGCGGTTATTTATTCAAGTTCGCTGACGAAGTTGCGGGTGAAAGCTAGTTTTTATATTTGACTCTCTTTAAGTTTAACCCTTCACTCTTTAAATATCTTAATTTTAATTTCGTTGCTTTTTGCAAATTATCTCTTTAGTTAAAAACAGAATAACTACCAAAAGTGGTAAAAGATAGATTTCGAAATTACATAAAAACCAAATATGGCATAATATATGAGAAGTTTTAAATAGACTATCTCTTATTGATCAACAATTTGTTTAAATTGTCTATGCCTTATTCCTCAAGATTTCTCTTGACAATGAAATGCTCTCACAAAACATCAAAATAAAACATCGTCTCCTGAAGTTTATATTTTATTGAAAACATTCACAAGCCACTACCATTCACTAGGTTTTCGGTTACTTGAAGGCGCCTTAATTTCCCTGAAAATGGAAGAAAAAATTAATGTGTATTGATGTTGATTAAATTTTGATCAGAAATATTTGTTGAATAGATAATAATAAATGCCAATGCTATTTGTAATACAATACAGCAAAGGAATTTCAAATTAAATAGCCTAGTACTTTGATTTATAATTTGGATGATTCCGAAATGTTATCAACAATAAATACAACAAGAGCCGTACAATTCCACAAAGAATTTGAATTCTTTAATCATTTGGACATACTTTATTTTATACTGCTAGAATGATCAGATTATTCGAAAAATTGGTATTATTACTTATTATTATTATTCGTGTGTTTGTTATTAATTCAGTTTTCGAAGTATTAAGAAGTTAGATGAGTTAACACGATCCAGTTAAAAAAATCTCAACAACTGTTTCAATATTTTAGTTACCAAATTAAGAACAAATTAAATGATCTTTTTTGATCACGTTAACTCATATAAGAAGTTTATTCGTAAAAACTTAAGCTTCCCCTGTGGGTTACTAACCCTATTGTAATAATCCCCTTCAGCTTGTATCTTTTCGGGTCTGATGCTTATTCCTTTAATGGGAGGTTCCATATTGTGAATCAATCGGTAGACTTCGGATCTTTGTAGAAAATCCAAATTTTTCGGTGGCGGCTGGTACTTTAAAAAATTGATTCTGTAAAAAAAAAATTCGCTTTAAGTCGTTTGCACCAATCAGTAACACAATAAATTCTTGAAAAATATCACAAAAAGGGGAAGCAACAGAAGCTAAAAATTTTAAATCCCTAAAAAATGCTTCACGTTTTAGACACTCCACTTCTGAACCAAATTGATTAGAGACTGCAGATACGAGTGCACAGACCAATAGGTTTGAACATTTATCAGATTCGGAGTTCGAAAACCAAAGACCGAAAATTGAAATACAAATCTTATCTTCTGAAATCAAGAAAGATTAAACAGAGGTTACTCTAACGCGTTTCGATAGCCAAGCTGTCATCTTCAGAGAGAAATCAAGAAAGATTAAAAAACACAACAGAGGTTGCTCTAAGGCGTTTCGATAGCCAAGCTGTCATCTTTAGAGAGATACTCTCTGAGCTGGCTCTAACGCGTTTCGATAGCCAAGCTATCATCTTCAGAGAGATACTCAGAGAGTACCTCTTTGTAGATGATAGCTTGGCTATCGAAACGCGTTAGAGCAACCTCTGTTGTGTTTCTAATCTTTCTTGGTTTCAGGGGACAAGATTTGTATTTTAATTTTTGAAGATAACCAAGGACCAGTCCGTTCTACCAAAACCAAAGACTGGTTTCGATTTTATTAAATCTCGTCAGTCCTCGATTTGCTAAGTGTTTGTCGTTGAACTCTTGGTAACTATGATCCACTATGTTCACTTAGGGGGCTGCATGTGTAGTCTAGGTTGCATACGGTAGATACGATTAAAAATCACTAAAGCTTTTCCATTTTATAAAAGTTCCTAAAATGCCCTACAAAATCATCGGATTCGTAAAAAGTTTGAGATAAATTATCGAAAAAAAAGGTTAAAAAACATTTTGATAGATTACACGAGAGGTTCTCAAATGTTTACCGAACCCACTTAATAAATAATTAAAGACGTCCTATATACCTCAGAAAATTCTAAAAAAAGTCTTTCGAAAAAAATATGTACAAAAAATAATAATAAACCTCACCAGAGTTTAAATAAAAACGGACCAACACTAGAAACTAAAAATTAAATGGTTTCTTTTTTGTGGGGGCATTTTCTGGATGATGTACTTTGGGTTTTGAATTCGAATGTTAAATTATTGGTGCTAAAATCTCATTTTAACTCAGCATATAAAATTTAAAATCGTCAAATTTCAGATTGATAGCGTACAAACGGTAGAATAGCTTTCAGCAAGTTATTAATAAAAGAGAAAATATCTGAAAATAAATAAAATTGCATCTGAACAAAATATAAAACTGGATACAACAACAGAAAAAATTCCTCACTTTTGTCATTAATATTTTTTTAAAAAAAGGACACAACGATAATAGTTAGAGCATGATTAACTTTTGTAAACCAATTAAGTACCAATTACATAAGACCATAATAAAAACGAGAGTATTATTTTTTATTTATGCCTACCCATTTTTAACATCGATGTTAAACATCAAAATGTTGAGAAGAAAATAAAAAAAAGTGGAATTTTAGAAAACCTTACAATTTGAATTTTCTTTTTTCTAAAAATGACCCTATTTTATTTTTAAGGGATTTCGACTTTTGATTTTAATCTTTAAATTTCAATTTCAATATTCCGTTTTTTTTCTCGAAATGTGGATTTTGGATACTTCCTTTTATAAAACTTTGAACTTCTATTTAATTTCGAAGATTTCTTAATATTCTTACTTTCGGCTATCAGTGTAGAATTTTTTCTCGTAATATTGATTTTTTATCAACAATTTTACTATGGAAGTTTCATCATAAAATTTGAAATTTCAGTTGTAGTTTCTTAAGGGCTTTTAATTGAAATTCGCATTATTCTTGAACCTTCTACTTTCCTTTCGAAAGTTCAAATTTCTAAATTTTGGAAAATGTGTTTTCTATTTTGTTTCTAAAATTCCTCAACACTTTTCAAAATTTAGAAATTTAAACAAATTTAAAGCTAAAAACTCGACTTCCAGCCAAAATTTTAAATAACTTTTGAAATCGTATTTAGAATGAGAAAAAAGTTATGATGATTAAAAATACTCAAAATATGTCAAGTTTGTAGTTTTTCAATCTTTTTAAACATTTCAATATTTAAGAAAATTTTGATTTCACCAGAAATCTGACTTTTCATCAAATATTGATAGAAAATTGTTACGAAAAGCTTGAAATTTCTGAAAGTATCAAAATTTTGGGAAAATTTGAAATGTTTTAATGAAGTTGAAAAATAGAAATGTTGACAAAAATTTTCAATTTTTTACAATTACAATTTGAGATGCACAATTTTTAAAGCATTTTAAGCAAGACATTGTAAGTTTCATCTCAAAATTTAGACAACAAAAATAGAAATTTCAGAAAAAATCATTTCCAAAATTTTAAATGTTGACCGAAGAAAAATTTTTTTTACACTCGCCATTTGAGTACAAAAACTTTGAAGTCAGAAAGTTTCACTTTAAAATCGACATTTTGTGTAACATATTAAACATTTTAAGTTTATTAATTTGAAAAAAAGGTGAATTTAAAAAAAATATTCTAAGATCTTTAAATATTGAGCGAAGAGAATTTTCCAATTTTTTTACAGTAACGATTTGAGGTATAAAATCTTTTTTTTTAATTTTCCCTCAACAGTTTTACTTTAGTACCGTACACAAACCAAAGAATTTAAATTTGAACTTTGCATTTTAAGAATTAGTGAAATGAAATTTGAAAAGGTCAATTTAAAAAGACTGATATTGAAAATCAAAATTTCGAAAAAGCGAGTTAACAAAACAGAGATTTCAAAAGAAAATTTTAAAACGTTGCATCTTTTACTAAAATTTGCACTTTCTCCAGAAATGTTTAGTCTAAACTTAAAATGATTCAATTTTTGAAATTTCTTCCAACACTTTCATATCTTTACGTATTTGGCGATTTTTTCCGAAATTCTGATTTTAGTTGGAAAATTTTCATTTTGTTTTCGAAAATTTCACCTTTTCTTCAAAATTTTGTCTGTAATTACAACATTTTGGCGTTATAAAATCAAAGCCTCAAGAACAATCTTGTACGTTTAAATTTAAAAAATAAAAATTTTGAAACTAAAAATTTAAACTTCTGTCAAGTATAAAATTTATAAAAATTCAGTCGACGTTTATTAATTGCTTTTAATTTTAAATATTTTTCCAAAATTTCCATTTCTTTCTCTAAAGATTTCAAGTTAAGACTCACTTTTTCTGTTTTAAACTCAAAGTCAATTTTAAGAAGACATTCAAAATTATTTTAATATAAATTAGGGTTTTTTTCAAAACTTCTATTTTTTCTCGAAATTTCAGGTTTACACTTTTAATTTTCCATTTTTTCTTCAAAAAGTCGTTGACAAACTAAGCATTTCAACCTTTTTATAAATTTTGGATTTATTTTAAAAATGTCTACTTTGCTATAGAATTTCAAATTTTTTTTGAACTATTATATTTGTAACTAAATAAATAAGTTTTTTTTTATAAATTTCAAGTCTTTCTCATAACTTCAAGTTTATTTTTTTTACAATTCTTCTTATAAATCGAAATTTTTTATGAAATTTCTAATTTAAATCCAACATTTCGACTTTCTTTGCACATTGTAATTTTTTTTTTCAAATTTCTACTTTAATCGGCCAAATTTCCAATGTATCCTCAAAATTTTAAGTTCTGACTTACTTCTTTCTTAAACCCAAAATGTTGTTTTAAGAGAAAAACGTACATTTCTCTATTAAAGCAATGAGAAAAACTACAAATTTGAAAGCAAAAATGTTCTTTGTAATTCGATTAATTTACTAAAAAATTCAACCTCTTTTTTAATAATTTGAATATAAAATTTTTAAAGTGAAGTTAAAAACAAAGTCTAAAAAAATTAATCAAGCCACTGGGCCAAACATAGTCAAAATTTATTATTTATGTTTAAAAATAAGCATGTTAGACCTATCTCATGACCTACCTAACTTTTTCTTTTCGTTTTTTCTAACGACCTTTACTCGAAATTATTCATTTTTTCATTTTCTTTTAGAATAAGTAAAGTAAAACACTCCTTTCAAATAAATAACTACTAACACACCTGCAATTGGAACTCTAAAATTGAATTTTTTTGAAAAATAAATTGTATTTTTTGTCTCCGTTGATATTGATAAAATGTTCTTTGAAATTTTGAGTTTAAGCCCACTTTAAATTTTCATTTTTTAAATTTCAACTTTTTTGAGAAATTATGGATTTATTTTCAAAACATTTACCTTACCTATGGAAATTCTACTTTCTTGTTGAAATTTATACCTAAAATTAAAAAAAAAACCTTTTTTTTCTCAATTTTTTACTCTTTTTTCTTATAATTTTAAGTTTCTCCTGTTTTTAATATTTTAAAAATAAAACCTCAATCTTTTTATAAATTGAAATTGTTTTCAGAAAAGTATACTCTAAATTTATTATTTTATTCCTTACATTTTAACTTTTTTTTCAAAATTTATACTTTACTCCAAATCTATAATTTTAGGAACATATTTTCGTAAATCTCGAGCGTTTTTTAAATTGCAATTTTAATCTTAAAATCGTCATCCCTTTCTTGAAGTTTCGATACTAAAACTGGCATATTTGTTTGGCGATTCCAGTATTTTTTTCACTTTATTTTTGATCTGGGATACGATCCGGGAATTGATCTTGCATTGCGACAGGTCTGTTTAAATCCAATTCAGTTTCTTTGTATTATAAATTAGCAAAACCAAAATATTTCTTTTGATCTAAAGGTTTTTCAAACAGCAACATAAATATTACTTATCTAACGTTGGCCCAAGCAACTTGGATGCCCTAAACAGCCCCCATAATAGTTTCTGTCTACAAAAAAGTATAAATTTTTCAAAATCGAGAAAAGCCATCCTGATAATATAATTTGTTAACTAAAAAAATAAAAAAAGGATCACAGTGATTATTTCCTGTTTTTTTTCTTAATCAATTAGCCTAGTAATTCTCTACCTTTTTTTCTTCAAATAGAATACGACTTAGACTGCAGCTCTCTATGAGCCAAGAACGCATAACCGCAGATCTTTAGATATCAAGATATCACCTGCATGCGCTTTGTGGAAGATTACCTTGACAAAACTCAGATAACTTAAACAGACCGATAGAGTGAGGCATCCCTTTGGACATCCGCAAACAACCTTTAAAAGAAAATAGTATCCAGGGAAAAAAGGACTTCTTCAGAGTAAGAGTTTCCTAAACAAAGCGTCAAATTCTTATTGATATTTTAAGTTAATCACTAATTTTGCAATTGGGATTTATTTTTTGATTTTTTGCCTTGTTTTAAAAAACTTCTTTATCTGAAGTTCTGAATAATTTTAATTGGCTCGGCCTAGATACATAAATATACATATTTAACCAACATTTGTAATACCGATTTAATTAATATACAAAATTGTATGAAGGTACAAATTTTAGGCACATTCCGCAAAAGTTGAATGCAACCAAAGGCGCCCTCGAGCAGTAAAATATTAGTTTCACTGAAGAAGGTGATTTCCCAAATCTTATATTTACATAGCTCGTAAGTACAAGAAATTAGTTTACCTGTAAATTGGTTTGATCTGGTCAGCCCAAGGCCACTTTTGGTTCCACTCCTTAGCCTGGAAAAGCAAACGTTTTTTAAACATTGCACACGAAATGCCTACCCTTTAGTTTTCCCGACGAGAACTTCCGAATAAGTTTCGATAGCATCGCAAATTTTTTCATCCGACATTTTCGGCTTTCTGATAAAAGGTGGGGAAGCGTCGTCTGGTTCAGACCATTTTCTACCGCCTGGAAGTATTATAGGCCTCTGAATAGGATTAAACGGCAATTGTTGTTTCTGAAACACTATCCTCTGTTCTCGCATTTTATCCATGTCAATCTCGATATTATCCTATCAAGTGTCAAACATTAACATATTAAAAAATATAGGTAAATCAAAGTTAGAAACCATTTCTTGATCACTCTCGTCTTTCCGTAAAATTGCGACGAAAAGTATTAGAATAAAATTAGATGAAGACTCCTTACCCTTTCGTCATTTTGCCGAGTGATTTCGTTCTCTTGAGTGAAGCTATCGTTTTTGACCTCCAATTGATTCTCTAAAATCTCTTCGGTTTCTAGATTGGTAACGCTCACTTGTGCTTCAAACGCTTCGCTCGTTTCTTCAGCGCTGAAATTCATCTCTTCAGAAGTCATTTCCGTGGAAATTGCTATCTCTCCAAACGAATCCGCTGAAATTTGAGTCAACTGAATTGTACTACAAAGAGTTGCGCGTGTGCAACATACAATTCTTCAATAAATGAACCCAATTGCACAGATTGGTTAGTTTGGGAACCAAAGACCGGTTTAGATCTTATTAGATCTTGTCAGTTTGGCATATTCAACTCTATTTGCTAATTTATTCATAAAATGCTAAACACTGATTGATAGACAAGGTACAACCTAAAGCGGTGGGCCTAGATCCATGATATTTTGCATGTGAGCTTTATATATATATATATATATATATATATATATATATATATATATATATAACATAAGTGAGTACCAAGAAACAATTTCTGAGAATTCGTCCTATAAGGATATTAAATAGGGAATCAATCAAAATTTGTATAGACGTTCGTCATTTGAATTAGAAATATTGAAATTGATGTTTAGGTTTCTGTTTACAAATAAACGTCAATTGTATCAGCGTTTCTGAAAATTCATTCTCCAAAGGAGTAAAATAAAGGACGAAAATTTGCATCATTTTTAAAGTTAGAAATGTAATTTGAGGAAAGTCAAATGGTTCCTGAGATGCCGTTTGCCGAAGAGAATTGCCATTGGACACAATTCGTTGTTTGGGGTAGTTCACCAATTACTTTTCTATATATTTTCTTTAAATATCTGTCAGATGTTACCAACAATGTTATCTATATATCTGCAAAATTAAATGATCCGTACATGTGTTGAAGCTGAGATATTCAATGTCGAAGTTAGGATTTTTAACATATAAAGAACAGGCAGAAGAATGTTTTCAAAAAATTTTAATTTATTGTGGGCAAACTTCTCTATAGATTTATAGATTTTGATAAAAAAATAATATATTATGTAAGGTAATATTGCAAAAGAAATAATAGCGGTACCGCTTTTGCGTGATCGCATTCAAAGTTGTACACCTCATGGAAGTGGCCTACGTCTGTTGAGTGAACAGAGTATAGATGTAGAAGAAGTAGTAGCTGCTATGTTGACATTGCTTCAAGATGTTTCCTCAACATACGAAAAGAAGCATTGGCAACATAGCAGCTACTACTTCTTCTACATCTATACTCTGTTCACCCAACAGACGTAGGCCACTCCCATAAAAAAAGCGCGACATTTGAATAAATCAGTTCTATTGGTTTGTATTTGAAAATCTGATATCATACAATACACACTAAAATAAATTTGCTCGGCCGCGTTGATTTATTTTTGATATCGTGTAAATCTATCTTTTTTGAGGAGGAATGGCGCAACTATCTCTTTTGGGTGAATAGAGTATAAATGGCTTTAGCTTTAGCTCCCATTGTGTAAATGTTTCGAATAAGCAGTACCGCGTTGGAGATTTGTATTATTGTATCCACGCCTAGAGTCTATGCTAAAAATCGAGTAGTGATGTTATGTCTTGCAATACGCAGCGGCATCTAACATTCTAAAAATGTTTGCTACGATTACTGCCGGTGAACTACCTTAACAACTTTTTGAGTGTAAACACAAATCACAGGTCAAATAGAAGCAATTCTTACCTTGCGTTAATTTAATCTCTCCTTCAGTTGAAACCTCCAAGTTTCTGTCTATGTCTGTTTCTCCTAAAATGTCTTCATTGTTAGGTTTTTCATTGTCTTCGTTGCTTTTTGAAATTCCGTCAACCACATCGGCTAACGCCAAAATTAAACTGTTTAGAGTTTGAGACGTCGACGAGGGTAAATTAGATAATTTCGGCAATTGTTGCTGTATGCGAGCTAATTGTTCCTCTATCACGTTAACTATTTAAATGAGGAAAGTGAGAACTAAAAACACTTACATAAAATTTAGATTTACCCTCAGTTAAATTTTCTTCTATATTTAGTTCTTCGCTAAATTGCTCAACTGAAGACGACATCTGTTTACACTCCATCTCTTTGAATTCTTCAGAAAAATTTAGTTCTGGATATAAAGGATTTTAAATGTTGTTAATAGTAAAATACATTAGGAAAATATACCTTCATAATGTTGTTCTGACAAGTTGGTTTCCTCAACACAAACGCTTTTATCTTCATAGTCGTAAGTAACATCTTTCCCTGTTATGATGTCTTCAGTATTTTGTTCTGAGGTACAGATATCTTCTTGTTGGAAAACGATATTTTCCTACAACAATAACGCACTCTTTGGAAAAGTAGTTAAGAAAAGAATCTGTTAGGTATTTACCAGGCAACCAATAAAGTTCGTGCGGTTTTTCTTTATTGCCTACTTTTATGAATTATATTGAGTAAACAGGATGTAGTGGTGGGGTAATTTTGAATATAGGTTAAAACTTATGACAAGGAGTATCATTCAGTTTATTTGATAAGTTAGATTATTTTGAATTAAAGTGCAAATTCTTTATTAGAATATGGCCGTGTCAAATGCAATAATTAGTGCTTGTTTACTTTATGACTTCAAACTTGGTACCAAGGCTGTCGTAAGATATGCCCAGCTTTTGGGGAAGGTACTATAGCTGAACGTACCGGTCAGGAGTGGTTTAAGAAATTTGCTTCTGGAGATGAATACCTGGAAGATGAACCTCGCTCCGGAAGACCATCAACGATCAACAACGACGATATCAAGCTAGCGATCGAGCAGGATTCAAGTCAGACATGTAAAGCTCTTGTCTTAAAATTCAATGTGAGTGATGAAACTATTCGCATACATTTGCACCTGCTTCGAAAACAATCGAAGTTAAGCAAATGGGTACCACAATTGAGTGAAACGAACAAGTTATAGCATTTAACAATCTGTTCATCATTGCTTTCCCGCCACAAATTAATGTCGTATTTGACCTGATGTTGACGTGTGATGAAAAATGGATTATGTACTGCAATAATAAGCGGTCATATCATTGGCTATCCAGTAAAGTGCCGTTGCCGTTGACTGCTAAACCAAACATTCACCAACAAAAGATTCTGTTATGTGAATGGTGGACTACAGCAGGTATAGTTCACTATGAGCTTCTGCCAAGTGAACAAACCATTACTGCTAAAATCTACTCAGCACAACTTAATAGTGTTGCGGTCGCTCTAAGTCAAAAACAGCCTGCTTTGGCGAACAGAAAAGGTGTTGTCTTCCATCAGGACAACGCAAGACCACACACAGCAACAATCACGCAGGAAATTATAGCACAACTACAATGGAAAGTTTTACCTCACCCTTCGAACTCAGCAGATCTTGCCCCAAGTGACTGCCACCTGTTTTTGGCCTTGGACATGCGGAATCGGCGATTTGAACATAGAGAGGTTTTGGAAAACGAGAGTCACTTCAATTCCCAAAAGCAAGATTTTTACAAAAATAGGATATATGATCTTGTGCCTAGATGGGAAAGGGTAATACTTGCTAAGGGTGATTATTTTTTAGAATAAATCTAAGTTACACCCATTTTTTGTGTTACTATTTCTTAACCTTCAAAACCGCACGAACTTTTTTGGTTGCCTTAAAAAAATAAAAATTTCATTACAGTTGTATTTTTTAAAAAATATAAAATAATGTACGCTATTGGCATAATAATTACGCGATACGTATTCCGCCGGCATAACTGACATTAATCATATTGTTGCGCGTTATCGGTTCGAAAATTAAAACTTTGTGAATTGTAACACTTTACTTCCAAACTGATTTCGGAACACTACAGTTATAATTCACTTAACAATCAGACCTGGATCTGGATAATTAACTAACCTGATTAACCAACTGACTTATTAACTAACTAACTAACTCACTGTTTAATTTACTGACTGAGGGAAAGACGACCGCGTATTTATAGGCTTCCGGTTTTCTAGAACGGAATCCGTAAAAATAAGGCTTATCGCTTGCGGAAACAACTAGAGCGCTTAGCTGCCGTATGATTCATTATCGCGGCGGCTTCCCATTATCAATTTTTCTTTGAGAATTCCTTATTAATTCAAATTTTATAACTACAAACAAATAATTTTTCTTTGCTAATAGGTTAGATTCTAAATAATTGGAAGAAGAATGTTTAGTGCTTCTTTTCCAATCTATTCACTTAAGATTTAAATAGATCCATACTGATTTTCACAAAATACCACAATCTCGAAAATTTGAGTTTGCAATGGAAATATTAGGAAAAAAAAACATACAAGGGAAACAGTCGAAATTTCGAAAAAAATTGGACCATTATAATTTTTGATCCTTTAAAAATTACTTATTTAATGTGTACTAGGTGTGTAAATATGAAACCGGAATTTGCCAATAAATGGCGCTGGTTGTCACTGTCGATACTGAACACCACGCTAGCGGTGCTATTTGCTTGTATTGACATCTAACAAACGTTTTCAGCTCAAAATAACACACGTGTTCATACAACGGCATAGTTTTAATAGCGTTGAGGATGTCAAGTTTTGTGCCGAGCCACAACGATTTGCGGACAGCTTTGATTTTTTGTTACTATTGGAAGAAAAGTGCTGCAGAATCGAATCGAATGCTTGTAGAAGCTTACGGAGAGCATGCTCTTGGTAAATCACAGTGCTTTGAGTGGTTTAAAAAATACAAAAGTGGCGATTTTGGCGTGACAAACAAAGAGCGTGGAAGACTGCTGAAAAAGTTTGAAAACAACGAATTGCAGGCATTGTTGGATGAAGATGACGCTCAAACGCAACAACAACTAGCGGATCAACTAAATGTGACACGAGAAACCGTCTCCATACATCTGAAAGCCATGGGGAAGAATCAGAAGGTCGGAAAATAGGTTCCTTATCAACTGACTGAAAGACAGCAGGAAAACCGAAAAACCTCTTGCGAAATGCTGCTCGCCAGGTACAAAACTCCATCGAATTGTGACTGGCGATAAAAAGTGGATATATTTCGAAAATCTCAAGCGTAAAAGATCGTGGGTAACTCCACGAGAACCATCAACATCTACTGCAAGGCCCAATAGGTATGGACGGAAGACAATGCTCTGCGTTTGGTGGGGTCACGAAGGTGCCATCCCTTATGAACTACTAAAACCTGGCGAAACCGTTAATACTGAACGCTACCGACAACAAATGATCGATTTGAATCAAGCTTTGAGTGAAAAAAGACCAAAATATCTACAAAGGCAACACAAAGTGATTCTGCTTCATGACAATGCACCATCACACACAGCAAAACCGGTCAAGCAGACGATTGAGGAGTACACTTGGGAAATTCTTCCGCATGCGGCTTATTCATTCGCCGGACTTGGCACCATCTGATTATTATTTATTTTCATCGATGGGACAGGCACTTGCTGAGTAGCGCTTCACTTTTTACGAAGATGTACAAAAGTGGCTCGATGATTGGTTTGCCTCAAAAGAGCAGGAGTTTTTTTGGCGTGGAATCCACAAATTACCAGAGAGATGGAAAAAATGTGTAGGTAGCGAAGGACAATACTTTGAATAAGGTGTTTTGTATTATTTTTATACAATAAATGCGTATTTTCTATACAAAAATTCCGGTTTCATATTTACACCTCTGGGATTGTATCCAGAAAATTGTGCAGATTCCAAAAATGTAATAATGTACAGGGTGTCCTTTAAAAATTAAAAGTTGATATCAGTTTTAACAAACGCGACAGCAGCAGGAATATCAGAGATTAAGGAATATCAATTTTATGTCAAAATTTGACATTTAATAAATAGATCAATTGTAGCAACTTTGAAAATTTTATCTTCATAAATGAAAAAAAAATAGATGGTGCACCACGATCCTCTTACACCCGATATTTGACAAAAAAAATTAGAATCCTCAGGTGTCGAAAGTTAGACAAAAAACATAAATAGACGACATTAAATATGTAAATTCGGTATTTTCAGAGAGTCGAAGCGATGTAATTTATGTAAAAACTTTAGGATAAAAGGAAAATTTTCGAAATTTCCAGAAAATAAGTATGCATTTCGACACTAAAAACTTCAAAAAATTTCGAGAAAAAGAAACAAATTTTGTTTCTTAAAAATTTTATTTGTTAATTAATAGAATAAACCAATAGAAATTGAAAGTGTTTTATGATAAAATTTTAAATTTGTAAAAAAACGAAATTGTGCATGTAAGCCGAAATTTTCGACGAAAAAAATTAAAATCAAATTTAAACTCGGACTTTGGGTAGATTAAAAAAAACTTGAAATAAAAAAATAATAAACGTACACCTTGAAAGTTTGGCTAAAGCACTGAACTAAACACTGTGGCTTGTGATTAAGCCAAAGAAGGTTTTACCCCTTTACCACATCGGCAATTAAATAAATAATTACGCGATGCGTATTTCGCTAGCAGAACTGGCATTTTCAAGCGTACGCTGGCGAAATACGTACCCCGTAATTATTTATTTAATTGCCGATGTGGGAAAGGGGTGAAACCTTCTTTGGACTTGAAAGTTTGGACTTAAAATTTTAAGAGGAAAACACTTTTTTGAGAAATCAATCGAAATTTCGAGTATAAATTCAAAATTTTGTTTTTTACACATTTCAATCTTAAATTAATACTAGTTTTTATTGTTCGAAATTATGTACGCAATTTCGTAAATGAATTAAACTATTCTCCAAAAAATCAAATCCTCGAGTTTCCAATCGAACTTTCAGGAAAAATTAGCAAAAACTAAATGCATAAAGCCGAAATTTTCGGAGAAAAGTTGAAGTAAACTTGGAACTATGAAAAATATTTTGAAAAAGAAGACTAAATTAAAAAAAATTCGACATTTCAAGAACAATATGAAAATTTCGTAAAAAAATTAAAATTTTAGAAAAATAGTATTAAACCGAAAGTAAAATTCTAAGATATTATTTAACTTGTTAGAAAACAATCCTGCAATTTATATTATTAAAAAATTTTCTGCACATTTTTTTGAAAGTTTCAGATCTTTTTTAGTCGACATTTGGAGATTACAATGAAAATTTCGAAAAAAAAACCTACTAGAAAAAATCGCAATCTAACAACTGAAATAAAAAACTTAAGTTTTAGAATCTTAAGAGAAAAAAATGAAAGTTTCTAAGATATTCAGTACATTAAAAAAATTCTTGAAATAATCTGAGAAAATTCCAAATTTCGTGTTTAAAGCAGAAAATTTTGAAAAAAAAATGAGCTTTCATACTTCTGTTTGAGCTTTTGAGTAAAAAAGTCAATATTTCTAGAACTATCAAAATGTTGAAATTCACAATATTGAGAATCTCAACATTTGATTTTTTTAATAGAAATATTTTTTTTTGTGATTTTGAAATTGAGAAATTAAAGTAATTTCGTACAATAAAAATTGAAGGCTCTGTAAAAAAATCAACCTGACAAATTTAAGAAATTGTAAGTTTAAAGTCAGAATTTTAAGGAAAAAAGTCCAAATATTTAGAACGTTATAGTAACAATAATATTAATAAAATAAAAACTGCAACTTTAAAATAAAAATTTTGGATAGTCGTATTTTGAATAGTCGAAATTTTGGAAAAAACTACCCATTTCAAAGTCAAATTGTAATTCCGAGAAAAAAGCTAAGATTGCAAGAAAAAATATAAAATTTCTAAAAAAAATGTTTCTTAAATTAAAGCCAATTCTACTTCTTCAGAGTTATCAGATTGGTGCCAGAAGGAAACGTTAACTGGGCGCTTCCAATAAATCATAGTAATAATCATTTTACTATGGTTTGAATGTGTACTGACCCTAAATAAACCGATATTTTTCCGGTTCAGCTCCAGTTTTCGTTTTGACAAAATAATGGTTTTTTTTTGTTTTCAATTTTTGATTCAGTTCAGATTCGAAACCCTGGTTACTGATTATAAGTATTTTTTTTAATAACAGAGAAATGTAATCAATTTTTGTACACTAGTTTTTGCACACATAAAAATGATTTCTATACTTCCATTTCCCACCCCATCGCAAAAAGTTACTGATGAACATAACGTATAGAAATCTTAATAGATGAATTCGAGGATGCTTTTACTAATATACATTCGATTAGTTTCCTTATGAATGACACTTAAGCTGGCGAAATACGTATTTTACATATAATAAACAACGGTTTATTGGCATTATAATTACAAATTGATTTTAAGGATGTCATTCTTTATAAGTACATACAAGGCAGCTCCACATATGTAATAAAACTTACTTTTTCAATATTTTTGAATCTTTCACTTGTTTGCTTCTTAATGGCAACTCTGTAGGTCTGAAAAATACCAAAACCAAAGGTTAAAAATTTCTATTCCAAAACTTTAAAATAACAAGGACCAATCAGTTAATTTTCTATAGTAAAAATAAGTTCAAAACTTTTATTTGCTTACTTATAAAATATTGATGTATAATTTCTTGCTGATTACTTACTCCTTCATTTCTATAATCAGATTTGTCATTATATGTTCCAATAGAGCTGGTTGGTTTTTGTAGAAAGGTAGAGAAGACTGGTTCTCTCCGACACTCTTGAGTTTGTGGTGGCGAAGTTTGTGTAATCATCATATGTATGCTAAAATTGAAGAGTATAGATTAATATTTCCCCATTATTTTGTATCAGTTCAGTTATACTGAGTGAGTCATTAGTGTGTCTGATCTTTTCTATAAAAAGGAGATAAAGCATTAAATAATTGGTACACAAGGACCCATTTCTTAAAAATGCCTTACAGGATTTAAAATGAGGGTACTCAAAAATTTTTTTCTTGAATGGAACACCCTGCTTGTTATTACTTCTGATAGAGTATTCCACCACCACATCAGAGTAATGCAACGGTAGCAAATTTTTTTAATTTGCATAATGTTCCAAGACATGCTAACTTTTATATACAAAAAAATTAGAATAGAGATGTTTCAATGTTTATCTCTACGGAAGCATAAACATATCAGTTATATGTCAACTTTTACTGAATATTAGCTTAAGTGTCTTATAATAAGTTTCAATTTTGATAATTGATAACAAACTAATAAAAATATTGCTTAAGCAATGAGCTCAAATCGATAGAAATCTGGTTACGTCAGCTTTGGCAAAAAAGCGTAAGTATAAAATTTCAGATTTTATGCAAATGTAGAAATCTGAATAAAGACAGTCGAAATAATGTAAAATTAACCTTGAATCTTAATTACAATTCCAAGATGTCATCTGGCTAAGTATACATATTTTTAATATTTTTTTGGTAGTTTGTAAATAAAATAATATTTTTAGGTGAACGCAAAAAAATCTTATATAACTCAGGATATAATGCTTATATAATCGATATCGTTATAGTAAAAAAGTGACTACCGCCATTAGTTAAAGTAGCTTTCGATAGTAATTCCGCAAAGAAATCAGTAATAATTGAAACTCTTTCAGGATTTACACCTAGCTTTGGCAGGAGACAATATTTCCTTCTGAAAGTTGCAAAATAGAAAAAAATCGTAGAGATTTGGAGAATGTTATCCGCATTGTGGAATTTTCAAGTTTATTTCCTTATCGAATTTATTTTTAAATGTAGTTTATAATGATCGATGAATATCGAGTTCCATCAAATTAGGATTGTAAATATCAATTATTTGTTGTCAGAAGGTTAAATGAGTAAAAACTATGAATGCAAATTGCAGATGGGACTAACTAATATATCCTAATACATTATTCTACTAACTCACTAATGTGCAAAGGGCCTAAGACTTACCAAAAGCTCAATATTACGTCAGAGACACATTTTAAAAACTACGCACGATTGGTAAAACGCGATTTAACCTCCTTAGTATGAGTCCATTTTAAATTAACTAATTCAATTACGCCATATATTTTTGGCAGTACATGTAGGTCGACTATCAATGCATAAATTGCTTTTCTATTTTAATTGTCTTAAATGCCAAAGTTACATAACGTCTATCACGGTTTAAGTTAGAAAAAAATCAGCCCCTTGTATCTAAAGTTGTGCTCAATTTCAACAAATTACCCTTGTATTCGCAGTAATTTCCTCACTTGAATACTTGAATGATTAACATTTAGACTTTTTGGCTGGGAAATTTCAATTCAGCGAAGTCGAGTTTATTTTGGAACATAACTTTTTCAGCCTTCACGAAAATTGATTATATAGTTGATGGGTCAATTACAAATAACGCATCAATAGTGACTTCGAAAATTATCAAAGAGTATTAGGCGTTAACATTTTTTCGACGCCAAAGATGACAAACCCGTATATACGAGGGTTGTCTGAAAAGCTTCCGACCTAACAACGATGGCATCACTGGGCTATGAAAGTTGGGGAAAATAATTTTGTCTACGTTGGTAAGTATCCACCAAAGTTTCAGCCATTTTCGACGTTTAATTTTTGACAATCGTTTGAGTAACTTGATGTAAAGTAATGTGCAGTTTAGGCGCAATGAATCAGAGTTTTGACGTCGTTTAACAACTACAGATAAAACTTGGATATGTTGGGCGGAAAGCCTTAATACGACCAATGGTCACTTTTAGGATTGGACATTTTAGAACGACCAAGTTTTTAAGTTCAATTCCATTTCGGACTTTGACCATCTTAAAACAACCAAAACTAGGATTGTGCAAATACGAAAGAAAGAAAATTTGACAAAGGTATCTGCAATATAAAAAAACTCTAAAAAAAAGTGAAACTTTTTTTTTGTGGAACGAACTGATACTTGGTTATCTTCAAAAATTGAAAAACAAAACTTGTCCCCTGAAACCAACAAAGATTAAAAGATTAAAAAACACAATAAAGGTTGCTCTAACCCGTTTCGACAGCCAGGCTTGTTGTGTTTTTTAATCTTTCTTGGTTTCAAGGAACAAGTTTTGTTTTTCAAAGTGAAATTTTGTAGCATACTTAGCACGTGCAGTACATTTAGTACTGTGGTGAGTCGAGTTCTACTAAACTGTTCTATTTCCTCGTTTGTTCTATTCAATTGAATTTTATTCAATTTTTCTTGGAAATATTAAACCTACAAATACTGTATTATTAAAATTTTTTGTAACAGCGTTTTGCGTGAGAAACAAATTTCTTAACGTTCACAAATTAGATAAGGGTTATTTGTTAGGTCTGGTTTATTTCAAGTTTAATTCCCTGAACTGAGTAAAATAACATGTTAGTTTTGAAGGACCGCTGAAAAGTAGAGTAATAAATAAGGGTAAGTGTCAATAACGGAGACTGTAGCAAATCTCTCGGCAAGACCATGTGGTGGTATACTGGAGGAATTTGACGTTCAAAAAACGCCCTTATAAACCCGTACAATTGTAAATTATTTAAATTTCAATTATCTTAGTAAAACTTGCAAGATAAAGGGATGACATTATTCAAAAGGGGTTTGCAGATTGATATGCACTTTAAGAATCCTTTTCAAAATTTATTTATGGGTTAATTTGAATTAGAAATATTTAAATTAGTAGAAATTCTGCATTCTCATGCCCTCTAACGAGATGCAGAGGATATCTTTCGGTCCCCAGAAGTTAAGGGTAGGGAAATAAAAAGATAAAACACCGTAAAGAAATTTACAGGGTAGTTAAATCCTGAACTTCGATGAAATTAGTTTAGAAATTATGGTCAACTTCCAGACTTATAAAAACGAGTACGGAATACGGGAGTTTAAAAAAATTACTTCTGTTTGTGCTAATCAACGTAAATGAACACAAGAAAAAAAAACAATTTCTGTTCAACGTGAAGTTCTTGTGCCATTTGTGTGATGTTTGCTACGGAAAAAAAAATAGGCAAGTAAAGTTTAAATTGTCCGATGATTTTATTTGATGGTTTTTCGCTCTTATATAATTTAATTAACTTTTCCTAAAATTTGAGAAATACTTGTTCCTAATTTTGATCAATATGGGGTTAGGGGGCGTACACAAAAAAAAGAGAGAGAAAGGAATTTAAAACTTTCACAACAAACCGAATGAATGAGAAAGTCGTCGTTAGAAAATTATTATAGGGCCAAGAACCCTACCGTTGACTGGTGCAACTACCAGTCTCAGTTTCAAAAAGGGAAACAAAAATAAAACAAAATAAAAATACAAAGACAAGAAAACGAAAAGGAAATAAAGCGCATTCGCTTCATACAAACATTTTCATTTCCTTAAGGTCGATGTGAGTGTTCTGCTGTTGGAAGCTGAGTTTCCAGGGGTTCCAAAATAATTTATACCCATCACCACAAAGGTCCGGCAACTGGCAGCAGACACATATATTTGGGTTTTACTATGTTCTGCAAGTTCTAGAAACGTGGGTATTGTACACCTTAATATCCTAGAAGCATAAGCCACAATGAGCTCTTACCTAGTTCTTGTTTTGGTGTATTCACCTAGTGCTACCTCATTCGCAGATTCTCCTTCGTAGGTTGCTTGAATCCCAAAAATATAAGACAAGGCAACCTGGCCCAAAGAGAGCCTTATAGATCTGTTGACAAATGGGGAGTACTAACGTAGGTGAACGAGCAGTGTCAGCATCAGCTCTCGTAAGGGAAATGTTTGATGAAAGAAATGAGAACTTCTTGCCAGTTTCTAATTTTAATTTAAATGTTTTTTTTTGTGCTAAGCCAAGCCACTTTCTAAGCCAGAAAAACGCTCCTTCTATTAGACTAGTAGCCGTAGAAGTAGATGTAGTGTTGGAAGGGAAATTCTGCTCAGAAAGTTTCTACGAAATTTGAACAATATTTCTAGTCTATTTTATGACACTGGTTTGAGTTCGAGTGATTGAGTTTGGTATGAGAGAAACAGAAAAAAAAACAAAGGAACAAGGTAACAAAGTAAAGAAAGAAAGAGGGAGAGAACGAGATCTGTAAGATTGAATCAACATTTATAAATTTGATTTATTACGATAAATCACAACTTCATTTTCAAGCTTGAGCTCCATTTTCTCGTAGCATTATCCTTTGGATATTGTTAGCTCAAAGCTATCAGCAGGAAACTGTATGCTATGTGAAGTATGCTTGAATATAGAAGCGACAAAAACACAAAAGAATTGGAGAATAAAACAGACACCTGAAAATAATTTGAGAACCTCTGTGTACAAACTAACCAGCGAACACCCACCGATAATCAGGTACAAAGTTAGCTGCATTTGGTTTGAAAACCTTTGAGTACAAACTAAATGGCTCAGCTGGGGAAAGCATTGCACTTATTAGGGTTAAGATAAACTTTAGGAAATTAATAACTGGCCTACCATATATGAGCGAAAGAGTTAAACAAAGAATGTCAGATTACTTGTGCTTAATGAATTCTCTTAACTTTCTAAAAAAATATTTCTCTCAGATCTGTGTCCAGCAAATTTAAACAAGTTGAAACAAACAGGTTCACTTTTATTTTGTTGTATTATGTTTAAGAACACTTGAAAATCACAAACTTTAAATTTTGTTGATTTATTTTTTGACCTATTGTAATAAAAAGTTGAGGTCAATTGTTGTTTGAATTTGATAACATTTCCCTGTCGACTCTACGAGCTGGGGTTACAATTTATTGGAATAAAATAATTTTAAACACAACGTAGACAAATTGGCTCCGAAAATCGAAAGTAAATTATTCTTCGAAAATTTTTAAAGATGAGCAAACTTCGACAATTTTGAAAAACTATATACAATCACTGGTTATGGTCATAAACGGCTGCTCATCACAGTACCTACTGTTATATTCGGATTAGTTTCCGTTAAAGTATTAATTAATTCTAAAAATGTTAAGAGTAAACTGGATCAGCAAACGGTTTTATAAATAATAATTTTTATTTGCCAACACATTACACAATATAATTATTAAATATCATTATTTTAAATGCTATTAACTGGAACAGAAAACCAATTTATTTTTGCAATTTCAGGAGGAGAGACATGGTATTTTACCCTTTTTTTTCAAACAATTTCATTTTCTTTTTCACAATTTTTCCTACAGCTAGAAGGAAATCCTTTCTTGGACTTCTACAGCATTTCAATATCTGGGCTGCGCATGATGACACTTAACCATATAAAGTAGCCAAAAATTTTCAATCGGCTGGGCTTAAGGTATTAATAGGGAGATTATCGTTTGGAGAAACAAAGGACTAGTGAAAGATGATGCTGAGGAGGTGGGAAAGCGAGAGAGATAGATAAGATTAAAAAATGCCTCACCAAATTTGATTTTGCACTCGAACATCTCTTTTGGGACAACTTAATGTTTTAGGCTGACTTGGCATCCTCACATTTATGCCAAGAAAACACAAAATTGGTTTCGTCGAAACAACATACCTTTTGTTATAGGAAACGATAATCTTCTTAATTTACCTCAACAACTTAATTTTCCTTAAAAGCCCAACTGAATATTTTTGGGCAGTTTTAGGTCACAAACTGTATGATTGAGGGTGGAAAACAGTAAACAAAAACAACTTACAGTAGAGTTGTCAGAAAGGTTCTTGAAATTAATGTTTTGGTAGCCCAGTTCCTGATGGTTGATATTCACAGAAAATTGCTCCTCGTTAGACAATATGATCCCTTTGTTTAGTTTAACCTAATTATTTTGTTAGCTACTAAGCTGTTATATATAGTAAATAATATAAATTTAAATTAAGTTACAAAAGAATATTGTTAAATAGTTTGTGCAAAAACGTTTCGCCCCGTATGGACTTCTATCTCTGTGGAAAGATCTACTTTTTTCTTTTTGTACAATTGAAGAATGAATGACACTCCGCAGCCCAATCATAATATCTCTAACATCCGGATTTTCCTTTTGTACACTTTCCTAGCTTTGAGAATGTAGAGGTTTCCTATGAACTATTTTAGTTTTGAACAGCAGGTTTCTTTAAAACAGCTGCTGTACATTCTCTCCCATTATCACTTTAGAGGATGTAAGGAGCACCTATTATACATAAAATATCTAGCATGTTGTAAGCTAGGACCTTAGTTCTTTTGATTCGAAGGTAAGTAAGATCATATATTGATAATTTAACAGGCTCTTCCTGTTTCCCTTTATCCAATCAGGTTTTTACATTTGATATTCATTGTATTGGTTGGAGTAAGCAGGTACCTATGTATTATACAGAATTTCTTTTCTGGATATAAGAATTAAATTTTAACTTAAGTTAGTATTCATTTACTTCGAGCTTTGATCATTTCGTAATTGAACAATACTAGATGTGGATGTTTTGAAGTAGCCAAAATTCGAAATAGAGCTGAACTTTCGGGTCGTTTAAAAAGATTCAATTTTAAAATCACACAAAAAAATCGACCATTGGCCGTTTTCGAGCTTTGCTACCAACATATCACCAATACGCCCCAGAAACTTAAACACAGTCAAAATCATGTGCTGCGAAGGTAGAACTCGTTCCAAGAAAAGGCAAAGGTTGTTGCTTCAGCTTGGAAAATGATGAAGATTGTTTTCTGAGATAAGTTATTTTCATCGATTTTCTTAAAGAAGAGAAGACCATTACAGAAGCGCACTGCTTGACCACCTTCCTTATTCATTAGATCTATTCATAGACCATTTTTAATACCCTACACTAAAAGTTGAGTTCGAGAACATATATTTTTATTAAATGAGGTCAATAACAATTTTTTCGCAGAGAAAAACTCAAGGTATTATTTGGACGATTTAAAGGGTTGGAATTACGGCCTGGAAGATATTCATACTTACATATTAAAACAATAACAAAATAGAAAAATGTCTTATTTCATTGTTGGGTTGAAATTTTTCCGACAACCTTCGTTTGTCTTTTAAAGACCTCGCTTGGGCTTATTTTAAACATGTAATAACGGAGATTCAATTTTTCATGCATTTTACTGAATCAAACAATATATTTCAATATACATCTCAAGTTATCTCACGTAGATAGAATATGATAAAATATGCTGAATCCTAGTTGCAATAAGGTCTCTGAAAATATAAAAACGACAGTTCATATAATCGTGGGCTACTTTTATAATAACAGCTTAAAATTTCACAAAACCATTTACACAATATCTTTAATCTTGACCGAAGAACGACCGCGATACAAGCACCCTTGTCTATGGAATGTTGATGAGAATCGAACAATGTTATCTGGAAAAAAATTGACGTTATCGATAAAATTATAATAACGTTTCTCGACATTACTGTATCCGATGCGCTGTTAAAATAAAATAGAACACTTCTCGAATCAGTTATAAGAATAACATAGAGATCTTCGTCGTGGTTTTCCTTCCAATCGGACCAGTTATTTTTCAGATTTTCGAAGAGACTTATGTAGATTGGTTCCATGTAAAGCATGCATTTCTAAAATGCGGGATTATAGTGGTTAAACGCCATTTAATTGTTATCATACCCATTCAATTAACCCTCTCGCTTTCGTTTCCGCATATTTTAGGGCCTCTGGCACAGTTAGATTAATATTCTTTAACCGCCCGTGAACTTTTAATTTCTCATGAATGTAATTTCCTTCCAGCATGGAGTAAGCAAGTGCGAGAATCACTTTGGAACATATATCTTTATGTGGAGGGTTGATCTAAAACAAAACCATAAATGTAAAATAAAAAGCTGAAACAGGTAGTGTCCTTCATTTTGGTAGCGATGCTCCATGTTTCGTCATAGTTGTGCTAAAATAAGTTTTCATAAACTTACGTCTACAAGGGAATTAGCACTGGTTCAAATGTAGAATGAATCTCGATGGGGTCATAAAGATAGACTCACCGTTATGGATTCTCTATATTTGAAACACTTGGAGGCGACGAGGACTGCTATAAGGGTGCACGCGTTGCTGCTGTTGGCCGAATTTTGAAAGTTATAGTACGATTGGGAAAATTTCGCTTCAAACCACGTTACTCTCAACTTGTCGTCGTACAGCAAGTGGGACTGATACTTTGGAAAAAAGGGTAAATCACAGTCCGATATCATTTTTCTGAAAAAGAATTTTGACGCATTGTGATTCCTAATAAGTTTACCGCATGTCACTCGGGCGTTTGTCGAGCGCGTATCTATGGATTTTAGTTCACATTTTATGATTTGATTCGATTAAACCCCCTAGATGAATTTTGTATTAATCGTTTGTTCTTATTATAGAAATGAGATGCATCAGACGCCCTTTATCCTTTGATTGAGTATTGTCACGCTCTATTGCAAAATTCATTTATTACAGGATAACCCATCTACCCAATAGGATAACTATCACCGAGTGGAACATAGAAACAGTGAAGCTTCCATAGTGGTGAGCACCAGATGACAAATACAGAAATCATTTTCTTCAAATTGGAAAGAGATATTAGTTCAAATAAATCGCAATTCAATTTTGATACTGATTTGACAAACACATCACAAGTTAATTGGTATAATCTTTCTTTTTCTCGAATTTGGTGTTAATCGGTACGTAATTGATGAACCAAAATAGAATACCAAAACATGGCAAAAATGCTTCTAAGTGTATCACTCCACGTTAATTGGCCGAAAATGAACCAATTAAT
Source organism: Dastarcus helophoroides (assembly GCA_028583605.1). Classification (NCBI taxonomy): domain Eukaryota; kingdom Metazoa; phylum Arthropoda; class Insecta; order Coleoptera; family Bothrideridae; genus Dastarcus; species Dastarcus helophoroides. Next base: position 7,516,827 of record CM053335.1, read on the forward strand.
TTCGGCAAGAAAAATGATGATGTCAATATAACTGTAGGTGTGTTTGGCCTGTTAAATTCAGCATGAAACTTGAAGCGTGATTATTTGAATTGATAGCTTGCTACCTCTTCCCAATTGGGCATGATTTCTCTTTTTGGAAATCTGGTCCTACTCTGATATAATTTACAGTTCGTTGATCACTTCAACTCCAACCAAAATTTGACCCAATTTTCTCAAAATTAAAGTAGGAACAATCATTTTGGCTTATTCTTTCATGAAAAGATATTGGATAATAATAACCGTAGAGGGAAGGCAAATAAAATTGATTTAAATAATAAATTAATGTTATAGATTTGGTGGAACGGACTAGTCCTTGGTTACCTTAAAAAATTAATACAGGAGAAAGTTCTGTATTTCAATTTTTGAATGTTATAGATGGCAATGCATTACACCCAAGATATACATATAAAGCGTTTTCTTATTAGGCAGGCAATATATTAAACACGCTACTGCTTTGCAATTTAAAAACTTTATTGTTAATCTATAAATATACTATCCTTAAATAGTTAATATTCTGTTTTTTTACGATAACCACCCTATTTTGAGATACATTAAATGGAAAATAATGCTCTAGGGCATTATGAATATCTATAACAGGGGGCATTATAAATTTATAACACATTATCATGCTAGCATGTTGCTATGCAGTGGCATTCTGAACAAGGTGGATGTCAAATAAATAAATCGAAATGTTACAAAAAATTCGGATTATATAACAGACTTCTAGGATATTACACGTTGAAGGCACCACAGGTGTTACAGGATAATAACGTCCTTGGTCGACGTCCATCCCTCGTGCCAGAAGCCTTAGGGAAGTACACTGTCGATCTCAGTGCCTTATTATCCTTATAACAGCCTTGGTACCTTAATAATTACGAGGGTAAATCAAATATGAACCGTAATTTGTTTTTCAAAATGTATTGTTACAAGATACCTATATGAAAGTGAAAGTGATTTTGTTATACAATTTTCCCAACGGATTGGGAGTTTTTTAATGCCATCATAAAAATAAGGGAGGAGTGTTTGCAGCCAATTGTGCACAAATGTCTTAACACCAGCATTATTATGGAATCGCTCACCTCCTAGAGCTTCTTTCAGTGGTCCAAACATATGATAAACGCATAGTGATAAATCGGAACTATAAGAAGGATATTCTAATGTTCTCAATCGATTTTCTCTAATTTTTGATGTGTCAGTGGAGGCGGCCATCGTCGTGAAGCAAAATCACATACGCGCCTCTTCCACCGATATGCACGTTTTGCTTCATCCAATAGCTAGCAGTAGCAGGCAGCATTAACCGTACCACCTTCATGCAAAAAATCGACGTGCATAACTCCTTTAAAATCCCAAAATACTGTCGTAAGAATCTTTCCAACTGAGAGGTGAGTTGTTGCCTTGACGGATGCATCTTCCCCCTTTCGTTTCCACTTCATGATTGCTTGTTTAGATTCAGGGGTGTAATGGTGGAGCCAAGTCTCATCACACGTAATTATACGTTGCCTTTCGTTTCCACTTCATGATTGCTTGTTTAGATTCAGGGGTGTAATGGTGGAGCCAAGTCTCATCACACGTAATTATACGTTGCAAAAAACCATCACCTTCACGTTGAAAACGTCCAAGATGGCGCTGATAAATCTCCAAGTGTTGCTGTTAGTGTTCTTCATTTAAAAGACGAGGTACCCACCTGGCAGAAACTTTTCGAAACTCCAGCTCATCTGTCATAATGGATTGAGCACTCCCAAAGCGTATCTATATCTGAGCTGCAATTTTACCAACACTTAAACGGCGATGACTCTTGTCCGCAGTCACACTGGTCCGAGGACGATGGGCATGGGGTTCATTTCCAATTTAAGTTCGTCCTTCTAAAAATTTGTGTGGCATTCATACACTTGAGTTTTCTTCAAACAAGTATCCCTAAACTGTGCTTCTAGACTACGAAGAATTTTAGCGGGCTTAATACCTACAACGGCAAGAAATTTAATAATAATGAGCTGCACAACGTGCGGATGAACCTCTTGCTCACTCATTGTATTTACAACTGACAAACGGTGAGAACAGAATTCGTTTGAGAGCAGGTAGTCACGTAATATCCCCACCTAACATGTCTAAGAGTATGTGCAAATTCCCGACGCCTTCATGGCGACACGATAGAAATTTCGGTTCATATTTGATATACCCTCGTATGAAGAATGTATCAATAAAGTGTTTAATTTTAATAAAAATTTTAAACATACTAATGGACGGTAAAATCCTTCGGATGGGATCTAATCTATCTATTCTAGGAGTGAATGCCAGCACTCTCAGAAGCTAGGCTTTCTTTTTAGAGCTAAAAAGTACTTCATATCTCATCAGTTATTAACACTATACAAAGCTTAAGTTAGGGCAACAGTGGAATACTGTTCTCATGTTTGAAGTTTAGCCCCAAAACACACTTTAGCTCCCTTTGATTCAATTTAAAGAAGAACGATTCGCCTAATTGATGACGAGAGTCTGACCGATTCTCTCGAAACATTAGAGCACAGGCGTATGGTTGGTGACTTGCTCTTTTCTACAAGTAGTATCATGGAAGATGCTCGCAGGAACTAATAGGATTGATCCCCCCAAGTGCAAGATTCTTGAGGCGTACTAGACAGTCGGAGACAGCAAATTCCTGTGCTGTCCAGCTTGACACAGTGAGGACTTCTGTCTACAGAGACTCTTTTTTCTGTAGAACTTCCAAGTTATGGAACTTGTTACCGAAAGGAATTTTCCCCAAAAATTACAACCTATAATTATTTAAGAAGGCGGTTCATCGCCATCTATCTTTGTTTCTGCATCCTACTCGCAGTGCTTGGAAAGCATAATGGGGTTACCCTTTGCGAGTGGATTAAACTTTAAAAAAAATGTGTTTTTTGTCTCTTATTACGCATCAGTTTTTGTAGCTGTAAACTTTGTGGTCTATAAAACTGTTTACCTAATTTTAAATTTAAAGTTGTACTAGACATCGAGGCAGAATGTGTCCTCCCCAGACGACCTACATTAGCCATAGAAAAATCAAGGATCTCACAAATTCTATGACCTTCCCCATCGGGGTAAATATAAAACAACCTTTCCACCGTAAAAAAGTTAACATGTTAACCTAGTTTATATGGGATATGATATTGGCGATATATTTACACATACAGTGTGTCCCACGGACGTGGGATAATATGGGTATCTTCATTATTAGCGAAGATATAAAATCGGTTAAATGGGCAGAGTTTTCCTTCAACATTTTTAATTTAAATTCGAACTTTTCAGAGAAATTAAATTAGAATTATTGAGAAATTAAGAGAAGATTTCTCAAAAACTCCAATTTCGAATTTTAAGTTAAAATGTTTAAAAAAATTGAAAAATTATAAGTAAATTATAGTAAGAAGATGTGATTCATATTTTGATAAATTCTTAGAATTTTGAATCTATTCTCGACTTTTACATTTTGTTCTAAAAATTTCGATTTCAAGCCCGAATATTTCAATTTCTCCAAATTTTAGATTTTAAAATGATATTTTGCTCGAAGCTAATTTATTTTTAGAAAAATTTCGAGATTAGAAGCATACACTCGAAAATAAGGACAATATTTTGATTTTTTTGGTTGAAATTTTGACTTCCATTTTACATTTATAAAGAAAATTCTTGAATCTTTGGAGTCGAACATCTCAAGGACTTCAACTCCAAATTTTGAGAAGAAGTTTTATATTGCGAAATAAACCTAACATTTATAAAATAATGGAATTCAACATGAAATTTTAAAATAAAAGGTCGCCAAAATTTTCAAATATAAAGACGTTTTATTTAAAAGTAGAAAATTTTTGGAATGTTGAAAATTTTGAGGTTAAAGTGGATAAAAAATTGTTTTAAGTTATTTTCATTTTGTTTTGAAATTTTTACATGGACTCGAAATTCGTTACAACATGAAATTCAAGAAATTTCTATTTTAATTTAAAAACATTAAAGTTAAACTTGAGTATTCGCCTTTTAACTCCAAAATTGAAAGCTTCTTGAATTTCGAAATTTCGCGAGATTTTTTTCTGTTTTTTTTCTAATGCTCTTTTGAACTCTTCTCTTTGGCCCGAAGTTCTGTAAAAAATGAAATTTAAAAATAAAAATGTCAAGTTTAAACCCAAGTTCTCCAGAAAAGTTGAAATTTCGAAAACAATTCAAAATGTACGTTAAAAAATGTTTCCAATAGTTTGACTCAATATTGAGTTACGCTTGTATATTCAATTTATATCGGAAATCTTGTTCAAAATTTCACAGCTTTCAGAAAAATTTAAACTTGTATTTCTATTTCTATATTTTTTTCTGGAATTTCAAACGAAACTTACAATTGCTATAAATTATGACTACTTTTTCCGTAATTCCTAGTTTAATCTTTTTCATTTTGGATCGTTATTGGCTCGTCTTAAAATGCACTGAATTCATTTTAGCTTCAGCAAGCCCAGTTTGAAAATATTTAAATTATTATTTAAATAAAGAAATTATTTCCTTTGAAAACATTTTTTGGCACACGACTCAAGACAAATAAAATTCTTAAAGCGTCACCTCATAACTTTTGACAAAAAATAGGTTGATAGTTGGTAGGTTTTTTATGCAGCTTAGTGAATCTAAATTGAATGAATGCATCTCTAGTTTAAATTCAAATCTAAAGAAATTTAAAAGAATAAGTTTTACCTCGATGTTTTGACGTCTTTTTCGAAAGCTTAAAAGTTTGTTTTTTAAAAGATTTTTTTAAGTCAAAATTTAGATTTATTCCAAAACTTTTGATTTTTTCTTTTGAAATTTGAATTATTTTTATCTAGATTTTAAGTTAAGACTTGAATAAAAATACGTATGATAAAAACCTCTAGTATAAACTCGAAATTCTGAAGATTGAAGAAGATATTTTGACCGAAAATTCGAAATATTTTATTAAAATGGAACATTTTGAGAAAAAGTTAAAAAAATCATGAAAAATTTGTAATTCAACATCTCAACTGAAGTTTTTCAGAAAAAAACTAAAATTTCGGGATCAGCCGCAAAATTTCAGGAAATAAGTGAAAATCTCCATTCAGAAGTCAAAATGTTGGAACAAAGTAAACATTTTAAGGTAAACTTTTGTTCACCTTAAAATGTGGTTTGGACCAGTTTACACGAAATTTTAAAAAAATTCGATATTAATTAATATTAAATATTTGAAAATCATCATAGATTTATCCAACAATGTTTCTAGAAAAAGTCAGAATTTCTAGCCTAGAATCAAAATTTTAGGAAAAAAAAGAAATTTCCAGACTGAGGACAAATTTTTGAAAAAAAATATTTTAAGAAGTCGGTTTTTTCGAAATTTGATTTTCCTCATTAATTTTAATAAACCCTTCTCTTTTTCAAACCTTCTATTTTTATTTTTGAAAATTGTGACTGGACTTATAGTTTATATTTTTTTCAAAAATTCACTCGTAAACCCAAATTTATATATTTTTTAGAAATTTCAACTTTTTTCTCAAAATTTAGAATTAAATTTCGAAAATTTTCCGTCGTGCATTTTTTGATGAAACGGACTGGTCCTTGGTTATCTTCAAAAATTGAAATACAGAACTTGTCCCATGAAATCAAGAAAGATTAAAAAACGTGCATTATAAAGAAAACTAGTTTGAACTCAAACTTTCAAGATTTCTTCAATAACATTTTTAGAAAATGTGCAAATTATTGGATTGGCAGTGAATTTTTGAGAAAAAAACAGACATTTGCACATTTAGCTCAAACTTTTGAAAAAAATTCATTTTAATAACTTTCAGTCCTTTTTAAAATTAGACTTTTTTCAGTTAATATTACTCAACTGCTATTTTTATAGATTTTTTCACTTTTTTTTCAAAATTGCTTCTCTTAACTTACATTTTTACTTTTTCGAAAAGTTTACACTTAAACTAGAAATTTCAGCTCTTTTCTCATAATTTTCACCCAAGCTTTATAAAGAAATCTAGTTTTAAGACAAAAACTACGAAACTTTTAATTTTAAAGCCAAAATATCTCTGAAAAGAATTAAGTAATTTTAGAAAAAATAGAAACCTTGGAGAAAAAGTTAGAAAAAAAACGAAAATTTAGAAAAAACGTGTAAAACTTTTGAAAAACAGTAATTATATCAAGTTTTCTCTCAAAATTTTGACTTCAAATTGGTAAAAAATTAAATTCGAAGACAATAACTCGAGAATATATATATATTTTTATGATTTTTATGATAACCCTATCATGCCTTCCAAGCACCTCGAGCAGGATGCGGAAATAAGGATAGATGTCGATGAATCTGCTTCTTAAACATGGATAGGTTGTAATTTTTGGGAAAATTTTGTTCGGTAACGAGTTGCATAGCTTGGAAGTTCAGGGGAAAAAAGTCTTCGTAGACAGAAGTCCTGACTGCGTAAAGCTGGACCGCACAGGAATTTGCTGCCTCCGACTATCTTGTATGGCTCAAAAATCTTGCCCTTTGGGGATCAATCCTATTAGTTCCTGTGAGCATCTCCCATGAAAATAGTTGTAGAAAAGAGATAAATCACCAATAATCCACCTGTCCTCTACTGTTTCGAGAGAATCGGTGAAACTCTCGTCATCAATCAGGCGAATCGCTCTTTCTTGAATTGAATCCAAAAGAGCTAAAGTGTACTTTGGGGCTGAACTCCAAACATGAGAAAAATATTCTAGTGTTGGCCTAACTTGAGCCTTGTACAGTGTGAGTAGTTGATGAGATGTGAAGTACTTTTTAGCTCTAAAACGAACTCCTAGCTTGTGAGAGGCGGATTTGGCAATGGCGCGCACATGATCAGCCCAAAAGAAGTTAGTGCTTGCATTCATTCCTAGGATGAACAGATTAAATCTCATCGGGAGGATTTTACCATCCATGAGTGTGTTTGTTGCATTATGCCTATAGACCGATCTTTGGAAGATAAACTAGAGATTTCGAAAAAAAAGTCAAAACTAAACTAGATTAAAGTTTACATTTAGTAAAAAAAAGACAAATTCTTTTAACTGATATAACGTAGATAATAGTACCCTGGTGTCATCCTTTTTCTCCGACAAGGCGTTATTCGTCGCTGCTTCGGATAGGCTAAGAGAACAGTAGATTGGTCATGGGTAACACTCTAAACTTTTCTTGTTGATTCAACAATACCGACACTAATTGATGTATCAGTGCAACACATCAGTACAATAGTGTTTGACACAATAAAATGTGTTTACGTACCAACGTATAAGTACCCAGCAGACACAGGCGATTAATCGAGATTTAGAGATCGTTCTGGAATGAGGAAAGAAAAATCTAGAAGACTTCAGTGCCCCAACATCTTCATGGAAGGTAAAATTATTTCTATGGTATCTAATAATCCATCTATGCAAGTACTAACTTTCCCTGGAACGACTATGTGCATGCCATTGCCAAGTTTCCTCTCAGAAGCTGGGTTTTCTTTTTCGAGCTAAAAATCACTTCACATCTTATGAGCTACTGTCGCTCTACAAAGCTCAAGTTAGGTCAACACCGGAATGCTGTTATTATGTTTGGAGTTTCAGCCCCAAAACACAGGCCCTTTTGGCTTCAATTCAAAGGGGAGCGATTCGCCGAATTGATGATCAGAATTTGACCAAGCTTCTTGAACCACTGGGGCACAGGTGATAGTGACTTGTCTCCTTTTCTAAAAGTACTTTCATGGGAGATGCTCACAGAAACTAATGGATCTGATTCCCCCAAAGGCAACATTCTTGAGATAACAAAGTAAATTCTTGTGCCGTCCAGCTTGGCACATTGAAGATTTCTGTTCTTGAAGACTCTTTTTTCTACAGAAGTTCCAAACTGTGGAATTCGTTATCGAATGGAATTTTTCCCGAAAATTACAGCTTATTTTTATTTAAAAAGGCGCTTCACCACCATCTATCATTATTTCCATAGGATCCAACTCTCAATGCTTCAGACGTGTATGGGTTACCCTTTGCGAGTTGATTGTACTTAACAAATTCAAAATGTCTATAAAAATTAATATTTACAGATTATGATCCAAATATGGGATGAACATTTTAGAAAAAAGTATGAAATTTTAGCTGAAACCTAAATGTTTTTTTTTCAATTTATTTAACATTTCTTCGGCCCAGTTTGGAAATATTTAAATTTTTATGGTTTGTTGACAATTTTCTAAACAATTTTTGAAATACGACTATGTCTACCTGGATATAGTATACAATAATAATGATAATTGTTTGGAAAATTGTCAACAAACCATAAAAATTTAAATATTTCCAAACTGGGCCGAAGCAACGTTAAATAAATTGAAAAAAACATAATATTTCCGGTGAATAAGGGTCTACCATGAAGAATGAAACCTAAATGCTTGAGAAAAAAGTGGAAATTAAAAAAAACTGGAATATTAAAAAAAAATCATTTTGCTGCTGTGCTAGCGGAGTTACGGGAATGATGCGTTACTTTTGGTGAACTCTGTATCAAAGGAACTTTTTTTAATAATGTTCTACTATACTGCCTAAGATTTATAATATTTTACTATAATAATTAAGCCTTTGCGAGACTTTTATATTACCTTTTGTCATGCATAACGAGTGTCAGTTAAAAGGCCGCAACCTTGCAAAAGTCGCTGAATATTTATTAGATTTTATTAGTCACCTAGACTTACAAAGTGAGATCATTCGACTTTAATAATGTGAAAAAAATAGTCTACCTGGATATAGTATAAAATAATAATGATAATTTACGGATGCATAGGCCTGAATAAGTATGCTTTTTATTGTCAATAAGTCGCCTGCGACTGCGTTCGCATACAAATTGTGAATTTTAAAAAGAAAAATTTTTCGAGTTATTTATGATTCTGAAGCTAAATAAACAAAACAAAAAATGTCTAGAATGATTATTTTTGACGCTAAATTAAAATTTTATTTTCGCATTCGAGAATGAGAGCTTTTTTCTTGCGAACCTTACACTTAACGCAGGCTCACACAAAGATGGAAAAATGGTATAGTTAATCCGCTCTAAGTCTGCCATTGCGTCACGAATGAACTGAGTGATATCAAATACATTCGTACTATCCAACCGAATAATATGTGTCGACAGTAAAAAGAGATTAATTAAGTAATCAATTGAATGTATCACAGACTGTGTTAATAAGAAGATTCACCTTAAATATTTATTGCCAATTCACATCATTAGTTTTAGGTTAGTTTAAGTTATTCAAAAATATAATTCTGATAATTTCCTTTTTTTATTTATTTCCTTCGACCAAGTTGTCAAAAATTATAATAACTTAGCGAATCTTCTCATATTTGAAAACTAATCAGACGTGCAGACGAAGTCGTGGGTGATGCAAGTCATAAATAAAACATCATTAAAAGTTAGTTACTTTTTTCCTGATTATATTTTCTTTTTTTTTTTTTGGTAACCATACGATCTTACTGGGCTTTATTCCTTTAATCCTCCTACCCTTGATAATCAAGCAGCAGATAAATCATTTTATTAAGAATTTAAGCGTTATGGTTTTATTTTACTAATAACGCTGTAATTACTAAGAATTCTTATCATAATAATATGTATGTCATATGTCATATGTATAAAGATAATTACGACGGGGTATGTAAGTGTAAAACTACTCATCCTGTTTTAAATTACGACCGAATTGTTTGGCAACAAGAGTGACATTGAAAAAAATGCCATAAAGCTACTTATTCAATTTACTAGTTCAATTCGAATATGTAAACAAGACTAACGCAATTAACCTTAACTTCTCAGAATGGCAAAGATTATCTCGCTTGAACTGTTAACACCCACCGCACTTTAACAAATCGCTTGTTCGCCAAGGCGATCAATGATCAGTGCGAGTCCTGTCTTTGGCGCGTGTTAACTGTTTAGAAAAAAAGATGATCGAATTAAAGATATTTTGCTTACTGGTTTTGTTAAGCGTTTGCTACGCGAAGACAAACAATAAGGTGGTTTGTTATTATGACAGCGCGTCTCATATCAGAGAAGGTAAGACAATCCTTGAATATGAACAACTTTGCAACATTATTGTAATTTCGCAACAATATGATCGAGATGAACATATTTTCTTTCTAACAATAAGATAACAATTTTTACAATAACATGTTATGTATAAATGCCACTATAAAAACTTTCTATATTAATAGAATTTCGCCACATTTTAATTCAACTTCTTAATAAAAACATAATCATCAAAACATCCTTTGGTAGATGAAATTATCGGCTATCCATTGATCTTCCTTTGACAGTTCAACGTTGTTTTTACATAACAATTAAATCACATAATAATTCCACATTCGCTTCATGGAAAGCGAATGGCCATTTTCAAGAACTGATCGCCAAAAAAGCCGCTTTTTTTAGAACAACTTTTTCCCAAAGTATGACTGCAAGTAGGAGGCGGAAATGAAAATGAAAACAAATGGCAATGAACTGCTATTCTTACTTTAAACTAGAATCAGTTGTATGTAATTATCGGGGAAAAACAAAAAATCTTCATACTACTGCTTGATTCAAGTGCTTTACATACTTCGCTCCATTCCCTATTCCACCATGTAGGTTAGTGTCCTTGCTGATGGGTAATGCAACCGATTACGGTTTAAAAGGGACATTTTTTAATCTAATTTTTTTTGCGACCATAATCATTGCATTAAAAATTAAAATATGATGCACAACTCATAGCATTGAATAAATAAATGATATTTGATTTTGTTAACATTGAAATTTTTAGGTCCCCCAAGATTTACCGCCGAAAATATAATACCAGCTCTTCAGCACTGTACGCATGTGATCTATGGATATGCGGCAATAAATGACGTAACTAAAAAATTAATTCCCTTGAATGAACAGTTTGATACTGTTAGGGATAATTATAGACAAGTAACCAGTCTTAAACAAAGATACCCACACGTTAAATTCCTGTTGTCGGTCGGAGGAAACGCGGACGTTAGCGGCGAAGGAGAAGAAAAAAATATAAAATACAGAGACTTGGTAAGTGGGAACCTAATTTGATAACCTCTCAACCCATTTTTAAAATTATCAAGAAATATTAACTTGACTTCAAGAAGGTAATATTTGAATTTGGCGCCTTTACTGCAGTGGCATTTGCAATAGGGTTGGAAATGCGATATTCAATGTATACAGGAAAAAGTAAATTATAAAAAAACCACCCCATTAACTTGCTTACAATTAAAAAAAAATGTACTTAATTTTGCAAACTCATATCGTGATTAGTCAAAATATCGATGTCCAAATTTCTAGATAAAAGTAGAAATTTCTTTAAAAAGATTGATATTTCTGAAAAAAGTCCAAATTTAAGTTTTCACAAAATATAATGAAACAATTTATAATTATTGATTTTAAGCAGAAAAATTTTGATCAAAATTCCAAAATACGAAAGATTAACATAAATTGAAATTCATTTAGTAAATAAATACAAATTTTCAAATTTCAAGCTTAAACTAGAAAGAAACACTCGAAATTCATAAAATTAATTCGGTGTTTATTCGAAATTTTTATTTTAAAATTGAAATGTTAGATCGGAATTTTAAGAAAAAAAATTAAGAAAAAATAATTCAAATATCCTTCAGTTTAAATCTAAACACGAAACTTTGAGAGTAGAGTTCATATTTTTACCCTAAAATTTTCAGAAAAGGGACACAATTTCTAGAGTAAATTCGAAATTTCATGAAAAAAAGCAGGAACTTTGGGGTTCAGTTTATACCTTACTGAGAAACAAAGCTAAAATTTTAGAGAGAAAAAAAAATTAAGATTTTAAATTTATATTCGTTATTTTGAAAAGAAACTTAACGTTTCAACAAAAAACTTACGTTTTGGTGCTTAATTGCATATTTTGGATCTTTCTGAACTTCAACATTCGAAGTTTTTCTCGAAATTTCGATTTTGGAATTCGACACTTTGCTTCAAACTAAACCAAGTTAAAATTTTGACATTATAGTCGTGAATCGTCAAACATAAAATGTTAAGAAATTTTTTTGCTAATATATCAAGCATTTTCAAAATTTCGACTTTTTGTTTTAAACTTTGACGTTAAAAAAAACTGACAATTTGAAGTTTAAAAATTTGAAGCTCAAGCTTTGAATTTTGTGAAAAGTTCAAGTTTTTCTCCAAATTTTAACTCTTCTCAAAATTCAGAGCTTAAGCTTTACCTGAGATTTATAAAAAGGTTATGAAGTATTCGAGTTTAAAAAAGTTAAATTTTGAAATCTATTAGAACTTTTACAAAAAATTGAAAACTTCTAGAAATACCATAAATTTGGAAATTAAAATTAATTAAAAGATTTTTTTAAATTTCTTTTTCAGTTTTAACTCTGATTTAAAATATAAATTTTTTTTAAACATTTTGATTTTTATCTGACGACATTTTTCTGAAAATTCAAAAAAGAATTAAAAAAATAAAAATTTTAAGTTAACTTAGAAGTTTAAAATAACAGACGAAATAGAAACCCTTTGCATTTTATGAAAAGTTCTCGAAATTCAATTTTAATTCACAAATATTAACTTTAAACTAGATTATTTGACTTTTATTGGAAATGTTCCAAACAGTTCATAATTTAAGGTCGAATAAGGAAGTCAAGCTGCTGATCTAGTCTTAGTCAGTTTTTGAAAAAGTTATATTAATAGATTTAGCTTTTTTCAATTTTAATCTCAAAAATAAGCATTCTTTGTTTTTCCAAAATTTTGACCTTGAACTAAATTTAGAAGTTTTCTAAAAATTATAGTAGTTTTATTACTTAAGCTTGTATTTTTAAATGTCGACTTTTTTTTATTCCAAGCTTTTGCATTTAAATACAATCAAAATGACAAACAAAAACTTGGAATTTTGGCACAAACTGGGATTCTAGATTTTTTTTATCGAAAATTAAAAATTTCTAGCCCAAAAATTGAAAAACAGAGTATGTCCCCTGAAACCAAGAAAGCTTAACAAACACACAACAGAGGTTGCTCTAACGCGTTTCGACAGCCAAGCTATAATCTTCAGAGAGATACTCTCTGAAGATGATAGCTTGGTAGTATCTCTCTGACGATGATAGCTTGGCAGTATTTCTCTGAAGATGATAGCTTGGCCAGTATCTCTCTGAAGACGATAGCTTGGATGTCGAAACGCTTTACCTTGTTATGTGTTTTTTAATTGTTCTTGGTTTCAGGGGACAAGGTCTGTATTTCAATTTTTGAAGATAACCAAAGACTAGTCCGTTCCACCAAAATTTCTAGACCAAGTAAAATTACTAAGTTAAAGTTTAAACTTTGTTTTTATTTTCGAACCTTTGACAAACTCAAAGTTTAGACTTTTCTAAACATATTTTCATTTTCTCTAGAAATTTGGGCTCCTTTCTCAAAATTTCAAATCAAAATTCGAAATAAAAAAAACAAATTTTAAATTTGAATTTAAAATTTTGATCTAAATTTCGAGGTTGAAATAGATATTTTAAACAACAATCCTTAAAACACACAATTTTTAACGTCTAAACTAAAATTACTGAAAGAAAATTAAAATTTCGTTATCGACGACAAACAAAACTTCAAGATTGTAGCTTGGAGAAAAAAATTGATTTTGAAATTAAAATCAAAGCTTCTAAAAAAACTAAAATATTTAAAATAGGATTATTGACATAAACGTGTCTAGAAAAGACTATCAATTTCGAGATTAAATTCGAAACCTTTAGAAAAAAAGACAGAATTTTAGGGTAAAAAAATTGGGAATTTTCTGTAATTCACAATTTTAAGTTTGTTCTCGAGATTTCGACCTTATTTTCAAATATTTACTTTATAGAAATTTTGTCTTTGAAACTCCAAATTCGTATATCATATCACATTCAAGATATCGAGATTTTAACATTTAACGTCAACATTTTTGGTATAAAAGTTTTAAATGCACTTGGAAACTTTAGCAAAAATGTAGAAATTTGGAGAAAAATTCGGTATCATAAAAAATCAAGTTTTCACATAAAAGTTGGGGAAATAGTCCAACTTGGAAATCTAAATTCGAGATTTTAGTTGAGAAGTAAATAATATGCCTATGCGCTTCTGTCAACTGAGACAAAATTTATTTTCAGACCCCCTCAACCTAAGATGAGGCTCCCTACTAGCGTCTATTGCTCCTAATGATAAATAAGACGCTGCTTAAAATCTCTTTCTTCCAAAATTCAAAATTTAACATCGAAATTTGAAATTTTCTTTCCAAATTTCGAGTTAAAAGTTCAATTATTTTATGACTTTCAGAGTTTTTTTCTTTCTTTAAGACCTTGTTCTTATTATTATTATCTTATAAGATAAAATATATGTTTTTATCAAAAAATTCGATATTTCAAGAAATATTTGTACAAAATTGGTTACTGCATTGTAATCACATTGGTGATGAGACCTTTTCTCAAAGGTTTAAGCTTGACATTTTTTCCTGAAATTTATAATTTAAAATAAAATTTTAACTATTATTTATAGGTTTTTTCTCGAAATTTTTATTTCTCTTGAAAGTTCGACTTAAAATTTCGATCTTATTTCCAGTGGCGGCTGGTAACTTTTTTAAATGGGGGTGCGCAGATGCAAAAATATTAGTAGTTAAGAATTTAGGTGACTTCAGTGTCATAGCAAGGTATTAAATTGAAAAGAAACAAAAGTGATACTGTGATATTTGATAGCATTTTTACGAATTAAATTTAATTAACATGTTATAACCTTCAACATATTTTTGGGTTATCATATCTAAATTATTTTCATCGAATACAAAAAAAACATTATCGACATTTCTGAGCCTCTTCAAAGTACTCTGTACGGTTGCACGTCGTTACGGCTGTGGGTTACTTAATTAAAATTGTTTGCTTTCATGGGAATAAAATTATATCACTTTTTCATGAAAACTGCATTTGAAAATAAAATATATTTTATTACAGTTCTAACTAAACTCCACAAAACCACAAAAATAATTATTTTTTTAAACAAAATCCGCTCTACGATCTCCTAAAAAAACAAAGTGTTCATTGCTTTTTCATCAAAATTGCCTAAATCCAAATTTACAAATTAATAATTAAATCCTAGAATCTCTTTGTGAATAGCGGTACTATTGGCAGTTAGGCCTGTAAGCGGCACAATTAGCAATCGCAATCAGATCAGCCGGTACCTACGCATTTAGCATCATAAACCGTAAATACACCCTCCAAACTCTTGTCTCGTACTCACCATTTGGCAATAGCGCATAAGCGCGGAGCGGCGTACCCCGAGCTAGCTAACGTGGTGTTCTGTAGTTTATTTCTCCGTATCCCGTGGAGGCCGTTGATAGGCATCGCACGGCAGCTACGCTAGGTGCATAATTCAGAGCGCACCAACTTATTTAAATTTCCTTATAATATTTAATATAATGGAGTCAAACGTTTGCGTACTTTATTCCAAGTCACTCACAAGAATTATTAGTTAATTAGTACATCATTATTTTGTGTTTGAAAATGTGATAAATCCAAGTCTTTTACATTAAACAGAAAAGAATAGATCGCTCATTTCACGAGGAGCGCGCGCTCTTGCCTTCTTGAAGACCAGCCGCCACTTCTTATTTCGAAGTGTCGACGTTGAACTTTAATTCAAGATTATTTATTAAAAAATCCAACTTAAATTTTTAAATTTTTATTTTTGTCCTTAAATTTGAAGTTTTAAAATTTGTAAAATGAATATTTTTGCAGTTTTTATGAGAGTTGGTTAAATAAAACTTCTCTGATTGTTAATGTAATTAAATATCGGAATATTTTCAGATTGAATCTTCAAGTCTGCGACTGACATTCTTAAATTCTGCACTAACCATCGTGAAAGCATATAACTTTGATGGACTTGACCTTGCATGGGAATTTCCCGAAACTAAACCTAAGAAGATAAGAAGCTCCATAGGTAAAAAGTTTAAAGAATACCAGAATTATAAAAAAAATGTTTTAAGATTTCATAATGTGATTTAATTTAGCTACATCGTAAATAACCCGGTTGTAAATAGAATTCTGTTGGTTTAAGATCAGATGGTCCTGGTGATCGTTCTAAAAGCCCTTGCTTCCCTCTAGATAACGATTTCCAAATACTAAATCAAAGTACTACCAGGTGCAATCAAGAAAATAGCATCAGAAGTCATAAATAAACATTCATTATAGTTAAACAGAAAATTGGTTCGTTTCTTGCTCACTTCATTGATGTATTTTCAGCTCTTTATAATTCATATTATTTATAAACGGAAAACGTTGGATAATTTTCGATCCATCACCCTTTACCTAAATTTTATATGCAGGAAGCATCTGGCACTCAATTAAATCAGCAGTCAGTGGTCCCTCAATAATCGACAAAAAAGCAGAAGAGCATCGTTCTCAGTTTACCGCTCTAGTTCGCGAGCTCAAGAGAAGTTTCAAAGCCGAAGATCTGCTGGTTACTCTTTCGGTTTTGCCAAATGTCAACAGCACAGGTAAGACCTCCAATACTAAAATTAGATATGTCAACACTGCAATAAATCAGAATTTTAATATTCGAGAAACACTTTTACGTTCTCTAATTCAAAAATAGACGATAAGGTGAATGTCTCGATTTGATATCCGATCAATAATTCTATACACGATATTTTCGTAAGTGTACCAGTATACTATTTGCAATGTTTTAGTCTATTACGATCCCAAAAATTTGTCGCCTCATTTGGACTTTGTCAACCTCCTGACTTTTGATTTCTACACGCCCAAGAGAAATCCAAAAGAAGCAGATTTCTCAGCGCCACTTTACGAATTGATTGACAGAAGATACGACGAGAACATCGACTACCAAGTAAAATACTGGTAAGTATTTTAGATAATTTGACCTGGTGTAATTTAGAAAACTGAAAATGTTTCACGATTTGAATTTAATGTGTACATTCAGTAGAGTATATAGGAGTTTTTACTTCTGGGGAAGTCCCCAATTTGCCCCCTTTCTAAGCCATTAAAAAAATGACTGAATTTAGACAAAAGTATAAAAAATACGTGTGGTACGCTACTATCGAATTGCCATCATTGTCATTGGCGACGAAAGTAGTGGCTTACGTTGCACGACTCAGAATTCAAAATCAATGTATCTGGCTAACTACTGTATTATATATAGTTAGGTATCAAGAATAGTGCAGAATAGCCCTTCGAAACTTTTTTTGTCCTGGCTCGGTGGTTTTTAATACTTCCTCTTCGCGACCCACTAAGAGATTGTTTTAACTGTCTAAAGTGTAAATATTGACCGTTTGCGAGTATGCAGGCAATTTTGCGACTCGGTATTTAATTTTCGCTATCTGGTCGCGACCCACCGTTTGGGAAACGCTGCTATAGAATTGTAGATAGTCGTTAACGAAATAATTTACTTGGGGCAGGTTAAATAATGGAGCACCAGCGAGTAAAATATTACTGGGAATCGCAACGTATGGCAACACGTGGAAGCTAACAAGCAAATCAAATGTTAATGGTGTTCCTCCCATTACCGCCGACGGTCCTGGTGAACCAGGTCCTATAACTAAAGATGCTGGACTTTTGAGTTATACGGAAATATGTTACATTTTGAAACAGAAGCAAAGTGGAGTTAAAGGTTTACAAACGGAATACAAACTTGTCCAAGACAGTAGCAACAGAAAAGGTATTTTGAAATCAACCTTTTAATAATTGACTATTCTAACCCTTATTTTGCGCAATTCTTTAATATTCATAACTCTTAAACTTTATTAACGATTAAAACAACAATAATCGTTAATAAAGTTTAATAGTTATGAATATCAGCTTTTGAAGTAAAATTGATGACCAAAATCATTCTTAGACGCAAATACGTCTTGTATTCATTTAAAATTTAAATTTCCTAGTTGTGTTCCTCTTATTTACATTAAAAGCCTTTTAATGTAAATGGTTCTGGTTTTAGACTCTTTACTCTTTACGGTTTTTTAATTACAAATTTAGAAAAAAATATTGCTTATTTAATTTAGAAGTTTGTCTCCGTTTTAGGAACTTATGTGTTCCGATTGCCCGACTCCGACGAAAAAGGTGGAATATGGATCAGTTACGAAGACCCAGAAACTATAGCTAATAAAGCTGCGTTCGCCAAAGCTAAAGGATTGGGTGGGATCGCCTTAAAGGATATCACTCTGGATGACTTTAGTGGCAACTGCAACGGGGAACAATATCCGCTATTAAAAGCGGCCAAAAATCACATCTAGGCTTGATGCCACACTGAATAACAATATTGTTAGGAACATTTTTCTCAGTTATTGTATATATGGATAGTAAATAAAAACTTTCTCATGTTATAAGTTTTAATTCCCCCTGATCAAAATTATAGTCATATTTAATAGGCGATGTTTTATCCTTCAACTGAAATTTCGCGGAAGTTCCAAATTTAACGAAAAAAACTCGAGTGCAAAGGGACGTTACTTACGCTGCAGAACTCTTAAATATTCTACTAAGATCTTTTGAGAAGTGACTAAATAAAAATTACCGTTGACCAATTCTTCCCTTTAATTTTAGCTGAACAATTTTATTTATTGATGACCCTAAAAATTTTCTTCCTTGGAAACTACTTTTTTCTTCATAGAGCTAGGGCAGCATTTTTAAAATTTTTCGGCCGCAGATCAATTATGTCTGTAATTTATTCACGACCGGATTTTGCGAATATTATTGCTGCCATAAATTTACTGCCATTTGTATTCATGTGTCGGAAAATAACTTAATCGAAACATTTTTTGAAGCAGTAAAGTTAGTAAACACAATGACAACTAGAAAATCAGATCGTTGTTTTTCCACTAACATTTTTTTTTCCATTAAAATAAAATGTTTAAATTTTTTTATGCAAAACTAATAAGCGTTCAAATACTTTAGCGATTATATCCGTCAATAAAAATATACAGAATATAGACAATTTTGACGACAAAGTAACAGAAACAGAATACTTTATTTCTTTAAACCATCGTAGACAGGATTTCATTTATAAAAATAAAGTTGCTTCGTTTTTATGTAGTTTAAATAGAATATTGTAACCATTCATTTAAACTCTAAAAACAATTTTCCTGAAAAATTAATACAACGGTTTATTTCTAGGAAAACAAAAATAATATATATTTTTTTATGGAATGGACTGGTCCTTGATTATCTTCAAAAATTGAAATACGAATCTTGTCCATAGTGGGGCAGAATTCTGAAAAATTTGCCAAGATTCTGAAACTTATTATATGAATTAGCAATAGGAAGAGTATTATTAAAAAAATAATTAAAAAAATCAGATCATAAAAAAGAGTGAGTTGCAATGATGCCAAGATTGCATTAAGTAAATGCTTGCTTTCATCAGGGTTACCCTTTCCGGATGGGTGCTATGGACAAAATAATAAACTTAGGCAAATGTTAAAACGTTTGTTTCTTTAAATAATAAAATAACATTAGCATACTGAGTGTAACAAGAAACAATAATAATTATTCAATCTAAATTTTAATTTAATTTGTGGTACTGATATCAGGATTGTATTTATTAATAGGGGACAAGTTGGGGCACCTGTTCTTTTTTCTAATGATAAGAACATATATTAATCTACAATTTGTAAAACAAGTAAAGCGGTGTCTCGTAGGCCCACATAAAGATAATATAATATAATAGATCATTCTTCTAACATTAACTCTTCTTCTTAGGTGATAACATTAAGTAATCCATCATATAATTCAGTTAAAATATAGTACATTACTTGAATTCCACCCTCCATATTTAAAATAGCAAAATTCATTTGCAGGAAAATTGTCAGGATTATTTTAAAAACAGGATATTAATCGCATTGTAATTGTAAAATATGTGTATTGACAATTTGTCACTTTAAACATCTGCCAACCACTGAATGCAGATAAAGAGCTTATAATACCATCATTTCCAATAAGCCCCAAGGTATTTTCTACAAACTGTCTATTTTACCATTTTGGCCAGATATTTAGATTTCTGTCTCACTGTGTTGTCCTCTGAAACCAAGATTGATTAAAAAACACAACAGAGGTTACTCTAACGCGTTTTGATAGCCAAGCTATCATCTTTAGAGAAATCCTACTCTCTGAAGATGATATCTTAGCTATCGAAACGCGTTAGAGCAACGTCTGTTGTGTTTTTCAATCTTTCTTGGTTTCAGGGGAAAATATTTATATTTCAAAAGAGATACTGCTCTCTGAAGATGATAGCTTGACTATCGAAATGCGTTAGAGCAACCTCTGTTGTGTTTTTTCATCTTTCCTGGTTTCGGGGTACAAGATTTGTATTTTAATTTTTTAGAAATAATATTAATTTAAGAGAAAAAAAAGGTGAATAGTTCTACTATAGAAGTGAATCGAAACTGCAAGTGACCATTAAAGGTAAGATTTTATTTTTTGAATTTGCGTTTTTCCGGTCAAAAAATCACCAGTCGATGCTGATGAAGATTTTGTTTGGTTACTTCTCCTAAGAGTGGGAAAACAAAAGAAAATTTTAAATTACCAGGAAAACATTCGACACATCTGTACGCAAGACACATGCAACATGATATTTGTAAAAAAAATTACCTGAGATTTAGAGAGGAGTCAAGGGATTTGTTATTTTTTTTTTAATGTTCAATCCACTCGTAAAGAGTAATTCTATTATGCCTTCAAAGCACCGCAAGTAGAATGAGTTAACAAGGATAGATGACGATGAACCGCCTTCTTAAACAAGGAAAGGTTGTAATTTTTGGGGAAAATTCCTTTCAGTAATGAGTTCCATAGTTTGGAAGTTTTATAGAAAAAAGAGATGAAATCTCACCAAAGGGAAGCAAAGATAAAAAAATGCAAATTAAATGTGTCATCTAGTTTGTTCGTGTCCCCTAAAGCCCTAAAATGAGTTCGAAATGATAATTAAATCAAAATCAGACTTTGATTTTACTGTAATCTTCAAAGCCCTTAACAAATTGAAATTTAAGTAACATTCAGTTTAAATTTAAACTGATTAGCACCACTAGCATAGGCAATCCTTTCTAATAAAATTAACCTTGTCAACTTTGGGGGACCAAATAATATAATGAGCCTGTGACGTACAATGTGTTAAATATATGACATGTGGATACGTAAATTCGCTGATGGAAGTAGAGACAATTGAACAATATGGATTACATCCGCCTTCTGACTTTGATAGTCTAAGTATTACTGGACTTTTTGTTACTCGTAAATACAGTTCAAGAAATTTGATAAAAACAAATAAAATGTTGATGAAAATATGTACCCTAAGAATTGTTTGTATAAGTTCAATTTGTAATTCAACTTTCTTCTGGAAATTGAAGCCTTAAGCTAAGAATTTCGATAATTAGATGGCTTTTTGTAGAAAGGAACCAAAGCACAAATTCTTAAAAATTAGAGTTTTAGCCTATAATTCAGAACAAGTCATCTTAGCTGGGAAAGATTTCCAGGTGTCAGTTGAAAACTTAGTACCATCTGTTAACCAAAAAACCATCCACCTGAATGAGTTGGGGAGGTTGCCGAATGGACCCAAGTTCTTTCTAGAAAAAAAGTTAATAATATTAATGTCCTCATAGTAGCTAGAAGAGGGGAGGGCACGATACTTGCCCCCCCTAGTTCGAGCAGTAAATCGAAAATTTATATTCAACTAAGGGGACTTTTTTCAGAAGTTTCCATTTTTTTCTTCAAAATTCGTTCTTATTTGAAATTTCAACATTTTCTCTAAATGTCGAATTGTTTTCTCAAAATTCGCTTTTTAAATAAAATTTGTCTTTTTTTCTGTTATTTCGAATTTGTTTTTACAACTTTGAAATGTTGTCTCAAAATTCTCGTTATTTTTTTTTCGAAATTTCACTGTTTCTCAAATTTTGACTTTTTCTAAAAATTTCAACTTTTCTTAAAATTCCATAAAAATTTTGGTTCATTTTTAAAAATTTGCCTTTTGCAGAAAATTGATACGAGCAGCCGTTTCCAAGAACCTTTAAAGCTTGACGTGCCTTGGTTTTAAACTACTAAGATATCAAATTTTCGAAGTAGACTTGAAAAAAAAGTAATCATAAGACAGTTTTGAAACTAATTTATGTCAAATATTACTTTGCTGATAATATTATTACCTAAATTTTGAAAATCTCAATAAAGAAAATCCAAAAAATTAAGACGTAATTTATTTTCTAACATAGAGATGTGAGATATGTTCGCTGAGTCCGCACAAGAAAATGTTAATAGTCTGGGTGGTCAAAGCATATATTTGAAGATGAATTTTAATAAAAGACAGCCAGATTTTTAATTGTTTACAACCCCTTTACATGAAAAAGGTCATTTCCCACATACTTATTTTTGAAAATAAATTTTGTTTTGGTATTTTATTTAAATTTTCCTTAGAAATTTAAAAAACATGTGTAATAATAATGTCAGTAGAGTAATATTTGATATAAACTATTTTAGAGGCAGATTTATTACTTTTATTTTGAAACCTACTGCGAAAAATTCACATTTGCATAACTTAAAATAAACGTACGGCAAATTTTGAAGGCAAATATCTTGAAAACGGTTGCTTGTATCAACATTTAGAAAGAATACCTTTTTTCCGTAAAAAATGTAGGTAAATGAAAATATCTATTTAAAATAAGTGTACATGAAGGCATAAAAAAGTTGTGATGCTTTAGATTAGTACAAGGTAGCGCAGGTGGCGCCCCCTATGACTTACTGGCAATCTGTTAGCAAATTAGAATTTCTTGATCAAAGAAACCCTTCTATGCCAAATTTCTTGTTTATAGTGAAATGTGTTCATCAGTTATGCGAAAAAATCACATTTTTTTTTTCAACTTTGACACCCTGTATCTCTGTTAATGTCAACTTTTGGTATAAGGTAAATGTAGCTAAATCACGTTATTTTTATACGAAAAATCTACTGTTGCTCTATGTACCATTACTTATGGTCCACCCTGTATATTGAAACTTTTCAGTTTTTGTATGAGGGCAAAAATTCAGGGAATTTTTTAGAAATTTCAACCGTTTTTTTTAATGCAAGTAGAATGCAACCTAGACTACAAATTCATGCAGCCCTCCAGGCGTGTATAGTGAATAATAGGTAGTTGAACTACCAACAGTTGAAACACTGCCGTTTAGCGAAACGGTTGCTCTCTGGAAAAAGTTTCCAGAACACAAGGATTCTAATGCACAGACCAATAGGTTTGAACATTTATTAGTTTGGAAACCAAACTTCGAATCTAATAAATGTTCAAACCTATTGGTCTCTGCATTAGAATCCTCGTTTTTTTAAATCCAACTTTTTGAAAATTCCAACTTGTTTCTTAAGTTTTTGACAGGTGGAGTGCTTGTCTCCCTCTCGCTTAAACACTCAAAAGAATATAAATATTCAGCCAGCAAATTCCAACTTCTTAATGAAGTTTACCCAGTTTTCGAAATTTCGACAAAATTCTCTGAGATATTTCGATTATATTTTTTTAAAACTCCGCCTTTTTTAATTTCAAGTTATTCGGAAAAATCAACTTTTTGAATTTCTATACACACATTACACTTTTTTTTTTCTTGAAATTTGTCTTTTTTCTTAGATTTTGACTAATTTTTAAAGTTCGTTTTTTTATATTTCGACTTTATTAAAACACAAATCTTGTCCCCTGAAACCAAGAAAGATTAAAAAACACAACAAAGGTTGCTCTAATGCATTAGAGCAACCTTTGTTGTGTTTTTTAATCTTTCTTGGTTTCAGGGGACAAGATTTGTATTTCAATTTTGGAAGATAACCAAGGACTAGTCCGTTCCACCAAAATTCGACTTTATTGGCAAAAGTCGACCATTTTTTCTTAAAATTGATTTTCTCTGGAAATTTTTGAATTTTTACTCGATTTCGAGAGGTTTTTCTCAAAGTTTTGATCTTTTTTTTTGATATTTCGCCTTATTTTTTTAACATTAGGTTTTGTTTGCAAGTTGTACTCGAAAATTTGATCTTTTTCTCAAAATTCCGCTTTTTTTAAAATTCGTTTTTCTTTGAAATTATCTCGACTTTTCTCTTAAAATTTAGTTTGATTTAAAAATTCGTTTTTTCATTAACGAGTATTCTCAAAATTTGACTATTTCTCAAAATGTTACATTTATAGTCGTTTCTTATAAAAATTTCGTATTTTTCTTGAAATTGGAATTTTTTCGGAATTGCTACTACATTTTTTCAAAATTTGTCTTTTCTTAATTTCGCTTTATTCTGAAAATCGACTTTTTTGTTTTCTGTACAAAAATTACATTTTTTTTCCTCGAAATTTGTCTTTTTTCTCCAAATTCATCTACCTATCTCTTAAAATTTATTTTTTTATATTTCGACTTTATTCGCAAAGTTCGACTTTATTTCTTAAAATTGACTTTCTTTGGATTTCGAATTCTTACTCGATTTCGAAGGCTTTCCCAAATTTTCGATCTTCTTTTCATATTTTGCCTTTTTTTTTAACATCGGGTTTTTTTGAAAATTTCGACCTTTTAAAATTTGAATTTCCAAAAATTTGGATTCTGAAAGCTTGGTTTTTTTAAAGCTTCTTTTTTAAAGTTTGAATTTTTATCCCAAATAATATTCAACATTTCTAGAAATTTTGACTTTTTTATCGAAATTTATCTTTTTCAAAATGATTCTCAAAATTTTACTTTTTAAAGGAAATTTCAGAATTCGTCTTTTTTAGAAATGCCGCAACTTTCCTTTATATTCGTCTTTTTTTGGAAAACGACTTTTCGGATTTTATATTCATCTTTTTCTGAAATTTCGGAAATTAAAATTTCGAAATTACAACTTTTAAACTTTTATCAAAATGCGATGTTATTATATTTTTAGAAATATCGACTTTTTTTCTCGAAATTGTCTTGGTGCCCAGTTTTATTTTGCAAGAAGGAACCAACCCACCAAAAACATAAAATTTTAGTAGATAAATTTTGTTTTTGATGAAGTGTAAATTAAAATATGTTATTAGTCAATATCTATTTATATCTACCGGTTATTTACAGATTAGTTCAAACTTTAACTATCGATTTCTCAATAAGAGTTTTTGGAGTTGGTTCCATTCTGCAAAAAGTTGTCCAATTGGACTTAAAATTTGACATTTCTGGTGTTCTATTAAAATTTTGAAATTATTGAAATTGTGAGATTAACATCAAAAGTGCAAGAAGAAAGTGAAAAATTCTATTCAGAAAAAAAATTAGGATGAAAATGACAGATTTGAAATTAAAACAGAAAACTTTAAGAAAAAACTCTTAATTTGTAAAATGAAATTTTGATGTTTTAAAATTAAAAATTTTAGGATGGCAAGAGTCTAAAAGGAAGAATGATATAAACAAATTGTGCAAATCTCATTAAAATCTATTTCGGCCATTTCTGGATAATAAGAATGCCAGTAAAAAGAACGTTAATACCTCGTATCTCGGAAACGAAATGGTTTCGAGCAGATGCAACAGAAACTTTGTTCAAGTATATTTAAACTGAAAAAAATCATAGTTCAAAAGCCTTTTTGGGCAATCGCTGACTCCAAACGGTTTTGACATCGCTAGATAATGCAAAAGCTGCGCCACAACTTGCAATCGAGAATCGGGAGAAACAAAACATTAAACATTGTTTAGCTTTTAACTTATGCCTGAAAGACGAAAACATGCAAATCATTAAGTGTTATTTTCGGCTCCGATAGCCCCGAAAACGTCGGTGGTGATGCGCTCTTTCGCATGAAAATCAGCCGATAGCAAAAGAGTTGCTGAAGAAATTAACTTTCTTCTGCACGAGCAGTGGGCAATATTTTGAAAAAAAACTGTTATGAAATGATGTCTTTAAAACCATATGTTTATTAATGAGCGACGAATCCCCTTTTTTTCTTTGTAGATGCCACAACCCTCAAATACGAGGGTAAATCAAATATGAACCGGAATTTGTTTTTATAAATTTATTGATACAAGATACATATATGAAAGTTATTAACTATTTTTCTACATAATATCCTAATTTTGTTATGCATTTTTTCCAATCGATTGGAAGTTTTTTAATGTCATAAAACGAAGAGAGGCGTGTTTGCAGCCAATTGCGCACAAATGTCTTAACAGCAGCATCATCATGAAGTCGCTCACCTCCTAGAGCTTTTTTCAGTGGTCCAAACAACGGGATTATAAGCGGGGTGTTCTAATGTTGCCCAATGTATTTCCTCAAATTTTTGATGTGTCAGATTGGCTGAATGGGGACGGGCATTGTCGTGAAGCAAAATCACATTTGTGACCAAAAATTCGCGCCTCTTTCGCGTATATGCACGTTTTGCTGCATGCAGAAGCTGGCAGTAGTAGGCACAATTAACCGTACGACGTTTATGCAAAAAATCGACGTGCACAACTCCTTCAAAATTCCAAAACACTGTAGCAAGAACCTTTCCAGCTGAAAGGCGAGTTTTAGCCTAGACGGGTGCAGCTTCCCCTTTTCTTCTCCACTCCATGCTTCCTTGTTTAGATTCAGGGATGTAATGGTGGATCCAAGTTTTATCACACGTAACGATACGTTGCGAAAAACCATCACCTTCACGTTGAAAACGTCCAAGATGGCGCTGACAAATGTCCAGACGTTGTTGTTTCTGTTTTTCAGTCAAAAGACGAGGTACCCACATGGCAACAATTTTTGAAACCCCAGCTCCTCTGTAATGAAAGATTCAGCATTCCCAAAGCTTATCCCCATCTGAGTTGCAATTTTGCCAACAGTAAAACGGCGATCACCTTCCAAAAGGCGTTGAACAGCATTAATCTTGCCCGCAGTCACACTGGTCCGTGGACGACGGACATGGGCGTCATTTTCAACTTGAGTTCGTCCTTCCAAAAATGTTTTGTGCCATTCATACACTTGGGTTTTCTTCAAACATGTATCCCCAAACTTTGCTTCTAGTCTACGAAGAATTTCGGCGGGCTTTACACCTTCAACGGCAAAAAAACTAATAATGATGCGCTGCGCAACGTGCGGATGAACCTCTTGCTTACTAAATAAATAACCTCCAGACGTTGTTGTTAGTGTTCTTCGGTAAAAAGACGAGGAACCCACCTGGCAGAAATTTTTCGAATCCCCGTTTCATCTGTAATGATGGATTGAGCACTCACAAAGCTTATCCCTGTCTGAGCTGCAATTCACCTACAGTTAAACTTTCGATGGCTTTCCAAAAGGCGTTGAACATTGTTAATCTTGTCCGCAGTCACAGTGGTCCGAGGACGATGGGCATGGGGTTCATTTTTAACCTCAGTTCGTGCTTCCAAAAATATTTTGTGCCATTCATACACTTGAGTTTTCTTCAAACAGGTATCCTCAAACTGTGCTTCTAGTCTGCGAAGAATTTCGGCCCGCTTTACACGTTCAACGGCAAAAAATTTAATAATGATGCGCTGCACAACGTGTGGATGAACCTCTTGCTCACTCATTGTATTTACAACTGACGATCGGTGAGATCGGAATTCGTTTGAACGCATGAAGTCACGTGATATCCTCACCTAACATGTCTAAGAGCATGCGCACACTACCGACACCCTCCTAGCGACATGTTAGAAATTCCGGTGCATATTTGATTTACCCTCGTAGTTTGGAAAAATAGGCTTTTGGTTATTCCTGCAAGTTAAATGTTTGAGCTGCTAGGATATTCCGTCCTTGGCATATTTTTCATAAACAACAACCTAACTGCCAATAAATGTTTAATATGCTCCTAATTAAATAATCCGGCTCTTTGAGCATTAAACATTGTTATTTTGGATACGTTTTTATTTAAATTTTTAGGATTCCTGTTTTAGTTTTAGTTTGTGTCAAACCAGTAAATGATTTTCGTACCCTTTTTATATGATTTATTTTCCTATATTCCTATTCCGTTAATTAAAGAAACCAGAAAGATCTAATATGTACACGGTGGTTAAAAAATGAATGAAAAATCTGATTTCTAAAATGAAAGTTTTGCAAAATGAAATTTCAAGCCTAAATTTAACACTATCAGAAAAACTTGAAATATTAAAAAAATCGAACATTCTAAGCTTTCTTCCTCGAAGTTTTAAGCAAAATCTTAAAAATTTCAAAAGAAAATTTTTTGAAATTGCAGGATTTTGACTTCTTTTCTAAAATTAGGTTCAAAAATGGAAAATAGAAAGAAATAAGTTAAACTTTTTTGGGTTTAACTTGAAACTTTGACCTTTTGCCAAGCTATTGATTCTCTTACTTTAAACTCCAATTTTTTTTTTAATTTTGGGTTACAAATAGAAATTTTGAATTCAATATTTTTAATGTGTTTCTGGGAATTTCGACGTTTATCTCAAATTTTTATTTTTATCCTCGACATTTCGTTGAAAACTAAAATTAAAAAAATAGAAATTTTTAATTTAAATTTGAATTAAAGGAGTTCGCAATTTTTTGAAATAAATTAACGAAAGAAAAATTTCGAAAAACTTCCACTGTTTTCGTAATTTTGACTTTTTTCTCGAACTTTCGACTTTCAACTAAATTTAAAATTCGAAATTTCCACCTTTTTGTTATAGAATGTAGAGTAGAATATTCGATTTATATTCATATTGATTGACATATCTTTAATATGCTCTGAAATTAAATAATCCGGCTGTTTCAGCATTAGACATTAATTTTGTAGATGCTGTGGATGCGTCATTAATCATTTTTTTTTATAATTCGTTTTTAATTCTTGTCAAACCGGGTAATTGTTTTCGTATTCTTTTAATATTGTTTATCTTTTGAAATTCTTGTTTCTTGTTTGATCTTTCTCTAGGCCAGAGGTCGGCAAACTTTTAAGCCAAAATAGCCATCCGCAATGAAAAAATTGGTTTCGTGGATTTCAAAGAGTCACAAATTTTTATTTCTAGTTTTACATTTTATTTCAAAATTAAATCAGATAAATCAGACAAAATATGTAACAGGAAGAGACCCCCCTGACTCATGTGGTCAAACGAAACCATATTCAGCCCACAAGACCTTTCATTTCTCAAAATTTAGAGCTTTATTTTAAAATTTGCCTTTTTCTCGCAAATTCGACTTTTTTAACTCTTCTCTGTATTCGTCTTTTTTTTAACTATGTATTTAGACTTTTTTCCCTAAATTTTCCTCTCTTCTCAAAATCCGACAATTTGTGAAAATATTTACTTTTTTCAATTCGACCTAGTGGAAGATACGACTTATTTTTCAAAAATTAATATTTTGTCGATTTCGTAATAAAAAAGGTAAAAATTTGAAGTAATAATTTGAAGATGTTAAATAAAATAGTTTTTGAAAATTTCGACCTTTTTCTCAAATTTTTTTTTTCGAAATTCAGATCTATTCTTAAATTTGACTTTCTTCCAAAACTACATTTTTCTGTTCTAAATTGCGACTTTTTTTCCGAAATTTCTATTCTTTTTAAATAACTTTCCCTTTCCAAATTTCACCATTTCCCCCAAATATTGACTTTTACTGAATATTTAAACTTTTATTTATTTTCTGGAAATTTCGACCTGTTTCGCAAGAAATTCCAACTTTTAACTGAAAATTCGACATTTTATTATCAATTTATTAGGCTGCAAGCTGCGATTTTATCGACAAGCTTCAGCCATTTTCAGATTGTTTGACTTTTCGAAAATTTTTGACAGATTCATATTTTTCGAAATCTCTTTTTTTCAAAATACGGATTTTTCTGGAAATATGAACTTTCATTTTGAAGGAAATTCATCTATTTTCAAATCTCAAAATTTGACTTTCTCTGGGAAATTTTGACCTTTTTTTAAAGTTTAACACTTCTCGAAATTGGAAGTTTTGTCAACATTTCCTTTCCTTTCGAAATTATTTTACCAATGTTCTCAAAATTCGATTTATCTGAAAATTTGAAGTTTTTTTTTTAATTCGTCTTGTTTTCGGAATTTGAAATTTATTCTTAAAATTTAATTTTCTCCAGAAAATTGCAAATTTTTATCGAAATTTGGAATTTTTTTTAAAATGTTGACTTTTCCTTGAAATTTTTTCTAAAATTTGACTTTTTTCTACTTGTCTGAAAAACTTCGACTTTTTTTAAAGTCCGACACTTTTTTTCAGTTTATTTTTACAATTTCTCTTTTATTG
Organism: Dastarcus helophoroides; assembly: GCA_028583605.1. Classification (NCBI taxonomy): domain Eukaryota; kingdom Metazoa; phylum Arthropoda; class Insecta; order Coleoptera; family Bothrideridae; genus Dastarcus; species Dastarcus helophoroides. The sequence continues at coordinate 7,546,936 of CM053335.1, forward strand.
GAAAGTCTTTAAAATTTGTTTTATGTTTCAATCTGTTGTCGAAATTCGACGTTTTTTTCTCAAATTTTGTCCTTATTTGAGAACTTTGGACAAATTCATTTTTTAAAATCATGTTTTCCAATTTTTTATCGAAATCTCTTTCTTTTTCTTAAAATTCTGCTTTTTCTGGGAAATTCTAACCTTTTCCTAAAGTTAAAAACTTTTTTCGAGATTTTCTTGAAATTTTCTTTCGAAATTATTTTACAGATGTTCTCAAAATTTGAATTTATCTGAAAATTTGGATTTTTTTTTAAATCGTCTTGTTCTTAAAATTACAAATTTATTCTTAAAATTTAACTTTTTCTGGAAAATTTTTTGTCGAAATTTCGAGCTTTTCTTAAAATTTTGGCTTTTTCCTTGAAATCTTTCCTAAAATGTGACTTTTTTTTTCTGAAATACTTTTTAAATTTCATCCATTTTTTCTAAGCTTTCAGTTTATTATTACAATTTCTCTTTTCCAAATTTTGCAATTTTTCAAAAAATTCAAAATTGTCTAAAAATTTCAGGTTTTTAAATTTGTTTTTGGTTTCAATCTATTGTCGAAATACGACGTTTTTTTTAAATTATGCCTGTTTTGAGAATCTTCGATAAATTCATTTTTTTCGAAATTTCTCCCTTTTTCCGAATTAGACAAATTCATTTTTTTTAATCTCTTCGTTTTTCCTAATTTTTTCGAAATCTCTTTATTTTTCTTAAAATTTGGTTTTTTTCTGGGAAATTTTCACTATGTTTAAAGTTCAACACTTCTCGAAATTTGTTTGGAATTTTCTTTGGAAATCATTTTAACAATTTTCTCAAAATTCGAATTTATCTGAAAATTTGGATTTTTTTTATTTCATCTTGTTCTCGAAATTAAACATTTATTTTCAAAGTTTGGCTTTCTATGGAAAATTGCAATTTTTTATCGAAATTTCGAGTTGTACTAAACTTTTTCAATAAAATTCTTCCTAAAATTAAACGTTTTTTTTCTTCACTGAAAAAGTTCAACTTTTTTAGAGATCGACAATTTTTGCTAAGCTTCCAGTTAATTTTTACAATTTGTCTCTTCTAAATTTTAATATATTTCGAAAAATTCTAAATTGTCTAAAAACTTTAGGTTTTTAATTTGTTCTGGGTTTCAATCTATTGTCGAAATTCTATGTTTTTTTCCCAAAATTTTACCTTTTAATGAGAACTTTTAATAAATTCCTTTTTCTCAATTTTTTCGAAATCTATTCCTTTTTTTCAATTTTTTCGAAGTCTCTTTTTCTAAATTTTTTCGAAATCTCTTTTTCTCAAAATTCGGCTTTTTCTGGAAATTTCAGCTTTTACTTCGAACTTTGAACTTTTCCGTTTCTGTAAATTTAGATTTTTTTCCCACAAAAAGTAATTCATCTTGTTTTCACGAGGTTTTAGAAAATTTACAAATAAAAAAGTAAAAATCATGTGAAAAATATTTTTTAGGAATTTCGACTCCCCAAGTTGGTCTTTTTCTAGAAATTTCAAATTTCATGTGTTTTTTCAAAATTTTAATACAAATCAATCAAAAATTTCGGAAAAAGAACTTCTTAAAATCATAACTTTTTGTCAAAATTTAAGTAAAACGTAAAACTTCCTAGAAAAATATATTTGGAAATTGCGACTTCTTTAGGTGACTTGTTTAATAAGTGTCTACGTGTCTGCTCACTCTAGCTTTTATTTATTTATTTTTTTAGGGGAATTTAAAGAGCCGCATCGTTCTTTTTAAAGAGCCGCATGCGGCTCGCGAGCCGCGGTTTGCCGACCCCTGCTCTAGACTGATTGATTAAGAAAACCAAAAATGTAAAATAGATGCAATTATTTTCAGACCAGTTCCAAGTGTATGGAAATTCAAGTATTGCGTGAAACGTAAAAATTGGTTGCCCGGTAATGTCCTCTATAACCAATCTACCTTATTTATGCGCCTGCTGCGTGATAACCATATGCCTATGTGTTAACCTGTGAAATGTATGTTTAGAGTTTGTTGGGTATCAGTAACGCCTTGTTAGAGGGAATGTATGGGTTGATTTACCCCTCTTTTAAAAGCTATAAGAACAAATCCTTTTTTTATCTAGTTTCTGTCTTTTTTAAGTCTTATACGTGGTTAAAATTAAAGACATAGTTTGTTATGAATCAGTAACGCCCTGTTAAAGGGAATTTAGGGGTTGATTTGCCCTTCTTTTAAAATTGATAATTAGAAATGCTTCTTTATCTAGTTTCTATCGTTTTTAAGCCTTATACGTGGTTAAAATTAATGGCATATGACTGAGGTGTTCCGATACTCTAAATTGGTATTGTTAATTGTTATACCGTTGACAAGGTCCGTTTAAATATTGTTTGTTTATCGCTTTTTAAACCAGTTTGTACGTCTATTCGCGATATAGTCGCTGCTTATTTAGGTAAGTGGAATCACCTGATCGAAAGTGGAAACAGAAACAAAGACAGCGTCTGCTCTCATGGCTCTCATTCATGAATAGAGTAGAATAGCGACTTGCGCATGGTGATATCTCCACTACACCGCAATATATTCAGAGTTCAGAGGATATACCGTGTGTCAACCTTCATATATCGGAATTACCCACAGCTTTAGCTGGCTGATAACAAAATAACACACGCTTTTTTAGTTAACATGAGTGTCTGGTAGCGGCGTACATAGCTCGCATATCGATTCCCCGCTACGTACACAATACACAAAATACACATTCATTCTTCACCTAAATCGCCGTTATGCGCGTTTTCGATGTGCCGCGGAAAAATTGATTTTTGGACGTTCGCAACTCGTGTCGGGTAGAAATGGTCAGTTTTGAGTATCGGATTTGATAAAATTCTCGTTTGATTTTTTTTGGTTGTGGAACTCGTTTTTTAGGCGGAAATTGTTCACATTTTGTCTGGGAGTTGTTATTTAGTGGTGAGTAAGATTTAATGCGTTCCGCGTTATCGGTCGTTGTAACAGACAATACCTCAAACCTGCTTTATAATTAATACAAATAAGATAAAAAGTGTATAATTTCTTTGCAACATAAACTAATTAAGGTGTTTATAATATGCTTTTTAAGGCACTTATATATGTGTCATATAGTGTCAAGTTATTAGTGTTAAAACGCATAGGAGTTTAATTGTGAACACAATACGTTTAAAAACCTAAAGTAAGGATTTTGTTAACATTCTTCTGTCGTAAATATTAATAATATTTCAATTTTAATTAAATGTAACAAAGCTTTTGGGTTCGTTTTGCTAACTTTGTACGTCTGTAGTTTATCGCATAATCGGTGGATGAAGCTTTAATAAAGCTGTTTTATCAAAGTGCAAACTTTTTTTTAAGAATTCATTAATAAACAGCGAAGTATTTCAAAGGTATCGAAATGGGACTATAATTCAGATCACTAAAATCAATAAAGTTCGAAACCACACGAAAGAAAAAACAAATAAGAAGGTGCGTCCGTTGCATTCTTAAAAAAATGTCACTGATTTGATCCTGGTACCTATCAGAATAGGTACAGATACAGATATGAAAAATTTTAACAATTCCCCTTCTTCTGAGACACTGAAAAGTGAAAATTTTTAAAACTTGTGGGATAGTTTCCTATTTGTTGACTATATTCCGGTTAACTGTAGCCAAGGTTTAGACATGATATTTTGTTTTTCTAGCAGTAGAATGATTTAATTATCGCTTAATTATCATCTACATGTAAATAAGATGTACTGACGTGATTTTCCATGAATAATATAATTGCAATATTGAAAGTGATAGTATTTGTTATCGCCTATAGGATTGTTTGCTAATAAGTAGTTTAAAAACTAGGTTACTACTTATCAGCAATGCAAAAGCTCAATAACCAGTGGCGGCTGGCGTACAGGCAATGTGGAACTGCAGCACCCCCATTTCGCTTACGAGTTTTTTTCTCAAAATTTCCCGAACACTTTTCATTACACAATTTTTTGTAGAAATTTTAAATTTTCTCTGATTCCTTTTTATAGAAATTTTAGGTTTCTTTCACGAAGTTACGACATTTAAAAACCTATTTTATTTTTAATTTTGATCAAAATCACATTTTGAAAAACTAATTTTGGTAAAAGTTTTGAGGAATAAACCAATATTTCGAGCAGGAATTAAAATGTTAAGAAAAAAACTTAAATTTATTTGAAAATGTCAATATTTTGAGAAAATAATTACAATTTCAAGAAAAAATCTAAATTCAACATCTCGCATTTTACTATTTCTATAAAAAATAAGTTAATACGGTTTCTTCGAATTTTTACCTCAAATCTCATTTTGTATAAAAATTTTGAGTTTCTTTCAGATATTTCGATTTTTTTAGGAAATTTTAATTTTTTTCTGCAGAGTTTCTATTCTTCTTATATATTTTATAAAAAGAAATTTTCTCGCAATTTCCATTTTTGTTTGAAAGTTTTTGAAAGTGTTGTTCTTAAAATTTCGTCTAGAAATTCCAACTTCTCCAGATTTTTTTGTATGTTCCTCTAATTTGCTTTAAAAATATCAAGTTTTTTTACGACACTTTGACAATTTAAAGTTCATTTCATGTTGTAGTTTTGACAAAAGATATTTGGAAAAAACCCTGAAAGCTCTTTAAAAATTTCAACATTTTGGGAAAAACAAAAAATTTCGACTTTTTTGTAAAGATATTTAAAATTTTTTTTTAAATTTCGATTTTATCTAAAAAATTTTGCTTTATTTATTTCGTATGAAATTTGTATTTATCTTTAAACATTTTATACAAAGAATTTTTTTTGAAATTTCGATTTTTCCCGGAGATTTTGTCTTTAAAATATTTTGTCTTGTAGAAATTTTGAATTCTTTCTAATTTGTTTTGAAAATTTAAAAGTTTTTTAACGAAATTTTAATATTTTAAAGTTCATTTTATTTTGTAATGTTTGATAAGAAACTGAAAATTATTAAGTATAAATTTAGGGGAAAATAAACTTCAAATCTGCATAAAAATAGGAAAACTTTGTGAAAAATATTGAAATTTCAAGAAAAAATGTACCTTGTAAATATAAACCTTTTTTAGAATTTGATATTTCTCTAAAAAATCACTACTACTGCAGGAACAAAGAAAATTCTGAATCGGAATTTCCAATTTTTCTAGAAATGTTAAATTTATTCTTGAAATTCTTAAGTTCGAATTTAAATTTCAAATTTCGATTTAAAAAAAGATCGAAATTTAAAGATTAAACTTAAAATTTTAAGAGAAACCAGATTATATTTCCAGAAAAAGTTGAAATTTCTTATTTGTAAACATTTTTCAAAAAAAACATTTTCGGAATTAAAGATAAATTTTTTTTTTAAATAACTGTCAAAAATATTCTTATAATTTCGACTTTTAAAGTGAGAATTATTGAAATTTTTGAGAAAAAGAATCAACATTTCTATAATAGTTTAAAAATTTCGAAATTAAAATTAATCAAAATGTTGAAAAAAATTCATTAACAATTCACTTTTCTAATTTAATTTTTTTCTAGTAATTTTGAAGTTCCAGAGAGATTTCAAAAATCAAACATTCCAGCTTGAAGCCAATTTTTTGTGATTAAAATACAAATTTTGGCAATTTATTTGTTTATAAAATGCAAGTTTTTTTTGGAAATTCGTTTCAAAACTTTGCACAATTTTAAAAATAGTACCACTTTTAAAAAATAAAGCTAAAGTTATCAGACAAGTCAAATTAAAAAAAAAAAATTCGAATCTTAAAAAATTTGAAATTTTCATAGAAAGTCCAACAAAAGAAAATAAGGATTTCGAAAAAAAATTTCAATTTTTAAAATGGTCGACATTTTCAATTATTTTGGAAATGTGAATAAAAGACGAATTTTTATAAAAATATCTATATCTAAAATAAATGGCAGAGTTTTTAATTAAATTTTCAAAGAAGTTGAATTTTTTGAATATTGGAGAAAACTTAAAATTATCGAAAATTTCGTAATTATCACAAAAGTTTGTATGCAAGAAGAATGCAACCTAGACTACAAATTCATGAAGCCCTCCAGGCGTGTATAGTGAATCATAGGTAGCTGAACTACCAACAGTTGAAACACTGCCACCTAGCGAAGCGGTTGCTCTCTAGGAGAGTTCCCAGAAGACAAGGATTCTATAATGCACAGACCAATAGGTTTGAACATTTATTAGATTCGAAGTTTGGAAACCAAATACCGGTTTCGATCTTGTTAGATCTCGTCAGTTTGGTATATCCAACTCGAATGCTAATAAATGTTCCGACAAGTAAGTACTAAAACATTCACAGGCGTCAAGCGAGTGACTCTTTAGTACTAGCACCTATTGGTCCATAGAGAAACTATGGCCATCGCCAACAGTGTCGTATGCAAGTAGAATGCAACCTAGACTACAAATCCATGCATCCCTCCAGAAGTGTATAGCGAATCATAGGTAGCTGAACTACCAACAGTTGAAGTACTGCCACCTAGCGAAGCGGTCGCTCTCTAGGAAAAAGTTGCCAGAAGACAACGAACCTAATGCACAGACCAATAGATTTGAACATTTGACTTGTCGGAACATTTGTCAGCATTCAAGTTGGATATATCAAACTGACGAGATCTAACAAGATCGAAACCGGTATTTGGTTTCCAAACTTCGAATCTAATAAATGTTCTAACCTATTGGTCTGTGCATTTATAGAATCACAAAAGTTGAAATTTTAAAAAAGTAAAGTTTCGAAAAAAGTCAAAATTTTCAATAGTTCAAGTTTAAAAAGAATCTTTTCTTTTAAGTCGAAGATTTAATTGGAAATATTTAAGAAAATGTATAAATAAACTTTTGAAAGTAGTTCGAACTTTTTTAAAAAAATCAGTTGTTTAAAAAGTCGAAAGTTAAAAAAAAAAGTCGAAATTTTGATGTGGAGTCGAAATTTTACGACGTACTAGTCAAAAATTTCAATAAAAGGTGCCAAGAAACGTCTGACTTTAAAAAAATCACAATTTTCAAATAAACGATCGACAGTTTGCAAAAAATGTCAAGATTTTAAAAATATTTGAAATTTAAAAAATAGTCAAAAATTTTAAGATTTCCAAAAATTTTAAATTTTGGAAAATGACCGAAATTTTGAAAAATTCGGACATTAGAAAACGGCCGGAATTTTCAACAAAGTGGGAATTAAAATAAAATCTTTCAAATTTCCAAAAGAAGTCACAATTTTGTAAAAGAAGAAGTTTTCATAAAGAAAAGGTCAAAATTTTATAGCCAAAATTAAAAAAAATATCAAAATTTACAAAAGATTTGAGAATTTTTATCGAATTTACGAAATAATTCGAAATTCTAAAAGTTTAAATTTTGCATAGTTGGAAAATCTGCATTCAACTTTTTAATAAAAAGCAAAATGTCGAAAGCAGAATATTGAAAACAAGTGAAAATTATCAGATAGATCGAGGTTTTCAAAAGTCAAAATATTGAGAAGTTAAAATTTTGGAAGAAGTTTAAATTTTTGGTAATTAAAATTTTGAATCAAAGTGGAATATTTTTTTCAAAAATTGAAATTTTAGGTCAAAAAGATTAAAATTTTGAAAAATGTCAAACATTTCTTAACATTTCAAAATTTTCAAAAAAAACTAAATTTTCAAAAAAATTTCGGAAACTAAGAAGTAGCGAAATGTTCAGCAAGAAAATTAAAAAATAATCGAAACTTTGCAAAAAAGTCGAAATTTTAAAAAATAGTTGATATTTAAATAAAAATCAGTCGAAATTATTGAGAATCGAAATGTTCAATAAAAAAATTATAATTTTCCAAAAAAAATTATAATTCCCCAAAAAAAATTATAAATAAAGATGAAATTTAGAAAACCGTCGAAAATTTAAAAAGTCAAAAGTTTTGAAAAAATTTACGTTTTCAGAAAAAGTAAGAATTTTCAAACGGGAAAAATTAGAAAAAATAATTAATTTTCAAAAAAAATTACAAAAAACAGAACACCAAAAAGTCTAACTATTTACGAAAGTACGAAAATGTTTAAGAGTATTCACACTTTTTCCGAAAAGTCAATATTTTAAAATAAAATAAGATCGATATTACAAGAAAAAATCTAAATTGTTGCAATACAGTCGAAATTTGGAAAAAATCCAATGTTTCCAAAAACGCGACACAAATTTTAAAACGCTAAGCATTGTCGCAGCACCCCCATTAGTTTTCGCTACGAGCCACCACTGTCAATATCATAGAGATTCTGTAATAAAATAAACCGGGATTTTACTTCTATGTTACATATTATAGTGTGTTGCATTTCATTTCTCAAATTCAGGACTTCTTATACGATATTGATGATTATTTTTTGTAACTAAAAATGTTGACCCTTAAGAAGCACCATGGGACAGTAATATTTTACTACTAAGATGTTTACAGTTCACTTATTACACAGATCTCCATTTTTAATATGATTTTTGTATACCTTTGATCCAGGATTAAAAAGTCAAAAATCAAGTGGGGTTAAGTCCGAACATTTCAGTGGCCAGGAAAAGTGAAGAACTTATTTCTATTTAATGCATTGGTTCAGTCACTGATGGACAATTACCATTCAAATAAGAATAGACCAGTTGTTACCTATTGATTTAAAATGTCATTTTTTTTAAGAAGTTTAGATTGGCTATGGCAGGGATGAGCAACCATTTTTTACAGCGGGCCAATTACAAGGCTAAATATTTTGCGCGGGCCGCATGTGAGAAAAATATGAATGCTGGGGCGCTTGCACCCCCTGGTTCATGCAGCAAATTGAAAATTTGTATGTATTCAATTGGAGGAGTTTCCAATTCTTCAGAATTCATCCTTTTTTTGAAACATTTTTTCGAAATTTCTACCTTTTTCTCAAATTTTGTATATTTTTGTTATAAAATTTAAATTTCTCCTTTAAAATTTTGCATTTATTTATAAAATTTGCGTTCTTTTATCAAACATGACTAACAAAATTTTGAATTTAAAAGTTCCTCGCTTTTTTTCCCTTAAATTTCGTCATTTCTCGAAATTCGACTTTTCCTGAAAATTTCGCCTTTTATTTTGATTCTGAAAATTTCAATTTCTTTGTAAATTTCAACCCTATTGTAATCCAAAGTTCTGGTAGTTTCAACTGGTTTGTCAAAATTTCGATGTGTTACCACAATATTTCTATCTATTTCTCAATTTTTTTTACAAAATTTGTCTTGTTTTTTTGAAATTTCGCATTTATTCATAAAATTCGACTTCTTTTATTAAACCTGACTGTCAACATTTCGAATTAAAAATTTTTTTGTTGTTTTTTTTTCTGAAATTTCGCCACCTTTCGAAATTTGACTTTTCTGAAAATTTCAACTTTTTTTAATTCTGAAAATTTCAGCTTGTTTATTAAAATTTGCCTTTTCCTCAAAATCTGGTCGATCTTCTGATAGAAAAGTATATTTTTTTGGAATTTTTGCGAAAGGACCAAAATTGCGAAGAACATTTTTTTGTAAATTTCAACCCTTTTTTTAATCGAAATTTCTAAGTTTCAACTTGTTTGTCAAAATTTCGATGTATATCACAATGTTTGACATTTTCTGACGCCCGACGCCTGTCTTCCTCTGACTTGAGAAGTCAAGAGAAATAAATATTCGATTTTTTTCTTAAAATTTGCTTTTTCTAAATTTCGATAAAATGTAATCCTTTCTGGCAAATTTTGAAAGTTCACTAAAATTAACGGTTTCTTCTCAAAATTTAGATCTCTATCGCAAAAGTTTTCTCGTAGTATCGTCTTTTTCTCGGGGTTTTGACTATTTTCTTTTAAATTCGACTTTTTTTAAATTTGACTTTCTTTGCAACATTTTTGGTCCATTTTAAAGTTTTCTGGAAATTTCGCTTTTTTTCCAAAATCCGATACTTTTCTGAATATTTAGCTAAGAATGCCGATCTTCTAAATTCTGATTTTTTTTAGAAATTTTGACTGGTTTCCTAAAATTTGCCTTTTTCAGGAAATCTTGATTTTTGTCTCAATATTCGATATTTAAATTTTTCTATAAGTTTTTTCTTTTTCCTGGCAAATTTTTTAAATTCTGAATTTTTCTAAAATAGTCTTTACCTGAAATATACCTGTACCTCAAAATTTGCCTTTTTTTTTAAATTATGATTTAATTTTCAAAATCCCACTTTTTGGACTTTTTTAAAAATGGTTTTTGCCCTTTTCAGCAAATTACGACATTTAACCCAACTGGTTTTATATTTCTGAAAATATTCACTTTTTCCTCCAAATTAGATTGAAATGTTAATAAAAATGTTGCGAAAAATATTTTTGGGGATTTCAAGAAAAATATTTCTTGTAAATTCAACATCTTTACTGAATTATAAATTTTAAAAACAATGATTTTCAAAATTGCTATTTTCTTTCTCAAAATTCTACTTTTTCTGAAAATTGCGTCTTTTCACAAAAATAGATCTTAAAAGTTTCGACTTTTTAGAGTTTTAAACATTTCTCGAGTTTTTGAGAAAGATTAGGATTTTATTTTTAATATGATTTATTTAAAATTCTAACTTTTCCAATTTCCCTTTTAAAATTGGACTTTCTTTCGGAAATTGGAAATATTTTTTAGAAATGTCGATACTTTTCTGGAAATTACAATGTCATTTTCAGATACTATGATTTTCTTTCGAAGTCTTTGTTTTTTCCGAATTTTATTTAAAATTTGATTACCGGTAATTCCAATTTCTCCGAAATTGATTAAATTTTTCAAATGTTGACTTTTATCTCAAAAGTCGATATTAACTGTTTGTTCTCTCTGTTCTCATTTAAAATTGAATTTTTTCTGAAGATTTTGACTTTTTCACAAAATTTGTTTATTTTATTTTTTTTAAATTGGATCGATATTTTAATAGAAATCTAAAAATCTGAAAACTTTATTTTTAGGAAATTTTGAGAAAAAGATTTGTTGAAAGCTTTCAAAAATATGGCAAAATTGAAATAAAATAAAAATTCTAGGAGAATATTATTAAAAGTTGCAATTTCTTACCTGAATTCGACTTGTTTAGGAAATTACCAGCTTTTTAACAAAAATTTACTTTTGGAAATTTCGACATTTCTTAAAATTGTTCGAAAGGTTTTTTTAAGATTGGGCATTTTTCGAAATTTTGACTTTAATTTGAAAACGCGATCTCCCCAGTTCTGTAGTTTTTAGTGAAAATACACATTACTCAGCCAGAAGGTTTTATTTTTTGTCCATGAAATTTTCACAATGATTATTACCGCTTCCTTGGAGAAAATCCTTCCTTCGCTCCTGTCAAAAATATTTCATGATTTGCATTGCATACCTGACTAATCATGTAGGTTATTTTATTAGAATATTTAAATGTCCTTATTGTGAAATTTGTTCCTCAAATTGGTGTTGTTTTGTAAATCTATTAATTCCATTTGTGCTCATTTGGAACTGTTTTTATGTTCTATATTAAATGACTAAGAAAAAATACGGAAACTATAAGCTATTTCTTCCGATCGAAATATTTTAAATCTCAATTCAAATTGGTTTATTAAGTTTTGAATTTCCTGCCCATATTTACTTCTATCTGAAGGAGTTTGTTTTCTCAAGTATGAAAAATGTTTCGTGATTTTTTACAACATATGTTGAAATGCTAAGTTTTTTTTGTCAAATTGTTTAACATTTTCTTCCAAATTTTTTATCGAAAGCAGTTGAGCTTAGGCGGGCCGCAGAAAAATGTTAGGCGGACCGCGTCTTGCTCATCCCTGATTTACACCATAAAATAAGTGACTTTGAGTTACAAATACGTTTTACAAATTTCAAAATAAAGCGAACAACACAAATTTTTATGGATGGGAATCACAATTAAATTCATTTAAGAAAAATATCCTCACCTAAAACTCAAACCCAGGAACCACATACTCCTGAAATAACCTGTATTATAGGTTCGTATTTCTTGTAGTCTTTTGGGTTCAATAAATCTGTACGACGCGACGGTACAACTACATATCTATTAACAGTTCTTGTTATGGAAACATGGAATTTTTTAAAATTTAATTCACTCGCAAATGGTAACCCCATTATGCTTTCAAAGCACTGCGAGTAGGATACGGAAACAAAGATAGATGGCGATGAACCGCCTTCTTAAACAAGAATAAGTTGTAATTTTTGGGTAAAATTCCTTGCGGTAACAAGTTCCATAACTTGGAAGTTCTATAGAAAAAAGAGTCTCCGTAGACAGAAGTCCTCACTGTGTCAAGATGGACCGCACAGGAACTTGCTGTCTCCGATTGTCTAGTACGCCTCAAGAATCTTGCCCTTGAGGGGATTAATCCTATTTGTTCCTGCGAGCATCTTCCCTGATAGTACTTGTAAAAAAGAGACAAGTCACCAACCATAAACCTGTGCTCTAGTGTTTCGAGAGAATTGGTCAGACTCTTGTCATCAATTTGGCGAATCGCGCTTCTTTGAATTGAATCCAAGAGAGCTAAAGTGTGTTTTGGGGCTGAACTTCAAACATGAGAACAGTATTCTAGTGTTAGCCTAACTTGAGCTTTGTATAGTATTAATAGCTGATGAGATGTGAAGTACTTTTTAACTCTAAAAAGAAAGCCTAGCTTCTGGGAGGCGGATTTGGCAATGGCGCGCACATAATCGTCCCAAGAGAAGGTAGTGCTCGCATTCACTCCTAGGATAGATAGATTAGATCCCATCGGAAAACCAAATACCATTAGAAAAGCATATGTTTTACTAAACATTTTCCTCATCGTCGTCATATTGGGTTTGCCGATTAGTCACAGTGGTTGTAAATAAAAATCTTTTGTTTGGTAGTAAGCATCTTGTTTAGCGAATTTATTGCAAGGATTTAAATACAAAATAAAACACACGTTTCATCAAAACACCATATGTTTCAAAAATGTTTTCCTCATATCTTATTTTTATGACTTATTGTAATTTACTTCATCTCAACCATCTCACATAATTGAACATCAGCAGCGATGATTATTTCTGGGCGCTGAGAGTTCATAACAATGAGTGACAAGCAAAATATCACCATTGCACGCATGTCGTAAATTTACTGTCATTGACATAACATGTACATATTACTTCGACAGTGAGCACAAATCGGTTTCTATGAAGTAAACAGAAAAATTTTCGTTAACGTATATTTCTTAAAACTAATGTTATTGTTAGGAACTTAATCTACATTTTTAAGCATTTCAAGGACCCCCTGATTCTTATGTTTTATTATTGGCTATAAACTGCCTAATTATTTAATAAAGATTAAACTACTTGACCCATCAGTTTCAAAGTTAAAGCTCTTTTGAGCAATTCCGAATCGAAGGAAACAAAAATCTCAAGGTTTGGTCAAGAATTGCGACCTGTAGCAGGATCACATGTAGACATGCAAATCAACGGACGGAAATCCACTTCGTTTTTGAGTTTTGAGTGGCGAATTTGGAATATACTAACATTTAAATAAAAAGGAATAAGTGGTATCATTGCTTGAAGAAACACCTCCCATTTTCAAAACCCTATAATTATCTTGATTTCGTGCAACACTACCTAAAATATAACTTGTTTTATGGCAGAAAATCTTTTGTCGATAATAGACAAACCAAATAATTGTTCGTGGTAACCAAAACACATTTCGAATATAGGAGAAATCACATAAAGTCGTGGAATATTAAATTGACCTTCCTATTAAGGTATAGAGGTGCTCCTGTTAAGGTATAGAAGTGCATCTAAGGAAACTTTGGCTACAAAAAATAGTTATCAATATCGCTATACCCACCATAATTTTACAGAGGTGTGAAGGTGCCAGGCAAAATGCACTGTATAATAGCAATTCATTCTCCAAAAGTATCATTTTTTTGTTTCTAGGACTACGGTTCATCATCAGCATCAATGCAATAAACCATCTAGAAAATCCGTAATGTCAACTTCATTTTACCATAAATCGCTTCAAGGAGACATAAAAGCACCATATCGATGTGTATTCACTAGTATAACGACTTCTGTGAGTATTATTGTGTGGTTCTTTTGTGCACTTTAACATCAATCTTGCACTTTCATCGCATTACGTTTCCCAAAGTTAATGATACAAATCCATGCATCGATGTAGATTTAAAATCCAGCAGCAGATCACGACACAATTTTTGCTCGAAATTGAATTGTTTTAGCTTTCGAGGATCATCCAATTGTAAAAAAGTCAAGCTTTTTGAAAATTTTAAAACTTAAATTTTCTTAAAAAATCTAAATCGAAATCTTCGAATTAAATTCACTCTCATTTTCGAAGTTTTGGCTTATAACTCAAAATTTCAGGAATTACGTCAACATTTCTAAATTAAAGATGAAATGTTAGTACAAAGGTAATAAACTTCAACTTGAAACTGAAAATATTGAGAAAAAACCGAAATTTGAACAAAAAATACAAAAATAGGGAAAAAAATTCCTCTAATTTTCGAGTTTAAATATTTAAAGTTTCAACTTTAATCTTTTTTCAACTTTTTAAATCTTTTAATGTTAAATTTATAAAAAATAGAATTTTAACACAATACTTCCTAAAAAAAAGTCGAACATTTGGGATTAAATTCGAAATTCTGAGTTTCACTGAAATTTTTGAAAAAAAACACTAAATGTGTTGAAAACAAATTTTAAGTCAAACTTTTGACCTTTCTAGAAGTTTTAGAATTCTGACCGCAAAGTTTTTATCAAAATTTGAAGTTTAAACTTGATATTTTTAAAGTTAAAAATTTATAAAGTTGTGTTATAAATTTCAGTTTTCGACGAATTTCGACTTTTCTCCCAATATTTCCTATTAAAATTATAATTTCAGTGTTTTAGCTTTTTAGTTTCCCTTGAGATATGAACCATTTTTAATTTAAACTTGACATTTTTAAATTTGAAGACTTTTTATAAATTGTGGGATCAGAGTCGAAATTTTGGGTAGGAAAGTCGAAATTTAAGACCAAAAATTTATAAAATTGAAAAAAGTTTGATAGTTTCAAGATTAAAATGAAAGATTCGGAAATAAAGGGGACATTTTAAAAATACCTTTTTATCTACATTAAATTTTTTCAAAATGTCAAGTTTCTTCTCAAAATTCTGAAATCTTTTTTTAGAAACTTTGCTTGTGTTTCCCAAAACTTTAACCTTAACTTCAAAGTTTCGAGTTTTCCTTTGGAAATTTCGAATTTAAGCATAAAACTGTAGAAATTTTTTTCGAAATTCCTGTTTAGATTTTAAAGATATAAATTACACTTTCCCATAAGTTTGGAGTTTTTTTCTAGATCCCTTTTTTTTGAACATTTTTTTTCTGAATCGTATTGAAATACACACCTTAAAATTTGTATTTATTTGAAAATGCCAACTTTAAAATCGCCAACTTCCGAGTTAAACCTCGAATTCGTTTTATTGAATTCGTTCCAGATTTGAAATTTTTTTTCAAAATTTCGAATTTAAAAATTGAAACTTGGGTTTCTTTTGGAAATAAATTTGAATTGTCGACTATAAACGTAAAATTTTTTTCTCAACGTTTTGACTTTAAAGGTTAAATTTCGACTTTTCTAGAATATTCGATTTTAATATGAAACTCTGGCTTTAACATCGAAATTTCGACTGATCGCTTCATGAATTTGGAAAGTTCAGTTTCAGTTGTAAGGGGTCTGTGAAAATAATAATTGAGTTTTCTAACAACCAAATTTATTCTCTCGAAAACACATCTTGTAACACCAACTGTGTAACTTGCATCGACTTGTCTGTCTGTCTAATGCCCGGCTCTTCACTCTCGCCGAGGCTCCTTGCCGAACGTTTCGGCGAGACATTTTACAGGATAAATGTAATTGCGAGCCCTATATCTACCTTCTCGCTCGCACTTTCAGTTGTCGTGTTCGTTTCCTTTGACTCGGGCCCAAAAACTGACTCGACACGGAGCACTTGTCTTCCTAGACGAACGGAGACAAGGCGAGTCAAAACGAACCTACCTTCTACACTCTCGCGCTTGAGTCTACTCGTACCGACTCGGCGAGAGTGAAGAGCCGGCATAAAAGAAACGCGGGAGTTGCCAGTGACAGTCAGGCTGACATCTGTCATTGAGGTTGACCGCCAAATTTAAATTTTATAGCCCTACACAGTTTTGAAATAGAGTGGTATAGGCTTTTACACCTCTCAGCACTGCGACCCATTAGGATCTTTTGTGCGGACCCTAATTTTTTTAATGATTGTCCAAGATGTTTAGACTTTTTTACATAGTCTATTATCTTTTTAGGAGCTATTTCTCTTATTTCTTGGGGTGTCAGAGTCACTCTTTCAATAAATTTAAGCTTTTTACATAACTGAACCATGCATTCGCCTAGCAGGTAATCCGTTGTTTCTGTTGCTGCGTTACAGAATCTGCAGTTTTCATCATCCACTTTTCCCATCTTCTTAAGGTGATATTTTACTGGGAAGTGTCCTGTAAAAAGTCACGTTATTATTCTTAAGTCGTTCTTGTTCAGTTCGAGAATCTGCGCATACTTCTCTTTTGAGATAGTGATGAACTTTTTTGACTGCCTGTTTTCTGACTGTTTTCATCCAGTATGACAGCCTTTGGTTTGTCTCCAAGTATCTATTTCATTTTTTACGTGGCTTTTCGTAAGACCACAGTATGATTCTGGGTCGAAGAGAGGTGTGACTGAGGCCTCTTTTGCGAGTCTGTCTGCCTCTTCGTTCCCTTCTATGCCTTGATGCCCTGCAATCCACATCAAAGTGACTTTGTTGTTTGCAGCCAGTTGCTTCAGAAATTGTTTGCATTCCCAGGTCATTTTTGACTCGGTTCTGAACGACTTTAGTGTCTTTAATGCAGCCTGTCCATCCGAAATGATATAAACCTCAAGGTTTCTGAGTCCTTTTTGAAGGCACTCTTTTGCGCTCAGAGTTATAGAAAGCAGTTCTACTTGAAAAATTGTGGAAGTGTTTCCTAGGGGTTTAGAGAGTCTTAAATTAGGACCCCATATTCCTAGTCTTACTCCTTCTGTTTGTTTGGATCCGTCTGTGTACCAGACAGGCACGTTGTCGGCTAGCCTTTCACTGTGTCTATTCCATGTCTGGCGGTCCTCGATAACCACTTCGTATGGAACAACAAAATCCAATTTTGTAGGCATTTGATCTGTTGGTTTGGCAATGAATCCAAATGGAATTTTCTCCAGAATCTGTACCTGAATCTGTGGTCAACCAAGTCACCCGCTTTCAGTTTATTCGATTGGAATAGCTTTGAGGCAATAAGCGCTGCCTCCTTTTTCACACAAATGTGAAGTGAAGTCAGGCCTTCCATTACCTCTATTGCAGCTGTTGGACATGACGCCATAGCTCCGGTTATTCCAATGCAAATTAACCGCTGTAATTTGTGTAGTTTGTCTTGCGCAGAAATTCATTGTTTTTGGCCACCATACTGTTGAGGCCTAGGTGACTATGGGCTTTACTACCGTTTAGTATATCCAAAATATCATTTTCGGTTTCTTCCTCTATCTATTTCCTACACGTCTACGACAGGTCCATGCTGCCATTGTGGCTTTTGAAAGAGTTTTTTCCAAATGAGTGTTCCAATTTAGTTTTTGGTCTAGGAAGATCCCCAAGTACTTAACTTCATTGGAAAATTGTATCTGTATTCCATTGAGAATAGGAGCTTGTAGGTTTAGCTTCCTTCTCCTCGTAAATGGAATAAGAACCGTCTTGTGTGGATTAACATTAAGTTCCTCTGCCTCACATTAGTTCCTTATGATGCTTAGGGGGTTGTTTGCGTTAATCGGGATACTTCAGTACCATGCTTTCTCTTCATCGTTATGACTATATCATCTGCATACTCAATGTAGTCAGAAGATAATTTGGAAAGAAGATAGGTTACTTCTTAATTTTAAGTATAAAAGTTTTTTTTTTAATTTTATACCAGAAAAATAGTATTTTATGAATGCATTACAATTAGAAGCAACATTTAATTATGAATTTGGGGGGATTTGGCATTGAAATCTAGAAAACAATCTGATTTTCTGAGCTCCCTCATGTATAAAAGACAGAAAGCGCCGTTGGGTTGAGGGCTGTCCTTTTATAAATAAAATACTTTTTGCTGTGCTTTATTAATCTATTTTTGCTTTTTAGTTTCTTTTTGTTTGCGAATTTATTTTTAGAAATTTTATCACTTGAAGAAATTTTTTCGCACACATTTCCGCTCCATGCTTGCCACTCCATAAAGGTGGGACTTTTTTCCTGAGCTCAGAATCAACCAAATTAGTCAAAAAATGCATCTTATGCTTAAATCTCATTTGGTCTTGTTTTTTCTTTTTTTTTTAAACTTCTTTTTTTAAGTTTAATCCTCTCGCAAAGGGTAACCCCATTATGCTTCAAAGCACTGCGAGTAGGATGCGGAAACAAGGATAGATGGCGATGAACCACCTTCTTAAACAAGGATAGGTTGTAATTTTTGGAGAAAATTCCTTTCGGTAACAAGTTCCATAACTTGGAAGTTCTATAGAAAAAAGAGTCTCCGTAGACAGAAGAACTTCCTAAAAGTGGTTTCTGTGACTGATTTGTAACAAGATTTTTGCGTTCTTTTGAACTTTTTTTTTGTGGAACGATTCTCGGTTATTTTCAAATATTGAAATACAAGTTTTGTCCCCTAATACAAAGAAAGATTAGAAAACACAACAAAGATTGTTCTAACAAGTTTCGATAGCCAAGCTATCATCTTCAGAAAGATACTAACGCGTTTCGATAGCTAAGCTATCATCCTCAGAGAGATACTGAGGCGTATGATAGCCATCTCTCTGAAGATGATAGAAACGCGTTAGAGCAACCTCTGTTGTGTTTTTTAATCTTTCTTGGTTTCAGGGGACAAGATTTGTGTTTCTTCTTTCGAACTGTACATTTTTATTAAAAAAATATGTCAATTCACAGGGATTTGCACTAATTAAGTGCGGTGCTGTTAAGTACATATATCATGCTTATCTCTTGATAATAAGTTTTATTACGCAAACAGATTTGCGAAGTATTTGTCAAAAATCAGATTAAATATCTACTTCTTTATAATCAAACTTATCATTGCACTACTTCAGCGCAAGTTAAGATTATATAATTAAGATATACGAATATTAGCTCTGATATTTGAAGTGATACGACATTGTAAGTTAAATTTTAGTACCACACGCAGAAAATCCATATATTTAATTTAAATATATGAGAAAATTCTATAAGCCAAAATTTCTGACCTAATATTGAAGTGGATTGAATTCTTTCACGTGCTTAAAAAATTTAATTAGAAATATCATAAGATAACTACTCCAGATAAAACGATTCTTATTTCTTCAGTAATATTCCATATTCAATATTGTTAACGTAAATGAATTGTGCTTCAAACATTTACACCTAAAATGTAATGGGAATAACATTTTCAAATCAAATTTAACATTTTAAGCGTAACTGCAAATATAACTCAAAAATGATTTTTAAATTAATAAAAATTATGTATAACTAATATTGCTGTTAATAATAACGTGTGCATTACGCGTTTCAATATTATAGTACTTCAGTTATTATATTCTTAATTTTAACAACCTATTCCGAAGGAAAGAGAGATGGAAAATCAAAATAAATAGATAAATAAAATTTTGTTTTGATCTTTTAGAAGAGGGACACATTAACCCATGTCTTTCATTAACAGGAGGTTCCTGCTTCTCAGCAAACTCTCTTAATATACATTGTTTCACGATTTAATAGCATGACAAAGCTCATCAAGTTATAGTCATACCTATCCACCAGGTACACATGATAAGGCAGAGGGAATATTCTCTATATTCCCTAATTAATGGGCTACAAATTTTTTTGTATTATTTTGCTGTATAATTATTATCTGTTTTTCCATACACCCGAAACCAGTATGAAAATAACTGCATCTATCTCAGAGTTTTAGTTTCTTTAATCAAACTCTACGACGAAAAATAAAACAAAATTTTTACAAAATAAATCACGATGCATTCACAAAATCAATGTTCAGTACTTAAACAGCCGAATTATTTCAAACCCTAAATTCGGAAGTTGGTAAAAAAATATAGAAAATAACGCTTAATTTATATTGAAAAGTCAGTTTGTTGAGCATCGAATTCATTCTCTGAGTTTTAACTTTGATTCCAAAATGTTAAATTAAAAGTCAACAGCAGTTAGAAGTGACCTAAATCTCTCAAACTTTAAATTTTTACAGAAATTTTGAGAGAAAAAGTCAAATTTTCGCAATTAAACATGAAATTTTCGAAATCTGCTTTTTAAATTGCCTTTTCAAAAATGTTGTTTGTATTCAGTATTTTTCCATAATTTGAAAATTTACCAAAAAAAAAATCGAATATTTGAGTTTCAGAATTTCAAATTTGTATTCGAAATTTTGACAATAAATTTGACTTTTAACACAAAATTATTAAAAACATTCTCGAATATTTCGGTTTAAAAATTGAATTCAAAACGAAATTTGAAATTTTATGGAGTATGGTTTATTACACTTTTTGCTCGAAATCAAGATTAGAGTCGAAATTTTTTATTTTTTCTTTTGAACGTTTTCAAAGTTTTTTTAGCAGAAAGTAGAATTCAAAGAAATTATTTAAATGCCATAAAAATGTTAATCCAAAAAAAACTTGATCAACGTAAAAGTATTAAGTTTCGAGCAACCATAAAACAATAAACGAAATAAGTCATGGAAAACGAATTCGGAAGACTATTATGCAGATTTATTGCATACTTATATTTTAAACACAGATTATTATTATTACAAAGTACGGCAAAGCAATCACGTCAAGTATCTTTCAATTTAGAGTGGGAGTTCAAATTAAATGTATACATACAATAGACGAGCGTAATACCTAAAACTTATTATGTTGTTTGAGTGTGGTATTTTCTCGGTAAATTACATCTTTCATTATCAACCACGTGTATTTTTATAAAACTATATAGGAACTTTATTAATCTCAACACTTATTTTAATTAAAGTTGCAGAGGGCCAGAGGGTAAGCATTTTTAAAAATTACGCTTCACGAGTTGATATGAATATGCTTTATACAGGTAATGGCAAAAAAATACAAATCCTATTCAAAGTTCACGGTAAAAAAGAAAAAAATATTCCCATTACCAAATTTTGCTATCCATCAACATCAACATTCAAGCATTAGACTAGAAATTTACTAAAGTGTTATTTCGCCTTGGTTTATTTTCGCTTAAGTTCCGAAACTGGTTAAATGTGTCGGGCCATTTCCATCGAAAAAACATAGTTTATAAATAAACTTCTATCTCGTCTGGAGATTGCATTAAAAATTTGTTCCAGTTAAATAGGTTGCAACGAAGTTTTTGTTGCAATGTCGTCTCAGTCACTCGTAACATTGAAAAGTGATGATTGAAAAAGTTGAATGTTGAAAAGAAAACGAACTGTATGACAATTACCGTGAGTTTTTAAGTGTTCATATGATGTGAGAAATTAAAGTCTAGAATAGAGCTAAACAATCAGTAAGAATGCCGATTCAGCTGGCGAAATGTTTTATGCTAAATACTGATATGGTTTGGAGTTTAACAGAAAATTGATTTTAATATACGTAAAAATAGCACTTTGCATTAACTTTTGTATGAATTTTATAGTGTATGCTTTTTTAGGTCATAAATTATGGAAGATGAGGTACTAAGATCTTGTACTTTGCCGGAAATAAGAAAGATAAAAGTTTACAAACTAAGATGGTTCATATTGGCGATCTTTGTGATGTTCTCGGCTTCCAACGCCATGCAGTGGATACAATACTCCATAATATCGGACATAATTGTCAAATATTACGGCGTATCAGCGACTTGGGTGGATTGGACTTCCATGGTGTTTATGGTTCTGTATATTCCGTTCATTTTCCCAGGAAGCTTCATCCTTGACAAATTGGTAAGTCCTAAATATCTCTGGATTTTTATTCTAGTAACCGTAATTTAATTGGTAGTCACATTGATTGATTTACCAACCAAACATGATTTCATTTCGTTGCTTCAATGGCCAGTTTGAATTCACAGATTCTGTCCCAACTACAGTTATAAATAATGAAAGAAAGATAATAAAATATTTAATATAACCAACCAAATTCCAAGCAGATTTGCCGAAAATTGGTGTACAAATAGCTGCTCTTCAAACGTAGAGAAATTTTCGTTTCCAAAGATGGCCCAAACAGAGATAGTCTGGAATAAATAATATTTTTGTCTACTGCTGTCAAGGATAATTTTTCCCAATAAAGAGCACGAATGTTACACTAATACAGGGTTTTATTAATTACTTTTTCAAAATTGAAATCCAAATCTTGTGACCTGAAATCAAGAAAGATTAAAAACACAACAAAGGTTGCTTTAACGCGTTTCGATATCCAAGCTATCATCTTCAGAGAGACACTTTACAGTATCTTGCTGAAGATGATAGCTTGGCTATCGAAACACGTTAAAGCAACATTTGTTGTGTTTCTTAATCTTTCTTGGTTTCAGGGGACAACATTTGTATTTCAATTTTTGAAGATAACCGTTCCACCAAAAAATTACTTTTTGTTTCAGGGTCTTAGAAAATCGATTATAATTGGAATTTTGGGGACTTGCGCGGGTGCTTGGATCAAAGTGGGTTCTGTCGCTCCAGATAGATTCTGGTTGGGATTCTTGGGACAGAGTGTTGTTGCTCTGTCCCAGGTCTTCGTATTATCCGTTCCGGCACGACTTGCTGCAGTTTGGTTCGGCCCCTCTCAAGTTTCGTCAGCTTGCAGCATCGGAGTTTTTGGAAATCAGGTATTTTATATTATGTGGTTGCTAATTGATTATCATTAGCAAACGATCACGCATTTTATCATTCATTGACTACTTTTATTCCCCAAATAAGAAAGGAGAAAGCAAATATAAATTTGAATTCTTCTCCCAGCTTAAGCGAGGTGAATCAGTTGTCTTGCTTTAACACTATTAGTTGGGTGAGGATGTTAGAAGTGGGAGAGACTACTACATTCAACCATCTCAATCGTTGTTATCATTGTTTATATCTTGGTTGTAATTTTCAGTAATAATTTCTTCAATTAACATATCGCTGCTGCGCGTGTAAAACGGGTTAAGTCAAAAGTAGATAAAATTGGAGAAAACAACATTACTTTGTTTGCAAATGACCTCAGGCTTACATTTTTTACTTTTGACTGACGAGCACAATTAGATAAGCAGTTAGTTATGTTCCAAATGACTTAGCTTTATTTAAAAAACGACAATTACTTTAAAATTATGTACGAAAACGACTTAAACACATTTTCACAAAATTTGACTTGATCTCTTTTACACGCCTAGCAGAGATATAGCAAAAATGTTTCTCAATCGATACAGTCGGAAGTCAGTTACAAATCACTCAATGGGATTTATATATGTTGAGTATTCCTGTTAGCTAATGACTATAAGTAGGAAATGTTGACAGCGACAGCATCATACTGATAAGGTCAAGGAAGGTCAAAATAATCTATCCTTATTGCTTGTGTGTATTTTCAACTGTAGCACGTTCGACCGTTTCATTATAGAACCTCTAACTGACATTATTTGTTAAGTTTAACACACCTAAATCCATGTTACGTCCAGGGCGCTTGTAACATAACCTTGCAGCTACATGATTACAAGTTGGAAATGTTTACATCGACCGTACCATACTGATAAGGCCAAACAAAAACTCTTCGAAACGCTGTCCCATAAAAGAATTTTCTTTAAAACAAACAAAACAACTCTCAATTATGTTAAAAAACAAATAACATTAAAATCAAACGTTAATTGTAAGCCTAAAATAGAACTGTCAGCTGTATGTAGCAATTATTATAAAATTTTGATAAAAATAATTAAATTTTTGACATCAGATTGAAGTCTGTGTCGAAATATTGACCTCCTCGGAGCAATCTCAACATCTTTTTTCTCAAATTCTGATTTTGAATTAGAAATGTTGACTTTTTTTCAAAGATTCGAGAACTGTTTTTAAATTAAGTTTTTTGGAAGCAATATTATTTTAAAATTTGCGAAAATAATAAAAATTGAAAGCGAAAATTAGGAATCTTTACAAAAAAAAAAGAAATAGTTGTTAATTTAATGCTGTTTATCATTTTCAAAAATTAAAGATTTGTTTATCAAAATTTAAACTTTTTCTCGAAATAAAAAGCTTGCACTTTTGGTTTTTGCATGATTATCTGAGATTTTGATTAGGTAATGTCAGTATGTAGTTTTTTTGTCTCAAAATTTTGGAAACAGTCTTGTTATGCAATTTGTATTTTAATTTCGAAATTATTCTTTAAATGTTGGAATTTTTTATTTATGTACTCTAATGTAAATTATTAGTCTTTTTGTAAATTTCGACCTTTTTCTACGGATTCTAACTTTTCAGTTTCAATTTTCACATTTTTTTTTTTAATTTTCGATTTGAAACTTGAATTTTTAACTTTTTCTGGAAATATTTCGTTAAAATCAGAAATTCGCACTCTTGGTTTTTAAATTTTTTTCTAAATTTTTGACTTTAATATTAACATGTCTACTTAATTTTTCAGTAGTAATTTTCACGTTTTTTCTGAAATTTCGACTTTAAGCTAGAATTTTTGACTTTTAAAATATTGACTTATGTTCTCGAAATTTATCTCATCCAGATTTGTCGATCTTGTATCTCAAAATTTTCAGACATTTTTTAAATTTCGATTTTTGTTCGAAATTTCTAGTTTGGTCTCGAAAATAATAAGAATTTTTAAATATGCATTCGGAATTTCGGGAAAAAATGAGAATTTCTAATTCAAAGGCAGAATTTCAGGAAAAAAGGGAAAACTCGACATTTATAAAAAAACAAAATTTCGCTTTTTTCTAAACATTTTGTATTTACGCATCCAACTTTTATTTTTTTCCTCTTTTTTTCTTTTTACATTTTCGAAAATGGACCTTGATCGACCATTTATTTGTATGGCGAACTTTTTTATAAAAAAATTTCGAGAAGTTTTTTTGAACATTTTCGATTTTGTATCTATTAATTTCCATTTTATTTAAATCTTGAATATTTCACTAAAAATCACGAGTTTAAATTCGGAATTTTGACTGTAAAGAGTTGTGATCTTTTTCATAAAACGTAATTGTATTTTGTAATTTAAAAAAAATCTTTTATTAAACAATTTGTCATCTAATTTAATTTTTAGCTTAAGATCTGAATTAGTAAAAAACATAACTCAACGAAGAGTCGAATGCCTCGCTCAGAACACATGAAGCGCTCGGAGCCGCATTTGCCCCCCCCCCCATATCCCTCTCTGACGTAGATCCATGTAGAAAAGCGATGGGTGTAATTTTTTTATTATTAAATGCCTCAAATTGGATTTTGAGGCCTCGTTGCATCATAGCACGTCATGATCCTGACCTTTGTGATTTTAGTAACCTGGTACATAATCTGCCCTTAAATACTTACATTTTAAATAATCATAAAATTCTGAGTCAACGAAACATTAAACAAGGAAAAAATACGCATAAATTAAAAAAAAAGTTATTCTAGAAATGTTGAGTTTTTTTACATTTCTGGAAAAATTTCAAATTTCTAACTTCAAGTCCACATTCTAAGAAAACCTTTCTAAATTTCGAATCGAGCTGAAACAGCATTACTTTAGAAATATAAAAAATTTATTCACAAAATGTCGAGTACTTTCGAAACTGAGTTCAAAATTTCGGAATGAAAAATTATGTTTTAGAAAATTAAATTGACCTTTTTTAAATCCAAATTTTTCTGTCCTTTAAACTGAAGATTTTAATTTTAGATAAACTTTGCGACTTTTTCCAAGAGAGAAAAGTTAAAAAAATAATTTAGAAACTACGTTTTCAGTTAAAATGAAACAAATTTCACACAAAAGTTCTAGAAAAATATCGAAATTTTGATTTTTTTCAAACTGTGAAGCTTGAAAAACTGAGGATTTTGAAATAAGAACACTTGAAGGAAGAAAAGATCGAAATTTATTTCTTTGAATCCAAGTTTTACGAAAAAAGTAAGAATTTTAAGAACAAAATTCCATCTAAACTAAACTTTGAAATAAAGTTGAAATTTTAGGAAAAGTCCAATTTTGAAAAAACACTGGTTGGTACTTTTAGATGACTGAAATTTTTCACTATTTCTTTACTAACTGCGCGAAGTTTTCACCTTTTAATTTTCAAATAGTCTACAGAAATTTCTAACAAATGATTCCAAAAACCTTAACAGAAAAAAGTAAGAATTTTAAGAACAAAATTCCATCTAGACTAAATTTTGAAATTAAGTTGAAATTTTAGGAAAAGTCAAATTTTGGAAAAACACTGGTTGGTACTTTTAGATGACTGAAATTTGTCACTATTTCTTTACTAACTGCGCGCAGTTTTCACTTTCAATTCAAATAGTCTACTTTCTCCTCGAAATTTCTAACAAATGATTCCAAAAACCTTAACAAAAAAAAGTAAGAATTTTAAGAACAAAATTCCATCTAGACTAAATTTTGAAATAAAGTTGAAATTTTAGGAAAAGTCAAATTTTGGAAAAACGCTGGCTGGTACTTTTAGATGGCAGAAATTTTTCACTATTTCTTTACTAACTGCGCGAAGTTTTCACTTTCAATTCAAATAGTCTACTTTCTCCTCGAAATTTCTAACAAATGATTCCAAAAACCTTAACAGAAAAAAGTAAGAATTTTAAGAACAAAATTCCATCTAGACTAAATTTTGAAATAAATTTGAAATTTTAGGAAAAGTCAAATTTTGGAAAAACACTGGCTGGTACTTTTAGATGGCAGAAATTTTTCACTATTTCTTTACTAACTGCGCGAAGTTTTTACTTTCAATTCAAATAATCTACTTTCTCCTCGAAATTTCTAACAAATGATTCGAAAAACCTTAACGGAAAAATAAAAATTATTAGTTTAGGTTTGCAATTAAAAAAAGCAAGATTTTGGAAAAAACGAGAAAATCTTATAAAGCAGAAAATCCCTAAATTTTCTAGATGTAATAATTCATGTTTTTAAATTTTTCCTTGGAAATCTCTAAATTTCTAGAACAAGTTCGAAAGTTCGAAAATAAAATCAACATTTAAAAAGAAAATCTTCTATTTTTTAGCCCAAATTTGAAGTATCAAAATTTTTTCTGGAAATTTTGACTTTCAGACTCAAAGTAGCTCGAACCTCAAAACCATTTTTAAAAATCTGCATTTCGAGACGTAAGCCCACATTTTAGGAAAATACAAAAGTTGCAGACTCTAATTTAGAATTTGGAGACATCAAAATTTTGCAAAAAAATTGAAAATTTCGCTTCTAGGTATTAAATTTGACTACAGAGGTTTGCCGTTAAATCGAAAGATTTGACACATTTTCGGAAATACGAATTGTAAAGGGGTAAAGGTTTTGACATGTGTGAAAATTCGAAAAATGTAATTCGAAAATCCCATTTTTATGCAAATTCAAACTGTTAAACTCAAAGCTTTAACAGTTTAAGGTTAAAATCGTTTTGAATAAATGTACCATAGTTTTTTCATGTTTTTCAAAATTTGGGGTTTAAGACACCAAGATACATTTCTTTTTCGATTCCTGCTTCAAACCTAATGCTGGCTTTTCTCTCTTAACGTTTTTCCTATTTTAATCTTAACTTTTGGATCATTTCAACGAAATTTCGAATTATGTTCGTTTCAAAATTTGGTGATTGTTTTTAAAGAAAATATGTTTTTAAAGAAAATATATTTTAAAGGGCGTCCGTTTTTAAAAAAAATATGTTTTAAAGGGCGACAACATGTCATTTTGTTCGAGGCGACGAAAATATTACAGCAGACACTGTTCTATTTTACGGAATTTTTTTTTAATAATTCCTTTATAACTTAGACCTACAAGGGGAAAGGGTATTGATCATCTCACCTTTATCTATTCCAAAGAGTTAGGTTACACTTTTTTAAACAAAAAAAGGCGAGACACTGTATAACATTAACATATTGTTACGGGCTTATCGGTCCGAATTGATTAACACGTGAATTGAATAATACCCACTTTATTTTCAAACTCAACTCGGATCACTACAACTGAACAATTAACTCACTTATTGACTTTTAACTGCTAACTCACTACTTAACTACACCGACTCTAACTAACTGACTCGAGGGAGAGCTGGCCGCTTTATATAGTTTTGGCTTCCAGGTTCTAGAAAAATCTCGCAGATAAGGCCTATCGTTTGCCGAAATTTCTGGAACGCTTATCTGCCGTTTGTTTCGTTATCGCGGCAGCTTTCCCCTTATCAGATCATTCTAGAAACTTTTCTTACGTACTAAATTCTACAATTCTATTCTAAATTCTATTCTATGTATTTACATTACGTTAAGAATCTATTCGTTATTTTCTGCTTATTTCTAATCATTCTCATTTCATTATTTTAAATTTTCAAATATAACATCTACGTTATTGTTCCATTTTTCAGCTAGGCGTCGCTCTCGGTTTTGTGTTTCCAACGACAATCGTAAATGGAAAAGGAAGTAATGATGCTATCCAGCACGACTTGTTTCTTATGTTCCTGTGTGTTGCAATTTTCACATCGGTGTTACTGGTCTTAATTTTAATTTGTAAGTAACCAAATTGATGAAACGAATTACTGTTCACATAAATCGTGAATACACTCTACTACTTATTATTCATTCACCACTATCACTGGAGAAATGAGTATTTGGGGGTGGATTAGCTTACTTGGCATGACACAGTGCATTACACTGGTGGGATCCCTTATGTATATGTACCAAAATCTGTTCATGTCATGTTCACATTATTTTCGAAGAATTCAAAATAAAGCGAGTCATACATTTCAACGGGGGTCCTTCCATATTTTTCTAATATTATCTATGACTAAAAAACAAAGAAGCCACCTACTTTGGTGAGGGCCTCTATGCAATTATACATGCTACACATCACTGAGTGTATTTATTGTACGATTTGTATTATTTTTATTGGTGTGTTTGCATCTACAGTGTCTTTGTGTTTAGTTTTTAAAGATGCGCCTCCAACGCCCCCATCCTATGCTCAAGCTCAACAAGGCGATGGAGAGGATAATCAGAACTTCGTCGCTTCCGTAAAGAGACTTTTAAGTAATCGTTCATACGATTTTCTCCTGTTGGCCTATGGAATAAACGTCGGAATATTCTACGCCATTTCTACTCTACTTAACCAAATTATCCTCCAATATTATCCAGTAAGTATAACTGTGGAAGTTTCTTTTAGGTATTCCGTTTCTCCTCCATGACAGTCCCTGTAAATGCTATAGCGACAAAAAATAAAATTATAAATTCATTTCACATACAACATTAAGTCACATACTGAATCAAATCCAGTCACACATGAAGTTACAAATTGAATGAGAAAAATTGTTACTGTCAGCATATTTTTTGGAACAATAAGAGCTTTATAAGTTGCTCTATGCTATTTGTGAACCATTTGTATTTCCCCAAAGTAATTCAAGGGCGAACCGCCAGAGGTATCACAAGGTCTTTGCTTAGAAGGGGAAGGGAAATTAAAAAACTCCAACTATCGCTACGAGAATTGTTTCAATTTTCCAACCACCACCGTCGTTGACTAATCAACGCCACCACCAAAGATTTTGCTTTTGATTTTCGCTTTTCCACCCAGAAAAATTTCGCGAAGTGAATGAATTGCCCAATTTGAGTATTTTGGAGGAGTAGGTGAAAAACACATTATTGCTACTGATAATTTGCAATCAAGGAGATGCAAAGTACATTCCAGGTTATTTATTAATTATAAAACCTATTTCAGAATGCTCACGCTGACGCTGGCCGCATAGGGTTAGTTATTGTATTCGCAGGAATGCTCGGATCTGTCGTATGTGGGGTTGTTTTGGACAAATTTCACAGGTTCAAGTATGTTTTGTCAGATAAATGAGTTAACTTTACTTACCAATTAGCATTTTAGGGAAACCACTTTAGCCGTATATGCATTTTCCTTGATTGGTATGGTTATTTACACGTTTACCCTTGATAAGGGTATAATTGTTGTGTACTTGGTGTCGGCGTTTTTAGGGTAAGTCTGCCTTTGCGTCTTTTAACTGATAAGGTGACTCAATTTCTCAAAAACTAGTTTTTCATCCCACCACACGCCCTAACGATTCTTTCTAAAGAGATGTGTCAACTGGATTAAGAAATCAGTCACTTTTTATAGATCCTACACATTACTTCATTTTTAATGCTTATGAAAACAATGAATGGGACAATGATCCCACTATTTTTGGAGTTCTGTAGTCGATAGGTAATAGGCATTATGAAACAATTTGTCGCGTTATAATTCAAACTACTACGCATGTACGAGTTTCGACCAAGAAGAAACGACTTTGGAATAAAATAGGAAGCTGGTAGAGTCCATAGACCTACATCCATAAGCCCTATATTGACCATGAATAAAAATTTGACCAAAATACGTCTAGAAACTGGAGTAGCTTCGATTATTTTTTTTCTTTCTCTCCCATTGAAAGTCATTTATCAATGGTCAGGTATGGGCACGCAAACGTTTATCAATCTAGTAGCAATTACAGCCTAATTATTCTGTTGAAAGATTACGAAAACGCCACCTACACCATTTTTAGATCGTTCCTACACATATTTTTCGTAAAAAATATGAATGAATACACTAAGGCATGACATTAAAATTAAACGAAATCGGCATGTTTTGACATTTCTCACCAGCTGATTAATAGCCATATTTATTTACTTCTTTCCTTATTTGTAGTACTACCTACTCTCTAGACACTTTTTTGACACAGTTTTCTATTATCGTGTACTATCCTTCTATAATCCGTGTCTACATCGTATTACTCAACTTAAGATGCATAGAACTTCAGGTTTCAATAGCTAGAAATTCCTGGAGTGCTAAATGGATACCTTAAGGGTCATTCATAAATTATGTCACACAAATATAATGACTTTTTGGACCCCCCCACCGTCCTTGTGACAGATGATCACATGTTTATGACCCCACTCCTTCTGGTGTGAGTGACATATTTGCAATTTTCAATTTTAAAATTATTGAATTAAAATAGCACTTCAAATTTTTTTTATATTTTGTGCGGCGTATGTATGAAAAAAATTTGTTTTTCAACATTTCGAAATAAAATTCATTATAGGTTTTTTTTTTATCTCTAAATTCATTACAATTTTTATTTATTTTCCCCAAAATTGCGATTTTAAATTCGAAATATTCGTTTTAGAAATTTTAATTTTATTTCGAAACTTCGACGTAATCTCGATTTTTTTTATAAAAGCATAGGTTTAAAAAGAAATGTTTACTAATATATAAATGTAAAAGTGTGTTTGTCTGCCTGTTTTTCCACTTGAGTATTGCCAAATTTCGAGCACTTCCTCGATTTTTTACTCTCGCGCATGTGACACGACTTATTTTCGACGTAAATAAATGCAAAACTTGGCAATGACAACACGACGACGGCGTCATCTAACGATGGGGGTCCAAATTTAATGTAACCTTGCAGGTAGGATGCTTTTAGAGGAAATATGACAGTTTGACAGCGTCATAACTCGAGGGCGCAACTCCCTCTCTTATCGGCTTTTCTACGGTGTTAGTTGCTAGATCTCTGGTATTTTGCGGGTTATTCCATATATTGGTAAATCCGTATTTGGAAAGAAATCTCCCGTATTTTAAAGATTGCAACGTAATACAAATTTCATATATAAGAAAGCACATTTGAAGGCCCGCACCATCTATTGCACAGACAAATAAAAACATCAAAGAAATTGATCTGATCTGTTAATTCAAGACATTTTAAAGCTCTTATCAATTTTGAGCAGTTACAGTAGACTCCCTTAAAGTTGCGCTCACCGTACTGGATCGACCGTTAAAATTGCTACTTCCCGTAATCCCTACCATTGTCGAAAAATATATATTGTGCTTATCGGTTCGAATTGATTATTAACACATAAATTGAATAATACCCACTTTATTACCAAACTAAACTCGGAACACTACAACTGAATAATGAACTCACTTATTTACTTCTAACTACTAGCTCACTAATTACACTGACTGACTCGAGGGAAAGGCGTCCACCTTATATAGTTTTCGCTTCCGGGTTCTAGAAGTTTTGGGCAGATAAGGCTTATCGTTGGCTGAAATTTCTGGAACGCTTATCTGCCGTTTGCTTCATTATCGCGGCCTCTTTCCCTTATTAGATCTTTCTAGAAACTTTTCTTACGAACTAAATTCTACAATTTACATTTCGTTGCAATATGTTCAATTGCTCCTTGCTCGGTTGAGTGGGTTAGTCAAAAGTGGCGCTAAATCTCGGAAGTTCAATTCGTTGTTCGAAAATTAGAGTGGGGGAATATCCACGCAGCTCAAATGATCGTATCCTGATAACTTTAACAAGCGTGCAACTTTAACTGGCGCAACTTTAGCGGGAGTCGACTGTATTCTGTTAAATTATTCACTTAAATCCGCAAACGAAGCAGCGGGTAATAGCTAGTTCTTATATAAATTGTCCGGATTTTTTTTATAATTCTCATGTTGCTGTTATATTATAAAGTAGAAAATTGAAGAGTTTTTTTTTGCTATGAATTTGTTGAGAAAATTCGATTTTTATTCTCGAAAGTTGGATTTTAGTTCTTTTTTTTTCCTAAATGTTCAATTATAAGCCCATAATTTTGATTTTTTATACAAATTTGGGCTAGGTTTTTGTCTCAATTTCTCTTATAAAGTAAAATTTTAACTTTAAACTCAAAATTCTTTCCAAGGTTTTTTCCATTTCCAATTGAAGGTCTACATTTCCCATTTTCTAGACATTTTAACTTTATTTAGAATAGCTACTTTTATCCCGAAATGTCTTTTTTCTGGAAATTGCTAGAAATGTTTATTACTAATTTTAAACTTCCTTTTTGTGTTTTAAAAATTTTTATTAATTTTTCTTAAAAATTAGAATTTAAATATACTCGAAATTTTTTCTTGTAAATTTCCATTTTTTTCTGAGTTGAATTTTGAGCAGTCATTAATAAACAGGTTTGTTTAAAGCGGAGGCAACACTTCGAAAAATCGATGTGAAAAAAAGTCGAAATTTCTAAAGTTTTTATTTGTGGATTATTCAAACTTGAAGAAAAAAATTAAGATTTTTAAATAATATTCTTCCGAAAGCTTCAAAACAATCTTTTATCAAAAATATTGCTTAATCAAAATTCTAGAAAAAGTTGCATTTAGACAATATACCAATTTAGACAATTTGGAAAGTTTTATTATAATTTTTCCGTTTTTATTTCAATGTGACATAGTTTTAACATTTCTAGAAAAAAGTTGAAACCTTAAGAAAATATATATTACCCGTGTTTTCAATAAAAAATTAAGAAAATAAATAAATCATGGAAAAATGTCAAATTTCAAGAAAAAATTGAGAATGTTTAGCAATAAAAAATATCGAATTTGACATAAAAGTCGAATTCCCCATAGCAACTTTTTAACAAGCCTTTTAACAAAACTTTAGAAAAAACTAATCGAACTTTAGCAATGCGGTCAAAATATCCAAAAAGCACAAACTTGGAGAATAAAATGAAATTTCGAAATTTGGAAAACACCTCGCAATTTCGAGGAGAAGCTCGAATTAAAAAAACGTGCAAATTCTCAGAGAAAGTCTAATTTTCAGAAAAGTCAAAATTTGTGGAACAAATCGAAATTTCGAAAAAATAGAGATATTCTGAAAATAAATCGAAATTTCGAGAAAAAGACTAATTGAACAAAAGATTTCAGAAAAATACTAAAATTTTGAGGGGAAAAAAGATAAAATACGGAAAAAGCTTGAAATTTTGAGAAAAGGCCGAATTAAAGAAGAATTTCCAGAAAAAATGAAATTCCGAAAATCAAAATATTTAGAAATATGATTCAAGAAAAAGATAAATTCTGAGAATAATTTAAAATTTTCAGAAAGATGAAAAACATCAAAATATTTCTTGAGAAAATTTTAAGTAAATTAAGAGGGACTGAACATAAAGTCGAACTTTCGAGAAAAGTACGAGATTTGGAATGTGCAGAACATAAAAGATTGAATTTTGAGGCAAAAATTTAAATCTCGAAAAGAACCCGAACCTTGAGAAACCAAGGACTCTAATGCACAGACCAATAGGTTTGAACATTTATTAGATTCGAAGTTTGGAAACCAAATACCGGTTTCCAAACTTCGAATCTAATTAATGTTCAAACCTATTGGTCTGTGCATTAGAATCCTTGTCTTCTGGGAACTTTTTTCACTTTAAAACTCCAAATTTTAAGAACTTTAAAGTATCGAAATGTCTGCCAAAATTTTGAGAAAAAATCATCTCAATTTTAATCCCGAAATTTAAGGAAAGATAATTTCCAAAAATTTGGAGAAAAGAGTCGACATTTCGAAAAACTTAGTCTTTCTAAAAAAGTCTAGTTTTGAGACAAAGCTCGAAAGTACAAAAGAAAGGTCAAAGTTTGGAATTTCAATAATATTTTCGAAAGAAAAATGTCCAAATTATGGGGTAAGAGTTGAAATCTTGAAGAAATAAAATGGAAAATGAAATTTTGATTTCTACGCTTAACATTTCTGGAAAAATGTAAATGTCCAGATGATAGTCGTACGTTTTTAGAGGAATGTCAAAATTTAGAAGAAGTAGTTATTTTGCAAAAAAAAACACTTATTTTATTCCATAATAATAGTAGCAAGTAAATATTTTCATGAGAATTGTTTGCAAGTAGAATGCAACCTAGCCTACAAATTCATGCAGCCCTCCAGGCGTGTTACGTGGAAACATAGGTAGCTGAACTACCAACAGTTTGAAACACTGCCACCTAGCGAATAGGTTGCTCTCTAGGAAAAAGTTCCAAGAAGACAAGGATTCTAGTGCATAGAGCAATAAGTTTAAATATTTATTAGATTCCAAGTTAGGAAACCAAATACTGGTTTCGATCTTATTAGATCTCGTCAGTTTGGTATATCCAACTCGAATGCTAACAAATGTTCCGACAAGTAAGTACTAAAGAATTTACGGACGTCAAGGGTGTGACTTCCTAGTACTACCGTCACCTATTGGTCCATAGAGAAACTATGGCTATCGCCAACAATGTCGTATGCAAGTAGAATGCAACCTAGACTACAAATTCATGCAACCCTCCAGGCGTCTTAAGTGAATCATAGGTAGCTGAACTACCAACAGTTGAAACACTACCACCTACTAAAGCGGTTGCTCTCTAGGAAAAGGTTCTCAGAAGACAAGGATTCTAATGCACAGACCAATAGGTTTGAACATTTATTAGATTCGAAGTTTGGAAACCAAATACCGGTTTCGATCTTGTTAGATCTCGTCAGTTTGATATATCCAACTTGAATGCTGACAAATGTTCAAATCTATTGGTCTGTGCATTAGGTTCGTTGTCTTCTGGCAACTTTTTCCTAGAGAGCGACCGCTTCGCTAGGTGGCAGTACTTCAACTGTTGGTAGTTCAGCTACCTATGATTCGCTATACACTTCTGGAGGGATGCATGAATTTATAGTCTAGGTTGCATTCTACTTGCATACTTAATAAACCAGTTACAATTTCTAGAAATTAGAAAAAAAATGGAAATTGTCAGAAAACCCAAAATTTTAAGAAAAAAGTGGTAAAGAGAAAGTTGAATAAATGACAAAATTTCGAGAAAAAAAGTTAAAATCCGAAACAAATACTGAAGGAAAGGTAATTTTTGAGAAATAAAATCAAACTCTTATTTATTAAAACATTCAAATTTCAAGAAAATAGCGAATTTCGAGACCGAAACTTATAGGGAGTGAAATTTCAAATAAAGCATACATTTTCAAAAAAACGCCGAATTTTGAAAATAGCGCAATTTAGAACGATATGTTCTAAGTTGAAAAAAATTTGAGTTCCCAGAAAAAGCACATTTTCAGTAAAATGTCAAATTTTGAGAACAGTGCCAACTGGAAAAACGAATTAAAAAAAAGTCCAAGAAAAAAATCAAAATGTCGAGAAAAAAGGTTAGTTTTGAAATAAAAGACGAAATTTTGAATAAAAAAGTTCTTTCAGCAGAATACAATCGATAGAAAAAAAGTTGGAAACCTTTACCGTGACTATACTACACTAATGAGGAGAAGGAATGTTAAAATCGATCTATGGTTGTTAATTGTGAATGTTTTCAACTGTAGCAGGTTGAGGTTTATTTAATTGAGATTTACAGCCGTAGCCACAAAATATGTAACCACCAGAAGGTTAACTCTCGTCTTATATCTTTGTAGTCGATGCCGACAGCCTCGAATTGTTGTAAACAGCTTTTTTACATAGGCGTACCGCACATTATTTTAATTATTGTGTTTGGATAATATTTGAATAATTGTAGGAATTATTTTCAAGAATTAAATCCCACAGTAACATTGGAAGAAAGAAATAGGATATTTTAATCCTTAAAAAAGGCCAAGAATTAGTTGTATATCCGGACTTGATTCCTTTAAAATCTAAGACATTGCCATCTCTAATACACTGGCACTTTCGACATAGGTTTTCGACATAGACGGGCTTGAAGGACACGGGACTCAAACGGTCACGTGATCAGAGTTAGACTTCTGGTTGTTATTATTGTTATTTATTTTGTGGTCTTAGCTTCAGCACCTCATTCCGCATTCGTTAGTCCTTGGTCGAAAGTGCATGCGTAGTAATTTGAATTATGGAACAAGTATATCTTTTATTCTTATTAACCCCTTTAATTATAGTGGTAGTTTAAACGCTGATACCCGCTCAGCAATAAAGTCTTTTAATAGGCTCTTACAGTCAACATTTTTTAGAGTCTAACATCGGGAAATATTGTCAGAAAGTTAACATTATGTTAACATAAAGATTTCTCATGCTAATGACATCTATTAAAATTATCTTATAGGTATCTGTTAGATGTCCGCAATCTGAAGACTAAGGAAAGTTATCTAAATGTTAACATTTCTGTGGCTCTTAAAGTTATCGCTATAATGATATCTTTAAGATATCTTTCTGATTTAGGTGCTGTACGGGTAGTTACCAAAACTAGCTCTTGTCAAACGTTGCTTAAGTAACTGTGGTTAGGTTGATTCAAGCGCAATATAAGAGATTCGCGCCAAAAACCTTATCTTTTCAAATTCCAGTCTCTTAAATATTCCAACCTAGAACCCAGCTAACACATTAGGCACCTTTAAGTTACATTATTGATTATTATTATTATTATCTTCTAGGTTTTTTATGACCGGTCTTCTCCCGGTGGGTTTCGAATTGGCCGCCGAGTTGACCTACCCGGAACCTGAAGGTACTTCCGCAGGACTCCTTAACGCGGCATCCCAAGTGTTCGGGATAATGTTCACCAGTATTTATTCCGCCGTATTTCACAGCATAGGGGACACATGGGCAAACGCCATTATGTCCATAATGCTCCTGATCGGTACAATTCTG
Source organism: Dastarcus helophoroides (assembly GCA_028583605.1). Lineage (NCBI taxonomy): Eukaryota > Metazoa > Arthropoda > Insecta > Coleoptera > Bothrideridae > Dastarcus > Dastarcus helophoroides. The sequence goes on from CM053335.1 coordinate 7,584,363, forward strand.
ACTGCCTTCATTCGCTCAGATTTGCGAAGGCAGGCGGCACAAATCGACAAAGCCTAATGGCTTGATAGTGAGATGAGAAAGATTGAAAAGTATTTCAAGTACCTAGGTAATAGTTAAGAAATTGACAATATTTTCGGAATATTTAACATGATTTTCGAAAACAGTATAAAATTCTTGCCTAACATTCCTAATTTTTTGTTTAGATTTATCCTTAAAAGTTGATGCATTTGGTCTGGTTCACAAATAAGAGTGGCGAAACAAACTTTGGTTCAGGGCAAAAGGGAAAGAGAAACGATAAACGCATAAGTGCCAGGCAGTAATATTATCACATGAATCGTCTTATCAAGATATTGTTAGTTATTGTTAGTTGAGGCAAAAAGATTTCTCTTTCCAAAGATATATTAGAAGCCCTTTTCTTGTAAAATTACAAAAATAATTATCCTAGATTCAAAGTAAATTAAAAAAAAATAAGAACTAGATAGACCCCAAATTTTGTTAGATGAAAATTTCTTTACGCAAACCAGTGGAAATTTCAAGTTTAAACGCGTATTTGGACAAAACATTATTATTTTGGGGAAAACTACAAGTTTATAATGCCAATTACACGTTTTAATGTATTTCAGAAAAAAGTTCAAAGTTTTGATTTTAAATTCCAGAGTGCATCAACACGTTTTTATTTATTCCATATATACTATATATACCTATATTTACCTTAATTTTTTACTTATATGCTCCTATTAAAATTTTAACTATTCATATTATAAAACAAAATTACAAAACTCAAAAGAAAACACAAAATAAAGGCAGTAAATACCCTTATTTTGAACTATAATAGTAACAATGAGATTTTAAATGACAATAAATTCTCGATTTCAGCATTCCTACCTTAAGATTACATAAACTTGAATGTGTAGCCTTAGTGTTGACAATAATGTATTTTTTGGAATTAGCTTTACAATAAATGGTTCTGTTTTCTAAAATGCTCTGTGATACGTACACATGTGTGCTAAATAGTTTATAGAGAACCATGGGTACACTGGAAAGAGGCCCCATGGTAGTGTTATCGATGTCAAAGATTTAGTAACTTGTTATAAGCACTTTTGGGAAAGTGCAAGGATGTAGTAATTTATCATTAAGTAAAATAAGGTGAATGAATTAGCTTAGAAACTTAATAGTGATCTAATTTTAGTATTACGAATTTTTTATTCTGTTAAATTTCTTCAGTTACCTACACAGTCTGAAAATTTTAATAAATACTACAAAAACAACACAAATATCCAAATTCAAACTGTAATTATTATTTTTGTAATATTTTAAAAATTAGCTGATCTACAGCAAGATAAGACTGGTGATTCAATAGTTAAATTGAACCTATTTAATTTATTACTTGGATAAATAATTTATATTAATAAGTTATAACATGTTAACAACTTTTAATTGTAATCAAGACATTGTGACCTTTACCTAGTCACTAAGTTTCTAGAACATATCTTTGTTATCATAAATTCTAGCCAGAAAATACTCCATTATTTTTTATAAGTACCATAAGAAAATGTTAGTTAGATCAAATAATGATCTTTAATTGTGCCCTTAACTGCTTGCTCTAATTGATATTTTTTTAATAGCCTTATTACTGCAGTTATAATGTAATTGTGAGTTGTTCATAACTGTAACAAATGTTGAAGAAATGTTGAAGTATAAAATTGAATTACAAACTTGTATCTAATTTTATCCCTACAATAATTGTGGAAGCTACAAAGGATCTTGAATTTAGGTGACAGAGGCTTATAAACTGTCCGAACGGTTTCAGGTCCTTTTGGGGATTTGCAAAGTCGATTGGAAAGAATTTTACATCTTCAAATTTTCCACCTTTACTCGATAAAAATAGCAATATTGCTACTACCTCCAAGGAAAAGGCTGATATGTTAGCTTTAACGTTTGCTGAAAATTCCAATCTTGATTCTCGAAACACAGAACCTCCTATTCTTCCTAAGGTTGGCACTTCGATGCCTGAAGTTGTTTTCAGACGACGCACAATCAGGAAGATTCTCCTTGAGCTCGACACCTCGAAAGCTTCTGGCCCTGATGGTATTTCCGCTATTGTTCTTAAGAAGTGCGCCCCAAAGTTGACTCCTGTCTTAAGCAAATTGTTCACACTCTCTTACAACAAAGATGTATTCTCTAACATCTGGAAATCTGCTAGAGTGCAGCCTGTTCCTAAAAAGGGAAAAAGGAATCTGGCTAACAACTATCGCTCTATATCTTAATTACCCGTGTATCTAAAGTGATGGAAAAGATTATCAACATCGAGATTTTCAAATATCTGGAGAAAAATAGAATCATCTCCAACAGGCAATACGGTTTTAGATAACAACATTCCACTAGCGATCTACTGACATATGTTACTCATTTCTGTAACTCAGCTATGGAAAAACATGGTGAGGCTAGAATTGTGGCATTGGATATCTCAAAGGCTTTCGACAGAGTCTGACACCGATCTCTTCTCGCCAAATTAACATCCTATGGTCTTAGTCCTGGACTCTGTCATTTGATATCCAATTTTCTCGCTGACAGATCTCTTCAGGTCGTCGTCGATGGCATCTCATCCGAGACATTTGCGATTAACGCAGGGGTGCCTGAGAGGTCTGTTCTGTCTCCTACTCTATTTCTGTTACACATGAACGATCTCTTAGCTTCAACTTCCAATCCTATATACAGCTACACAGATGATAGTAACCTTGTGTCATCTTTTTTCTCCGACAAACCATTATTTATCGCTGCTTCAGATCGACTAAGGGAACAGCAGATACAGACGATTAATCGGGATCTCGAGATTATTCTGGAATGGGGTAAGAACAATTTGGTCGACTTCAACGCTTCAAAAACTCAGGCAGTTGTTTTCTCTAAGAAAACATTAAGGGATAATGCAACAAACATACTAATGGACGGTAAAATCCTTCCGATGGGATCTAAGCTATCTATCCTAGGGACAATCATGTGCGCGCCATTGCCAAATCCGCCTCTCAGAAGCTAGGCTTTTATTTTAGAGCTGAAAAGTACTTGACATCTCATCTGCTATTAACACTAAACAAAGCTCAAGTTAGGCCAACACTAGAATACTGTTCTCATGCTTAAAGTTCAGCCCCAAAATACACTTTAGCTCTCTTGGATTTAATTCAAAGAAGAGCGATTCGCCAAATTGATGACGAGAGTCTGACCAATTCTCTCGAAACACTAGAGCACACGTTTATGGTTGGTGACTTGTCTCTTTTTTACAAGTACTTTCAGGGAAGATGCTTGCAGGAACTAATAGGATTAATCCCCCCAAGGGCAAGATTCTTGAGGCGTTCTAGACAATCGGAGACAGCAAATTCCTGTGCGGTCCAGCTTGACACATTGAGGACTTCTGTCTACGGAGACTCTTTTTTCTATAAAACTTCCAAGTTATGGAACTTGTTACCGAAAGGAATTTTCCCCAAAAATTACAACCTATCGTTGTTTAAGAAAGCGGTTCATCGCCATCTATCCCTGTTTCCGCATCCTACTCGCAGTGCTTTGAAAGCATAATGGGGTTACCCTTTGCGAGTGGATTAAACTTTAAAAAAAAGTAACAGAGTTTAACTAACGCCTTGTATAAATAGTGAAAGTTTAGCATTAAATTCGTAATTCTCATGCCAAAAAACATAAAGTTGCCAACTTTCCAGACGATGCTGCTTAAAATCACAAAATTATTAAGAAGTTTCAAATCAAAATTCCAACTTTAAAAACCCTGTACCTCGTAAACTGCAACATTTGTATGTATAAGGCATGTTAAGCTCAATCACCATATTTTGGTGTGTAGTATCTCCAGTTCAGAGATTGCCCATTCCTAATCACCCTGTATAAATGTGAACATATGTTTGTCTGTCTGTTCGATTTTCACAGCTTAACCTCTAAAGCAATTTTGACGAAAATTAGAATAAAGTTGTCTTGAGCGCCCGGAAAACTGTTCCAGGCACTCTCAAGGTAATATTATATCTAAAAAGAGTAAATAACCTTTCTCCATTTTCTTTCTATGTAAATGAAAGCAAAATCTGACAGCGTTATCTAATGATAGGAAACAATCTTACCGTAACGTTGAACGTAGAATGCTTTTAATATAAAGACCTGATAGCATCATGTAATGCTTTCTTTTTTTGAATACTTTGACTGTTTATTTTAAATTTCAAAGTTAAACCAGAAATTTGACTAATTTTTTAAAAATTTCAAGTGTTAATCCAAGGAATTAAAGTTCCTTTTCAAAATTTCGAGTTAAACTCAAAATTATGGATTTATAAAGTTTGTTTTTTTTTCGAAATCGCGAAACAGTTTACCCTAGAAATTTCGAGTGTTTTTACACTAAGCGTAATTTTTGAAACTTAAAATTTTCTCAAAATTCCGAGATTACACTATCAATGTTTACTCTGCCTACAGTTACGAGAAGACAGTGTAGGATTTTATAAGCTACACAAGCTACAGCTTAGGACCTCTACTTTTTGAAGGTCCCAAAAAAATCATATTTGAGACTAACATATATCTGGATTTAGAAAGGATCCTACATCTTAAATAGCTTAGGGACGGCATCCAGCATTGCGACTAGACTCGAAATGTCGAATTATTTTATAAGTTTCCTCGAAAATTCGAATTTTCCTCATAATGCCACGTTTACACAATCAAATATTACACCTTTTTTTTAATTCGACAGCAAACACGAAATCTGGAGAATTTTCTATAAATTTTAAATTTTGTTCAGAATTTTGATACTAAGACTGTTCTTCGATTTTTAAGTTTATATTCAAAATATTTAAACTTTTGTATAGAAATAGTACCTTTTTGGAAACGTGCAGACTAAAAGTTTTTCAAAATTTTGACTTTAATTATAATGTTTCGAAAATAAATCGACATTTTGTAAATGACATCAAAATGTTGAAAAGAAATCCAAAATAAGGTCTTTCAAGTTTGAAAATGTTGGTCACCACCTTTGAACTTAAATTCTATGTTTCAACTTAATGCGAAATGTCAATTTTAAATTCAAAAATTTGAGAAAACCTTCGTTTACAAATGTCGAAAAATGTTTTTGTGACAGTGAAATTGTCGAACTATTTGGTCCAACTAATTTCGACTCTGATCGAAAATTTTAGTTTTTTTAAGTTTAATCCACTCGCAAAGGGCAATCACATTATGCCTTCAAAGCACTTAAGTTTTTGGAACATTTAAAATTGTAACTTCTTCATTCTTGGAGCTAAAAAATTGTAATAATAGCAAGTATTTACGGATCTATTACTACTAGCAATAATTTTTTTTTAAAGTTTAATCCACTCGCAAAGGGTAAACCCATTATGCTTTCAAAGCACTGCGAGTAGGATGCGGAAACAATGACAGATGGCGATGCCTTCTTAAACAAGGATATGTTGTAATTCTTGAGGAAAATTCCTTTCAGTAACCAGTTCCATAGTTTGGAAGTTCTATAGAAAAAAAAAGGTCTCCGTAGACAAAAGTTCTCACTATGTCAAGCTGGACTGGATAGGAATTTGCTGTCTCCGACTGTCTTGTATGCCTCAAAAGTCTAGCCCTTGGGGGGATCAGTTTTATTAGTTCCTGCGAGCATCTCCCATGAAAGTACTTGTAGAAAAGAGATAAGTCACCAACCATCCGCCTGTGTTCCAGTGTTTCGAGAGAATCGGTGAGACTATTGTCATCAATTAGGCGAATTGCTCTTCTTTGAATTGAATCCAAAATAGCTAAAGTATGCTTTGGGGCTGAACTCCAAACATGGGAACAGTATTCCAGTGTTGGCCTAATTTGAGCTTTGTATAGTGTGACTAGCTGATGAGATGTGAAGTAGTTTTTAGTTTTAAAAAGAAAGCCTAGCTTCTGAGAGGCGTACTTGGCAAAGGCGCCCACATAACGTCCCAAAAGAAGTTAGTGCTCGCACTCCTAGGAGACATAGATTATATTCCATCGGAAGGATTTTATCGTCCATTAGTATGTGTGTTGCATTATCCCTTGATGTTTTCTTAGAGAAAATCGTGGCCTGAGTTTTTGAAACCTTGAAGTCGACCAGGTTTTTCTTACCCCATTCCAGAATGATTTTGAGATCCCTATCAATCATTTGTATCTGCTGTTCCCTTAGTCGATTTGAAGCAGAGACGGATAATGGTTTGTCGAAAAAAAAAGATGACACCAGGCTACTATCATCTGCGTAGCTATATATCAGATTGAAAGTTGAAGCTAAGAGATCGTTTATGTGTAACAGAAACCGAGTGGGAGACAAACCTCTGAGGCACCCCTGCAATAATCGCAACTATCTCTAATCTTATACTTTAGTTTTTAAAACTAAACGTCAATTAAATGTACCATAATGAATAGTGAAAAAGGTGCTACAGTTGAAAATATTTACAACCAACAGCTATAGATCGGTTTCGATCTTCTTTGGCCTCGTCAGTAGGGTACAGTCGCTGCAAATATTTTGAACTTATATCTATTAGTCAGCAACATATGTACTGATGGGAATGCCATTAAGTAACTTGTAACTAGGTACTGCCTTTCGATTGAGTCTCAGGAAGAATATATTTGCTACATGATAATTGAAGCAATTATTGCTGACAAATTCAACTAGGATGTACGATGTAACTAAGATTACAAAGGCCACTAGTTGCAAGATCACTTTGTGTTATTACGGGTTGCAGCATTATTTATTAAAAGAATCCCTCCCCCCTCCCCAGCGTGACATAGTACGTTTAGGTATTGTGATGAGCAGCCGTCGTGATTAAATCCAGGTCAAGTCGATTAAATGTGATGCGCGACCAAAACCAGTGATTGTATATAGTTTTTCAAAATTGTAGAATTTTGTTCATCTTTAAAAAAATTTCGAAGAATAATTTACTTTCGATTTTCGGACCCAATTTGTCTACGTTGTGTTTAAAATTATTTTATTCCAATAAGTTGTAACCCCAGCTCGTAGAGTCGACAGGGAAGTGTTCAAATTCAAACAACAATTGACCTCAACGTTTTATTACAATAGGTCAACAAATAAATCAACAACATTTCAAGTTTGTGATTTTCAAGTGTTCTTAAATATAATACAACAAAATAAAGTGAACCTGTTTGTTTCAACTTGTTTAAATTTGCTGGACACAGATCTGAGAGAAATATTTCTTTAGAAAATTAAGAGAATTCATTAAGCACAAGTAATCTGACATTCTTTGTCTAACTCTTTCGCTCGTATATGGTGCCTCGGTTATTAATTTCCCAAAGTTCATTTTAACCCTAATAATCGCAATATTTTCCCCAGCTGGGCCATTTAGTTTGTACTCGAAGGTTTCCAAACCAAATGCAGCTAACTTTGTACCTGATTATCTGTGGGCGTTCGCTGGTTATTTTGTACACAGAGGTTCTCAAACTATTTTCAGGTGTCTGTTTTATTCCCCAATTCTTGTGTGTTTGTCGCTTCTTAATTCAAGCATACTTCACATAGCATACAGCTTCCTGTTAAAGCTTTGAGCTAACAATATCCAAAGGATAATGCTACGAGAAAATGGAGCTCAAGCTTGGAAATGAAGTTGTGATTTATCGTAATAAATCAAATTTATAACTGTTGATTCAATCTTACAGATCTCGTGTTCTCTCACTCTTTTTTTCTTTCCTTTGTTAACTTGTTCCTTTGTTTTTTTTCTGTTTTTCTCATACCAAACTCAATCACTCGAACTTAAACCAGTGTCATAAAATAGACTAGAAATATTGTTCAAATTTCATAGAACCTTTCTGAGCCGAATTTCCCTTCCAACACTACATCTACTTCTACGGCTACTATTCTAATAGAAGGGACGCTTTCTAGCTTAGAAAGTGGCACAAAAACATTAAAATTAAAGTTAGAAACTGGCAAGAAGTTCTCATTTCTTTTGTCAAAACATCTCCCTAACGAGAGCTGATGCTGATACTGCTCGTCCGCCTACGTTAGTAAATTTATGTTGACAGTAAATCTAGGCATGCGACTATAAATTAGTAATTTTGCAAAAGCTTCCCGATCGCGACGCGCGGTGTTGTAATTCTCCGTGGCCGATATAGGGGGTCCTTTTTTTTTGGACGTGTAACCGATGAGGGGACCCACGAATAAGGCAGACCGGGCGAGTACACCAGAACAAGAACCAGAAGAGGTTACTACTCCTTCTAGGGTGTTTAGGCGTACGTTCCCGCGGAGCACACTCAGGGGTTTACATGTGTTGGGACTTTGTCTATGTCTGGAAAGTTCTTCAGACAACCTTCTTACAACACCGGTTCCGGTTTTCCTTGTTTTTCACGTTTCGAGAACTTACAGTACATCATCAGCAAATCCTAATATAGATGCCTGCTGTCAGTTACCGAGCCTGCGGTGATGGGTGTTATCGATTTTTTGAACCCCTGGAAACTCAGCTTCCAACAGCAGAACATCGAAGAACGACCTTAAGAAAATAGAAGATTTTTGAAGCAAATTCGCTTTATTTGTTTTCGTCTTTTCTTTTTTTATTCTATTCTCTTTGTATTTGTTTTTTTTTTCTCTCTCCCTTTTTTTTCTGAGACTGGTAGTTGCACCAGTCAGCGGTAGGGTTCTTGGCCCTATAATAATTTTCTAACAACGACTTTCTCATTCATTCGGTTTGTTGTGGAAGTTTTACATTCCTTTCTCTCTTTTTTTTTGTGTACGCCCCCCAACCCCATATTGATCAAAATTAGGAACAAGTATTTCTCAAATTTTAGGAAAAGTTAATTAAATCATATAAGAGCGAAAAACCATCAAATAAAATCATGGGACAATTTAAAATTTACTTGCCTACTTATTCCATAGCAAACATCACATAAATGGCACAAGAACTTCACGTTAAACAGAAATTGTTTTTTTTTGTGTTCATTTACGTTGATTAGCACAAACAGAAGTAATTTTTTTTTAAACTCCCGTATTCCGTACTAGTTTTTATAAGTTCGGAAGTTGACCATAATTTGTAAACTAATTTCATCGAAGTTTAGTTCTTGACTACCCTGTAAATTTCTTTACATCTTAACGGTGGTTTATCTTTTTATTCCCCTACCCTTAACTTCTGGGGACCGAAAGACATCCTCTGCATCTCGCTAGAGGGCATGAGGATGCAGAATTTCTACTAATTTAAATATTTCTAATCCAAATTAGCCCTTAAATAAATTTTGAAAAGGATTCTTAAAGTGCATATCAAACTGCAAACCCATTTTGAATGATACCATCCCCTTATCTTACAAGTTTTACTTCGATAACTGAAATTTAAATAACTTACAATTGTACGTGTTTATAAGGGCGTTTTTTGAACGTCAAATTCCCCCAGTCTACCACCACATGGTCTCGCCGAGATATTTGCTACGGTCTCCGTTATTGACACTTTACCCTTATTTATTACTCTACTTTTCAGCGGTCCTCCAAAACTAACATGTTATTTTACTCAGTTTAGGTATCTGTGCTTGAAACAAACCAGGCCTAACAAATAACCCTTATCTAATTTGTGAACGCTAAGAAATCTGTTTCTCACGCAAAACGTTGTTACAAAGAATTTTTTTATAATATGGTATTTGTAGATTTAATATTTCCAAGAAAAATTGAATAAAAATCAATCGAATAAAACAAACGAGGAAATAGAACAGTTTAGTAGAACTCGACTCACCACAGTATTTTAAACTTAAATAATACTAAATGTTTTACAATGAAGCAGTTGAATTTCTACGAATGTTTTTCCCATTTTAACTTTAAACTAAATAAAAAGTAAAGTTATACAGATCTTAAAGAATTTAAAAAAAAAATTTTTTCTTTTTTTCTTCATTTCTCGTCAAAGTAAAACTTTTGGAAAAAGAAACGACCCGAATATCATTTTGGGTATGTGAAAAACAGCAAAATCTGCATTTTTTGTCCCAACTTTAAGGGGGTAAAACTACCCCTAAAACTGTTTATCAGCCGATAAAAAAAAATACGTGTCTCTTAGATTTTGGTCCTTTAAAACATATCCAAAAATTAGCAAAATCGGCGCCCGACACTTCGCGACCTTTCCTTGTTAGAATTTAAAATTTTACCTAGAAATTTTCTCTTTTTCTAGAATATTTTACTTTTTCCTTGAAGTATTGCATATTATATTGAAGAATTTTGTTTTAAAATTAATTTTATTGTTTTTTTAAACTTTATACTGACACTAGAAAAAAATTATAACTTCAATTGCAATTTAAAGCTTTAAAATTCAGTTAATTTGTTTGTCCAATTCTAGAATATTTTTCTCGAAATTTCGACTTACTACCAAAATTTTATCTTTGTTTTAGAAATTTAAATTTTTTCTCCTAATTCCTCCTTTTTTTAAAAGAATTTCGATTTTAAAGTTGTGGATAAACCAGCCATGTGGCCAACGTTTATAACCAAAAAAATGAAGTAGCTTTCATACCAAACTTAAGTACATTATTTTACCGCCCCAACTCTACGGAATGATTTTCCGAAAACATTGTGACAACTAAATTTTATTTATAAATAGAAGCATGAACATCAACTTCCATATTTCTAACTTCAAAATTAACTATTATAAAAGTTTTCAATTTTCGATTGTAATAAAAATTTAGAAATGGTTTTCTTTGCTTTAATTTATGGGTTTTTTTCAAAATGTCGATTTTTTTGACAGAATTTACAATTTCATTTCAATTTTTTTTTTTGATATTTTATGTTTTTTCCCAAAAAATTTGAACCAATTTTGTCGATTGCGGTTCTTTTTTTGAAATTCCTATTTATTTTTCATTGTTGCAAATTGCAAGTTCAAAACTTTATTTGTATATGTATATTGAATATTAATATATAAAAAATTTGACTTTTATTTAAGAAATTCTTTACTCTTTTATAAGTTTTTGGTTGACATTTACTGTTTTCCGTAAAAGTTTGATTATAAACCCTAAATTTCGCATTTGAGATTGTATAATTTCCATTTTTTCTTGAAATCTCGAAGTTAAATTTGATTATTTTATATATTTTGATTTTTTTTAAAATTTGGATAATTTAGAAAATCCGGAATCTTTTGTAATAATTTTGATTTTTTTAATATTTATTCTTAATTTTTTTTACACTAATTGTAGGTTTTGTTGTAAAACTTCGATTTTGTACCCAAAATTTAGAAAAAAAATTTTATTTTCTAATTTTTTTTGACTTCTTACTTTGTATAGATTTTCATTTTTCTTGCAAAAGTTCGATCTTTATCCCAAAATATTAACTATTTCTTTTAAAAACAAACAAATAATAACTTAAACGTTTTTTTAAATTACAGCCTCAAATTTTAAAATTTGAATTTTCTCCTGATATAGTTTTTTTTAACTATCTTGAAAAGTGGACGTTTTTATATTTCAAAAATATTTGTTTTACAAATCTGATTTAAAAGTAGTTTGACAAACTTTAGGAAGTGATTGTATTATTTTAAGGCGAAACGTGCCCATAAACAGTAATCCTTGGCGGCTTTGTTACCTAGCTAGATATACAGGGTGATGAATTCTATGAAAAATCATTTACTTTTTAAATAAATTTCCCAATTTGGGCTTGTTTTATAAAATTTAGTGAATAAAATAAACACCTTAGGATTTTTTTTTACAGTACAAGTTATGGTGTTAGATTGAACTAAATATCACTTTAATGAGTGTTTATGAATATTTGATAAATTTAATTTTTTTAAGTAGGTATGTATAACCAAATAAAATAATAATTTCTCCTGAAACTGCTCATCATATCAAAAAAAAAGATAACAAATCATTATTATTGTAAGCAAAGTAAGGATTCAGAAAAACTGAGAATAAAATATGACAGTGGCGTAGCGCAACTTTTAGATTAAATACGTACACAAAATTACGTACAGGCGCCACTGGTTAAATAGAAAAAACAAGAAGTATGTGTACTTTTTAAACAGATGTCCTTAGATCTTAGATAATTACCCTATTTACCAAATTTCATGAAATAATCTCAATGCGTTTACAAGTTATTTAAAAATATTATTATTTTTTTAATAAGAATTCATCATCTAATATCTCCGTAACCAACAATCAATCTTTATAGGAATTATTCATTTTAAAATAACCTCAGCAATTACTTACTGAAATTTGTTAAAATACTTTTACATTATTATTAAGTTACCGATTTTTTTGGGAACTTTGATTGTTTTCTTGAAATTCATAATTTCAATTTACGGGCTTATCGGTTCGATTGATTACACATGATGAATTGAAAATAATACACACTTTATTACTAAACTAAACTTGGATCACCAAAATTGAACAATTAACTCACTTATTATTGACTTCTACTAACTCACTAATTACACTGACTCTAACTGACTTCTTGAGGGAAAGCTGACTGCCTTTTATAGTTTTGGCCCCGGCTTCTAGAATTTTTTGGCAGATAAGGCTTATCGTTTGCCGAAATTTCTGGAACGTTTATCTGCCATTTGTTTGGTTATCGCGGCCGCTTTCCCCTTATCAGATCCTTCTAGAAACTTTTTTTTTATTTACTAAATTATACAATTCTATTCTAAATCCTATTTCATCTATTTACATTGCGTTACACTATTGTTAAACTTTAAGGGGCCCTCCAATAGATTAATTGTTGATTTTGTATTCTTCTGACCTACGACATAAACATTTTATTGTTAGCAGTTTAAAAATTTTGGAATCGTTGTCATATTTTTTTAGGACAGGCGAACAAAGCTACACTCAATTGAGGGTACTAGTTGGATAACAAAATCAAATTGTGTCAATTATCAAAACTAATTTTCCAAAAGATTGATGAAATTATATAAAAATTACCCATTTTCCCCTCCATTAATCTGCATCTGCACCTGTTAGTATATTAACCATAATAACAGTGAAACTGTCAAAACGAAAGTGGCACAAGAAGGAGGCGAAACAAAGCAGTCACCAGAAGAGCACCATAACTCAACATGTTAACACACTCGAGGGAAACTGATTTGCAAAAACTGTGGAATGAAAAACCAAGATTCAAGTCAGAAGTCAGTATGATAACCATACCGGAGGCGAAACTCTTCTTCTCAAAAATAAAAGCCTAAAAAAAATGAATATATCTATTGCAAGTTTGGTTCATCATGAGGAGACCACTCTGTTGTACTACTTGTGGTGATTCAAGTACTGGGAAGACACAGCGAAGTTCCCGCTAGATTCGTAAAACGTGTGTACGTAGTTTTAGTTCGGTAGTCAATTGGAGAAAAACTGGAAGCTAAAATATTTAATGGAGTCGTTGCCAAGAGTTTAGCTATTTCAAAAAGAGACAAAAATTAGAATTGCAAAAACAAATCGATCGTGATTAAAAGTTTGAACGTTTTGTACCTAGTTATAGAAAAATTAAAAATTTACTTCAGAAATTGCGCCCTCGTAGCATTTACCCCTTTTTTTGAATGCCCACGTGTTATACGATCCCATCTCAACTGTTATTAAGAAAGCATCTATAGTTTCGTGCGTGCTCATACGAAAACCTACGTGTACTGTAAAAATAGTCGACCCAGTTAATCTTATGTATTCCTAGCAGAAATTTGCAAATAGCTGCTTAAACTAAAATACACTACTGCAGAGCTAAATTTAAAACTCCCCACTAGGCTCAACGATTATCGGCGAGCGTAAGCGAAATTATTTCACTGATTCACTTTGATATCTAGTTTAATTCAATAGTTCAAGTGCAAGTAAAAAATTAAATAAGTGCCCAATGGCTTCACTGATAACAGTCAGACTAAACAAGGAGAGTTGCCCAAGTTGGGGCTTCAGGCTTCAAGGTGGCAAAGATTTCGGAACGCCTCTCGTGATACAAAAAGTAAGTTATCCAATGCTTAAGTAGTGGCGAAACCAATTCGCACCCTAAAAACAACAAAAACCTCCCCAAACATCAAATAACTAAAACCGCATCGCAAGTGTAATTTATATCCCTTAAAAAAACAACGTTTTCGGCTAATAAGGCAATTCGATCCCCCAGGACATGCGTCGTGTTGTATTCCTCGATTTTTCTATTGCGAAGCTACGCCGAAACGAGCGAAAATTTCTTCAGCGGTCTCGCTTGAAGTCGACCGCGAAGAGTGCACGACAAACGACGCGAAACGTCATAAAAACGCTTAAGCTCGAAAAAAGCGGATTTTGTTTCATGCTTTAATTACCGCGACTTATGTGATGTTGCCGGTGCCAAATCTCCCGTTTGTCACAGCAAATGGCGCCTTGAAAAACAACTGTTTGCGACACATGATTACAATTTAGAGGACAATTGGACTTTGAGGCTTAAAGAGATTTTGTATTGACAGAATTATAGTTTTCTAAGTTTTTTACGTGTTGTTGCAATTTAAAACACAACCACATACCGCGTCAGTTGTTTTTCATGTAGTTAGTAATCTGTGATATATTCTACATTAGAAAAGAATAGAATAACAGCTGTTAAATTTTTTAAACTGTTTGTATGACGAAATATATTTTAAGCGTGTGACTTCTGTTTATTTTTTTTTATTTGGTATATTTTAAAGGAAGTTTGTATTTTCAAAAATAGAAGCAACTAATTCATGAGATCTTTATTTTTTGAAAGCTGTTACCTTTCTGATTTAATGGAAAACTAATTAGAAAACAGAGCGAGCAAAAATTTTATATATTTATTTATTTCTTTTTTATTTGAAGTTTGGCAACTGCCAATAAGTTACACACTAATGCTGTATTAATTAACCCTTCGACTTTTTTAGTTTTTTATGGTGCATTAATGTTTAATAAATTTTCAATCGAAAATAGTCCATTAGTGCGTTAAAAAGAGCTGATCTTAGTCATCGGTGTTTACATATTTTTAAGATGATACAACTAACTCATTATCCTGTCACGTTTTACGTTTATTATTGCTTTAAGAGCGCTTTAGAGCTAGTAAACATTCAAATCAACACCAAATAGCTACTGATAATCCTAATAAAATGTAATGAACCGTAAAGTTTTATGTATTTTGGAAGTTTACGTTCAATCTTGAATTTTTTATGATCGTCGTTCTAGATTATCTAGATCGAAATACATTATCTGACAACTTCTAAACATTGCTACTTTTTTCACCTTCGAATTACCAAACAGTATGGGATTATCCATATACGTAATGTATGTAGTTGCCTATGGGCCCACCACTAGGCGTCCTGTCACCTGCAAGAAAAATAAAAATGTTCGTGGGTTTATTAAAAAAATAAAAAAATTGACATTACCTGTTACAAGCTTTACAGTAGAAATTTTGGTTTCGTAAATTTTCGACCAAAACATTTATTTACGGCCGTAGTTCGGTCCAAAAACGGTCGAAACTTAGATCTAATGGAACCTTGTTTTAAGTTTAAAATCTGAATTTAAAAAAAACAATCAAATTTTACGAAAATATCTTCATTAATAAAAATATTTCAAAAGTTCGACTTTAATTTCAAATTTTTATTTTTTTCTACATTTTTTGAGCTTTTCCGCAAAAGTGAAATATTTGAGGTTTTACTAAAATTCTAGGTTTTAATTTGGGATTTTTAGTTTATTAATGTCAAATTTTGGCTAAAAATTGGAGAAAAGAGTAAAATTTAGGAACTAAAGTCAATTTTCAAGATAAGCGTCATAATTTCTAAAAAAAACTTAAAATTTGCAATCGATATTTCAAAAAAAATGTAAAAGTTGCAAATTCAAATTAGAAATTTTGACAAAATGTCAAATCTGTTTTGGTAGAACGGACTGGTCCTTGGTTATCTTCAAAAATTGAAATATAAAACTTGTTCCCTGAAACCAAGAAAGATTAAAAAACACAACTTCTGTTGTGTTTTTTTCAGGGCTTCGATCCGGAGCTAAACCGAAAACCGGAAACCGAAAAAAAACGTTATTTTCGTCGGAACGAAAACCGGAGCGAAACCGAAAAAAAATATCAGTTTATTTCGGTTCGTTGAATTTATGTACTTAAAACAGTTTTTATTTTACCCTTAAGTTTGGAATTTTTTCTTAGAAATTTCAATTACTTTTTCAAAATATTTCACAAATCCTTGCAACTTTGACCTCGAAATTAGTCTCTCATTTCTGTTTTAAAAATTAGATTGAAACTAACAATTTCCACATTTTCTAGAAAATATTGACTTTATTCTGAAAATTTCAATCCAAATTAAAATTTTAAATTTTAACTTAAATCTTTTTTGAAAATTTTCGACATTTTTTTGAAATTTTGACTTTTATCTGGAAATCACTCGAAATATTTCTTTTCTTCTCTCAAAATTTCTAGTTCAAAATAAAAAAAATACCTTTTTGTGTAACTTTAGAATGAAGCAGTAGGGCGTTTTCCATTCAAGCTAGGGAAACTTGGCGTTCCTTACAATTTTTTTAGCAAATTCGAGTTTTTCTGGAAATTTCAACTTTTTTTAGAAAACTCCAAATTAAGTTATTTCCTTAAACTTCGATTTTCCTTTCCGAACTTGATATCTGTATTTTTTGAAAGTATTAGTTAAATTTTCGATTTTTGGCCAATAGTTTCTTTTAAATTCCACCTCTTTTAGTATTTCAATTTTTTTTAAAAAAACCCAAATTTAAATTCTTATGATTTATGCCGATTTTCTAAAACTTCCCAAAATTCTAAGATTTAATTTTTTCTTAACATGTTCGCTGAAATCTCCCTATTTTAAATTTAACCTTAACATTTTTAAATTTTATGTACAAATTTCAGGAAAAAATACAACATTATATTCTAATTTAAAGCCGGGATCAAAATTGGGGTCGAAATTTTTAGAGTAAACTTTAAATGATGACTTCCAACGATTTTGTTTACGTTAAAATAATAATTTTTATTTTGAAAACTTTGATTTTTTTCTCAAGGTTTCGACTTTAGCCTCAAAATTGCAATATTTTTTTCAGATTGTTTAGAATTTCAAAGTCAAAATTATGTGTTTTTTAAATATTATTTTCGCGAATCTTCTTGAACGTTTGTGTCACAGATTGAATCTCAAAATGTTAAATCTCCTCACAAACTTTTTAGATACAGCTAAAATTTTTCCAATAATTTCGTCTTTAAAATTAAAATTCGCTTTTTTTCAGAAAATTTGTCGTTGATTTTGAAATATCAATTTATCTATAAAAAATTGAAGTTTAGAAATAATTGAAATTGCATTTTTTGTGAATTCTTTATTTTTAAGCTTAAAATATTCATTTACACTTCGAATTATTGCTAAAAATATTAGCAGAAGTTAGATTTCAAATGAAAAAGTGCTAATTTGACTGTGATATTTTATGTTATTTTTTACTTTGAATCTTAATTTAAAATCTCGAAAGAATATCCAAATTTCAAGAAAAAAATTGACGTTCTTGGAAAAAGTCTAAATTTTGAGGAAAAACTAGCTAAATTTATGATTAACAATTTTTCAAAATTAATCTCACAATTCCAAGTCCTGAAAATTTTGAGTTTTCTAGGTAAAAGTCAAAAATTCCTAAACTAAGCTTATAGTCTGTCTTAACTCAAAATTTTGAGAAAAATGTCTAGAATTAAAGAATAAAAGTCAACATGTCGATAAAAATGGTCATACTTGCTAAGGAAAGACTAAATTTTATTTAAAGTCGAAATTTTAGAGAAAAAATAATAATAAAAAGTACATACAAGTTTAAATTTGAAACTTCAAAAGAAAAAAGTTAAAATATCGAAAGAAGGTAAATACACTTACCAAAACTTTCTGAAAAATTCGACTTTTTTTAGAAATTCTAAAGTTTTTAGCAACATTTCCAAAAAAATGAAATATTTGGGTCAATATTTCTAAATTAGGTAAACATTTTGAAAATTCTTCTGTTAAATTTCGAAGTTTTTTTTCAAAATGTTGACCGTTTCATCTCAATTTAAAACTTTTCATTTTATATTTTTTGGTCGCTTTGATTTTTACTTATTTTTTTAATTTGATCTTTTAAATCCAAAGTTCAAGAAAAAGTCAAAACAACAAAAATCAATTTTGTTATAAAAAGCGAATCAAAGTCAAAACATCACTACAAAACCAAAATAGTGAAAGAAAAGTCTCTCAAATTTTAGATTTTAATCGCCAAATTTCATATATTTTAGAACTTTTTAAGTCTTGGGTATATAATTTAAGATTTTTATGAAAATTCCGAGTTTAAACTTAAATCTAACATTTCTGCGACCCAGTTTGGAAATATTTAACGCAGAAATGTTAAATAAAGTTAATGATGATAATGTTTCCGATCAGTAAGAGTCTACAATGAATAATAATTTAAACTTAAAATTTCCAAACCCGAAATTTCGATTTAGTTTTTTATAAAGTTCAGTTTTTTCTTGATATTTGAACTCCAATTAAACTCAAAATTCAGGGTTTCACCTTGAAATTATTTAACTTGAAAAATAAAAAATATTTTCCTTAAATTTTAGGCAAGGTCAGAGTAGTTACATATTGTAATATTAAAGAAAAAAAAAACATTATATTTTCAAAATTATGTTCAAAAATCAATTTATAATTTGAAAAACTTTTGAAAAATCAAAAAAAAAATCACCCGGAACTGAACCGAAAACCGGAAAAAAACGTTATTTTTGTCGGAATGAAAACCGGAACTGAACCGATATAAATTTTTTGCTGGAACGAAAACCGAAAACCGGAACGAAAAAAATAACGGTTCGAAGCCCTGATTTTTTTAATCTTTCTTGCTTTCAGGGGACAAGTGAAATCTGTTTAAAAAAAATTGCAAAATTTTGATTTTTTCTAGAAATTTATGAGATTTGGAGTTTTCTCAAATATTTATTATTGTTTCAAAATTCCAAATTCAAACATGAAATGTCATTATTTTTAAGAGAAAAAAGTCCAAATTTCAAGGGAAGAAGTAAACATTTTTGGAACAAAATGCGTTTTGAGTTGTTTTTAAAAAAATATTAAATTTTTTAAAAAAAGTTTCTTATTTTGATCCCCATTCCGAAAATTTTAAGTTTTATAGGAATTCTCAATTTTTCAAAATAAAATTTCAAGTAAAATTTTGAATACTTAAAGTTCAAAATTCGTTATTTTTCGTATAAATTTCAGGTTTTTGTTAAAATTTAACCTCCAAATTCAATGTTAAAGCTGGGTTTAAACTCGAAAATTTGAGATTTTTTTATAAATTTTATAATTGAAGTCCTAATTTTTAAAAACGCTTAACTTATTATTTCTTAACTTCAAAACAATAAGTAAACATTTTTGGGGAAAAATTTTGGTTTTGAGTTGTGTTTAAAACAATATCAAATTTATTAGAAAAAGTTTCTTATTTTGTTTCCAATTCTGAAAATTTTGATTTCTGTAGGAATTCTGAGCTTCTGAGTTTTGAGTGAAATTTTGAATATTTAAACTCGAAAACTCGTTATTTGTCGTGTAAATTTCAGGATTTTCTTAAAATTTTATCGCGTTACAGCGTTAAAGCTGGGTTTAAACTCGAAAATTCGAGATTGTTTTTATAAACTTTATAATGGAAATCCTAATTTTTACAAAAGCTTAACTTATTAAAAACATCATAAAATTTTAGATTTAATCCGAATTTTTTTCGAATTATTGACTTTTATTTCAAAGTTGCGACATCTTATACAAATTTTAAACCTCAATCAAAATCTCAGGTTTAAAAGTGAAAACTTAAAAAAAATTGAATATTCGAGTTATAATTTCTAGATTAAAACCACAAATACAAAAATAAGCTCGAGGATTTAAGAATTTTTTCAAATAAATGAAGACTGTTTTTTTTAATGTGGGGTTTCTTTTTAAAATTCTAGGGGGTCAAACCTGCTTTTAAATTTTTTTTTAAATTTCGATATCAATTCGAAATTAACTCGACATAAAACACGAAACTTAGGTTTCTTAAAATTGTGATACGACTTCCAAAATTTCGCAAAATTGCGACTTTTTTTCTCGAAATGCAAAAATTAAATGAGAAATTTCAAACTTTTTTTCTATATTTAGCGTTAAAATTTCATTTTAATAATAACTTTTAACTTTTTGTCGAAATTTAGAACTTCTATTTAAAGATTTCTGTTTAGATTTTAAACTTAGATATTTAAGAATATTTTTGTTACGAAATTAAAAATTTTTTCTTTAATTTCAATTTTTTTCTGAAAAAATCTTCAAAGGCTTAAAAATTATGTGTACTTCTTTCTAAAATGTCACCGTCAAAATACGAATTTCTAATTAAATCCTTAATATTTGTTATAAATTTCTTGAAAATTTGGACACTTTAAAATAACTTTTGAGTAAGTTTTGGATTTTAGTTATAACTTAAAGCTTTTTAATTTTGTATAGTACAGGGTGAGCGAAACTCGATGACTCAGCTCTATTATAAGAAAAGGAAAAGCGATATACGAAATCTGAAAAAAGTTTTATAATATTTTTTGTTTAGAAAAATTATCTCTTTTTAAATGTGCAGAAATATAGGTATGTTTCTGGAGAAAAAAATTCAATTACGTCATTACTTTGCTTTCAAAATCTGGAAAAATATGCAAATTTAACTTAAAATGGACCTTATTCAATTCAATGTAAGAATCTCTTTTCAGATTTCTTATATCGTTTTTCTTGTTTTTATAATAGCTCCGAGATATCAATTTTTGCTTACCCTGTACAGTCAATCTAATTGCTTGCTTCACATGATAAATATTGCAGCATTCCCGATACGTTCGAATACGTTCAATCATAGACAATATATTTTATTTTGTTCAGTTGTCATTGTGTTGCCTCCACGGATTATTTTTTTTTTGATACTAGGTTTAAATGGTGCCAATTCTATTTACCTAGAGACTTAAAGAGGAGAGGGGCCTAGGGATCTTTTACATGGCTTAATCCGGCTCTGTGACTTAATTACGCAGACAAGAGCTTTAAACTGAAGAGTTCTGGGATACAAGAAATTGGAACCGATTTTTACTGAACGCATCTTCCCCATTTTAATTCATTTTACTTTAATTTGAAATTGTGGCATAATCTTCAGATACTTTTGAATACATTTTGAGGAAATGGCACATTAAACTGGTAACTAAAAAAAGATTATTTTTCAAAAAAGGTTTCAATTTTAAGATTAAAATCAACATCCCTAAAAAATCAAAACCTCTAGAAAAAGTCATAATTTTGGGATTAAGGTCAAAAATTTAGAAGGAAGTAAAAACTGAAATTGTAAACTTAAAATTTTGACAAAAATTTCAAAATTTTGAACAGAAAAAGAAAGAAAATTTATAATAACAAAGTCGGGCCAACAGTAGTAATAGTTGAAAAAAGAAGTCGAAATTTGATTTTTTCAAAATTTTGAATTTTAAGTTTAAACTCGAAATGATAGAAAAAACGATAAAAAAATTGAAATTAAACCTAGAGGAAATGAAAATTTCGAAAAACAATTAAAATTCATAGTACACTTGTACAGTTCAAATCTGATGTATAAATATTAGGAAACAAATTGGACTTTTGAGTTCAAGTTAAAGAACTATTTAAAAAAAGGGGGACAAATAAATGTATTTTGGAGTTTTGGGTAAAAAAACAAAATTTAAAATTAAACTCAACATTTTGAAAATTGGGTAAAAATATTTCGAATATAATATAAAATTCCCAGTATAAAATAAAATGGTTCAAAAAAGTAAATCCAAAAGTGCAAACCCAATTGAAAGTAAATTGAAAATTTTGAGAAAGAACAAGATTTTAGAGAAAATGTAGAATTTTTATAAATTTTTAGCAACCTAAAGTTAAAAATAAGTAGAAATTTTAAGAAAATCAGAATCTCTTTAAAAAGTCAAAATTTGGAGCTTACGCCAAAAAATGACAAAATATAGGAAAAACCGAAAACGAAACCTCACAACTTTTTAAAAAAAATCGACATTTCGAAGAGCATGAAGATTTCTAAAAAGAAGATTTCGAAAAAACTATGATGTATCGAAAATGTTCGTGTTTAAATTCAAAACTTCGAAAAGAGAAAGAATCTCGTCCTTCAAGACAAAAATTAAGAAAAAAAGATAGTACATATTTATTGTTAATATGAGTCGACATTTTTGACATTAGAATCAATTTTTTCGACTGACTTGAAAAATTATGAGAGTGAAGTTAAAATTTCGTGGTAAAATTTGAAATTTCAATTTGAGAAAGTCAATGTTGCGACTTAAAGCAAATAACATTTAATTTCCGACAAAAAAATTACAATTTTGGTAAAAGCGTACAATCAAGAAAAAATTAAAAATTAGAAATTTCAATTTTGGAACTTTTGAGAAAAGATTTGAAATATTGAGAAAACGCCAAAAACTGTACATTAATTTTCGTCGGATATTTCGAATTCTTTCTAAAATTTCTGTTGTTTACATAAAATTTTAAGTTTACATCTCAAAATTGTTACTTTTTTTCTTCTTCGAAAGCGATTTTTTCAGTTCAAAAATTGTGTTTGTTGTTTCATTGTTGTTTTGTTGTTGTTTCTGATTATGAATCAAAATTTGTGATCGAGGAGGAATTTCGAAATGAAAATCGTGATGTCGAAACAAAAATAAAAAAAATATATTATTTCAGGAAACAGATGCAATTTTCAAGTTTAAATTAATAATTTCGGTAAAAGTTAAAATTTTTGAGAAAACCCTTGACATTAAAGCTTTTTTGAGAAAAAAATTCTATACATTAAATTTTTAATTTCTTACTTACAGTTTTGTTGTCAAATTCTTTGCCACTCTCTGAATTCTTACATATTATTCGGTAATTTCTTGGGGACCAAATTCTTAAAATTTAAAGTTCCAAATTTCGGTAAAAATACGAAATGATTTTTATTCTCAAATTTAAAAAATTTTTAGCTGAAAAATCGAGACATTTTTTAAAAACTTTGAACTTTTACTGGTTATTCTAAATTTTTCTTTTAATTTGAAGATTACAATTCAAATTCCCCAATTTACTCTTAGAATTCCGACTTTAAAAACTCAAACTTTTTCGAGATTTTTACTTTTGTCCAATTTTTTATAAATATTTCAAGTTTTTCCATTTCTACTTTCTCTCTTTCTCTCTCTCTTTCCCCCCCTCTCTCTCTCTCTCTCTCTCTCTCTCTCTCTCTCTCTCTCTCTCTCTGAAACTTCGCCTTTTCTTTAAAAAATAGTTTTAAAAAAGAATTTTCTTGTCTTTGCTTAAAATAGCATCTATTTACATGAAATTTTGACTTTTCAGGAAATAAAAAGTTGTTTTATGAGCATTTTTTTCCGACACTTTATTTTAAAATAATGACTTTTTGGCGAAGCATCGTCTTTTCGCTAAAAATAGTATCTATTTACATGAAATTTTGACTTTTCAGGAAATAAAAAGTTGTTTTATGAGCATTTTTTTCCGACACTTTATTTTAAAATAATGACTTTTTGGCGAAGCATCGTCTTTTCGCTAAAAATTGTTTCATAGAAATTTCCAGTTTTTCTGGGGGTTCGGAAAACTTTCTCAAAATTTTGACTTTTTTCGAGATCTTTACTTTCCTAAAAATATTATAAATTTTTGAATATTTTCTCAAAACATCGACTCTGTTTTTCTTACAATTTTTTTGTGGGAATTTCTAGTTATTTTCTAAAAAATTCTGTTTTTTTCTCGAAGCTTTGAAGTCTTATTTTTGTCACGTTCTTTCAAAATGATTCACTTTGAAAAAAAGAAAATTCGATATTAAACGAACAATTGACAAATCTGTGGTTGTAATTTTATTTTGACAGCTATCCAATCAATAACAAAATGTCTCAAAAATGTATGGATTTCAACGTAAATATCAAACGTTTTCAGAAAATACTGTGTTTGGTGGACAAATTCGCTGAAGAAAAATTTATAACACCCTCGGAATTCGCTGACTCGAAAAAGTCCATCTTAAAACAAGAAGAAATCTATCATTTTCTAAAAATCGAGCGACACTTAAACATATTGGAAGAAATTCTTAACCATTTTCTCCAACAAAACAGGATTATAATGAAGCGAAATCGGAGTAAATTGATCCTTATATTCTACTTCTTGCTATTCACATTAAGTGTCGGTAATTTCAACGCCCTCAAGGAACTTCTCCTGTCTCTAAGCTGCGAATATCTCAACCTGATTTTCGACTACCTCATGCAGGAAGAATCGAGGGTTATCATTGTAGAAATCTGCTGTAAATATTTTGAGAATGAATACGTATTTACAAATATTGGAAGTCCCCTCATACAAAACATCGAACTTATAAATTTACTATATCAAGAGATAGAAGAAGAAAGAGCGGCCAAATACCAAGGTAAAGCGACGGTGCCGGTCACTATGGAGGTCCTTCAAAGGCCCAAAAAGACACCAGCCCCGCCGACAAACACACCAGTCGAGCCGGCCCCTTTCAAAAGTAGCAAAATACCAAAAACCACCTACCAAAAAGATTGCAGCGTCGAAAAAAAATTAGAGCAACTAAAGGAGAAAAACAGAATAAAAGCTGATGTGCTCCTGGAAAAAGCCATGGCAGTCAAAGTTCCAGTTCTCAAACGAAAAGAAGTGAAGGTGGAGCAACCAATTCCAAAGCCGAAATACTGTCCGCTTCCCAAAAATATGAACAAGAGCGTAGAGATTAAAAACAATTTGACAACTATTATAAGAGAGGCGGCTTTCTACGCTAAAAATAAAGAGGCTGAAATCAAGAAAATCGAATACGTGTTGCAAGGGGGTTTCGATATGTCGATGGCTGAAAAATATGAAGAGGAACTCAGGCAACTAGAAGAGCAGCGCCAACTTGAGGAAATTGAAAAGAAACGCATCAAATGCTTGATAAGCCACGAAGAGGCTTTCCTCGCCAAGAAACGACTGTTGGCGGAAAATCGCGAAAAGATGATGGCTTTTAAAGCCGAACAGGAAGAGTTGCGAAAAATACTAGAAAAATGGCGCGAGGAAGAAAACGAGAAAATAAGGCAGCTGGCGGAAAAGAGCCGAGAGATTGAAGTAGCGATGAAAGATTCCGAAAAAAAAATGGTAGAAGAGAAGCAATGTAATGCGCGACTGATACAATTTGAAACCAAATCGCTCCTACAGAAGGCGTATCAAGAGAAACAGGAGGAACTTACCAGGAAAATGCAACTGATTCAAGAAATGCGAGCCTTGGAGCAACTTAGGGAGGTTCACGTGAAAGAATTCGATCGCACGGAGTGTCCTAACGTTGGGTTGCTCTGCGAGATGTCTATTGCGGAATTGCAGGAGCGATTGTATATCATGAAGGTGGAGATGGAGCAAGAGATTGAAGATAGGCGAGACTGTATAAATAGGAAAAAGGAGGCAAAGCAGAAGTTGATTGAAGACACAAAGAAGTTCATTGAGGAGAGTAAAGAATCGAAAAGGGCACGAGAGGCACCATTGGTTAAAGCCTCTGTTATGAGTATGAAGGAAAATCCGGATATCTTGGCACTTCGGAAACGCTTACATGAAGCGCGTATTTTAAGAATGAATTCGTAAAGTGTTTGTTTCAGTTTTATTACAGTTTGTGTCTTAATAAATTTAAACACCAAATTGCTTTTAGCTTAAATATATACTTTATATTTTTAACCGAAATACTAACGCAACGAAATGAAACAAGCGCCACGCGTTTATATAAATTAATTTATTAATTGTTGACGCCATATATTTAAAAATACAGGTTAGTGCCAACAAGGTTTCAATGCGATGTACTGATAACTAATGATTGATAACTATAACACAAGATGGTCAATTAGCGTCTTGCAGAGACACGGATTTGAATTAATAAAAAGAAAAGATGGTGATATAAAGGGTTATTTGCGGGAATAATTCGTGTTGGTTAGATCAGTTTATCCTTTTCCTTCACCAGTGGCAAACTTCTATTAAAGAGGAAGCGGTGAGACATTTTTTGGATTATGTTTCCTATCATAATTTTGCGGTTCATTTAATGAAAGCTGTTTCATACTTGCTATTCATTTTGACCATAGCAAGCAGTATATGTGGCGAGGAAAACTCTCAGTCTGTTCCCATAAGTAGAGTATAATTAGCGCCCTCTATGGGTAACATTAAAATAAGTAGCAAACATCCCTGGATTGATGGAGAGTCCCGTGCCTCCATGTCTTGAGGCCCCGGAGAGCTGGTGAGACTTTTCGCTTAAAAATGAAAAATACTTTCTGTTGAGTTTTCCTATTTAGAGATCCATTTAATTTAGTTGAGAACGAATTGTTTTAGAAGATTAGGAAGATTTATACAATTATTTGTCAAGAAAATCGAAGCGAAAGAGAACATTTTTTGATGGCCATTATGAATTCTTTCCGAAGAAACGTACCAGCGCAAGGTCTTATCAACGTAAATTTACAAGTTTTTAAAGGTTTATACGTAAGAATTCTAATGCACAGACCAATAGGTTTGAACATTAATCAGATTCGAAGTTTGGAAACCAAAGACAGGTTTCGATCTTGTTAGATCTCGTCAGTTTGGTATATCTAACTCGAAAGCTAACAAATGTTCCGACAAGTAAGTACTAAAGAATTCATGTCAAGCGTGTGACTTTTAGTACCACCATCTATTGGTCCATAGAGAAACTATGGCCATCGCCAACAATGTCGTATGCAAGTAGAATGCAACCTAGACTACAAATTCATGCAGTCCTCCAGGCGTGTGTTGTGAATCATAGGTAGCTGAACTACCAACAGTTGAAACACTGCTATCTAGCGAAGCGGTTGCTCTCTAGGAACAATTTCCCAGAAGACAAGGATTCTAATGCACAGACCAATAGGTTTGAACATTTATCAGATTCAGGTTTATACGTAAACAAAAAACAAGTGTCCCATTTTTACCTAATTCTCTACGATCTCATTTTTACCACACTTCGCCAAACTAAAAATTTCAAAGAAAACTAGAATTTTAGAAGGGAAACTTGAAGCTTGTAATTAAATTTTTTTCGAATTTTCAAGATCTGAAGTAATAAAAAATCAATTTTCAAAAAATCCAAATTTTAACAAAAAGTTTTTAATTATATAAAAAAATTCAGCATTCTTGGGCAAAAGATCAAAATTTAGAGTTTTGGGACTAAGATCAAAACTTTTTGGAAAGTCACAATTTCTAAAAAAAAGTTCTGCAGATTTAAATACGAAATTTTAATAAGAAATTCAACAAAAAACACATATTGAGTTACCCTACTCTTCTGTCTTAATAGTCTTGTTTTTTGTGCCATTTTTCAATGAGTTAGTTCCTCTTTAAAATGAACTAAACTTTAGTATATCTTTTGGAGAGTTATAAGGGCGAAATGTTAAAGAAAAATAATAAAAATCAAGATTGGGCATAATTTGAGGTAACTAATTGATGAGAACTAAATTAAACTGGTACATCTTAGAAAAATTAGGTCAACGACTTTGTTCTACCAAAGCGAGCTTCCAATGTAATACATAAGAACGAAAATGAGTTGAAATACTTCCAAACATTTTTCCATTTAGGAAGAGTTTCGCTTCTGATGTGATTAACCTTATGAGTTACCGCACTATGGCTATGTTGCATTGAATTTGGTTTTTTTCTTGTATATTTATCTTGTAAGTTCTCTTTTATCTTCGTTGTATTTTTTATTTAATGTTTTCCTTTCTTTTATATTTTCTTTTGTTCCCGAAGGTTCACCATGCGATGGAGGGCCAAACGTCGAACACTTTAAGTAGCTTTTTGACAATATCCAATCCAGGAAAAAGTGTATGATGACTCTGGCCGTTGAAAACTTTTGCAACCAAGGAATTCAACATTTCAAAAAAAATTATTTAAAAGAAATTTATCAAATTTCGAGTTTTTTTTTGAATTTTCAACTTAAGTATAGAAATATAGACTGTAAACGCTAATATTTATTTTTTTTTGGACTTTAAGGATGAAATTTTTTTTTAATTCGAAAATTTGAGTTAACATTTTGAAAAAACCTCTGTCACGTTCTCTTCTTTTATCAGTCGAACTGGTAGAGAATGTTATCTGCGTTCTCTATCACTGCTCCTTGAACGGTTCGATTTGCCTCGCTCGCGATCTTTGTCTCTTTTGTTATCCCTTTCTATTTCTCTTCTATCTCGAGATTTGGAGCGTCCAACTCTTTTCCACCAACATAATGTTCCTGGTGTCTCTCCCTATACCTATCCTCCCTGTCATACCGATCTCTATCTCTTCCCAAAGCTTTACGACTTTCTTCCTTGCGTTTCTCAGCAGTTTTCTTCAATTCAACAAACTTTTCTCGTATTTTTATGAACCCAAGGAAAAGTTTACCCCCGAAAGTGATCCTCCGGACGTCTGTCGTTATCGTGGATACTCAAGTACGCGGAATGAACCTTGCACACACCCAACTTCTGTTGCTGGTGCTACTAGCTGGCATCGAGTCCCTGTACCCCTGTTCAGCTTTTAATTTCCTCTTGTGCAACTAATCCACTTCTAAAATTGAAATACAGAACTTGTCCTCTGAAACCAAGAAAGATTAAAAAACACAACAAAGGTTGCTCTAACGCGTTTTGACAGCCAAGCTATCATTTTCTCAGAAAAATATTAAAAACAGTATCTCTCTGAAGATGATAACTTAGTTGTCGAAACGCGTTAAATAAACCTTTGTTGTGTTTTTTAATCTTTCTTGGTTTGAGGGAATAAGTTCTGTATTTCAATTTTTAAGATAACCAAGGACCAATCCATTCCACCAAACCCATCCACTTCTTCCATCAATTTCATACTTTCCTTTACAAATCCCTTTTCCCCCCAGTTGTTCGGCTTTGGCCAATGTGTCATTTTGAAAAAAAATTTTTAATAAGTTTAGCTTTTTCCAGCTTTTAAGATTAACGTCAAAATCTTAGAAGCTGTAAAAAATCTGAAATTTTCAACTTTAACTATTTCAAGACTCCGTAGTGCAAGAAAAAAGTTTAAACTTACAATTTATAAAAATAAAGTTCGACATTTAACACGAAACGTCGAGAAAAACTTGTGTTTTATAAACATTTTTGAGTTAATTATTTCAAATTTAACCCTGAAACATTTACATTTTAAATAAGCCGCTTTTTTAATAAATATACAAATTCAAAATTTTCAGAAACTTCAAAATTTTCGGAATTTCAAAATTTTGAAAAAACATCTTTAATTAAATCAACTTTTTTTTTAAGTTTTCACTTTGATGTGAAACGTAGAATTTTTATATAAATTATAACTTTATTTTTAAAATCTGCCTTGATTAAAACTTCAAATTTGAACTCGATATATTGAAAAAAAATAAAAATTTCGATAAAACCACGAAAATTTGTCTTTAAATTTTGCCAGTCGTCTAGATTTTTCTTTCGAAATTTTCACAAATATTTCGTTATTAGTTTTTTTCCAAAATTTGAAACTTTTTCCAAATTCTTATATTAAGCTTTTTTC
The DNA here is from genome assembly GCA_028583605.1 of Dastarcus helophoroides. Classification (NCBI taxonomy): domain Eukaryota; kingdom Metazoa; phylum Arthropoda; class Insecta; order Coleoptera; family Bothrideridae; genus Dastarcus; species Dastarcus helophoroides. The sequence continues at coordinate 7,613,690 of CM053335.1, forward strand.
CAAAATTTCGACTTTAAACTTAAAATTTCAACGTTTTCTAGAAATTAACTTAAATTTCGACATTTTTTAACTTAGAGTTGAATTGAAATTTAGGATTTTTCTGAACATTTTTATTTATTTTGAAATTCGAATTATCTTTCTGTTGCAAACAAAAATAAACTTTTAAACTTGATCTAGAAACATAAAAAAAATCAGAAAAGGATTTTAAAAAAATCATGAAAACATTTCTGTAAATTTTGCTCAAAACTTCTAGATTTCTTGTTCAAAATTTTTAAAAATTTTTAGTTAATAGATTTGACCATTTATTATTCTTCAAAAAAAGGACTTGCATTTAAGGCTTACCTTTCTGTTTCAAAAATTTTAAAATTTAGACTTTAAATATTGGGAAACAGTAACAATTTTGAAAAACAAAATCGTTTCTATAAATTTCGTCCAAAACTTTCAAATTTTTTCTTCAAAATTTGCAGAAATTTTTCCTTAATAGGTTTAATTTTTTCGAAATTTTGACGCTCATTTCGAAATTCCCAATTCACGTGTCCAATTTTTATAGTTTTTTTTTCTAAAATTTTAGATTTTAACTCAGCATTTGAACTTGTTCCAAAAATTATGATTTCTTTTGCTGAAACTTAGATTAAACAACAAAATTAAAACTTTTTTTTAAAACTGTAAAATTTCTTCTTAAATTTAAGCTTGAACTTAAGAAAAATGATAATTTTGCTCTTAAACTGGGAATTTTGATAAAAAGTCGAATATTCGACTTTTTTGGAACATTCAAATTTTATAAAAAAGCTGAATTTTTCCAACTTTTAAGATCAACGTCAAAATCTTAAAAGCTGCAAAAAAATCTGAAATTTTCAACTTTAATTATTTCAAGACTCCGTAGTGTAAGAAAAAAGTTCAAATTTGAAGAAAAACTTACAATTTATAAAAATAAAGTTCGACATTTAAAACGAAACGTCAAGAAAAACTTGTGTTTTATAAACATTTGTGAGTTAATTATTTCAAATTTAACCCTGAAACATTTAAATTTTGAATAAGCCGCTTTTTTAATAAATATACAAATTCAAAATTTTCAGAAACTTCAAAATTTTCGGAATTTCAAAATTTTCGGAATTTCAAAATTTTGAAAAAACATCTTTAATTAAAGCAAGTTTTTCTTTAAAAGTTTTCACTTTGATGTGAAACGTAGGATTTTTATATAAATTATGACTATATTTTTGAAATCTGCCTTGATTAAAACTTCAAATTTGAACTCGATATATTGAGAAAAAAATAAAAATTTCGATAAGAACACGAAGATTTTTCTTTAAATTGTGCTAGTCTTCTAGGTTTTTCTTTCGAAATTTTCAGAAATATTTCGTTCTTAGATTTTTTTCGAAAGTTGAAGCTTTTTCCAAATTTCTATATTATACTTGCAATTTTTATTTATTTTTTCTAAAATTTCGACTTTCAACGTTTTCTAGAAATAATAATTTTTGTAGAAACTTAGACTATGATCTTTATATTTTCACTTTTTTAATTTAGAGTTGAATTGAAATTTATGATTTTTCTAAACATTTTTATTTATTTTGAAATTTGATTTATCTTTCTGTTGCAAACAGGAATACACTTTAAACTTAAGCTCGAGATATAAAAATCAGAAAAAGATTTTAAAAAAACCATGAAAACTTTTTTGTAAACTTCGCTCAAAACCTCTAGATTTCTTATTCAAAATTTTCAAAAATAACTAATAAATTTGACCATTTAGAAAAGTTTTTATTTTTCTAAAAAATATACTTTAAACTTGAAATTAAGGCTTATCTTTCTGTTACAAAAATATTAAAATTTGGACTTTTAATATTGAGAAAGAGTAACAATTTTGAAAAACAAAACTGTTTCTATAAATTTTGTCCAATACTTTCAGATTTCTTTTACGAAATTTTTTCAGAAATTTTTCCTGAATAGATTTAATTTTTTTCGAAGTTTTGACACTCATTTCGAAATTCCCAATTTGGGCCTTTAATTTTTTTTCTAAACTTTTAGAATTAAACTCAGAATTTAAACTAATTTCTTTTTGCCGAAATTTGGATTAAATAGCTAAAAAACAACTTTTTTCTAAAATTGTAAAATCTCTTCTCAACTTCAACTTAAATTTCTCGCTTAAACTAAGAATCTGGATAAAAGCTCGAATATTCGACTTTTTTTGGAACATTCAAAGTTTATAAAAAAGCTGATATTTTTATTCATCTTTTAATAGCTCCAATGTTCTTTTAACGTTTTACATAAATTAAAAAAAAAATTTACAGGTTAGTGGAGGATCTCCAGCGGAACGAGCCGGACTCATTGCAGGAGACGCCGTAATCAAGATAAACAACGTTGAAGTGTTCAATCTAAGACATAAAGATGCTCAAGATATCGTCGTTAGGTCAGGACCAAGTTTCGAAATGACAATTCAAAGGTAAATAAGTAAAAAATTTAAAATAAACGTATTTTCAAAGTTCGGAACTGAACACATTCAAGACTAATACTAAACAGATTGCTTTGCTGTTCGTCTCTGATAATTATTTGCAACAATCCTTTCCGTTGGTTGTTTTCATCAAAACTTAATAACCAGGGAAACCTTAAGGCGACGTAAAGAGGGCAAAAGCCCAATTTGCATTCGGAAACATTTTAACTTTTTTAAAAACTAAAATTTTTTGAAGGGTTGGATTTTCCGAAACATTCTCAAACGTTGGGAAAAAGGCAAAACATCCAACCCAAAATTTTAGGTTTCTACTAGTTTTCTCGCTCGAAATCGATTATCAAACATCCTCAAAATATGTCTCAAATAAATTCAGGGACAGATCACCCGATCTGTCATTGTACACAAGGCTTAAGAATGTCGATATTTGGCATTAATCCATGATATTTTTATTTAACGCAGAGGAGGGTCAACGTGGAAACCATTAGTAACACCGGTTGGACAATACCCAAATCCATCGCCGAATATTAACAAAATTAGCCCTGTTACCAGAACTTCATTAGCTGCCCAGCAGAATAATGAGAGAATCGAAGCCATTGGCACTGGACACAACACTATCGCGAAGCCATATTCTCCTCAACATGTAAGTACACGCATTTTACTTTTGATTTGGTTTATTGCCTTCGATGCACTGATGAAAATGATTTCTGCGGTTTAAAATCAATGACTAATTGTTGCATGACTAGAAGTTTGCGTAAGATATTGCGTCGTAATTATTTTAACATTTTTATTTATTTTATGTCTTAAAAATTGCAATTAGAAAATTATTTACCCTAATATTTGAGTTAGAGAGTTTTTTTGGCAGAGAATTTTCTTTGTAAATTTTGCAGTGATAAAAATTTGGGTACTTTTTACTTATTTTTATGATCAACCATAATTTATTGAAAAATTCCAACAGTTGGTGTCTTCTGTTTTGTATACTGCATAGAGAAATTTTCTGGTTCATCAAAAACAGTTACAGTTTGTGCAAAGTACGATTAATTTATACATTTTTCTTAAAACGTCTGCAAGAAGGTGATCTCTGGGTTTAGTAGAGTAATTTTTCATTTTATCTTACAATTAACTTATCCACTCAGCAACAGTAGCATCAACGGGAATATTCGAGGAACAGCAAGGCTTCAGAAAAAACAGTTCGATGATTGACGCGATAGTTACCATCAAGCAGATCACCGAAAAAGCCATAGAATTCAACAAAACGGCATATATGTGCTTCATTGATTTCACCCAGACATTCGATAGAGTACGTCCAACTAACATAGTACGGCAACTGGAACAACGAAAAGTAGACCCAAACATAATAAAAATCGTTAGCAAACTAAATACGAACACTTTAACATTCATAAGAACGGACTCAGGAATGACGAAGAAACCACCAATCGCGACAGGGATACGACAAGGAGATAGCCTAAGTTCAAGAGTTCAGAGGTTAAGAGCAAGAAGCGAGAATATAGAATGGGAAATAAAGAAATCAAGATACTGTGCTATGCGGACGACGCCGTAATAATTTCCCAAGATGAAGATAACCTCCAGAGACTTCTCTATGCTTTCGAAAGAGTAGCGGACTCTTTTAATATGATTATTTTTACCCAAAAAACCCAATGCCTAGCTATATCCAGGGAACCGAGAAGATGCAAGCTAGCAGTGTACAATAAGAGCATAGAGCAAGTTATGTCGTTGGTCGTTAGTGTCAAAATAACAAGTAAAAGAAACCTAAAAGAGGAGGTGCAGAGCCAAACAACAAAAGCTTTTCTGATATCAGGATACCTACGCGACATAATATAGAGGAATAAGCACATGAGTATATCTAGCAAAGTCAGAATTTAAAAAAAACATGTTTTAGGCCAATCATGACATATGCCATTAAAACTAGAGCTGAGAATGCCTAAGTCAAAAGACAGCTATGAACAACAGAAATGAAAGTGCTGAGACATATAACAGGTTATACATCACTCGACCAAAAGAGAAATGAAGAAATCAGAGAGATCTGTGAGATACAGAATGTGGTAAGATGGGCCAGAATAAGACGGAAACAGTGGAGAGAGCATGTAAATAGGATGCCTGATAATCGGCTACCTAGACTAGCAAAAAAGAAAACACGGCGAGACTCCCAAGAAGACCACCAAAACGCTGCTACGAAAGCTGGACCTCCGCATCCCAAGAGTGAAGAACATTGTAAGAAACAGGACTAAGTTCTAATGTAAGAAAAAGAAAAAGAATTAACTAATAAAACATATAGGTTTTTCCACAACTGAACTTATTTTACCTTTGGAATAACATCTTACTTAAAAAAAAACTTGAAAATATGATGAAGAGAATGCAGTTTTACCAATTATAATTCAATTTTCTTCTAGGTAAATGGAACTTTAAACGGTGGTCCAAAATTAGTTATTAATCAATATAACAGTCCAATTAGGTTGTATTCCGAAGAAAGCATCGCTGAGACCTTATCGGCACAAGCAGAGGTTCTTCCTACAGGAGCTTTAGGGTAAGCAAGAAAATTCTGATAGATGCAAGGCGGAGTTAAAAAGGAGATTGTATATTTTTTGCATATTTTTTATTATGTATATTAGTATCATTTTAAATGTTGGCTCTCAATTGTAGGCGCCCTGTCGAAAAAAAAGAAACATATTTTAAAAGCTCTGTCACTAGATGCGGATCAATAAATTCAGAAATTAGTATCAAAGACAATTTAATGTTACAGATGGATTAAAACATTTGCTTCATATGAATTCTTATTTTTCAATTATATACAAAATTTCGTAGATTACAAACAACATTTTTTAAACAAGGAAAATACCAAATATAAAATGTAAAAATTTTGAGTTTAAAACCAAGATTTCAAATTAGTATCCAAAGTTAGTAAAAAAATTGAATTTAAACTTAGACTATTCGATATTTATAAACAAAATTGTAAAACATTTCTATTTCAAAGTTGAAATTTTAGTAAAAAAAACTCGAAGTGGAATTGTAAAAATTGAAATTCAAATCTTGTCCCCTCAAACCAAGAAAGATTAAAAAACACAACAGAGGTTGATCTAACGCGTTTCGATAGCCAAGCTATCATCTTCAGAAAGATAAAATTGTAAGAAAAATATCAGAGTTTCGAAGAAAATGTTATCAGTAAAGGTGAAATTTCAAGATTTTTATTTCTGCGAATCCGTTTTTCTTAAGTAATGTTTGGATATAGGAATTTGAGAACGACACAAAGAAATTCCCAGGGAAACCATAATTTAACTTTATAAAAATCTTGACAATTCAATTTTGCAATCTATATTTAGAGAAACAGGGAAATTTTTCAATTTCACCCTTCCATAAATTTCGATTAAAAACTTAAATTTTCGAGAAATCAAGAATTTGAGTTTGTAATCATTTTTTTTGGTTGTTGAAGAAAGTAACATTAGAACTATTTTGAAAAAAAAGAATAGAATATAGAATATAAGCTACCAAAACGTACAAACCAAAAGCATAATTCATGAGAAGGAAGAAATTAAAACTGTAAACTAAAAATATTTCTACAGTTATTAAAAAAAGTAACATTTCACAAGGTCAAGATTTCAAAATAAGTGAAAATCTCCAGAAAAAGTCAAAATGTTGAGTTTATCGTCGAAATTTTGGAAAAAAGGTAAAAACCAAAAATAAAATGTCGAGAAAATAATGGAACTTTCAAAAAAACATTATTTTTATATAACTAAAATTCGTAAGTTCTAGAAAAAAGTCGAAAAAAAATTTCGAAGCTTGATTAAGTTTTAAGTTTATATTCAAAAAATAAATCAAAATTTGGAGAGACTAAACCTGAAATTTTGAACAAAAGTCTAGAAAATATCAAGATTTCAAGATTAATGCCGAAATTTTGGAAAAAGTAAGGATTAAATTTTGAATTTCGAGAAAATATTCAATACTTCCGAAAAAGGACCAATTTTTGTAAAAATGATAGAAAACGCAGATGATAGTAACCTTGTTTCATCTTTTTTCTCCGACAAACCATTATCTATCGCTGCTTCAGATCGGTTAAGGGAACAGCAGATACAGACAATTAATCGGGATCTCGAGATTATTCTGGAATGGGGTAAGAACAATTTGGTCGACTTCAACGTTTGAAAAACTCAGGCCACGGTTTTCTCTACGAAAACATCAAGGGATAATGCAACAAACATACTAATGGACGGTAAAATCCTTCCGATGGGATCTAATCTATCTATCCTAGGAGTGAATGCGAGCACTAACTTCTCTTGGGACGATCATGTGCCCGCCATTGCCAAGTCCGCCTCTCAGAAGCTAGGCTTTCTTTTTAGAGCTAAAATTACTTCACATCTGATCAGCCACTAAAACTATACAAAGCTCTAATTGGGCCAACACTAGAATACTGTTCTCATGTTTGGAGTTCAGCCCCAAAACGCACTTTAACTCTCTTGGATTCAATTCAAAGAAGAGCGATTCGCCTAATTGATGACGAGAGTTTGACCGATTCTCTTGAAACTAGAGCACATGCGTATGATTGGTGACTTGTCTCTTTTCTACAAGTACTATCATGGAAGATGCTCGCAGGAATTAATAGGATTAAGGGACCCAAGGGCAAGATTCTTGAAGCGTACTAGACACTTGGAGACAGCAAATTCCTGTGCGGTCCAGCTCGACACAGTGAGGAATTCTGTCTACGGAGACTCTTTTTTCTATAGAACTTCCAAGTTATGAAACTTGTTACCGAAGGAAATTTTTCCCAAAAATTACAACCTATCCTTGTTTAAGATGCCGATTTATCGCCATTTATCCTTGTTTTCGCATCCTACTCGCAGTACTTTGAAAGCATAATGAGGTTACTCTTTGCGAGTGGATTAAACTTAAAAAAAAAATGATTTGTAATCATTACAACATTATAAAACCTTCAAGTTTAAGGTCAAAATGATTTTAAAGTTTAAGTTTTAGAAAGTTGAAATTTTAGCATTAAATATCTAAAAATTTGACAATGATCCCAAAATTAGGTACATTTACCGAAATTTTCGGTTTAGAGAAAAATAAAAAAATCGAAATTTTAATTTTAAACCCTGAATAGTTAAAAAAGACTCCTAATTGTAAATTGAAAAATTTTAAAAACTAGAAATTTCTAATAACAATACTTCAAATTTTGTGATTAGATATGAATTAGATTGAATCGAGAAAAATGTAGATATTTTCAAAAAAATTGTCCAAATTTTAAGACATTGAGCATTCAGTCTAAAATTTTGACGCTGATATCAATCGAATCGATTCGACGGATCGAAATTTTAAAAAGAGGCAAAATTTCAAGTTTTTTTATTAAGTTTAATCCACTGTCAAAGGATACCCCATTATTTGTTCAAGGCATTGCGAGTAGGATGCGGAAATAAAGATAGATGGCGATGAAACGCCTTCTTAAACAAGGATAGATTGTAATTTTTGGGGAAAATTCCTTTCGGTAACGAGTTTCTTAGCTTGGAAGTTCTATAGAAAAAGAGTCTCCGTAGACAGAAATCTTCACTCTGTCAAACTGAATCGTACAGGAATTTGCTGTCTGCGACTGTCTTGTATGCCTCAAGAATCTTGCCCTTGGGAGGATCAATCTTATTAGTTCCTGCGAGTATCTTCCGTACTTGTAGAAAAGAGACAATTCATCAACCATCCACTTGTGCTCTAGTGTTTCGAGAGAATCGGTCAAACTCTCGTCATCGATTAGGCAAATTGCTTTTCTTTGAATTGAATTCAAAAGAGCTAAAGTGTGCTTTGGGGTTGAACTCCAAACTTAGAGCAGTATTCTAATGTTAGCCTAACTTGAGCTTTGAATAGTGTGGGTAGCTGATGAGATGTGAAGTACTTTTTATTTCTAAAAAAGCCTAGCTTCTGAGAAGCGGATTTGACAATGGCGCGCACATAATCGTCCCAAGAGAAGTTAGTGCTCGCATTCACTCCCATTAGTATGTTTGTTGCGTTATCCCTTGGCTGTTTTCTTAGAGAAAACCGCGGTCTGAGTTTTTGACGCATTGAAGTCTATCAGATTTCTCTTACTATATTCCAGAATGATTTCGAGATCCCGATTAATCAGCTGTTTCCTTAGTCGCTCTGAAGCAGCGACGAATAATGGTTTGTCGAAGAAAAAAATGACACCATGTTACTATCATCTGCGTAGCTGTCTATAGAATTGAAAGTTGAAGCTAAGAGATCGTTCATGTGTAACAGAAACAGAGTAGAAGACAGGGCAGACCCCTGGGGCACCCCAGCCTTAATCGCAAATGTCTTGAATGAGATGCCTCTGATGCGACCTGAAGAAGTCTGTCAGCGAGAAAATTGGATATCAAATGACAGAGTCCAAGAGAAAGTTTAAATTTTTAATTTCTGGAAAAAGAATTAAAATTTTGAAAAAAAATTAAAATTGATGTCAAATTTTTAAAAAAACTAGGAAAAAATTTATAAAAGCAATAAATTGTTGACATTTTTGGGTGTCATTCTTAATTTAAAGAACAATGATGGAACTTCTGGAAAAATATCAACATTTTCAAAAAAACTCGAGATTTGCAGCTGAGGTAATAATTCATTTGTTTTTAAATTTTTAGGGTGAATTTCAAGAAAAACGAGAAAAATTATGATGCCAAAAATAGCGCTGTTTATCGAATGCTACAAGAAGCTGAAAAGGACCCAGGATGTTATGAACCTTCATCAGGTAGGTGATATTTTGCGAAACTTATAGAATCTGAATTTGGGCAACAATTGATTGACGTTTTAGGACATTCAGGAATTGGGAATCGTGCATTTTTTTGCAATATTTTACAATTTTTGAGAAAAAAGTTTAAATTTCGAGAATAAAATCAAAACTCTGGAACAAAATTAAAATGTCTGGACAAAATTTTTGTCAAAAATTCAGGTTTTAAAGTCTCGACGTTTGATAGTTTCATGAAAAATCTTCGGGATGTTTGTTTATATCTGAAGTTGGAAGTCTAAATTTTTGCTTTAGAGACCGAAATTCGAAGTTTTAAGTTAATTTAAGTCGAAAAAACACTGCAATTAAAAAACTCTTATTAAAATGTCGAAATTTCGAGATCTTTTAAAAATCAATTCAAACAAAATTTTTTTTCACACAGTTCAACTCTTTTTGATAAATTTAATTTTAATCGAAAAATTTCGATGTCAAATGTAAGATTCTTATTAAAGTCTTTAAAGATTTACTTAAAAACGTAAAAAAAAATTGTCGAAATATCCAGAATCGTCTTCAGCGGAATAGCCTAAAAGAGTGTTCTTGAAATATCCACTCTGAAATTAAAATTCCTAAAAAAATGCAGAAATTTCGAGTTTAAAATTAAGTCTTAACTTAAAAACGAAATTTCGAAAAAAGAAAAAAAATCGATACGATTTCACTGATCAAATTTCGAGATTATATTCGAAACGAGCAGTGCAATTTTTATCTAACAATTGCAAAATTAAATAACATGCATAACATTTAAGGTCAAAGTTAAAATTTCAAAAAAAATCCAACTTTTCGAGATTAAAACTGAAAACTGAAAGGAAATAGTCAAATTTTATATAAAATGTCGAAATTTTGAGTAAAAAACTCGAAAACAAATTATTTAAATTTCGAGTTTACATCTAAAATTTCACGTTTAAAGATGAAATTTCGAAAAAAGTTTGCAGTTTGTTAAATATTTCTCGAAATTTTGAGTCAAGCAAGATTACATTACAAAAAAACTCTTGAATATCCAAAAAAGCATTTTTTTGACATTTCGAGGCGAACTTGCGAGACTCGAGAATAGTTGTGTTTAAAGTTGGAATTTCGAGGAAAAAAATCGAAGTTTCTAGTTTTAAGTTGAAATTCTTTAATAAGTTCGAAATTTCAAGTAAAAATCAAAATTAAATTTTGTGTAAAAAATTATGTATATAATGTAGATGAGCATGGGCGTAGGCAGGATTAGTTTTAGGGGGAGGCAACATTCATACTGAAAAATAGATGAGCCGAAATATCCAAAACCAATCAAATATGGAAAAGTTGAAATTTTCAAAAATATTTTTCTCGGAATTTTTACTTTTTATTTAAATATTGACACAATCTTTAAATATTGAGAAAAAGCTAAGATTTCAATTTTTTTTTCGAAATTGACCTAATTTTAGAAAAATAAATGGATTCTGAAAAATAAATTGAAATTTATAGAAAAAGATGAATTTGGGGAAGACTTGACCTTTCTAAACATAATTTCCTCGCGGTTTATACTTTCTTATTTATAAATTATGACATAACATTGGAATTTTTTGAAAAATGTTGGTATTTCCCAAGAAATATTTTTTATTACAATTTCTTCCTAATTTTGAAAAAATAAACCAATTTTGAGAAAAATAGACCAAATTTCTAGAAAAGAACGAATTTGGGGAAGTCGAGATTTATAAAAATATTTTTCCCACGATTTTTCATTTTTATTTGTTAATTTTGACATAACCTTAAAATTTCATGAAAAATGTGGAAATTTCCTCAGAAATATTTTTTATTACAATATCGACCAAATTCTAAAAAAATAAACTAATTATGGGGAAAAGAAAAGAAGAAATTTTAATAAAAGAGTGAATTTAAGGTAAAGTCGGAATTTCTACAAATACTTTTAATTCAATTTTCATTTGTAAACTTGAAATTGCCCAAAAAATATTTGTAATCACAATTTCGACCTAATTTTAAAAAAAAACGCAAAGGACTAATTTGGGGAAGAGTCCAAATTTTTAAATTATTAGTCTCCTTTTTTAACTTCTTTATTTAAAGTATGACAAAAATGTTTAAAAAAAGTTGAATTATCCCAAGAAATATTTTTTATTACAATTTTGAACTAATTTTGGACTAAATAACAAATTTTCAGAAACAGAATATGTCGAAAATCGAAATAAAGGATTTTCAGAAAAGAGAGAGAGAGAGAGAGAGAGAGAGAGAGAGAGAGAGAGAGAGAGAGAGAGAGGGAGAGAGAGAGAGAGAGAGAGAAAAAGAGAGAGGAGAGGGAGGGAGAGAGATTTCTTTTTATCTATTGAGGGTTTTTTTGTTTATTTAATCCTTTTCGTTCTTGTTTTAGTAAAGAATTATTTTAATGGTTTATTAATTTCGTTTAATAATATTTATAGCAGAGAGAGAAGGGTAAGAGAAAAGGATGGGAGAGGATGTGAGGGGGGAGGGGGGAGAAGAAGAGTTGGAACTAAGGAAAACTTATAATTTTCAAAAAAATAGAAGTTTTTAAAAAAAGGCAAATTCTTTAAAAAAGTGGAAACTTTTAAAAAAGTAAAATTTTGCAAATAAAACGAAATGTTCAAAAAAGTCGATTTTTTCCAAAAACAAATTAAATTTACAAAATGGTCAAATATATTAAAAAATAGTAAAATATCGAAAAAAAAATGTGAGAAATTAAGAAAAACTGGAAATTGAAAAAAAGTTCGAAATTTTTAACAAAAAGAGTTAAAAGGTTCAAAAAGCCTAATTGAAAAAATGGTCACATTTACAAAAGTCGAAAAAAGTCGAAATTTCGACAAAATAAGTCGACATTTAAAAAAATGTTTCAAAATGTCGAGAAGAGTAAAATTTTGAAAAAACGTCGAAAGTTCAAAAAAAAAACACAGCGGGGAAGAGAGAGAGAGAGAGATAGAGAGATAGAGAGAGATAGAGAGAGAGAGAGAGAGAGAGAGAGAGAGAGAGAGAGAGAGAGAGAGAGAGAGAGAGAGAGAGTTTAAATTTAAAGAAAAAGTCAAAAGGGCTACAAATTGGAACTGATAAACAAAATTTTGTATTTCAATTCAGTATTTTTGGATTAACGAACCTTAAGAACATTTCAGTTCGAAGTTGTAACTTCAAGAGACAACTGAAATCTTGAGAAAACTTTGAAACAAGTTCAAGTTCATATTTTCAGTTTTAAATAGACATTTCCAGGATAATACTGAAGTTCCTAAAAAAAGATTAATAAATTCATGCTCATTCTAACACACTATGGATAAACCAAAAGATGTATCTCGACTCGATTTAAGGAACATATTAGCACTACCAAATTATATTCAGCAGATTTGTAAAATCAACATTTTTGTATTTAAATTTTAAAAATTTAAATACAATTTAAATTTAAAAATTTATCAAATAAGGCATACGTTAATTAGAGAAACAAAATTAGTTTGGTAGAAATAACTAATTTATGCTCTAAATAACATAACCTTATCCGATTATTTGTATTTTGCTAGATATTAGTAATAAGATTTGCTTTTGTATGTAGCCTATATGCGTAAGTTAATGTTGTGAGGGATTTCATTAAAAACAATTTCAGTAAATAACGAATCAGGAGTGGACACTACTCCATTGGGAGTAACAGGCTTAAGACACGTATCTGCTCCCCAAAACAAACCAACCCCGCCGACTCCACAACTTCCACCTGGACAGAATATTTGTGCCGAATGTGAAAGGCTGATCGTGTAAGTATTATAGCTTTTAAAGGTTTAACTATTACATTACACAAATTCTGTTAACTGTGCAACCAAAAAAATTCGAAAAAATTAAGTAAAATGTTTGAAAAATAAGAAGACAGCATAATAATTTCGAAATTTAAAAAAAAAACAAGAACTGCTAGTTTGAAGCCCGAAAAAAATGAAAATATGCAAATTATTACCGTAACAATAATAATATTAAAACTACAACTGTAATCAAAATTTGTAATAGCTGAAATTTTGAGAAACACAGATTTTAAAAGGACTGAAAAAGGCATTTCGATAGTTCAGATGTAATATTTCGCAGGGGAGTCTTCGTACGCATCAAGGACAAAAATCTCCACGTGGAATGCTTCAAATGTGCCACATGTGGCTCATCTCTTAAAAACGTTGGGTAAGCATCTAATTTCTGCGTCACCACCTTTGATATTCTAAACTCTAAATCTAATACATTCTATTTTAGATACTACAACATAAACAACAAGTTATATTGTGACGTACACGCCAAATTAGCCGCTCTAAACAATCCTCCTGCGCCAAACCTTGTACCCGTGACGTAAGTCTTTTGTGGCAGTATAAATAATAAATATATCCAAGGACTCCAAATTTGCAGCTTCGACAAGCCACCCAGCTCCTTCAGTTCTGTAGCCCCACCATCGCAGACATCACCTAGGCCGAATTACCAACAAGTAATATCAATTTTTGATTATTGGGTCAATTGAATTAGATTTTTCTTTTTATTTTATTCCATTATCACGCTATTTCGATCTTTTTTTGTGCCAATTTTCTTCATTATTTGATTTTTCAACTTAAATTGTATTTCGAACAAGCATAATTTTTGTGTGCAAATTCCTTTATTTTTTTAAACTATTTTCGTTTCCATTTTCAGAATTTCAACACCACATCATCGGCCAAACCTTTCTCCAGCGTCAGCGCTCCATTGTCTCCGGGCTCCCATTTATACAGTCCGGTGACTCCCGCGACTAAGCCAGCTCGTTCATTTCTGCCACAAGCTGGATCTGTGCCATCTCGCAGTCCTACAGGCTTTACAGGTTAGTTGTGCCAAAGCATAACGAGGAAGAACTTCAGATTGTAACGAAAAGCTCATGTAATATATGAAATTAGAAATTTAGAACCATTCGTATTATCATTCAAAAAATAAAAACACCCACACAATATAAATATTTTTTAATAGGACAATACGTTACTAAATAATACCACAATTTAAAAAAAAAAGTCAAAAAATAGCTACTCGGAATTGTAAATATTTTATAAGTTGTAAAACATTGACCAAACCTTTTCATGCATTATATTTAGCAAAATTTTTATTAACAAAAAGCGATTCCTTCAGTAAAGACATTATCTATGCCAGAAGCAAAGACTTTTGGTAAATTAATGCTGACTTCAACGTTAAACGCAGGCCTGTTACTTTCGCGTCACAACTTGGTAAGCGAAGCTAACGCAATTCGAAAAATATTCAAAGTTTTAATTTTGATTTTCGAAAAAAAGTTTAGGATATTTTTTTTTCCATCTACATTTCGAAATAAAGTAAACGTATCCAAATTAAAGTTAGAATTTCCAAAAGAAAAATCAGTAAGTCCGAAAAATATCAAAATTGCGCGTATAAAGTTGAAATTTCGAACAAAAAACTCGAAATGTTTAAAAATTCGGAGAGCAGTCGTGATAAAGTAGAAATTTTTTTATTAAAACGAAATTTCAAACAAAATCAATAAAACATTTTTTCTCGAACTTTCAAAAAAGTCAACGTTTTGAGATTAAAGCGAAAGTTCTGAAAAAAGTCATCGAGTCCAAAAATGTCAACATTTTGAACTTAAAGTCAAATTTTTGATAAAAAACTTTACAATAATATTTCAAGGTAATTTCGAATTTAGACTCAAAATATTGAGAAAAAAAGTCATACATTAAAGACGAAATTTTGAAAAATTATCACGTTTGCACTTAAAATTTTAGGACAGAAGTATATATTGAAAGTACAAACTTGTAATTACAGCACAGGTTTCGGAAAACAAACTTATTAAAAAATTTTAAAGTTTAACCTCAAAATGTTGAGTAAAGTCGAAATTTCAAAACTGTTTACGAAATTTCAAAAAGGGTCAACATTTCTAGGAAAACCTAAATTTTGAATTTCTATCAAACTTTTTTAAATGAAAAGTACAAATTCAGACTGCATATCCAAAATATAAAACAAGATTTCTAAGTATTAAAAGAATCTAATTTTCTTATTAAACAATTTTTCTTAAATCTTGAGGTTAGTTAAAAAATAAAAAATAATAGCATTAACATGAATTGTGAAAAAAATATAGAAAAGTTTAAAAAAATTAAAAATGTACATAAAGAAAAAATTTTGAGTTTAAACTTGAATAAATTATCGAGAGAAAAAAGATGAAGTATTGAGATAAGGTCAATAGTTTATAGAAAAATAAAAATTGCTGGCTTAGAGTGAAAATTTTAGAATAAAAGTGGAAAGTAAAATGAAAAATTTTAATTAAAAAAAAACACATAAGTTTAGAGACTTCTACTTTTTTTCATTAATATTTTTTATTCTGTTTTCCATTTTTAGTCTAAAATTTTCACTTTAATACTCCATCATTTGTAAAAAAAGCTTCCTCCTTCCTTAAGAATAAAAATCAAAATTATCAAAAAACTTGACTTTTCGAAGTGAAAATGTAAACTTTGATAATAAAAGGCGAAAAAATCGATAGCTTATATAAACAACTTTGTCTAAAAAAAATGTGCATTTCGAAAGTAAAAGTCAAAATTTTAAAAATAAATGTCTTAAATGAATCCAACCTATTCCAAAAAAGCCGAAATGTTAAGGTGTTGTTTCTTTTTTAAGACTAAACGAGTTGATAAGATCATCCGAAAATTACTTGTTTGTATCTGGTGCAGATAATATGTGGTTAGAGGCGAGTTTGTACACAACCTCGAAGTAGAAAATGAGAGTATCTTGATAAAAAATGAATTTACCACCTCGACTTATGAGCTTTGGCAATTTTGTCTTACAAATTTACAAATTAAATTATAGATAACACACCTCCTTTATTGAACAAAAATTTCCAAATATTTTACTCTTCAGGACGAAGTCTTTGTCTGATCGTCAAAAAATTCTGCAAAGTGGTTAATTAACAATGCCATGATCACTTTATTCTAATCATTTCAAACAGAAAATGCTAAGAAAAATCATCTTTTACAATTCATCTTTTCATCAAAAAAACGCCACTTTGATTTATATTTCTCAACTGCTTTTTTTGTTCGCTTTTTCCGCTCTGCCACCAAATCCTTCGCTGCTTCCATTCGCTTTTTAATCAAAAGATCCCAAACCACACGACCTTGCTTGGCCGCCCGAACCAGAAGAAGAGACTCTCCCAAGCGCTTGCCCATTGTATTTTCCCCCGCCCTCTCAATTCAACAGAACCAAAAAAGAAAGTTCTTGCTATAGCTCGACGACTAGTCTTGAACTGGAAGCCATAAATAGCATGGCTCAGTTCCAAATTCCCAGTATCATGCTGAGCTCAAAAGAAGCCAGCGATAGCTCCTGTCGTAAGACAGTTAGTGAATGCGCTGAAACAATAATGGAAACTATAGAGACCCAGCAGCTTGTAGAAAGTATCATGAAGGATCGAATAACCAAAGAGGAAGCTAAAAGTGAATCTTCCAAAGTGGAAACTGAGTTTAAATCTTTTAAATCAGAATCTGATCTTACCACTTCTAACGGAATCGCTACTACGGAAATTGAACTTCCTAGGCAGAAAACTGTCGAGTCCATATCTTCAGTTGCTAAGACTGATTCGTTATCCACCACTTCTTTAGCCACAGAATCTACTTTACATCAAAAGGATCAAACGCTGTCAAGTACAGCTATGAATCCTCTTAAGGACAGCACTCACGAAAAGGCGTTTCCCAAACCGTGGGAGTCGCCGATGCTTAAAGCTTTAAAATGTGACGTATCGGAACCAGATAAAAAGATCCCAACATCTATATCCAAGTCTAGCAAAGCCTCGCCTGGTCCTCTAGCTTCAGCTTTGACCACAGCCCCCGGAGTACCATTTACCCCACAATCAGAAAGCGTTTTAAAACCAGTTCCTTTACCGGAGGAAACCGTACCTTACTTTCCACCGGAGCACCCCCTGACGAAAGAGAGCGAAGAAAGCGCGGGAAAAGATGCTGGCCCAAAAAAGAAAGTCTTTGGAAAAGCCAAAGATCCTTTACTTAAATATATGGAGGATTTACCCAAACCCCAACAACCTATGACTATGTTGGCTGCCTTAACTACTGCCCCCGATAGATCATACTCTCCTTTCAGTCAACCTGAATCAATCGGAGAAACTAGTGAGAATGAAGATGCTGAGAAACCTCAAAAGCAAACTTACGTAGCTTCAACGAAACTGGTTCAAGTTCAAGCTCCAAAACCATTTGAAGTTAGCAAAGACAAGAAGACTGTGGTAGAAACATCTCGTAAATCAGAGGAAAAATCTTCCGAAGATTACTCGAGCAGTGCAGACACCACAACTAAAACAACGAAACGCGTAGAGCACATTCAGAGCGTCCCAAAAAGGGTCGAAGTTGCCAAAGACATAAAAATTCCCACTCAATTCGCTCCCTTGTTCCAAGGCTTCAGCTGCTCGTTTCAAAACAAAACCGATTACTCCCAATTTCAGGTGCAGATTGCCACATCGCCTTCAGTAACTTACACGGAGCAATCGTGTGACGAAGAAGCCCAGGAAATCGAGGACGTCATGGTAAAAACTGAGACTATAACAGACGAAACAACTAAACGTTCCGAAGAGAAACGAGTGAAGGATTATAAAAAGGTGGACGAGATGACTAAAATTGAGAAATTGATAGAAAAAGAAGCAGCTGCGAAGTCGGAGCGAGTCCAGCTGCACAAAGCGACTAACATACCCCAGTACCAGGCAAACCTCTACGATGGATCGGTGGTCGAGTTTAGCGCTCAAAAGAAAGAGTGTGCTAGACTTATCGACAGCGAAAATGTTTCTGTTGCACAGTCCACGAATTTGCATCAGCAGGAGCAACAGAAACAACTGAATTATCAACAGCAGGAGCAGCAATTGGCGCGTCAAAGACAGGAAGATTTGGCGCGACAACAACAAGAACAAGAGCGATTGGCGCGACAGCGGCAAGAACAGTTGGCGCGACAGCGACAAGAACAGTTAACGCTACAGCGCCAAGAGCAGTTGATGCGTCAGCAACAAGAACAATTGGAGCGCAAAGAGCAGCAACTGCACTTTGAGCATCAACGACAAGAAGAATTAAAACTTCAACATCAAGAACAAATGGTGCGGCAAGAGCAGTTGGCGCGTCAACGCCAGGAACAACAGGTGAGGCAGCAACAAGAGCAACAAAAAATACGCGAGCAACAACTTGAAGTACAACGACAGCAAGAACAGAAATTATACCAACAGCAGCTTCAAAAAGAGCAACAGCAAAAGTTTCAGCATCAACAACAGCAGAAAATTATAATGGAGCAACAACAGCAAACAATTCGCAATCAGCAGCAGTTGCACTATCAACAACAGCATCAAGAGCAACAATTTCAACATCAACAGCTAGTGCAGCAACAAACTGGCTTTAGGGCAGTTTCTGAGGAACACCATAGAGCTGTTACGCCAACATCGAGATCCCTTACTCCTAGCATGATCAACAAACCTGCACCGAGCCTACCATACTACCAAACGAATCTTATCGCTCAGGAATGTGTCGCTGCGACTAGTAACCTTTATGAACCAACTAGTCCAGCAGTATCACGTTCCCCAAGTCCATATCCCCAAATGCAACGAGCCGTCTCGCCTTTCAAACCACCCGTAGGCACTATGAGAGCAAAATCGCCTGCTCCTGGACCTCCACCAAATCCCCTAAAAGTGACGCAGCCTTCAAGAAGCTCAGATTCAAGAGTAGAGGAGGCTCGAAGGAATATAGCACTACATATTCCTCAAGTAAATGTCGTCCAAACAGGAACAGAGATTCGCTCATCAGATCTGGAACAGCGAGAGATCTATCAAAAGCAAACTCGAAGCAAAAGCGAAGTTTTGCCGAGCAACGTAAAGCAAGTTCAGGCTAACGTCTCCTGCATTAAAAGCCAAATGCACTCGAAACAATATTCAGAATTAACTGAAGAAGTCAAAACGTCTCAGTTCCGCTATGACGAGTCTCAGAGCGCAAAAACCCTTGCAGTCGGTCAGCTTCGAGGAGACTCCAACGCCACCGCTAATTTATCCAAAGAAAACATAGAAACGCGCATGCTCAACATGAAGCAGGCTGAATCTCAAGCTCAGATCAGTTCGCAAGCTTCCTCGATATCGGCAGCTCGAATCAGCTCACAGTCTGCCTTACACTCTAATCAACTTGCTGCCCAAGAAAAAGCTATCGGCGGCGCCCCACTTAAATCTGTTGCAAGCGAACCTCCCCGCTGCCCCATTAACACCAAATGTTTGTCTTCGTGTGCACCCCGTGTCCCCCAGGATAGTGTAAAACCTAGTGTTCCTTTACCAAATACAGGTGGAGCCGGACGACAGAGCGGCGCAATCGGTGTAGCTCCGAGACGAGGACGAGGCGTCCTGAATGCAGCTCAGTTGGGGGGCGCTAGAATTCCGCTGTGCGGACAGTGTCACATGCAAATTAGGTAAGATAAGCAAAACTTATCCTAATTTTTTTAAAACATTTGTTTTTTAACGACATAAAATAAGCTATTCATGCCAGGCTAATTTAAATGATCTGGAGGCACATTTCAAGTTCTAGTATCTATGCTCAGCAAAGAACTAACTGAGGGGGATATAATTTTACTTCTTTGGTAAATGCCCTCATTTCTAACAAAATGCATTTAGGTAATTTCTGAAAATGTGTATTACTGAAAATTAAGGGTTACATATCTGCAAGATTATCAAATTTCAAAAAGAAGTTATCAGTGTTTCAGTGTATTGGAAAATCAGTAATTTTGTCAATGATGTATTTGAAATACAGGATATACTTCTTCCGGGATTGGACCGTGTCAAAGAACTACTAAAAGTGTTCAGACAGTTCTTTGACACGGTTCAATCCCGGAAGAAGTATATCCTGTACTGACTCTGGCCGTTGAAGCCTTCGTTATTACGATGTATTTGAAAATTTTCGAAGGACATCACCACTGCCTAGAAGGATGGAGTGAGAGGGCTA
The DNA here is from genome assembly GCA_028583605.1 of Dastarcus helophoroides. NCBI lineage: Eukaryota > Metazoa > Arthropoda > Insecta > Coleoptera > Bothrideridae > Dastarcus > Dastarcus helophoroides. The sequence goes on from CM053335.1 coordinate 7,633,815, forward strand.
TGAATTTCTGAATGAAAGTGATCCTCTTCAAAAGCAAATTTAGGGCTATTATTGAAAAGATTTTTTCATGCCAGTTAAACACTATGGCAGGTTTAAATGGACCACCCGAAAAAAATTGATCAGATTGCTTCAAGAAATATCTTAAAGTTCATCAAGAGTTAAGGTGACCTAGTATTGGCATATCTCAGATCAGGTTTATTTACTACTTTGGTCTAAGTTCTAATTGAAGAAAGTTAAATTAACATCCAAGTGATTCATCATAAAACTGCAACCTAATGCTAATAAGTGATTTGATCTACCAGTGGTGGATTTTAATTTTGAAGATATCAAAGTGTTCAATATCAAATTATTGGGATATAAAATATTAAATGATTTGGATGTAGTTCATGATTCTCTCATAATTTTGTCTACTTTACTGTCTTGTAGTTTGATTGTATTCTTTCAGTGTATTATTATGTACATTCTAATCAAATCGTGATGAAAATATTCTTCTCACTAAATTTTTTCTTCGTGTCTTCAGAGGACCCTTCATAACAGCACTAGGAAAGATTTGGTGTCCGGATCATTTCATCTGCTCGACTCCATCATGTAGGCGACCTCTGCAAGATCTTGGTTTCGTGGAAGAACAAGGTCAACTTTATTGCGAATATTGCTTTGAACAGTATCTAGCCCCTCCGTGCTCCAAATGCGGTGCCAAAATAAAAGAGGTAAGATAATTTTTTTTTTCATTTGCCCATACAAGTGACTAGGATTTATCAGTAAAGCATATCTTATTTTTAGGATTGTTTGAAGGCGATTGGAAGAAATTTCCACCCGCAATGTTTCAGTTGTGCCTATTGCGGTAAATTGTTTGGAAATGGACCATTTTTCCTAGAGGATGGAAATCCTTATTGTGAAAACGGTATGACATGATTTAATCATTTTATTATCACACCTAGACATTTCATATATTACTTATTATGAACGGCGATCAATGCTGAATGATGAATGAGACCGAGAGTGCTACTACTTTTAAATGTAGCTTTCATAATCTCAAACTACTTTTAGATTACAATTACAAGCTTTTTGCCTTAATTGAAAAAGATAAATATTTCTGAAGCATAAGACATCTCAGTTATATTTTTCTATATTAATTAGAGTACATACAGTCAAATTGCAACTACTTAACGTGAACAGTCACAAGAAATTATAAGCAACAAATAAACTTTAAATATTTCTTTTTTTCCAGATTGGAATGAACTCTTCACCACCAAATGCTTTGCTTGTGGATTCCCTGTGGAAGCAGGAGATCGTTGGGTCGAAGCACTTAACAATAATTATCACAGCCAATGTTTTAACTGCACGGTGGGTACAAATAATCTTTTTGTGTCAACAAAAAAAGGCGTAGTAGGCGATCTTAGGAAAAGAAATTTCAACATTTTTCTCATATTTTTTAGATTTCTTTGTGTAATTCTAACCTTGATACCAAAAATAGCAGATCTACAGTCGAAATTACAAACTTAAGATATTTTTTCTCCAATCCAAATGTCATCGTTAGACAAAATTTTAAGAATGGAGTTAAAATTTTGAGTTAGAAATTCGAAATTTTAATCCTTTATACATTGGAATTGGGAGTGTGTGCGACATTTTTAAAAAACATTTTTAATGGATCATTTTGTTTTCGTACTGTAATGAAAGGATGTTTTTTTTTTCAAATTTGGCGCCATTCCTTTTTATTAGAGATCGGATTTTAAGCACAATCAAGCAAGGTGAGCAAAATGTTAAATTAGGCAAAAACGAAAAGCTAAAGAAGGCACCAAAAAGGTAAAATACTCTAAGGCTTTAACAGGCCAAAACTCACAAAAACTCAGGATATTCAGAAGGAGTATAACATTTTCAAATGATAAATGATATAAATGATATAAAATATAAATGATAAAGTTCTTAAAATTTCGAGTTCATTCTCGAATTTTCGCCCTAAACCTTAAAATTTTTACCTTAAACCCATTCGAATTTTTTCCAAAATTTTGACATTTAAATCTGAGGTTTTGTTTCTAGAAAAATTTTAACTTCTATTGAAATTTCTTTTTTTTTTATTTGAAATCTTACGTTTTGAATTTTATTAAAATAATGTTGAATTTGCAAGTTTTTTAAAGTTAAACTCCTAATTAGGAAAAAAATTCAAATTTTGAAAAGAACTGTAAATTTATACAAGCGATTTTTCGAGATTTAACACCAAATTTTGAGAAAAACTTGAATTTTGTAATAATAGTTTTAAAGTTTTTGAATTTAAAAATTTAAATTCGGTTTTTGAATAAAATTTTGAATGTTAGGCCCTTTACCAAAAAATAAAATATCTTATAAGCCATTATTTTAAGAAGACATTTTTTAATAAGTTATTTTTATGAATTTTTTCTATAATTTTTCTGACATGGCGATTGAACTTTAAAAAAAATGTCTAAAATGTCGATTCTTTTATTAATTTCGAGTTTTACACAAAATTTGAGCATTTTTAAGTTGGAGAATTCAGAATTTTTTTAATAATTTTAACCCATCAGCTTAATTCGAAATTTTTTAATTTTTTCAAAAAGTTTTAACTTCATAATAAAATATTTCGAAATTTTTGGTTGTGGACTTGATTTGTTTATATTTCGATTACGATTTCGAAAATTCTAATTCCAAATTCCAAATAAAAACTTCCAAAAAAATATTGAAATTTCTGTCTTAGTTATCAAATTTCAACTTCAATTAAGAATTTATTGTACTTTTAATCACGACATTTCAACTATTCACATATTTTTAAAAAAACTTGATTTATAAAATTTTTACAGCTTTTTACGACAAGTTTAAAAATGTCAAGATCAAAGAAGAAATTTTGAAAAAAAATGAGCTTAATGACAAGTATATTTTTCAAAATTTTGACATTAGCAGTGGTTCAAAATTCAGACTTTTTCAAAATATTTTAACTTTCTTTCTAGACATTTAATTAGTAAAAAAATCCCCTGGCCATTTTAAGAAAACACTAAAAGTTTCAGGAAATATCAAAGCTTATTTTTTGAATTTTGTTTCAAGACAGAATGTTGAGTGTTATTAGTTTTTGTTAATAGATTTTATCTTTTAAAAATGAGAGATTTTTTTTACAAAATTTTGACTTCAAACCTTTTATTTCAAAAATTATGGCTTCTTTTTTCTTCGGATTTAGAGAGTAGTTCTAAATGTCAATTTGTTTCTAAAATTCCGAATTTAAAAAACTAAAAATTTTGAGTTCGAACAGGTCAGATTAAGAATTAACATATCTTAATTTTGTTCGGAAATTCAAAATTTTTACAAAAGTTAATATTTTCAAATATGTTTAATGATGAATTTTGGTTATTTTTAAGTATAAACACGGTGGTAATTAAACTTTTTCTAGAACGACTTTATCCACTCTAAATGTAGACTTTTCTAGACATTTCGAATTAAAATTCCAAATTCCAAAAACTCGAGATTAAGTTCAGAATTTTGATATCTGACATTTTTTTGGCAAAATTTTCAGGTTTCTAGAAAGAATCGAAGTTTAAAAAAATATTTGTGGGTGTAAAGTACATACCAAGATTTTAAACTTTAAATTTTAAGAAAAAAAAGTAAAAGTATTAACATAGTTCGCATTTAGCAAAAAATCTAATTCAAATTGAAAATTTCCAAAAAAGGTAGAAATTTTGAGATTAAAGGTAAAACTTACAAAAAAAACGATAAAGAACTTTATAGCAAAATCTTTTTTTCGAAATTTGGAAGAATCAAATGCATTTTGACATTGCAAATTCAGATAGCAACAATAATTCTCAAAATTGCCCAAAATAAAAAACGTAGGAATTGAAGTTGTTGCCAGTTAGAAAAACAGTTGGACGCTAAGAGGAAACTTAAACTTTAAAAAAACATCTAATCTTCCAGAATTTAGAAAGAATATCCAAATTCTAAATGTTTGGGTGCAAACTTTAAATTTGAGATAAAAGTTAAAATTATGAATTTAATCGAAATTTTAAAAAAATTAAAAAAATAAGATTATTCTCCAGCTGATTTCAAACTATGTCTTTAAATAGAGCACTTTCTGTAGGCATTTTTCATACACAACTGCAAGTTAGAAAAGACAGTTCAAAGATAAATTTTAGAAAAGGAATATCTTTTGAGTAATTTTATCATCTTACCCACCCATCTGTTTTTATTTAGAAATGAAATTAAGATAAATAGGCAACGTTGTTGTTAAATTACTTTGTCAGAATGTTAGAAGAGTTAGACAATAATAATATTAATAGAAAAGTAGTATTGGATCGTGGCTTCTTAGCTCTAACCTAAACGCAAACAAAGATTAGGTAGTTTTAGCAGAAGGAAGGCAGCCCCCCGCCGAAAAAAAATCCTGGTTACGGGCCTGATCTGTGGCATCCACCACAAGTTATGGACATATTCATTGAGGTTATTTGTTACTTTTTATATTGTTTTTGTGTATATTTAAATATTATAGTTCAATTAATGTGTGAGTAATGTTCGAATATTTATGGGGGGCTAGTTTTGGGGAGGCTTCACTTCCTTCCAGACTCTACCCTAACTGCGTCCACGATCACTGCAAAATAATTCGTTTATTTTGACCTTTAGCGGCGCTTATAGTGGGTCAGTCTGAACTTTGTAAACTTGTATAGCTTGCAAATTTTGTTCTATTACATAATTCGCAGTCGAGTCGTTCAATATGTTGCAATGAACGATTTAGCTCCACGATAATTAATAAAGGGGCCAAGTTCAATTCGTTTTATAAATATTATAGGGTACATTATCAAAGAAGTTTTTACTTTCGATCTTTCGTGATCCTATTAGCTTAATATTCGAAATATTTATGGACTATTGTTAGGATCGCTGTTGTATTTATCATTAATATAGTTTTTAAATGTTATCTGTAATATATGACTAAATATTTTTCATTTGTAGGTATGCAAAACAAATCTAGAAGGACAGAGCTTCTTCGCAAAAGGTGGACGTCCCTATTGCAGAAATCACGCCCGTTAGGGCCGTTTTCAGATAAAAATTGCATCGAGCTGAAGCTTTTACAAACTTAAAAAAATCAAAGAATCTAACTGATTACTTACCATTGAAAAAGTACTTGTTACTTAATAATTCACACGTAATTAGTAAGTTAAAAACATAAAAATACTTATTTTTTGTTAATATATAACTGTGAGTTATCAAGCAACAATTTAGTTTATAACTTGCACCGCGTGTTCGTTTTACTTGATAATATTTTAGTTTTAGCTAAAATTTCCGAGTTGTCGGTAATGTCACAGTTTAATGTAAAAACATAACGACTAAAATAATAGCTTATTTTATTCTTTTAGGTTTAGTTCCTCTCCATTTCTGCTTTATTGCTGATTTCATGCAAATGTATATATTATATGTACACTATACATAATGTATATTTTAAATATTATACCACCTACATTGTTAAATTATTGTAACATGGAATGTTTCAATGTTAATAAAAATATATATCAAAAAAGCGAGAGCGCTTCTTGATTAGTTCTTTTTGTTAAGTTATTAAGTTATTAAAAGACGGAGGCACTGATTAGTGATTAGACTCTTATCATAATCACAAGATCTTTTAACCGGAATCTATGAAAAAGCTTAACTCAGGAAGCACCAGTGGGGGTAGTTCGGATAAATAACTTAGGAAAAAAATGTCGAGAACGCCAATAAAAACAAAAAAAAATTGATAACGAGGATAAGCTTGATCTTATTCTAAGTATGATGCAGGATATAAGAGAAGAAATGCAAGAAATAACAAATGAATCGAAAAAATATAATAACGACATTAGAAAAATCCTAATCGAAAACACCAGGCTAAGAGAAGAAAACGAGGGAATTATAAAAAAAATAAGAAAATGAAAAGGGAAATTAAAATAATAAGTAATAATTTGGAGTGGATCAAAAAAGATAAAAGAAAAAATAACATAATTGTCAACGGTCTAACAGTAAATACAAACGACAATACAATTTTAATTACAGAAATGGAAAATTTCTTTAAAGAAAAATTAAAAATACAAACCAAAGTTGAAGAAGCTTACAACATTGGTAGAAATATATATCTCGTGAAACTGAAAAATGAATAAGAAAAGAAACAGATTATGAAAAACAAATCAAAGCTTAGAAAAATTATTGAAAAAATGTTCTTAAATGAGGACTTGACGCATAAAGAAAGGGAGAATCAGAGACAATTAAAAAATAAAGCAGAAGAGGAGAAACGCATGGGTAAGCATATCAAAATGGGATATAACAAGATAATAGTCGATGGAGAAATTTGGAAATGGAACAAAATCAAGGAAAAATTAGAAAATACAAATTCAAAAAAGTGGGCAATAAATCTAAAGAGGTAAATAGTATGATGACCAACAAGGCAATGAAAATGGATATGAAAACACGTAAAAACACAACAATAGAGAAAATAAATAAAAAGGAAATAACAGGAAAAGAAATTTGGAAAGTGGGAACATGGAATGTTAGAGGACTAAGGGGAAAAGAGGAGGAACTAATAGAAGAATTTGAAATGACAGGGATCCAAATATTAGCAATAACAGAAACGAAAAAGAAGGCACAAGGGGAAGTAGAGCTAGAAAGTGGACACTTTTTAATATACAGTGGAGTAGAACAAAATAAACATGCTGCGGCAGGGGTTGGGTGCATAATAGAGAAGGGATTAGTAGACAATATACTAAATTGGGAAGGCATCTCTAAAAGAATGCTAAAAATAGAATTTGATGATATATATGGGGAACGAATATGCATAATAATAGTGTATGGACCAAATGACGACGATTTAGCGAGTAATAAAGATCTATTCTGGGAGGAACTAACATTGGCCACGGAGACACGTAAAGGTAAAATTATCGTAGTAGGCGATTTTAACAGTAGGGTGGGTAAAAGAGAGAACAGAAATGTAAATGTGATTGAAAACTGCGAGGAAACAAAAATAAACAACAATGGGTTAAGAATGATAGAATATTGCATATTGAACAATTTAATAATAACAAATACGTTTTATGAGCACCAGGATATACACAAATTACAAGAATAGCGGAAAACATAAAAGAAAGATCCATAATTGACTACGTACTTGTACAAATAAATAATAGGAAATCGATCACGGATGTAAGAGTCCAAGGAAGTGCGGAAATATTTAGTGATCATTAACTGGTTGTAGCAAAAATTAGGAAAAAGAAAAGATGTAGGAGTGACAATGAACGACACGAAACTGCACCAGTAAAAAAAGAAAATATTAAAACCTACAAATTAAGAGAAGAAGATGTAGCAAACAATTATCACCAAATTATTGAGGAAAAAATAAGTAATATAAGAAAGGAGATTGAACACAAACATATTAAAGACATATGACAAATATTTATGGAGATAGTAATAGAAGCAGCTAAAGAAGCATGTGGTACGATTACAACTAACATCAATAAAAAGATAACTGCCTGGTGGATCGATGAAATAAAAAAGAAGTCAAATTAAAAAAACAAGCGTGGAAAGAGTATTTAAATAATAACACCGCACAAAAATACAGTTCGTATAAGAAGAGGAGAACCAAAGTAAAAAAATAATTCTGGAAGCCAAACAGAAGGCATGGGAATGTTTTGGGAAAAAAATGAAGGGGACAAATAAGGTAGACCGTAAGCTATTCTATAAAGCAGTAAAGACAATAAGAAAAGGAAAAGAAAAAAAAATGGACGAATATAAGGAGCAAAGGAGGCGCGCTGCTAAAAGATGAGAATTTAATTATAAACAAATGGAAAGGATACTTTTACGAACTATTAAATCCACTGGAAACAGAGACACATGAAGAGAAAGAAGTAATAACAAATAACACAATAGCAGATGAAGAAAATGAAGTACTTACGATAGAGGAAGTTGAAGAAGCAATCAAAGCAACAAAAAGTGGAAAACCAGCCGGGCATGATGGAATAACACCAGATATGATTAAACATATGGGAAAGAAAGGTGTGAAACTATTATACAAAATTCGTAATAAGGCATGGATAAAAGGACAAATACCTAAAGATTGGGGAATAGGTGTTATTATGCCCATATATAAAAAGGGAGATAGAAAACAATGCCAAAATTATCGAGGTATAACTTTATTGAGCACGGTAGCAAAGATATATGAACGGGTATTGGCAAACAGGCTCCGTTTAGTCATAGAAACGCAATTAAGTGTATCCCAAAGTGGATTTAGAAGAGGCCACAGTATACAGGACCATATATTCACGATGAAACAACTTACGGTTAAAATATTAAGACAACGGAGAAAGGCATATCTAGCGTTCATTGATCTTGAAAAGGCTTTTGACAGAGCACCCAGAAAAGAAATATGGATAAGTTTGGAACAACGAGGAGTCAGCCAAAAATTAATTGCTGGAATAAAGAGCATATTTGAGGAAAATGCAAATTACGTTAGAACGCGAAATATGCAGTCTTCTGCTTTCTACACAAGAGATGGTTTACGACAGGGAGGAGTACTTAGCCCATTACTATTCATTATCCTGATAGATGACATAATCAAACAAACATATACTTTAACAACAGGCCTACAATTAGGATACTACAATCTACAAAAAGTCTGCATAAAAGAATGTGCATTTGCAGATGATATAGTAATAATGGCCAATTCACCCGAAAACCTACAAATTAACTTAAAAATATGGAAAGAAGCTCTAGAATCTAAACGAATGAAAATAAATGTCAATAAAACAAAAATAATGGCGACAACGGAAGATGACAATAAAAAAAAATAAATATACGATTGGACATTAAGGATATACAGCAGGTTCGAGAATTCAAATATTTAGGAGTAATAATAGATAATAAAGGAAACCAGTATAGGGACATCAATGAACGCATAAAAAAAGCACTTAAAGCATATTACAATATGTGTGCAACCATAGTCAAGAAGAAAGAAATATCCAAAAATACCCAAATATTGGTATACAAGACTTCTTCCAACCTATACTACTATTTGGAAGTGAAACCTGGGTTTTAACGGAGAGAATGAAAAGTCGGATACAAGCAGTTGAGATGAAGTTCTTAAGAGCGATAAAGGGAATAAGTAGAAGAGATCGAATAAGAAATCAGAAAATGAGGGAAGAACTGGATGCTAAGCCTGTATTAGAAATTGTCAAAGAAAAGCAATTAGGTTGGTGAAGACATTACAAAGAATGAAAGATAACATGCAAGTAAAGAAAATATGGGAAGCAAGAACATCAGACCGGAGACGTAGAGGCAGACCTAAAGAAAGGTGGGCTGACACCATTGATAAATTAATCAGAAAGAGACAATTAAATTTAAACGTAGCAAAAATTTTAGCGCTAAACAAAAAGGAATGGAAAAAATTTTGTGAATGAAATAGAGAATACCAATCCCAACACCACAGGAAGAAGTAACTGGCGAAGAAATAGCCAATAAAACGTGAATGAAAACAACACTTCTTCATAAAGAAAATGCAGAGTTTCTTGGCAGAGAATATCTACATAAGTTTGATACTAGTATAATCAGACAGATCAGAGTTACTATTAGTATAATCAGACAAGATGCTGTAAAGTCTGTAAAATTTAAGGTTTTATTTAGATATTGCTCAATTTTTATATTTATATGTTTTTATTGTTAAATATAGTTTATGACTTACGAACTGGTAAAACTTTGTTGCTTACTTCAACTTAAATTTGTTATTTTGTTTAAATATTGTTTGAGAATTATAAACTTTAAACAACTTTAAAAGTTTAAACAAGTTTAAAGTTATTCAAAATAACTTTCTAAAAAACTTAGTTTAATAAAATGGAACAGAATCAACTTTGGAGCTAATAACTAATAAGATATGAAAGCAGTGAGTAGTTCAAATCATGTTGTCAAGGGAGCAGCTGTCAAAACTTCAAAATAATCGCTGGATTCGAGTTTTTTTTTTCGTCTCGGTCAAGCAATATCCCAAATTTTTAGTTACAAATACGAGCAGACAATGTACGATGATCCAAAATTCAGGTGGCCTACGAAGGTAAAACCTGCTCGGCAATTTATGAAAGATCCCCATTTTAGCAGAGTTCGGAAGACTATCAGAAAAAGAGGTATATCTTAAAAATTGCCCGAATATTTTTTTGACTTGTGTAGGTTTCAAGGTCTCTTAAATGTACTGCTTTGCACATGGTTTTGTCATAGTTGAATTAGGTTGGTATTGTTTAGAATTTTGCCAAGCAAAAAGCTGAAATACTTAAATGCAACAAACAGACAGACTCAAATGTATATCCGATTTTGAATTGAGCCCCAACACTAAATTTAATAAATATTCGAATTCGTCTCTTACATTAAAGCACTTTGAAATGTTTCTGAATTTTGCCAGGTTCTTGCAGTGTCCACAGTCTCTGCTTCTATTGGAAAAATAGGCAATTTTCTTACGCTTTTATATAAACAGCATGTAGAGCTGTCCCTTAACGGATCTAGATTTTCTTTTTGTTAATTGAAATAAATCTGCTATTTTATCAACATTTTCCAATTATTTTCTCTGCTACGACATGTTCTATTTTTACAGCAATTTAATTTTATTTGCAGATAAGAAAGGGCAATTAGACCGTTGAATGTTGTGGTTTCTGCTTAACTGAAACCTAAAAATTAATTATTTATTTAAGGTAAAAATCCGTTCGATTGTGTCATACGCGATTGGTTAATTGTATTTCCTCCTGAAGCTGGAATGGATCAAGCTTTTTTTCATACGGATAGATTTGAGGTAAGAACATATCATTTGTAGCTCTTTGTCATTGTTTAATAACAATGAATATACAACAGCTAATAAGCAAAAGAACTGAACAAACACTGATCATGTTTATTGACAACGAGGAATTTTATGAAAATATATTGCAAAATAAAAAACAATATTAAAGACCATCACCGATTATTCAGTTCATTTTTTTAGTTTAACTAAGAGTTTTGATTTGAAGCAACACAGGTGTCCCTTTGATTTCTATCGATCGAAATTACTAAAATAAATAAATTTCCCAAAAGAAGGCAAATCTAGCAATTAATACTGTAACGCAATGTAAATAGATGAAATAGGATTTAGAATAGAATTAGTAATATAATAGTAAATAAAAAAAGTTTCTAGAAGGTTCTGATAAGGGGAAAGCGGCCGCGATACCGAAACAAACGGCAGATAAGCGTTCCAGAAATTTCGGCAATTTCGATAAGCCTTATCTGCCGAAAATTCTGGAAGCCGGGGGCCAAAACTATAAAAAGGCGGTCAGCTTTCCCTCGAGTCAGTCAGTTAGAAGCTAGTGCAATTAGTTGGTTAGCAATTAGTAGAAGTCAATAATTAGTGAGTTATTGTTCAGTTGAAGTGTGCCGAGTTAATTCAGTAATAAAGTGGGTATAATCTATCACGTGTATCAATTCGAACCGATAACGCACGTAACAATACGAAAAGTGATTAAGGATTTTCTGTTTTAGCTCCTGGTAGACGCTTGGGGCTATAGACCTGATCAGCTAAGGTGCGTTCTAACACCATATGGGGTTGAAGTAAGAGGGGCACGTTCGACGGTGTGCTTTGACAAACATTACAACTTAAATTTGTCAAGAAATTACCAATTACCTCACGAAATATATCCTAACATGGGCTATTGTTGTCTCTCCTTAGAAGGGCTTATGCTGATAACGGCGCCTTGGAAGTACATATGACACCTGTACTCATAAAATTTCTAATTATAAGCATAAAGCCTGGTTTTATTTTTATTTTTTGGGTTAATTTTATTCAATGAAAAATTAAAAAAACCATTTCCCCAATTTTGAAAAAAAAGGCATTCATGTGAACTGCCGACAGAAGTGAAAAATTAAAACTAGAAAAGAGTGATAACATTTTTTCTGCTGTTATTAAATATTGTAACGAAATGTTAATTGTAGAATTTAGTACGTAAGATAAGTTTCAAGAAAAATCCCTCACTCTAATTTTTGAACAACGAATTGGACTTCCGAGATTTAGCGCCACTCAACCGAGGAAGGAGCAATAGAACATATTGCAACGAAATGTAAATTGTAGAATTTAGTTCGTAAGAAAAGTTTCTAGAAAGATCTAATAAGGGAAAGCGGCCGCGATAATGAAGCAAACAGCAGATAAGCGTTCCAGAAATTTCGGCCAACGATAAGCCTTATCTGCCCAAAACTTCTAGAACCCGGAAGCGAAAACTATATAAGGCGGACGCCTTTCCCTCGATGAGTTAGAGTCAGTGTAGTTAGTGAGTTAGTAGTTAGAAGAACATAAGTGAGTTATTGTTCAGATGTACTGATCCGAGTTTAGTTTGGTAATAAAGTGGGTCTTACTCAATTTACGTTTTAATAATCAATTCGAACCGATAAGCCCGTAACAATATAAAGTAATTTACTTGTTCTAGAATTAATCCAAAATGTTTATATATTTTGCTATCTGCGGGGTACACCTAAAATTTTATATTACATTAAACTCGGATGATGCGACTAATACTAGCTAGCCTTAATCTCGGTGTTATCCGAACCTTTCGATTTATCCATCGATTTATCCAATGTATTCATCCCAATTATTCCTCGCATTTTATAATAGCTGATTCATATTTTACAAAAAATAACTGGGTCACAAAAGTCAAAACATTTGACTGTGAGGGTTGTATTACTCAAATCAAAATATTTAATGAAGATTTTAAGAAATGTCATTAAAAATATAACAGCATCGCCACACGCTCAGCCAAAGTTACTAATACTTTTTGTCATTCTGTCATTCGCAAAGCGTAAGCGAAATTATGAACGTGTGTGAACTATTTTAATATTGCGCTTCGCATGCCGTCTTTCGAATTGACACCTACCCGTGAATTGGCAAACGTTTTTTATTTCTGATATAGTCAGCTTTCCTTTACGGAGAGAATAATAATAATTAAATTAAAACACAATTTAAACAATTATGGCATACACATTTTCGCCTATTCAGTTTAACTCAGGGGTAAGGTGAGATTATCAAGCCAGTTTAGCTTTCAAAAGTGCAAGCTGAAGTGGTCCCAATGGCTTCGTGTTCGTGCGTGGTGGGGTCTGAATTCGAACGTCACTCACCTCAATCTCGTGTATTTTTAATTCTATTGCGGGTTCTATTCATAGGTAAATAATACTGTTAACATTAGGGAATGTCACGAATGAGAATTAACCTAATGGTAACACGATACCATTAGTTTTTTCCCTATCTTTGGTGGCTCAACGAAAAGAAGAGAAGTTTTCACTTCAAAAAACTTCAACAAAAAGTGTGGGTACAGACTCAAACATTCTAAAAACATTCTGGGTTTATGAAAAAAATCGAGTTCCCAATCAATGTGAGCACTGCATGAGATTAATATTTATTATAAGATAAGACAGGGTTTCTTAACTTCGGATCCATAGACCCTTGAGGAGTCCATATCATGAGTGTTGGGTGTCCATGGGTAGCGAACGTAACAACATTTAATAAGATAATCATTAATGCAGTAATTTGTCGAGTTCTAACTAATAAAAAGTATTTTTAAATCTCCTCGTTTTTTGCTCCTAATAGGCGGCTACAATAGGGCAGATTGGGACGGTTGCTCCTCGCTGGTTGAGACAGCTAACCGAAAATTTACATTCTCAATTGCGAAAACCTTTTCCAGAAATTTCCATCTTTTCATGAAAACTCGTATACATACTTAAAATTTTGACATTTTCTCGAAATTTCGACTTTTTTCTGCAAAATCGTCTTTTTTCAAAAACTTTCTCTTTTAAAATGTTCATTGTATTTCTACAATTCGACTTCTTTTTGAAAATCTGACTCTCAAAATTTCGATTTTGATCTCAAAATTCGTCTTTTTTTCAAAATTTCGTCACTTCTCAAAATTTTACTTTTTTTGAAAATTTCGATTTGTTTATAAAAATTTGTTTTTTTTCTGAAATTTTGGTTGACTTTTTAACGAGAAAGTAAAATTTTTTAGAATAACATTTACCAGCAAATGTGGAAAAATAGTTTGTGGAAATTCTGAATTTTTATAAGAAGACAAATATTCGAGAAAATTCAAGTTCTAAGATGTTTCTCAAAATTTCGAAGTTTATCTTAATATTGGACATTTTCTGACGTCACGGTGGGGCAGGGGGAGCTCCTCTTTCACTCAATGAGTTGTTAAATAGCTATTCAATCGAGAAATTTCAACTTTTTTCTTAAAATGTCAACTTTTTCCCCGCAACTATTTTCAAAAATTCGCGCTTTTTTCGAAATTTCGACAGAACTTCACCCTCTCTGGAAAATTTAGGATTTGATTTTGACTTTTTTCTCGAAATTTCTGTTTTTTTTAAAACGTCGATTTTTGGAGAAATTTTAACTTTTTTCAACATTCTTTTGGGTTTTTCAAACTTTTGATTTTTACCTCCAAAATCATCTCATTCTCCAAATTTTGATATTTTTCTCAAAATTTCTTTTTTTTTAAATTTCAGCTTATTTCGAAATCTGATCCTTTATGTTTCTGGAGATGTCAGATTTTTTTAAAAAAATGGCCTATTTTCTCAAAATTTGACTATCTATGCGAAATTTAAATTTTTTCCTCGAAATTTCATTCTTTTGTCGAAATTCGTCTTGTTCTCGGAATTTTGATTACTTTTCTATATTCTTTTTTGCAAAATTTAACTTTTTTCTTAAAATTTGACTTTCTTTGGAAAATTTCCATTTTTTTCTCAAAGTTTCGACCTTTGTATTTCAACCTTTTAAAAATTAAACTACAAATCTTATCCCTTGAAACCAAGAAAGATTAAAAACACAACAAAGGTTACTCTAACGTGTTTCGATAGCTAAACTATCATCTTCAGAGAGATACAACCTTTTAAATTTTTAAAAATTGATTTTCCCGAAATTTTCACTGCTTTTTTAAAATTTGCTTTTTTTAGGAAGTTTTGATTTTTATTTCAAAATTCAATATTTAATATTTCTAGTAATTTCGACTTTTTCCTCGAAAATCTTCTTTTTCTTGAAATTTTGACAATTTTTTTTAAAATTTGTCTTTTTCTTAAAATTTGTCCTTTCGTCAAATTCATCTTTTTGGAATTTCAAAGTTTATTTCATTAATGGACATTTTCTGACGTCATGGTGGGGCAGGGGCAGCTTCTCTTTCACTCAACTTTTTTTTGAAAGGCCGATTTTTTTCTGGAAACTATTTTCAAAATTCGCCCATTTTTCGAAATTACGACAGAACTTGACCCTCCCTGGAAAATTTCGGATTTGATTTTAACTTTTTTCTCGAAATTTCTGTTTTTTTTCAAAATATCAATCTTTGGTGAAATTTCTATTTTTGTTCAACATTCGTTTGTGTTTTTCAAACTTTCGATTTTTACCTACAAATTCGTCTCATTCTCCAAATTTTGATATTTTTCTCAAAAATTTCTCTTTTTTTCCGAAATTTTGGCTTATTTTAAAATCTGATCCTTTATGTTTTTGGAGATGTCAGATTTTTCCAAAGAAATAGCTTATTTTCTCAAAATTTGACTTTCTATGCGAAATTTCAAATTTTTGCTCGAAATTTCATTTTTGTTGCCGAAATTAGTCTTGTTCTCGGAATTTCGATTACTTTTCAATATTCTTTTTTGCAAAATTTAACTTTTTTCTTAAAATTTAACTTTCTTTGGAAAATTTTCAATTTTTTCTCAAAGTTTCGACCTTTGTATTTCAATCTTTTAAAAATTGAAATACAAATCTTGTCCCGTGAAACCAAGAAAGATTAGAAAACACAAAAAAAGTTGTTCTACGCGTTTCGATAGACAATCATCTTCAGATAGATACAACCTTTTAAATTTTTAAATATTAATTTTCCCGAAATTTTCACTGCTTTTTTAAAATTTGCTTTTTGCAGGAAGTTTTGATTTTTATTTCCTAATTCAATATTTAATATTTCTAATAATTTCGACTTTTCCCTCGAAAATCTTCTTTTTCTTGAAATTTTGACAATTTCTCTTAAAATTTGTCTTTTTCTTTAAATTCGTCTTTTCTTCAAATTAATCTTTTTTGGAATTTCGGCTTTATTCAAAAAGTTCTAGTTTTTAGACTTCTTTTAAAATAGTTCTTTTTTCGACATTCCGCCATTTTTCTTCTGCCTTTTTCTAAAACTTCGACTTTTTTAAATTTGACTTCGGAAATTGCAACTTGTCATGTCATCTTATTTTCGAAATTTTGATTTTTATCCCAAAATGCCATGTTTTATGTTTCTAGAAATGTCAATTTTTTATGAAATTTAAAAGTTTCGAAAAATAATTTCGGGTTTTTTCAAATTCAGGCATATTTTTAACACTTGACTTTTTTTGAAAAAAAAAATGATTTTCCCGAAACTTTCACTGGTTTTTTAAAGTTTGCCTTTTTTCGAAATTTTGATTTTTATTTCAAAATTCACTTAATATTTCTAGAAATTTCGATTTTTCCTCGCAAATTTCCTTTCTTCAAATTTTGACCTTTTCTCCTTAAATTAGTCTTTTTTTCTAAAATTCGCATTTTTCTCATAATCATCTTTTTTGAAATTTTTACTTTATTCGAAAAATTCTAGATTCTAGACTTCTTTCAGAAATAATCCTTTTTTTTTCAAAATTTCGCCAATTTTCTTCTCCTTTTTTCTAAAACTTCGACTTTTTTAAATTTGACTTCGAAAATTGGAACTTCGCCTTATTTCCGAAATTTTAATTTTTATCCCAAAATGCGATGTTTTATATTTGTAAAGATGTTTTTCATAAAATTTGGCTTTGCTTCGAAATATTGACTTTCCCAAATTCGTTTACTAGATTGGAATGTAAACAAATAAGTAAAGAAAAATATTGAGAAAATATTTTCAGAATATTTCTTCTTAATTCGAGTTCTTTAGCGAAATTTAAATATTTAAAATTTTAATAAAAAAGTAACAAATTCGAGAAAAATATTTTTTGGAAATTGCGATTTTTTTTTCTCAAAATTCTACTTTTTCTAAAAAGTTAGCATATATATTTTTTTCACAAAATTCACCCTTTGGAAATTTAATTTTTTTCGAAATTTCAACATTTTTCGAGTTTTTTCAAAAGGTTAGGATTTTATTTTAAATTTGATTTTCTGAAAGTTCCGACTTTTTTCGAAATTGGGTGTTTCTCAAAATTCGTGTTTTTCTAAATTACTATTTTATACTCAAAATTCTACTATCTCTTTTGCCAAAACAGAGCAACGTTTGTTGCGTTTTTTTAATCTTTCGTTGGTATTTCTCTGAAGATGACAGCTTGGCTGTTGAAATACGTTGGAGCAAAGTTTGTTGTGTTTTTTTAATATTTCTTGGTTTCAGGGGACAAGTTCTGTATTTCAATTTTTGTCAAAACAGAAGTGTCTTGAAAATTTTGAATATTTTCGGAAAAAGTTGATCTTTTTCTCGAAATTTTGACTTTCCGGAAATTTCAACCTGTTTTTCAAAATCCGTTTCAATCTCGAAAAATCTGTATCTTAAGCTAAAATGTCTCGTTTCTAAAAATTTCTACTTAAAATTGAGGTTTTTATCGAAATTTCTACTTTTTCTCAAAATTCGTTTATGTTTCTAAAATTGAATTGAAATTTTAATAAAAATGTAAAATTTTTGAGAATAATATTTTTAGAAAATTTGAATTAATAGTTTTTTTTTATAAATTCCAAGATTTTGTCAAAATTCAAATGGAAGTAAAATTTCTGAGGGAAATATTTTTAGTAATTGGGTTTCGCTTCTCTAAATTCGATTTATTCTGAAAATTGTACTTTTTTCACACAATTCGACATTTTCACGAAATTTGGACATGTTTGGAAGTTCTTCAAACGGTTCAGTTTTTATTTTAAATTCGATTATCTGACTTTTTTTCCAAAGTTCGATTTTTTTTTCGAAATTTTGACTTTAATCTGAAAATTCAATCACCTCAGTTCATGTAGTTAAGTGAAATGTATAAATATTCGGCCGGAAATTTTCTGCTTTGCTTTTTTTGACCCACCTTCTTTTCAAAGTGATTGTTGTCTCCTCCTGAATGAAATTCCACTGAAAGGGGTCCATAGTGTTTCTGGCAAGTGGCCCCTGGCTCCAAAATGGTTAAGAAACCCAGAAATAGGATGTAATATTTTCGATTCTAATTCAAAAACATTAAACATTGAACAAATTATTTTGTTTCTCACAAGTTTTTTGCCCGAGGCAAACATCCACTCGAAAAAATCTCGAATATAACATTAACAAAATGGTCAATGTTAAACTCGAAGTTTCAAGGAAAAAGTCGCCACTTCAAAACTAGAGTTGAAATTAAAAAAGGAGACAAAACTATTTTTGAAAAGTTGGTGATAAAACTAAAATGTCTAGATTTAGCGGAAATTAAGATTTTAAAGTAAAAATATCGAAAAAATACTGAAATTATGAAAAACTCGAAATAACAATCGATATTTTAGAAAAAATTAAAAATTGAAATTATGAAAAAACTCTTAAATTTCGAAAATGGGAAATTTAAAACAAAAATCTTTCTGGAACTATGCGAAATTTTAAGAAAAAATTAGGATCAAGATGTTAAAAATAAATCAATATTTCTAGAGCAGAAATTATAAGTTTGTGTTTGAATTTTGAAATAAAATGAAATGTGTAAAGCCTAAATTTAAAAAATAAAGGCGAAATTTCCAAAATAAACTAATTTATAAAAAAACTGATTTGAAATGTTTATAATATATAACTTGCGAAAAAATTGGACTTTTATAGAATAAATTTCTCCAATTTTGTAGAAAAAAAAGCATACTTTTGAAAAAAAATTGCACTATTGCACTTGTAACAGGACAGATGCCATCAGCAATTATTTACTGCCACAAACTAAAGCAATGAGACGACTTTTTAACGTAACACATGATTACTGCCAATTACTTTCTTTTTGCACAATTAAATTAGAGAAAAAATCCCGTCAGAAAAAATGTGTATTTCTCAATTGCACTATTTACTTCATAGAGATCGATTCAGTAGAGAAAGCACTCCATATTCCTAGTTTAATTTATTCGTTTGAAGCCATAAACTGTTTCGATTTAAAACTGGACATTTCCTTATTTCTGCCAACTGAAAACGACTTTAATTCAATGCTTTCAGCTAATTTATGGCTCAGCTAAATAAAGATTATCCGTAGCGTTGCGAAACGCAGCTCTTGGTTTAAAATCCTTCACCTGCAATTTTAATAAGAAGCAATTGTAATTATGCAAGCGGAACCTCTTACAAAACACTTATTGGTCACTTCAATCTTAAAATGACGATCGAACGGATAACTCTCCTTCATATATCTTCTGTAATTATAAAAAACACCTAAAATGTAATGAATTATTAATTCACATTTTAACGTAGGTACGCATTTATAACGATAGGATAAACGACCACTCAAGGCAACAACAATTGCAAAATCGAAAACAAAACAAGATGACTACAAGCTAACTGGTAAGTGTAAACAGATAATAGCTAATTTATGCAGGAGTGTAACCAAAGGATGAAAATTAAATTATAGTACGCTTTTAAACTAAATATAATGTTTACTTAATTAGCTCACAATTAGCGAAACTTGAAGAATTACGAGTTAATGTTAAGGTGGGACTGATGCACTCAGTTGTGTAGATCGTAAATCTTGGAATTAATTTGTGCAATTTTAACATCTAATATTTATCAGCTGCGTTCATTAAAATTGCAGGAACATACAACTAACTATCCAATTAGCTGAGTTAGTCGGTACTTATGATAAATCGGTTCTTATAATAAAGCGTTTTAGGACACAATGTTCCAAAATTTTTAATGAAACTGCACAAGAAACTAAGAATTCCCTGCATAAGACAAGGAAGTAATTGCCTAAGGTCTAATCGGGCACATGCCCTTGGTGAAAAATCACAAGGGGGAACTAAACTAAGTACTAAGCTGTACTTCGCTTTAAAAAAATTCGAAACAAAGCACTTTCGTAAGATAATAAACTCGAATTGTTTAAAAGGAAGTCGAAATTTCGAAAAAAATATTGAAATTTGGATTTTACAGTCGAAGTTAAAAGTAAAACATTTCAAGTTTAAACTGGAAATCTTAGGCAAAAATCGAAGTTTAAAGAAAAATCTTGTCTTTCTATAACTTTCTAAAACTATGGAATTCGTTACCCAACGTAGTTTTTCCCGACAATTACATCCTATCCTTATTTAAAAAGGTGGTTGGTTCATCGCCATTTATATTTATTTCCGAATCCTATTCGTAGTGCTCCAAAGACATAATAGGATTACCCTTTGCTAGTGAATTGTACTTAAAAAAATCCTAATGTATAAATTAATTTCTTTCAAATTTCGGATTTAAAATTGTAACATTAGAAAATATCTATTTCATTTTCAATTTATAGCCAAAATTTTTGGAAAAAGTCGAACTTATGAAATGAAAATTACCTGGATTTTTAGAATCTGGGGCCAAATAGTACCGATAATCACTTCAAGTTTATAAGTACCCTTTTAATTTTAAGAAAGTGATGGATATTTTCGGAAATTTATAAAATAAAAATTCCTGAAAATTTTGGACAAAGTAAATCGTAGTTAGATACAATCTGAAGCTCGAAATTTAAAAATAATTCAATTTTCAACTCATTTTTCTAGGAAAAGAAAGAATAAAATTTATAGAACAAGGTAATTCTCAAGAAAAAGTTTAAATTAGGAAAGCAACAAATTTTGAAATTTTTGGAAAAAATCGAAATTTCTAGAGAAAACTCGGAGTTCATAAAATATAGTAGTAATTTCAGTTGTGATTGAATTCTAAATTTTAAGCTGAAGTTAAATTATTAATAAAAAGTTTCGAGTTTGGATTTAAAATTTTAGAAAAATAAGAAAAAAATATTTTAATCTTCAAATTGATTGTAATATCAAAAATGGATTTTTTGAAAGTCTTGACTTAATATTTCGACTTGTTTCCAGATTTTGACTTTTTTGAAAAATTCCACTGTTTTGGCCATTTCGGCTTTCTTGAAAACTAATTCTCTCGAAGTTTGTTACCTTTTATAAAAATGTTTAGATCTTTTAAAAGGTGTTAGCATTTTTTTTGAAAATTTCGACCTTATTTTCGCCATCTAGATTTCCTCCAGATTTTAAATTTTTTGCAAATTTACCTTTTTTTGAATAAACCGATTGGAAAATTTTAATTTTCTCCACAATTTTGAAAATTTGGACTTTTTTGGAAACTTTCGATTTTTTCCAGATTTTCTAAATTTTCTCTTCGACTTTTTTCTTGTTGAAAAATGTGATGAAAAATGGATCTAAGGAATCCGATACTTTTTGAAAATTTCGACATTTTTCGAAACCAACTATTTTGAAAATTTTTAACTATCAAAATTTCGAATTTTTGTAAAACTTAGTTTTTTGAGTTTTTGATCACTTTTGAATATTTTGACATTTTTAAAATTTCGCCCTCTTTTTCGAAATTTGTACTTTTTCACAAATTTTGCCCTTTTTTAAATCGGGAGTTTTTTTTTAATTTTGCCTTCAAAATTTCAATTTTTGAAAAGTTTCGATTTGTTGTGAAAAATTCTGCATTTTTGAAAATCTGTTTTGAAAATTGAATGTTTCTCAAAGTTTTCACCTTTACAAAAAGTTGGACTTTTTTCAAGATTACAACATTTTCTGAAAATGTGGACCCATTTTTCACATAATTCGACATTTTCACGAAATTTGGACATTTTTGAAAGTTTTTCAAACGGTTCAGTTTTTATTTTAAATTCGATTATCTGACTTTTTTCCCAACGTTCGGCTCTTTTTCGAAATTTTGACTTTAATCTGGAAATCCAATCCTCTCAGTTCATGTAGTTAAGTGAAATGTACAAATATTCGGCCGGAAATTTTCTGCTTTGCTTTTTTTGACCCACCTACTTTTTAAAGTGGTTGTTGTCTCCTCCTGAACGAAATTCCACTGAAAGGAGTCGGTAGTATTTCTGAAAAGTGGCCCCTGGCTCGAAAAAGGTTAAGAAACCCAGAAATAGGTAGTAATGTTTTTTATTCTAATTCAAAAACATTAAACAATAAATAAATACTTTTGTTTCTTACAAGTTTTTTGCCCGAGGCAAACATCCACTCGAAAAAATGTCGAATATAACATTAACAAAAATGTTCAACGTTAAACTCGAAGTTTCAAGGAAAAAGTCGCCACTTCAAAACTAAAGTTGAAATTAAAAAAGGAGATCGAAATTTCTAAGATAAAACTATCTTCGAAAAGTTGAAGATAAAACTAAAATGTTTAGATTTAGCAGAAATTTTGATTTTAAAGTAAAAATATCGAAAAAAAACTGAAATTATGAAAAAAATAGAAATTACAAATGACATTTTTAAAATTTCGCCCTTCTTTTCGAAATTTGTACTTTTTTACAAATTTCGACCTTTTTTAAATTGTCTTCAAAATTTCAAGTATTGAAAAGATTTGATTTGTTTTGAAAAATTCTGCTTTTTTGAAAAACTGTTTTGAAAATTGAATATTTCTCAAAGATTTCACTTTTACAAAAAGTTGGATTTTTTTTTAAGATTACATTTTCTGAAAATGTGGAGCTAAAATGTTCAAAATGTTTAATAATTGCTTATCAAATCTTCATTTTTCGAACATTTCGATCCCTTTTGAATATATTGACAAATTTTTTCTTTCTTCAATTTTTTCTAAACTGTGACTTTCAAATTTCGACTTTTCTGGAGATTTTGACTTTTTTTGAAATAATCCACTTTTTCCGGCGTTTTGAAAAACAAATTTTTCTTTAATTTTTCACATTTAAGTACATTTTGTGTTTTCTGAGAAATATGAATACAGAATATTTTTGAAGAATTGATGTATTTGAAAACTTCGACTTTTTTCAATATTTTGACTCTTTTGAAAATTTCGAATTTTTCCAAGATTTTTTTTCTATAAATTTTGGTTCTCGAAAACTTTTTTTGAAAAATTTAACAATTTTTGATATTTTCGAGATTTTTTGAAAATTTTCACTTTTTTTAATAAACTCTACTACGATAAATACAATAAGAGATACAAAAATTTCACAATGTTTCTATAAATATTTGCTATGACCAGACCTGGTTTCGCTTTTCAACGAAATTTTTATATCTCTTGTTGTATTTATCGTTAATAGTTTCATCGTATCATTGAAAATTAAGTGTATTTTAAGTTAAATCTTTATTGATAATTAATAACCTCATAATGTTACAGCAGCCTCGTAACAACTTAGTAGCACATAATACGTTAGTTACAATTATAATATATTAGTTACTTATCATAATACCCTAAATACAAATTTCATTTTAAAAGTTTATTGATTTTTTTATGTCGTCGTTGTCAATGATATGATAAAGCTTTGAATACAGCTTCATTATTAGCGATTTAAATAATCTCGGAAGTGGCCAGACGACTCGGCTTACACCTCGTCGCCTTGCAACGTCCTCGATTATTATAAATCGCATATTAATCTCGTTACATTAATAGCTACATTAGTTAGGAATATTGAAAAATTTCACACAGTAAGAGTTAAAAATGTCAACTTTTTTAAAAGTTTAAATATTTGGAAAATTTTGATTTTTCTTGAAAATTTCGACATTACGACTTTTTTTGTGCTATTTTTGAAAGTTCCATCTTCTTTAAAATTACTTTTTCCCAAAATTTTAATTCTTTTCAGGAAATGCCATCCCCAATTTTTATTATTTTAAACAATTACGACTTTTTTTACAATTTTGACTTTCCTACAAATTTTAAATTTTGTAAATTTCGGCAATTTTAAACAACTTTTCTTTGAAAATTTCGACTCTTTTGAAAGTTAAGATTTCCTTTTAAAAATGTCGACTTTTTTAAAAATTGCCACCCTTTTAAAAATGTTTATCTTTTTAGAAATATGTACCTACCTCTAAAAAAAATTACAATTTGCCTTTGTTTTTTAATATTTCGAATGATTTTTTTTGATAATTTAAATTTTTTAAAAGTTTGACTTTTTTCGACTTATTTTGAAAATTTCCGGTTCTTCTAAATTCTCTTTTTTTTCAAAATTATAAATTATAGCTTCAAAAATTTCGTTCCTTTTTCAAATTTTCAAGTTTGTTGTAAATTTGATTTTTTAAATTATTGTTTTTGAAATTTGAACTTTTGAAAATATGAGGTTTTTTGAAATTTTTGACTATCTTCCAAATTTGAAATTATTTAAAATTTCGACTTTTCTTTTAAAATTTCAACTTATTCAAAATTTCGACTTCTTCTCGAAAGAATTGTGGTCTGAAAATTTCGACTTTTTTTGAAAATTCGACTTTCTCCGAATATTTTGATTTTTTTTTGAAAAAATCAACTTATTTGAAAATCTTTAAACTTTTTTTAAGTATAATTCACACGCAAAGGGTATTATGCTTTTGGATCATTGCAAGTAACGCGGAAATTTGCAGAAATGAAGATAGATAGCGATGAACTGCCTTTTTAATAAGGCTAGGTTGTAATTGCGGGGGAAAACTCAGCTCGAAAACGAATTCCAAAATTTGGAAGTTCGACAGAAACAGAGAGTCTCCATTGACAGTCTCCGACTGTCTTGTATGATCAATAATTGAAATACAGAACTTGTCCCTTGAAACCAGGAAATATTAAAAAACACAACAAAGTTTGCTCTAACGCGAAACTGAGTTTCCCTCTGCAGATAACAGCTTGGCTATCGAAACGCGTTAGAGCAACCTTTGTTGTGTTTTTTAATCTTTCTCGGTTTCAGTGGTCAAGATTTGTATTTCAATTTTTGTTTAAGAACAAATAGGCCATACCATATTTCCAGCTTCCGCCATAGCCACCACCTTAGCTGAGAGATGACACCACTCTGATTACTTTAACCCTTCCACCGTAACCGCCACCGTATCCGCCGCCGTATCCACCGCCGTAACCTCTAGATTTCACCCTCCTCCGGATCTCCAGTTCTTTATTTCAATTTTTGAAGATAACCAAGGACCAGTCCGTTTCACCAAATTGTATGATTAAGACTGTTGTCTTTGGGGGAATCAAATCTATCAGTTTCTGGGAGCATCTCCCATAAAAGTATTTGTAGGAAAGAGACAACTCATCAACCATCCGCCTCTACTTCAGTGTTTTGAGAGTCGGTCAAACTTTTGTCATCAATTAAATGAATCACTCTTTGTTCAACTGAATCCAAAAGATCCAAAGTAAGCTTTGGGTCTTGACTCCAAAGATGAGAACAGGATTCTAGTGTTGACCTAACTTGCTCTTAATTATGTGCATATTTTCTTCCTGTGCATATCGATATTCTGCACCTAGGCGATGTTTTATTTCTCACGATTTTATTGAAGACATGTGATATACAGTCGTGTCGTAGCTGTTTTATTATCTAGCGATATTAGCGTTTTAAAAGGCGATATGGCATCTGTGCTTATCTCGGGTACTTGCTTCTGTAAAATAGCTTTATTTTAACTGTCTTAGAGACAATATACCAGATGAGGCAATTGAACTGTCAATTAACTTCAAACTGTTACATCTGCCAAACCGTTGATGATGGATGTCTCAAAATTTACGCCATGATACTCTTTTATATTTTTTTATATTTTATATATATATTGTTTACAAGTGTACAAAACGCCTTGTATGTTCTTTTTAAGACAAAAAATTAAGTCCTGAAGTTTAAACCGAAAAGTGTTATTCTTTTACATTTGATAAAAAATCGTAAAAGAACATAGTTAGAGAGCTTTAGTATTTGAACATAATTAAATTTCTTGTGCGTTGGACCATAAAAGATACACTGCTATTGGCATCATTGCGAAAGATTATTATGGTGGTGGTCGGAAAAGGACAGAAACATCTGCTGAGATGTTCGAAAAGTTATGGCAGAAAATTGGCCGCTGATCTGAAAATTTCTCTGAATTATATAAAAACATCAACGCAAAGCGTGCAACAAATATTGCAAAATGAGTTTTGATTAAAGCCCTTGAAGTTTAAAAAATTACTCAATGCTACACTGAAACAAAAAAAACTTATAGAGAAACGAGCCAAGAGTTGCTTCGTTTGGTCGCAAGTGATGAGTTACTGAATTTTGTTTTCTTTGGCGAGGCTCCATTCTTAAACGAATAACATATTAGCAAACAAAATGACGAACTTAACTTTCCAAAGAGGTCTTCTGAAAATTTACATAACCGAATGGTCACCAGAAAGTAGGAGGTGCCAATGGTTGTGGTTTGGACCGCCGTAACCGCCGATGGTCGCTCCTGTTCGTATTTTGGACCGCAGAACCAAAATAAACTCGGGCATGTACCGTACAACCGTTCCAGAGGTAGCATAGAAGCTTTGGGCGCACAAACATTTCGAGTGCAGATGTGAACATTTCAGAAAGACTCGATATAGTGTCATAAAACGCACGTCAACTAAGAATGGCTAAAAAAGAACTTTCCAAACTTCATTTCTTCGACACAGTGGCTAGTAAATTCTCCATATGCAAATTTGATGGACTTCTCTATTTGAAGCATTCTAAAGAGCAGGGCTGGTACTAAAAATTACCAAAGTGTGGATCATTTCAAGCAAGCCCTTCGTCCGGAATAGACCATAGTACCACAAAGCTACATTCGAGTAACGTGCGATTGGTTTTTCTACAGTCTGAAGGCTATAGTACGCGTTAAGAACTAGCATATCGAAAATTGGTGATACATTATAAAAACTGCACCATTTGTGAACATTTTTTATTATGGTTCAGTAAAACTCATGAAAAAATAGAAATGACTCAGCGTTTTGCTTAGTTGACAGTTCAATTGCAGCAGCTTGTACAGACATGATTCTTTTTTTTTGTACAATCATTTGCGATGTTTACGAGTTAATCTTTGGTCAAACGGACTGGTCCTTGATTATCTTCAAAAATTGAAATACAAATTTTGTCCCCTGAAACCAAGAAAGATTAAAAAACACAACAGAGCTGTCGTCTTCAGAGAGATACAGTATCTCTCTGAAGATGATAGCTTGTCTATCGAAACGCGTTAGAGTCACCTCTGTTGTGTTTTTTAATCTTTTTTGCTTTCAGGGGACAAGATTTGTATTTCAATTTTTTACGAGTTAATATTAACTTTTTTTTTTTGAATTTCGACTTTTTCTAGAAATTTTGACATTTATTTGTAACTTTCGACCTCTTCCTTTTTCAAAATTTCGAACCACTTCGTCTTCCTCATCATTTGTCTTGTAAACTGGCCAAATCATCGACCTACTATTTAAGGAAATTAGCAATTTAAAATTAATAATTTTAAGGCAACCTGAATAAAATATATACGAAATGCTTCAACTACCACTAAGGATAAGAAAATCAACAATTATAAATCTAAATGTAATAGAATGCAATAAAAGCGTTGCTTATTAAAGTTCACACTTACAATGTTGAAATTTCTCTACCCTACATTTAATAAAATAACATTAATATAGTTCAACTCTGCAAGATAATGTCGAAATTTTGAACAAAATACAATCTATGTTGCACTGAAATTGAAATCTGCCAAAATGAATGAGAATAGCAAATTATATAAGCGACATGAAAAACTTAATTATTTAATGAATATGTCTAGGTAGGACTTTCATTTCTAATTCCATAATAATGCTACTCATTATTATGCTTCCTCTCATTAAAATATTTCTAAATTTAAAAATTCTACTAGACTGCTAAAAATCGTTAACCATTAGAAGCATAAAATCCTCGGAAATTTTATAGAAGACATTAAGAGCAAAAGTTTATTGGTTTGCTGAAAAACTGAAATACATAAATGCGCATATAATTGATGCTTAACACTGAAATGTTTGCAGAAAATTTATGATCGTTTAAATTATTTAACTTCAAACTGATGTTCAATTAATTGTTCTTGCACACATAGAAAGTGGTGGCAATCGATAGTCAACAACACCTAGGTGACATAGGGAGCTGATGTAATCCATTAACAAATCAACGGTCACTCTTTACGATCAATTCAACCTTGTCTAAGATCTTCGCGCCATAATATAGCACTGTTTTAGCTTTTGCAACAACTCGAAATAAACGTCAAGTTCGAACTTACATAAGACTAATCAAAAATAATTAAATAAGATTGTCTGCACTTAATTAATATGCTCATCGATGGCCTAATATACTTGACTGGTGCTCGTTTTTGTTGTCACATTTTGGAGTAATTAATTTTAGTTGTCAAAATATATTTTGGAGTTTTGGGGTACCTTTTTAAGAAATCAAAATATTTTGATGGATTTTTGTTAATTGTCAGTAAATGGGGCACGTTCTTTTGTAATCTTGAAAATTATTTATGGATGCACCGATTTTTGTTCACTTGACAATGATGAAATATATGTTTTTTTAAGTCCAAAGAAGGTTTCACCCCTTTACCACATCGGCAATTAAATAAATAATTACGCGATACGTATTTCGCCAGCAGAACTGGCATTTTCAAGCGCACTAATCTTAAAAGATTAGCAAAAGATGCATCGACGTCATCTGCATTGAGATTCAAATCGATTTGAAAGGGGTGAAACCTTCTTTGGACTTAATCACAAGCCACAGTGTTTAATTCAGTGCTTTAGTGAATATGTTTTTTTGGTCATCAAAATATTGTGGTAGAAGGAAAGAGTTGTCTACACATCCTTGAGGCATCCAGTCTTCTCGAAGTGGCCCCTTGAAGTTCACTATTGTGAAAACACTTGCCTTTCCACAAAATACTTTTTTTTTCTTTTTAATTGAAATATTTATTAGTCTAAATGCTGTTATTTTAACAAAAATAAAAAACTTAAATATTTAAAGCACCCTAAAATAATATTTTTTTTACGTTCCCATAGAACAACTATAACAATATTCAGTGTCGACTCTTAGCACAAATGAGTGAGGATGCTGCTCCAGAAAATATTCAACTTTTGTGTCAAATTCAGGCTGATTCCATTTTTAAATTTTCAAAAGTTTTTATTTAAATTGAAAATTTATTTTCTACATAATTTAACAAACGTTGGGAAAACAGTCGAAATTACAAGATTAAAATTGTAATTTCTAAAAAAAAAAGGTTTTATTTTCCAGAAACCGGTAAAAATTAATCAAGTTTTTGATAAAAAAATTAAAAATTTTAAATTATATTTTATCATTTTTGAAGAAATGTTCAAATCTGCAACAAAGGTTTTAACTATATTTCAATAAAAATTATTCATTTTCAGGATTAAAGTCGAAAAAAAAATGATGAAACATCGAAATTTGAAGATAAAATTTCAAATTTCGGAAAAAAATTCGAAATTGACATAAAAAAATTCAACCTTGGAAAAAACTCTCGACATAACTCTGGTATTAAAACAGAGCCAAAATTTAAAATTTCGAAAAATAGAATTAGAATTTAAAATGAAGCTTTGAAAATATCGTCAATATCTTTTCGAAAATGTAAAAATTGCTAATTTATAATTTTACATTAAAAAAATATAAACTGAATGTGTAAAACGGAAATATTAAAAAAAAGTAATCAAAATTTACAAAAACATTGAAAACATTTTGAAATATAGTCGACAAAAATAGTCAACAATTTCAAAAAATATAGATTAAAAAAATCGAAATTTTCAAAAATAAATTCGTAATCTTTAAAAAAACCAAAATTAAAAAAAATAGGAAGATTTTTAAAAATACAAAAATTTTGGTAGAAAATCCATATATTTTAAAAATTAAAAGTTTGCCAAAAATTAAAAATTTTCGAAAAGATCCGAATCTTTAAAAACCATTTAATTTTTTTTTAATCGGAAAAAGGTGGCGCTTTGATAAAAGTCGAAAATTTCAGGACTCAAAATTTTACAAATACTCGACATTTAAAAAAGTCAAGATGTTCAAAAAGTCGAAGTTATGAAAAAATTTCGACAATTTGTTAACAGTTAAAATTCAAAAAAAAAATTGAAAATTTAAAATATCGAATTCTAAAAAAATGTCAACGAAAACAGTCATGAATTTGAAAAAATGTAGAGATTTTTAAATTTACCGAAAAAATAGGAACGTTAAAGAAAATTGAAATTTTTAAAAAAATTGTAAATGGAAAAGAAGTGAATAGCAGAATTCTATAAAGATAAGATTTGAAAAAAAACAAAAAATTTCAGAAAAAGTCGAAATTTTGAAAAAAGTCCGGCTTTTAAAAACTCCACATTTTCAAAGAAATAAGAAATTTCAAAAACTTGAAGGTTTGAAAAATTGCCAAAATTAAAAAAAAATAAAATTTTCAAAAACAACGCTAACAATTTCGAAAATACCTAAACAAAATAAAACTAGTCGAAGAAAATAGTAAGTAATTTCAAAAACATTTAAGAAAACTCGACCTTTTCAACAAACGTAAAAATTTTTAAAAAGTGGATATTTTGAAAAAAATATTGTCATTTTCAAAAATATGTTTAAAAAGTCGAAATTATAAAAAAAATGTCGACAATTTGTCAGAAATCGACATTTTTCAAAAAACTTGAGAATCTAAATAAAGGCGCGAATTTTAAAAAACAGTCGACAAAAATAGCCAGAAGATTTTAAAAATGTCGAGATTTTTAAATGTTGAAAAATTTCAAAATTTAAAAAAAAATCAAAATTTTCAAAAGAAATTGAAAATTGGAAAAAATGAAGGACGGCATCCGCAGAAAAGGTAGGATATGAATAGTCAGAAATTTTAAAAATCCAACTTTTAATAAAATCGACATTTTCAAAAAAATACGAGTGAAGAGTTTGAAGGTTTAAAAAATTTCCAAAATTAAAAAAAATTAAAATTTTCAAAAAAAACGCTAACAATTTCGAAAATACCTAAACAAAATAAAACTAGTCGAAGAAAATAGTAAGTAATTTCAAAAACGTTTAAGATAACTCGACATTTTCAACAAACGTAAAAATGTTCAAAAAGTGGATATTTTGAAAAAAGGTTGCAATTTTCAAGAATATGTTTAAAAAGTCGAAATTATAAAAAAAATGTCGACAATTTGTCAGAAATAGACATTTTTCAAAAAACTTGAGAATCTCAAAAAAGGCGAATTTTAAAAAACAGTAACAAAAATAGCCAGAAGATTTTAAAAATGTCGAGATTTTTTAAATTTCAAAAAATTCGAAATTTAAAAAAAAATCTAAATGTACAAAAGAAATTGAAAATTGGAAAAAATGAAGGACGGCATCCGGAGAAAAGGTCAGAAATCGACATTTTTCAAAAGACTTAAAAATTTAAAAAAGGCGAATTTAAAAAAAAAAAGGTCAACAAAAATAGCCAGAAGATTTTAAAAATGTCGTGATTTTTAAATTTTCAAAAAAGTCAAAATTTTGAAAAAAATCAAAATTTTCACGAGAAAATGAAAATTGGAAAAAATGAAGGACGGCATCCGGAGAAAAGGTAGGATTTGAATAAAGTCAGAAATTTTTAAATATCCAGCTTTTAATAAAATCGACATTTTCACAAAAATAGGAGTGAAGAGTTTAAAAAAGTGCCAAAATGTTCAAAAAGGTCAAAATTTGTAAAAAAAAGCCTAAATATTCAAAGAAGTCTCAATATAAAGTCGATGAAAATGGTGGAAAATTACAAAAAAGTCAAAGAAAAATTTAAATTTTGAAAAAAAAGTCGAAATTAAAAAATCAAACATTTCAAAATATACCCCGAATTATTGAAATACTTGAAATTTTTAAAATCAGTCGAAGAAAAAACCGAAGTTTACAAAAAATGTCAAAATTTAAAAAAGTCAACATCTAAAAATATCGAAATTTTCAAATAAATGCAAAATTTAATAAAATAGCGACATTTTTGGAACCAGAAATAATTTAAATTGAAAATTTTGAAAAAAATTAACTTTCAAAGAACTGTTCAAACGGCGTAGAAACTTTCAAAGAGTGGAATTTTCGAAGAAAATTTCGAAAATTTCAAAATAATGAAGATTTAAGAAAGTCAACATTTAAAACTATTTAAATGTTCATAAAAATTAAAAATTTGATAAAATGACAACATTTTTGGGACCAGAAATATTTGAAATTCAAAATTTTGAAAAAAAATCAGCTTTCAAAATTTTGACTTTTCAAACGACTTAGGAATTTTCGAAGAGTGGAATTTTTAAAAAAACTATTTAATTTAAAAGATGTTCGAAAAATCGAAATTATGAAAAAGAAATTTGACAAATTGCAAAAAGTTGCGAAAAGTGTCTCAATATTTGAAAAAAAAATAGCAAATTTTTATAAATAGTTCACGAAATGTTCGGAAATTTAAAAAAATGTTGAGATTTAATAAAAATCGACATTTTCAAAAAAAAAGTCAAAATTGTGAACAAAATTTAAATTTTCAACAACAAAATTCAAAGTCGCAGAAAAGCCGGAATGAGGTACAATTTGAAAAATGAATATAATGTTTTAAAAAATCCGAAATTTTGAAAAAAGCTGAGTTTTTAAAAAACTTGATATTTTTCAAATATGATAAAGAATTTTCAAAGAATGGAATTTTGAGAAAATTAAAAAAAAAGAAATCTTTCGTAAAAATCTTAAATTTGAAAGGTCTCAATTTTTAAACGTCATAATCAAAAAAGATGAAATTTTCGGAAAAGTCAAAGCTTTCAAAAATCGGAATTAAAAAAAAACATTTTGAAAAATGCCGAAATTTTTAAGTAAAGTTCCAAATTTCAAAAAAGTCAACTTTCGAAAAGAAGCTAAAATTTTGAAAACAAAAAATTGATAAAAAACTCGATGTTATCAAAAACAGTTCAAGTAGAGCTTAAATTTGAAAAAAAGGTAAATTTTCAAACGCAATTTAAAATTTTCTACAGGAAAGCCAAAATTTAGAAAAAATTCGAAATTATCAAAAAGTTTAAATTTTGAAAAAAGTCATTACATTAAATGTTATCAATAATTTCAAGTGGAAACTGGAGGTGCCTATGCGCGAGCCACCACTGAAAATATTAGAATTTACTTAGAGACTAAACGTCTGCACTTATGAGAATAGACTTAAAAATAAAGCTATCTAAAGTATTTAACTCTTGATAAAATCACTTGAAGGTTTTTAAATGACCCAAAAGTCAGCGTACATGTTCTAAAAAAAAAACGTGTGAAAATTAGCGTAAATAACCTTACGGTAATAGCTCTTTATTTCCCTAAATATAATGCAACATCCTAAGATAAAATTATGTGAGAACATCAGCGAAACGTATATTTATTAAAAGGAGGATATTCTCATGGTTAACTAACAATTACCCGACATGAAAACCAATCAAAATAACTTTAAAGGTCTTGTTGCATATTTTTGAATATTGAACATAAAGAATTGATTGCATGACAAAGATGCGTATCGGTGGTGATCGCCTTAATGTATATTTAACAAATTATTAAAATTATGCAATTGCTATATATAATTCAGAATATATATTTTGAGAGGGACTGAGATGAGTTATGGGAGAATAGAAAGGGAGGTCCAAGGTTTGTGTTTAACTATATAAATCCTCTTTTCTTTGGATTAGCAAGTCAGTCACCTCTGATATTAAGAAATAATGAAGGTAAGTTTAATTATTTTTACACTGCCTTATAAAGACTCGATTATCTAAAGTGTGCATGGAATGATTGACTGTGAGATCGTAAAGTTTGTGGAGTTTCTGCAATTTGCAATTACTTTGTATTTTAATATATTCCAATAGCATTTAAATACCCATAATATATTGAGTGTAACAGAATCATGGTACACCCCCTATTTTTTCTTTATTTATGAAGATAAAATTTTCAAACTTGTTACAGTTGATGTAGTTATAAAATGTCAAATTTTGGCATAAAAATGACATTCATACTGCTACCACTTTCGCAAAATTGATATCGGTTTATAAATTTTAAATAGAACATTCTGTATATTATTACATTACAAATTTGAACACATTTTTTAATACAATACACATAGAATAAATAGTTTTTTAAGGATTGAAAATTATTTGGTCCCATTTTATTTTTTAACCCAGAAGGTCATAAGCCACCACCTCATTGGGTAAAACAAACACTTTAAAAATTTTAACTGCACCTGTTATTAGTAAACGGCATTTTTTCTATTTTCTATATTCTAGAAGATAAATACAGCAACAATAAAGTTGTCCTAGCTTAACAGTTTCGAATTACTAGAAACTGTAAGTTTTTGTGGGTAGTCTTACAAGTTTAAATTGTCCGAAAGTTGATGGTCATTGACTTCAATCAGAATAAATTCAATCCAAATATTGTGCTGAAAAATTACTGAAGCTGGTTGATTCTAGTTTAAAATTTGTCATATTTAAGGGTTGATTTTTGTATTTTTTCCCTTATGGGAGAGGGTGTGGACTAAACCCCACCTTTTTTAATTAAACGTTACGTCTTGTTATCCTGTTTAAAAGACCATTTCAAGGGCATCACAGTATTATGATTCTAAAAAATAGTAATAAAAAACAGACAATCATGGAGACTGCCGATAGAAATGAAAGCTTGCAACCAGAAAATAACAGAGGTTTTTTGCATCTTCAAATTAATTGTATAGTCTTCATGGTAGACCCTTATTGACCGGAAATATTATGTTTTTTTCAATTTATTTAACATTTCTTCAGCCCAGTTTGGAAATATTTAAATTTTTATGGTTTGTTGACAATTTTCTAAACAGTTTTTGAAATGCAACTACGTGATATTTAAATTTATTGAAAACGTCACTTCATAACAGTAGTCAGGAACAGTAGTCACCAAGAGCATGTAAGTTCGACCCACAAGTGTAGTTCAATACCGGAAGGGGTATTAGCCCTCGGAGTAGTTGTTTCTTGTGGATCGGGGTTCAAATATTTAAATTTTTAACACGGTAAATTCATGATGAAACGTCTATTCATGTTAAGATTTCTTTATTTTTCTTTTTTATATTTTAATTTTTTTTTATTTTTAAGTATTTCTTTTTCATTGTTCCCTTTCCATATTATACACTGCTGACGAGCTCAAATGAGAGCGAAACATCGATGTCCAGTGCTACAATCTTCTTTATGTATTTTTTTATATTCTCCTAATTAATCAAAAAAACAAATTTTTATTTTTTCCATATCTAATTTTTGGTCTCCTATTTTTCATTATTCCTATTCTATGTAAAATAAACTAACATCTTAATTTGTGAACTGTCATGAAGTGACGTTTTCAATAAATTTAAATATCACGTAGTCGCATTTCAAAAACTGTTTAGAAAATTGTCAACAAACCATAAAAATTTAAATATTTCCAAACTGGGCCGAAGAAATGTTAAATAAATTGAAAAAAACATAATTGTATAGTATCAAAAATTAAAAGTTCATAGTTTGTAAACTCAAATTTTTAACATTAATCTGGTTGTGACATCTATTGCGACTCCAAGCAACAATTATATACGGCTTTTTCAAAAGTTATGATGAACGGAGTAAGCCTAGTACAAACTATAAATACAACTGTTAACATGAGAGCATGTTGTTAACTAGAATTAGCGTGATGGTGACGTAAAACGCCTAAAGAATTTTCACTTCAAAAAATTTAAAATCCTAAAATGTATACAATACTGATTTGGTGCAAAATTACCAGAGATATAATCATTTTTATGGCGAAAAGTAGTGTTTTTTTTTGGCATTTCATGATAATTGAGCAACCCATGACCAACGGTGGTGGTTTGCAAAATATTCACATTTTAAAATGTTTAAAAGTAAGTTGAAATGTAAATCTGACTATAAATGTGAATCATTTCCATGTTGCAAAGTGTTGAAACCGATAACAAATCCGACAAAAATACTTCCAAATATTTTCCAAAATATTAAAAGTGCATTTTATTATAGGTTTGAACTTGGTTAACACGCAAATAAATTTGAAAGCTTGTCTATATTTTGTTATTATAGATTTCATTGTTAATAATTACATATTTTTAATTTTTTTTCAACATTGCTTTTGGTGATCGTAAAACCAGGTAGCACGTTGCAACCTTCTTGAAAGGATCTTTTCAACGAAGAATCGTAAGAGATGCCATTTAATTTTTAAATAAAGTTGGGGGTTAGTTGCACCCTACTGCAGAAAAAAAAATCAAAAGCTGCCATAAAATATGGCAAACTTTAACAAATAAGACTTTCTTCAGGGACTGTCCCAGAAAATATTCCATATAGATTTATTGAATTTATTCCAGTTAAAATCACCATCCTGTATACAAATTGGTGGCAACTAGGTCTTCCACAATAAAAAAACCATGTATGCCAAAAAATCGACCAGTTCCTAAATTTTTAAAGATTTTCAAATTGGGCATCTACTAATTAATTTGAAGTTCGAGTTTTCATCTGTAACTGCTTATAGTTTAACTTTTTGTCAAAATTTTAGAACACAATTTAAACCTGTTTCTAAAAAGTCTAAGATTCTCACACGATGGTGCTCAATGACAAAATTAAAATTAATATCAATTCATTATTATAAATTGCTTTAACCCTTGAAGTGCTTATTGATTGATCTAACTTACATGTCATTGAAAATTTGTTTACAAATTACAAATACATGTTAATGACCCAATTACTCTTGTAGAGCAGAGAGATCTATTCCAATTTTTATTTTTTTATGTTAAAAACAAGGTAATGAAAAGTTGTTTTTTTTATTTCTTAATTTTGAAGAACATTTTCATAAAATTGTTATAATCGGCTTTGTATTACACATTTCAGTTAATTCTTTCACTGACGGTGCTGACTGTGGTAGCTACGGAGTTAGCACAAGGTTAGTATCTAAACAGATCGCTTTAATCTTATTATTAACTTTTTTGGAGACCACAATACTAATTTGTTAGCAATAAATTTTAATTTCAATTCAGTAATATTTTGAAAAGTGTCAAACACAAACTAGTTAAAATGAATTTAATTGCAAAAATCGCATGAACTAAAAAACTAACATTTGGTAAATTTCTGTTCAGCTACTTTCGGCGGCGGCGGAGGATATGGAGGCGGAAACGGTGGTTGGATAAGCAGTGGCGGCGGAGGTGGCTGGAAATCCGGAGGTTTCGGCGGTGGCGGAGGCTATGGCGGCGGAGGAGGTGGTTGGAAGTCCGGCGGAGGCGGTGGTTGGAAGTCTGGGGGAGGTGGATACGGAGGGGGAGGAGGCGGCGGATACGGAGGGGGTGGTGGTGGATGGAAATCAGGTGGAGGTGGCTACGGAGGAGGTGGCGGTGGCGGAGGACAAGTTATAAAAGTGATAAAGATCATCGTGCCTAGCGGCGGCGGCGGCGGATATGGTGGCGGTGGCGGAGGATATGGTGGAGGCGGCGGTTATGGTGGAGGTGGTGGCGGATGGAAATCTGGCGGTGGAGGAGGAGGATGGAAATCTGGTGGAGGAGGATTTGGAGGTGGCGGTTGGAAATCAGGAGGAGGAGGAGGAGGCTACGGTGGTGGAGGTGGAGGCTACGGTGGAGGAGGCGGATGGAAATCCGGAGGCGGTGGTAAGTTCAACAACATTCAACTAAAATATAAAATAAAAATAGCTACAGAAATAAATAAATGAAGTAGGCATACTAATTATAATTGTTCTTGTGTTCGACAAAATTAATATCTAATATGACCATAATGATAATGTATAAAATTTTATTATTTTCAGGAGGTGGTTGGTGGTAAATTAGATATTTGCAGGGATGAACCGCCTACAAGTATTATTACTGTATATTACTGTAAATATTTTGGAATATGTATTTATATAAGTGTCATTATACCAAAAAAACTACTATGTGGTACCTACAATAAATTTTTTACACTACTTTATTTTTCTATTACTGATCCAAACCAAATTAAAAATATTTCGCCTTAAACTCTAAACTTCAATTTTTTTTAATCTAAAATTTTTCTTATGCTTTGATTTCATATTTTATAATTAAAATTTTAAGAAAATAAAATTCAAAAAAAGAGTCTGGATATGAAAAATTACTTTTTAGAATTTCGGAACTTTTACTTTATTCTAGAAATTCTAATTTTTGAAATTGAAGTTTTCAAAAACAAATATTGAAATTAAAGAAAAAATTAAATTCAAAATTTTAACTCAAGATTCTCAAAAGGATTTGAAACCTTGAAAAAAATTGATCATTCTCAGCTGCTTTCCTCAGGTTTTAAGAAAAAAATTATAAATTTGCCAAAACTTCTTTAGATCTTTTGTTTTCGAAATTTCTAAAAATTTCGTTTAGAAATTGCAAGATTTTGTTTTCTTCCCCGAAATTTTCATTTTTTAATCCAAATTTTAAAAAATATAAGTCAAAAAGTCTGTGAAGTAAAACTTCAAGCTTTTTAAAAATTATTAATTTTATTAACTCTAAAATTGTAATACAAAACTTGTCCCCTGAAACAAAGAAAGATTAAAAAACACAACAAAGGTTGCTCTGTATTTCAATTTTTGAAAATAACCAAGGACCAGTCCATTTCACCAAACTTTTTAACTCTAAATCATTTTAATTTCAAAATTTTGAGTTACAATTCAAAATTTTGAATTTTATCTCAACGTTTTGAATCCTTTTCTCCGAATTTACACTTTTGTTTGAATTTCGATTTTATCTTCAACATTTCGTATTAAAGTCGAAAGTAAAACTATTTTTACTTTCTATCCAGAAAGAACATTGAAATTTCTTAAAAATATCCGAAAATTTTCTGAAAAGAATTTCGATTTTTGTCAAAATTTTTAACTTTTTTCTCGAACTTTTGACTTTCATTTAAGTGTATTCACGAATTTCTATATTTTTTCATAATTTGGAATTTAATCTGAATTTAGTCTTAAAACTTTAAAAATTATTTATTGAAATTTCGACGTTACTCACGAAACGACATTACTCACGAAATTTTAACTGTAATCTTGCAATTATAAAGTATAGTAATACTTTGCAGTTCCTTGTAAAAAAAACAAATTTCCAAGTTTCCAAAAATTTTAGAAATTTCAAAATTCTTGATCTTTTTGAAACTTTCATTTCATTTAAATCCAAATATTTAGACTTAAACTCAGGTTTTTCAACTTCTTAAAAGAATTTAGCCTTTAATATCAATTTGACCTTGGCCCTTTGGACTGAAAATAAATTTTTAACATTAGAAATGAAATTAAAAAAATAAAAACATTCCGAAAGAGACGTATTTTAAAAAAAAATGAAGGCTTAAACTTTCTCTTTAACTTCCTGATTTATAAAATGTACGATACGCCGCTGAATGATTTCAGAAGATATATAATCCATGCAAAAATAACACTGATCAACATTGATTTTGTCACACGAATTCTGATAGGTAATTGTGTTTGGACTACCTACCCCCATCATGAAACCGTAATTATTTTTTTTCCATCACCCCCCACTTTTCTGTGACAAGGTAATATTTATTTTTGGGAGTGAAGTCTTCCCAAATACCGTTCGTTTTTATTTAGGTCCATATATTATTTACATATTAAAAACTTTTATCAGAAATAAAACATAATATCATAACGATCATATTAATGCTTCATTTGAAACCTTTTTTATTATTATTAAAATTTGAGTACTTTTTATGTGAATAGGACACCAGGGATCAAAAAAAATCAGAATTAGAAAAAAGTTTGTCCTACACGTAGATTTTTAATTTGAAAACAGAAAACTGTAAAGCATTTACACTTGTAAAGCTCTCTGTTATATTTTTACCACCACTTCATATCAAATTAGGTTAACAAAAATTTTCTAGAGGGGATGGATCCCAATAAAAATAGATTTTTATATTTTAAAGAGAAATTCCTCAAAATGAGTGAAATAATAGTACCAGTAGAACCTCAAATTAAGACAATTAATAAAAGACCCGTCGTTTAAAAAAAAATTAAATCTTTCAAAAAAATCATCATGAAGATGCTCCAAAAATGTAATGGCAATTTTTTGGTTTACCATAAGAGTGACATCTAAAGGTATTTGGTTAAAAAACTTTTATTGGAATATAAAACTTTGGGTTGCAATATGAGGATCAAGATTCATTCTTTAGACACATATATTGACTTTACTCCTACGAATTAGGGGGCATAGGGGTGCTCTAAGTGATAATAACTGGCAAAAGTTTCATGCGGACATTCCAATGATGGAAAATTTTATCAGGACAGATTAAATTCAAGAGTGTTGACAGACTACTACTGCTTGATCAAGAGGGACCAATTAAAAGCTAAATAATCTAGAAAAACAAAGGTTATAAGTTCCTAATGTACATTTTTTATATTATATTTCTGAAAATTTATCATTTTTCAAACATTTAACCTACAAATGTACACAAATACCTTACTTTGCGTCGGGGTTCCGTTCTAAAAAAACACGACGCAAAGTAAACTAAGATTTTCTATAGCAAACCATGTAAAGATCGAAGATAGGTTCCAGGGTTGCGAAAATACTACTTTTTAAAAAGAAAATTGAACAAACTAAACATTTAAAAAACAAAAATAATATAAAATTTTATTACATACATACAAAAAGCAAAAAAAAACGTATTCAATTAAAACAAAATAAACTATTCAATTAATTTATGAAAAAAAAATTTAAAATTAATTACTGTCTGATGAGTCCATAGTGGCTGTTGTCGTAAGTCGGCTTTCTTTCACAAAAAATTGGTTCAATGTTTGCTGAACAGCTTTTTTTTCAACGTAAAATAAATTTCCTTGTAGCAATTGATATTCGTAGCTACCGCCTGGGACACTTTAAAACTCCTTCCGCTGTCAGGATCGTTTTTAAAAAAAATCTCCATAGCTTCGTCAATCAAACACATCGCTTTGGAAATTTATTTGGAGGTTAAATTTTGTTCTTCGGAGATTTCTATTGAACGGTCACTGTCATCTTCTTCATTAGCAAATTGCAAGTCCAGTTGCACTAGTTCTTCATTAGAGAATTCTTGGTTGTGCGAGGTTAGCAATTAATTTATGTCAGTCTCTTCCATGCTTTCAAAATTAGACTGTCTAGCTAAATTAGAAATGTCATGACGAACAGCTGGTGTACCATCAACTTCTGCAGCGCATATTCGGTAAATACATTCAGGCCATATTTTGCGCCAAACACCATTCATGCAAGATGGTTTAATCTCCTCCCACGAATCGGAAATAATTTCTATGGCTTTCATAATGTTGAACTTTTTTCAAAACTCTAGCATGGTAGGCTTATCTTGTCCATCAGTCTCACTTAAAAGAAGTTTAAATGTTCGTCGAAGGTAATAACTTTTAAAAGTCGATATTACTCCCTGATCCATCGGCTGAATAACTGGTGTCGTATTAAGCGGCAAAAATACAAATTTCACGTTTTCTGACAACTCATCAACATAAACTGGGTGGCCAGGAGCATTGTCTACTAGGACCAAAGCCTTGAAGTTTAAGTTTTCCTTGTTGCAATAAGCTTTAATTTCTGGAATAGCACAAGTTGAAACCCAGTTTTGAAATAATGATGTTGTCATCCATGCTTTTTTGTTTGCTCGCCAGTGGACAGGAAGCAGATTCTTTGAACAACCTTTCATAGCTCTTGGATTGTCTAATTGATAAATAAGAAATGGTTAAAATTTGAAGTCGCCATTTGTATTACCACCAAGAAGAAGAGTCAGTCTGTCCTTGCTAGCTTTAAATCCTGGTGAAGATTTTTCTGTTTTAGATATGAAAATCTGTTAGGTAGACGTTTCCAAAATAACCCAGTCTCTTCAACATTAAAGACTTGTTTCGGATCATAGCCACCTTCATGAATTTTTCTGTTTTAGATATGAAAATCTGTTAGGTAGACGTTTCCAAAATAACCCAGTCTCTTCAACATTAAAGACTTGTTTCGGATCATAGCCACCTTCATGAATTAATGCTTTTAACTCTGTCGGGTAGCGTTCTGCAGTAGTTAAATCAGCGCTAGCTGCTTCGCCTTTAAGAGCAACGCTGTGCAAATCTGCTTGAACCTTGAATCTCTCAAACCAGCCCTGACTAGCTTCAAATGTTTCATTCTTGTCTGTATTACTACCACTAGCATTATCGTTGGATACTGCTATACTTTTTATGTCATCAAATAAGCTTTTTGCTTTCGTCTGAATTACCATTTTACTTAATGGTATTTTCCGCGCAACTTAATTTTCAATCCAAATAGAAAGCAAGGACTCCATTTTGATGATCAAAGCACTCCTTGTCCGGGTCATCGTTTTAGCACCTAATGATGTTTGCAGATTTTGCAACCTCTCTTATTTTATCCCCATCTCGATCTCTAATAGTTCTGACAGTTGTTGCAGCCAGACCAACAGCCTTTGCTATCTCCACAGCTTTCTCTCCCTTATCAAATCGTCGCAGAATATCTAATTTTGTCTCCAAGCTGATAGTTTTTTTTTTATTTTTGGTAATTCTACCAGCAGCGCCCTTTCCACTCATTTGGCTAAAAAAATTACAAGTGTATGTAACAAAATTAATATAACTCTGCCAATAAATAAATTGGAAAAATATTTACCTTTTTTGTAACCAGAAAAAACTCGTAAAAATTTATAAAAATGTATTACTCTCTTTTAAAAAAAGCACAACACACTAATTGAAACGTTACAAAAAGCACAAAACACTACATAATTGAAACTGAACTCTAAAATTAGCAAAACAAAGTGAAAATAAAACTGTTTTAAAATTGCGTTGATTTTCGGTTAGAAAGGGAATCCCCGAGTTTTGATGGCATGGCACAATTAGAAACAAAAGTGGTGCCATCTTTTAGAAAAAAAAATTCGAAAAATTTCAGAAGAAAAATTAAAGACTCGAACCTAAAACAACGCAACCTCGAAAATCTAACGACGCACAGTGAAAATTAATACTAATTAAGCAGCGACGCAACTTTGAAAAAATGCAAAACGAAACGACGCAAAGCGAGGTATTGGTGTAGAGAGTGATGAAAATTTCAAAATGACGTGTATATTTTAAAATTTACTTTCTTCGCAATTTTCGACTTATTTGCTAAAATTTATATTTTTAAAATGTCTGATTTATTTTCAAAACTTCACTTTCTCCGGAAAATTTAGATTTTTCCAAAATACGTCTTTTTTTCAAAGTTTCGCAATATTTTTCTACTTTTTCTGAGATTGTCACCTTTTTTTATTTTGAAATTCTGGAAGTTTCTACTCAATATTCATAGATTTCTCATCCTTTCGACCTCTATTAAAAAATTTGACTTTTTCTAACATTACGCAAAATTGAACTTTTTTAATACATCTCGACTTTTCTCAAAACTCCAGTTAACTACTTCCCATTTCGGGGAAGCCCAATGCTGTGTGCAATTTTCAGAAATCCCACTATTCCAAATCAGTGGCGGCTCGCAGCCACAATTAATGGGGGTGCCGCGACAATATTTAGCGTTTTAAAATATTTAAAATTTCGAATGAAAATTTCGACATTTCAAAACGTTACTTTTCGAAAATTTTAGTCATTTTCCAAAATTTAAAATTTTTGTAAAACTTAAAAATGTTGACTATTTGTTAATTTCATTATTTTCAAAATTTTGACCTTTTTCGCAAAGTGTCGATCCTTTATTTGAAAATTGTAATTTTTTTCAAGTCAGACATTTCTCAAAACCTTTTACTGAAATTTTTGACTAATATTTCATAAAATTTAGACTCCATTTCAAAACTTCGACTTTTTTTTTAAATTTCGACTATTTTTAAAAACTTGGCTTTTTTTTGAAAAGTTCAAAATTTTTAAAATTTTATTTATACATTTTTTTAAACATTTCCAATTAAATCTTCGACTTAAAAGAAAAGATTCTTTTTTAACTTGAACTATTGAAAATTTCGACTTTTTTTAAAATTTTACCTTTTCAAAATTTCAACTTTTTTGATAATTACGAAATTTTCGATAATTTTGAGTTTTCTCCAATATTCAAAAAAATTCAGATTCTTTGAAAATGTAATTAAAAATTCTGCAATTTATTTTAAATGTCGATATTTTTCCAAAAATTCGTTTTTCATTCACATTCCCAAAATGATCGAAAATGTCGACCATTTTAAAAGTTGAAAACGTTTTTCGAAATCCTTATCTTCTTTTGAAAATTTGACTTTCTATGAAAATTTCAAAATATTTTGGGATTTGACTTTTTTTAAAAAATTTTACTTTTCTGATAACTTTAGCTTTATTTTTTAAAAGTGGTAATGTTTTTCTTGTTAACTTTACATTTTTTAAGAAAAATTTCGTAATAAGATTCGAATTTAAAAAAATTAATAACAAAAATTTCTATTTTTAAAGTTGTGCAAAGTTTTGAAACAAATTAAAAAAAAACTTATATTTTATATACAAATAAATTGCCAAAATATGAATTTTAATCACAAAAAATTGGCTTCAATCCTTATCTTCTTTTGAAAATTTGACTTTCTATGAAAATTTCAAAATATTTTAAGATTTGACTTTTTTTTAAATTCTACTTTTCTGATAACTTTAGCTTTATTTTTTAAAAGTGGTAATGTTTTTCTTTTTAACTTTACATTTTCTGAGAAAAATTTCTTTATACCATTCGAATTTAAAAAAATTAATAACAAAAATTTCTATTTTTAAAATTGTGCAAATTTTTGAAACAAATTTAAAAAAACTTGTATTTTATATACAAATAAATTGCCAAAATTTGAATTTTAATCACAAAAAATTGAATTCAAGCTGGAATATTTGATTTTTGAAATTTCTCTGGAACTTCAAAATTACTAGAAAAAAATTAAATTAGAACAGTAAATTGGTAATGAATTTTTTTCAAAATTTTAATTAATTTTAATTTCGAAATTTTGAGACTCTTCTAAAAATGTTGACTCTTTTTCTCCAAAATTTCATTAAT
This sequence comes from Dastarcus helophoroides, assembly GCA_028583605.1. Taxonomy (NCBI): domain Eukaryota; kingdom Metazoa; phylum Arthropoda; class Insecta; order Coleoptera; family Bothrideridae; genus Dastarcus; species Dastarcus helophoroides. Next base: position 7,678,540 of record CM053335.1, read on the forward strand.
TTCCACTTTAAAAGTCGAAATTATAAAAATATTTTTGACAATTAATTTATTTAAAAAAAATCTTTTTTTTTTCTTTAATTCCGAAACTATTATTTTTTTTGAAAAATGTTGTTTACTAATAAGAAACTTTTTTTAGAAATATTATTTTCTTTCTCTTGAAATTTTGAGTTTAATTCTTAAATTTCGATCTTTTATTTATCGAAATTTGAATTTTAAATTTGAACTTGAGAATTTCAAGAATTTCTAGAAAAATTGGAAATTCCGATTGAGAGTTTTCTTTGGTCCTACAGTAGTAGTAATTTTTTAGAGAAATGTCAAATTGTAAAAAAAGTTTGAAATTGGCAAGGTTCATTTTTTCTTGAAATTTCAATATTTTTCCCAAATTTTTCTTATTTTTATGCAGATTTGAAGTTTACCCTAAACTTATACTTAACAATTTTTAGTTTCTTAACAAAATTACAAAATAAAATAAACTTTAAAATATTAAAATTTCGTTAAAAAGCTTTTAAATTCTCAAAACAAATTAGAGAAAAATCAAAATTTCTACAAGAAAAAATATTTTAAAGATAAAATCTCCAGGAAAAGTCGAAATTTCAAAAAAATTCTTTGAATAAAATGTTTGGAGAAAAACATAAATTGCATAGGAAAAAAAAGGCAAAATGTCTTAGAGAAAAAATCGAAATTTGAAGAAAATATGATAATCCTTACAAAAAAGTCGAAATTTTTTGTTTCCTCAATATATTGAAATTTTTATAGAGCTTTTCTAAAAAAATCGAAATATCTGAAAAAAAACTCAAAATTTTTAAACAAAATGAAATTTGAGGTAAAAAGTCCAAGATACCGTATTAACTTATTTTTTAGAGATTTGGTAAAATGCGAGATGAGTTAGTTGGATTTAGATTTTTTCTTGAAATTGTAATTATTTTCTCAAATGTTGACATTTTCAAAGAAATTTGAGGTTTTTGTTAACATTTTAATTCCTGCTCGAAATATTGATTTCTTTCTCAAAACTTATACAAAAACTACTTTTTGAAAATGTGATTTTGATCTAACGAAATGTAAATTGTAGAATTTAGTGCATAAGAAATGTTTCTAGAAAGATCTGATAAGGGGAAAACTGCCGCGATAACGAAGCAAACGGCAGGTAAGCGTTCCCGAAATTTCGGCAAACGATAAACCTTATCTGCCGGATTGTTCTAGAACCTGGAAGCCAAAACTATATAAAGCGGCCAGCTCTCCCTCGAGTCAGTCAGTTAGACTCAGTGTAATTAGTGAGTTAGTAGAAGTCAATAAATAATAAGTGAGTTAATTGTTCAATTGTGGTGATCCAAGTTTAGTTTAGTAATAAAGTGGGTATTATTTTCAATTCACGTGTGAATCGAACCGATAAGCGCGTAACAATAGGTTTTTAAATGTCGTAACCTTGCGAAAGAAACCGAAATTTTCTATAAAAAGAAATCAGAGAAAATTTAAAATTTCTACAAAAAATTGTGTAGTGAAAAGTGTTCAGAAAATTTTGAGAGAAAAACTCATACGCGAAACTGGGGGAGCTGCAGTTCCACAGTGCCTATACGCCAGCCGCCACTGTTCCAAATAAAGTGTTAAACCGAAACAACGCTAAACGAACCAACGTTAAACGGGATCTTACTGTACATATATTTCTTAAATTTTGACTTTTTCTCGAAAACGGAAAGCGAATTCAGAAAATCGAACTTTAACTTTAAGTAAGAAGTTTTCGAAAAAACCTAATTTCGTCAAAACTGTTTTCTTTTCAAAAATTTTAATTTGGCCAAAATTTGCCGTTTCTGAAAATATTTCAAGTTTGATGTTTTAAACATTTCTATTTTTTTCAAATTCCCCCTTCTCCCCATTGATTCTTTCTCCCACTGAAGCAAAGACATATGTTTTTTTTAGACAATCTTGTTTATTAATTGTTTGTTCAAGTAGCATTTTAACCGAGTAACGAAACAAAAACAAACGTTACTCGATTGAATGATTCAAAAAGAGTTTTATAAATTATATATACAATATAATGAATGGAGGAAATAATAATAATTTGTTAGCTACTTTTTCTACATGAATTGTGTTGTAATTTTCTTATTTGTTATGTAAATAAAAGATAATGAAAAAAGTATACAGGAGTAAAAATTATAGGAATATGTCTTAGAGGACTATGTACCTTATTTTAATCTGTGACAATTCCTGCCACACACATACAGCTTCTTCTGTACCAGTAGTTGCATATATGCTTAGGTATAAATTTTGTTAATTAAAGTAGACATAAACTATGACTGTAAAATGAATGAATTAGATAATTAAATGAATTAAAAACATGAATAACTTTAATTATAACAGAATAAAATTGCATTTTATATTCTTACAAACTATTTTTTTTTCCAATTTTTTTATTTTAAAATTCGTCGTTTTCTTTCTAAATTTCGCCATTTTTCAGAAATTTTTTTAAAAATTTCGACTTAAAAGTCGATTTCCTGCAAATTTCGAGTCGTTTTTGAAAAAAATCAAACATTTTCTATAAACGTCAAAGCAATTTTTGGTAGGGGGTAGACTTATGGTTTCGCGTGATCATCTTCTTGCATTATCAACATGCTCCAATGTTAACAGCATATTTTACTGTTATGGGTCCGCGTCACCATCACGCATTACTATCATGCGTTACCAACATGCTCTAATGTTAACAGTATATTGTAGTGTTAATGTCAGGTCAATGAAAAAATCAAATTTCGAAAAAAGTCCAAATTTAGAAAAATATCAACCCTCTAAATAACCACATCTTTTAAAAGTCAAAATGTCCAAAAAAATCAAAATTTTATCCAAAAAGTGTATCAAAAAGAGGAATTTTTAAAAGACCGGATTTTTTTCGAAAAATTTAAATGTTGAAAAAAGTAGAGGTTTTAAGGGCAAAAATTTCAAAAACAAATCGAAATTTTGAAAGACATTCCAGATTTTCAAAAGTCGAAATGAGACGTGATTGACTTGTTTCGCTTGTTAAATTTTGTGTTTAAATTTGCAAAAAATTCAAAAGATCTAGATAAGGTCGAAATACAAAGTTTAAAAATTTGGGAATGCAGTTAAAGTTACAATTTTCTGAAAATTAATTTTATTTTTATAAATTCCCGTTTAAAAAGAAGAAATTTTTCGAAAATTTGTCATCTATGAATTAAAATCTTATTAGACAGCTTTGGCAATGTCTGCTTGTTGGACACGCAATACAACACCGGCAGGAACGCCCCTGATTTCAACTCAAATTTATTTCCGCTGAATCTCATGTTTTCAACGGGAATTCGACAATATTTATTAATTTATTGTTACCAAGAATCCATTCATATCCTCAATGCAGTCAAATAGATACTTTTCTTATCCAGGATTTTGATTTTAACTTTTTGAGCAACTCACAACAAATTTTTATCCATGTGAATCCAGCTTTATATTTCAGCTCTTTAGCAATATATGTACTGAGTAAATAACACGAATTGTTTTCAAAATTGCCTTTTACTCAAAATTTGCGGTCTTTTCGTAAAAGTAAAAATTTTGATATTTGGTAAGAAGACAGAAATTCAAAAAAAATGTCCTTAGAAGTTTCGACTGTTTTTCTTTAAATTTTCTGGAATTTGTTTTTCAAAATTTCGACAATTATCTCAGTATTGGACATTTTCTGACGCTATTGTGGAACATGGTGGTAGCTTGTCCTCCCCTTGACTCAGGATATCATAAAAAAAATATTTACCCCAAAATGTTCAATTTTTTTTTAAATTTCGGCTTCTTCCCTGAAATCTCGACTTTTTCTCAAAATTATCAAAAATGGTTGAAATTTCGACAAAATTTGACTTCTAGGAGATTTCGATTTTCGACTTTTTTTCAAAATTTGTTTAAGTTTTTAGAACTTTCGATTTTTAACTTGCCATTCTTCGTTTTCTCAAAACCCGTCGTTTTTAGAAATTCAAATTCACAATTCAGTTCTTAATGTTTCTGGAAATCTCAAGTTTTTGCTCAAAATTTGACTTTCTGAGCACAATACAGGATATACTTCTTGATAGAAAAAGAACTACTAAAAGTGCTCGACCTTTCGCCCCTCATCGTAGGGCGCTCCTTCGGGAACAAAGAAATAATAAATGAAAAATAAAATGCACGGAAATATACAAAAATGAAAAATGAAAAAGACCAATTTCAAAACATCAGAGCACGGTAACTCAACCATACCAGAGGCGAAACTCTTTTGAATTGAAAATTGGTACAAAGGATAAGAAAGTTTAGACAGAAGACCACGGTGCTTTGAACGAATAGTGGGGTATCCTTTGGGAGTGGATTAAACTTAAAAATAAAAAAACTTGAAATTTTGCCTCTTTTTAAAATTTCGATCCAAAAGTGGACATTTTGACATCAGCGTCAAAATTTTAGATTGAATGCTCAATATCTTAAAATTTCGACCTTTAACTTAAAAATTTGACAATTTTTTTTCGAAAATATTGTAACGCAATGTAAATAGATGAAATAGGATTTAGAATAGAATTGTAGAATTTATTAAATAAAAAAAGTTTCTAGAAGGTTCTGATAAGGGGAAAGCGGCCGCGATAACGAAACAAACAGCAGATAAGCGTTCCAGAAATTTTGGCAAACGATAAGCCTTATCTGCCGAAAAGTTCTAGAAGCCGGGGGCCAAAACTATAAAAAGGCAGTCAGCTTTCCCTCGAGTCAGTCAGTTAGAATCAGTGTAATCAATGGGTTAGCAATTAGTAAATAAGTAGTGAGTTACTGTTCAGTTGAAGTGGGCCGAGTTAATTTAGTAATAAAGTGGGTCATATTCGATAAGTGTAATCAATTCGAACCGATAAGCCCGTAACAATATTTACATTTTCCTTGAACTTTCAAATCTAACTACTAAATTCGAAGTTTTGTTTTTAGAAATTTCTACTTTTTTAAAATTTTTCAATTTCAGTTTTTTTTAATTATTCAAGGTTTCAAATTAAAATTTTAATTTTTTCAAATTTTTTTATTATTCCCTTAACTCAAAATGTATATAATTTTGGGATCATTGTCAAATTGTTAGATATTTAAGCTACAATTTCAACTTTAAGGTCATACTCCTTTCTAAAATTTATTCTTTGAATTCATTTCGACCTTAAACTTGAAGGTTTTATAATTTTATAATGATTTCAAATCATTTTCTATCATTTTTACAAAAATTGGTCCTTTTTCGGAAGCATTGAATATTTTCTCGAAATTCAAAATTTAATCCTTACTTTTTCCAAAAAATTTCGACATTAATCTTGATATTTTCTAGACTTTACTTTAAAATTTCAGGTGTAATCTCAAAATTTCGATTTATTTTTCGTATATAAACTTAAAACTTAATCAAGCTTATTTCGAAATTTTTTTTTTCGACTTTTTTCTAGAACTTACGAATTTTAGTTTTATAAAAATAATGTTTTTTGGAAAGTTCCATTATATTCTCAAATTTTTATTTTTGGTTTTTACGTTTTTCCCAAAATTTAGACGATAAACTCTGAATTTTGACTTTTTCTGGAGATTTTCACTTATTTTGAAATTTCAACCTTATGAAATGTTGACTTTTTTTTAATAACTGCATTTAAAAGTAGAAATATTTTGTTACTTTCTTCAAGAACAACAAAAAATGATTACAAACTCAAATTCTAGACTTCTCGAAAATTTAAGTTTTTAATCGAAAAAGAAAAGATAAAATTGAAAAATTTCCCTGTTTTTCTAAATTTAAATTGCAAAATTGAATTTTCGAGATTTTTGTAAAATTAAATTATGGTTTCCCTGGGAACTTCTTTGTGTCGTTCTCAAATTCCTAGATCCAAATATTACTTTAAAAAACGGATTCACAGAATTAAAAATCTTGAAATTTCACCTTTACTGATAACATTTTCTCCCAAACCCTGACAATTTTCTTGTAATTCCATCTCTCTGAAGATGACAGCTTGGCTATCGAAATGCGTTAGGTCATCGTCTGTTGTGTTTTTTAATCTTTCTTGGTTTGAGGGGACAAGATTTGTATTTCAATTTTTGAAATTTCTAGATTTGAGAAAAGTTATTCGTTCAAATTGTGAGTTTGAAGTGGATTTTTTAAGATTAAAGAATTTAGATCAAAGTTAATACAGGAAAAAATGGAAATTTAGATATTAAAATTAATATGTATTTCAATTTTTACAATTCCAATTCGACGTTTCGCTCACCATCAAAGAGGACTTCTTCAGGAACAAAGAAAAGAAAACAATAAATAAAAAGGGAAATTTAAGGGAATATGCAAAAATGAAAAGGCCAATTTCAAAACATCAGAGCATGGTAACTCAGTATGTCCACCATACCAGAGGCGAAACACTTCCGAATTGAAAATTGGTACAAAGGATAAGAAAGTTTAGACAGAAGAGCGCGGTAACTCAGTATGTCCACCATACCAGAGACGAAACTCTTCTGAGAGGAAGAAAGAAAGGGAAACTTTATATACCATTTGTCTGCGCGATCACTCCCGAAGATTTCCGATGGTTGGTTTCCAGATGGAGGAAAGCATGTAACCGTCGTCTCTGTTGAGGTTTTTGGGGAATTTTTGGATTTCAATGGCCTCGCGTATCTTTCTATTAGTGTAATTGGGAATATTGGATATAATTGAAATATTATCAAAAAGAATCTTATGTCCGATCTTATGTTGATGTTCCGCAATGGCTGACTAAGAAAATAAACCAGACTCATGACATCTTTGGTGCTCGAATATTCGCGTCTTAAATTATCGCCCCGTTTTTCCAATGTACACTGAACCACGAGAACAAGAAACCCTGTACACACCATTAAAACGAAAGGATGAAATTTTATCTTTGGGAGACGGGAGAAGCTGTTGGATTTTTGAGGACGATGCAAAAATGGCTTTAATGTTGCGTTTTCTCAATAACTTTCCGATTTGATCTGTTACTCCGTGAACATAAGAAAAAAAGGCTTTAGAAGAAATTATTGAATTTTGTGGTGAATTTTTGTCCTCCGATTTGTAACCTCCGCAACAATGGTTGTGACAAATGCCACAACCATTGAATAATAAAAACGAACGAATAAAAAGATGTCACTTTTCGGAAATTTCAACTTGTATTTAAAATGTTGCCTTACTTTTCCAAATTTTTACTTTTATTTCAAAATACGATGTTTTATGGCTCTAGGAATATCAAAATACCGGGTGTTTTTTTTAGTTGGGAGGTTACCTTTATATGGACTATCACTCATTATAAAGGTAAACTGATTTTGTTGATATTGCTAATCGGAACTAAACTACCTTTCAAAAATATTTTCAACTTCCTCCCACTTCCGGTTATACCGGAAGTAGACATCAACTTTCTTATTTTAAATAGCAACCCCCAAATTTTATATTTTATTTAAATTCTACGTAGAAAAATAAGATGAGTTTATGTATACATGTTTATTGCTATCTTTGGTAGTTTTTAAGATATTTCAATTTTTCGGAAAAAACTGACCGAAAAGAGGGTTATTTTGACTCTTTGTATCTTTTTTATTATTTGCAATAAAAACATGAAATTTAAGTTGAAGTTATGAAATATTATGGAGACTATAATAACGTAATCAAGTTTTACATTTATTACACGGGGTGATGGAAATTTTGTGATCTTTATTGTTTTTGTTTTATTCAAAAAAACTCTGTTTTTTTAAATAGGAACTATGTGTTTTTTAAACATTTTTGAATTCCTCACGTAAAAAGAAGAAAAATGTTATATGACTAATTTTTTAAAATTCTGCACCGTTACAGAGATATATTGCAAAATGAAAAAGAAAAATATATCTTTTTTTTTTAGTAGCAGTCAACAAAATTTTCAAAAAAAAACACAATCACAAGGCTTAAAAATTTTAGGCCAAATAATATTTAAAAGATAACCGTACAAGAAGAATAAGTTTTTGGCTAATTGTTAGAATACTTACTGAAAAATGTTTAGGTAGCCACGAATGTAAGTTTCGTAAAAATGGTTTGTTAAACAGACTTCTCATTTTTGGAGTAATCAAAATCAACAACAAATGTTCAAGAAAATTCGTCCTTTAACTGTTATGCTGTTAGATTAGAACTCAGGATTTTTAAGAGTTAAATTTTACAATGAAAATCAAAATGGAAATTTTTTAATAATTTTTTTTTACGACTACTGCATGACAAGCATATTGCTAGGAACAATCGGATGTGCTTAAAAACGTTACTCAATTCGAAATCTTAAAATATGTCTTTAAATGTATTGAAAGAGAAGATCGCTCTTGTTGTTCTTGATGTAAATTTTTTGTCAATTATTTTTGTTTTCTATTACTTATTATGATTAATTCTTCAAGCTCTTATTGCCCACAGTTAATTTCCTACTTGAACAAACAAGAAATGTTTGATTTTTTTTATTTTGAGATTTATGTAAAATACCTCTGTAACGGCACAAAATTTTAAAAAATAAGTTATATAACTTTTTTCTTCTTTTTATGTGAAGAATTCAAAAATGATTAAAAAACATATAGTTCCCATTTAAAAAAACAGAGTTTTTTTGGATAAAACAAAAACAGCAAAGATTATAAATTTTTCATCACTCTGTATAATAAATGTAAAATCTGTTTACGTTATTATAGTCTTTATAATATTTCCCGACTTCAACCCAAGTTTCATGTTTTTACTGCAAATAATAAAAAAGATACAAAGAGTCAAAATAACCCTCTTTTCTGTCATTTTTTTTTGAAAAATTGAAATATCTTTAAAACAATCAAAGATAGCGGTAAACACGTATTCATAAACTCACCTTATTTTTTTACGTAAAATCCAAATTAAACATAAAATTTGTGGGTTGCCGTTTAAAATAAGAAAGTTGATGTCTACTTCCGGTATAATCGGTAGTGGGGGGAAGCTGAAAATATTTTTAGAAGATAGTTTAACTCCGATTAGTCCCATCGACAAAATCAGTTTGCCTTTATAATAAATAGTATTCCATATAAAGGTAACCTCCCAACTAAAAAAAACACCCGGTATATATAATATTAAAATTTTTCTTGAACTTTTGATTATTCCAAATTCGTTTAATCTTTCTAAATTTCTTGCAAATTCAACTTTTTTTACGGAAATTTAAATACTACGTCAAAATTAAAATAAAAAAGTAATGAATTGGAACAAAATACTTTTGAAAGTTGAGATTGAGGTCCACAGATCCACCAGACTAAAAGTTGAAATTTGCAACTTTGACTTTCAGCTAAGGATTTAAGTTTGTATATGATTTACGAATCATCTGACCGAACAACTGAATCTTCAGTTTCCTCAAATTTATTACTTTTTTCCACGAATTTCAATTTTAGATTAAATTAGTAATGAAAAATTATGGTTCACCAGTGAAAATTTGATAAATAATACGAATATTTTGTTCTCATATGCACCCATAATTCTAGAAAAGGACAAATTATTGTACGCTAATAATCGATTGAAGAATCAATTAAATGCAGTATTCTTCAATACAATAAAACAACAACCGACCACAATATTCCCATAAAGAAGGTAAATCATGTAATAGAATTAAAATGCATAATATGCAATAACTTTAAATTCCATAAAATATTACCTTTTAAAAACTAGTCTCAGAGGTAGGGGTTACGACATATAAACAATATGTACCTCCAAAGGGAGTTCAAGGTTTTACAATCTGTTTATATATAAACGTTAGGGGTATGAACTTTTAGTTAAACAAAAGTTTACATAGTTTACAAGAACCATGAAGGTAAGAAGCTTCTTTTTACAACTTGACGCAGATAAATTCACAAACGATATTCTATTACGAAATTGTGGAAACATCCAAATTTGATCTAAAGGGAAACTTCAAAATTTAAAGACAAAGCATTTTTTTAATAAGCACTGCAAAAAGTTTGAGTACATTTTGAATGACCATGTGACTTTAGAGAAAGAAGTATTCTATGTAACCACATCCATTTTTTGCATTAATTTCATATTTCTTTGTTTCAAAGATATAATTGTAACTAAAACACGAAGTACTTAACTTTATTGTTGGTCTGATGCACAATTTTAAGGTTCTTGTTTAAAAATTAACAGACAGCTCCGTTTAGTTCATAATAATATAATATACGACTTTTGTTTTAATAACTGATAAAGTTAAGTCACTTAATATTTTGAAATAACTAAAAAATCCTCGATTGTTTCACGACCATGTGCGAAGTTATCTTGTGGTGGTGCTATTCGGTTTAAGTAGCATATTAATTCCGCTGAACTTGCCTATTACACGTTATTACTGATCGAAGAATTAATAAATTTACAAATGATTGAACTGCAGTGCAGAAAAAATCACAAAACTGAAACAGAAATGAATGGAACTAACAAGGCGAGAAAACAACTTGCAACTGTAATACCATTAATTAAATCATTTTTATCAGAAATCGACAAGACTTTAAAAATAATTTGCTTTAATATATTCCTCTTTTAAATATCCCACAGAATTCCTTAAGCTTAGAATAGCTGCGGGCTTCTAATTTTTTTTTAAATAATAGCTTTTCATTGTTACTGCTAACCTACGGGATCCGGCATATGTGTGGCACACTGGCTGTAACTTAAACCTTTTTTATAAAGGATATCTCAAATAAACCTTTTTTCGTTGTTTGCCACTTTCCGGTGACCTTATTATTTTTTTTTTGTTCGCTTTATGATAACTAACTTTAAATTTTTAAATGACACTCGGCTTGTTTTTTGGAATCAACATGTTTATCTGCATTCGCTGACATCACTCTGTACAGGGGTTAGCTGTGGAGAATTTCGAGAAATAATAATAAGCACATAATTTTATTGATTCTCATTCTTAATTTTTTAGTGTTATTTTTCAACACATTCAAGCAACTAAAATAACATTGTTACTAGAAATAAACTTAGGCACACTTACACAAATTTCATTTTGGTTATGTACTTACTATTAGTTTCCGAATTTCCTTTTCTTGTCTTGCTTTTCCTTGTTCTTTGTTCTTGCTGCAAGAGCAAAACAAGAAATTTGTGAGCAAGAACAAGACAAAACAAGAAGTTCTTTTATTAGAAGCAAGATTTTTTTTTCCCAAAATTAGCAAGAAGCAAGATTTCTTGCTTTTTTAATATTTTCTTAAAATAAGCTCTAGAACAGTGTTCCTGGTGCCCTTTTCAAATAAAAATTTGAAAAAAATTGAAATTCCGGAACACGTCAGAATTAAAAAGAAAAAGTTCAGTACAGGATATACTTCTTTCGGGATTGGACCGTGTCATAGAACTACTAAAAGTGTTCACACTTTTAGTAGTCCAATCCCGAAAGAAGTATATCCTGTACTGACTCTGGTCGTTGAAGCTTTCGTTATCAAAAAAAAATGCAGTGTTGGATTTTTCTCAAAATGATACTCCTTAAATATGCAAAATAAAAAAAATTCTTTCTAAATTTTGATTTTTTTTCTCAGAAATTTTGAATGTTTCCTCAATTTCCTAGTTTTATTCTCTAAATTTGAATTTTTATTTCGATATTTTGATTTCTTCTCAAAATTAGAATTTTAACCACAAAATTCTTACGTTGACTCAATTTTTTCCAAACATGACTTGACTTTATTTATTGTCTCCAGTAAATTTAGCTCAATTTCGATTAACTATTGAAATTTGGAATTTTAATCTAAATAAGCCATTTCATCGCCATCTATCCTTGTTTCTGCACCCTACTCGTGGTCCTGTGAAGGTATAATGGGGTTGCCTTTTGCGAGTGGATTAAACTTTTAAAAAAATTGTACTTTAAATTTAGAAAATTTAGAAAACATTTTCTTAAAGAACTTCGGAAACAAAGTCGAAAGTTTAAACTTAAGGTCAAAAAAGTCGACTGACTGAAGTGGAAAATTGAATACAAAAATTACCCTAATTTAAAATCGAACATTAAGAAAAAAAAAGTTAAAAATTTGTGAAAAAACTCGAAAAGAATATTAAAATTTTCAATGTTAACGTAAAATTTTTGATTTTACATTTATAGAATTTTTACAGCATTTTGAATTTTCCAGATCTGTTTTTTTTTTCAAAAATCTTGAACCTTTGTCCAAAAGTTTTCACTTTAATATTTTTTCGGACTTTCAAACATTTTTACTACATATATTATAGCATTTTTAGGAACAAAACCTATATTTAAGGGTAATTTCGAAAAATTCGACTTTGAAATTAAAATCTTAACTGAAAAATTTTAATTTTATCATCAACTTTCGATTAATTTGAAATTCCAAAAAAAGTTCAAAATGTCTAATTAAAAAATTGTTTAAACACTGAGTGTTCTCTCGCAATTTGTAATTTCTCGAAACTTTATTAAAAAAATGTTAAGTTTTTCTCGAAAACTCCAAAATCTCAAAAAAATGGAAATTTTAAGTATAAACTGAAATTTTGAAATTTGAACTTTAAAATTTGAAATTTAAAATTTGAAATTTTAATTTTATTATCAAATTTCGATAAATTTGAAATTCCAAAAAAAGTTCGAAATGTCTAATTAAAAAATTGTTTAAACGTTGAATGCTCTCTCGCAATTTGTAATTTCTCGATTCTCTATTAAAAAAACGTTGAGTTTTTCTCGAAAACTCCAACATTTCAAAAAAATTGAAATTTTAAGTAAAAACTGAAATTTTGAAATTTGAACTTTAGATTTCGCGAAAAAGATAGATATTCCAAGAAAAAAACAGAAAATTTTTACTAAAACACTGTTTTCCATGTTCAGTGTTTTCTCTAAATATCAGTTTTTTCTCGAAATTTTGGGTCTAAATTTAAAAGTTAAAGTTGAAAAAGATTATGCTTTAATTTTATTTTTTCCGAAATTTGGATTTTCATTTAAATATTTCCTATTTTTCAATAAATTTTGGATGGGTTTTCGTTTTGAGAGCTCACATTTCCAATTTATGGTTTTCTTTTGTATTCACATTTTTTATACATGATGTACTTTTTAAATTGTTCGTGTTGCAATTAATTCTGAATTTATTTTGTTGTCGCTCATGAGCAAAATAAATAGGCCAGCAAGAACAAGAAAAAACAAAACTCTTGCAAGCAAAACAAGAATCAAACCAGCGGGAAATTGGCAAGACAAGTCAATCAACTGCTTGCCTTGCTTAGCAAGACAAGACAAGAATTTACATAGTAAGACAAGAAATCTTGTTTGGTGCATCAGTACTTACAATTAGAGTGGGATTTAAACAGAAAATTTTCAGTAAAATGTTGAAATTAAGAAAAACTTCCAAACTTGTTTTTTTAATTCTCCTTTCGAAGGCAACTTAATGTAAAATACCAAGTTTAATTCCGAGTTTACTCACAAATTTGTTTAAAATAAGTAGAAATTTCAAAAAATACTGGAAATTTTAATATAATTCGTGTCTTAGGTCAAAATTTCGAGAAAAAATGAACCATTGAGATCAAAATCGATTTTTTTAAAAAAATTGCTAATACATTGAAAAAACCTTTAATTTTCAAAATTAAAATAAAATATGTCAAGCTTAAATCGGAATTTTCTAAGGAAAGTCGTTATTTTTAGGAAAGTCGTTATTTTTAGGAAAGCATGGAAATTGACACTACAAATTTCTGGAAATTCTAAATGAAAATTTTGGCTAAAACATAAGTTTAAACTCGTAATTTTAAGAAACCAAAGGTATACATCTTGAAAGACACTTGAATTGCACTTGAAATTTATATATATTTTAAAAGAAATGTCAAGAAAAAAGTTGAAGTTTCGACATCAGTCACAACTTCAAGAAAAAAGCCAAAATTTCGAAAAAAAGTTTTGCTTTTAACATGAACATTTAAAGATCAACGTAACAAATGTCCAGGTGAAACTGACATTTTTTTAAAGACAGATTGAAATTTCAAGCAAAACTGTAAATTGAAAATATTAAAATTTTCGAAATTTTAAATTTAAAGTAATTTTAAGAAAGATAGTCATAATTGTAAGATCAAACTAGAAATGTTGATGTTGCAATCGAAATGTTATTAAGTAGATTTTTTCAGAAAGAGTCTTGAAGGCTAGTAGAAAATCAAAATTTTGAGAAAAAAATAACCGTCAACCGATTGGACTTTATTTAAAAAAAACAGGTTCGAGTTCCAGAAGGAATCCGAAAGTTCAAGAAGAAAGCTGATATCCTTTAAAAACTAAATATTAAGAAAGAAATACTTAATATAAAAAGGAAATTTCAAAAAATGTCAAAATAAGATCTAGAAAATTGTTAACTTAAAGTATTTTTAGGAAAGATGGTAACAACTAATTTTTTGTAAAGGATCGAAATTTTTAGAGATATATTTAACAAAAAATGTAAAGTTTCGAAATTTCTGTGAGACAGAACGAATTTTTAAGGTTGGTACACACTCGTAGATAAAATCACACGACTGTCTATAGACAAATAGATGCATTTTATCTATAGACAGTCCCAAACAAATCTCAAAATGGTTTAGGGGCTTTATCAGGCGTTCACACCTGTCCAATTCAGCCAAACTAGTTTCCGAGACACCATATCAAGCGAGACATCCTGTGGAATTGCTCCTTATTCGTAGGGAGTTATGGAACAAGTTATTTGTTTCTCATTTTTTTATAGACAATCGCAGATTGCAGGATTTGGTCTATAGACACAAATTCCCCAATTTTGTTGCTAGTGTGTACTAGGCATTAGTTCTAATCTAATAAAGTCGAAATTTTCAGATAAGTGAAATTCGTTGCCAGGGAGAATTTTCCCCGATAATTACAATTTATCCTCATTTAAAACGGCACTTCATAGCCACTTACTCTCAGTGCTCCAGTTACTCCTGTTACACTTTGCTAATAATACTAAGAGTACCAGAAAAACAATTTTTATAAAATACTGCTTTCGAATGTAATTGATCAATTTTAACTAAAATGTAACAAGTTTCAAATTTATTTCGGGAATTTTTAAAAGAAAATTTTGAGACTCGAAATTATTGAAAAAAAACTACAATCTATGAATATTTCGAATTTAAAACTCTTATTTCTCAAAAAATGGAAATCGTTTAAAATTTGAATTTGTAATTTTGATAATGATTTCAAAATTTTGGGAATGAATTAATATTTGTTAAAAAAATTTCAAGTTTCCAGGAAAATATTCGAAACGTTTAAAAAGATACTAAAGTTTTTCTTCGATTAAAGTCCAAAGAGATTAAGTGAAATTCTTTGGAAATCGTTTTCTGATTTGATAATGAAATTGTATTTAAAAAGTCATGAAAATTGCAAATTTAAATTTACAATTAGTATTTCGAGAAATTTCGAAAATAAACTGGAAACTAAAAGAAAAATGTCTATTCATTCTAAGGGGAAAATCGTAAACTTTTTTTTGAAAATTACTGGAAAAAACAGTCAATATTTCATGGGAAATGGTCGATATTTTCGGAAATCTATTGGGTTGGGTGATGTCCATTTTTTTTCAAATTTAATATATAATTATTATAATAATTATATAGTTAAAATTAATTATTATAATAAATATATATTAAATTTGAAAAAAAAATGGACATGGATATAATTAGCGACATATTTTCCATCGTTATTTATGATCTCTCAAAGTCCAAAGTTTCTTAATGTCTCTTTCGTGTAGATTCTCATGTTTCGGTTTGAAAAACGCATCCAATCAAGTTTTTAACCTATTTAACACGAAAACCATTCAAGGGCCGTTGGTATGTTTATCACATCATTACCCCATTCATATATGGCCAAAATTTCCCGAACAGATTGAGTGGTTTTGGCGCTTTCCATGTATTCTTTAAAAACAAAAAGGAACAAGTACTGAAAATGATCAATTTTATCAACTTGATAATCCATTTCAAATGAATGGAAATTCACAAATATTAAATTTACGAAACAACTATAATCACAATCTGATAGAGCAATAAGTCTTCGTTCTATTGATATATGTCATTTTTCAATGATCCTAATTATCATGCGAATTTTTAATTTACAATTATAATAAAACAGCAATTACTATACTTCGAGTGTAAAGTGGAAATTTTAAGGTAGCAAAAATTTCGGGTTGTAGCTAAAAATTTAAAAGTAAGCTTTTCGAGAAGCCGTAATTTTCGAAAAATCGGAATTTCTGAAAAACCTTAACCGAAAAGTGGAAGCTTTAGAAAAAAGTAATAAATGTGAGCCAATGCTTCTTTTTAACGTCTTCATACTTGAAATCAGATCACGGTATAATGAACCTGACTACCTGACAAATAAAAACATACAATTAACTATAACAATAATATTGCTTGTGTTCCTTATCTCGGTAGGTTTCCAGGAAGTTTGTTTTTCCATGTGAAGGTAGAACATTAATGATATTGCTATTCACCTTGGTCTTCTGCTAAAAACAGCGCAAATTCCTCCCGAGGAATTAAGAACACACCTTTCGATTTTCAACAGGCTTATTATGCCAAATAAAAATTGCAAATTGTAAACAGATGTAATTAACAATTAGCCGGGAAATTACAAATAATGAGAGAATTCTCCGCGATATACGCTTAGATAAAAATTTTAATTATCTCAGTGTAATAATAACATTTTAACTTGAATTGCAGGTGTTCTACGTGTTGGTGATCTTTACCGCCCTGGTCTTTAATGTTGCACAAGGTAAGCGCATTGTAGAACCAGAATCATCGGCATCTAGCATAATTTCGCAAGAAGTTGGCCGATAAAATGCTACTTAACATTTTTCAGCTCGAACAGATGATATATAACGAGGTTGTTGGCATCAATAATAATTGCGTTATAAGTTCGACGCCTAATTTTAATCCCAACTGGGTTTTGATAGATGCATGCATTGGGAGATAAATTTGCTTTACTGATCGTGGGTGACGCCCGAGTATAGGTTTTTTCCATCGTTTTCAAGTTTTGGTATTATTGAGTAACATGAGATGCAAAACATGGCAAAAGTCAGTCAATGCCATGGTCAGTATACAAAATTACAAATAAATAGTGATTGTAAATATATCCCAAATCTTAACATTATTCGGCAATATTCAAATAACTTTTTCCCCTAGACAAATTATGACTTTCAACTGTACAACAAAGTTTCCAAGCTGAAAAATTTAGGGATTATAAGGCAGGGGTCAGCAACTTTTTTAGGAGAGCGGGCCACTTTCAGAAAAAAAATTACGCGGGTCGCACAGTTAAAAAAAAATTTCTTGTCTGTCAAATAAAAAAAAAAGACTAAAAAAGGTTCTGACAATACTCTGACCACTAATGCCATTGAGCAAAATAACGTGATGGCTTCAAGGTACAATCCGGGGCCAGGCCAAGCTGAGCAAATGCCTAGAACGGTAAAATTGAGGATTTCGTGTCTAAATTCGCAATTTTGATTTTACAATTATTATTATTTCGTTAGTAACTAAGATTTCAACTGTTGGAAATTTCGAGTTTAACTTCAATTTTTCTACTTTTTTTGGAAATTTCGATATTCAATTTGAAGTTGTTTAGATTTTTTCTCGAAATATCAATTTTAAACAGGATATACTTCTTCCGGGATTGGACCGTGTCAAAGACCTACTAAAAGTGTTCGACGTTTCGCCCATCATCATAGGGGGCTCCTTCAGGAACAAAAAAAAGAAACAATAAATAAACAGAGAAATATAAGGGAATATGCAAAAATGAAAGAATGAAAAGGCCAATTTCAAAACATCAGAGCGCGGTAACTCAGTATGTCCACCATACCAGAGGCGAAACTCTTCTGAATTAAAAATTAGTACAAAGGATAAGAAGGTTTAGACAGAAGAGCACGTAACTCAGTATGTCCACCAAATCAGAGGCAAAACTCTTCGGAGTGGAAAGAGGGAAAGGGAAACTTTATATACCATTCGTCTACGCGATCACTCCCGAAGATTTCCGATGGTTGGTTTCCAGATGGAGGAAAGCATGTAACCGTCGTCTCTGTTTTTTGGATTTCAATGGCCTCGCGTATCTTCCTATTATAGTAATTGGGAATATTGGATATAATTAAAATATTATCAAAGAGAATCTTATGTCCGGTCTCATGTTGATGTTCTGCCATGGCTGACTGAGAAAATAAACCAAACCTAAGACATCTTTGGTGCTCGGATATTCGCGTCTTAAATGATCGCCCCATTTCTCCGACGTACACTGAACCACTAGAACAAGAAACCCTGCACACACTATTAGAACAAAAAGATGAATTTTTTTCTTTGAGAGATGGGAGGAGCTGTTGAATCTTTGAGGAAGATGAAAAAATGGGTTTAATGTTGTGTTTTTTCAATAATTTTCCGATTTGATCTGTTACTCCGTGAACATAAGGAATAAAGAATTTAGAAGAAATTATTGAATTTTGTGAAGGAAGAGTGGTAGGGTGAAGATGTCGTTTAATGACAGTTTTAATATCGTGCGATTTGTAACCATTGTTGCGGAGGTTGAAACGAATTTTGTTCAACTCGTATGAAAGATTTATCGGTTGTAAAATTGCTACAGCTCGTGAAACCAGTGAATTGATGACAGAACGTTTTTGGGAAGGGTGATGATGGGACTCTCCATACAAATAACGATTAGTGTGGGTGGGTTTTCGATAAACGGAATGAGAGTCGCGACCTTTTGGTAAACGGGTGACCAGTACGTCAAGAAAAGGAAGAGAAACGTTGTTTTCGATTTCCATAGTGAAGCTAATAGAAGAATGTAGACTGTTTAGGTGTTCCAAAAATAAATTTAGTGAATCCTTGCCATGTAGTCATACATAAATGTGTTATCTACATAACGAAGCCAAACCTTGGGTTTTAAATCTGCAGTTTCCAACGCAGTGTTTTCGAAAGGTTCCATGAAAATATTTGCTACGAGTGGGGATAAGGGGGAACCCATTGGGGAGCCGGAGACTTGTTTATAGAAGCTGCCATTGAAAGAAAAATAAGTCGATGTGAGGCACATTTCAGTTAAATCATCTAGAGAATCTGCAATCTCTTTGCCTGAAAGTAATTGATGAATTATCGTCATGGAGTCAAAAACTGGAACATTAGTGAATAGTGAAGAGACGTCAAAACTTACCAGTATGTCGTTGGGATCTAGGATTAATTCAGACAACAATTCGTTAAAGTGTTTAGAATTTAGAACGTGATGATATGTTTCCAGTATATGACTTGAGGATGTTAGATAAATATTTGGATGTATTGTAGGTAGGTGAATTTATCGTGCTGACAATGGGCCTAAAAGGAATATTGGGTTTATGAATTTTGGGGAGACCATAAAGACGAGGTGGTTTGGATTCTCTCGGAACAAGAAGTCTGAGAGAGTCTGCGGACAAATTTAAGGATTTTAGCTTGGACTTGAGTTCGGGTTCAATTTTGCTTGTTGGGTCCCAAGGAAGAGGAATATAGGATCCGTTATTCAACAGAGCGTTAATTTTAGATACATACTCAGAATTGTGCAAGATGACAGTTGCATTACCTTTATCAACCGAGAGAATAGTGATTGAAAAATCTGTTTTTAGGGTTTTAAGGGCACATCTTTCTTCTCTAGAAATGTTGGACTTTGGTGATTTGGCATGTTTTAGTATTTTTGTAGTTTAAAAACGAATAGGATCTGCTGCCTCCTTGAGGAGAGTTCTGATGGAAGACTCTACTGCACTGATTATTTCCTCAGTTGGAATTTTTCTTGGGGCGACAGCAAAATTCAGTCCTTTAGATAAGATGGTATGTTCGTTATCCGACAGTGGACGGGAAGACAAATTGACCACCGTTTTTGAAACTACACTACAAGTTTTGACCTTAGGACTTACGAATTCGAATTTCTTCTTGTGTTTCAGATTTTGTAATTCAAAAGTTTTTTCGGACTGATTATAGGATATGGCGTCGAAATGACTCCAATGTTCAACCGACAACCTACTCGATAGTTCCAGATGGAGCCCGAGCAGTTGTCGGGAGATCGAAGCCAAATCGCGTTTAATTCTTTTAATCATATCCCGAACAAGAGACAAATGGTGGACATACTGAGTTACCATGCTCCTATGTTTTGAAATTGGCCTTTTTATTCTTTCATTTTTGCATATTCCTTTATATTTCTCTTTTTATTTATTGTTTCTTTTCTTTATTTCTGAAGAAGCCCCCTACGATGGTGGGTGAAACGTCGAACACTTTTAGTAGTTCTTTGACACGGTCCAATCCCAGAAAAAATATATCCTGCACTGACTCTGGCCGTGGAAGCCTTCGTTATCATATCAATTTTAATATCCAAGTTTCCATTTATTCCTGTTTTTTGATCTAAATTCTTTAATGTTAAAATATTCGCTTCAAACTCTCAATTTGAACAAATAACTTTTTTCAAATCTAGAAATTTCAAAAATTGAAATACAAATCTTGTCTCCTGAAACCAAGAATGATTAAAAAACACAATAAAGATTACTCTAACGCTTTTCGATAGCCAAGCTATCATCTTCAGAGAGATACTAGAAATTTCCATTTTTTTCGAAGGTTTCTTTCGGACCTAATTTCCAAATTTATATTTTAAATTTTACATGATTTATATTTTAAATTTTACATGTTGAGTTAAAACTCGAAATTTTGAGAATTTTTTGTCTCTTTTGTATCAACGTTAGTTTCCCCATTTCCAATTTTTGATAACAAAATTTCTTCAATCCTAAAACTAAAAAAAAATCGAGAAAAAATTTGTTTATGTGTCTCAAGATTTTACTTTAATTCTAGAATTCAACTACTTATTCCAATACTAAAGCTCAATTGAAATTTCGACCTTAAATTGAAAATTTATAGATTGAAGTGCAACTTTTGAAAAATGTGAACATTTCTAAAAAACGTTTTTTTCCCTAAATTAAAACAATTGAAGTTTTTATCAAAAATTTGATTTACCATCAAAATAATTTGGACTTTATAGATTGAAGTGCAAGTTTTGAAAAATGTCAACATTTCTAAAAAACGTTTTTTTTTTCTAAACTGAAACAATTAAAATTTTTATCAACATTTTGATTTACCATCTAAATAATTTGGACTTCTTAAAATTAAAAATTTCGACTTAACTTAAACTGTACTTAAAACTGTACATTTTAGAAAATATTTTGTCTAAAAATTTTGTGCTTGTTCTGTACATTTTTAATTTTTTTCAAAACTTCAGATTAACAGACAAATTTTTATAGTAAAGTTAAAAACTTTTAAAAAAGTCTGGATTTCTGAGAAAACACTTTTCTTCTGTTAAAATTTTTTCGAACATTATTGACACGAACAGCTTTTTTCTCGTATTTTATCATTAATGTTTCATTTTGAAATTAAAATGAAACTTGCGGTAAAATTTTGAGTTAAAACTAGATTCTGTGGATAAAATTTTTAAAAGCAAAGTCAAAATTTCAAGAAAACTTTAATTTCGAAAGTTCCAACTTAAATTAAAAATTTAGTTTTGCCTTATTATAAAATCTTTAAAATTTTTATCGATAATTTCTACTTTCATCTAAAATTTACGATCGCAGAGTACAGAAATTTCGAATGAAATTTCTGAAATTTCAAAATTTTTCTTCGATTTCTTTTTTTTCGAGTTATTTTCAACAAATTTTAGATTATAAGTTGATTTTCCGATGTGCAAGTACAAATTTTGAAGAATGATTTATAAAAAATTAAATATTTTTTTTTAATTTCACTTAAAACGTGAGCTTTAGGAAATATTTTTTTTCAAAGTCCCTGAAATTTTACTACTGAAATAATGGTCTGTTATGCAACAATCTATTTAAGTTGTTATATTTTGTCGAGACTTAACGTAACTTTGCTGCTAGAAGACTCCAGGAAGAGGGGTTTAAATTCCCAAACCTCTCCCTTTGGGAGAGGTTTGGGAGCTTTGGTCCAGGAAAAATTGTGTCCCTTTGGTGGGACACAATTTTTCCTGGAAATGTTGTCTTTTACTTTTAAAAATACTGACATTATTCTCTTAGGATTAAATCTAACATTTCAAGATTCAACAAATTTTAGCTTTTTTTGAAATTTCGACCTTGTTCAAATATCTTTCCAATTTTACTTTTTTTTTCTATTGTTAATCCAAAATTTCAACTTGTTCTACATATTTTGCCTTTGATTTGAAAATTTCAACATTTTTATCGAAAATTCATGAGTTTTTTCTTTTTTTTTGGTATTAAACGCTGAATTTGGATGTTTCTATTATTTTTTGAAATAATATCGAGTTTGCCTCAAAATTTCGACTTTTTCTGGAAAGCTAAATATTTTCTTCAATATTTTGAATTTAAACTCAAAATTTATAATTAAAATTCCTGATAATTGACATTTTAACTCTTAATGTGTGGAATGAAAATTCCTGATGTTTTTCAACTTTATTTTTTCCTGAAAACTTCGATTACAGATCCCAAATTTTAAGTTTTACTGGAAAGGATTTTTTAAATCTCGATTTTTTTTTAATTCCCAGTTTTCTTCTAAGTTTCCAGTTTGATTTAGAAACGATTTTTATTTTTCAAAATTTCGGGTTTAAACACGAATGTGTTTTTTATAAATTTTGGGTTTCTTTTCAGAATTGCGTCTTTTTCTAGAAATGTGAACATTTTTTATTCAAAACTCACTTTTATTTCAAAATGTCAAGTTTTTCTTTTAAGCATCGAGTTTTTTTTATATTTAAACTTTCATCCAAAAATTACTATTTTTTTTTCAAAAATTTTAGTGTAACTATTGAATTTAGAAATTATACCTAATATTTCTAACGAAATAATAAAACATGTCAAAATATTAAATTGCGGTCAAACTTAAAAAAAAGAAGAAAAATGTTATTAATGTCTTAATTTCGAGAAAAATTTATAAAACTGTTTTAATAATTTGGGTTTAATCCACAGTTGAAATTTAAAAAAGGTTTCGTTGAAATTTATGGGAAAATAATTTTAAATTGATTGGTATACTTTTCAAGCACAGAAGATAAATTTCAAAAAACTGGAAATTTACAAAAATAAAAATAAGATAATAACAAAACAAAACTTTTAGATTGAAACTCGAAAGTTCGACTTTAAAACTAAAATTTCAAGTTTGAACTCAATTTTTTTCTGTAATTTGTGACTTTTCCTATAGTTAACTTGTTCCTGGTGCCGAATTAGGACGCACGAGTTCGATTTTAGGGATTTTGTCAATGCAAAAATACAAAAAATGGATTTTTTGCAACTACCTATTTTTTTATGTTTATTAATTTTATTTAACATTTATTTATTTTATGTCAACTGTCATGAGGTGACGTTTTAAATAAATTCAGATATCACGCAGTCATATTTCAAAAACTGTTTTAAAATATTGTCAACAAACAATGAAAATTTAAATATTTTCAAACTGGATCGTAGAAATGTTAAATAAAATTAATAAACATAATGTTTTTAACCAATAAGAGTCCACCATGAACCATGAAGAATATGCATATTTTTAAAAAATATTAATCTACATAAGCTTCTAAGTATCCAGATTGGTTGTCCTAAAAGGATTGCCAGCCGCATATTGCTGACCATTGATAATTATAAAAGAAAGCTTCTCTCGCCAATTGTCCGTGGGCAGCAATGAGGAACCGAAGGGGCCCCCTGCGACCCGCGGGGTGCCTGTTGCCGACCACTGATATAAACTATGGTTTTTTTATTAAAAACCTTGGATTTCTTCGCAAAATTCTAAGTTTAAACTTCAAAGTATTAACTTTTTTTCCACAATTTCAATTTAAAACTTGAAATGTAAACTTTTTTCTGGCTTCGACCTCTTCTCAACCTTTCGAAATATGTAACATATTGTCGAAATTTATTTTAAAATTCAATTTATTCAGATAGCGTTAAATTTTTTTTTATTGGATTGTTTTCCCAAACCCGATTTGAGAAAACGCTTTTATTTTTAATTTCTATTTTTATGAATTCCGACTTATCTATAAAACTTATTAGTTTAAATTTGAAAGTTATTTATTTTTAAAATCTCAATTTTAATAACGAAATATGTATCAAATTAATTCTCGAATTCGTTTTATAAATGAAAATTTTTTGGTTTCTTCTTGGAAGTCTTAAAATTAGAAATTTCGGCTGAACCAAAGTTTAGGTTTATTTTGGGTCGACCGAAACTCAGACCAAAACTCGTCCTTTTTGGTCGAAACTGGCCGAAACAGAAACAGAAACTTCTGTAGATCAGTAGTCGCTTCTTACCTGCCTTTACCCAATCGCCTCGCAGCCTTTATAAGTTGAAACCTAAACATCCATGTTGTGCATTACCAGCTTCAAAAAAATTTTTTTTTAAGTTTAATCCACTCGCTCGTAACCCCGTTATGCTTTCAAAGCACTGCGAGTAGGATGCGGAAACAAGAATAGATGGCGGTGAACCGCCTTCTTAAACAAAGATAGGTTGTAATTTTTGGGGAAAATTTCTTTCGGTAACAAGTTCCATAACTTGGAAGTTCTATAGAAAAAAAAGTCTCCGTATACAGAAGTCCTCACCCGGTCAAGCTGGACAGCACAGGAATTTGATATCTCCGACTGTCTAGTATGTCTCAAGAACCTTGCCCTTGGGAGGATCAATCCTATTAATTCCTGCGAGCATCTTCCATGATAGTACTTGTAGAAAAGATACAAGTCACCAACCATACGCTTCTGCCCTAGTGTTTCGAAAGAATCGATCAAACTCTCGTCATCGTTTAGCCGAATCGCTCTTCTTTCAATCAAATCCAAGAGAGTTAAAGTGTGTTTTGGGGCTGAACTCCAAACATGAGAACAGTATTCTAGTGTCGGCCTAACTTGAACCTGTGCTTTAGTGTTTCGAGAGAATCGGTCAGACTCTCGTCATCAATTAGGCGAATCGCTCTTCTTTGAATTGAATCCAAGAAAGCTAAAATGTGTTTTGGGGCTGAACTCCAAACATGAGAACAGTATTCTAGTGTTGGCCTAACTTGGACCTTATTTAGTGTAAATAGCTGATGAGGTGTGAAGTACTTTTTAGCTCTAAAAAGAAAGCCTAGCTTCTGAGAAGCGGATTTGACAATGGCGCGCACGTGATCGTGCCAAGAGAGTTAGTGCTCGCATTCACTCCTAGGATAGATAGATTAGATCCCATCGGAAGGATTTTACCATCCATTAGTATGTTTGTTGCATTATCTCTTGATGTTTTCTTAGAGAAAACCGCGGCCTGAGTTTTTGAAGCGTTGAAGTCGGCCAAATTGTTCTTACCCCATTCAAGAATAATCCCTAAATCCCGATTAATCGTCTGTATCTGCTGTTCCCTTATCCAATCTGAAGCAGCGATAGATAATGGTTTGTCAGAGAAAAAAGATGACACAAGGTTACTACCATCTGCGTAGCTGTATATATGGATTGGAAGTTGAAGCTAAGAGATCGTTCATGTGTAACAGAAATAGAGTAGGAGACAGAACAGGCCCCTGAGGCACCCCTGCGTTAATCGCAAATGTGACGGATGAGATGCAATCGACGACGACCTGAAGAGATCTGTCAGCGAGAAAATTGGATATCAAATGACAGAGTCCAGGAGGAAGACCATAAGATGTTAGTTTGGCGAGAAGACATCGATGCCAGACTCTGTCGAAAGCCTTTGAGATATCCAATGCCACAATCCTAGCCTCACCATGTTTTTTCACAGCTGAGTTACAGATATGAGTAACATATGTCAGTAGATCGTCAGTGGAACATTGTTGTCTAAAACCGTATTGCCTGTCGCGGATGATTCTATTTTCCTCCAGATATTTGAGAATCTCGATGTTGATAACCTTTTCCATCACTTTAAATATAACGTGTAACAAAGATATAGGGCGATAGTTGTTAGCCAGATTCCTTTTTCCCTTTTTAGGAACAGGTTGCACCCTAGCAGATTTCTAGATGTTAGGGAATACACCTTTGTTGTAAGAGAGTGTGACCAATTTGCTTACGACAGGGGTCAACTCTGGGGCGCACTTCTTAAGAACAAGAGCGGGAATACCAGTAAATCCAGAAGCTTTCGAGGTGTCGCCAGCCCAAAGAGAATCTTCCTGATTGTGCGTTGTCTGAAAACAACTTCAGGCATCGAAGTGCCAACCTTAGGAAGAATAGAAGCTTCTGCGTTTCGAGAATCAAGATCAGAATTTTCGGCAAACATTAAGGCTAACATGTCAACCTTTTTTTTGGAGGTAGTAGCAATATTGCTATTTTCATCGAGTAAAGGTGGAAAATTTGAAGATGTAAAATTCTTTTCAATCGAGATGTCAAATCCCCAAAAGGACCTGGAACCGTTCGGACAGTTGATAATTACGAACTTACAGACACATTTTTAAATCCTGTTAAATACTCTTGAGGAATGAATTTTCAAAAATCTGTTCTTAGCGCTTAATTACGTTTATAACAAATTTATGTGAAAAATTTCAGACTTCTAGGTCCACCGGTTTAGGCTATGCGTTGTTTGTCAGTCCTTGTTTAAAATTGTATTAAGTACCAGATTTTATTTATTTTTGTCGGTTTATATTTGGAGATATTGATATGATATCTTACTTTTGGTGAAGCCTGTGTAATATGAATAATCAAGAACATTTCAATTTTATTGTCCATAATGTAGGTTGGGGAGGATGGTCAAGTGGATGGAGAAGTAGCGGCTGGAGATCCGGAGGAGGATGGAAATCTAGAGGTTACGGCGGTGGATACGGCGGCGGATACGGCGGCGGTTACGGTGGAAGAGTCAAAGTAATCAGAGTGGTGTCATCTCCCAGCTACGGTGGTGGCTATGGTGGAGGCTGGAAATATGGTATGGCCTATTTGTTCTTATACAAGTTTATCCACTAAAATAGAAACATGGATTAAAATGAAAAAGAAAAATAGTTTGATCCAACAGAAACCCATAGATTATCTATAAATAATTGAAATGAAAAGCAAGACTAATCAGTATAAGTCTTCGAAAAATTTAACATTAAAGCTAGAAAATTTATTGATTGAACAAAATAAATTATCTAAAAATAATTGGAAGGGAAAAGTAAGAATAATCAGTATAAGTCTTGGAAAAATTCAACATTTAAGCTAGAAATAACAACACCGACATGTTGTTACTACCTAGAGTTTCTTGTTCAAGATTATTATCGAAATTTATTGACAAAAGCAGAGGATTGAAATCTTCCTTGCAAATTAATTAACCAAAGTGTTTTTTAGGTGGTGGTGGTTGGCGCTCCTCAGGATGGTGGTGATAGCCCTCGATTCGTCAATCTTTATTTTTAAAAATCACTTTAATAGACTTATGTAAATAATACAAAACACATTTGCTTTAACTTTATAGACTTAATATATTTTTGTAAAAATATTCCTTAATATAGTATTGATAAATATGTGTGGTTTACTTGAACCTTCCTTTCCAGTTATTTCGTAAGTAAATATAAACCTCACTATATTCAGGGCGCGAGGTGTATGTTTGATCGATTCCATTCTAAAGTCCTTTTACTTCTCATTATACATAAAAGTAATAAAATGAAGATACCAAATACAATTAGTTTAAATACGATACGTGCATATGAATTTCCAAAGAATAGTGAATTGCCAGCAACTCGATTGAAAAGCTGGGACTTTGAATGGGACGCAAACATTCCAAAAACCCTGGTGGAATTATGCTTAACAACCATCGCAAATATTTTTCGGGGTAAGCATTTTCACAGGTGTTAGTTTTCCTATCGATAAATCTTTGCAAATAAAAATGTGAATGCAAACATCCATCATATTTTAAACTTTGTATTGTTTGTATTATTGTTTAAAGCAAGTTCAAGGCCATACGATTTTTTTAAAATTTTCAGTACCCCAAATTTAAAAAAAAATAAGTAAATTCATTCTTGCTTATTAGCATTTTCTTCGCCAGTTGCTTCTTACAGACGTTTAAATTTTCAGTTACCTTTTTTTGTTAAGGAACGGCAATCTTTCATAGATTGCCCCAAACAGCGATTGCGTTAGATCTTAGTTTGTCAATCGCTGTTTGTGACTTAACACTCACTAAAAAACACTTAAAAACTATTAAGTGAGTGTTAAGTCACAAACAGCGATTGGCAAACTAAGATCTAACGCAATCGCTGTTTGGGGCAATCTATAAAAGATTACCATTCCTTAACAAAAAAAAACTAACTGAAAATTTAGACGTCTGTAAGAAGCAACTGGCGAATGAAATGCCAATCAGCAGGAATGGAATAATTAACGAAACTTCCCAAAGACGATACAGAGAATAAATAAGTAAATGTTTTAAAAAACTTAATATATCCAGATGTTTGTTTCTGTTCGCTATACCTAATATAGAAATAGTGTAATGTCTGACTTATGTAGACAGCATTATGCTTAGAACAATTCAACTTGTAAATGTCAGAATTCCCAAGATGTGAAGTTATTTGTTTTTATTAAAAATTCTTCTGGGACCTACAATAAATAAAATTACTTGGCGCTAAATATTTTTTAGAGAGGCCATTAATAAATTATATAACTACTCCCGCGGACAAGGCCACTTTACTTGATTTATTACCTGCGGATTTACCTCTAAAAATCAGTGTGAACAATATACATGATGACGTTTTCTGGAAGCGATGTTTTTTGCATAAATGGCCCAATACTTATCCACTCCCAATTGAAGGAACTAGATTAAAGCGCTGCGGAAAGTGGAAAATGCATTACCTACGAAAATTTTTAGAAGAATATTTAGAAAATCTCAAGCCTGAACAATACCAACCAGCTGAGGTAAGCCCCGTTCAGCTTTACTTAAAACGTAGTACTTATGTATTCTGTGGTACTTATTCAGTCACTGTAGGTTAAAAATCTTCTTAGAAAAGTTCCACACCAGAAAAGTTTGACCTCCAGTATATTTTTCTGTTGCCTTTTTCATTTTTTTTTATCAACAAAGTCTTCACTATGATGTAGAGTTAGTATGATGAGTTAACCTAGTGTTTTTCCATAATTATTGATTTGTTTATCTTGACAGCTGTTCCATACTAGCAAAATATTAAATATAGTTCCATGACAAGAACCAATTTCAGAAAATGTATTTAATTCTCAAAAAAATAAAATTTAAATATCTGATTTTTTTGAAGTATTTAATTGGCTTTTTTCCTCAATATGATTTACTATAGCAGGGAAATCTAATAAATAGATAAATGTTAATCAAATTAAAAAAAAAAAGATAAATATAATGATAGCTTGCCACCCTTTAACCGAATACATAGATTAAATTGGATTATATATGGGTCGTTTCATGTTTCTCTTCGTTCACCCCGCACCACGACCTAAGGAGATCTTTGGTGCATATCCTGATCTATGTAGTTCCCAAATTCAAACTCTTGTAGAAGTTTATTATGGACCTGAGATTGAGTTTTTCCACATCTGAGGAGTCTAAGGACGCCCATCCGAGTTGACCGTGCCTTTTGCGTGCAAGCGCATCGTACTTGCATAGAACATGTTCTGCAGTCTCCACAGCTTCTGCGCAAAAGCAACATAGGTCTGTTTCAGTCTGACCCATTTTCTTGAGGTGATACCTCATAGGGCAGCGCTGTCCAACTTATCAAAGCCCGCGGGCCATATTTTCTTCACGAAACATTTCGGGGGCCAAAAAGTTGATAAATGAAAAGTCAGTTTATGTTAACTAAAAAAATATTTTATTTATACTAAAAAGAAAACTTTAAAATATTCGTAATATAATAATGAGAACATTGTGGCCGTAATTGTTTAGCAACAATGTCTTTCATGTCCACATCAATATTTGTTGTGGCAAGTCTAATTATATCTTCAAGAGTGGAATCTTTCGGACTGTTTCTATATTTTGACTTTATACCTTTCATATCGGAGTATGCACGCTCGCAGATATATGTACTTCCGAACATTGATACAATTTGAAGTCCAAAATCTCTCAATTTTGGATATTTCTCTTTATCTAAAAATTTGAATATTTCTATTCCAGTTACTCCACGAGATGTAAAAAAATGGGCCAGCCTGCAGGTCGCATAATTCTATTTGATATTCAAGATCAACGGAGTTGATATCAATATTAATTGGATCACAAAATAAATCAATAGAGTGTTTAAGATCATCAAATTGAGAAAATCTTTCATTGAAATCTGTAATTAGCATATCCAATTTTGGTAGAAATATTTTAAAATTCGCTTCTATAGTACATTCTTTCATTTCTTCATAGATCTCTTTGCAAGATTTAAAATGAAATAAATTATTTTCCTCCAAATTAAACCTTAACAATTTTAATTTGTTTATAAATCCAGTAACATATTTATAAAGGCAACACACATTTTTATCTTGCCCTTGCGAGGATTTATTCAAAATATTTAAATAATTTGTAATGTCCGTTAGGAAAGCAAGTAAATAAATAAAATTTTTATCAACTATAGATAAACAACAACCAACCACAAATATAATATGTGGCGCCAACGTTGAGCCAACCATCATCAGACGTTAAACGGATTGCTGCTGTATTCAGCCGGGACAAGTGAAGTTACGCAAACTAAATAGTACCTACCTTAAATTCAACTTAGATTTAAATTTTCACATGGTAAAATAATTTTGATATTAATAATAATAATTTAGTAACATAAATTTATTCTTAGTAAAATGTACTCGCGGGCCGTAAAAATAATTTGGCGGGTCTATACGGCCCGCGGGCCGCCAGTTGGACAGCCCTGTCATAGGGCAATGTCCTGTTAAGAGGCAGGTTAGGATCCTCAATTCGGATTTGCTAAGTTGTAAGTCGACCTTTGTCTTTTCAAGTCTTCCAGATATGAATCTTTTCGCCTATCGTAGTCCTGGATATGATCTCCAGTGGGAGATTCTTGACCTTGCTTCCCATTTTTTGACCTCATTGTTGATTTGACTTTTAGAAAAACCAAAAGCCGGTTCAGATTCAAGAAATGATGATGCAGATCCTTCTCTAGCGTGTTGGTCCGCATCTTCATTCCCTTGTGCCTTTGGGCCCTGGCACCCACTTAAGGATAATCCTGTTGTGTTTAGCCAGTTGCTTTAGGGTTTTTTGACAGTCCCAAACTAGTTTGGATTTGACAAGGCAGCTGCTAAGAGCCTGTATTGCCGCTTGGCTGTCAGAGTTAATGTAGATCTTTGTTCCTTTCAGGTTCCTTCGAAGACACTCGTAGGCGCAGCGTTCTGTTGCATGTATTTCAGTGTGAAAAACAGTTGGGTCTGTTCCCAAGGCTTTAGAAAACCTATAGTTAGGGCCATAAATTCCCACTCCAGTCCCATGTGCTGCCTTTGATCCATCTGTAAACCAGATGGATATTTTGTGTTTTTCTTCAGGTACTGATAGCGTCAGTGTGGCTTTCTAAGTCCACCTCAAAGAAATGATCAAATTCGTACCTGGGTTGCATATAATCAACTGCTCTTGCTAAAATCACCGGGCTACATTCCTTGAGGATTCCCGAATACATAAAACATATTATTATGTGAATCAGTTGAATTACTTCAACAAATTTTTTCAGGTTACAGAGTTTTGCAATATATGCTCCCCTTATGTAACAACTTTACATCTGAAACAACTACAAAAGCAAACAAATTCAAGTCGAAGGATTCCTTTGAACTTGGTTTTGAGCCATCTGCAAAATTTAGAAGAAATATCAATATGTTTTAAACAGGTGAATATAAATGTTATTACTTGAAGGATTAAAGATCCTAACTTTTCTGCGCAGCGTCTAAAATAGATGTTATATCATTATGAATACTAAAAACCTTATTGCCTAGAGTCTAAAATAGATTTTATATCGTTATAAAAATTAAAAATCTTATTTGTTTAAGTTTACATATCATTATGATAAAAATCTATTAAGACTTTATTCGAAGGTTACTTTTTTTCAGTACTTTACATTGTATCTTTGAAATGGATAGTTAAAGTTAGTAAAAATAATTTCAATCGTTCCTTAGATAACATAATATCTAAAATGTAAACATTAAGAAAAAATTTTTGAAAATTCTTGTCCCAGGGGTGTTAAATAGGAAATGAAAATTTAAAATTTGGATGAATGTTCATCATTTTTGAAGTTAGAAATGTGAAAATTATTATTTAGACTGTGTTTAAAAATAAGGGTCAATTGGATCTACGTTTTTGAAATTAATCACATAACAAGGCAAAATGAGGCGAAAAGTTTGTATGAGAAGTAAATTTTAAAGTTAGAAGCGAGGTTCGAGCGGATGATCCCTATGGGTTTCTGAGATGTTGCTGTTTGTCGATGAGAAATCTCATGGGGCATATAGCTATTAAAATTTATAAATTATATTATGTAATAAAGGTTTTGGAATAGTAGTCACTCTTTAGAAAATATTTGCAAAAAGCTAATTCTCATGACTAATTATTAGCTTAAAGATAAATAAGAAGATACTCTACATTTTGGTGATAGTTTCATCAAAATCGGTTTAACCGTTTCCAAGATTAGTCAGGCCAAACAGGCAGACAAAAATTATAAGATCATCTGTAACGAGTTTTATAACATGTAAAAACTCACTTAAGCTTATAAAATAACAATTATTTTCAAAATCACAGAGAGACACTTCAACTTTATTAATATATGCTATAATATGAAATTTTTGATTAATTTTCTTTTTATGTAGTAAATTTAAGGAGAATGTTTTGCTTCTTTTACCTCACTTAGTATACGACTCCAAAATTTTTAGCGCTTGCAGGCTCTTTATCCTCCTATCCCCTACTTAATTTAGCTGCCTCTGGGTAATTAAGGTTTTAAATTTTGCAAATTCATATAAATTAGGAGATAACTGCCATTTTCAATTTCCAATGTTAGAACAACCTAAGTTTTTTTTTATTTATTATAATATTACTCATACTATATTTATTTCAATCCGTTACAGGTTTGGTTAAATTGTAAACAATATTTTTGAAAAAGTTTGAATAATCTTAAGCTTGTCGTCGGAATCACTTTTATTTAAAAGTTTCGTAATCCAACTCCAAGGCAAAATCTATGCATTATGCATAAACATTGATTTATCTGCAGGAAGTTTCATCGGTCATAAGATGTAATTGCTTTCAATAGAATAAAATGATCATAATGATAAACCTTAATTATTATACAACACAAATAGAATAATCCTGTTCCAGAGATATGTTGGAGAAATCAATTTTACGTGGGATGTTGTCCGAATTTCCAAATATGACGTACATAATTTAGCTAATGGTTTAGAAAAGTGCAGACTAAATATCTTAAGGTAAAAAAATTACATGTATTGTCCTACATCAATCTTCACTGCTGAAAAAAGCAGCAGCATCTCTCACAAGTATTTTGTTCCTGTGAATATTTTCGATTGTGTGTACTTCTTAGAGCTTGTGTGTACTTCTTAGTACTACTACTTACTACTTCTTACTATAGGTAGCAGCAGAACTCACTACAGTGAAGATTTTGCAGGATAATAAATTCGGACATCGATGCAACAAAATCTGAAATATTGCTGAACCCCATTAAGAACTATGACAACTTGCTGGTGTTAGATTTTACTTGCTGCAGAATAGGAGATCAAGGCGTAAAATACGTTTTGGAAACCATCTTAGACAAAGGGTTGCTCGAATTGAATTTATCAAATAATAGAATTGGTAAGTCATCGTAAAAATTCCGTTTATAATGTGACATTTAGAAGGTACGTTGAGAAATATACTTGACTTCAGTAGGTCACAGCATAAGATAGAATTTCATTTTTTTTCAAAAGTTTAAAACTTTGACTATACCAAAAATCAGTGGTTATATGAAGTGCATCCATAAACTGGTTCTATTTTAGTATATTTGATAAGATATATCCATTTCCGCATTTAAAACTTTCCTAAAGGTGAAGGCGTTAAAAAGATATAATTTTATAATTCATTTCAAAAGTTTGAAACTTTGATGTTACTAAAAATCAATGATTATAAATTGCAATATTTAAACTAGTTTTTATTATAACAGCATATTTGATACGATTATTTTTCAGGTGCAGATGGATCAAGGGCTATTGGTGCATATCTCAGTGATAATTCTTGCTCGCTAAAGAAGCTTAATTTGCGGCTAAACAATCTTTTAGGAAAGAGTGGAGGCGATTTCATTTTGCAACCTCTTGCTAGTACTAATAAATCGTTGCAAGAATTAAATTTTAGCAGCTGCGGTCTGTGTGAGAAAAATGTCATCGTGGAAAGCGTTATCAAATACAATAAAACCTTACAGATGTTAGATATATCGAATAATAGACTAGGAAACGTAGGTACACATACATATCTAGAAGGAACCAAAATATTAACATTATTTAATTCACCAAAAATTGATAACTTATTGAACATAAAAATTTATTTTAACACATGTGCCTTTACTTGAAACAATTTCGTGACGTAAGATCTGGATCACAGCTATAAAAAGTGTAAAAAAGTTTGATAAAAGTTGAACTTTAGGATTCAAAATTTCATTTCAAAATAACTGGATGCTCAAATTGCAAAAGTCACAAGTACAGTAACATCCCGTTTAACGCGGAGATTTCGTTCCATCAAGTAGAGCGTTAAACGAAACAGCGTTAAACTAGGTCATCTCTTTATGTAAATAATAGAGTTAGGGGAAAACGGGTATAAAAAGTAAGTCGCCATTTATATTTAGATCATTCACATTCTGCTTTTCCATTTTATTTGTTTTTTTATCAAGAAGGTGCCTAATGTCATTTGTAATTTTCTTTTGCGCCCTATAAGAAGTTGAACTCTTTATCAAATTCGGCCTCATTTTCAATAAATTATTTCTTAATTTCTGTAGCTAAACTGGTTTTTAGAAATGACCTTTTTGCTTTTCTTCAGAATCACTTTTTTCAATATTTTTGTGTTCTTCTTGATCCACTATCCTTGAGCTCATTATTAATTTTTTTGAAATCTTCCCCATTCCTAAACCTGTTTAATTCGCTAATTCGACTATTTCATTCATATCAACAGATTTTCTACTGTCATCGTCCTCGTTTAGAACTGACCAAAAGTTTTTCCACACTCATTTGAAACATTTTTTATTGCCTCATTCAAAAAAAAATTATAATGTATGTTGTATGTACTTTGGATTTAGAGGAAACCGAATGATGCGTGCAATTTTCAGGGAATCCCACTATTCCATAAAAAAGCGTTAAACCGAAACAGCGCTAAATGGAGCAGCGTTAAGCGGAGTCTCACTGTACTAATATAATTTAAAGAAAATCTTAAAATGCAAACCTTAATAAATGAAATTTTGGCGGAACGGACTGGTCATTGGTTATCTTCAAAAATTAATCTTTCTTGGTTTCAGGGGATAAGATTTGTTTTTCGAATGAAATATTAGCAAAAAGTTATTTTGCAAAGTCGGTTAATGAAGAAATTTATCAAGAGGGGAGTGCCCCGTTGTCCTCCTGTTAAATTCCGTCTAACTATTCAACTTTTTTATATTTAATAAGAAATAGTATTTGTTATCAAACATATCAGAACGTGAAAGTCAACAATTAAAACTCTTTCATATTTGAAGCCTAATTTAGAACTTGTAGTTCGTTGCCACCTCGGTCGAGTATTTAGTCTCAGGCATTTCGTACATAGCCTTGGAATTCATCTCATTTTAAAACAGTGACAAAATAATGAGAATAAAACGCAGCTATTGCAAATCAATGATACAATCTGTCGGTTGGCGTCCTCAATTCTCGCCATTCTGAAGCGTATAACGATAGTCTTCGCTTCCATGAGATATTGTTATATTTTCTGTGTTTTAGTAATAATTCTCCCATGAAGTTCATTAACAACGTAAACGTGATAAAAAAGTAAGACATTGACTCCTAATATTGAGATCGTTGACCAAATTTTCTGATTAAACAATTCAGAGTCAATTAGTAAACCAATAAAACCGTGTCAAGAAAGTTCAACAGGTCTTACAGTTTAGCAGACTTGTTATTAGGGTGTAAAGTAAAAAATGCGTTTATTTAATTTTAGCTAACAATTTTACTTATCTGTGACAAACCAAAAACAGCAGTACACGGGATTAATTAATTATTAATTTAACTTATTATTTCATTTAAGTGTATTTCGTAGTTGATAGTTTAATACAATTATTTATTTCAGGCCATTGGCAAACTAATCGTTGCTAATATTCCATTTAATAAATCACTCAAGGAATTAAATCTAAGATCATGCGAAATGAATATGGAACTGGAAAGTGAAATAAGCCAGATATTTTATGACAGAAGAAGCAGATTGTTTTAAAAAATAATTACATATTCTTTAAATTAGGTTAGATTAAGCGATATGTAATAATGTAATCTCTAGTTGAACATTAAATATTTATAAATTTGTGAGATACTTTCCATAGAAAATACATAATTCTTTATATTGCTGCCAATATTTGATTTTATTTAGTCTGAAGTATCTAGAGTCATTGGTTAAATCAAATTAGTCTTATAACTTTCAAAATCTAATTGAAACAATTAGGTATATACTTTGAATTGCTGGTCCTAAATTACTTAAAATTGGGAGATGCTAAAGATTTTTTTTTGGTGAATAGGTCTGTCCTTGGTTGTCTTCAAAAATTGAAGCACAACAAAGGTTGGCTGTCGAAACGCGTTAGAGCAACCTTTGTTGTGTTTTTTAATCTTTTTTGGTTTCAGGGGATATTTCAAGGGAAAAGTGAACAAAAATAGGTTTTGAAAATAAAATTGAAATTTTAAAAAAGAGAAATTTTGGGAAAAAAGCAAATTTTAAGACAATTACTATTTTAAAAGAAAAAGTTAAAATTAAAAAAAAAGACGAATTAACCAGGAAAGAGGCGAAATTTCTAGAAATATTAAATTTGAGATGAAAATCAAAATTTCGTGAAAAAGGCAAACTTAGGAAACCAGTCAAAATTTCTAAAAAATCAGATTTTAAAAGATTAAAATTTTCAAAAAAAAAATGTTCAGAAACATATCGAAAAAAAGTGAAATTTCGATGAAACTTCGAAAAGAACAAAAAATTTTAAATTTTTCAAGTCAAATTCTAAGGAAAAAAAAGACGAAATTTTGAAAAAAAATAGTCGACATTCCGAGAAAAAGACGAAATTACAAGAAAATGATCGAAATTGTGCAAAAAAGATCTAAATTGAGGAAAAGTGGTTAATCTTGGTGAAAATTCGAAATTTCCCAGAGTCAATTTTAATAAAAATATAGAAAAAAACTAATTTTCTCTCTTGGTTTCTTTTCTGTCTTGGTTTCAGGAGACAAGTTTTGTATTTCAAATTTTAACTTCAAGAATCCAAGTAAAATTATTTGACTAATATAGGTCAATCAATCGAGGGACAAGTTCAGCAAGTACACTTAATTTCTAATTGACTAGACCAAGGGTCGGCAACCCGCGGCTTGCGAGCCGCATGCGGCTCTCTTAAAAGAAAATTGCGGCTCTTTAAATTCCCCTAAATAAATAAAAGCTAGAGCGGACAGACACCCAGACACTCATTAAACAAGTGACCTACAGAAGTCGAAATTTCCAAAAATATTTTTGTAGGAATTTTTACGTTTTACTTAAATTTTGAAAAAAAGTTATGATTTTAAGAAATATTTTTCCGAAATATTTGATTGACTTGTATTAACATTTTGAAAAAACACATGAAATTTGAGATTTCTAAAAGAAGACCAACTTGGGGAGTCGAAATTTCTAAAATATATTTTTCTCATGATTTTTACTTTTTTGTCTGTAAAAGACCTCGAGATTTCGTGAAAAAAAGGTGAATTACTTCTGGTGAGAAAAAAAAATCTAAATTTGCAGAAGCGGCAAATATCAAAATTTGAAATAAAAGCTGAAATTTCTAGAAAAGGCCGAATTTTGAGAAAAAGAGATTTCGAAAAAAATGAAAAAAATATAGTCTTCGAAAAAATTGAGAAAAAGAAAGAGATTTCGAAAAAATTTGGAAAAAAAGAATAGATTTCGTAAAAATTGAGAAAAAGAAAGTTATCAAAAGTTCTCAATAAAAGATAAAATTTTAGAAAAAAAAACGTAGAATTTCGGCAATAGATTGAAACCCAGGACAAATTTAAAACCTGAAATTTTTAGACAATTTTGAATTTCTTTAAATATAGTAAAATTTCGAAAAGAGAAATTGTAAAAATTAACTGGAAGCTTAGAAAAATTGTTGATCTCCAAAAAAGTGGAAGTTTTTCAGCTAAGAAAAAAAAAGTTTAAGTTCAGGAAGAATATTCCTCAAAATTTGAATTTACCTGAAAATTTGAAGGTTTTTTAATTCGTCTTTTTTTTTAAATTGCTTCGAAGCAATTTAAAAAAAAAGACGAATTAAAAAACCTTCAAATTTTCAGGTAAATTCAAATTTTGAGGAATATTGGTAAAATAATTTCGAAAGAAAATTCCAAGAAAATTTCGAGAAGTGTTGAACTTTAAAAAAAGATCCAAATTTTCAAGAAAATGACAAATTTTGAGAAAAGAGAAGAGATTTCGAAAAAAAAATGGGTAAAACAATGAGATTAAAAAAAATGAATTTATCTAATTCGGAAACAGGGAGAAATTTCGAAAAAAATTAATTTATCGAAAATTCTCAAAAGGGCAAAATTTAAAAAAAAAACGTCGAATTTCGACAAGAGATTGAAACCCAAAACAAATTTAAAAATCTGAAATTTTTTGACATTTTTAAATTTTTTGGAAAATTACAAAATTTCGAAAACAGAAATTGTAAGAATAAACTGAAAGCTTAGAAAAAATTGTTAAAATTTAAAAAAGTTAAAGTTTTTCAGATAAGTAGAAAAAATCAAATCAAAAAAATCAAAAAATCAAAAAATCAAAAAAATCAAATTTTAGGAAAAATTTCAAGGAAAAAATCAAAATTTTAGGAAAAGTTCGATATTTCGACAACAAATTTACAATTTTCTGGAGAAAGTTAAATTTTGAGAATAAATATGAAATTTCGGGAATAAAACGATTTTTTAAAAATCCAAATTTTCTGATAAATTCAAATTTTGAGAACATTTGTAAAATAATTTTGTAAGAAAATTGCAAGAAAATTTCGAGAAAAGTTTTTAACTTTAAAAAAGGACTAATTTCCCAGAAAAATTCAAATTTTGAGAAAAAGGAACAAATTTCGAAAAAAAAATTTGAAAAAACGATTAAAAAAAATGAATTTGTCCAAAGTTTTTAAATAAGGGCAAAATTAAAAAAAAAACGTCGAATTTCGACAATAGATTGAAACCCAAAAC
Source organism: Dastarcus helophoroides (assembly GCA_028583605.1). Lineage (NCBI taxonomy): Eukaryota > Metazoa > Arthropoda > Insecta > Coleoptera > Bothrideridae > Dastarcus > Dastarcus helophoroides. The sequence continues at coordinate 7,717,663 of CM053335.1, forward strand.
AAATTTTAAAAAATTGAAATTTTCAGATAAAATAGAAATTGTAAAAATAAACTGGAAGCTTAAAAATGTGTCGGACTTTAAAAAAGTCCAGTTTCAAAAGTTTCAGAGAGAGAAGTAGAAAAAAGTCAAATTTTAGGAAAGATGCTAAGGAAAAAGTCAACATTTTAAGAAAAGTTCCAAATTTCGATAAAAATGTGCAATTTTCCAAAGAAAATTAAATTTTGAGAATAAATTTGAAATTTCGGAAACATGAATTAAAAAAAATTCCTAATTTGCAGATAAATCGAATTTTGAGAAAATTGGTAAAATAATTCGAAAGAAATGGGAATGTTGATAAACCTTCCAATTTCGAGAAGTGTTAAACTTTAAAAAAAGGTCAAAATTTCCCAGAGAAAGTCAAATTTTAAGAAAAAAAAATCAAATTTTGACATTTGAAAATGGATAAATTTCATTTGAAATAAAAGTTGATATTTTCGGAAAAATCTAAATTTTGTAATAACCGATTTCAACAAATATGAATTTGAAAAAAATTTTCAAAAAACCACAATTTTAGAAAAAAAAACGTCGAATTTTGACAATAGATTGGATCCCAGAACAAATTTTAAAACCTAAAATTTTAAGACAAACCAAAATTTTGTGAAAAATTGTAAAATCTCGAAAAGAGAAATTGTAAAAAACTCAAAGCTTAGAAAAAATTGTCGAACTTTAAAAAGTCGAAGTTTTTCAGAGAAGAAGAAAATAAATAATTTGAAATTTTCCAGAGAAAGTTAAATTTTGAGAATAAATTTAAAATTTCGAGAACAAGGCGAATTAAAAAAACTTCAAACTTTCAGAAAAATTTAAATTTTGAGTAAATTGTTAAAATAATTTCTAAATAAAAAGGAATGTGGATAAAACTTCCAGTTTCGAAAAAAGTGTTAAACTTTAAAAAAAAGTCAAAATTTCCCAGAGAAAGTCAAATTTTAAGAACAAAATCAAATTTTTAGATAAAGCCAAACATTCTGAAAATAGGCGAATTTCGTCCATCAAATCTTGCAGAAACATAAGAAAATGTCGAATTTTCAGTTAAAAGTTGGAATTTCGAGAACCACCTAATTTTGAGAAACAGGTTGAAATTTCCGAAAAATAAATAAAAGTTTAAACATTCAGTAAAAGTCAATATTTGGGGGAAATGGTAAAATTTGGAAAAGGATCGTAATTTAAAAATGATAGAAATTTCGAGGAAAAAGCCGCCATTTAGAATAAAGTCAAAAAAACAATTTTGGAAAAAATTTAAGAATAGATCTAAATTTCGAAACGAGAAAATTTGAGAAAAAGATCGAAGTCTTCAAAAACTATTTTATTGAACATCTTCAAATTATTACTTCAAATGTTTATTTATTGCGAAATCGACAAAAGGTGATTAAGAAATAAGTTGAATCTTTCAGTAAGTCGAATTAAAAAAAAGTAAACATTTTCACAGGTTGTCGAGTTTTGAAAAGGAGGAAGAGTTAGGGAAAAAAGTCTAAATATATAGTTAAAAAAAAAGACGAATACAGAGAAGAGTTAAAAAAGTCGAATTTGCGAGCAAAAGGCAAATTTTGAAATAAAGGTCTAAATTTTGAGAAATAAAAGGTCTTTGGGCTGAATATGTTTTCATTTGACTACATGAGTCAGAGGGGTCTCCCCCTGTCCCATATTTTGTCTGATTCATCTGATTTGATTTTGAAATAAAATGTAAAATCGGAAATAAAAATTTGTGGCTCTTTGAAATTCACGAAATCAATTTTTTCATTGCGGATGGCTCTTTTGGCTTAAAAGTTTGCCGACCCCTGGACTAGGCAAACCAAATACGTTTAAATATCAGAAATGAGATGAGCAGTTGCATTCCTCAATATTTGGGTCGCATTTTTCAAATGACCCGTAAAGGTTCTAGTAAAATTATATAAAAATTAAAATTTAATTTGTACTTAAGACCGCCAACCCAAGTGAAGACAATATGAAGTGCAGTGACCTGTTCTCCATTGGAAGTAAGGGTAACATAAATTCCGGTGCAAAATTATTTTTTCTTGTAAAGTTCAAGTTTTTCTGGAAATGTAAACTTTTCTCTCACTCGGTCTTATCACTTTAAATTGAAAATTCTCACTTCTTTCCTAAAACTCCAACTTTTTTTCAAAATTTAGACCATTGTCTGGACATTTCAGTTTTTATAGGAATTTTAAGTTTGGAAGTCGAAACTTTGTGTTTTTAGAGTTTTCAATTTTTTCTAAAAATTTCAATTGTAATCTCGAAATGGCTTTTTCCCGAATTCCAGAGTTCAATTCAAATTCTCGATATTTTGCCTTTAAAACCCAACTATTTCTACAATATTCCAGTTTCTCTCCAATTTTCGTCTTTTTTTTTCATACATTTTCCTGAATATTTTAAATTTTTGTGTGGCCTATATTTTGATTTCTTCCTCGAAGTTTTGACCGACATCTCGTTAAAGCAACAAAATTGAATTTTGAGATTTCAAAATCGAAATTTCAAAAAAAATAGCACATCCTAGTTTAAATTCCAAATTTTAAATTAACGTCTAGATTTCGAGAGTATTCCTAAAATGATGACTTGTTTCCCAAAATTCCTAATTTAAACTTCCAATTTTACGTGAACATTTTGACTTTAACCTCGAAAAATGTCGTTGTCCTCAAAATTTCAATTTATTTTCTACTAGGAAATTTTGTACTGAAGTTGATTCTGGATTCTGGATTTATGGTGGGTTGCCTAACGGCTCTTTCACACGGGGAGCCGTAAGGCTCGCACTCGCGAACCCGAGTTTTTTCTGCTCCCGTTCCTTCCAGTCTAAAGGCCCGTGCGTCCCATCTGAAAGCTCCTTGTACTCTTTGCATTTCAATCTTGGGAGCCGTCCGCTCGCTCGCGAGTGCGAGCCTTACGGCTCTCCGTGTAAAAGAGCCGTAAAAGTTTAGGCCAGCACTTATGTTACCCTTTTTGGATCCGATCATTTATTGGGTTTGTTCATTCATTCAGGGATCCCAAAACTGAATAATGTCCCTTGCATGCGCCTCTCTCAAAGTCTAGAAGTTGAAATAACGAATTATTTTCTAAAATTGTTTAATTTTTCTCTCGCACCGTCCATTTTAATTCAAAATTTCCTATTTTTGTATCAAATTCAGTCTAAAAATATTCAGAGTTTAAGCTCAGAGTAGTACTCTGTAGTTGAAATCTGGTATTTTCGTTTATATTTACTCATTTTACAATTTTCACTACTACTTTATTACTTTTTTTTACTCATTCAGAGACTGTAGAAAAAAATTCAAATTTCGGGAGAAGGTCAAAATTTTTAGAAAAAGTTTTTTCGGGTAAGTCAAAGCTTCGAAAAAAAAACAAGCTGAGTTTATCAATAACAATACTTTTTCAAATCTTCACCCTTAATCTCATAATTTCGATTATTTCTAGAATTTTTTAACTTTCAACAAAAAAAGTCAAATATTCCAGCTTTTATCAAAATTGCAAGTTTAAATGAGTAATTTTAAAAAACAAAGCCAAGACTTTAAAAAAAGCTAAACCTGTATTAATTAACAAAAATTTACTCAAAAATTTGACCTTTGCTAGAAATTTTGATGGAGCGGATTTGTCCTTGATTATCTTCAAAAATTGATATAAAAATCTTGTCCCCGGAAACCAAGAAAAATTAAAAAATTCAACAAATTTGTTCTAACGCGTTTCGATTACCAAGCTATCATCTTCAAAAAGATACTGGAACTTTGAGCAAAAATAAGTCGAATATGGTCAGGCTTTCCAAAAAAGGGAAGAATGTTGAGAATACTTATCACTTTATCACTTAAAATTTAAGGTTTTTTGAAATACCACATTTTCAGAAATGGTCCAAACTTCGATTCAAAAGTGTCAAAACAATAAATCAAAATCTAAAAGAAAAATGTTCAAAAATTTTACTTTCATTTCCAAATTTTCAATAGTTATTCTAGTTTTCAATTTTTGAATAAAATACCAAGTTTAATTTGAAACTTTCTGAACTCAATTTTAGAATTCATTATAAATCGTTGGTTTTCTCGAAATTTAACTTTTTAAGTGAAATTTTTTGTTTTTTTTATGAAATTTGGATTTAAAGGAATCGAAATTTTGGACTTTAAGACCTAAATTTAGAGAAAAAGTATGCATCTAAAATTTGGAGTTTTTCTAAAACATTTTCACTTTTAAAGTTTATTTTTGTGTCGCACTACTCCTACACAGCCCTAAGCTATTTGAGATATGGGGCCAATGTTACGAGCAAAAATAGGTCATCACACTACCCCAAGCTATAGCTTAGCACCGCTCCTATCTTAATCATTGGTTTGCGAGTGAACGCACTCTGAAATTTAGCGCACGTAAGTCGCAACCGCCTCTAGGCCGGGAACTCCATATCTGGATTAAAGACGAAATTTTGAATAATAGTCAAAATGTTTGCGAAATTAATTTATTAATAAATTTAATTTCGAAATGTTGGCGCTTTTCTTGAATTTACAATTGTAATCTCAAAATTTCGATTTTTTCTAAAATATTTTAGCTTTGAGTGAAATTTTAAAAAAATAAAATTTGAATTTCGAATTTAAAATCAAAGTTTCAATTTAGAATTCAAGTTTTTTAGCTATTTTCACTCGGTTTTTTAATAGTATAACCTCACTCCCTAAGTTGGGACTTTTTTTTTAATTTTGCAAATTAAACCAGAACTTCGACTTATTTGTAATTTCATGTAAAATTTAACCCTAGTTTTCCTCGAAATATTTAATCTTGAATATAAGTCTTTTTCTTTGTATTAATACACCTGAAAATTATACCTTTTTAAAATCTGAAATTGAATATTATATAAATTTTGAGTGTTTCTAAAGATTTTGAGTTTTGGCTTAAAATTTATAAATTTGGATTTATTTTAATAAATTTCAAGTAATTTCACATAATTCCAATTTTTATCTCAAGCTTTTCAGTTTTAACTAGTTTGGCTTGAAGAAAATCGCATTTGCTTCTTGTTTTCAATCAAGTTCCCTAGTTATAACAGGCATGACATGACACTGCTAAAGGAATTAGTAGGTGAAGAAAAATTGTTACAGAATGCATAAAAAATACCAGGATGTTTGTTTTAAATTTTATTAATACTAATATCACATTTTTTACAGTACTTTCAACCAAACCAATGGCTTCCCATGCATTCACGAGTCCAGCTGGTTTGACAGACCCAACACCAATGAAAGTCACAGCCTGATCTTGTACACACCATATGCATGCAACCTCCTAAAATCAAATATAAAACTGATATCTTTAATCGTTACTATGTGAAACTGTTTGTTACTTGTAACTCATAAATTATATTTAACAACAAGTATAACAAATAAATATGAAAATTTTAAAATGAATCTGTAAAAAATCAATGATTTTCTTGATACATTGTATATGTTTAAGTTTATTTCTTGTATTTAATTTTAAATCTAGTTTATGAGTTATAAAAATAAAATTTTTGGCACAATTATGTATCAAAGAATCATTCAGGTTCATGTATGATTGTGTGAACATAATTAAAATAGGACAAGTAGAATAAAAGGAAATGAATAAAGAAAGATTTCATTTTAAGTAAAACAAAAGCAAACTAAAATCTAGAAGTGCCAAATTTAAAATAAATTTAGTGTAATTTAAGACAAGACAATAAGAATCCAAAATGAATAAGTTTCAAAATATTTTAGCACAACAAATACATTTGAAATGTCACGATTGAAGTTGTAATGAATGCATTCCAAATTTAACCCACCATCTCTTTCCGTTGGAGTTCTACATTTTGGACACGGTTTTGTTAGAACTCTAATAGTTTTCTTAGATGCTTCATCCCACCGAACTCCGCTAGAACCGGAGTTATTTCCCGTGGAAGTGTCGTGTCCCCTGTAAGAACCACTGTCGTTGGTAGTTTCACATTCACCTATGTGATAACCTTGTAAACACAAGCGACAGAATACATACTGTAATCAGTCAAAATCAGTATTAGCAGAAAATATAAAACCATTAAGCTTACACCGCAACCATTTAGGCAAGTAATTTTGTTGCAATCCGGATCAGGTATAATCCCCATGCCACAACCGGGCTGAGGACATAACACTCCACCTGATTTGAGCACAAATTCCTCCACTGCAAATCTCTGATACTGAGAATACTGCAAATCAAAGATCAAAGTTTAAAAACTGTAACGTGGTATTTGTTAGTTTATTGTGTTTGTTATTAAAAGGATAAGTAAGCGGCTGACATGACGTGCGAAACGTCCTGCAATGACATTCTGTGTTGTACATGAGTTTTACGCTAGGTGTCTATACTTTACAAAAACCATGAATTATCAATTTTTTTACTATTCTGTTTTCTTTGATTTTTTCCACAACTATCAACTATATTAGTTATTACTTAATTTGCACTATAATTTTTAAATTCCTTAAACTTGCATGATTAGACGTAACACAGGGAATAACAAATAACCAGTTCTGTACCTGCGTATTACTCAACAATCTAAAATGGTGGATCTCTTTAATAAAAGAATCAGGACAGTTCATTGGGCATGGTAACGTGTAACCGTAATCCCAATGGTGGTGAAATCTTCTTTCTTGCAATCTACTGGAGCAATATTGTTTAAAGCAATCCAAACAGCTTACATGTCCATTTTCACATGGAAATACCAAAATTGGATCACTGGAAAAAAGTGAACTTTAGTTAACATACATATTTCCCTGAAGATGATAGCTTGAATATCAAAACGCGTTAGAGCAAGTGTTTTTGTCTTTTTTAATTTTTCTTGGTTTCAAGCGACAAGACTTGTATATTAATACCTAAAAGCAAAAATTACCTTACATCACCGCAAGCTAAACATTCCAACTCTTTCAAATTTGGTCGTATTAGGTATAAAGGCACAGCAGTGTCATTTTCTCCCAAGGAAACGTGTTCTCCACATTTGAAGTAAAATTCAGCAAATATAGGTTGAGATTCTTCACTAGTCAATGCCTTTGAAAAACAAAAATACAAAATGATTCATCAGTGTTAGGTAATTATTAGGTTTAAAATGTTTACCTCTAAGCAAGTAGTGCTTTCACATAATCCCAAAATCTGTCTGGGTTTCAAAACATCATCCCAACTTTGTGGATCCGAATTGACTGTAAAAGCCCCCGATTTGCATACAGCGCATCTGACTCTCAGTTTTCCATTTCTCAGAGATGAACATGTTGGACAGAAAACGTAAAAATGATTCTTTCTTTGCACAACACCTGAAAAAAGCTTAATTAGCAAACCATCAGACTTTAAATTTTCATTAAAAATAAACCAATTACCCTAAAGTCCCGTTTATTTTAAATAATGTAATGAGGTACCTTTGATAGGCGAAAACTGGGATAATACAAAGGAAATAAAAATCCCAAATTTTTAATCATTATTTGTGTGGTCGATATGATGGAATGCAATTTATCTAATCACAAAAATATATAACGATACCAAATTAGATATACTCAATAGAGGCAGTGAAGCTACCTTTGCTACCTCCAGAGGCCAGAGTGTTATCGACATCACCCTGGCGTCTATGAGTATTACCAAAATTATAAATGGCTGGCATGTATCTAAGGATGCAACAATGTCTGACCATCAATATATAAAATTCAATATTTTATGTTGTAGGTTGGAACCCAAACCGTACAGGAATCCCAGAAGCACCAACAGGGAGGACTATAATACCCATCTGGAAGGGCTCCTAGGGACTGTAGAAACCCCACAGAGAATCGGGACAGTTGAACTGATCGAAAAATACGTCACTTTAGTGCGAAAAAATATCATTACAGCATATGAGAAGGCTTGCCCAATGAGAACTAAGCTTCGAGAAACCCGGGCAACCCCTTGGTGGTACGGGCAACTTGAAAAACTTAGATCTCAGGCAAACAAGCTCTTCAATAAAGCGAAGAAGACAAAACTGGTATGTGACTGGGAGGCTTATCACAACCACCGGAAACAATACAAGAAACTTATTCGCAAAAGACAAAGGGAAAAGTGGAGAGAATTCTGTAGTGACGTAGAGTCTACTACATCAGTTTCCCGACTGAAAAAGATACTCTCGAAAGACCCAAACCAACAGGTAAGCATGATAAAGCGGGCCGACGGTACTTATACCAGTACACCCGCACAAACAGCTTCAGAGCTCCTAAATACGCACTTTCCAGGATGCTGTGTTATACCAGGCCATAAGTGGCAAGGGCACTCAGCCTCTCACCCTAGAAATAGGGATTGGGAGCTGGCTGTTCAGATGGTAACTGACACAAAAGTAAACTGGGCCGTACAATCGTTTCCTCCCTTCAAATCGCCCGGGTTGGACGGTATCTACCCTGCCCTGCTTCAGTGGGGAATGGTGTGGATACAAAAATACCTGGTGCAAATTTTCAGGGCGTGTATTGCCTTTAAATACATACCCCGAGAATGGAGGGAAGTCAAAGTAATTTTTATTCCAAAACCGGGTAAACCTCAAGGTGGGGCTAAATCATGTCGCCCAATCAGCCTAACGTCTTTCCTACTGAAGACGTTGGAGAGGTTGTGCGACAGACATATAAGGGATAGCCTCGATATACACTACCCCTTACATTCAAATCAACATGCTTTTACTTCCGGCAGATCTACCGAAACTGCGCTACACTCAGTAGTTAGCAGGATCGAGAGATCGCTAGAAGTAAAAGAACACACCCTAGGTGTATTTCTGGACATAGAAGGTGCCTTTGATAGACCTAATTTCAATAGCATTTCTTCGGCGCTTGAGCGTAGTGGTATTGAACCCGCCTTGCGGGAACTCATACGACATATACTTGAATGGCGAGCAATACAAGTTACAGTAGGAGACTATACGGTCAGAGGAATCGTAAGTAAGGGATGTCCGCAAGGGGGTGTCTTATCCCCCCTTATATGGTTAATCATAGCGGATGACCTTATCCGAAAACTCAATGATCGGGGTCTCTATACAATTGGCTACGCAGATGATATAACCATTCTGCTTTCAGGTAAACACGAGGGAGTACTCTTCGAGTTAATGCAAGACGCCTTATATATAGTCGAGAAATGGTGCAAAGAACATTCCCTAGCAGCAAATCCTGCAAAGACGGAAATGGTCCTTTTCACAAATAAAAGGAAATTAGCGCGACTAAAATTTCCCAAACTCATGGGAACCCAACTCGGGTTGTCAAATCGAGTGAAATACCTTGGTATTGAACTTGACAGCAAACTGAGCTGGAAGTACCACATTGAAAATAAATTAAACAAAGCTTACAAGATCTTCTGGCAATGCCGTGGGGCCATCGGGAGGTCTTGGGGGTTATCCCCTAAGATGACCTTTTGGCTATACACGGCAGTCATCAGACCAATTGTTAGCTACGGAGTTATAGTTTGGTGGCCAAAGACAAAGTGCACCACTATAAAACAAAAGCTAAATCACATCCAGAGACTAGCGTGTCTGGCAGTGATAGGAGCAATGAAATCCACTCCAACAGCAGCAATGGAGGCGATCTTGTGCCTGCCACCTCTCGACATATTTCTTGAGGGGGCGGCACAGGCTTCTGCTCTCCGTTTGCGAGCAGGAGGAATGTGGAATACGGTAGGTAAAATGGTGGGTCACCGGCGCATAATGGAGGAGGCGCTCCAAAAGGTACCTATTCTGGATGCGCCGATGGACCATCTACTGGTGAAATATAACTTCACAAAATCCTACCGTATAAAAATGGAGGAAGTACAAGCAAGGATACCAGACGTAAGTATATACACGGATGGATCGAAAACAAATACGGGCACTGGAACAGGAATCTTCTCGGAAGACCTGAACCTAAGTGTAAGTATTAAGCTAGATAAATACTCAACAATCTTTCAAGCGGAGATGTTGGGAATTTTGTATAGCGCCGAACAAATGACGCAACTGAACATTACAGGAAAATATATCCAAATAAAGACGGACAGCCAGGCAGCCCTTAAGGCCCCGAGGAATGTGAAAACAAACTCAGTGCTAGTATGGAAATGCCACCTAGCTCTAGAACGTCTATCACAACAGAATGCAATTGATCTAATATGGATCAAAGGACATTCTGGGAAAGAGGGAAACGAACGCGCTGACAAACTGGCGAGGAAGGGTTCGGAGGGACAATTCGTTGGACCAGAACCAACCCTTCCCCTGGCAAGATCAACCGTAAGATCCCTACTTAACGAAGAAACTTATCGTAAACACAAAGCCTTATGGGCATCAATAACAACATGCCGACAAACTCACGCATTCATTAGAATGCCGTGCAGGGAAAGGGCAAAACTATGCCTACAACTCTCAAGGAATAATCTCAGGAAACTTGTAGGGATATGGACAGGTCACTGTCGATTAAACAAACACCTCCACAGAATGGGAATCATAAACGACCCGAGCTGCAGAGGGTGCTTAGAAGAAGATGAGAGTGTCGAGCACGTGATGTGTCACTGCCCGGCACTAGCATCAATCAGAGGATCCACGCTGGGGGACTTCTGGCCTAGTGTGGCCAGTTTGAGAGAGGCGCATCCAAGGGACGTTCTTCAGTTTCTCAACAAGGTTGGGTGGCTGAATGAATGACCAAGGACACCTCTATCACGGGGATAGCACAATGGGCCCGGAAAGGGTGGCCTAAGTGCTGGCCTAAATTTTTAGGCAACCCACAACGAATCCAGAATCCAGAATCCAGATATAACGATAACAACTAACAAACGTAGACTAATATTAGCGGTTTCATTTGTTTTTCCACATTATCCAAACATAGACCTTGATTAATGTGAAGCGATTACCTGGAATAACGCAAAGACTCGAATATTGAAGTTGAATAAACGACGTTTTATTGTAAATGTAGCATGTTAGAAACAATTTTCTTGAATATACCTATCTAGTAAGCTTACATATGATGATGAAGCACGTTTATGTACAAAAAAAGCTTGTTTAACATGCTTTAATAAAAATATAGCACCTTTTTTTAAAAAGAAACTTTAATGCAAACATTATTTAAAATACTATTTATTCATTTATTTATTGACGCCGAATGGTTTCACAGAATACAGTGACATCTGCATAAACTTCAAGGGGCCAAAGAAATCAGTTCAATATAAGCAAAGTTCATATTAAACGATAAAAAATGACAGTACTTATTAATCCATGAGTACCTTACCCATTGGTTCCTTATAAGCGAAAGTTTGTACAAAGCGAGTTAGTTAAAAGTGGACATTAATAAAATATCAAAGAGATCAATGCAAGAGATAAAATTAATAATTAAAGTGATTTATAAATACAATCACACTGAAATTGTTTTCATACAAAATTTTCCAAAACTTCCATACAAACCTTCAGCTGGACTATCTTCTTCAGTAAAGCTGTCAAGAAGCACCTTTTTTGGTGCTTCGGATGTTGACGGCTCCAATGCAACTGTCTTGATTCGAATAGCATGCAAAATGCTTTGTTGGCCCAAGTCACATTCCTACAACATTAAGTAAATCAGAAAACCAAGTCGATGTATTTTTGTAAACACCAACTGATATCTTTGTTGTATTGCTTAGTTCTTTCCCAGCGAAGATAATTTTCACTTCGTTAGGTTTTAGTCCTAGCCGAGGAGCTACCATTTCCTTCACATCTTTAATTTCCCATTGCGGATCCAAGTCTACACATAACGTATTACCGGTGTTGCTTTTAATGTAAATGTTTAATTTGTCACTTAAGGTGTTTTTTCCAAATGAGAAGAAATCCATGATAGTACTCAAAATACTCTTTAGAGTAGTGATAATGGAAGTCATGATTATTATTATTGTGATAACATAATGAATTAAATAAAAGATAACAGTAATAAAAAATCAAAAATTACACGGAATATCCAGTTTTAAACCACAGAGCTCCAATAATTTGAAGAAAGAAAACGGTAAAATTAGAAATTTGCTTATTCTACTTCCAGCACTATCGAGCGCCAAAGATAACGTAAATGTAATGACACGTATTAAGAATATGAAAACAATAATCTAAAAAAAATTATGAGTAAAAATATTTATATTTATTTATAAACTTTTGATTCATTTTGTAGGTTAAATCAAAGACAAAATCATAGTCAAATGACAAATTGAAGGTATTCTGTGGTCAAATTACAGTCCATTTCAGATAAATATGGATGTTTAAATAAGTTACTAAAAAAAATCACCAGAATTAAAGCCGCCTTCACGCGTAAACATTTTAGTGATTAATGTGTTGCCTATATTTCAAGGGTTGTTTGACAAAATAATCAGATAATATATATATTATATTATATTATATAATAAATGTACTCCACATTCTTTTTATTACCATTTATTACAATTTTATAATTTTCAGTAGAAATTGACTTAAAAGGGACAACCGCAACGTTTATCTGATCTTAAAATCCAAACTGAACGTGACAAAAATTTGTTAAATTTTTATCTTTTCCAAAACATATGTAAAGTTTTCAGAATTTTCAAAATGAAAGCTAACTTTTGAAAAAATAAATGAATTTAAAAAAATATTCTAAAAATTTTGACCTTTTCAAGAAATTTAAAGATCTCGACGGAACCTAAAGAAAGGAGAATATAGTACAAGTTTAAAATCAAGGTTTTATAAGTAAAATGGAAATTTTAAACATTTATTGAATACATTTCGAGGTTTAATTTTGAAATTATTTATTTTAGTTAATTTCGAGTTAAAATTTGAAATTTCACCAAAAAAAACCCTAAATTTTGTGTTAACGTGAAAATGTTAAAAGAAAAATTAAATTCGTATAAGAAAATTTTTTCAGAATTTTGACTTTTCAGCTCTAATTTTTGTTATATTTGAACAATTTGACATGAAATCATACTTACTATTTAAAAAAAACCAAGTAACAATAACATTCTCATTTTTAATAACGTAACATTTTCATAAACATTCTCATTGAAAATGTTAATAAAAAACCAAGTAATTTAATCATCCCGAAAGATCACTTTTTTTTAAGTTAACGAGGAAAAGTCGAAATTTCATCAAAATTCTAAGTTTGACGTTGACGTCCTAAAACTTTCTCTATAATTTTTAAGTTTCTCCCAAAGTGTCGACTTTTTTCTCGAAATTTTGTTTTAAAAGTTAAATGTTATTTTTATAAATTTTGAAGTTTCACAAAATGTAGACTAGATTTCGCAATTTGAAACTCAAAAATTCGATTTTTATATAAATTTTAAGATTAAAATCAAAATGTTGCCAAAAGCCCCATTTCAAAAAAAGTTTTATCAAAATCAGTGTTCTTCAAAATTTCTGTTTTAACCTCGAATTGTTGGATTTTTTCTCGACTCTTCAACTTCAAATTCGAAATTTTAAATTTTTCAATTATTTTAAGCTTTAACTGAAATCTAAATATCGAAACCTTTTGAGAAAAATTTGAATTTCAGATCGAAATTTTGACATAAAAATCAAAAATGTTAGGGCAAAGTCGGAATTTTAAGAATTTTTTTTACTATATAAATTATGAGGTTTTTTGAAATACTTTCTTAAAATTCTGGTTAACTTAGAATTTTTTCTCATAAATTTCAATTTAAAACTCTAATGTAATACTTTTTTGGATTTTTTAACGTGACTTGTCAAAAAATCTATCTTAATCCTAACATTTTGACTTTTTTCTTAACATTTCTTTTTAAAATCCAATTCTTTAAAATAACTATTCATTTTTTCTTGGTTAGACTGTTTTCTCAAAATTCCATGGATAAGTTTTAAACTCGAAAATTGGAGAATATGCTTATTGTAAATTTTGAGTTTTTTCTCTCAATTTTAATTCATTTCTGGAAGTTTTTAATTTAATAATTTAAATCTCAAAATAATACTTCTTTATACTTTTTTTCTAAACTGCAAATTTGTTTTATAAATTTCGAACTGTTCTCAAAATGTGAACTATTTTCAGAAAATGTTGGTTCAATTGAATGAAGTTTTGTCCGCTTTTGGGTTAGAATGGAAACTGCAACCAAAACTACTTTTATTCGCCAGTTATTGACTGGTTTCATTGTGGTTGAAGAAAAAATGAATAAGGTGTACCAGTTATTTACTAATTTGTAAAAAATGCAGAATGTTGCTGTAAGGTTCCCAAATTGGAATGAAATTCAACTCATTTCTGATGTTTATTAATTTAACATACTGAATGAAGGAAATAAAATGGCTCCCCACTCACATTTGTAAAAAAAACTGATGAATTACAAAATTTCAAGACATATATTAAAATTGTATCTATATTACAGAAACTTTAGGAAATATAATTTATTTGAACAACATTCTTTTTAATATTTTTAAAACTCCTAATTTTTACCGGTTTTATTACCAGAGAAATTGAATGAACTTCTAAAATACATTAAAAAGATTTGAGTCCTTATAAAAATGCATTTAAATTTACTAACACACTATGTAGTAACTGCTATATTATCTTCATGATGAAGTCCCGAATATATAATTATCCAAGTAACAAGAAATCCAGCAAATGATGTCATAAATCCTTCTTTTAAAAGTTCCCAAGCACCTCCATATTCCTCCTCATCGACACTTTGAAAACTATTGAAATAAAAGTAAATTACACCAGCATTAACTAACACGAACAGCACAAGTCCTAATGATCCCTTTAGTGGGATTAACCCCCAACAAATACCCAAAATAATTCCAATAGCTTGTCTACTCCAATAAATTACATCTAGGAATTCATCTTTATCGGGCCACGACGCTTTCCTAGTAAATACTCGACTCCAAACAGATTCTTGATGCTTAACAGTGGACTTGTTCCTTTCCGAATGTTTTTGGGAACTCATTTCTGTGGAAAAGAAGGGTTAGATTAAATGACTGGGGAGATATAACTTAGGCGATGAAGAATTACCCTAAATGTTAGAAGGGACCAGTCACGAGTTGCTGAAATTTTAAAGTAGTAATTGCGACAATTTATAACCTAAATTAATCCAAAGACAAGATAATTAATCATTAGAAGTTGGAAGATGAGCTGTCATCTATATGTCACCTGATGAAGAATCTTATTATTTTATGTCGATGGTCTTAGTTTTGTAAAAAAACGACCACCGTAATTTGAATATAATATATTGAAAAACTATTTACCTTCTCGTACATGCTTACAATTTAAGTACTATTTATTTGTGCAGATGCTCTTCTACTTCTAAATAATATTATTTTTTTCGAGTTCACTGCTTTATTGTACATTAACGACGATCCATTGCATTTTTTCTCTATGATATGATTCAACAAGTAGCTCCTTTGACTAATTAATAGCGTAGCTTTAAAGACCTAGCCCAACACCTGCTTTGTGTTTGTGTCAATGTCAAATTCGTAAGAAGAAGGGGAATTTGCGTTTAGACGAATTTAGAATTCGAAATATAATCTGTGATATTTTTTGTAAAATCTATGCATTTTTTATATTTAAATTTTATTAATGTCTAGTTTGGTAACACAATTACATTAAACCGGTAGTTGGTGTTCCTTGATAGTTTTCGGCTGTTTTTAAGCTTTTCAAACTATGATGTTACTGTCAAAATCAAAATTCCGGTGTTAGTTTTTGGTTAAAATACGGTAAAATTTAAAATTCCAAGTACATTTCGTAAAAGTGCACATTAAATTATGGCTCGGTATTCCACGGCCCTCTCTCATTTGATCTTGGGTTGCTGCAGCGCCCATTGTTTTGCATTATCCTCGGGACCTTACCAGAGGTTTGCCTATGGTTCAATTGTGGCAAATTCTATAATTGGCATATGGAGATGGGGTGAGGTTACGCTTAATTTAAGCAGTATCGATTTATTTTTATAATCCGTAGGAGTCTCTGAGGGGGGAGACACGGTAGACAAAGTGTACGAGATAACGACATTGGTTCAAAATCTCCTTGCAGTACCTTGTTTGGCGGCCGGCTTATGGTTGAAGAACGACCATCCACCAGAGATTGCTTATGCTCATGTAATTGTGCCTTGCATTCCATTGTTAATGTATCTAACTAATCAAGAGGATGATCTGGGGACGAAAGATGCCATGGCTCTTTTGAGTGTGTTGTCGATGGGATGCGTTTCGTTTCTTCATGATAACTTGTGGGGCATGGTGACGGCCGCTTCGTACGCTGTTGATTATTTTGTCTTATTTCAACAGGAAATTCATGAAGATATCCCTCCATTAGATTTGTTTAATTATGGCCTTTGTTTTGTAGTAATATTTTCGTTGAATGCTTTTGGTGGAGGTGGTGCGTTTAAACTGGAATATGCATTTTAAATAACCAAATAAATAATTTTTACTAGATTCACACTTTAATTTCAAGTTACCTGTCTATGGCATTTATTTTAAAGATAAAATATAGTCAGGCACACGAAATATGTTGCTTAGGGATACAGTTATTTTAACATGTCTTTTCATCTTATCTATTTTCAATTTGAATGTAGGCATGAAAGACCACTTCCAAATTTTGAAAAGACATTTTAACAGTTTCAACAATGTTTTATCCATTTAGACAAATTAAGTTTCACAATCAGAAACTTCGATTGGGAATCCAGTTGCTGGGTGTACACACACGGACACAGACATTTATAGAAATGTGTTCATTCCAGTGCCCAAATCTGAATTCCTGATTCAGAAATCTATCTTCAGTGAATAAATCATAATTCAGAACAGTAAAATGTATAAAATAAGTACACTGTACAAAGTAAGAATTTCAAAAAAAAAGAAAGAATGCAAGCATCGTTTCTCTTGGAACGATAATGTGCACGTCATTGCAACGTGAGCCCCTCAGAAAATGGCTTCTTGTTTGAGCTAAAAAACACTTCACACCTCATCACATTCTCGAAATTTCCAAAAAATATATTTCTGGAAATGTTTATCTTACTAATTAAATTTCGAATGTATATTAAAAAAAAACACGAATTGAGAAAAAAGTCAAATTTCCAAGAAAAATGTTATTTCCTAAGTCGAATTTATAAAAATATTAAAAAATTTTGAAATTTTGAGACGTGAAGAAAAGACGAATGTTTAATAAAAAAAATCAAATTCTGACTAAACCATATGACTTCCTTCGATAGGCTGGTTTCAATCTGTCTCGAAGGACCAAAATGTAGAGGGTTGTGGTTGATTTTATTTTAATTCGGATTGTAAGGCCGAATTGTGTAATGAATATTCCAAATGTTGAACCAGAAATCTAGGCTACCGATCACTATTCAGGGAGTTGGATTATTTTTAATTAATCGAAGGACCACAATACTCACGGTAGATGAAATAAAAAGAGATGTTTTTAACACGGTTTATTTACTTGTTCACTCTTCGGAAATTGCTTGGTTACTCTTATTGTGTTTGTTGGCTACCACCCTTAAACAAAATTTATGATCCCTTGTGACAGGGCCAAGCAAGAAAACTGGAGTACTGACAAAGACGTCAAACACCATAATTTCGAGAAAAAATTAAAATCTCCCAGAAAGTTAATTTTTAGAAAAAATCCTAATTTCGAAAATAAGATTGTAATTTCAAAAAATACGAATTTTGAGAAACATACCGAAATTTCCTCAAACTTGAATTAAAAAAGGCCATATTTTCAAAAAAGCCAGTTTTTGAAAAACATTGAAAATTAAAAAAAAAGTGTAGTCTGAGGAAAAAAAAGTCTAAATTTTAAAATTTTGGCATGAACAGAAAATTGTAATTTTTTTTCTGAAAATTTTACTTATTTTTTGAAATTCAAATTCAAAATAGCAGAATTTTGTTGCATACATTTGAAGCATTTTCTCAAAATTTGATTTTTTCTTCAAATTGCACCTTTTAATTTCTACATTTTATCCTAAAATATTTTTCAATCTAAAATGTTGATTTTTTTTAGAAGTTACCTTGTTTTAAAATTTCGGCTTTAAAATTGATATCTCAACTTTTTACCCGCGATTTTTTTAGATATTTCAATGGTCAACTTTTTTGAAATTCTAACAATTCAGAATATTTTAATAGCTACATTTCTGACTCCCTTTAACCTATTTGATGCAAACTATGAAATAACTCGTAGTTGGGAGTCTCATTCTTTACGCAAACTGTAAGTAATCTCCTAAAACGCTAATTAGTTTTATAGCCCCCTAAAAACAAGTTTGCCTGCAAGAAAAAATAACAATTGTGTATGGCACCTAATGTGTTTGAGAAAATTTTGTCAAGTTCACAGTTTAAGTGCCATAATGGACAAAGTTCCGCCTCTAGAGCAGTTCCTGAATTACGTCAATATCGGCTAATCATGTGATAAGGATTTAACTAATGGGATAATATAAACATTTTATAATAGAGCAAACAAAAAATTTATTCAAAAGTAGTTTTAATATAAATTCACATGTCAACATTTTATTTACAGATCTGAATCAAAATTACACAAAGTGGATTAATGATCTGAATAAAATTTTGGATAACTATTTTAAAGCGAGTATTATACTTAAATAAAAATAAATATTTCATCAATGCCTTTGATGCTTTAGTACATGTCTATGTATATTAAGGAGGTATCGTTACAGCTTTATTGTTTTTAGCAACCTTCATAATATAGAAGGAATACATTCTTTTGCATTAGGGCCCAAGTTGCACCATCAATTGCTAACTTCTCAAAAAATTACTCTAGTTCAAGTTACATGGAACCTGAGCATTGTAACTTACATGGCACTTATGTCCCATGTAACCATGCAAACTAAATCCAGCAAGAAAAGCATTGGACATAAATTTAAATGCAGCTACATAAAAATTTCAATGTGGCGACTTATGTATTCGATTTTGAACATAAAATTAGTTGACCGTTTACCATTTACATTTTCTCTAAGTAGGTTCACAAAATGAATTAAATTTAGATTATTGCAGCAAACTAGACTTACAAAATTTGGGCATATTTACGCTATTTTTTCACCTTTGTAAATATTAAATTTTATAAAATTAAGCATGAGGCGTTTCAACTAGCAACTTCAGTAGAAGTTTTCTAAATGACACACTGAATCACCTTAAACAAATTGTGTTTAACCTGCAGAAAATAGAATCTCAAAAATATAAATATATCAATCATAATTAAAAATCACATTTCAACTATGAGGGTCATCTTAAGTATTGAACGAATGCCTCTGATAACCAGACATCTTATGAAGTATAATTAACAAAATTTAAACTAAACTAGAGCTGTTTAACATGATATGTTGCCAAAAAAAATCAGCATTGAATCATTAAAATATAAATGGGAATAAAAGCGACGTTTTTGCATTGATAGCTACGGCAATCTCATTTGACAACCGAATGTGTCATTTCAGGCCCCAGCACGACAATTCACTGTGTTTATAATTATGGCCTACAAAATATATGTATATACAAACTTAAAAATAATGTTCAGTCACTTACTAATCTAAGGAATTATAAAAGAATAAGGCAAATATAATATATTCTTATCAACTTAAGGCTTATTTATTTAAATTTTCATTTACAGACAGATAAATGTCTATACTGAACTAGAACTTAAAAATACTTAAAGCAACACACTCTCTTACATAATTCAATATACGATAACACATTCGAATCCACTAACACATATAAAAATATTTGCAGTTTTTTAAAATTATATGTACACACAAATTATAACAATGCGGATTTCTGTAATAAAGAAATGATATAATGATTATATACAATTCAGTGGCGAGAAACATGATCGATTTTCGATTTCGCGAAAATCTCGCGCCAAAAGTTTATTTATATATTATGTATAAACGAAATAAACAACAGTAGTGGCTAGTATCAGACAGCATTCACTGCTTAAACGATATCGGACATCGCACTTAGGATAAATCTGAAATAACAACAAATCACTTATTATATCCCACTGAAATTTACTTATACTTACAACTAGGAGCTGCAGCGCTATAATTTTTATGTATCTGGTCGTAGGTGAATTTGACAAAGGCATCATACTGTTCGGCAAGTTTAGCTGATAAAACATTGTCATATTCCTCCCTTATTTCCGACTCTCTCTCCCTGAGCATGCGTTCGCAGATCAACCCGACTTGTTTAAATGTAAACAGAGCTCGTTCGCAACGTGGCGATTCAGAGTTTTCGCCCCCTGAACTGCTCCCGTCTGAAGCTTCTACGCCGTATTGCAACTGCTTCCGTCGCTGCAGCCTCTTGATTTCGGCTTTGATGTTTTCAGCCATGTATTCTGAAATAGCCATCAGCATTAGGGCGACCACTTGAATCATTATTCAAAATCAAATGGGATTTTTTTCAGATTCTAACGAATAAGTATATTTTTACAGAGAGAAAAAACTTTAAAGATATATTAAGAAACTCTACAGTTAACACGGAATGTCGTTAAAAAAAAGTAAATTTTTGTACCGAAGTTGAACTTTTAAGGAAACAAGTAAACATTTTTTTAGTGTAGCGATAAATAAATCAAAATTGTTAGTTTATAACGTTCAGATTTCTAGAAAAAAAAAAAAGTTGTGTTCAAAATCGAAATTTTGAGAAAAAAAATGCAAATATGAAATAAAACTTTTTTTAATAACATTCACAAAATGTCGAATTCGATTCCTAAATTACAAATCTATTTGAAGTTGGTTCTTTAATTTCGAAATTTCGACTTTTCCTAAAAAAATGTTAAAGTTTTTAGAGTTGGAAAAGTAGCAATTTTATATATAAAAGTTACAATATTTGCATTAAAACTCGAAATTCGGGGAAAAATATGAAAATTTTGACCTCGCAAATAAAAATTCAATAAAAAAATAGAAATTGCCAGTTTATAATTAAATATAAAAATTTTGAAGTTTTCAGAAAAATCCTGATTCTGAAAGTCAAAATGTTATAAATAAGAATTAAACATTCGAATTTAAACTTGAATTTTGAAGAAGAATGAAAATTTTCAGTTTATTAACGAAAATTCCGTAAATAATAAGGTTTTTTAATTTTTAATCGAAAAAGTCTAATCATTCATAGAAAGTTCGATAAAAAAAAGTCAAAATTGAGGGTTTATTGATAATTTTATAAGAATAAGCCCTATGAAAGTTGTAATCATCAGTTTGCAAGAGAAATATTAAAAACTTAAGATTCGACGTTAAAAAAATATGGAGAGGAGGGAGGAAAGGAAAACGTTGACTTTTAAACTCAAAATTTCGGATTTAATTCTAAAACTTCAACTTTATAAATTTAATAATGACAACTTTATTAAAAAAAGTCGTTATGTTTACATAATACAATTTTGTGAAAAAGGTTCACGAAATTTACAATTTTCAGGTGAAATTTTGGAGAAAAATTTGAGTTTTGATGTTTCATTTTTGAAAGATTAGGATTTTACATTTATAACTTCGTCCTTTTGATTACTTTTTTGACCACTTTCAAGATTTCGACTATTTCTCAACATTTTCACTTAAATTTAATTTGATTCGAATTTTCGATTTTTAATGAAAATTTAAGACTTTTTTTGAAAATTGTTATTTTTCATGGAAATGTTGACATTTTAATTTCAACTTTTTTCAAATTTTCGTTTTTCAAAAATTTTAACTGTTTTAAAATTTTTTTCAAAATGCATCTATTTTCTAACATTTCGACTTCTTCAAAAATTTGGAAGTTTCTGAATATTTCTCAAAATTTGCGAAATGCTCCAAAAATTTCGTTTTTCAAATAGTGGAAACTTTTGAAAAATTGTATCATTTTTGAATTTTTTTTAAATAGTGAAACTAAAAATTTCGACTTTTTTAAAAATTTAAATTTCTTCTACAAATTTTTTCAAAATTTCGCATTTGTTTAAAATTTTTGATTCTTTTTAAGCATTGTGACTTAAAAATAAAGATTTCTTTTCAAAATTGCGATTTTTTTTTGAAAAGTTTAATTTTCTTGAAAATGTTAAATTTGCATGAAAATATTGACATTTTACAAAACTTACAACTTTATTCAAATTTTCAACTTTTTTAAAAATTTTGATCTTTTAAAAATTCCTTTTTTAAATTTGAAATTTTTTCGACATCTCGCTTTATTTTTCAAATTTCAAAATGTCGTGACCATAAAAAAGGTTGGGAACCCCTGGATTGAAGTAAACCTTTAGAAGAACATTTTCTTGTAGTTTTTTTCAGTATTCACTTTAATCTCAAAATTTAATTAAGCCTTTTTCTGGAAATTTCACATTAAAACTCGAAACTAAAATCCACATTGCCTGCTTAACTAGAAATTTTGAGAAAACAGTTAAAAAGTCAAAGAAATTTTTAAAATTGGTGTAAAAATTCCCTTCAATATTCAACTTCTACTTGGAAACTCCTAGAAGAAGAGAAAGTTCAAGATTATAGAGATTAAATCAAAGTTTTAAAGAACATTCTTATTATAAATTAAATTTTTCTTTAAAATTGTCCCCTTAGGTTTTGGCTTTTTTCTCGTAATTTCAAATTAAAATCGAAATTAAAAACAAAATTTCACAGTTAAACTCAGAAATGTTAGTAAACAGTTAACATTTCGAAGAAATCTCTACTACATTTAGGTCAACAAAGATCCCAAAACTTCCAATTTATCGACTTTATTCTAATATATGACTTCCTTCCAGTTTCCTTCAAAACCTTAAATTTTTAGAAAAGGAAATTTAGAGAACACTTTTGTTTATGGCGGCCACTGGGAACGAAGCATATTCTGCTACGATTACTAATTTTCAAAAGTTCAATTTACTGATCTACATCTCGACTTTGGACTACAAACTCAAAACTTTGATTTTTTTTTAATTTAGGTTTTAATGTCCAAAATTCAACTTTTGTTCTCAAACCTGGAGTTTGAATTCTTAAAAAACTTGGAAAGTTCAAGTTTAAATTTGAATTCGTGAAAAATAAGTTTCATGAAGGTATCAGTAATTTCGTTCAATTTTTTAGTGAACCGAACTAGAATAGCGTTCCAGAACTTTCAACAATACTTTCTCAGCAAAAAAATCACTACCTATTCCTTTCTTCAGTTCCCTAAATAAGTACTAAGAGAATTGAAGGGGAAAAGAGACCAATACCTCTTTTTTTTTAATATTTTCATATTGCAAGGTAAGATCTGCTTCCTTATGCAACTTCTCGAAATAACAAATGTCCAATTATCAAACTTGTACTGAATGTGAAAACTACAACTGCCAAGTTTTGATCAATAAAAGAAAATAGTCAGAGCAGTGGAACTGTTCCTTGAATGATTAGAAATATCTGAATAGACGAACTTTTTTTTTTAGGTTTAATCCACTCGCAAAGTGCAATAAGTAGGTGGAAGAAAATTCAAAACGTAAAGTTAATTACCAAAGTAAATTTACGGAATCGTCAAAAATGTCGTTCTTATTTAAAATCAACACACCAAATTTGCTCTGCAGAAAAATAGATTGATTACATTGCATGTATCAGTATATTCCTTCACACATCTCATTTTGTAATAACAGATCAATACTAATAGAAAAGTAGCCGCTAATTTACACGTAAATTGACCTCACCGCCTTCTATAATAAATTATTCAGTTGTATTAAATTTCAAAGCAAAATTAACTTCTTGTCACCTGATTAATGATCTGTCAAAAGTTTTTGTAACGGACAACTCAAGAATAAACCCATACAAGTTCCCCTAAACCAACTAGTCGCGAAGCCGAGGTATTTACCTGGGGTTAATTTTTGACTTAGTACATCCGGAAATACCGATTTTGGTTTCGATGAGGCACAGGGGCTGTTAGAATTGCTTGTTGATGGTCTTTCTTTGTGCGTCGGGCTGGTGCAAAAGGGCGTACATCGTCTCCTTTTCGCTGGCCTGCCCCCGAGAACTGGCTCCCAGTCTAACGATCTCTTCAAAGTAGCACACGCCATTTTCAAGTTTTGTCGTCGACTGACAAAAACACAACAACGAAATTCACTTGTTCTAAAAACTACTACAAAAATATATTCGTGGTATTGGTAACTGCACTTCACTAAACGCACTGAAACGGTATTTAATTATATGATATATTTTTAACTTTGATGTCATAAGATTCTTAAATTCTCGAAAGAGCAATATGGCGATTTGTAAATAAAGATGACATTTTGAGATGGTTTTGACTGGTTGTATTTAGGCTTCTACGTCGAAGAAATGTGATACCGGAACGCATGCGTCAACTTTTTCCCCACATCATTTGGCCGTAGATACCTTTTAACTACTAGCTTACGCGCATGTCATAGAATTAAAAACCTGAAGATCGCATACATTAAGATTAAATTAAATAGAAAAGTTGCTAGACTTAAAGCTATTTTCACTACTCAAATAAAACGATTATTGTGTTGCCTATATTTTTGATTATTTGACAAATATATTTGGTCTAACACTGTTTTAACAAGCATATTATTGAGAACGAACAATTAAATTTCAAAATAGAAATTCGTAACACTGACTTTTTTATTTAGAAATTTCAGTTTTTCTAGAAATTTTGATTTTTGTGGAAAAGATTACATATTTTAAATTTTATAAAAAATCTCACTCAAAATTTGTCATATGTAAAGTCGAAAAGTTGTAGTTCAGCAGTTTGAATTTAAACTCAAATGTTCGTAATTAAGAAATTTCCTCTTTAATCTCAAAATTTAGTGATTAACGTTGATTTTAAATTTAAAATTTTAATCCATTTTTCGAAGTTTTAATTTAGAGCTCAAAATTTTGAAAATAAAATCCAAATGAAGGCCAAAATGTCGATAAAATGAAGGTAAACCTACGGTTTTAGAAAAAAATCTAAACATTTTAAGTTTAAACTGCAAAGAATCTCAACATTTTGTGATTAACGTTGATATTTTAATTTAAAATTTCAATTCTTTTTTCGAAGTTTTAATTTAGAGCTCAAAAAAAAGTCTAAATTAAGGCCAAAATGTCGATAAAATGAGGTTAAACCTACGATTTTAGAAAAAACCTAAACATTTTAAGTTTAAACTGCGAAAGCGTAGAAAAAACATCAATTAAAAAACAGAAATTTCTTGTTTAAAGTCGAAATTTTTACTTTAATCTTGAAATTGCGGATTTTTTCTCAAAATTTCGACGTTTTACTTAAAATTTCAACTTTTTTCTCAAAATTCTGACGTTAGTCTCGAAACTTCGAATGTAATCTCGAAATTTCGATTTTTCTCCTCGAAATTTCGACTTAAATCTCGAAATTTCTATACTCCATGGTTAAGATAGGCAGATGACATTTGCTTCCCACCACTTCCCTTTCCCAACAATGTTGACAGGTGGCAGTAGGGTGCCTTTAGATATTTCTATATTTAATTACCAAAATTTCGTCTTTTTTTTAAATTTCGAGATTAAAGATGACATTTTGAGCAAAAAGTCGAGTTTAAAAGTCAAAGTTTTGAGTTTAAAAGTCAAAATTCCGAGATTAAAATAGAAATTTCTAGAAAAAAGTCAAAATTTCGAGTTTAAAGTCAATTCTGAGAAGTCGAAATTTTGAGAATAAAGTCGAAATCCGGAGATTAAAGTTAAAATTTTGAGGTTAAAATCGAATTCTTAAATTTAAAGTCGAAATTTCGAGATTAAAGTCGAAATTTCGACAGAAATAGTCGACATTTCTAGAATAAAATCGAAGTTTAAAGATTAAAGTTGAAATTTCGTGATTAAAGTCGAAATTTCGAGTAAAAAAGTCGAAATTTCAAGAAAAGAGGCTAAATTTCAAGAAAAAAATCTTGAAAACTTTCAGTAAAGTTAAAATATAAAACTTTCTTCTGAACATTTTGAAATTTTGCATTTTTAAGGAATTCTATGGGTAAGTGTGAAAATTATTTTGTCTTTGTTCAAACTTACGTTATATTTGAACTATTACGTAAATTCGTCAACATGCAAATAAATTATTTTTGTAACGTATTTCTTCCACAAAACCATAAAGTATATAATATTTTTGAAGTTGCTGTGTCTACGTCTTAAATACCCTAAAACAACGAAAAATGACTTTCGCCATTTGAAAGGTGTTAAATTCCATTTATCATCTTCGCTATAAGTGATCTCAAGTCTCAATATCTGTGATAGAGAATTCTACAGTATTCTATGGCTTACTGACAAATTATCCTGTTTGTTCTAACTACAAACTTCTAACCTCTATTTGAAGGTGATAACGTCAATATGCAAAAAAAGTATTTTTGTAACGTGTTTATTCCACAAAACAAGATATAACATATTTCTGAAATAGAAGTGTCTAAATTTTAAATTTTGTTGCCTTAAACCCCCGCCATGACAAAAGACAGGCTAAATTATAGTAACAAGATCATATTAGCACCAATGGTGAGAGTTGGTACATTACCAATGAGACTGCTGGCTTTGGATTATGGAGCCGATATAGTATACTCTGAAGAACTAATCGATTGGAAATTTTTGAAATCAGTCAGAAGACGCAATGGTAATGCCTAGTAACCTGACGGAATCCCGCAACCAATCATCTCCATTTCAGATGTCCTCGGTACAGTAGATTTTATAGACAAATCCGATGGCACTGTCATATTCAGAACTTGCGACAAAGAAAAGTTCAGAGTAGTCGTCCAGTTAGGAACATGTGACCCAAAAAGAGCCTTAGCTGTGGCAAAAATGGTGTAAGTTAAATACTTAAATTTGTTATGCCTCTAGTGTTCCTTAGGTGAAATTTTTAGAGAAAATGATGTTGCTGGCATAGATATTAACATGGGATGTCCAAAGGAATTCTCCCTGAAGGGGGGAATGGGCGCAGCTTTATTAGGTAATTTAAAAAAAGCCAAAGACATCTTAACAACTTTGGTGGATAACATTTCCATACCGGTTACTTGTAAAATTAGGGTTTTTGAGGATGTTGACTATACAGTGAATTTGGCGAAAGAGTTAGCTTCCACAGGGATAGCTGCTATAGGAGTTCATGGTCGCACTAAAAACGAGAGACCTCAGCATCAGAACAGATGCGAAACAATTAAGAAAATTGCAGAGAGCTTGTCAATACCTGTAATTGCCAAGTATGGTTTTGTCTTTGGAAATTTAAGATTGAGTTGAGGTTTTCTTCATGCATTCTTTTAGTGGTGGTTCAAGGGAAATATGTTGCTATGAGGACATTTTCAAATTTAGAACAAGCTGTGGTAGCTCTAGTGTAATGATTGCAAGGACTGCACAATCCAACTGCTCGATATTTAGTAAAGAAGGGATGAAACCATTGGACGATGTGATACAAGATTATTTGAAATATGCTGTAGATTTTGATAATTCACCTAATAACACAAAGTATTGTGTACAAAATATGTTAAAGGAGCTTCAGGAGACTCCTAGGGGGAAAAAGTTTCTGGAATGTCAAACTTTGGAACAAATATGGTATGTTTTAAATATTTTTTAGTTTGCATATAAATTAAATGAGAGTTTGGATTAATTCTAGTTCAATTTGGAATATGAGCAATTATTGCAAACAAAAACAATTAGAATACCAAGCGAAAGGAATTCTGAGTAGGAGAGAGGTTACTCCAGATATGTTTATTCCTCAGACCAAGAAACAAAAACTGGATGATATTATTGAAGTGAATTGTGCTTTTATTCGAGTCAATTATAAGAGTGATCCAGAATTACCAAAATCTACATTGTTGTTGTACTGCAAGAAAAACAGTTTAAAACCACCATCCTATGTTACATTAAATGAAGATAAATTGTTTAAATCTGTCGTTACAGTTGAAGGAAAACGATACAGTTCATCATATTGGTATGTTCTGAATTATTTGCCTTTTATTTAATATTATTCTTATCTTTGCAGGGAGAAAAATAAAAGGTTTGCTGAGCAAGGTGCAGCACTAGCTTGTATATATTCATTAGGGCTTGTAGATAAACAAAAACTTGTTAATGATGGAAGTATATTAAGTCCAACATAATTTTAGGACATTTTGTATATATAAAATATATGTATGTTAAGTTTAATATTTTATTTTATTCAACTAGATTTCGGATAATCATCATAGAACTCCTCCATAACAAAACCGATTATAATTGATCAGATATAATTAGTGATTCCTGTATGCTCCTTGCCTTCTTTTGACTTCTTGTTACAATGAATGGCGTTCTACTACAATATTGCAATTATAATATCTATTAATTGGTGTATATTTTATTTATTTATTTTGTTGAGCAAAAATTAAATGATCAAAATTTCTTACCTTTGCAACAAATGTCTTTTACCTAATATAAACAATAAAGACAAAAAAGAATTTTTTTGCTACTTTTTGATTTAATTACATCAGCCATTTTTGAAAAAAAGCAAGGAGATTACATTTTAGATCAAAAACCAAAAAGCATAAGGTTAAAACCAAAATCTTAGAAAAAAGCAAAATTTTAAGGGAAACAAAGATTGAATTGAACTCGAAATTTTAAGAACAATGTAAACAAATTGGAAATTTCGCGAAAATCACATTTCAAGATAGTCAATATTTCAGAATTTAAACATTATTTAAAATTAACATTTCAAGTTTAAAACTGAATTTTTGGCCAATAAAAGACTAAAAATCAAAAATGCAAAACTTGGAATCTCAAATCAATAAATTTGGAAATTAACGTCAACATTAAAAAATCTTCAAATCCATAAAAAAACAATTGTCTAAATTTCAACGTTTTAATATTAATTTTGAAATGTTAGGAAAAAATTTGAACGTTTATTTATTTATTTATTTACTTGTTCCAACAGACTTAAGTCTATAGTGGAAAAATACCTACATATTTAAAAATATAGCATGATAAAAATAAGAACCTAATAATTTGAATGGTATTACATAAAAAAAAGAAAATGTATAACAAATAAAGAATCCTAATGAATAAAAATAACAGAAATAAAAATAAAATAAAAGGAATCCAATAATTTGGTGTACAGAATTAATATTAATTTATTGAATAACAATACTACGTAACTCTAAGTAACTGTCTTTTTATACGCGGAGAATTTAAATTGTCAAGAAATATATCTATATTTTGCGGAAGGCTATTAGACAAGCGAATGCATCGAAACAATGGGCTGTTATAATGGTGCAAAGTGGATGGGATAATATGAGAAAATGCCATGGGATAGCGTGTGTTAGGTCGCGGAACATGAAAGTCAATTTGTCGCAACAAATCCTCGGACCTTATTTTACCAGTAACAATTCTTTGAAAAAGTATTAAGCAGTGCATATTTCTGCGGCTGGTTAAAGCTACTTCATTGACCATATTTAGCAGCCACCAATAATCACAGTTCCGCTCTGGATAATTTCCATACATTTTAAGAAATACATATTTTGCAAATTTCCTATTAATTCCTTCCAGCAGATGGATGATTTAATGCATCATATATAACACACTCAAAAAGTTTAGCGACATTCGACATCAATGCCACTGGTCTATAATTTTTTATATCCCCTCTATCGCCAGATTTGTGTATGGGTATGATGTATAAAGTTTTCCATTGGGTGGGAACCAAACAAGAATTTAAAATTAGATTAAAAATATGTTTCAATGGTAAGTTTATGCTCGTAATTGTGAGGAAGTCAAGTTTTGAGAAAAAAATTCAAATGTTTACTATAATAAAAGGAAAAAATAGACAAAAAATGTTTAGATCTCTTCTTGAAATCTGAAAACTTGAATTAAAAAAAAAAGGAAAGCGAAATACCAACTCGAAATCTTGAGAAAAAGTACACAATTTTATATAGGAAAAAATTTCGACCTTTTTTTTATTTTGTGGGGGTGTTATAGGCCCTGTCACCTAGATTTTCCAAATCCTTTGTAACTTTCACAAGTTTGTTGGAGTTTCAGTCAGCAATACATATCCCGGTCTTTAAAACCAGGCTCAATATCTGACCTACACTCATTCTTTCCAGATTTTCTGGTCTTAATGTTTCTTTGCCAGTCAGATTATATCTGTATCTGGCAAAGCTTGAACAAGCACTCACAATGTGTAAACTTGTTTCATTTTCAGTCCCACACAGTAGACATCGGTCGTTTTCTGCTACGTTGAGTTTAACCAGGTGTCCTTGAAAAGAAGTTCCCGTGGCCAGTGAGCAGGCCTCGTGTGTTGCTTAGTATGCTTTTATTCATTGCAATAAGTGCTCCAGCCCTTGATTGCAAGGGTTTATCCATCAGCAGTCTTGCTTGCCTGCAGGTGGTTATGTTCCTCCACCGGTTCAAATGAGCTCGTTCAAGGTTGGTTAATATGATACTTTTGCCTACAGCATAAGACACACCTACGTTCAGTAGTAACTTGCATAGAGCCCCCTCTTGCCAGCTCGTCAGCGACCTCGTGCCCGGGCACCCAAACAAGTGTGACCTTGTTGGTTTCTCCTAGTCTATTAAGGGTTTGCACACAGTCCCACACTACGGTAGAACTGCTGGTATGCCCCTCTAGGGCATTTAACGCTGCACGGTATATGTAAATTGAGCGCCGAGTCGTCATCTTGATTTGGAAATATGTGCATTATCGAATGGCCCATACTTCAGTCATAAAGACAGAAGCATGTTCTCTCATTGGAATACTTTTCTTGTAATTATTGCTTGGTCTATAGATCCCAACTCTGTATCTTCCGTCGAGGCCGGATGCGTCTGTAAACCAGACATTATTTCCTTGGCCTACCACGATTTCTGGTTTTTCCCAATCTTTTCTGATCAGGATCAGAATCTGATAATTCCGTCCCTCCTAGAGTTTCCAGGGAGTGAGGTCTTGTCTTAAGCTAAAAGGTCTGTTGTTGAGGTCTCCAAGTGGAGTATAACCTACCCTTGTCTTCCTCCAGTCCCTTAAACACTTAAGTCTGTAGGCCATTAATTTGGGCTGTGTCTTAATGAATTCGTCCGGAGGAGGCATACTTAGCGCCACCTCTAGAGCTTCTGGTGCACATAGCCCCTGTAGCAGCCCTTAGGTAAGTGCCCTGTAGGATTTTTAACAGGTTCTTTGCCCGTGCTGTTTCTATCCTTCGCCATCATAGCACAATAGCATAGGTTAAATGCGATAACAAAACCGTTTTTTAGAGCCATAGCGCTTCGCCTAGTTTTAAGCCCCAGGTTTTGCCTATGGCTTTCCTACCCGCCCACATAGTGGGTGAAGTTAATTCCTTTGAGTTTCCAGGTGTAAATTCCATTTCAGTTAGTATCTAGATACACTCCAATATACTTTACCGAAGTGGAGTAAGTTATCGCCTGCCGCCATAGATACAGTGGGTCTCTGGAAGTTGATTTATATCTCCTAGTGAATATTAGGGCTACAATATTTGACGGGTTTACCGTCAGTCCCGTTTATCTACATCAGAATTCAACAATTCTCAGTGAATTGTTAGCCAGTTCTTTGAATGTGTTTAAGAATTTGCCCCCGATCACTATTGCCACGTCATCGACGTAGCCGTAGACTCGGAAGCCTGCTTCCTTAAGTCTGACCAAAAGGTCGTCTAGCACTAGGTTCCAGAGGAGAGGGGAAATAACCCCACCGTGTGCATCCCCTAGCTGGGCGACCTCGAATGGTTTTATTCCCATGTCTAGCTGAGATTTCTCTTGATGTTTTGCGTTCATCTTATGAGGGTTTGTGGTATCCCCCGAGTGGTCTTAATGGCTTCATACGAGACTCTGCGATGTCCAAAAGGATCCCTATTTCATAGTTTTTTACCAATAACCGCTGCTCCACACCGCTTACGTTTCCGTAGACTTTCCCATCTGGGAGGCATATTGGGAGGTCGCCAATGGGCGACAGGTAAGGTAGCTGCAGTTGTACGGTTTTGATGTATTTGTCTATTAGCTCTTCCATTACCTTTAGTATAAAGGATTTTAGGCTAATTGGAAGGAAGTCTTTGACCTGATTGTGACCGCTTTTTACTGGCTTTGGAATAAAAATTATTTTAGTCTTATTCAAGGCGTTTGGTATGTGCCCTTGAGCAATGCTAGATCTAAGAATTCGAGCAAGAGGGCGTAGTATAATATCTAGTCCCTTTTGTAATAGGACGGGGAAGATTCCGTCTGGTCCTGGTGCTTTATATGGTTCAAAGGTCTTTGTTGTCCATTCGACCCCAATGGGAGTGACAATTTCTGAGGCTAGCTTCCAGTCCCTAGGGCTGGACTCCTAGGTGTGATCTGCTGAAGGCGTCTCCATGAAGCCAGGGAAGTGTGTTCCCAGTAAAAGCTTCAATGTATCCTCCACCGTTTCAGTATATTGTCTCGTGGGGGTTTTTAAGCAGCTTGGTTGTGCTGCTTTATTTGTGATAGAATCCTGGCCAGTCTAGAAGCCTCGCTGAGGTTTTCTATTCCTTGGCAGTACTCTTTCCAACTTTTGTTTTTAGCGGCCTTGCTATATTCTTTCTGCAGGTTTCTAAAGGTGACCCATTTATTGTCCACCCTGCTGTTTCTTGCCTTATTGAAGGCTTTCCTTACCTTAGTCTTCAGTTTCGCTAGGTCTTTAGTCCATCAGCTAACCTCTGACATGGTTTCTGTTCCTGACAATGCAGTTTTCTTCAAAGGCATCCTTGACACTTTGCTGAATTACTCCAGCAGCTGTCTCTAGTTGCTTTTTTGTGAGTAAGCTGAAAGGGACACCCTGCTACCTATATTCTAGGGCAGCCCTATACCCATTCCAGTTTGTAAGTCGAGGATTTCGACTTTGTTCTGTAATCCTTTCCTGACAGAGTATAATCTGAATCTGCTTGTGGTCTGATCCAGAAGGCTCGTCTGAGACCCTCCAGCTCTGGACCGCATCAGCAATCTCTATGTCACAAGGGTTATGTCTATAACTTCCTGTCTTCTACAGTCCAGGAATGTAAGCTCATTACCTCGATTGAGTATAATGAGTTTTATACCTAAGCGGAATTGATGAAGACTTTACCTCTTTGTTTAACGTCAGAACGGCCCCATGCTACGTGGTGGGCGTTCGCATCTCATCCCAGGGAAATATTAAGCTTTCTATTCTCTAAATATTTAATCAGCCTCCTAATGTCGGCTGATGCTGGTTTCACAGGGCATGTAAGTTAAATGTGTTAACGAGTGGTTTGTATTTTTAAAAACAATTTTAATAAAAATACAAGGTTTTTACATTTAACGAAATTTTATCTTAACTAACAATTTATTAATTGCGGCAAGGAGCGGCCACACGCGATGACTTTCCGCGCGTTGATGATTGGAGAAAACTCCAAACTTCCAAATGTTTGCTACTCAGTTGTATGACACATAGATCTCCACTTCTGAGTTCATGAAAACTGCATTCAGGTCTTTGGTTATGATGCAGGTCCCACTTTTTCTTTTGTGTTGGCATGGTATAAAATACCATGCCCTCTCAAATCTTTTATTTCACTATTCAACAGCCAAGGCTTTTGAATTATTGATAAACTTGTTTGCATCACTGAGAGCTGTTTCATCAAAATTGACGAAGCCGCCTTACAGTGGTTTTAATTTTTTCTTATTTATGTTTTCTCAAAATTCTGTTTTAATTTTAGGATATTTCGACTTCTTTTCTCCAAATTTTGACTTTCGAAATTTCAAGTTAAATCTGTAATTAGTTTTATAATTTTATTTTTTTGAAAATTCAAAGTTTAATCTTGAAATGCAAAGTTTCAGCCAATGTTGTGAAATTTAATGGCAAAATTTTGAAAAAACAATAAATTTCGAATTTAAACTCGAAAATTTAAGGAAAAAAATAACTACATTGAACAGATGTTAAAATTTAGATTTTTTCTTGTGTTATATAAGATTACTTTGATGTCATGAGCTAGTTTACCACTCAAAGGTATGACATTGAATTTTGGGAGATTTGCCATTTAGGAACTGAAGAAGATTCAAAAACAAACATACAAATTAAATTTAAAGATTTTATTGGACATTATTTTTCATTTAGCCTCTTACCCACATACTGACCGATTTATAAAAGTTTTACTACAAATATAGTCTGTTTCTGTTAAAGATTGCACTACAAACTGATAAGTGTTATTGCGGAAATACGCCGCACTGTGAAAATAAATTATTCATACAAATTGTCTTAAAAAAATCTCCAGCCAACATATATATTAAAATTACTGTATATATAATGACAAGGTACACTTAAATATATAAAACAGACTTTTTATTTCAATCGTCTTCGGGCAGATCCTCATCTGTGGTGTATTCAGACTCTTGTGCATCATTCTCAGCTGGACCCTCTTCTTCTGAGTCGCCAAACTCCCACTGCGGGTGATCCCTAATCTCCTCTGGCGCCTTCTTAACATCCAGTTTTATGTCTTTCTGTTGATCGAATCCTATGTAGGAGTCTGATCTTAGACATACTGTGAAAGTATACACTCCTGGCCAATTGGGGGCGGTAAACTGGAAACAATTTCACATGATATTATACTTTAATCAGTTTTCTGATTTTTCTTCATTCTCTTTGGCAACTCAAAATGTTTTAAGAATTTCCAACGATCACATAGTTCCATATTAACATTTTTTTAACAATTTCGATTTCAAAGGTTTAATTATTTTCTAACACTTGGCTCTGAACTAGTTATAATAAAACTATTTCATTAGTTTATTAATTCTGCATAAATAACTTCATGGAATTCAATTTTTAATTATAATTCTAGTGGTTATCTAAATTGTTTTTTTTTTGAAAATTGTAATATCCTTATGTTTTGTAAATTTACCCAATTGAATATTATTATTACCTTAAGCTGAATTGTTTCCTCATCTATTAAGCTAGTAATATGGTAGGGTGCCGTCAGCAACGTTTTCGATTTTCTATCACAAATGTAGGTCCACCAGTACTCCTGTTTGTCTGCTGGGAACAGGGGGCAGTGAACACCGTGTGAATTCTTTGATTTGCCTATCAAGTTTTTCCGCTTTCCATGTATCCTCCGCAGTTTTTCCCACTCCTAAGAATTGTTTTTATGATTAATGATGCATTTTCATTTCATGAAAAACATAAAAAGTGTGATTCTATGAAAAAAATCATGAATCTGGAATAAATCATCTAAGAATTGGACATTTAAAATAAAATTATTAAATATGGTTAATGCAATCCAGATGAAAATAATTAACTAACCAAATCATCATCTTCATTGGCTGACCTATGACCACTGTCCTCATCTGATGACCTGTCGCCGTCACCTTCAATATCACTATCTTCTGAATCATCTGATTCGTTTTCTTTCATTTTCTCCTCTTTCTCTTCTTTCAGTTTGTCATCCTTGACTTTCTTTTTATCAGCAGGAGAAACTGGAGGTTCTTCCGGCTTATGTTTGGCAACTGTTGCAGTAGGTTTACTTTGTTTACCCTTTTTGTTCTTTTTACCTCCCCCTAAAAATAAAATTCTTACATAAGCTATCCTCAACTGGCACCAATCCATGAATCTTATAAGACTATTTATCTCGAAATCTTGAGAAAAGTCATAACATTTTGAGTGAATTCATAAAATATAGTAACAATAAATATTAAAACTTCCATGTTTTTTTACTTTTTAGCATTATCAGCGAATATATCAGTAGTTTAGGTGATGTTTGAGTTATGAATATTGGAGAATTCCACAAAGAGTTAAAAATATAAGTTATTTCGAGTAAAGTTGAAATTTTAAAGAAAGAAAAATGGAAAGATGAAATATTGAAAAAAAGGCGAAATTTCGAACTTAAAATTCGAAAATTCGAGTTTGTAGATTGAAACTGCCCACCACAAAAGGTCATTATTTGCTCTATTATCGGAACATGCCAAAAACTCGACTTTTTGCCCTAAACCTGATAAATGTCCAATAATGACAATTATTGGTGCCATTACCCTATATCTTAAATAATCTTGCACCAAATTAGTTGTTATATAGCTTTTTGGATAAAGAAGAACTTTGTCTAGACAATAAAACTGCCACATTCCAAATTGCTATTTTGACTTTTTTCCTTAAGAATTACTTTAAATTGTCAAGTAATGGAGAGAAGTTGTGACATTCACCTCGTTTCTGTTTAAGCCAAGCAGGCCTTTTATTGGATGCTTCTGTATCACCTTCAGCTGCGACATCTTTGGTCTCATTGTCGATGCCATTTTCTACAATGACTTCTTCTTTATTATTGAAGTCATCGTTGAAGAGGCAGCTCATATCTTTCCTTGTTAGAGTAACAGTTACTGTTACAATTGCACCTGCTGTAACTTCTGTTGGATTTTCATCGTCCATCACTAGAGGTACAAACAAATAATAATTAGTAAAATTATTAGAAGATACTTTGTTTTCGTCTAAACAAATATATAATTAACCTGCTTACCTTCGCATTTAACTTCGAAATTAACATATGGCATGTTACCCAACACCTTCATGACATTTTCATATTCAGCATCGGATAAACTCCTCAACAAATTCCTCCTTTCATCAGTTTTAAGTTGAGCATATTGCTGTAATGATTTAATTTGACGTTTCTTCGAAAGGAAATACTTCAAGTTGTCCTCCGTGATATACGGTAATTGAAGCAGTGGGGATTTATGCTCCCACAAACCTTGTATAATCATGGGCCCGAGTTTCATACAATTTTCTATGGTTTCTATAGAAGGAAGACGTTGGGGAGAGACTAAAAACAGGACCGTAGTCAGAAATTTTTATCAAGTAAAATAAAATTTAAAAAAATAAATTTAAAATTCTTAGGAATAACTTCTCGAAACTTTGGGAAAACAGTCGACGTTTCAAAATTAATATAGTAAATTCGGGAAAAACTCAAAATATCCAGAAAATATCAAAATTTTGAACTTGAATTTGAAACTGCAAAAAAAAACTCAAAATTTACGAAAATTGTTTTGTTTAAAGTTATAATTTTGGAAAAATGTCAATACTTTGTAATAAGAATTATAACTCACATTTAAAATTTAAATTAAAAAAAAAGTGTAAACTTCTAATTCTTGACAAATGACCAATTAAATGTTCTGTAATTAAACAGTTAAACGTGCTTAAAATTGAAAATATGTACAACCGCAACCATAGACTAGTTTCGGCCTTCCTTGGCCTCGTCAGCATGGTACGGTGGTTGTATACACTTCCAATTTAAAGCCGTTAGTCAGTTGTATAAGTATCCAAGAGAGCAAACCTCCATTGGGTGACTTGTCACTGACTTTTAACTGTTTATTACGCAAACATTTTCGCTACATGCTAATTGAAGCATTACTCTCTGCTGAGATAATAAGCCTTGTATATATGAATATACACAAGTTTATTACGATGCAATTGAAATCTAATTTCATTAGAATCTAATGAAAATTAGACTGCAATTGCAAAGTTCACGTAGATGAGGCAAAGCTTGTATCACGGGTTGCATCGCAACATCCATAGATACAAACGTCCTCGGCGTGACTTTACTTTCATCTAGTTTTGACAAATGACCAATTAAATGTTCTGTAATTAAACAGTTAAACGTGCTTAAAATCTAATTCTTAGAAAAGTATAAATTGCCGACAAATAATAATCAACTATTTTTCAATAAGATTTTCAGGGTTGAGTTTTGGAAAAATATTTAATTCTTTAATTAAATGAATTTTTTTAGAAATGTGCTAATAGTTTTTGTTTCCACATTTAAAGTTGGTCCAAAACTAAAAAAAAGTCAAATATTTAAAAAAAACCTGAAATATAAACAGTAATAATAACCAAATGAAAATAGGAGCTTGATCTGGAAAATTTGAGTTTACAGTAGAAATTTTAAAAACAAAACAAACATTTTAAAATTTTAAGTCAAAATTTTGAGAAGAAACTCTAAATTTCCAAAAAATTTGTCTGCCAATTTTACTCCTCCATAGGCCGCAATTCCTTGACTATGTCCGTGCTAAAGAGATTCAAATACTTACGTCTTTGGGCATATGTTAGCAAAATAAGCTGATTTACACAATTTACTTGTTCTTGGATGAGGTAAGGGCATTTTGCTATAATATATCTTCGATCTGGTTCTAATGTATTAGGATTTAAGGGTATTCTTGATAGATGTGCATGTATGATTGCTCTTGCTTTAATACTGTATAAATGACATAGAGGTCGCTCTTTGTTCTTTTCACTCAAATTGGGCAACTTCCTAATTAACTGCAAAATCACATTATTAGTAAAAAAAAAGACAAGTTCATTAAAGTCTGCCTTACAGCTGGAACCTCCTCATTATCTGACTGACGTTCAACGATTTCAGAATTGCTCTTCTTATCAAACTCAAAACTGGCAGCTAATATCATAATAACTCGTTTCATAGCCATATTCTTGGGAGTTTTATGAAAAAAGTAAAAATACATCTGCGTGGTATCCAAAAGTACTTGGTCCCCAGTGAACTTTATACTTCGATACCACCACGTCCCAACCTAACAAATTTATACATCAATAGTCACATTTTTTCCACCATACGAAATTGTAAAATACTTACAACAACAGGTAATGCAACCATAAAAACTAAAGCATATAAACCCAAGACCCAAATACTATTTTCTTTTTCAACTATCCACGAGGGCAGGGCGATACCAAAACTCATTGCACCAGGACCATCGGGATTGCCATATTTTTCCCAATTCTTCCTGGCTTCTTCATCTGTTAACGCCTAAATAAAATCAGCTGATCAACTGCCCTAAATGTGCAACAGAAGCACCTACCTGATAAGCTTTGGATATTTTCATAAATTCCTTTTCATTTCCAGTCTCTTTATCAGGATGGTATATTAACGACAACTTTCTATAAGCTTTCTTAATATCAGTCTGACTAGAACCTAACGAAACGCCCAATATTTCATAGGGATCAAAATTAGCCATCTCGTAATCAAACTGGGAAACTTTATAAGCTAGAAAAAATAGAATTCCCCACCCTGCTAATATCACTAACTTAATTATTAGATTTTTCGGGCCCCTCCAAGGCTCGGCATTTTTTAAATATTCCCGTTTGGTAATGCATCCGGGACAGCGACATTGCCTACTTTCTTCTTCGGGATCTACAACAGAAACCCACAGTTTTAGCCATATGTCCACAGCGACGGCGTGCTTTTTTGATGAATTATCTAAAAAAAAATTAACCTCTCTTCTTTTTTCGGGGCCAGTAATAGATCGTCGCTGGTATCAGTATTAAAGCTAGGAATGACAGTAAAAAATAGAAAAAAGTCCCGCCGCTTTCGTCGTATTGAAATTTTTGCCCCATTTTTTAAGATTACACTGTAAACATCAACGTGTCAAAAATTAATTCAAACTACTTCACATAGCGGAAAAGATTTTTGGCCAACTCATAGATTCTACATTAAATACAAAAACATCGCACTTGACTTAATGACAACTGACAGTTATGGTCAGTGGCGTCCTGTATCTTATAGTCTATGTTCAATCATCAATTGTGCAACGTGGTCATTCATTTAAAAGAACTACATCTTACAGATAATCATATGTATCGTCATCGTCGTTAATTGAATACGGACTACTATGTCAATGATAATAACGCTAAAAAACTTTCATTTTTGCATAAAGAACTTTCACAGACTAGTCTCTGAACAATTAGAGATGGGTGATGGCGATCTAATAAGCACTGTCGCCAACCCTACAGTTTTAATAACTATAGCCCATTTCAGATGAATATGCATAACGCTATTTTCAGAGGTACGGGTTTTAATCAGGTAAAACGCCGGACGGTTTTTTGAAGGCTTTTACACTTACTGTTCAAATGTAGAATTCAGTTTCTTGCAAAATGACTTTAATAATGGATCGTAACCAAATTATTGCTAAGTGGATTTTGCAGCATTGACGTCGATACGAGTGTTAACACAACAAATTTATTGGGTTCGTTTTAAAAGGTCTCTGACAGATTGCAAATGTGAGGATAACGTGTTTGAGGTTAAGTATTAAAAAAAAACAAAAAAGTTGAAATTTCGAGTTTAAAGAAAATTTCAAAAGCAAAGTCGAAATTTTAAAATTAAAACCGAAATGTCGACTTTTTCGTCGATCGATTCGTCGTGTCGATTTTTTCTTAAAAAATATGACTTTTATCTTACGATTTCGTAAAAAAAGACGAAATTTTGGTTATTAAAAATTAAAATTATTGAACGCACCTTGCTGACAGCTGTCAATATTGAAAAGTAAGGAGTATGGTTGGTTCAACTAGAAATTTCGATTTTTTTTTGGAAATTTCGAGATTAAGGTTGAAATTTCGAGAAAAAAGTGGAAATAATTTCTAGTTTAAAGTCGAAGTTTCAAGATTAAAATTCGACTTTGAACTCGAAATTTCGACTTTTTTTCTCAAGAATTTGACTTTGATCTTGCACTTTCGAGAAAAAAGACGAAATTTTGGTTATTAAAAATTGAAATTATTAAACGTACTTTACTGTGAACTGTCAATATTGAATGGGACGTAGGGTGAGGAAAACTGTCATATGTGGAGTAGCTCCGACGCTTTCTTTCAACAGAGCTGTTTAATAGCCATATTTATTTATTTCGTTCCTCATTGGTAGTGGAAATCCATCACTTGTAATATCACGAGAACGTACTACCTACTCTCTAGAGATTTTTGATACCGGTTTTTACGATCGTGCACTGTCTCCCTTCTATAATCCGTGGCTATGGCTTAATGATGTTCTATGTTCCTAAAATCCTAACCTAAATGTCATTAAATAATTTGGTTTTGTGGCATCTTGCTATTACGCGACGCAAATAATGCACACTAACGTAGTAGAAATTAATTTATTCTAACTTACTACATTACAATTAACTAGAACTATTAACAAAAAAAAAATGTCTGATCGTGAATTTCAGTTCGACACGTGAAACTTGCTCAAGTCGTAATCATACAGAGTCTTGCGCCGTTCCAAGTGTCAACCGTCATACTTGTCAGCTGTCACTTCACAAGTCTTGCAGCGTTGATTGAATACATACTATCTTAGATAATATAAATAGATAGATAATATAAATAATAATATAATAATAATAATAATATAAATAATAATTTATATGTATAGTCAAAGCATACTATATTCAATCAACGCTTGCAGTGTTGCCACTCCTCCTGCGCTGGAGCTAACAGATCTGTGGCGGATGGTTCTAT
This sequence comes from Dastarcus helophoroides, assembly GCA_028583605.1. NCBI lineage: Eukaryota > Metazoa > Arthropoda > Insecta > Coleoptera > Bothrideridae > Dastarcus > Dastarcus helophoroides. The sequence goes on from CM053335.1 coordinate 7,758,602, forward strand.
GAGTTCTGCCTATACGCCACTGTTTGTTGCCAGTCGTTTTAAGAGTGTCAATTTCTGATGAAAATTATTATATCTATTGTTGATTTATCTATTAATGTAACGAGATTTTTATGCGATTTATAATAACCGAGGATGTTGCCAGATGACGAGGCGTTAGCCGAATCGTCTGGCCACGTCCAAGATTGTTTAAATTGCTAATAATCGAGTTGCATTCAAACCTTTATCACCTCATGGACAACGATGATACAAAAAAATCAACAAACCTTTAAAATGAGTTTGTATTTAGGATATTATGATAGTTAATTAACGTATTATAGTTGTAACTAACGTATTATGTGTTTCTAAGTAGGAAGCTACTAAATATTATGAGGTTAATAATTATCGATAAAGATTTAATTTTAAGCACACTTAATTTTCAAAGATATGATAACATTGTTAATAATGGTAATAAAGTAACAAGGAAAACATTTAGTTCGCTTATTTCTGCCAAAGAACCTACGAACTATAGGCAATACCTTAATCATCAAAATGTTTACAGGTGAAGGTAGCTTTAGTTCTGGTGATTTTTTGTAAGTAACTTACAGAGACTATAGTCTCTGGTAACTTATCTAGAGCGTTGATTGATTACATGTTCAATCAACGTCTAGAGGCTGATTTTTTAATACTTTCCGGCGTATTCTCGGATGTTTCAGTGTTCAGTGTTCCATTTTTTACTTATTTAAATCGATATTCTTTTCAAACATCAATTACTCTGTAAACAACGTTGCACCAAATTTTTTGAAATGTAGACATCGATTCTTACTGACTCGCCTTGAAATGCACTAATAGTTTGAAAAGTAAACAATACCATTTATTCAAATAATAATTTAAATATTTTCGAACTCGTCTCAGTGAAGTTAAAATGAATTTAGTGCACGGACATTGCTTTTATACACTCATATGGATAAAATTTTACATTTTGAAGTTATGCAGAACTTTATTTTTAGTTAACGACTTACTCTTGCAACGGTAATACAAATTTACTAATGCAAAATGTGAAGACCGTTTTCTTTTGTCATTAATTTTACCCAATTGTTTGATAAAATTCCATTTTTAATTAATCGTCCGTAAAATACTACTCAATCCGCTTTTTATAAGCTAATCTCAATTCTTCCGTAAATGTAAACGCGACAGGTAGCATCGCCCGTTTAAAATACCCGCTTTTTTAAACGGAAGCGCCGACTCGACCAAGCGGTGACAATTCGAATTAGCGACGTTGACATCCTCTTTTATGGCGGATCTCGCCGACAATCGTTCAATTGATGTGATAGTGACTTTTGCAATTGAATAATAATAAAAAATGGTAAGTTATTTCACGCATTAACTCATCTTAGGGCAAATAAACGTATATTTTTGAAAGTGCAGAATATAACCCAATTATTTGCAAAAGTGCACCAGATTGACTCCGTTACCACGTGTGGCTAACCTCACAGCAATGATGATAGTTTTATTTGGTCCGTGTTTCTGAGAAAGCATGATTGTCTTCCTACAATTTCTGAAGAACAACTCGCTTTTGCAAAATTCGACTTATTAGGTCGTTTTCGGTAGTTTACTAATTAACATTTTGGTTTCCAGTCGTTGTCAACAGCACGCCCTTTGGTGAGCGTGTACAATGAGAAGTCTGAGGACAGCAACACAAATATCGCTTTGCCTGCTGTATTTAAGGCCCCCATCAGACCAGATGTCGTCAACTTTGTGCACCAACAGATTTCCATGAACCATCGCCAACCCTACTCCGTAAGCGAGAAAGCTGGTAAGTGGAATTGTTCAGTTAGAAGTGTTTTGTAGAGTTGTAGACTAAACTGATATTTCTAGAGATTTTCCTTTTTTCTTTTCTTTTAATTCTGCAATTGTGTTTTCTTAAAATACTGTAAAATTTAATTTTCACTTTCATTTTTTGTTTGTAAATTCCAGTTTTTCCCAATTATGATTTCTCAGATTTTCGAATTTATCTCTTTTCTTCCTAAAAGATAGTCTTTAAATTTGAAATTTTGAGACTAGTTTCCAAATTTCCACAAAATACTAAATTTACAATGAAGTCAGTACATAATATAATCACAAAACCTTTTTTCAGGGTTTTTAGAATTATTTTTATAATCTTAATTTCGATTTAAGTCTACTTTTAACGCCAAATTTCGTTTTTGATCTCAAATTTTGGACATATTTGACATTTCAGAACGAAAGTGCAAATTTTACTTTGAAGCTGAATATTTTATTTGAGTTTTGAAATTTTAATATTTTGGACCTTTAAAATGTTAATTTAAGAAAAAACTAGAATTTTTGGTAAAATGTGGAAGTATATCTTGAAATAAGATTAAACTTCAAACATGTTCTGTTGTTTTCCATTTTGAGATGAAATTAAAAACCTAAATAGTTTTATTTTGAAATGATGTCTTTTTATATAATTTTGAAATTGGAAATCGAAATTCTGAAATTGGAAATCCAAATTTTGATATTAAGAAATATTAAATGGAAACTGTCTAATTTATTCTTCAATTACAAATTTAATGTCGAGATTTGTAATTTAATGTCGCAATTTTGAAAGTTCTATTTTAAAAATATCTACATTTACATTGAGATTTTGACTATATCATAAATTTTCAGCAAAAATATTATTTGGACATTTGTACTTCAAAATTTAAGGAAAAGAATCAAATTTCCAAAGAATCATTTCAAATGAGAAAAAAATTAATCTCGAAAAAAAAATGCATTTTTCTTTAGAAATCAAACCTATTTTTTAAAGTTGAAATTATAAAAAAATAAAGTTTTAAATTTAAACTAGAAATTACAACAGAACCTTCATGTGTGGAATGTTAGGAAACTCTTCTATGTTAATTAATTTCATTGGAAAACTTCAGTGTTTTCACTCGAAATCTATAGACCTAAATGTGAATAAATATATTTTAAGATGCTCGCAGTTTATAGAAAGACAATGTGCGACAGTGTTCGACAGTGTTCGACAGTGTTTGAAAGAAGTAACATTTTTGTTTTAAATTAATTTACATCTTATGTGATGATTTGCTTTTGGTCCGTGTTTCTGAAGAAATGTGATTATCTTTTCAAAAGCTCTGAGTGGTTCTAATCATTTTTATTCACTGTTTATTTATAAAAACTCGTATTGATTGCAACTTTGGCTTAAGGTCACCAAACGTCTGCTGAATCATGGGGTACTGGACGTGCCGTCGCTCGTATTCCAAGAGTCCGTGGTGGTGGTACCCATCGTTCAGGCCAGGGTGCGTTCGGCAACATGTGTCGCGGTGGACGTATGTTCGCCCCCACTAAGCCATGGCGCCGTTGGCACAGACGCGTCAACATCAATCAACGTCGTTACGCTTTGGCTTCTGCTGTTGCCGCCAGCGGTGTACCAGCTTTGGTTTTAAGCAAGGGACACGTTGTAGATCAAGTACCAGAACTGCCACTCGTTGTATCTGACAAGGTGCAGCAGCTCACCAGAACCAAACAGGCTGTTGCATTCTTGAGACGCGTCAAGGCTTGGGCTGATGTACAGAAAGTGAGTGAAAATACTCAACTATTATAACAAAACTTGAACTAGAGTTTTCAAATACTTCTAAATAACAAACAGGAGCCCAGCTTTAACCATTTCTGTTTTAGGTGTACAAAAGCCAGCGCTTCCGCGCCGGTAAAGGTAAGATGCGTAACCGCAGACGCATCCAGCGCCGAGGACCTTTGGTTGTCTACCACAAAGACGAAGGTTTACGCCGCGCCTTCCGCAACATCCCAGGAATCGACTTAATCACCGTAGAAAAGCTAAATCTCTTGAAATTGGCCCCTGGTGGTCATGTTGGACGTTTCATCATTTGGACCGAATCCGCTTTCAACAGACTGGACAAGCTCTTTGGCAGCTGGAAGACCCCATCTGCTGAAAAGAAGGGTTACAATTTACCTCAACCCAAGATGTCTAACACAGATTTGTCCAGACTGCTGAAGGCTGATGAAATCAAGAAGGTGCTTCGTCCACCACAGAAGAAGGTTGTCCGCAGAGTGCGTCGTCTTAATCCATTGACCAACACCAACGCCTTGTTGAAATTGAATCCTTACGCCGCAGTTCTCAAGCGTCAAGCCATCCTTTCCCAACAGAAGAGAGAGCTCCAAAAGGAGGAATTATTAGCCAAGAAGCGTGGTGTAAGTACAATATAATATATCTCTATTGTCCATCAGATATTTGACCACCACCAGTTGGTGTATCCACCGGTTATTAGACCCCTTCTACCAAAACATAATTGGTGCTAGAAGCAAAGGAGGATGGTAATGTTTCACTAAAGCACTGAACTAAACACTGTGGCTTGTGATTAAGTCCAAATAAGGTCACACCTTTACCACATAGGCAATTAACTAAATATTTACGTGATAAGTATTTCGCCAGCAGAACTGGCATTTTCAAGTGTACGTGTAATTATTTATTTATTTAATAGCCCCTGTGGTAAAGGGGTGAAACCTTATTTGGGTAATGTTTCAGTTTGATCGACAGCACTATTGCTTGCCATCAAATATATGTTGGACAATAATGTTTGTGCATGTAAGTGTTATGAATTGTAATGAGGTGAGAATTCCTTTTTAGATTGCTCTGCCAGAGGCCCACCCTGCAGTAAGAACGGCGAAATTGCAAGCTCGCAGGAGAGCCGCTATTTTGAAAGCAAAAGCGGCTAAGCCGAAAAAAGCAGTAAAGAAAACCGCTGCTCCTAAAAAGTGATTGTATTTATAGAATCATATGTTGACACATGGGTGTTCACAATAAAAGTGGTGTTAAACGTATTTAATAGTTTGGCTACTTTGCCTTATTCGTTAATTTTTTTATTAAACCTGTACTCAACATGGCTAACTTTTTATTCTTATTTTTTAAGTTAGTTTTGGAAGAATTCATATTTTTTAAAAGAAGTGGCAACTGTAAAAGCTTGAAGTTTTTGGACACAAACGATACCGTGAGAAATTGTTTGAAGTTATGGGATATTTATGCTCAAATCTGTCCATATTACCTAACTAGTGCGCTGGAATGTTAGAGGTGCCAAAATTATATTAAGCATTGTGAGATTAATGAGGACAGTTTTTCTTGGTCTAAAAAAATTACAAATTATTAGTGGGTTTGTGAGGACCTTTTTCAAAAAATAATTATCAGGGCACTGGTAGGTCATTTGCCTAGGGAGCCCGCCCAATCAGCTCTAGCTGTGTTTATACTTTATAATAAGGTTAAAAAAACTTCAAACTCTGAGGAAATCAAAGTCTTATATTAAGTTTCACCTTATAACTAAAGACATTTTTTTATTTTTATAAATTTGGGGGTAGCTTTTTATATTGATAATTAAATTTTCACTTTTTATTTTTAGTCTGATGTCAGTTATAAATATAGGAGTTAAATTGGTAAAATGCTTTTTGGGCAGGAGGGGGTGAATTAATTGTGATCATGGAATACAGGGGGGTAATCATTGATGAACATAGCTTGATATTAAAGTGATATGCTTATATAATTGTTTTTGGTAAAAAATTGGGGGCTGTGTGTAACTGAAATAAGAATTGTTTGGTGTAAGTATATTGATGTCAAAATTATATGCATTTTACGTTATTGGGCATGCGTTGTCTACATTTTTTGTTGCCCTTAGGTTAGCCAGGTGTTAGTTTTGAGGCTTTGGATGTGTGAATTTGATTCAATACCAATACTGGACAGGTCATTTTTATACTGAAATAGGGAGTAGGCTCTGAGGTCCACTTTTAGTAACCGTCCAGTGCGCATTTTGTAGACAAAAGATTACTTGAGGTGAGTTGTTAAGATTTACTTTTTAAAGATTTCGATTATTTAAATTTTTGTTTTTATACTTAATGCAAAGAAGACGTTTCTCAGATGTCATGAATTTTTTTTTTTTAATATTACATTAGTCTTCATGTTAAATATTTCCACAAATAGTTTTCATTTATTCGAATAATTGAAATACTTTTTCAAAATAAAATGTAATGTGTTATTATTAAAAAACACCAAATTCAGCCTTTCTGATATAATATGATACAGTGAAACTTTTCTACAATGATAATTTTGAGACATTGCAGCCTTTGCTGTTTGAGAGATATAAACATAAATTCATTGGATTTTTAATAGGATCAATTGTAGCGTCGTAAATCTGACGACTAACGATTCCCACTAACTTGGAGCCGCTAGGCGTATAACATAAAAAAACCTTGAGACACCAATGCATACATTTCCCTAACCTGGAATATCATTAGAAATTCAACATTCAAGATTTAATTCGAAATTTTATTTATGAATGAATCTAAACTTTGCTGAAATATGTGGCAGTGCTTAAAGTATACTAAAGATTTTTGGAAATTGGTAAATGATGAGACTTTTTAGAGCACTGGGTTATGAATACATACTGTGATTACTAGTTGACATCTGAATGAATGACCTAATAAATTGATTCTTCTTTCAACTCGCGATAAAATCAATAACGCTTTTTTTATTTTTACTTGCAGTTCTCTGGAAGATCGCGAGTCGCCAAAGTCTTAAAATTAATGTAAGTATTCAATATTTTTATTTCATTTTGATTAATTGTATCAAATATTATATTTTTTCGTTCAGTAAAATTTGTGTGATGATTAGCTTTTGGTCCGTGTTTATGAGAGAACTGATTATATTTTCAAAAGCACTGAATATTGTTTGAGGCATTTAAACACAATTGTTAAATTATTAGGTATTTAAACATTTTAAATCAATTTTCATTTGTTAAGCAGGTGCAGCTTAAAGAAGTGAAGATGAAACATGAGACTAATACTTTGAAAAGAACTGAATGTGGGTAACACTGAGGTAAGTGAGCTGAGTTTTTATTACTGTAAATTGTGTTTAAGTTAAACTAGTATTTATCAATACAGTGTGAAGAAGCTAAACAAGATTATCTAAATTTTTATAACTATCAGTTCACTATTGTTAAATTTATACCAATTGACTGTTCCACATAAATTTTCATTCTTTACATTTTGTTTAGATTTTATGTAGGATGTATGATGATTAGCTTTTGGTCCGTGTTTATGAGATAACTGATTATATTTTCAAAAGCACTGAAAAATACTTCTTGCATTTAATCATAAATGATAAGTTAGTATCTGAAAATGTTTTAAATTACCTTTTTTGTCTTACAGATGGAAGATGTGAAACTAAAATGGTTTGAAATTACTTTCAGAAGAACCAAATACAGCTAACATTAAAAGTAAGTGACTGGTTTTAATCCAGTTCAAGTTGGATTAACCTTTAACAATTAAAATAACGCATAGATTCAACATTTATATATATTTTTGTTTTACCTAAATCATTTCAATATGATGAGACTTTTAGAGCACTGGGTTATGAATAAATTCAGTGATTACTTGTTGACATCTGAATGAATTTCGTCTTAAAAAAATATTCTATCCAATGATACAAAGATATTTACCTTTTTTTTTATTTCCAGCTGTATAACAAATGGGCAAGGAGCAATCGAAGTTTTAAAATTTGTGTAAGTGTAGTAGTATTTTTTATTTAATGTTTAACTTGAAATATTTCAATAATTAAAAAAATATTTTTGATAATTAAAACTTCCATACTATTTAATGATGATTAGCTTTTGGTCCGTGTTTATGAGAAAACTGATTATATTTTCAAAAGCTCTGAATATTTCTGGCATTTAAACATACGGGTAGTTTGTTATTTGGAAGTGTTTTAATTTTTTTTTTTTTTGTTATTCAGGTGGTAGATGTGAAGAACTATTTCGGGGCACGATCGGCTTAATTGATAAATAATTTAAACTGCTTCGTCTGAGAAGAGCAAAATATAAGTAAGTTAATTGAGTTTTTATGCTTGTAATTCATATCTTAGTTAAGCTTTATCAGATTAAAAATAATGATTTGATTCTTACATGATGAGATCTTTTGAGCACTGGGTTATGAATTGCAGTGATTACTTGTTGACATCTGATTTTTCAAACTTAATGCTATTCTTTCATTTCTAACAAAGTTAAAAAAATTGACTGATGATTTTTTTCATTTCAGATGTTTCTACAACTTCATTTGTAGTTGATGTCAAGAAGCTGTTTTTGTTAGAAAATATGTGAACACTTGTACAACATTTTGAATTTGTTCTAAATAAAAGAATTTTAAGAAGCCTATATGTTAAAATCAACCATGAACTCTGCCTACTCAGATTGTGTTTAAACGTTCTGTAGTTTATCTGAAGTACATCAATAAATTTTTAGTATAACTCCGTGGTGTATTATTTCTAAAATGTTATTAAGTAAGTTTAATTTTGAAAATATTAAGTAATATTGAATGAAAAATGGCATGAATTTAAAAATTCCTTAATTTATGGTATGAATTTAAAAATTCCTTAATTTAAGTAATATTGATTGCGATATCAGAAAAAAATAGTATGCGCACCTCGTAGTAAAAGCACATTTCTGGAAATTGATGTTTGTTAGCTTCTACCACAATTTACATCGTTGTTTGGAAATGTTTTGGTTTTACCACTAGATACACAATATACTATTTCTTGAAATGTTGTTGCAAATTTTTGACAAAAAAATCGACATTTGGACACCAAAAAGTATTAAAAGCAAAAAAAATCAACATTTAGAACAAATTTTTAAAATTATCGAGTTGCCAGTTGGTATTTTGAAAGAAACTAATATTCCTGGAAGAAAGATGAAAAATCACCCCTCTTGCAAAAAAGTTAAATACTAAACTTTTATTTTAGAAATATCTTCAGCTTAACAAATAAGTACAAAAAGTTACCCTCCAAGATCGTGTGTGGAATGGTCGTCATCGTCATATTGATTTAAAGATAAAGAATTTTGTTTTTTTGCCAATAATAGCCACAATTTTAGTGCGACAAACAATGTTCCTTATAAACGTTGGAGAGCTTAATTAATTAAAGATTTGACAATTTTTTGTCATATTTTCAGAATAAAACTGAAATTCAAAGAAAACTACAAAGCTTTAATATCAAATTTCATAGGCATAGCTAGAATAGAGCACGGTGAGGCGCTTGCCCCCTTCCCCTAATTTTTTTTTCGAAATTTTGACTCCTTACATTTCGCATTTACAATATTTATCTTTTTCTTTGGAAATTTCATAATTATTCAAAAAATTAGTCTTCTTTTATCAACACAACATAACTGAAAATTTTAAAATTTTATTTAGGTTTGCCGTTTTTTTCTGAAATCTAGCCTTTCTCGAAATTCGACTTTTTCTGAAAATTCCCACTTTTTTAATTCTGCAAATTTTAGCTTGTTTATTAAAATTTGCCTTTTCCTCGAAATCTGGTCGATTATCTGATAAAAAAGTATATTTTTTGGAAATTTAAAATTTTCATAAAAGGACAAAACTTACGAAAAAATTTTTTCTTTATAAATTTTATTTTACTTCATTTTTTTTAAATCCAAATTTGAAGAAAATTTCAACTTGTTTGTCGACATTTTGACGGGTATCAGAATATTGACCATTTTCTGATGCCACATTGAGGCACGGCCTCTCTTTCTCCGACTCGAGGAGTCAAAAATATATATATATATATATCCTAGGAGACGATTTTTACTCTTAAAATTTTGATTTTTCCTTAAAGTTTGCTTTTTTTTCTCTAAATTTCGATAAAATCTCACCCATTTTGGGAAATTTCAAATTTTCCTTAAGATCAAATGATTTTACTCACAATTTAGATCTTTTCGCAAATTTCGTCTTTTGCTCGGTGTTTTGACTACATTTTCCAATATTTCGACTTTTTTTTTTAATTTAACTTTATCTCCATAATTATGAATTTTTTGTCCATTTAGGTGTTATGCAAGAAGAATGCAACCTAGACTACAAATTCATGCAGCCCTCCAGGCGTGTATCGTGAATCATAGGTAGCTGAACTACCAACAGTTGAAACACTGCCACCTAGCGAAGCGGTTGCTCTCTAGGAGAGTTCCCAGAAGGCAAGGATTCTATTCTATAATGCACAGATCAATAGGTTTTGAACATTTATTAGATTCGAAGTTTGGAAACCAAATGCCGGTTTCGATCTTGTTAGATCTCGTCAGTTTGGTATATCCAACTCGAATGCTAACAAATGTTCCTACAAGTAAGTACTAAAACATTCACAGGCGTCAAGCGAGTGACTCTTAGTACTACCACCTATTGGTCCATAGAGAAGCTATGGCGATCGCCAACAATGTCGTATGCAAGAAGAATGGAACCTAGACTACAAATTCATGCAGCCCTCCAGGCGTGTATAGTGAATCATAGGTAACTGAACTACCAACAGTTGAAACACTGCCACCTAGCGAAGCGGTTGCTCTCTAGGAGAGTTCCCAGAAGACAAGGATTCCATATCTACATATCGCACGCCTGTGAATGTTTTGGTACTCACTTGTCGGAACATTTGTTAGCATTCGAGTTGGATATACCAAACTGACGAGATCTAACAAGATCGAAACCGGTATTTGGTTTCCAAACTTCGAATCTAATAAATGTTCAAACCTATTGGTCTGTGCATTATAGCATTTAAGTTTTCTCAAAATTTCGTTTTTTTTCCACATTCCGATACAACATTTAGCTTTCTCTGACAATTTCGATCTTTTAGAATTTGATTCTTTTAGAAATTTTGACTAGTCTCTTAAAGTTTTGCAAATTTCACGAAATTTTGATTTTTATCTCAATATCCGATATGTAATATTTCTATAAATTTCGTCTTTTTCATGCTATTATTATTATTATTATTATTATTATTATTATTATTATTATTATTATTATTATGGGGTCTGTCATCCCTGCAGCACTGAAGGTATCGCTTATTATGCCCCCCCTCGATTATCTCATAGTAGGCCCGTTCTTTTGAAAAATTTCAGAACCTCCTTTATGGGTGTTTCCACTAGTGTCTTTGGTTCAGTCAGAGCATTCCCAAAGCTGGAATGTCTATCCCTTGCCAGAGCCGGACATTCGCATAATATGTATAAAGGAGCCTCTTCTTCCTCTCCACACATTCTACAAATATTTTCTTTTACGCCAATTGTTGTAAGATGTTTCATTAGGGCACAATGCCCCGTAAATAGTCCAACTGTCCACCTGAGCTGATTTTTGTTTAACTGCAATAGTACTCTGGCTCTCTTTTCTGATGGTCCGTCAATGAACTTCCGCGATTGCCTCAGACCGTTGACACCCTTCCAGTGAGTGCTGTGTTCTTTTCTTAGTAGTTCCTTTATTACCTCTTGCCGCTTTGTAGGCAAGCGGACAAGTAGGTTCCGGCTCTACTAGAGGAAACTCGGGGCTCCCCTTTTGGCTAGACGGTCTGCTCTTTCATTTCCTTCAATTCCCCGATGGGCCTGAACCCATCGAAGTATAACTGTATTGTGCTGTGCCAAGTTTTTTAACTTATCAACACAATCTTTGACCCTACTAGAGCTTATTTCATAAGCTCTCAGCGCTTTTAGTGTTGCTTGGCTGTTGCTGTAGATCACGATTCTCTTATTTTTATAAGACCTCTTGATCATTGCTTTATCACAGGCTGTAATTGCAGTAACTTCTGCCTGAAATACGGTTGCCAAAGATCCCAGGTTTATGTAAAATTCATTCCCTGGTTCTTTGCTGGTTATTCCCGCACCAGTACTTATCTTTGTTTTGAATCTATCTGTGAACCAGATTGATCCATTATCTCTTTTTAGTTCTACTAACTAAACTCCCCTTTCCGGTATTGCTACCCGGTAGGGTTTGTGAAAGTTGGGGATGCTCTTTGTTCTGTCCGATGGCATACTTGCGTATGGTTCGCACAGATCCGCTTGAATATTTCTGTATGGGATGTTGATCTAGGTGATTCCATTCCATACCTATTTGTTTTTAGCCTGTAAGCAGCTGACAGGGCCTCCGCCTCCACCACCAGATGAAGTGGAGGCAGACCTAGCAGTGCTTCCATGGCTGCAGTGGGCGTGGTTTGCATCGCCCCTGTTATTCCTAAGCAAGCCAACCTTTGTACCTTGGTTAGTCTGATAACACTTTCCTTTTTTCTGGCTTTTGCCACCAGATTAAAGAACCGTATGTTACTATGGGTACTACAACCTTGGAATATATCTAATGAGCCATCGCTGATCTGAGTCCCCATTGTTTTCCTATCATGCCTCTACAGGCTCATGGGGGCTTAGTAGCTTTGACAGTGTGAGCACTGTAGCTGAGTTTGGTATCTAAGGTAAGTCCCAAATATTTAACTTCCTTTCTCAGTGGAATTTCTTGTCCTCTTAAACTAGGCCTCTTTAAGTCATTAAGATTCCTTTTTTTAGTGAATACGACTATCACAGGGTTTTCACAGGGTTCACTGTTAGTCCCTGTGCTGAACACCACCTTTCTGTAATATTCAGTGCCCGTTGCATCAATGCTGATACGGGCCCTGGAAATTTACCTCTAATTAATAAGGTTAGGTCATCTGCGTATCCTTGCACATGAAATCCTTCTAGTTGTAGTATCCTTAGCAGATCATCCACCGCAAGGCTCCACAGAAGTGGTGATAATACCCCACCCTGCGGACAGCCCCGGGCTGCAGATACCGCTATGGATATGTTGCCTAGTGAATCGATTCCATGCCTTTCTACAGCTCTTTTGATAGATGCGTATGACGTGTTGTCAAACGCACCTTCAATGTCTAAGAAGTCTCCCAAGGCAATTTCCTTGTTTATGAGGGCTTCCTCGATCCTGCGTGTAGCTTCATGCAGGCTCATGTCGCAAGATTTACCTGCTTGATAGGCGTATTGATGTCGATGCAAGGGGAAACACCTCATCGCATCGTCTCTAATATATCTTTCGACAAGCTTTTCCATTGTCTTGAGCATGAATAATGTCAAGCTGATTGGCCTGAAAGACTTTGCCTGGGCGTACGAATTTCGTCCTGGTTTGGGTATAAAAGCCACTCTGGTACTTCTCCAGTCCTGAGGCACGTATCCTATGGCCATACAGGCCCTGAATATTGTGCACAAGGGTGAAGCTAGTGCTTCAACTCCTTGTTGTAATATTATTGGTAATACTCCGCGTGGTACATCGGTGTCTTGGCTGTCTTGTTGTGCAGGAAGAGGTGAGCATCCCGGGAAGTGCGCCTGAAGTAAAACGAAAAAAAGATCCCAGTACATTCTGGTTGTTTTTTTGCAATGTCTTCTGGAGTCTAGCACATTCTGGGGATTTTTCGATCCCCTCACAGTACTTCCTCCAGGAATTTTCTTTTGCCTTTTTTTATGGTAAATTCGCCTTTTTTCTCAAAGTTTTGCCTTTTTCTCTTAAAATAGCTATTTTCCTAAAATTCGTCTTTTCCTGAAAATTTGTCTTTTTCAAAATTTTGGTTTTATTTTTAAAATTCTACATTTTGGACTTTTGTTTCAAAAATCGTCTATTTATTGCAAAATTCTTCCATTTTTCTGAATATTTGTCTTTTTTAACAAATCACATCGGAATGTTAATGGAAATGTTAGGAAAAATATTTTTGGGGATTTTGAGGAAAATATTTCTTTTAAATTCAACGTCTTTAGTGAATGTTAAATTGTGAGAATAATTTGGTAATTGCGATTTTTCTTTCTCAAAATTCGACTTTTTCTAAAAATTGGGTCTTTTCACTTTGAAATTTTTGACTTTTTGAATTTTGGACATTTTTCGAGTTTTTGAGATAGGTTAGGTTATATTTTTAATATGGTTTATCATATTATATTTTTGGACATTTTTGAGTTTTTGAGATAGATTAGGTTTTTATTTTTAATATGGTTTATTGAAAATTCCGACTTTTCCAAATATTTTTTTTCGAAATTAGTAGTTTATTCTCGAAATTTCAATTTTTTTTTTAAATTGGACTTTCTTTTAGAAAGTTGGAATATTTTCTAGAAAGTTTGATGTTTTTCTCCAAATTGCATTTTTCAAAAATCGTGATTTTTTTCGAAATCTGTATTTTTAATTAACTGTTTTTTATGAATTTATTTTTTAAATTTCTTTCCCTGTAATTTCAACTTGTTCAAAATATCTTAACCTCCAAATTTTGTTTTTTGACATTTTGATATTTTGTTTTTGGACATTTCGATTTAAATTTAGCTATTTCTGAAGATTTCGACTTTTTTTAGAATTCGTTTATTTTCCTAAAATTGGATTGAAAATTTTAATAGAAAACTGAAAATCTAAAAGCAATATTCTTAGGAAATTTCAGTTTTCTTCTTAAAACTGAACTTTCTTTTAGAAATTTGGAATATTTTCTAGAAAGTTTAATCTTTTTCTCTAAATTGCATTTTTCAAAAATCGTGAATTTTTTTCGAAATCGGTATTTTTAATTAACTGTTTTTTATGAATTTGTTTTGTAAATTTCATTTCCTGTAATTTCAACTTGTTCCAAATATCTTATCCTCCAAATTCTGACTTTCATTTCAAAATTCCATATTTTGTTTTTTGACATTTTGAAATTTTGTTTTTGGACATTTTGATTTAGCTATTTCTGAAGATTTCGACTTTTTGCAGAATTTGTTTATTTTTCTAAAATTGGATTAAAATTTTATAGAAAACTGAAAATCTGAAAACAATATTCTTAGGAAATTTTGAAAAAAGGATTTCTTGTAAATTAAAAAATATGACAACATTTAAATAAGGTAAAAATTGTGAGAGAAATATTTTAGAAACTTGCAATTTGTTTTTCACAGACTTTTGGAAATTTCATCTTTTTCTGACATTTCCACTTTTTCGGAATTTGGACATTTCTTAGAGTTCTCCTGACTCATTTTCGAAATTTCGACTTTAATCTGGAAATTCGATCTGCCCAATTCGCGTGGTTTTTAAGTGAATACATATTACTCTGCCGGAAGATTTTTAGTGTGCATGAATTTTTCAGAACGATTGTTGCCCTCTCTTGAAGGAAATCCTGTCTACGTCCATGCTAAATTCTGAGGAAAGAGTCAACATGTCGAAGAAAAATCGTAAAATCTATGTAAAATATAAATTTCCAAAAGGTCCACTTAAATCACATTTAAACTAGAATATTACTTTTTTCTTAACATTTCTCTTAAAATTCTAAGAATTCTAAAAAAAGTCAAAAATTTGTGAGTATATTTTTATTAATTAAATTGTTTTATTCAAACTTTGATTTAATTTTGAAAACTCAGAAAGCGCTGATTATTTTCATAACTTTCGACTTTAACAAAATGCTTAGTCGAAATTTAGATTTTAACTCTTTTGGAATCTATTTAAATAAGATTCATGACGTCTGCCTATCCTAGGATTGAATGCAAGCACTAACTTCTCTTGGGACGATCATGTGCGCGCCATTGCCCAATCCGTCAAATTTTAGAGCTAAAGAGTACTTCACATCTCATCAGCTACTCACACTATACAAAGGTCAAGTCAGGCCAACACTAGAATATGGTTTGGAGTTAAGCCCCAAAGCACACTTTAGCTCATTTGGATTCAATTCAAAAAAGAGTGATTCGCCTAATTGATGACGAGAATTTGACCGATTCTCTCGAAACACTAGAGCAGAGGCTTGTGACTTATCTCTTTTCTACAAGTACTTTCATGGGAAATGCTCGCAGGAACTAATAGGATTGATCCCCCCAAGGGCAAGATTTTTGAGGCATACAAGACAGTCGCAGACAGCAAATTCCTGTGCGGTCTAGCTTGACACAGTGAAGCTATAGAACTCGTTCCCGAACGGAATTTTCCCCAAAAATTACAACCTACAACGGTTCATCGCCATCTATTTTTGTTTCCGCATCCTACTCGCTTTGTTTCCGCATCCTACTCGCTTTGTTTCCGCATCCTACTTGCAGTGCCTTGAAGGCATAATGGGGTTTCCCTTTGCTAGTGAATTGAATTAAAAAAAAAACTTAAAGTTAGACTTCTTATCTCAAAATTTGAATTTTAAAATCATACAGTTTAAAAGTTTCGATAAAATAAAATTAATTTCTCAATAGTATATGTTTCATTGAAGTTTTTGAATTTCTTTTAGCTTTTTTCAGACAACTGAGGGAATTTAAAGAAAAGCAGATTTTATAAGGGAAGCACCGACTATAATCTGAATTTTTACAAATTCAAATAAGTTTCTGCTTTGATTTCGATCGAAAACAGAACACGGACTGAAACTCTGTTTTGTTTTGGGCTAAAATTCTAGTTTCACTCGTTCTACAAATTTAATTAAATTGACCAAAATCTTAAGTATAAGTAAAATATTAAAAAAAAAAAATTAATGGAAATTTTGATATTAAAGTCGAGATTTGATTTTCGATAAAAGTGAGTGATCTGATACTTTTATTAAAATTGCTGGCCATTATTTAAAATCAGCATAGACTTAGTTACATTTTTAGATGTTATTACTTTCTGTGGCTTTATATTTGAAGACATTTTGTTTATTGAATAAATAGGAAAATAACAAATCAGTCAACAAATAGAATTGTCAAGAATTAAAATATTTAAAGCATTATTGCATTTATATCTGAACAATACATATTCTGGAAAGACTGGAAACTAGATGAACTGTTGCATTAAAAGAGGTATTTGCTGTTTCTTTTTTTTCTTATATTTTATTTAGCTGGGCGAATTGCTATATCCACTATTTCTAGACTACCTGGAACCAGAAAAAAATTCTGTTCAATTCGTATAATTCTTTCAATTGTTGATAAAAGTTTTCGTCACATAACCAAAATTAAAGTAAAATTGTGTAAAAGTATTTTTTCCAATATCTAGCTCCAATATTTCCGTTAAAATTATTTCAAGACTCCAAAATGTCTTCTCTTAAAATTATATTTTACATGGTGCGACCAAATAAAACGTTTTATGTCATTAAGTAGACGAACACATTCAGCATATTTCCGGCAAGAAGATCCCAAGACCTCCAAATGCCTTTATGCTTTATGCCAACGAAAACCGAAAAACCATGGCCCAGATGTACCCAACAGAGTCCAACAAAGACATCAGCAAGCGACTAGGAAGTAGCTGGAAAAGCTTAGATCTGCACGAAAAAAGCAAGTACTTTGACAAAGCAAAACTTATCGATTCAGAACACAAGAAAAAGTACCCTAGTAAGTATTGTCTTTTATGCTTCAAATTTTACATAAGATCAGATCAATTTTTTCAAAATTGCAAACAACTATACAAACAGTTTAGTTTCTGTGGTCAGATTAAATGCCGGGGTTAGGGTGAAAATTTTTCGGAATAAAATGACGGCCAAGTCGCAATTATTTTATTTACACAGGCGAAAGAATCGAGGAAACCCAGGCGCCGATCGATGTGAACTTCAAGTGGAGAGCGGACTATCCAATTTCTGCCGTTCCTCTGTATTCCCTTCGCGAGCGCCAGCTCCAGCTCGGTCGATGCTTCCGTTCACACATGCCCTGTGAAACTGGAACGTACGCCGTTCGCACTCCTCGGCTTCCCTGAAATTTAAAATACGAATTCTCCAAAACCGATTTTATACTCCGAATTCGAATACATATTTCGGAAGCTTTATTCTCTTCTTGAGCATGCGAATTTTAGTCTCGCGCTATTTTTATAATTAGGCAGTAATCGCCATAAAAAAATTTTATCTAACGACACCTGAAACTTACGTTATTTTCTTGATATTGATACGGCTATTTTTTACAAATATGCAGCTGTTCAATTTTTTTGCGCAGTAATGGTACATGGACATCAAATGAGATATCTTAGTAAAAAATCGACATAGAGAGGCTAAGAAAAAGGTAATTTGAAACTAAATACACAGTGTATAACTGACTGCTGTATTGGTGCCAGTCTCTGATTGATACAATTAAAAAAAAAGTTGCAGTTTAAGCCTTTGAACAAAAAAAAAAAAATTGATGTTTGACTCGCATTATTTCTTATCTTTGGGCAATAACTGTGGCTCACAAAACTTTTCTGCCAAAAAATTTCGAAAATAGAAACTTAAAGCTTCCATCAGGTTTTTTAATCTTCCTCTTCAATAATTTTTAACAAAGGTATCAGTCCGGTTTTACTCCAATTTTTTCAATACGTATTTCAATATTTTTTTGAATACTTTCAACTACCTAAATTTTGAAAATTTTATTGTTTTCTTTAAAAAGAATTCGAACCGACTTGTTTACAATTTCGACTTTTTTTAAAGATTTCTAATTTTTCACAAATTTTGATTTTCTTTAAGAATAGGAGTTTTTTGAAAATTTTGACTTTCACAACTTCGACTGTTCTCAAGGCTTGGACTGTTTTGAAAAATTCTTCTTTTTTTTCATTTTAGTTTTTTTCAAAACTGAGTTTTTCTCAAAGTTTTTAATTTTCATAAAAATTTTTACTTTTTTGATACTTTTGACCTATATTTTAAAAATATTAACTTTCTGCAAATTTTGAATTTTTCGTAATTTGACTTTTTTTTTAAATTTGGACTTTTTTTTTAACATTTCGACTTTTTAAAGATATCGATTTTTTCTCGAAATGACTACTTTGAAAATTTCTACTTCTTTTTTAAATTTTCATCTACTCTTTGAACATTTTAATTATTTTAAAAATTACGATTTTTCGAATTGTATTCCACTTTTTTAAATTTTAACTTTTTCAAAACTGCGACTTCTTCTCAAAATTTTAATTCATTTTGAGGAAATGTTGACACTCAAAATTTCGAATTTTCAAGACGTTTGACTTTTTTTTAAAGTTTCTACGGTTTCTATAAAATTTTACTTTTCTTTGTAAATTTCGAGTATTTTGAACAATGGTTTTTTTTGAAAAGTTAGACTTTTTTAAAGTTTTGATCTTTTAACAGTTTCGACTGTTTTAAATATTTGAATTTTTTCAAAATTTTCACATTTTTAGAAAGTTTTGATTTTTTGAATAAATCAACTGATACAGAAAATTTCGGCTTTTTCTTGAATTTCTAATTTTTTTAAAAGTTTGATTTTTTCTAAGAATCAAAAGTTTTTGGAAAATTTTGGCTTTAAAAATTTTGATTTTTCTTAAGGTTTTGACTGAAAAAATTGTTGTTTTAAATTATAATTTTTTTTTGAAAACTGGGTTTTTTTTGTGAGTTTTCAGTTTATATGAAAATTTCTACTTTTTTGAATCTGTTTTTTTTTGAAAAGTTAGACCTTTTTAAAGTTTTGATCTTCTTTTAACAATTTCGACTGTTTTAAACATTTGGATTTTTTCAAAATTTTCACATTTTTACAAAGTGTTGATTTTTTGAATAACTCTATTGACAGAAAATTTCGGCTTTTTTTTGAATTTCTAAATTTTTTTAAGAGTTTGATTTTTTCTAAGAATCAAAAGTTTTTTGAAAATTTTGACTTTCAAAATTTTAATTTTGCTCAAGGTTTTAACTGAAAAAATTGTTGTTTTAAACTACAATTTTTTTTGGAAACTGAGTTTTTTCCGTAAGTTTTCAGTTTATATGAAAATTTCTACTTTTTTGAATCTATTGACCTACTTTTAAGCTCTCGACTTTCTGCAAATGTGTGAATTTTTGGTAATTTGACTTTTTTCAAAATTTGGACCTTTTTTCTCCTATGAAAATTTTGACATTTTTTCAAATTTTTAGGCACTTTTTGAAAATTTTAATTATTTTAAAATTGCGAATTTTCTAAAAAAATATTACGTTTCAAATTTCCACTTTTTCAAAATTGCGGATTTTTTCAAGATTTTAATTTATTTAGAAGACATGCGCCACTCAAAATTTTGATTTTTTAACAGTTGACCTTTTTAAAAAGTTTCGACTTTTAATTTTTACATTTCTTTGTAAATTTCAACTTTTTTGGAAAATCCTTTTTAATGAAAATTGAGATTTTTTTGATAGTTTTCATTTTCTTTTAACTTTTTTTTTTGGGGGTGGGGGCGGACGGACTGGTCCTTGGTTATCTTCAGAAATTGAAATACAAATCTTGTTCCCTGAAATCAAGAAAGATTAAAAAATACAACAAAGTTTGCTCTAACGCGTTTCGATAGCCAAGCTATCATTTTCAAAGAGATACTGATCTCTCTGGTATTTCAGTATCTCTGTGAAGATGATAGCTTGGCCGTTGAAACGCGTTAGAGCAAATGTATTTTAATTTTTGAAGATAACCAAGGACCAGTCCGTTCCCTCCAAAAAAAAAGTTAAAAGAAAATGATCACTTTAAAAAAATCTAAATTTTTATAAAAAAGGATTTTCCAAAAAAGTTGAAATTTACAAACAAATGTAATTATGAAAAGTCGAACCTTTTTCTAAAAGTCAACTGTGAAAAAAATCAAAATTTTAAGTGGCGACATGTCTTTAAAATAAATCAAAATCCGTTGAAAAAAAACCTCAATTTTGAAAAAGTGGAAATTTGAAAAAAAACATAATTTTTAAGCAAATTCGCAATTTTAAAATAATTAAAATTTTTAGAGTACGTAAAAATTTTAAAAAATGTCTAAATTTTCATAGTAGTAATTTCGAGAAGAAATCCAAAAGTCGAAATGTTGAAAAAAAGGTCGAAATTTTGTAAGGGTCCAGATTTTGAAAAAGTCAAATTACCAAAAATTCGAAATTTGCAGAAAGTCAAGAGTTTAAAAATAGGTCAATAGATTCAAAAAAGTAGAAATTTTCATATAAACTGAAAACTTATGAAAAAAACTCAGTTTTCACAAAAAAATTGTAATTTAAAACAACAATTTTTTCAGTTAAAACCTTGAGAAAAAGCAAAATTTTGAAAGTCAAAATTTTCAACAAACTTTTGATTCTTAGAAAAAATAAAACTTTAAAAAAAATTAGAAATTAAAAAAAAAACTAAAATTTTCTATATCAGTCGAGTTATTACAGGGGACAATATTTGTATTTCAATTTTTCTTTAAAATGTTTCGACTGTTTTGAACATTTGTATTTTTTTCGAAATTTTCACACTTCTAGAGAGTGTTGACTTTTATTTTCAATATTTCGACCATTTTCAAAATTTCGACTTTTTTTAAAATTTTGATCTATTTTCAAAATTTTCATTCTTTAAAAATTTCGATATGGATTTTGGATAGTAGAAGAAAATCAACTGAAGACTTTAGGTCATTTAATAACATTGGGAGGAGGCAGACAGTCAAAACAAGTATTGGAGGCAAAAATTGATTGTTGAAAGGGGAAGGCCACGGGCGACATGGGATTCAAATATTGGAGCAATCTTAGAAAAGAAAGGACTAACTTGGCAAGCTGCAAAGAATAGGACAACCAATAGAAAAAAATGAGCAAAATGAACCAACCACCCAAGAAATAACTTAAAGAGATAAATTAGAGAGGAACAACAATTCATACACCTAAAGGTAGAAGAGGAAACTGATTATGTATATAAAAAATTCGACCTATTTCAAAATTATGACTTCGAAAATCTCTTCCCTTCTACAAAAATGTTGACTTTTTTTTTGTAAATTTGGCTTTTCTAAAAATCAATTTTTTTTCAAATTTAAACTTAAAAATTTGAAGAATTTTTTTGAAATTTTTGGATTATTTTGAAAATTTGGACTTATTTGAAAATTTTGATTTTTCTCTCAAATTTCAACTTTTTCTTGAAAACATTCTTTGAAAATTTTAATTGAAGTATTCGACCTTCTCCGAAAATTTCAAATTTTCTTGAAATTGCCAAGATTTTTGAAAATGTCAATATTTTTTAGTCTTAGACTGCTCAAAAAAATAGTTATATACACAAAAATTTGTACAAATTTTGTAACTTCAATTTTTTTGGACTAATGTAGTATGGACACGAGAGAATTTTTTCAAAGATTTTCGATGTCAAGATTCCACATTCTTGAATGGTTCAAGTTTTACATCATGATGCGTAAATATATTAAATTTTAATGATTTTCGCGGGCAGTTAATCACGCAAATGAGGCGCGAAAACACCTAAATTGATTTTTGATGGAACGGACTGGTCCTTGGTTATCTTCAAAAATTGAAATACAGAACTTGTCCCCTGAAACCAAGAAAGATTAAAAAACACAACAAAGGTTGCTCTAACGCGTTTCGACAGCCAAGCTGTCATCTTCAGAGAGAAAACAGTTTTCTTTCTGAAGATGACACCTTGGCTGTCGAAACGCGTTAGAGCAACCTTTGTGTTTTTTATTTTTTCTTGGTTTCAGGCGACAAGTTCTCTATTTCAGTACCTAAATTGATTGTTGAAAGGGTAGCAAATCTTAGAGAGCTTAATCAAGATCTTTTAATTTTAATGCACAAACCAATAGGTTTGAATATTTATTAGGTTCGAAGTTTGGAAACCAAAGATCGGTTTCGATCTTGTTAGATCTCGTCAGTTGGGTAAATCCAACTCGAATGCTAACAAATGTTCCGACAAGTAAGTACTAAAGAATCAACGAACGTCAAGCGTGTGACTCTCAGACTACCGCTACCTATTGGTCCATAGAGAAAACTACGGCCATCGGCAACTTACACATAAGATCTTGTAAAAAAACCAAAACTTGAACTAAAAAATAATTTTCTCAAAATTTCGACTTTCAGGTCGAAACTTCATTTTTCTAACATCGAAGTTTCATGTTCAAAAGTAAAAATTTTGGGAAAATCGACGGAATTTAAAGCCTTTTAAAATTCCGACTGTATTCCCAAGATTGTGACTTTAAAAATTTCGACTCATTTTAAAAAAATAAATGTGGAAATGCATTTTTGACTTCTTTTTTAAAATTCTTATGTTAAACTAGACATTTTTACATTTTTGCAAAACTTCTATTTTCGACAAGACGTTTTGATAAAATTTTATTTTGCAAATTTCCAGTGTTTCTTAACTTTTTTTTAAACCGAAAATTTCGATTTCCTTTTAAGGATTTTTTACTTTTTTTGTTTGGAGAAGGAAAAATGAAATTTGAAAAAGCAAAATCAGGAAGTTAAAGTCGAAAATTTAATGATTATTCTGACCTAGGCAAGAAATTTCGCATGTAATTTTGCTTTTTTTTTTATTTTACCATTATTTTAAACTTCATTGTTGTTTGCAGACTTTAATCTGGAAATTTCAATTTTAAACTGAAAATAGTTTTTCTTGAAATTTCGAGTTTGAATTTGCAATTTATATTTTATTGTTATTATTGTTATATTTTTTATTTTTGCACATTTCGAGTTTGTATTTTTTTTCAATTTTTTTTTCTAAAACGAGTAAGTTTTAAATTAAAAATTTTGCTTTTTTAAGAGAGAGAATTTTTTAACATTTTTTCGGTCTTTACTCTGTTTTCCTAAATCTTTAATTTTTAAACTTGAGTTTATACTTTTTACAGCAATTTTTGAAATTGTTTTGGTGTTTCCACTTTAATTTGGAAATTTAAATTTTTTATTACACAGTGTGTCCCACGATAAAGTAATGAAGGGGGTATTTTATTTAATTTGTGGGTTTATGAAAAAAAGTCATTCCTTATAAAAACTTCTGATTCATCTTAAATCACCGAAAATGACATTTTTTTCAAGATAT
This sequence comes from Dastarcus helophoroides, assembly GCA_028583605.1. NCBI lineage: Eukaryota > Metazoa > Arthropoda > Insecta > Coleoptera > Bothrideridae > Dastarcus > Dastarcus helophoroides. Next base: position 7,782,016 of record CM053335.1, read on the forward strand.
TTTGTATATGGAGTTTGATTACTTGAAAATTTCAAAAAATGGCCAAAAGTAAATTCTTGTTATTTTTGGCAGTATCGAAAATTGTTACTAACAAATGTCCTTTGTAATGAGAAAAAATGCTCAAGAACGTAAGTTTGGTTGATTTTCTGAAAACTAAGCAAAATCAAGGTCGACAGACGAAAATAGAAAGGTATTTGATAATAACAATTGTGATTATATTAAAACCTCATTTAAAATGTGTAAATTTCACTCTCTTTACAATTTTCTGGGTATTACGTATCTGCAGTTTTATTTTCTGAATTTTAATGCACAGATCGATAGGTTTGAACATTTATTAAATTCAAAGTTTGAAAAACCAGGGCATCGAACCACTTTTTTTTTCGTTTCGGTTTTCGGTTTTCGTTCCGGGAAAAAAATCATATCGGTTCCGTTCCGGTTTTCGGTTTAGTTCCGGGTGACTCATTTTTTAATTTTTTAAAAGTTTTCATTTAAATTGACTTTGTAACATAATTCAGGAAATGTTCTCTCTCTTTTTTTAAATATTACGGCATATAAATACTCTGGTAATACTTAAAATTTGAAGAAAATATTTCTCGATTTTTCGAGTTTAAAAATTTCAGGCTCTGGATTTTGGGTTCATTTTAAATTCAAACTTCAAAAAAACCTCGAACTTTATATAAAAAAAATTAACTGATATCCGCTCTTTCGTATAGGTAAAAAAAAGTGAAAGGATCCTTTGGTTATATTGTTAAGGATTTATCGGCTTGAAATGATTATTAAACATTTGCTAAATAATACCCATTTTATTATCAAACTAAACTCGGAACACTACTAACTCACTAATTACACTGACTGATTCTAACTCACTCGAGGGAAAGGCGACCGCCTTATATAGTTTTGGCTCCCAGGTTCTAGAAAAATCCCGCAGATAAGGCTTATCGTTTGCCGAAATTTCTGGAACGCTTATCTGCCGTTTGCTTCGTTATCGCGGCCGCTTTTTTCTTATCAGATCTTTCTAGAAAATTTTCTTACGTACTAAATTCTATAATTTACATTTCGCTACAATATACTTTTTGAAAGTTTCGACTTCTCTGAAGAATTCAATTTTTATTGAAAATTTTGACTTATTTCGAAAATTTCGGCAATAAAAACCTACTTTTTCACAAAGTCGATCTTTTCTCGTTCGACTTCCAAATTTTCATAATTTTAAATTGATTTTGGAAATTTTGACTTTTTTCAAAATATTGATTTTTTGAATATTCCAAATTCCTCAAAATTCTGTCTTATTTGGTTAGTTTTGATATTTTAAACATTTAACTTTTATAACTTTTGTTCTTGTTAAAGATTTTATTTTTTGAAAATTTCAAATATTTTTGAATATTTGGAATTGATCTTCAGGTTTGAATGTTTCACCTTATTTTTGTAAAATATCAAAAACTTCAGACTCGAAATTCCATCTTTTTTTTGCAAATCTAATTTTAAATTCGATTTTTTCAAAACATTTCAATTCTCTTTAAACATTTAAATTTTTTCAAAGTTTTAACTGTTTGCAAATATCGACTCTCTCGAGTGTTTGTTTTTTTTATTCAACTTTTTTCAATTTTCACTTTTTCGCAAAATTCTGACTATCTAAAAATGATTACTTTTTGAAAAGTCTACCTTCGCTTTGTTCTGAAAAGTCTTAAACATTTTTCGATTTCTTTGAAGCATTTCGTCTTTATATTTTGAAAACTGAAATTCAAATGTTCTTTTTTTTAGCCCCCATTTTTTCAAATGTTTATTTATTTTATTAATCGCAAGACTTTTTCAGTTTGACTTTCTCTAGGATTTTAATTTGTTTTCCAAATTCTGAATTTTTGAAAATCTACACATAATTTTGATCTTTTCCCCATATTGTTATTTTTTCAAAATTTTGATTTTTTGTTTCTAAATTTAATGATGTTGAAAAACTGACTCTTAAAAACTTTTACCTTGTTTTTTAAAATTTTTGACCTTGGTCCAACTTTGGACAATTTTTCAAAGATTTGATCTTTTTCTGAAGACTGAGATTTTGTTTAAATGTCGACTTTTCCTCTAGGTTTCAGCTTTTATGTGGTAAACTGAACTTTTAGTTAAAAAATTAGATTTTCCGTTAATTTTTGTTTTTTAAAAAATCAAATTTTTCTCAACATTTCGACATTTTTAATATTTTTGAACCTTTAACAGAATTTAGATTTTTTTGAAAATTTCGACCTTTTATTATCAAAATTTCGACTTTTTCTCGAAGCTGTAACTTTTTCAGAATTTGATTTTTTCGGAAAAATTTCCTTTTTTCCAAAATTATGACTTCTTGTAAAAAATTTGACGACACAAAGTTTTTTTCTCAAAATTTCAATTTTTTTCAAAATTTTGGATTTTTTTGAATGTTGAAACATTTTTTTTTTAAAACATTTACCTTTTTGTTTGAAAATTTCACTTTAGCTCAAACTTTTTACTATTTCTCGTAGTTTTAACTTCTCTATTTGATAATTACGACTTTTTCCCGAAAATTTTCACTTTTTTCAAAATTGCAATTTTTTGAAATATTTGAATTTTTTCAAGATTTTAATCTTTTTTAAAAATTTTTACCTTTTGAAGTGTTTTCCAAATATCCATTTTTTTCAAAAGTTCGAGTTTTTGTGATAACTTCGACATTTTTGAAAATTTGCTCGTTCCAGAAATTTTTTAATTTTGCTGAAGAATCTAATTTTCCAAATTACCAATTTTTAAATTTTAAACGAATTCTGCAAAACGAATTTAAAACCTAACTAAATTTCGATTTTAAAGCTGCCTAAATTCAAATCAATCTGAAAAAAAAATCGCAGCTTCGAGGCCAAAGCCGAAATTTTAAGAAAAAAGTCAAATTAGCGTAAATAAAACCAAATAAAAATTGGAAGTTTAAATTAGACATTTTTTAACATGTCATCGTTTCAAGTTTACCCTCAAAATTTTGACTTCAATTTCAAGATTCCGGCTTTAAATTGGGCTGTTGGTTGAAATTCCCAATTTCTAGGAAAAATTAAAAATGGTGAGATTTTATCGCAAACTTTGAGAAAAAAAGCCTAGTTTAGGAATTTTGGGTAGTTTTATGAAGACGGCATCGTAAAAAAAACATTAGAATTTGAAATTTCGAGAAAAAAATTGGCACATTTAAATTAAAGTGAAATTTGAAGGCAAAAATTCAAGAAAACTTGAAATTTTTATTAATAATTTCGAAAAATATGGGTATCAGATTATAAAAGGAAAAATCCAAGTTTGAGAAAAAAAAAACAAATGTTGAGTGTTTCTTCTGATGAAAAAGTTGGAATTTTCGGAAAAATTCGAATTTGCAAATAAAATTGCCAGGAAACTAGGCTTCAATGAAAAAGACTTCACTGCCTAAGTCCATATTTACAATAGCACATGACATATTTATTTTAAACTCGAAATTTTAGGAAAAGAAAAGAAATATTTCGCGAAAAAAGTCCAAATTTCAAAAAAGAGCCAAAAATGTTGAAAGAAGAATATTCAAGTTATACAAGTTCAAATTCAATTTGGCTTGAAAATCAATATTTTCGTAGAAAGAGTGGAAATTGTAAGTTTCTAATTTAACTTTCAAAAAAATGTTCCTTAAAGTAAAATCCTAATTTTGAGATGAAAGTTGCATGAATTTGTGTGAAATTTTGAAAAGGAAATTTCTAAAAATATCCCAAACTTTGGGGTAAAGTAAAAATTATTTTAAGAACATACAAATTCAACGAACCGAAATAAACCTTTATTTTTTTCCGGTTCTATTCCGGTTTTCGATCCTACAAAAATAACGGTATTTTTCAGTTTCCAGTTTTCGGTTCAGTTCCGGTTCGAAGCCCTGTGAAAAACAAATACCAGTTTCGATCTTGTTAGTTTTCGTCAGTTTGGCATACCCAACTTCAACCTAGCAACCTTACAAATGTTCCCAAATGTAATTTGTGGCGACACAGAATCTTCTGTGCTATCTGGAGAGAAAATAAAATGGATGACGATGATAGGAATTGAAAAAAAATATCTTGGTGATGATACGTGTCAAAACAAGTATTATTTATTTATTAATAAAAAGGAGTCAATTTAGGTTTTCGCTTTCTTTGTCTAATTTGATTAAAAATAAATTTTATTTTAATATTTCGAATCATTCATTGTCGTCGTGTTACCTCAAGTAATCACAAATTTCTAAGTAAAGAGCCACCTAGCTGTTTGCAAGAGAAACTATGGAATAGCTTCAACAGTCATGCAAGCGGAATAGACCCAGAGGGCCATAATGCCCACATTTAGAGGTCTGCGTTATTGATTTTATTTAAATAAATTCCCTACTTTTATCTCAAAATGTTGACATAATTTCTCGAGTCTAACTCAAAAAAGCATGAGTTTGACTCATGAATTTCAAGAAGTTTTTGAAAATTTTCTTTTTATTTCTTAAAATTGAAAATCCTTTCGATTTCTACTTTCTTCTAAAATTTCGATTTCAAACTTAACATTTCGGCGTGCTATAGAAATTTTGACAGTTTTTTGACGTTCCGACATATTTGAATTTTTCATTATTTTTTTGAGTTTTTGCTTAAAATTTCTCTTTTATTCTTGAAATTAATTTTTTCAATATTTTTCCCTTGACCTCGATTTTGACTGACTTTAATTTTGAACTAGAAATGTCAAGGTTAAATTTTCAATTTACATTTTATTGGTATTATTATTATATTTTCTATTTTTAAATATAGTATATTTTAAGCTTTCCTTATTTTTTCAAAATTCTGAATTTGATTTAACATTCTTCATTTCTTTTTTCCAGGAAGAATGACTAGACTAAATGAAAATTTTGCTTGAATTTTCTGAAATTACATTTCAAAAAAACACTCTACTTTTTTCTTAAATGTTCTCAATTTTTTATTATTTCTAGAAAATTTTTGGATATTTTTATAAGCACGAGTTTAAACTCATTTTAATTGGATAAATTCCCTTGTTGGTAATTTTGACTTTATTCTTAAAATGTAGGTTTCAATTCGTGAGTTTAAATTCAAAATAGCAAACATTTTTTAAGTAAATTTTGAGCATTGGCTGAAATGTTTATTAATTTTATTTAACATTTCTGCGACCCAGTTTGGAAATATTTAAATTTTTGGTAATGAAAGTTGACAACATTCTGAAACATTTTTTGAAATATAAGTACGTGAAATCTATTTTTTTTTAAGTCACCTCATGACAGTTGACTAAAAATAGGTTAGTTTATTTTACATAGAATAGAAGGAAAATGAAATGTAGAAGACCAAATTTAGAACATTTTTTTAAATGAATTATGAAAATATAAAAAATGTAAATATAAAATAAAATTGGTCGCAGAAATGTTAAATAAAATTAATAAACATAATGTTTCCGACCAATAAGAGTTTACCATGAAGAATTTTGGATAAAAATTTTGATTTTTTTCTTAAAATTTCGAATTTTATACTTAAAATTTTGTACTTTTGATTTCAAGCTAAACATTTGGATATTTATCTTTTTCCAAAATTTCAAATACTTATATTTTCGAAATTTTGTTGTAGGGTTTAGAATCGAAACATTTTTATAATCTTGAAATTTAAACTCTAAATATCGTATATTTTCTTAAAATATCAACTTTAAACTCTCAATTTATATTTTGTTGTTAGTGTTATTATAATATTGTCTTATTATTTGAATAGTTATCAAATGTTCATATATTTTTTGAAATTTCTACTTCTTTAGTATACATGCAAGTTTTTTTAAATCTTTCCAAAATTTTTTCTTTTTTTTCTAAAAATTTAAATTTTCTCCTTTCGATTTTCAGTTTTTTTCTAAATTTTCGTTTTCTAACCCAAAATTTCTACTTTATTAGAAATGTTTTGGCTTTTAGAGTATATTAGTTTGATGTTCTTAATTCCACAACAAATTTTCAAATTTTTGCTCACATTTTTGTATCTTCGAAATTATTTTTTTTAAGTTTAACGTTAGAGATTTAGAATTTAAACACGCATTTTTTATATTATTATTATTTTGTACCAATATCCACTTATTTCGAGTTTTTACTTCTTTTTTAAAATTCAAAATTTAACTTGCAGGTCTTTATTTTTTCCGTGTAAAATTTTTGTAGTTTTGAAATTTACACTTACTTGCTAAAATATTTATTTTTTCCTAAAAATTGTTACTTTATTCTTTTAATTTTTAGTTGTTTATTTAAATTTCCGTTTCAAAATTAAAATTTCGAGTTTTAAAATCCCAAACTTAACTTTTATTTAAATTTTTCCTTTTTCTTCGAAATTTTTTTTTATTACAATATTAATCTCGAAATTTCAATTTTTAAATTCGAAAATTAAACTTTTTTGTCGAAATCTCGAATTTAAACTCACAATCTTTGTCTTTTTATTATTCTATATCTACATCTTCCTGTTTTGAATGTTTTCTTCTTCTTTTTTACAATTCCAAGATTAACTTGCAATTTTTATTTTATTTTTTTGAATTTTTGCATTTTTGAAACTGTGACTTATTTTCTGAAATTTATATTTTTTTCTAAAAATTTTAAGTTTGTTCTTTCAATTTTTAGTTTTTTTTTTCAAAATTTCGGTTTTAGAGCCAAAATTTCGATCTCAATCAAAATTTCGACATTTTCTAGAAATGCTCCTAAGGCATAACACGGTTACTTGTTACTTAACTTTTGCAAGTGGACTGTACTTAAAATAATGTTCAGTATTTTGTCGATGTTCTGAGTTTAAAGTTGAAATATTTTTTAATTCCAAAATGAACTATAAGTTATGTTTTTGATTAAAATTTCTGTTCTATAGTCGAACATATTTCTTTTCAAAATTACTTTTTTCTCTATTTTTGTTTTTTTATCACTGTTATTAAACTTTTATTTTTAGTTCTTTCTTTTTCTTTCTTAAAGCTCGAAGCTTTAATTTGTAATTTTTATTTTAATCTGCTCAAAATTTCGGCTTAATGTACTCAACATTTCAATTCTTTCATTTTTATTTTTTAAAATTTCGAATTTTCGACTTGAAACTGAAAATAAAATTTCGTTTCTTATACAGTATGAATTTTACCAAGGGTTCTTTTTTCTCGGAATTTAATCATACTTTTCAAATTTTATATTTTTTTCTTAAATGACTTCGAATTCGAAATTTTTATTTTATTAAAAGATAGTTTTTTGCGAAATTTCGACTAAAATATTGCAATTTAAACTTTTTTAAATAGACATTTCAGTTTTAGTCTGATTTTAGTTTTTTCTTAAGTTTTATATCGGAATTTTGATTTGTTTTCGTAAATTTCCATTTCTTGATCAAACGTTTTAAAAAAAAACCTTAAATGTCACGTTTGACATTAAAATATCGACCTTTAACGCAAAATTTCGACTTTTATCTCAAATATTTTACATTTTTGACCTCCGTAAAAAAGTGTCTATTGGTCACTCAAGACAAATATTCGGGTTGACCGCCTCTTGATCGGACCTATTTCTACTTCTGTTTTTTCGGTATTTCAGTTTTGTTAGTGGTAATATTTTTGAAATATTCATTGATTGGTAATTGGCATTAAGGCTCCTAGAGTCTAGGACGCCTGGCATGTAACAGTTGCGCAGTTAAAAAAAAATAGACGGAATCTACCCTGCTATCAATTAGCCCTTCTATTAGATCAATTCATTGGAAGTCGGAGTTTTATAAAATTGCGTCCGAGGGTTGCGAATACTGCAGAGCAAGCCTGGTTTCGCAGGTAAGGCAGTTGACTCCCGTATTGATTCCCGTTTGTCGTTCAGTCGGCGACGGCGTCCGGCGTCGCAAGTTGCGCGTCTCGGCACATCCACGCCGCGTCCGACACCTCGTCCCATTATCCACGCCGCTTTTAGTTGCGTTTTTGGCGCGAAACTTTCAACACGTCGCCCCCGACGTCATGCCGACGAAGATGTTTTAAAGTGCCAAACAAGTAGACGACGTTGATCTTCCCGAAGTTTTCCTTTTATCGTTTCCATTTCGATGGATTGTTGTAATTATATGCATTACAACAGTCAAACTTATTACGGTTCTCAGTACTATGAAACCGTGCCTCCTGGTTACCACGATGAATTTTATGCCCAACAGGTGTATCATGAGTACTATGGTCCTTCGTACTATCCTCAGCAGTGGTCACCTATTTCCTCAGTTGCTGGTAAGTCAATGATTTTTTTTCTAACGTAATTGATTGGTGTTAAAATAAAGTTTACTTATTTATTTGACTTAGGGATGAATAATGTAATCTAATTAGTTAATTAGTCATAATCTTTAATTGCGTGTTTATCGAACCTTATTGGCATATTATACCAAACATCTCCAAGAACTTTAATCTTCTTCAGTTAGATTATTTGTTTGGAGTAGAAGCCATACAACTTTCAAATTGTCTCGATTCGTCGCAATAAACTTATGAACTATGTAGATGTTTTTTTTTTCTTTAGTGACAACCTGAAGGCTTATTCCTCGTATCAGCTTGTTTTGTTTTCTCTGCGCAAGGGCTAGGTTATATAATCACGTGCTCCAAACTTTATAACTGCTGAAAAGTAAATCGTGGGCTTATTTAAACTTAGACCAACAACTTCTCACATTCTTATTAATCGCTTAGATATTTGAGGGATAAAAATTGTAGGCAGGGTCCGCTCTAGCATTTATGTCGCCTCGGAAAAAATTCCCTTAAAATATATATTTTCAAAAACAAATATCCTCTATCTAGATGGATTTCGTAAATTTTTTTCTTTGACGAAACATGGTTAGAACAGTGTTTTTCAAACTTTTTGCCTACGCGACCCCCCCTTTACGAGTAAAAAAAATCAGACGGTCCCACTGAAACATTTTTTAAGCTATACAAAGTCGAAAATTTAAGTTAAAGTCTAAAACGTTAGTCTAAAAGATTAGACTTCAATTCAAATTGTTTAAATAAGTTTTCGATTATTTCTTCGAACTTTTGACTTTTAATTTCTTACTTGTTTTTCTTTTTAAAATACTAAGATTTTAACTTTAAACTTATTTTTTTCTAATACCTTTGATTTTTTTTCAAAATTTGGTCTTCAGTACTAAAATTTAAAAGTTTTCTAGAAATTGTGATGACTGCTACTAACATAAAATTAATTTTTTGTCGACACTTCGACTTTTTTTCCTAATTTGTAACTGTACTTCCTTTCTAAGATTTGAATTTGCAATTTTAACTGAAAATTTCGAAAAATTTTGACTACGTTTAAAATTTCGATCAGAATTTCAAAATATCGATTTTATTCTCGACGTTTTAAGGTTAAAATAAATTTTTAAAATCTTACATTTTTTCCATAATTTTAACTTTCATTTCAAACATCTCATCAGGCCCATCTTTACTTTTTACTTCATGTCGATCCTAAAGGCGAATTTCATTGTTTATGTGTAAAATTTTGACAAAATTTCCTTTTTAGCCACTTTAAAGAAGCTTAAACCTGTCATTTCTTTATAAATTTTAAATTATACATTATAAAGTATCCAGTTTTCGACTTGAATTCAAAATATCCATATTATCTGGATTTTTTACTTTTTTTGTCGAAAATTTTGACTGTAATTATGAAACGTTGACTTTTTCTTCAAACTTCGAGAAAAATATTTTATAGATCTGGGGGTTCTTTAAAATTTTGGCCTATAATTTCTTACTTCTTACTTCATTTGGATCTTAAAGGCAAATTTTATTGTTTATGTGTTAAATTTGACATTACCTTTTTAGCCACTTTAAAGAAGTTTAAACCTGTCATTTCTTTATAAATTTCAAATTATACATTATAAAATATCCAGTTTTCGACTTGAATTCAAAATATCCATATTTTCTGGACTTTTTACTTTTTTTGTTGAAAGTTTTGATTCTAATCATGAAACGTTGACTTTTTCCTGAAACTTCGAGAAAAATGCCTTATAGATCTTGGGCTTCTTTGAAATTTTTGCCTATAATCTCTAAGTTTGGATATCATTTACAACATTTCGAGTGCAAACTCAAGCTTTTTTCGAATTTTCCACCTTTTTAGAATTTGGGATTCTGGATTCGTTGTGGGTTGCCTAAAGCTTAGGCCAGTACTTAGGCCACCCTTTTCGGCCTCATTGTGCTATCCCCGTGATTGAGGTGTCCTTGGTCATTCATTCAGCCACCCAACCTTGTTGAGAAACTGAAGAACGTCCCTTGGATGCGCCTCTCTCAAACTGGCCGCACTAGGCCAGAAGTCCCCCAGCGTGGATCCTCTGATTGATGCTAGTGCCGAAAAGTGACACATCACTTGCTCGACACTATTATCTTCTTCTAAACACCCTCTGTAACTCGGTTTATAATTCCCATTCTGTGGAGATGTTTGTTTAATCGACAGTGACCTGTCCAAATCCCTACAAGTTTCCTGAGATTATTTCTTGAGAGTTGTAGGCATGTTGTTATTGATGTCCATATGGCTTTGTGTTTACGATAAATTTCTTCGCTAAGTAGTGATCTTACGGTTGATCTCGCCAGGGGAAGGGTTGGTTCTGGTCCAACGAACTGTCCCTCCGAACCCTTCCATGTCAGTTTGTCAGCGCGTTCGTTTCTCTTTTTCCTTTGATCCATATTAGATCAATTGCATTCTCTCTGTGATAGACGTTCTAAGCTAGGTGGCAGTTCCTTACCAGCACTGAGTTTGTTTTCACATACCTCAGGGCCTTAAGGGCTGCCTGGCTGTCCGTCTTTATTTGGATATACTTTCCTGTAATGTTCAGTTGCGTCATTTTTTCGGTGCTATATAAAATTCCCAACATATTTTGGGATTATTCTAAGCTCCGATTATTTTTTGAAATTTAGACTTTAGTCTCTAGGAGTAAAATTTTAAAATTTAAACTTCACATTTCCTAGATAAGGCCACACTCCAAAAAAAAAGGAATTCCAAACAAAATGTTTAATTTTAGTTAGGTTAGGGTTTCGACATTAATCACTAGAAATAAAATTTTGAAATTTGAACTTCAGATCTCTCAAATGAGGTACAGACTTCAAAAAGAAAAAAATCCAAACAAATGTTTTTTATTTTGAAATTAGAATAAGTTAGGTTAGGTTAGCTTAGGCTAGCTTAGCTTAGCTTAGCTTAGGTTAGGTTAGTATGGTTAGGTTAGGTTGGGTTAGGTTAGGTTAGGTTAGGTTAGGTTAGGTTAGGTTAGGTTAGGTTAGGTTAGGTTAGGTTAGGTTAGGTTAGGTTAGGTTAGGTTAGGTTAGGTTAGATTAGGTTAGGTTAGGTTAGGTTAGGTTAGGTTAGGTTAGGTTAGGTTAGGTTAGGTTAGGTTAGGTTAGGTTAGGCTAGGTTAGGTTAGGCCTTTAAATGGTCAATGCAGCTACAAGCATGGAAGCAATCAATGCAGCTGCGAAAAGTACTTTACCAAAAAAGAAAGAGGAAACAGACGACAAGCTGCCTACTGGTGGAACGAGAACATCGCATGCTCAAGGGCACAATGCCACATAGCCAAGAGAAAAATGACCAGAGCAAATAAGGGTAACGATCTGACAGAAATAGACAAAAAACAACTAAGAAATGACTACAAACTTAAAAGAGACAAACTGAGATATGAAATCATTGCAGCAAAAAACGAATGCCGGAAGAAAACCTGTGAAGAAATTGACCAAGATATATGGGGATCAGGTTACAAGATCGTGTGCAAAAAATTTAAGACATATTAAAATAGGATTGACGATGACAAACAGCTTAGGATAGCAAAGGAGTTATTCCCCGAACACGGACATGGGACCAAATTGAGCTAAACGGCCAGGATATTCCTAAGTTCACGGAAGAAGAAATCACAAACGCTGAACAACGTATCAAAAATAAGAAATCTCCTGGACCAGATCAACTACCCCCGGAGGTTATCAAGGCAGGTAGAAAAGATTTTCCAGAAGAAACTCTTCAAATGATGAACCTCCAAATAAAATAAGAAAAATTCCCAAGTACATGGAAAGTGGCGAAAGTGGTCCTGATAGAAAACCCAAGAAAAGACGGGGAAACAGAAATAAAATATAGGCCCATATGCCTCCTGGATGTAATGGGGAAGGTACTGGAAAAACTAATAGCGGCAAGGTTGTCAGCTGAAGATGAAAAAAAGTTATCAAATAGCCAATACGGGTTGAGGAAAGAAAGATCCACCGTAGACACCATAAAGCGAGCCTCGGAAGTTGCAAAAAAATGTCATAGACAAAGAAGCTGCGGAGCTCTAATAAACATCGACATAAAAAATGCATTTAACATTGCCTTATGGAGTGGCATCCTTAAAACACTCACAGAAAATGGAGTCGGCAAAAATCTTATAAAAATAATAGGCAGCTACCTAGAAGACCGGTGGATCCTAGTTGGAAAACACCGCATGAAAACAACAAGTGCAGTGCCAAAAGGATCAGTTCTGGGCCCCATATTATGGAATATATATTATAATGATGTTCTTAAAACACCGCAGCCAGAAGAGGTAAACGGTATCGGATTTGCAGACGATATGGCCATAGCAGTAGAGGCTAAAATAGAGGAGCTATTAGCAACAAATGTAAATAGAGCCATATACAGGATAGAGCAAAAAATTATAGAGAAACAGTTGCAACTCGCGCAAGAAAAAAACGGAGGTCCTGATATTATATGGAGGAAGGAAACTACAAAAAATCACACTGAAGCTAAGCGGAAATCAAATAGAATCCAAAAATAGTCTTAAATACCTAGGTGGCCACTTTGGCAAGAACGCCAATACAACCGTACACATACAAGAGATAAGCAACAAAGCGGAAAAAATGCTCATGGCTCTTAGTAAATTAATGTCAAACATCAAAGGACCAATGGCAAATAAAAGTAGGATACTAGGATCTGTGGCACATTCAGTTATGTTGTACGCTGCACCAATCTGGGAGAAAGCTATGAAGAGCAAAAACATAGAAACATGCTAACGAAATTACGGAGAAGATTAGTCATACACGTAGTTAGCGCATACCGCATCATATCGACGGAAGCAATTCAGGTCATCACAGGAATAAAACCAATAGAAATCATGGTACACGAACGCTGCAGACTACACGACATAAGCAGAGAAGGGAAGAAGCAAACTGAGGAAGAATCAACCCAGGAATGGCAACGGTGCTGGGAAATAGAGAGGGGTAAAGCGAGGTGGCAAAGAGACGTATAAAAAACATGAAGGTATGAAATAAGCGCAAACACGGTAAAATGGAGCACTAATTCACACAGTTCCTGGGGGGACATGGTTGCTTCAGCGGCTATCTGAAAAGATTCTGACTTAGAGATACGAAGAAATTGTGGTGCTGCAAAAATGTACTCACCAGAACATACGATTTTTATGTGTGAAAAATGGGCAGCCTGCAGGGAAGAAATGAACCAAAATATTGGTTCATTGTGACACTGTTCTTGTGACAGTGGATAACATCATAAAACTGATGATAACAAGCCACGGAAATTGGCAGATCATCCACAAATACACAAAGAGAGTGCTGAAGAGCAAAGAAACAGACGAAAGAAACATGAAACAAGAAAGGCGGAGAAACAGAAATGAAAATTAGAGAAGCTAATGAGAAAAATCCAATCCAACAATTTGATGCAATGCACTGCAGTTCCAAATTGTAAAGAGGTAAAGAGGGGAGGGGTTTTCGTCGGTAAAAGTCCCACACTACTTCGCCGCATACCATTCAGGCAAAGGTGTCTTGAGGAGATTTCTTCTTCTCGAAAAAAAAGTTAGGTTAGGTTAGGTTGGGTTGGGTTAGGTTAGGTTGGGTTGGGTTAGGTTAGGTTGGGTTGGGTTGGGTTAGGTTAGGTTGGGTTAGGTTAGGTTGGGTTAGGTTGGGTTGGGTTGGGTTAGGTTAGGTTAGGTTAGGTTGGGTTAGGTTAGGTTAGGTTAGGTTAGGTTAGGTTAGGTTAGGTTAGGTTGGGTTTGGTTGGGTTAGGTTAATTTAGGTCAGTTTAGGTTAGGTTAGGTTAAGTTATGTTAGATTAGGTTAGGTAAAGCTGGGTTAGGTTAGGTTAGGTTTTCAACTGTGATCTCTAGAAGTAAGATTTTGAAATATGAACTTCCTTACACAAAAAAATGAAGAAATTGCTCAAAAATGTTTTTAATTTTCAACTTTCTTTAACGAAATTTTGAGTTTAAAATTTTAAAAATTATTATACTTCCAATTTTTCCCAAAATTTCGAATTTCATTTCACAATTTTGACCTTTTCCGAAATTTTTGGTAACAAATTGAAGCTGAAAAAACCATTAAAAAAATGTTACAAAAAGAAAACTAGAAAGTTCTAAAGTTTATTTTTGAAAATGGGTGCTCTATTAAAATTTTAAATTTTCTCCTGAAATTTTCACTATTAACTTAATATTTCTGGATTTTGGAAAATTGTTTTAAACTATCTGAATTCTACGTTTTGACGTTAAATATGATTTATTTTTAATGTTCAGATTTTTTCGAAATTTCCGTTTTCTCGTTTTAACTTAAATTTTTATCCTTTAATTACCAACCCCAAATTAAAAAAAATGTCGATATTTTGAGAATAACATATCGAGAAAAACTGAACATTTGAAAACAAAATTTTTTTTTTAAATTTCCATTAGTTATTCAAAAGTTACTCAAAAGTTAAAATATTTTCTCAATGACTTAAGATGAAATCTGTAATAACTTAAATATGAAATTTTTAAAGCGAAGCTAGAAAAAATTCGAGAGCCATCAAACTATTTATTTCGACATGTAACTCTTCTCTTTTGCTTTGAGATGGCTTGTGACTGCAACCCCCCAAGCAAAACCCTTCTGGGAGTGACGATTCACAGATTGAAAAACACTGGGTTAGACCTTAATAATCGATGAGCAGAACGGACATTGATTTTAAATATTTTTATTTTTGAGTTCGATCAAACTTCTCCTAAAAATCTGAAAACTCTAAATTTTTCTCAAAATCTTAACTCACGTAAATTATGCAAAATTCAATTTTAAACCCAAAATTTCGAATTTGAACATGCAATTTTCACTTAGTATTACATTAAATTTTGGCTTCAATACTGAATCTTCAACTTTTTATAGAATTTAGACTTTTCCTAAGAAATTTCAGTTTCCACTTTTAAATCCAAGTTTCGAAAAAAAGTTTAAATTTGACGTTTAAAGTTGAAATTTGACTTTTGATGTTGGACTTTTTATGTGAAATATTAACTTTTATTTTTTGATCAGGAATTTAGACTTTTCCTAAGAAATTTTAGTTTCCACTTTTAAATCCAAATTTCGAAAACAAGTTTAAATTTGACGTTTTAAGTTGAAATTTGACTTTTGATGTTGGACTTTTTATGCGAAATATTGACTTTTATTTCAAACAGTTCAATAGCAACATATCTGACTACCTCAAACAATATTTTTTTATGTTCACGGCCAAAATATTACCCCTTGGATTTTCCACTATGAACAAATATCCGGGTTGTCCGCCCCTAGACTGGTGACAATATATTCACACATTGAGACGTTTTTACTGGCGAAATTAGAAAAAAAAATAATTTTGGAAGAGCGAACAACTTCAAATCAAAAACAATTTGATTAAACATCAATAGTAAACAAAACTCCTCGATCGGTAATTGTGAAATAATATAGAAAATTTCGATTATAAATATTCATAATGATTTTGGAATTTTTCACATATTTGAAAAAGAAAAAAGGAACGATGTGTGCATTAGGTGCATCGTTATTATGCTGCACTATTTTTTTTTGCCTTTTGTTTACTGTAACGGCTACCTTCATATAACAGTAAATATAAACACCTTTATTGCTTTAGTTGACAAATTTAGCATTGAAATAATAGATTTTAAGTAAATATAAACAATTACTACAACTACAAATATAGGTTTCTGTTACAATTTACAATAATATCGTGATATAATCATTTGATTAATTATAATTTATGTTTGATTCGTGTTACAATAGAATATTCTGTGTGACAGTAATGTGTAATGTGAATAATTATATAGCCGCCGTTACCGTCTTTAAATCCATTATATTTTTTATATTACACTTAACATCAATTATTTATGACTTGTTCATGAAAATTTCGTCTCAAAAATAATTAATAATTGTGGCAAACTATTAGTTCTCGATTTTCCTAAATTTACGCATATTTCAATGTTGGTAGTAGCTCTTCTGTGAAGCTGCAGCTTCTATGAAGAGCTGTTCGTATGTAATGAATGATATTTCATGTGAATTAACGCTGCTACGAACTCATGACTTATTTCAGTACTAGTTGCACGCGACTTCGTCAGCGAACTTGAAAAAATAATTATTATGCAACTGAATGGAAGTTTAGAAACAATTTTCTACAATTAAATTAAATTTAATACTAATTTTCAGTTAAAATTGTAAGGCGGTAACGTAATATTACTGAAATCGATAATACAGATACCTGGTTTTATGGTAATAGTTCTAGGAACTAAGATAAGAGACCGCTGTTAAAATAAATATTACAGAGTTGACACTCTTGCGTTTCTCTATAGTTTTAAAGGTTATTTGAGTTTTTTTAAATTTTGGATAGAAAGTAGTCCACTATTCCGCGTCGTAAGGAATGTCTATAATAATTTTCGTCAAAATCATTTCAGTCGTTGAGCTGTGGAAAACGGACAAACATAGTGTGTCCCAAGATGTAGTACTGAAAAGGGGTTTCTTTTTCATTTGTGGATTTAAAAGAAAAAGTAATTCATTATAAAAACTCCTACTTAATCTTAAATTACTAAAAATTACATTATTTTCTTTATTTTCTATACAGGGACTTCAATTATTTGAAAATTCTAGAAAATGTATTATTAGTATTATTGTGACGTTTAATACAGTATCCCTTAGCATCAGATGCTTTGATGATAGAAAGTTGAAGTTTTCAAAATTCATTTTCCAAAAATTTGATTAAATAATAGAAAACTACCAGAAGTCAAGTTTTTTGTCCAGGTTAAGTTGAAAAAAAATGCATATTTTCAACTTTATTTCCGAAAATGTTTCGAACCAAAGATGAAACTTCGTGATTACTGTTGACATTAAAGGATATAAGTCGAAACTTGGATTTTAAATACGTATTTTTCCTTGAAATTTGGGATTAAGCTCAAAATTTGTGTGAAGATGTTGACATAAAAGTCAACATTTGGACAAAATAGAACAATAAAGAGAAAAATTAAAAGTTTGACGTATAAATTTCAAGGTTTAAAAGTAAAAATTTTCTAGAGTACTGAATTAAATACTGTGGCTTAAGATTAAGCCCATAGATGGTTTTACCCCTTTACTACACCGGCAATTAAACAAATATTTGCGCGATACTTATTTCCCTAGCAGAACTGGCATTTTCAAGCGCGCTAATCAATTAGGATTAAAGTGCCTGAAGATGCCAGTTATGCTGGCGAAATATGTATCGTATAATTATTTGTTTAATTGCCGATGTGGTAACGGGGTAAAACCTTCTATGGACTTAAACATTTCCTGTTTAAACCGAAAGTTTGACTAAAAAAAAAAATGAAAATTGTTTGAGAAAATCGAAAATTACCAAAAAAGTTTAAATATCTTAGAATTAGATTTCTAAAAAGTATAAATTTTGAAAAAAATGATCTTCTAGACAAATGCCTAATTTTAGATGCAGAGTAATAAATTAAAAAAGTAAAATATTGAAATTTTAAACTCGGAATTGTCAAAAAAATTCATGCATATAAAATAACTCGAAGGAAATCACTAAAATTTCAAACGTGGAAATTTTCAACCTGTAAAGTTAAAAGTTTAGACAAAAAAGGGTTAAACTGGATCTTGATAACATTTTTTGAGGAAAATTTTGAAACCTAAATCTTTTCCTCGAAATTGCAAGTTTAAAATTGGGATGATAGAAAAAAATGTATGGTGGAACGGACTGGTCCTTGGTTATCTTCAAAAATTGAAATACAGAACTTGTCCCCTGAAATCAAGAAAGATTAAAAAACACAACAAACGTTGCTCTAACGCGTT